>CP125839.1:7508669-10008669 GCA_030408175.1 Trifolium repens
GTGTGCCCCACGGGTTCCCCGACGGAAATTAGTAATCGCTAACGACGGTGGAAACTTCGTATCAATATCATGGTAAAAAAAAAAAATCCATTTTCATAGGAATTTTTGTTTTGTTTATCATTGCAAGTAAACTTTTCCACTATTTTCTTGTGTTGACATTTGAGGGTTCATTTGGCCCTACCATTTCCTTAATGGAAGGGATGATAATTATTCTATTATAGTGAGGGTTCTAAAGTGCACGACTCTACATAATCTGTTTTGTTTTATTTTCTTTTATGATTACATTACAACATCAGAAAACACTTACCAACCACTAGGGTGAGCCACAAGAAAGAGTTTAGTAACTTTCTTGTGTATTTACAATTTGATAAAAAAAAAACAAATGTAACCAACTAGAGTTAGGTTTTGGTAGAAGGTGATAGTCTTCTGCTACAACGTGACGAATCAATCTTTAAATCCTTACAATGAGAAGTGCTCACGTTTGATGCTCGTGTCTCGAACATGATTATCTTATGAAGATAGGAGACGGAATATGCAATAAACCCAAAACTAAATATGAATTTATAATATTAATAGCCATATTTCATACATGCTATGCCATATAAATCAGATCTCGATAGAGATCGAGTTGCTCACATTTAATCTTGGCCCGCGTCTCAAATAGGATTACTTCTCATAGAGGGAACAATGAAAAAAAAAGTTTTTATAATATAAATTCCAGCATTATTTCACCATACTTCTATATCATAAACCCGATCCGAACTGAGTGAGATACTTATATTTCATATTTGATTGTGTTTCGAACATGATTATCTCCCGTGAAGAGAACATGCGAAAAAAACAAAAAAAATCTAAAATAAATATGTGATGAGATATGATTGGACGTTTGCTTATCTATTTGTATATTAGTGGTACATAGTTATTAAATTTTTATAAAATTATTAATCCATATTTACATAAGTGGCCAAATAACTCATCTCAATTACAAGGTCATGAATGGTTTGATTTGAGACTTATATATAGATACAAATGAAGCTTCTACAGCAAAAACTTTCTGTGAGAAGCTTAAAATGCCTAAGAAACAGTTAGATTCCCTCATGGGGAAAATGAAAGGTTTAAGCCTACTACCTCTTGGTGGTTGCTTTGATAGCTGCTATGATCAGACTCAAACCTATGGATTAGGGACAAGGATTTGGAACCTCAGTGATAGGCAAGTGGAACTACAGATAAGGGTTGGATCAATACTCAAGAAAGTTCATATTTTGAAACCAGGGTCTTCAAAGAGAGTGAAAAGTAAACGCATATATAAGACATATATGCCTAGTAGAAGTGGAAGCAATAATGTGGGAATGAAGAGTTTATTGTATTACTATGATGAGACTTGTCACCCTTATATATGGATTCATGATATTGGGGGTGATTCCTTAAGGATGGTAAAGCAACAATATATAAGTCTTGAAGATTTGAAGGTGTCTTCTGAGATTAAGATCTTAAGGGATCAACACAAAGGTTGCATTTCAGTTTGTAAGAGAACTAGGCCTGATTTCTGTTGAATTTGAATGTAAACTCTTTTCTAATTTGTTTGTTATCATGAGTGAGAAATAACATTTTCATTTCTTTCTTTTGTATTTTCCTTTATTGGGTGTGTTAAAAATTGCAGAACAATCCTATTCATTATCATGCTTAATTGTGTTATAACTTATAATATGAATTTTCTTAGAGATATATTTAAGGCCACATTAGATTAGTAATTTAAATTACATGGATTAGCATTACTTATTTAGAATATGTTTTTAATTGTTAATGATATATCAATTATAAATTTATTGATAATTTTTTTTTTCTTTGAAAAGCATGATCAATTGTAACTCTTGACCAATTGATGATATGAACATGTACCAAGCTTATGCTGTTTATAAACCGACATATATGCACATCAGGTAAAGGGTAGTTTTTTCTTGGTGAATTCTATGATGCAGTGACCTCTGTTCAAAAACAATAGACCCTGCTTTGCTTCTAGGTAGACAATCTTGACCTAATCATATTTGATATGAGAGAGGCTATTAGGTACAAAGCAGGTAGTAGGTGTAAGCTGTTGGATAATAAACTTGATTTGGTCCATTGGACTAATCAAGTGTTAGGCCCAATTTAGTAATAAGATAGTAAGTCCAAGGAATGTTCTAGAGAAATGTAGAAATAGCTAGTAGTTGGAAGACAATGTTAAATGTATGTAGTAGTAGAGAGAAGTGTGTAGAAGAGTGTAGAATTCTCTCTACTTAGAAGTATGTAGAAGTATTTCTTGATGTATCTAGAACTCTCCCTTGAAAGCTATAAATAGGGGAGAGCTAGTCATTTGTAAATCAAGAAAGTAAGAAGCAAAAACCAAGTAAGCAATTAACAAGTAATATAATTGTTCTTCTCTCAAATATTTTCTTCTCTTCAATTCCTCCATAACCTATTCCTTTTCCAACAAAGTGGCATCAGAGCTTAGGTTCTGAGAAGAAATTCTTCCATAGTCATGGCAAGCGTTGGAGCGGCGTCCTTCCATGTTCCACTACTAAAAGGGGGAACCTATGATAATTGGTGTATCAAAATGAAGGCTTTACTTGGAGCACATGATGTTTGGGAGGTTGTTGAGAAAGGCTATAAGGAATCACAAGATGAGGATTCCTTAACCCAAACACAAAGAGATATCTTGAAGGATTCAAGAAAGAGAGACAAAAAAGCTCTCTTCCTCATCTACCAAGCATTGGATGAAGATGAGTTTGAGAAAATTTCAAATGCAACATCAGCTAAGGAGGCATGGGAGAAGCTTCAAACATCTTGCAAAGGTGAAGACAAGGTAAAGAAGGTACGTCTTCAAACTCTAAGAGGCGAGTTTGAATCTTTACATATGAAAGAGACGGAATCTATTTCGGAATATTTTTCAAGAGTCATCACAGTTTCAAACCAATTAAAAAGAAACGGTGAGAAGTTAGAAGATGTGAGGATTATGGAGAAAATACTCCGCTCGTTAGATCCCAAATTTGAGCACATTGTTGTCACAATTGAGGAAACCAAAGATTTAGAGACCATGACAATAGAGCAACTTCAAGGGTCATTGCAAGCTTATGAAGAGAAGCACAAGAAGAAGAAAGAGATCACCGAGAAACTATTCAAGTTGAAAATAAAGGAGAAAGAAGAAAGTCAAAGAAATGAGCGAAGTCAACCAAGTTGAGGTAGAGGACGAGGTCAGGGACGTGGACAATTTGGACGTGGCAACGGAGGAAGAGGCTCAAATTTCATGAGTAGCAGTTATGCGAAAGGAGAAACTTCAACGAGAGGACGAGGTAGAGGATACTCAAAGACAAGGTATGATCAATCTCAAATTCAATGCTACAACTGTCAGAAATTTGGCCACTATGCTTCGGAATGTAGATTTGCCAAAAATAGAGTTGAGGGGGAGACCAACTATGTGGAAGAAAAGGATGAAAAGTTTGAAACGGTGTTGCTAGCACGTGGGTGCAACGAAGGAAGTCAAGAAAATTCATGGTACCTTGATACTGGTGCAAGCAACCATATGTGTGGAAAAAGGAGCATGTTCGTGGAACTTGATGAATCGGTAAGTGGCAATGTTTCATTCGGCGATGATTCCAAGATTCCAGTGAAAGGCAAAGGTAATATTTTAATTCGCTTGAAAGATGGAAGACATCAGTTTATTTCAAATGTCTACTATGTCCCGAATATGAAGAACAATATTTTGAGTCTGGGACAACTGTTAGAAAAGGGCTATGATATCCACATGAAAGATTTAAGTCTCTCTATCAGAGATGGGAGTAATAATCTCATCACCAAGGTACCAATGTCAAGAAATAGGATGTTCTTATTGAATATCCAAAATGATGTGGCAAAATGTCTCAAAGCTTGCTACAATGATTCATCATGGCTTTGGCATCTTCGATTTGGACACTTAAATTTTGGAGGCTTAAGTTTGATGTCGAAACAAAATATGGTGAGAGGGCTACCATCAATCAACCATCCAGATCAACTGTGTGAAGGATGCTTACTCGGAAAACAATTCAGGGCGAGTTTTCCAAAGGAGTCAAGCTCAAGAGCCAAGAAACCACTTGAGCTTATACATGCTGACGTCTGTGGGCCAATCAAGCCAAGCTCACTAGGTAAAAACAACTATTTCCTTCTTTTCATTGATGATTTTTCAAGGAAGACATGGGTCTATTTCTTGAAGCAAAAGTCAGAAGTCTTTAGTACCTTCAAGAAGTTCAAAGCTATTGTAGAGAAAGAAAGTGGTCGAGAGATAAAAGCCATGCGGACGGACCGAGGAGGAGAATTTACTTCTAAGGAGTTCTTGGAGTTCTGTGAAGAGAATGGAATCAGACGTCCACTAACAGTTCCAAGATCCCCCCAACAGAATGGTGTGGCCGAACGGAAGAATAGAACAATTCTTGATATGGCTCGAAGCATGCTTAAAAGTAAGAAAATGCAGAAAGAATTTTGGGCAGAAGCTGTGGCGTGTGCAGTCTATCTATCTAATCGATCTCCAACAAGAAGTGTGTGGGGAAAGACACCACAAGAAGCATGGAGTGGAAGAAAGCCCGGTATCTCACACTTGAGGGTTTTCGGGAGTGTAGCCCATGTTCACATTCCAGATGAGAAAAGAGTCAAACTTGATGACAAGAGCGAGAAGTTCATCTTTGTCGGTTATGATCAAAGCTCAAAGGGTTACAAGTTGTACAACCCAGACAACAACAAGATTGTAATTAGTCGAGATGTGGTCTTTGATGAAGAAGGAGAATGGGACTTTGGAACACACAAAAACGAATATAGTTTCTTTCCAGAATTCGAAGAAGAAGCATCTAAGGAAGTTCAACAAGTACCCAGCTCACCAACATCGCCCGCTTCTGAAGACACTGGAAGTGAAAGGATTGTGACGCGTACAAGAAGTCTCCAGGATATCTATGACAACACAGAGGCCTTATCACCACGAAGACTCGAAGATTTCTATGAAGAAACTAGAGGTATGGATAATATTACCTTGTTCTGCCTCTTTGCAGATTGTGAACCTATGAACTTTGAAGAAGCTGCGCAAGATAATAGATGGATAAATGCAATGGATGAAGAGATTAGAGCCATAGAGAAGAACAACACATGGGAACTTGTCTCCCTACCCAAAGGACATAAGGCCATCGGTGTCAAGTGGGTGTACAAGGCAAAGAAGAATATCAAAGGAGAAATTGAAAGATACAAGGCAAGATTAGTCGCAAAAGGCTACAGTCAAAAGGCTGGGATTGATTATGACGAGGTGTTTGCTCCAGTCGCTCGCTTAGAGACCATAAGACTAATAGTCTCTCTAGCAGCCCAACATAAGTGGAAAATTCATCAGATGGATGTGAAGTCAGCCTTCTTAAATGGGCTTCTAGAAGAAGAAGTGTACATCGAACAACCTTTGGGATACAAGGTGAAAGGGCAAGAAGATAAAGTTCTCAAGCTAAATAAAGCACTCTATGGGTTGAAGCAAGCACCACGAGCATGGTACAGTCGAATTGATAACTACTTCAAAGTAAACAATTTCATGAAGTGCCCACACGAGCATGCCATGTATGTCAAGACCAAAAATGGAGATATCTTGATTGTGTGCATATATGTGGATGACTTGATCTTCACAGGAAGTAATCCAAAGATGTTTGAAGAATTCAAGAAAGCTATGATCAAGGAGTTCGAGATGACTGATATTGGACTAATGTCATACTATCTTGGCATAGAGGTAAAACAGAAGGAGGATGGAATTTTCATTTCCCAACAGAAATACGCAAAGGAGATGCTCAAGAAGTTCAAGATGGACGGTTGCAAGCCAATTAACACGCCAATGGAATGTGGGTTGAAGTTATCAAAGTTTGATGGAGAAGAAAAGGTGGATGCTACAAATTTCAAGAGTTTAGTTGGGAGTTTGCGGTATCTGACGTGCACAAGACCTGACATTCTATATGCTACTGGATTCATCAGTCGACACATGGAGAATCCAACTATTACTCATCTCAAGGCTGCAAAGAGAATTCTTCGTTATATCAAGGGTACAGTTGATTTTGGCATATGGTTCTCATCAGATAAGAACTATAAGTTAGTTGGTTACAGTGACAGCGATTGGGCTGGAGATTGCGATGATCGGAAGAGTACTAGTGGTTTTGTGTTCTTCATGGGAAACACAGCTTTCACTTGGATGTCAAAGAAGCAGCCAATTGTCGCACTTTCAACTTGTGAGGCTGAATACGTAGCAGCTACATCATGTGTTTGTCATGCAGTCTGGCTAAGGAATCTGTTGAAGGAATTGGGAATGTCACAGGAGGAGCCAACCAAGATTTTTGTGGACAATAAGTCAGCCATAGCTCTTGCGAAGAATCCAGTATTCCATTATCGTAGCAAGCATATTGATACCCGCTATCACTACATAAGGGAGTGCATAGAAAGAAAAGATGTACAAGTTGAACATGTGAAGTCCCAAGATCAAGTAGCTGACATCTTCACCAAGCCACTCAAGCATGAAGACTTTATCAAGTTAAGAGGCTCACTTGGAATGACAAATCAAGTTTAAGGGGGGGTGTTGGATAATAAACTCGATTTGGTCCATTGGACTAATCAAGTGTTAGGCCCAATTTAGTAATAAGATAGTAAGTCCAAGGAATGTTCTAGAGAAATGTAGAAATAGCTAGTAGTTGGAAGACAATGTTAAATGTATGTAGTAGTAGAGAGAAGTGTGTAGAAGAGTGTAGAATTCTCTCTACTTAGAAGTATGTAGAAGTATTTCTTGATGTATCTAGAACTCTCCCTTGAAAGCTATAAATAGGGGAGAGCTAGTCATTTGTAAATCAAGAAAGTAAGAAGCAAAAACCAAGTAAGCAATTAACAAGTAATATAATTGTTCTTCTCTCAAATATTTTCTTCTCTTCAATTCCTCCATAACCTATTCCTTTTCCAACATAAGCAATGGTGGTGATTTATTCTGGCAATTCTTCTCTTCATCTTTTGTAATAATCAGCTTTTCCCATTTCATATAACATGATGAGCATGCAACAATGAAACAATGTGATTGCAACAATGAAACAATGATGATAGAGGGATTGTAGTTGAGAATTCTCAATATTCATGTATTTTTTAACAAAAAACAAAATTCCCTACCAAGAGAAGGTCATTATCATCTTTTCAATTTCTCATCTCCCTCTATCATCATTTTTGCAAAGCAATTAGAAAGTTGGATAAACCCTAAAGTTCAGTTAATCTCTTATAGAGAGAAATGTAAAGAGATGAATATGGAAAGTATCTAGTTGTCCATGCTAAATCAATCCTAAGACTGCAGCAAGATATTTTGGCCCTAATACTAGTCATGGTTGCAGGAGGGCTTGTCTCTCATCCACCCTAATGATACTCCCCACTTGTTAGCAGCTATAAAAATAGCAGATTTGCTACTGGATGATAAAAAAGGAATGCAATTTTAGCATAATAATCACCTCGGACAACTACACGGCTGCAAAAATTATGCAGGTACCTCTGTCGATCAGTGCAGCATGATATACGTGTATCAAAGGTGGAGAAAAATGGTAAGTACTCAGTGAGTAGTGCATCAATGAGTTTATTAATGTTGATCATTTGGAAGTGGAGCGCAATAGACTTTCCAAACCTCCAATCAAAAGTACACATACGGAAAAATAAAATGTAAATTGTTCGCCGTTCAGAAATACAGTCGGAAAATCCACTTTTGGACAAAATATGAAGTCCAGAAGTGCACTGCCAAAAATGTCTTTTAGGAATGTAGGGTGGGTAAAGTTATTTTCAAGGAGGGTGGTGATAAGGACCAAAATTCTTGAATCCACTGATTCAGCCAAACAAATGCTGAAATTAGAGTATGTTCATGTAGATGTGGTCCATGGAGTATGAGGATAATGAGAACATCATCCCTGCCAAGAATGTTCTTCTCTCTAACTTATAAATTATAAATAAATCACCCCCATATTTCCATTTCAATAAATCTATGTTTTTCAGAACCAAACAAAATAAAGATAAAATTGTAACTGATACTAAATGAAGCTTTACACTGTTTGGTTAAACTTTAGGCAAATATTCTCCACAAGCATACATTGAAATCAAAATCTTTTTTACTAAAAAAATAATAATCAAACATGTATGTAGCTCCCCCAATCAGACTACTGTCACACAAGTTCAGCTACACCCCAAGTTTATCTACTTCAGAACTTGTATTTTACACAATAGCACACCACACAACCTGTGGATCTGTAATGCAGTGGAGTGTCCATATAATGCTACAGAAAGGAAAGTAAATTAAATTTATTGAAATAGGAAATTAAAATCTAGAATCGACAAAAGGATGCAAGGAGGCAGAAGCAGAAAACCCTTCAGCCCAAGCACTTGACAGATTGATTATATAGGGCATGTCTGAAGAAAACTTGCTCCATGAGATACTGGAGACTGAGCCTCGTATGAAACAGCTGTATTACAAGTTAAAGCATGATGTAATTTCACGGCTCAGTCAAATGTAGCACCAAGTTGTTCGTTTCTTTTTTCTTCTTAATGACTTCTAATCATGTACTTTCCAATTTGGATATACAAAGCTATAAATGAATGGAGTAGTCATTTTAGTTTAATGTCAGGATCTCTAGGCAGAACCTGGACCCATTGCACCTGCCCGCAATCTCAACATTTCAGTCCTCTTGCTTCTCTCCATCACTTCCACCAGCCATTCTGCACTTTCCCTGATCCCCAGCCTGCATCATTTCAAAGGAAAGTCATAAGAGCTGGAATTGTAATACAAGTTAGGGAAAAATCCTCTAGATTACAGAACAATGACATAGAACTTCAAGGGTCCATGCCCTCCCAATGCCCAAAGTCCCCAATTCACTCAAATCAAATATCTAGCTTCCGCTTTCAACCCCACTCATTATTTCTAGGCAACATGTCTTATTTCTCCTATCACCCATTAATTTATTAAAATAACAGACTAACTAACTAACTCAAATTCCCTCAAGTAACAAATACATATCAGAATAAAGTCCATTCCACAAGTACTCCATTATATAGCTTAATGGTTATTTTCCCTTACATCAGATATCTCAATCCTTGTTGAAAGTGAATCGGTAATGGATCATCACAGGTTAAGATTTGAAAAGTTTATACAACCTCCCACTTACCCATCATATGCTGACACAGCTTCAAACATGTAAACTCTTTCGTCCAGCTTCTTTAAATCTAGATACCGAGCAAGTTCTTCAGATGATACTGCTTCAGGAAGATCCTGCAATAACAAGAATGTCAAGTACACCGCCAGTACTGTGTTGATACAAATACACAAGCCGAAGAGGACAAAGAAAAAAAGAGGATGACAACAAATGAGGAAACCAAACAGTTGTTTTATAGGACAGGGAAAGAATAGTTAGACTCACTTGCTTGTTTGCTAATATCAATAGAGGGGCTCCTTTGAGATCCTCGTGTCGAAGCACCTTTTCTGGTAAACAAATCAATTATTAAATTATCACTGTTTGGTTTCGACATATCTACTACTATTTGCAACTGCAAACCAACTCCTTAACGAAGTATATATTTAGTTATTTACAAATACTAAAAACAAGTCTCACTAACCAAGTGCGGACTTTGCATCTTCAAATCGCGAGGGAGAAGATGCATCTATAACAAATACTACAGCGTGTGCCTCTTCATAATATTTCTCCCAGATTGAGCGAAGACCAAGCTGATAAGTTGGGAAATTAAATTAACATCTAATTATATGAAAAAGGACATAATGATAGCAAGATCAGTAATAAAGAGGGCCAAGTATGAGATTTGAATCAAATGATACATTCTATTCCTGCTACTGCTGGTATACAGGCTTACAGTTAAAAATGAAGTACTGAATCAGTTGTCCATGCACACTGGACTAATTATTGAAATACAAAATCCCTTTCAACCTTGCCAATTTTAACAATAATAAAGCTCAAGCTTCAGTGTCATAAAAAGGGTAAAATTGATGGTCCAAACTACTAAGTTTAATTTGCAGTTCTTATAAATAAGCATGAATAAAGTAACAGTTCATATGTATTGAAGATAAAATAGTAAACATATAATTAAAAATAAAAGACACACTAAACCAATTAGTTTAGTTGAGTAGCCTCCCCAAAGAATTTTTCAAAACGCAAAACAGTTTCTTGTTATTTCATCAATTGCATTTTGATATTATAAAGAAACATTAAAAAAAAGACTTTAGAAACTATGTAGATGTTTACTATACTAGCTATTATAGTTCTAAAATGAAATGATTTTGACAAACAGCTCATAAAGCAGAGCCAGTGAACAAAATCAATTTGCCTAATCAAATTAACAATTCATTCTAATATCATAATTATAGAATTTACAAAGATATTTGTTGCCTATCTATTTCTGATACCTGACCTCCCAGGTCCCAGAACACAAGTTTTCTATTTGCCACTTCAATTCGGCCAATATTCAATCCCACAGTTGGAACAATTCGATCAGGAGGAAGGCCTTCTACATTCAAGTACACTGACTTCATCTTCTCAAGCAAAGTCTACAAAATTATTCATTATATAGCAATTCAGAGCAACACAGCAAACTTCAGTAATTTTAACAAAAATATGGCATAAAAAAATGTTATACCGTTTTGCCAGCCTTGTCAATTCCTAAAATGAGTACATGAAGCTCTAACTTGCTGAACATGTACTGCCAAAATCCGTAAAATAATGAAAACATCCTTATCCTGTTTAAGTTAGCTCAACCTTCAAGGATAAAAACACATGTAGTTCATGCCATTTTACTTGAAAGCTCGAGCACTAGCCATTGTTTCACAATTTCATCAGCATAAAGAATTCCTTGTACAAAATAATAGAATAAAATCAATAACCTTCCTCGAATAAGAATGCCTCTAACCAGAAACACACCAATTTCAATATAATGGTAAAATCAGAAATTTCCAACGTGCAATTTCCCAATGCACAAATTTGATCGAAAACATTATCACCACATAAAAAGTATTTTTCTCATTTTTAGTGTATGTTTGGTTCCAATTTTGGAGGAACCAAAATTGATTCTAGACTAGTGGTGTAGAATTGATTTTGACATGTTTGGTTTCTCAAGTAGAATAGATTTTGCCTCTAGAATTTATTCTAACTTGAAGCTAGAAATTGTAGCTTCTGATTCTGTAATTGATTTTTACACTCAGTGTTACAAGAATGTGCACAAACAAAAATCATTTTACCTTCAACTCACTTTTACAAGAATGTACGCAAACACAAATAATTTTGCCTTCAACTACCTTCAACTCACTTTTACAGAATCAATATTATTACAAATTCAATTCA
Organism: Trifolium repens; assembly: GCA_030408175.1. Lineage (NCBI taxonomy): Eukaryota > Viridiplantae > Streptophyta > Magnoliopsida > Fabales > Fabaceae > Trifolium > Trifolium repens. Next base: position 7,520,045 of record CP125839.1, read on the forward strand.
CTCGTCACCGCAGAACCAAACATACACATAATTCTCAATCAAAAGATGAATCACTAGATGCATCGGTGTATCTAATTTTATGCATGTCAACAACGCTATGCTAGATCTTAGTGTCACTTCATTCAAACATTCATATACGGACCTACCTATACGCTATACCTATATGCATGATACAAATACTGAAGTACGAAACTCGAATTTTCAGAAACTTGTGAGATATGAAAAATAGTGAAAATGATGAAAGAAACGAATCAGAAATTGGTACAATCGGAAACAGTGACAATTCGATAGAATCAAACCAGTTGCAACAGATCAGGGAATCAAGAAAGAAAGAAAGGAAAATACTGCAAAAGAGAAGAGAGTGGAGGAATTAGGTTTACCGGCGACAACGGTGGCAACGAACGGCGATAGACGGTGGTTGAAGAAAGATCCGACGATTACGGGTGAATCGGATCGGAATTGGGCGATTTTGGTTCTGGAAGCTCTATTTTTCGCAACGCGTGACGTGAGAAAAATAAACATGAACATTTTCGTGCTTTAAAAATACATTTTTACATTATTGATTATTCATTTAATTTTTTACCGGGATTGAAATAATTTGGTGTCAACTATAAAAAATTAAAATAAAAATTGATTTGATAACATCATTTTAATTTTTCTGGTAAAATTTATTTTAATTTCTTATTAGATTAATTAATTTATGTTACAAATTTCTAAAATTAAATCAACATTTTGAATTAACATGGTATAGTTATAAGTTTTTACAACTATGGTGACGAACCTCGCAAATGAATTTTTTTCTGTACTGGATTAAATTCTTCACCATCTAAAGGGAACAAAATTTACTATCACTTGATCAATTTATTGTTGGTAAATGAGTATGGTTTATAATATTTTTTTTACAATAAATAGTTTGTTAATTCTTAATATATACGAGTAATAAAGAATTATGATGATACAAACAAAAAAAAATAGAATTATTCGTCTCTTATTATAATTTATAACAACATTCATGTAATTTCACTCACATTTTCCTTAAAAAATCTTTGTAAATAATAAATTGTCTATTTTATGTAATGATGTTTTAAAATTGTCCTTTAATTAATACAGTATTTTAATTAAACAACGAAATCAAAAGGTAGTCTATTGTTAGTCAAAACAAATTATTTAGATAGATTTTTTGTGCTTAACAATTAATATATTTAGTAATTTGAAGAAAAAAATTAAAATTAAATGATACTATATTTAGGTAAATTATCATTACTCTCTTTTCTATGTAAATTATAATTGAGCGAATAAAAATATTAAAATTATTAGATCGAATATTTTCTCGTCTAAAAAAGAAGAAAAATATTAAATATATGTTTGAATGGTTTTTTGGCCAAATGTATGTATTGGTAGCCTGCCGAGTAAGGAAACTCAATAAAGGAAAAAGACAACACGATACGATACGCGCTTTAACCACCGAAAAAACGAAGAAAACAAAGGAACTAGACTAAGACTAGGGTACTACTTCACCACCACCGCCACCGCATCTTTTTATTTTCTCCGATGGGTATTTCCTGGAGCACCAGAAGAAACAATTACATCCAAAATCCACCTCCACAACCACCACCACCACCACAACTTCCACCACCACCACCACCACCTTATTATTACTCTACAGATTCGCATCCACCACCACTTCCTCCTCAACAAGGTTACAACAACTACCCTCCTCAAAACATAGGCTATGCAACTCCACCACCTCCACCTCTTCAACCTCAATCTCATTCATTCTACTTCTCTAACCCTAATGCATACACAAACTATCCCAATTCTTCTATAAATCGATTTCAATTTCATCCTTCTTATTATGTAAATCAACAGCAGCATGCTTGGGGTCCACCTCATCCCTCTTTTCATGCTCCTTCGTCAACAACAACAACAACACCACCTCCTTATGTTGATCATCAAACTGCTAAGAAGATTAGGAATCATGTTAATGTTCATAAAGATACTTTGCGTCTTGAGGTTGATCAACATAACCCTGATCATCACCTTGTTTCTTTCGTTTTTGATGCTGTCTTTAATGGCAGGTAAGTTAATTCCCTTGCAAATTTGGTATCTTACTTGTTTCATCTTTTTTAGATCGAGTTCGCTTATTGTTTCGCCTGTTTGAATTGACTTATTTGAGTTTAGAGTTGCACTACTTGGGAGAACTTATAAAAATAGCTTATCACATTTTTCATTTTCAGCTTATTTTCATAATTTATAGCTTATGAATACAACTTCTAGCTTGTAAGACAATAACTCTAAGGGCCTATTTGGATTGACTTATTTGAGCCTATCTACTAACATTAGTTTTGTAAGACTGTTTGGGGAACTTATAAAAACAACTTATGATCACATTTATAAGTTTTTTTCAACTTATTTTCATAAGTTCTCCAATATATCTTATGAAAATAGCTCGTGGCATTGGCATATGTAAAAAACAATTTATCTTTATTTTATCTTTTGCTATAAGTTTATATATAAGTGCTTATCATGATAAGCGCTTGTGCTATAAGCTGCAAATAAGTTGTATATCCAAACAGGCCCTAAGTAGCAAGCAACTAATTCTAACTGATTCAAAACTCTTCTTGGAATTCGTTTAAGTAATCTACAATGGAATGTGTGGCTTGGTATTTTAAGAGACTTATGATGAGCAAGGGAATTTTGAGCATCGATAGAGTTGAGACTTGAGACTATACTCAAACTCTGTAGTTCATATTAATACCATAATTAACTTTTGAAATTCTTATATGGAATCAGCAGAAAAATTGGTATGGAACATGATCATGTGAATTATTTTGTAATTTTACATCCTCTTTATCCTGTTAAATTATTCAAGTCTTAAATGTGTCTGTCATTTTAGGGATCTCTGTCTTGATGAACAATACAAAATCAGTGAAACCTTATTCTACTTGGGGGGGGGTTGCTACATGTATCAAACGACATACCACTCTATCAGATGTTACATCTTTATCCAAACCACTGACCTAAAGGTCTTTCTTGGTTTTCCTCTGCCTCTAGCAATGGCTATCCTCCATCCGATGTACCCTCTTTGCTACAAAATCTATGGTCTCCCACTCACAGCCAAACCACTAGAGTTGAGATTCAACCATCTTGTCTACAATAGGTGCTACCCCAACACTCTCTCTCTCTCTAATGCTATCATTCCTAATCTAACCCCCTAGAGGAGACAGACTTGATGCCCCTAATCCTAAGACGATCAAAGCCATATCCAAATGTTGATCTCGGAGATACCCGATGTACACCTGGCAATCGGGTGCAAAAAGAAGATTTTAAAAACAGTGTTCATGTGTTAAGAAGTGTGAGGATCTTAATAATGAATTGACCCCTCTTTCCAGTTTTAAAATAGAGATGTTGAAATATTTGTGAGAGTGGGGATTCTAAGCAAGCAAACACATGATTTGATATGGGATGGGTGGAAATCAGTTACTTTGGAGACCATAGTGTGATTAATGAAATTGTGTTTTAATGTTGCTTTTGTCCTTGTGATTCAAAGTATATGGTTTAACAATATTGCCGAGGATGGAGATTTTTAGAGTACACTTAATACCTGAGATCTCTAGAGCTATTTGCAAAGTAGGAGATGTTACCATTCACAGGATTAGAATGTACTCCTTTGTCTTCTCGTTTCTAACATTAATGCAAATATTGATACTTGTACTTCTTTGTTTTGCATGAGTTGATTATGTTCCATATCACATTATTCATTAAGCATAAAATATCTGAAGCTTGTTTTTTAGTTATTAATTGTATAAGAGTTTCCGTTTATAGTTTTAGCAACACATTTTTCATCTATGTTGATGTCCCTAACTTTCACATTAAAGTTCTCAACTCTCCTACTAAAACCTTTACTCATCTACTTCTCAATTCATTAAGCATCAATAGATGATTGCATAAGCAAGAATTCCAATTGTTATTCCAGATTATATAAATTCTTGATTTTGAACCATTTTGGAAGAATCACAAGTCACAAAATAACTAACCGATAGACAGACAGTTTTGTCTATAAACTTTTCATTGCACCAAAGAGCTTCTGCTTCCATCACATGTGTTATAAACATGGCTTTATTTCCTGTGAGAGGCATTTCCATTGAAAATTAAAAGAAGCATGTTTGATTGACTCTGAGGCAACTTTCCATTGAAAATTAAAAGAAGCATGTTTGATTGACTCTGAGGCAACTGGCTGGTGTTTCTCTTGATTAATCTGCTTTTTCTGAATTTAGTAGAAATTTTCTGCTTGGTGGGCTAGAATTATTGGTTGAATGAACTTGAAACGTGTAAAATACATATTTTAGCTGTACACCACTAGGCCAGGAAAATGTTATCTTTTTACATTGTTGATGTCTAAATTTAGCATATTGGCAATTTGATTATATATGCACGACTCATGTAAAGAACTCGTCACAGCAGTATTCACTATAACAACTGTTTGTGCTCTCAACTAGTTTTGCCTGTGTTCTGGCTATCAGCGGACTGTAAGCAGTTTCATGTAATTTGTAAGCTTACATTCCAGTACTAAAAATAGAACAGAGTCAAACCACAGTTTATGGGTTGAAGCTGTGATTAGTTTGATTTGATTGACTAATTGTATGAAATGATTGTACTAAAAAAAGACCATTTGAAGATGAAGTAAATACAATTATATAGTGGAATGTTTTTGCTTCTCTTAACTTGTTTACCCCATGTATTTGCAATTTGCAGCATCACTATCTTCTACTTTGCGAAGGAAGAAGAAAAATGTAGATTTGTTCCACTCTTTCCTGATGCATTTGTGCCAGTCAAAGTCCCCTTTGAGAAAGGAGCTGGCCAGAAATTTGCTCAGCCTTCAGGAACTGGGATCGACTTAGGCTTCTTTGAGTTGGATGATCTTTCAAAGCCTTCACCTGGAGAAGACGTCTTTCCTCTTGTAATATGCGCTGAAACATGTCTGGAAACTCCCTCAGCAAACGAAACTCCTAAAACTCCGGATGATTCCATGCCAGATGCATCCCCTGATTCACCTCACATGCAAATAACTCAAGCTGTCTTGGTGAAAAGTAATGGTGATAGTGCTTTCCAGATAAAAGTTGTTAGGCAGATTCTGTGGATCGATGGTGTTCGTTATGAGTTGAGAGAGTTATATGGAATTGGAAGCTCAGAAACTACAGGCTTTGATGACAGTGATCCTGGAAAGGAGTGTGTAATATGCATGACTGAACCAAAGGATACGGCTGTCTTACCTTGTCGACATATGGTAAGATTTCATGTCAAATCTAATTACATTACCTACGTATAGAGTAAATAATCAATTTTAAGGTCTCGTCTCGGTACTTCTACTGCATATCATGTGAAAATATAATTATATTAAATATGGCTCATGCACATATAATTGTTGATAATAGCATCATTTTGTATGTAAAAGATTAGCTTATAGAAAACCAAGTTCACTGTTAATATTCCTAAAAGTGTAAAATGGATGGTGTGCGTTCCCTAATCCTTATATTCCATCAATTTTTTGCTTTCTTCCTCTTCTGCTGCATCTTAGGACTTGTTTGGATTGACTTATTTATTTGAGCTTGTGTATTGGTGTAAGCACCTGTGAGACTATTTCGGAGAGCTTATAGAAACAACCTATGACATGTCCATATTCTGTTTTCAGTTTATTTCAATAAACTCTTTTGAATAGCTTATGAAAACAACTTATAGCATGTACAAAAACAACTTATAGATTAGTAGTAAGCATTTATTTGGTAAGTGCTTATGCTATAAATACATAATTAAGCTGTTTATCAAACAGAGCCTTAATTTGTTTCCAAAGTTGTGTGCCCCTTTTTATGTTATGTCACCATCCATTGTTTAAAATCATGGGACGTAAAATTGTATGTCAAAAATTATATATACCGTGAGAAAAGTGGATAAGTATTGCTCTTTATTCCCCTGGCAAGTAGCGAATACTAATTACTTGGTAGAGATCCTTGCATTCTATTATGATTATCCTCACATTACATCTGTTGTACTTTACAGTGTTTGTGCAGTGAGTGTGCAAAAGCTCTGCGGCTTCAATCCAATAAATGCCCTATATGCCGTCAGCCCATTGAAGAACTTATGGAGATCAAGGTAAAGAGTGGCAATCCATGAGGTTTTTTTTTGTCCCCATGCTAAGTCGAATTGCATGACATTCCTTAGAAATTCCTCACTTGTTTGTAAGAAAACTCCCCCGCGTTTTATGTATTCAGTAAGGTCCTCTTTTGTAAATTCTAGTCTATAATTTATCTATAGTTTGCGTGTGTATGATTTTGCGGGAAAATTTGGTCATGTACGCTTTTGCGGTGGTTGAATGTTACTCCCGTGTCATCCATCTATACTGTATAGGTCATTTTTCTGCAGTGTTTTTGTTTTTTTATTTTTAAAAACTCGGTATGCAGTATTTCTTAGTGATGTCTGAGAGATAATTTCTGCAGTATTTGCTGAACGACGGAGAAATATAATGCCACATGTTTTGGTCCTTAAAATGAATTTATTTTTGTAAATAATTGCAGATTTAATCGTGCACTCATTCATATGTTTAAAACTATACCTTTGAGACAAAATGTATAAAATCAATCATATCCCCAATTATGGAAGGACCTATTCAACTCGATAACAATTATCCACTACTACTTCACATGTGAAAGAGAAAAAAAATCCATGGTAATCATAGGTGTAACAATTATGAATCATTTATGCAGTGAATAATAATAAATTTATGACGAAATTATTTTTCTCTGTTTTCCTAGTCACAAAGCTTAGCAGCAAAATTAATGACAGATTACATTTTTTTCATCACTAATTTATTCTGCTAGTAATGAGCGTGAGGGGAAAGATAAAGGAGGAGAGTGTTTGGTAGGGGAGTGAGCCTTGAGAGATTGCTGAGTTGAATCTTCATCGCGAAGCTCAAGCATGGAGAAGCGAGATCCATTCATGTGGTACAAGCACATAACTCTGGCTGCAGCCACACCAGGGTGGCAACAAGGAGGCTCTACTACATAGGAAAAAAAGAACAGAACAGAAAGGAAAAATAGTTTGGTGGACTTGGTAGATCATTAGATTTGGTAGAAAAAAAAATCTAACCATAAAAATAAAATGACAACATAATGGACCAAGGACCACTTAATATGATGTTCCATATCACAATGTCTCCAAAGTTTATTGCATGTTTGATTTTAAATCGATTTTGATAGAATTGATTTTGTTAAAAATAAATTGAATGTAACCCTCGCTTAGATTTATGTTTGTCCTTCCTAGAATTGTTTTTTTGAGAAGGACAAACGTAAATCTAAACGGGGGCTTATTGTAATAATGTTCCCCCACTAGTTAGCATTTTCTTTGATATTATTATGACTTTACTTAGTTCTAATTTTTATTGTAGAGTGAATATTGTATAGTACGAAATTAGTTCCGTTATAAAATTATGGCTGTTAATTTCTAAGAAAGAAAACATAATGTCTAGAACAAAAACTCATCTGTACATTATAAAACACAAAAGCGCACAATGGTAAACTTCTTATAAGACTTCAAATTTCGATTGATGTATAAAACTCAATTCACAATATAATATTACAATGCCTCAAAAACAACATAAATGTGAAAAAATATAACTATATTGAGGCCTAATTCCTCTTTGCTTTTTTTTTTTCTTTCTTTAATTCCTCTTTGCTACTATTACTATGTCTCACCTAACCAAAAAATAATAATTACTATGCCTCAAACAAAACTGTCGCCGTTGTACATGTTTGATGATGTGAAGGACAATTCTCATAGATTGGTATTGTTGGATGGAAACAAAAATGAATCTCAGTCAAAGAATTATTATGGACACAAGTAAGCCTCGGGTCAACGCCAATCTTTTTAACTATAGCGTTAGTAATGGCATGTTTATGATACGATCCCCCGGGTGTGATACCTTCTACTTCGAGAATAGATGTAAGATTGTCCATAGCCCGTAGATTCATCGCATATTGAAAGTAATAAGATTGTTTGAACTGCGAGCAACTTCCATGTTTATCCCACTGAGCTTTCCAAAACTTTTTGTTAACGCCTTTTAGATTAGGCCAATCAATTGAAAGTTGCGGCAACATACCTTGAATCTGTGAAAATGAAATGCAAATAAATAAATAAATAAATAAATAATAGTCAACATGATATATATATATATATATAGAGTCAGGATCCGTTGACACCAACTAGTTTGACACCAAATGTTACACCTCTCAATAACGTTTTAATCGATATAAATTTTATAAAATCCACCGTTGGATTGAAAGTTTATATCATATAGATCATTTATGTAAAGTTTCAGACAAATTCAAAATCATTTGATATGTTATTGAGATACATCAAAATTAACGGTTTGCGTCTTTTTTTTAAATGCCGTTAATCTTTATGTATTTCAATAGCATATCAAACAATTTTAGATCTCTCTTAAACTTTACACAAATGATCTATATGATATAAACTTTCAATCCAACGGTGGATTTTATAAAATTTATATCGGTTAAAACGTTATTGAGAGGTGTAACATTTGGTGTCAAACTAGTTGGTGTCAACGGATCCTGACTCATATATATATATATATATATATATATATATATATATATATATATATATATATATATAGGGGAACTTTACTGTGAGAGGATTAAATCTCAGCCATTAGATTAAATCAAATGGTTACAATTAATTTTTGTTGCTTGCACCTGCATGTTGTTTGTTGCTTCCCCTACAGTTTTTGTTTTTAGTTTTTAAAATGTGTTTTATAAAAAAGAGTTTTATAAAACTATTTTTAAGAAGAGAAAAGAAAAAAAATGTGTTTGGTAATGTAATTTTCAAAATTATTTTACAAATGAGAAAATTCGTTTGGTTACCTAATTTTAAAAAACTGTTTTAGAGACAAGAAAAGTTCGGAAAAAAAAGTTATAGATTTTTTCGCGGAAAAAAGTTTCGATTTCAAATAAAAATAATTCCTGAGATTTTTCTGAAAAAAAAGTTTCTGATCCTTTTCGCAAAAAAAGTTGCGATATTTTATTCGGAAAAAAGTTCTTAATTTTTACCGGGAAAAAAAGTTTAATACTTTGGTACACATAATGATATAGTTACCGGGAAAAAGTTACTATAATATTTATTGTATTAAATTTAAATGTGAAATTCATGATATAGATTAAAAATTAATGAATATTCTGATACACATATTATTTGGACATGTACCAGTATACTGCTGAAGTGGACAATTCTAATAGATCCACAAATAATATTCAATAAATTTATTTTAGATAAATATATACCAAAGAATTCACTTAAAAAATATTGTTAATATTTATTGCTATCTTGTGTCTAAATATATGATTCTCTTTTTCAAAGAATTCCATATTACCAGGTTTTATTTGCCTTGAAATTTAGAGGTTTAATAAAAAAAAAATTAAACTTTTAAAATGAGTTAAGAATGATATTTAAATTGTCCTTAGCTCAGTTGGTAGAAATATTACATTGTATATGTAGGGGGTCGAAGTTCGAACTCCGATCATCTCACTTATCCAACTTAAAGTGATATTTCTAACTCTTGGAGTACTTGACAAAAGAAAAATGATATTTAAATTTTATATTTAACAATTTTTTTATTATAATGAACAAAATACAAGTATCAGCTTTAATTCAAAAAATTAACTGAATAAATAAATAAAAGATAGTGAAACATGGGAATTATTATTACATACAGATGTGTCATAGAAATTTGCATTCACACAGCAAGATCCACGAACAAAGTCATTCATGAACACATAATTTACATTTTAAAATTGCAAGATATTACGGATATGCCATTACTGAAAATACCTCTTCTCCGTGTTTTTCAAAACCAATTTCAGTAACACATGTTCTAGTTTTTCAGTTTCCAAAACTGTTCAATTGAGATCTGTTTTCAAAAACTATTTTGTAAAATTAGGTAACCAAATAAGTTTTTTAATTTTCAAATTTTAAAAACTAAAAAAGAATTTTTGGAAAGTGTTTCAAACAGGCCTTTAGATTTTGGGTTTTGATTTTGTGTTCAATTAAATGGAGTTGATGAAACAAAAGGGCTTTGAACAGGCATTGAAGAAGTTAACTGTGAGAGAAGACATGGATATCGATTTGTGTAAAACAAGGAAAAGAAGAAACGAAAAAGATTATGAAGGTATACCAAAAAGACAAACAACATGCAGGTGCAAGCAACAAAAATTAATTGTAACCACTTGATTTAATCTAATGGCTGAGATTTAATCCTCTCACAGTAAAAAAATAAAATAAAAAAAATAGTAAAATTTAATGAGAATTGAGGTAAACTCACTTTTCCAAAATCAAACGATGATGGTTTGATGCACTCTCTCGGGTGGAGCTGTATCGTGTTTGATGGCCATAGGCCATGTATTGTGAATCTTCTTGGAATTCTTTTGCATTTGTGTGGCTCCTTCTTGCAAACACCTGGTGGCCATTGTTGGGCCAACGTGTAATAGTCGAATGATGGTTGTGCCAGATTTATCATATTAATGTTCATATTATTATTATTATTATTGCCAGAAGCGGATGGAAGATTACATGTAAAATATGTAGTTACAAAATTGTTGCTATTGATATAATTATTATATGTAGTGACAGGATTTATGTTCAATTGGGGAATATTGAAAGATACGGTGATGATCAGTGCCATCAAAGCAACTAAAATCATAGGCGGCTGGTTCATCATCTCTGTAAATAAGAGAGTATGTTAGTGACTAAGGCAGAAAATCACCACAATAATAAATTTAAAATAAAAAAATCAAACATTTCACAAGCAAAATATAGAGGTTGTCTGAGAAACATTGAAGAAACTTTTTAAGAGTGTGGCTAAATGGACTAATTTAAAAATTAAGAAAATTCAATTGCATCATTTTAATTGCATTTCTTTACATAATTTGTCGTTTGGATGAAAATACCTCAAGAAGAAAAAGAAAAAAGGAAAAAAGATGAAATAGTATTTGTGCTTCGACGAATTTGATGATAGAAACAAAAAGAAATTTGATCAATCTGAACAACAACAACAGTTGTAATGGTTTTGTGTTTGAGCTCATGGCTTTACAAGAAGAAGAGTTAGAGATGTTACCTGTTGAGAGAGTGAATGAGAATAACAACTAAGTATGAACTTTCCAACTTCCCCTTCTTCTTTAAAACTATATTTTTTTTAGGTTTTCCCGTTTAAAAATAACTTATAGATTACTAGTAAGTATTTATAGGATTTAAGAAGAGAGATGAACAGTGCAATACATACACATACAGTTCAAAGAGTGAAGGAGTTGAAGGGAGAGAGATATATAAATATATGAGTCCAAGTCATCGAATAAGAAAGACATTAATTAATTTATATTTACAAATAGTCCAAAGAGTGAAAAGTAGGTCTAATTCTTTATTTCTCTTTTTTTTTTTTTTATTTCATTTCTCTATCTATATTTTAAGTTATGATACTTTTATTTTTATATTTTCCATTTGATAGGTAGTATATGTAATGTACTAGTTACAACACCCGTGCATTGCACGGGCTCCTGAAAATAGTTCCTATAATATTCTCAAACATTATTGTCGTTGTTTGTATTTATTTTTGTTGGGTTATTTTGATATAGTACTGAAATTATAAAGTATGCAAAATTATATTCCATACAATTAATGTCATTTGAAAATTATTATGTAATAACCAATAAAATGTTTATATAACATAAATATCAAACAATATATATATATATATATATATATATATATATATAAAAAAGTCAACATCAATTACTTATAGAAACAATTATTAATTAGGAAAACAATTTATATTGTTGAGTTGAGATATATTTGCTACCATCAGTTATGTGTAAAAAATTCAGGTAGTATTTTGGCATTTATAGACAAAGAATTTGAGAAGAGAATTTGAAAATAAGATCTGGTTATAGGTATTTGTGAGAGACTTGGGTATAAAGTTTGTGAGCTTTGAAAATGGAATATAAGAATAATGTAGCAGTTTAATACCATTTAAAGATTCCAAATGACAAAAAAAGTAAAAAAAAAAAAAGAATAAAATTGATTCTTATTCTAAAAATGATTTAAAAAATGCTCACTTCAATTTTTTTTATTAATCATAATATTCAGTTCAGTTTTTTTCTTCTTGTTCTTCAACAATTCAGTTTGATCAATGTACCTAATCTTTATACCAACTCAATTCAATTTTACCGAATTGCTATAATGGTTCAATTGAGTTTGATCTTCCTTCTTCTAATGTCAAATCATGAGTAGTCCTAGTTATGAGAGCGGAAATACAAATCTCATGTTGATGAAGGAATTAATATAGGAAGAAGAATGATATTGAGGACATTTATTATTATAATAATACTAAATAGAGACACACACTTACACATATAGTGAATGTAAGTAACTATAAGTACACCGTTTTTGGTGTGAATTAAAACTACATTCTTAAATATGATGCTAATAAGCATGAGCCACAACATTCACAAATATGTATAGATATTTTTGTTACCATAGGACTCAGTCTCACAAAATAGAGAAACACACATTTGATCTGATTGATCCAATTCATAGAGAAACAATAACAAGGTAGCAAAGAATCCCATTGAATGCACTTTTTAAATCGGTTATTTTGTTCAACGGAGTTAAAAAGTGATGTTTTTTTAAATCGGTTATTCTATTTTTTTTGCCTGCCACATCAGCAAAATGGGGTAAAACAAAAAAAATAAAATTTGCACGGGGGTAATCTCAAAAAAAAAAATTACAGGGGGGTAACGCAAAACTCGCATACTTTGCAGGGGGTAAAAACCTATTAACCCTCAAGGAAAAAAATTCATACTATTAACCAAAACGATGTCCAAAATAAAAAGAACAAAATATACAAAGGAGAAGAACATGTCCAAATAATGAATAAAAGAAAGAACATTCAATCACCTATTCAAAAATAAATAAAATTTGAGGGTGTGGGTGGATTGTGGTCCACCCGGACCACCTGTCTCAGCCACTGTATATAGGGATGACAATTGACCCATATCTAATGGGTACCCGCAAAAAATACTCATAATAGGTAGGGTGAAAAATTACATTTTAGATACGAGCATGAGTATGAATAATTACCCACAAAATTTAACAACTAGAATATATGTGAAAATGTAACAAATTAGCAACTAGCATTAATTAAAGATTCTCCACCTTTACTTTTTATTATACTTAGCAACTAATTTTTTTTTTTGACAAAAAGATTCTCCACCTTTACTAATACTTAGCAACTAATTAATCTCACCCTTAACTTAAAAAGAAAACAAGGAAATGGTCAACATCAATAAATTAAAGCACTCAAACGAATTAGTCATGATACCATTCTGATAATTTTTAGTAGGATGAATAATTTACATTATCTGTGGTACCAACTTGTTATAAATAAATTTAACTTTGTGCTTAATATTTTGTCAAGTCTATTAAATGTCAAATCCAGGTGAGTTTAGTTGATGAGAATATCAATGTCAAAAAAAAAAAAAAAAAATTAATATCATATATATAATTTTTTTTATAGAATGTTAGTTTGATCTCTTAAAAAATAGAGAATTGGACTAAATAATTTTTATTGTAATTTGTTTGATTTAGAACTGGACAAAATAAGTAAGAAGGGATAGGACAAAAACAAGAATTTTTATCCTGAATTACAAAACAACTTTTTATCTATAGTACAATTTTTAAAAATACGAAAATGCTCATTTTAATTTCGAATATAAAAATAATATTATCTCTCTATCTCTCTCCGATATTGGTCTTGTCATATACTACTTTGTTCTGTCTTATACTGTTCTGTTCAGTGCATACTATTTTACGAATCAAATACACATGGGAGATATACAAAGATTGTTGGTTATTAAAAAAAAAAGTTTTTTCATGACTAAAAAGGTTATTTTAAATATATATATATATGGTCGGATCAAATGACATCAATGTATCAAACTTTTAATATGACACATCCGAATTCTTTACGGGATGATCGCATTGCAAAATCTACTATTGAATTGAAGATATTATAACATCATAGTTTTATGTCGTCTTTTTCAAACTTTGAGGTTAAATTTGTTAGAAGGCAAACGAATTCGGTTGCTCATGCTCTTGTTAGGGCGGCCAGTTATTGAGCTAGATTCCATAGATTTGAGATTATTCCCTTATGTATTGAACATTTATTAGTTAATGAAATTCATTAAATTTGTTTGATTAAAAAAAACATTAATTAAACATTATTTGATATGTCAATGAGATACATAAAAATTAACATTTTATGAATATTAAAGAATGAGTTAATTTTGATATATCTCATTGATACTGTGATATAAAATGATTTCAACAACAACGCGCTTGGGGTCCACCTCATTCTTTTCATGCTCCTTCGTCAACAACGACACCACCTCCTTATGTTGACATCAAACTGCTAAGAAAATTAGGAATAATGTTAATGTTCATAAAGACACTTTGCGTCTTGAGGACTCGAGGTTGATCAACATAACCCTGAACCTGATCACCATCTTGTTTCTTTTGTTTTCGATGCTGTCTATGATGGCAGGTAAGTAAAGCTACGTTTTTTTTAGATAATTTTTGCGTTTTGTGTTAGACCATCTACAATGGTTTTCACTTTCAATATCCTCAAGATCATTTTCTCTTTCTTCCACCTACTCATTCAACTTTTACCTCTTCAATGGTTTTTCATTCAACGCTCTACCCCACCACTTTTTATTTCATATTCTTATTTAAATTTTTATTTTTATGATTACATAAAAATACAATTATCGATTGAAATTAAATTAAAATTATACGATACAAATCATCGATTAAAATTAAAATTACAATTATCGATTAAAATTAAATTAAACTCCCGATTACAATTATAATAATAAAACGATACAAATAATTTAAAATGCAATAATACACACAAACAACGTAATTAGTACGATACAAATAATTTAAAATGCAATACAACACACAAACAATGTAAGAAATACGATACAAATCATCTTCATTTTAGGTGTTGAAATGATTATTAGGATCTATTTCACTAAACAAAGACTAAAACTTAAAATAAAGACTAATAGAAAGATAATAATAAGAGTAAGAGAGTGAAAAATTTGGTTTTTTTTCTGTGTCCAAATCAAATGAACCAAATCTCTATTTATAGAGAAAAAAAATCATGAATTTTGGTATAAAAATAAAAAAATAAAATAATTATTTGCAATGAAATAATTGAATTTAAAGATAAAATGAGATAAAAATTCCGCTGGCCAATCGCGTGCTGCCATGTGTCCTGCTTATCATTCTCTCTCCACAGATTCAACATGTTGAATTGTTTCAACATCTCTCTCATCTATGTCACATTCAACACTACCATTCGAGCATATTTGCTATGTTGAAAATGGTTTCAACGCCCCATTGCACATGATCTTAGTAGTAATTTCTGTTTTGTTTTCAAAGTTTCCCTTTTAGTTAGTTCCATTATTACATTGCCAGAAATTTGTGTGCGAGTTTCTGGGTTGGGGGGCGTGGTAATCCAGAGTTCTGCTGGGAAATAAGCAGTTTGGCCAGCCAATAATTGTTCCACTCAGGAATCGAACTTGGGTTTTCCCAAATGATTCTTCCTGAGGTGAAGTTCATTAACCAGTTGAGCCCACTTACTTGGTTAATTTGTGTGCATGTTTAGATTGTCAATAAGTTTAGCCATGTTACCATGACACTACTATTTTGTTGAAGCTCCAAAAGTGTAGTTTTTGTCAAAATCACGGTGGTGTAAACCGTCTATGTCAAACTCATTGTCAATTTAAAAATGTATAAAGATGTGATTTTGCAAATTGGAACCTTGTTCGGTTTGTTGTTTAAGACTGAAATCACTTATTGTTCTATGGCCCTTGGGTTGTGATAGGGAAGAAGTGATATGTTTCTATGCATCAAGCGACTAATTATGACCGAAATTATTTTAAGAGGCTAAATAAGATATGATAAGCAAGGGAATTTTGTGCATCTGGTTGTCAATTCATCAACTGAGACATTACATAATTTCTGTAGTTTACATACATATTAATACATTAGTTAACTGATTTAAATTCTTATCTGGAATCAGTAGAAAAATTGGTATGAATTCTACTGCTCAAATTACAAAAATACACATTAAAATGCACAGGGAAGGATCCATTATATAATCATGTCAATTATTTTGTAATTTTACATCCTCTTTAACCTGTTATATTATTGAAGTCTTAAAATGTGTTTGTCACTTTAGGGATTTCGGTCTTTTTCTTAAATTCAGGATGACTTTGATCTATATGATGTTTACAATACAAAATCAGCCAAGCATTATTCCACTAGGTGGAGTTGGCTACATGGATCAAACGATGTTATATCATATATCGTATCTTTATCCAAACCATTGATATCTCTAGCTCTTTCTTGATAGTTTCAGCTATAGTTTTCACGGGTTTCCTCTGCCTCTAGTGCTATCCTCCATCTGGTGCAATCTCGTTACAGCAGAATCTATTGGTCTCTACCACACATGCCCACACCGCGTAAGTTGATATTTGACAATCTTTTCTACAATAGTTGCTACTACTACTCTCTAATGCTATCATGCACAATCTTAGCCCCTTTTATCTTTAGACATCTAGCGTAACATTCTCATATCTGCTACACTGAGTTTACTCTTGTATTGGCATCGTACTCCCCTGCACTCCGTCCCATACAACATCGTTAGTCTTACAGCTAGATCACAATAATAAGTATAAAAGTTCCATTTTCTAAAACAAACATTATTTACTCCTTTGTAGTGTATATAAATCCCTGCATTATGCAGAACAAACAATAAGACTCTGCAAATATACCTGTATTTATCTTCTAAGACTTCAAAATCATGATAGGAAACAGTCTTCATGCCCTTAAGGGCCTTAACCCTGAGAGGATCAAAGCTATATCCAAATGTCGGTCTCTGAGGTCTCCAATATACAGCCAACAGTTTGGTTTGGATATATTGAAGATTTTAAAAATGTTGTTCATGTCTTAAGAAGTGTGAGGTTCTCTGAGGATCAACATGATTAATCTAATCTGTTTTTTTGTGAATTTAGTATAAAGTATCTGCTTGGTAGGCTATTAATTTTAGATGTGCACTAGTCCAGGAAAATATCATCTTTACATTGTTGTTGTCTAAATTTAGCATATTGGCAATTTAATTATTTATGCACCATTCATCTAAAGAACTCGTTACAACAATATGTCAGTATTTACTATGACAACTGTTTGTGCTCTCAAATCATTTTTTGCATGTGTTCTGGCTATGAGCAGACTGTGAGCAGTTTCATGTAATATGTAAGCTTACATTCCAGTAATAAAAAGAGAAACAGAATCAAACCACAGTTTATGGGATGAAGTTGTGATTAGTTTGTTGATATTTAGTTTTTTCTTCTCTTAACTTTTTTACTCCATGTATTTGCAATTTGCAGCATCACTATCTTCTACTTTGCGAAGGAAGAAGAAAAATGTAGATTTGTTCCACTCTTTCCTGATGCATTTGTGCCAGTCAAAGTCCCCTTTGAGAAAGGAGCTGGCCAGAAATTTGCTCAGCCTTCAGAAACTGGGATCGACTTAGGCTTCTTTGAGTTGGATGATCTTTCAAAGCCTTCACCTGGAGAAGACGTCTTTCCTCTTGTAATATGCGCTGAAACATGTCTGGAAACTCCCTCAGCAAACGAAACTCCTAAAACTCCGGATGATTCCATGCCAGATGCATCCCCTGATTCACCTCACATGCAAATAACTCAAGCTGTCTTGGTGAAAAGTAATGGTGATAGTGCTTTCCAGATAAAAGTTGTTAGGCAGATTCTGTGGATCGATGGTGTTCGTTATGAGTTGAGAGAGTTATATGGAATTGGAAGCTCAGAAACTACAGGCTTTGATGACAGTGATCCTGGAAAGGAGTGTGTAATATGCATGACTGAACCAAAGGATACGGCTGTCTTACCTTGTCGACATATGGTAAGATTTCATGTCAAATCTAATTACATTACCTACGTATAGAGTAAATAATCAATTTTAAGGTCTCGTCTCGGTACTTCTACTGCATATTATGTGAAAATATAATCATATTAAATGTGGTTCAGCACATATAATTGTTGATAATAGCGTCATTTGTATGTATGAGATTAGCTTATAGAAAACCAAGGTCACTGTTAATATCCCTAAAAGTGTAAAATGGATGGTGTGCGTTCCCTAATCCTTATATTCCATCAAATTTTTGCTTTCTTCCTCTTCTGGACTTGTTTTGATTGACTTATTTATTTGAGTTTATCTATTTGTGTAAGCACATGTGAGACTATTTAGGAGAGCTTATAAAAACAACTTATGACATGTCCATATTATGTTTTCAGTTTATTTCAATAAACTCTTTAGAATAGCTTATGAAAACAACTTATAGCTTATACAAAAACAACTTATAGATTAGTAGTAAGCATTTATACGTTAAGTGTTTATGTTATAAAACATAATTAAGTTGTCTATCAAACAGAGTCTTAGTGTATGTTTGGTATCACGGTGAGTATGTTACTAAAGCTTTTGGAGAATCACAGTGGATCACCGTGTTTTAAAGTTGTGAGCTCTTTGTATGCTATATCGTCATGCATTGTTTAAAATCGTGGGACATGAAATTTTATATCAAAACTTATATATACCGTGAGAAAAGTGGACAAGTACTGCTCTTTATTTCCCTGGCTAGTAGCTAGTAGTGAATACTAATTACTTGGTAGAGATCCTTGCATTCTATTGTGATTATCCTCACATTTCTGTTGTACTTTACAGTGTTTGTGCAGTGAGTGTGCGAAAGCTCTGCGGCTTCAATCCAATAAATGCCCTATATGCCGTCAGCCCATTGAAGAACTTATGGAGATCAAGGTAAAGAGTGGCAATCCATGAGGTTTTTTTTTTCTCCCCATGCTAAGTCGAATTGAATGACATTCCCTAGAAATCCCTCACTTGTTTGTAAGAAAACTTCCCCCCTTTTTATGTATGCAGTAAGGTCCTCTTTTGTAAATTCTAATCTATAATTTGTCTATAGTTTGCATGTATGATTTTGAGGTAAAATTTGGTCATATACACTTTTGCGGTGATTGAATCTTACTCCCGTGTCATCCATCTATACTGTATAGGCCATAATCTATACAGTTTTTTTTTTTTTTTTGAAAACTCGGTATGCAGTGCTTCTTAGTGATGTTTGAGAGATAATTTCTGTTGTGTTCGCTGAACAAGGGAAGCGAACAAGGGAGAAATATAATGACACATGGTATGGTCCCTAAATGAATTTATGTTTGTAAATAATTGCAGATTTAATCATGCAGTCATTCATATGTTTAAAATGTGTAAAATCATATCCTCAAATATGGAAGGGACTATTCAACTCGATAAGAATTTAGCAACAAAATTAATGATGGATTACATTTTTTTTCATCACTAATTTATTCTGCTAGGGGGAGAGTGTTTGATAGGGGGAGTGAGAGATTGTTGAGTTGAAAGTCACGTCTCCATCGCGAAGCTCAAGCACGAAGAAGCGAGCCCATTTGTGTCGTACAAGTGCATAACTCTGGCTGCAGCCACACCAGGGTGGCAACGAGGAGGCTCTACATAGGGAAAAAAATGGAAGAACAGAATAGAAAGGAAAAATAGTGTGGTGCACTTGGTAGAACAAAAAATCTAACCATAAAAATAAAATGACAATGAGCTTTAATAGAATACTTTTAACAAAGTTATATACATGAATAATGGGTTGGTATATTTGGGAATTTTTTTTTATCTTTGAGTTTTCTTATGCTAAATGACTAAATAAAATATTGTCAAATTAGTCTGTCTATCAAGTAAATTTTTTGGAAGACAATGTTGTGCAGTGCACCAACATTTTTTTCTTAGACATTTATTTTTGTCACCCTATCAATTACTCGCGTATCTTACGTTTTTTCCGTTTTACTCTTCTGTTACTTAAGTAACAGACGTTATAAGAATGAATAATTTTTGAAAAATATCGTCTGCTACTTAAATAGCGATGTTATAACGGTAAAGTCTAATTTGGTATCACACGGGTGGGACCCATTTTTTACCTAATTAATTGATTTAATTTAATTCCGCCTCATTGATCCTCTTAAACTATACTTAATTTTTTCCCTAATCAATTTTCTTTTAACATTCATTCCGTAAAATTTGTGTGTCATTAATTTATTTGTATGTTTCCAACGTTGCTTACATTAAGTATGATCATATTTTCAAAACATTGATTGTGATCATATTTTCAATGTTATTTACCAATAGCAATAATTATAGTCGTATTATCAATGCAGATAAAAAATTTGTATGATTGCTACCAAAGTGGCTTAATGTCTCATTCAACTCAATGTCTTCGTTAATTATAACATCATTACAATTACGCTATTTTAATTATGAGCATATTGCAATACAAAATTAAATTATGAGCAAATTAAACAACAAATAGCATTTTAAATGTACTGTTATATGATTGAGTTTTTTTTTTTACAGTTGTTATATGATTGTTATTGGATGCTATTTTAGTTATAATTAATTAACACATTATAAATATACCTGTTATATATTTGGATGATTGTATCTTATACGTATGCACAGACAAATAGTCTACTTGTTTTTTATTATTATTATTATTATTATTATTATTATTATTATTATTATTATTATTATTATTATTATTATTTCATTTGTAGATTTGGTGGTGTTTGAGAGCATACTTATTCTTTAGGGTTTTATCTAATATGCACAAGTGAGATAAATTTTTCACTATGCATAATTATATTTTTACCATTGACTTAATGAGTCTCACTATTAAATCAATATATATGTTACATCGCATTTCACTTGATTCAAAAATAAAACTTATTAATCAAATAGTTAAAACAAACTTGTGCATGACTAATATCATAGTGTTGCATTATTTGTACAAATTAAGCTAAGAGCACCATAGGACAAGTAGACATATAATAGGCATACTTGGTTCACTTTCATCTTCCAAGTTCCAACTTCTTGAACTATAGACACAATTGGGTCTCAAAAAGAACAAATGAACAATACCTTAAAAAAATTAACTCTAATGTCTTTTTCTTCAGACTGGCAAGAAAAAAAAATCCAAGTTATGTTTCCTTATTTTGTCACCATTACAAAACTCTTTGACTAGATAGTAACAAGACATGTTTAAATAGATAAAGGTTGTAATTTAAACATGGTTTAAGCTTTTACTAAGTGTTACAAATATCATTAATATTCTGTTAGTGTTAGTTAGTTAAGTTAATAAGTTGGTAAGAGAGTTAAAAAGTTAGTTAGCTCAATTGAGTCTATAAATATTAAATAGAATTACTCATTGTATAATTTCATAATTTTATTACAATGACACCTCAAGAGTCTTATGCACTCTATTTTTCATACGCATATGATCTAGAACCATGGAATCCTCTGATTACTAATACAAAGGGAAACCGATAACTTGCTCGAAGAAAAGTAAAATACATGAATTAAAGGAAAAAAACAAGAAACATGGAACTTGATTCATTAGACTCCAAGGGGTTAGCTAGCTAATTTTTTTCCATCAATAAATAGAAGTTCATTAATCCGTCTAACCAAAAGATTAGACGAAAAGAAAAGCATCAAACCAAAACACAAACACCAAAAAAGATTCTTACTTTACAAAAAGAATGAAGCGAGCAATTCCTAGACAAAGAAAAACACATGAGTCTGATGACAAAAAAGAAAAAAAAAAAGCACTGCATATATTTATGCCTTAAAAAAATCAACGGAAAGCTAAAAGATTAGAAGAACAAGAAGAAAAAAAATCAATTAAAACACCTTCAAGTAGATCTTTTTCTTAAGTTTCGCCCAAGTTTTGTTATGTTCTAATCTTACTAATCTCCAACTGATGTTAAAGTGTGGCGTGTATTATTTAATCCAAAGAGCTCTATTATTAGTTGTATACCCACGAGATAAATGGTTACTTACTTTCTAAAATGCCTTTAAAATGTGACCACGAAACTCAATTTTCAACTTACACAAGTTTTGGCACCAATGCTTGAGGATACACCCATAATTTCGTTTTAAAAAGTAGTTAGGCATTACTAATAATGTGCAATTCATTTGTCAAAAATATAAAATAATGTGCAATTCATTTTTCTCCTCTTGGAAGAAGTTGATCATACATAACTATGGTTTGGGATTAATCTAGCTTATAGATGAATATGGCAAATCCACACAATATCGGGGACTCAATCAACATTGGTCTAACACGCTTATAAAAAAAAATAATAATAAATTGGTCTAACACATTATAGGTCCAACTGATTTGCAAAAAGTAAAAAAGTACGAGAGAGAATAACACATGATCAACTTTTAAACTATTGACTCATTTTTTTTCTTGTATGATGTTCGATATAAAAAAAATATTTCAGCATTTTAAATAATTTGTATTTTAGACAAAATTATT
This sequence comes from Trifolium repens, assembly GCA_030408175.1. Classification (NCBI taxonomy): domain Eukaryota; kingdom Viridiplantae; phylum Streptophyta; class Magnoliopsida; order Fabales; family Fabaceae; genus Trifolium; species Trifolium repens. The sequence goes on from CP125839.1 coordinate 7,542,657, forward strand.
CCGTGCTTTATTGAAAGACAATCCTTCCAATCAAAGTTGTCTTATCTAATACTTCTTTCTAGTTTCTTAGTTTTTCTTGTGTTTCCTTTGTTCATGCTATGTACCTTTTATACCAAAAAAATAATTTAAATACACAGTCTATGTGTAACCCGTGTGGAAAATCTACTTGAATGATTCTTCTATATTTGATATGAAATTTAAATTTACGTGTGATTTTTTTTTTTTGATCATAGGTGTAAAGATTGCGCAACAAACTCAAAGGCAATCATGGAGATCACGACTATCTTTTGTCTGATACGACCACCAACCATGCATATTTTGTTATCAATATGCCTCATGATGGCTGAAAAACTGGCACACCAGTACACGATGTTGTACACAACGTTACAACACTGTTATCCGCTTTAATGAACAAATAATGCAAATAGTAAATAGTGCAGAATTAAACAAACACACAGTAATTTGTTAACCCAGTTCGGCGCACCTACGTCTGGGGGATACCAATCCAGGAGGAAATCCACTAATAGCCCTAGTTCAAAGTCTTACAGCAAACTCCTCGTTTACAACTTATCACCTAGCAACTATTCTTATGTCTTTCTACCTAAGAACTCCTAGGTATGAGTTCCCAACTCACTCCTTAAGCTCAATAGTACAGACAACACTATTGTTAATTCAACCACTATGATGGAGACACTCTCCTAGACACTAGATCACTTTTACCTAAAGGCTTCAAGTGATACACAAGCACTAAGATCCAAACTCCTAGCTTAAAAGCTTTGGAGAGGACACACACACAATAACTATCTCCTTGCTTAAAAGCTTCAGAGACAATTATGATTACAACTCTATAGAACACACAGTCCTAAGCTTGCATCAAAGAGATACAAGAAAGGCTCACAAAACACAAGCACACACACGAATCCTAATACGGCTAGACTCAACAATAACGCTTGAACAACTGCCTGAATTAGGTTTTGATTCTTCAATATATAGCTGGTAATATTGGGCTTCAGAAGCTTTGTCCACAAGAGAAACATCCAGCTCACATAATAAAATAAAACCATATCTTAAAAAGATACGTTTAGAAAATATAATTCTTCACAATAATTCCCAAAACAATCTCTGAGCAGAAGATCTGTTTAGGAAATAAAACTTCTTTGATGCACAAGCCAAGAACTGATATATAAGAGAAAATATCTTCTCTAAAAATAAACCCCGCGCGCATTAAATGCTGCCGCCAGCTGGCGCGCTCTCGTCAGGTCATGATGTTGTAACATTACATCCCACATCCTGCCTACATATTGTTTTACCAAAATGCAGCCAACATCAAATAGTCAACAATGGCAATAACGACTTGCAATGAAATAACAAACCAATTGTTGATATCTGGATTATTGAGTGTTTTGTCTTGAAGGAAAATTGAAGACATCAAACAAATCAGTCCAATAAGCTCATCTACGATTAATTAACTTTTTTTTTTTGGGTAGGTTTTAAAGAGACATCAATACCAATGATTCTTGTGTGCAATTTCTACTTTCAAAATTTAATTACTTAGAATCCATGGTGCCCTAGAAATGACATCGGAAATATTTGGTTACACGGGTAAAGAGGTAATATCAAGCTTATATAATATGCGCAATAAACAAAAATTTTCAGTAACGACATTCAAGGTAATATCAAGCCTACACGTTCAAAAGATTATGCATCAAATTTATAGGTGCGAAGATTGCACATCATATTCAAAATGCAATCAATGAAGTTACGACAAATCCTCACCTAATACGTGCAAAACCATGCATGTTTTATTTTTACGGCGCCTCATAACGACAGTAACGACATTCAAAGAAATAATAAGCCAATCATTAATATGTACGGCTCAATTGAACCCTAAAACAATTACTTTGTATGATGTTACCCCGGTACCGCCAAATCACAAAACTCCAATGACTAACGACAACAAAAATGACCTTATGTGACGGTCAAATAGAGCAAAGTAATATCAAATTCGTATTGCATTGTTAGCAATCTAAGAGCTATGAAATTCGTATTTCCTTGCATATCGTTATTGCCATCATGAGGCATACATTGATAATAAAATATGCATGGTTGTATAAGACAAAAGATTATCGTGATCTCCATGATTGCTTTTTGAGTTTGTTGCGCAATCTTTACACCTATGATCAAATAATTTCTTGTTTATTTTATGTTTGTTCTTCATTATAGACTCACAAATATAAGTGGAGAAGTCGGGGTTCGAAATGACACACCTGCATTTCTTTTGATGTCCCATTTTATAACATCATTTTTAAAGTTTAAGGTGCATTAATAAAAAATTTACAAAATAACCCTAATTAAAGGAACATATGTTAAAAGATCACTATTTTTCTCTTAATTTGATAAATTTAATGCAAAAACTATTTTTCTTAATTCTTATACTTTTGTGAAAGAGGAAGTAAGTATTAATTTTCCACTTAAGAAGATACTAGTACATTATGATTCAATTATAATGTTAGTGATGACTATTAATTATATCTCTGGATCAGGATTCTTTATAGTCATAGGAGACTAGAATTTGCATTTAGTGTAAATAAGTCAAGAGAGGTTGTATTGTGGATGGTAATGTTTTAAGGGCTTATGTTTTTAAGGGCTTATGTTAAGTAAACTTGTAAAAATTATTTTTTAAAATTTGTGTAGTAAGTTTAAATATTAAATTTTCTGCATTATTATATATAAAATTTCTATATAGTTTCATTATGATTTTTAAGTTTTTTTTTAATATCTTAATTAAGTTATGAATATTAGTTTGGTGCTTTAGATTTTTTTTCGTTATTTGGTTTCTTAAATTATAAATGTTGAATACTTCGATCCTTTAAATTACAAATTTTAGACAATTTAATCATCTTATTAGAGACCAAAATATCTTAAGTGTAATTCAAAGATCAAATTGTTTAACATTCAAAACTTAGGCGACAAAATAAAAAGAAAAACACTTAAAAGGTCAAAATAAAATCTAAAATATAATCTAGCTTTATTTTTACACTTAATTTTTTTGACACACAACATTATTCATTTATTTATTAAAAGTTAACTCAGACTAAATATGTGGTTAATTGCATTTCCTAAATGATTAATGGAGATTTTTTTTGAATGTTTGAACTTTTTCTTTTTTTTCTAAAAATGACATTTATCTAAATTTGTAGAATAAACCAAACAATGCAATATAAATTTAAAATTGCTTTTGTAAAAAAAAAATGCAAATAAAAAATTGCTAAAATTTGAAAAAATTGAATTTGCAAACAAATTCAAAACATCCATGTTAATACCATACAACGATAAAATATCTATAAAAGTGACAATATACAAATATGATGAAATTTAAGTACCTAGCTAAAATACCCATATACCCATTACTCTGGATTCGTAAACATTGACGATGCCAACAACATTGGCTGAATGTGCACTGATCAGTCGAATATAATTTGACGAAATTTAATTTGTTAATATGAATTGAACAAAACTTACAGAAAAGCAAAATAATACCGCCTCAAGACGACGAACAAAACAATGTCGCACTAAGACAACGAAATCACAAAAATAAATAAATTAAATACATGTGAAAATCACTTGTTTGAATAAAAGAAAATGAAATAATGATTTAGACAAGTGATTTCGGATAAAAAAATTGACCATAAACTTCCGCCGGCAAACTTATGAGGTACACAATTCTCCTCCCAAACCGAATTCTTTTTATATGAATGAGTCATACATCGAACCACTAACCACATGCTTAAAATACGTAAGACTCTTACTTATGGACCACTACTTTTTATCATTTTATTTATTACTACTTTATACTCTCTTCGTCCTTATTTAAAAAAGCTAGTTTGACAAAACATTTGTCCCTTTTTGTAAGAATCTTTTGAAATTATCAATGACATTGATTATTATTTTTTCCAAAGTTACCCTTATTTACTTTACATATTTTTTTAATAGCATTTAATTCTAGCTTTTTTGTAAGTGGATACTCTATTAATTATAGGAAAATTAATATAATTTGTCAACCAATTTGATATTAAAACCAACTTTTTTAAAATCAATGTTTTGTTAAACTAGCTCTTATAAATAGAAACAGAAGATCGAGTAGATATTTTAAGCTCATTTTGACCCAAATTTTTTTTATAAAAAACAAAAGATATTGTAAGCACATTAATTTTATGAGTTGTTTTTTGACCAAATTAATTTCATGACATTAAAAGAAGTTACAACATTTATATTAATCAATGAATGTATTTATTTTCTTTAAAGAAGTTAAATAAATGAAAGACATCACTTCAAATGAAGTAATGACAACATATTGTTCGTCTTTTTCATGGAATCTCAGTGTTTCACGGCCTCAAACACGTCTTCAAACCGAGTAAGCTTCATATATTGAAGAAGTGAGTTAAGAAGGATAGAGAAAAAGTCTCCCAAAAATACACCATCACTTTAAATACTTTACGTCACTGAATATTATGTTTCTGTTGTTTTTTTCTTTTCACCCTCTGATTTTTGGGGGAAGCAGACTCTAGTATTTTAGAATTTGAAGCGAGTTCTGACATCAAGTGGTTTTAGTTCCCTCCCAAATTCAATTGTGGGGGTTTAAACTGTGGTTCTCCCTACCAAATTCAGCGTCAATCATCACTGGACTAACTAATATTCGATAACCTTAGTCTTTTTTTTTTTATGGTAAAGCTAACCTTAGTCTTTATATTATCCATGTATCTTCATAAATCATAATGTCATCAATCCACCATCTTCTCTACGAACTACTATCACCATTGTTTTGTGACTTTACAATTTTTATCTTATACACTAGAATGATTTGAGATGTGTTTTTTTAAAACAGGAAAAAAAATATCTATTAAAAAAAAGCATAATAATTTGTGATATAAAACTGTGTTTTTTTTAAAAAAAATAAGTTTAATAAAAAGATGTAAAAATATTTTTATCGTTTATTAATTATACGAAAAAATTGGCAAAAAAAGAAGACCAATAGCTCTAAAAATATTATTAGTCATTTTGATCCTATTATTAGAGTATTTCAGAAGTGTCTGTTTTATTAGTCATTTTGATCCTCGAATACATTAATTATTCAATAAATCTAAAAATAATATTTTTTTCTTAATTTAAAATCAAAAGGGGTATTTAGAGACAAATTTTTTAAATTTCTTAACATATAGTACAAATTTGCACATGTTAGAAAAACTAAAATTATAATACTCTTTATTAACGCACAATTTTTAAGAGTCTCGTTAAATTTATATGAAACCCCTTTAAAAAGTTGGGTCTGCCTAAAACCAAATATTTTTCTTAAATAATTAAAATTTAAATAGATCTCACTATTCTTATAATGAAATTCTCTCTGTTATTTAAACCACAATTTAACCCGTTAAAGCCAATGATTTGATGTTTATAAGTTTTAATTCAATTGACAATATTGATATTGTTAGATTGATCACCTTCACTTAGTTTGAATCCCTAAATATTATATTGTGAGTGAATTTGAGTAGTAGTTGTCATTTCGCAGACTTAAAAAAGAGAGCAAATGATTTAATTTAATTTATATACACTAATATATAGTGTAATAAAATTTATTCTACAGACATCTTCAACAAAAGTTTCACCATTAATAAATTTCAAACAGTATGCAACCGATCAATAATTTTTTTTTTTGTTTTTTTTTTTTTTGTCTTAATAATTTCTGTTTTTATTAGAGCACATTTATGTGATCATACGAGTTTCATAAAAAAACTTCAAAATACCTTATTTAAATTACCGCTTCATACCAATATAAAATTAATTATTATTGTAATCAACCAACAAAAGAATTATAATGAAGGTATTGCATTTTATGAGTTGCTTAAATATTTTTTGTTAGAGTAAAAATAATGTGAGTTGTATAAATGTGATGTGGCACAATAAAATTTACTAAATAAGAGATAAAATATTCAAAGTAAGTTACTTATATTATGTCAATTGAAAATTTTGTATAAGGTATATTATTAAAAATGATAATTAAAAACATTTGACTATAATGTAATTACTTATTACTTATGTAATCACATATATGGTTATAATTTATTTACCTTTCTTACACTAAAAATATATCAAAATTAAATCTAAGAAAATATGTTAGATTGGTGTGTTAGAAAGCTTCACTAGAATCTTAGCCAATCCACCAATCGTTAGTTGGTCTAGTGATGATTGATGCTAGACTTGATAGGGAGGACTACAATTCAATCCCCCCGCAACTGTAATCGAAAGGGGGCCAAAATCACTTGATGTCAGAACTGACCTTCCAACCAGATTAAGCAGTCCAGTAGACTGGATATACTGGTGGTGAAAAAAATAGAATCTTATAGCCAAGCCAAAAGATGAACATGTAATGATGCCACATGTCAAGGTTAATATAGGGTTTTAAAAAAACCTAGAAAGTCTTCGATGAGAGCCTGTTTGCCAGATATCCTTATAAATACCCTTGTTTTGTTAATCTCCTCACTCACGTCTCGTCTCATCTCATCTCTCTCTCTCTCTCTCCTATCTCTCTCCTCTTTCTCTCCAACTCTGGAGCTTCTTCCTCACTCCTTTTCTCTGCTTAAAACTAACACTTTTTCGTTTCCTCTCATTTCTTTTTCTTTTGCTTCTGGAACCTGAATACTATAAAACCAAATATTTCGAACAATTTCGCTCAAATCTTACTCTCTACCTTTTTTTTAATTGCTATTAAAATTTGTCATATTTATTCCCACCCTTTCGACATTTCCCCCTTTTTTTTACAACCCTTCTATAAGAAATGAGTAAAGAAGAGATTTTGAAAATACAGGTACACTTTTTTCTTCATAGCTTCAACTTTGAAGTGTTATTTTTGAAGTTTTTTTTAACTCTTTTTTGTTTAGCTTAGTTTAATTTTTTTGTCATGTATGTTTCATTGTATGTATATATATGCATATATGTCATTTCCGATGAAGTAAAGTGTTTTGTTTTATATTTTTGTAATAATTTTTGTTATTTATGATGTAATTTTTTCTTTATTCTGTTTTTGGGATTCCTTGTGCATGCAGAAATATGTTCTCAAAGTGAACATACATTGTGACGGTTGCAAGCAGAAGGTTAAGAAAATCTTAAAGAAAATCGATGGTAAGAAAATTCTTCCATTCACTCTATACTAATTTTCCACAATAGTTTTTTTTTTTCCCATTTCATTCACATTCGTACTCTTATTAAAATAAATTTTCCCTTTTTTTTGGTCAAGAAATTTTACCTTTTTTTAATCCGAAAAGAAAACAAAAAACTCATATCTCTACCATTTTATCTTCTCTATTTTTATACTCATGAAAAAACAGATATTGAAAAGCTTTGATTTTTTTTTTTCCTCTTTAAAAAATTGATTTACCCCATTTCATTCACATTCATACTCTATTTTTTTAATTTCTTTAATTATCTGGAAAAAAAAATAAATCAAACAAATCATCTCTTAAAAAAAGTAGTTTTTTTTTTAACACCCTTAAAAACTTAGATTTTTTCTTCTACAACTGTTTAAAGAAAAAAAAAAAAAACTCATATTTTCACCACCTAGATATGTAATGTAATCAATAGTATATTGCTAATTAATTGTGTACTTTGATTTTATAGGAGTTTTTATTACTGAGATATATGCTGAACAAGGGATGGTGATAGTTTATGGGAATGTGGACCCAAATGTTCTCATCAAGAAGCTTGCAAAATCTGGTAAACCTGCAGAGATTTGGGTTAATCCAAATGCAAGCAACAACAATAACCAAAACAATATTGGAAATCAGATGAAAAACATGCAAATTGACAACAACAACAACAATAAGGGGCAAATGGGTCCTCAAAATCCTCAATTTCTACAATTTCAACAACAACAGCAAGGACAAAATCCTCAACATCCACCACAACTTCAGCAGCAGCAACAACAACAGCAGCTAGGACAAAATCCTCAACATCCTCAATTTCAACAACAACAACAACAGCAAGGACAAAATCCTCAACACCCACAACTTCAGCAGCAACAACAACAGCTAGGACAAAATCCTCAATATCAACAACTTCAGCAGCAACAGCAGCAACAACTTCAACAGATGAAAGGAAATGGAGATCAAAAGGTTCCTCAATTTAAGGAGATGAAGATGAGCATCAAGATGCCACAAAATCAAAATCCAAATATGAAAGGTGTTAAGTTCAATTTGCCTGAAGATGATGATTTTTCTGATGATGATGAATATTCTGACAATGAGTCTGATGATATAATGGATAATCCACAACATCCTTTGAATAAAACGAAACTTCCAATCGCCGGTAATGATCCTGCTCACATGATGAATGCCGGCGAAAATGACAACAAGTACAGTGGTGGAAATGACGGTAAAAATGATCACAGTCAAAATTATCAAGGTGGAGGTAACATAAACAATGGTGGCAAAAATGAAGGTGGAACGACAGAGGGTAAAAATGGAAATAAGAATGTCGGCGGTGGTGCTAGTGCTGGAATTCCTAATAACAATGGGGATAAAAAGGTAAATGAAATGATTGAAAATGGCATTCAAAATATGATGAACAATAAATTTCCAAACATGGGTGGTCAAGGTCATCATCATCATCATCATCCTAATATGGTCTCCATGGGTAACAACATGAGTGGTATACCAATGGGAGGAGCAATGGGAACTAACATGTCAATGATGAACCAAATGGGAGGCAACATTTCGGCTGTACACGGCCATTTTGCGGGCGCGGTGACCGGTAGTGGTGTAGGCGGATATGGTGGTCCTGAAATGTTGATGGGTGGAAATCCTTATCAACAACAACAAAACATGGCTGCAATGATGAATCAACAAAGAGGAATATCAATTGGTGGAGTAAATGAAAGATTTCAACCAATGATGTATACAAAACCACCAATGGCTGCTAATTACATGTATCCTCCACCTCCTCAATATCATCAAGATCCATATTCCAACACTTTCAATGATGAAAATACTTCAAGCTGCACTATTATGTGAAGAAATGGGATGCTGTGACAAGAGAAGATGAAGAAATGAGTTTTAATTTTAGTTTTATTTTCAGTTTTCTTTTTCGTTTGTACCTTTTTTTTTAAGTTAAAAATTATGAACTTTAAATTACCATAGGGAGTAATTTTATATATGTATTTGTATGGTCTTGGAAATAATTATTATGAGATGTAATGGGATATGATCCTCCATGGGAGTAATTCTATAAATAAATGTATTTATATTCTGCCAAAAAAAAATAACAATCAAATGGGGGAGAATAGGGTCAACAAAAACAAAAGCCTATCTCACTCATTTCTTTCAAGTCTCAAGGACTAATTTTTCTTTTTCTTTACAATTATTATTTATCAATTTCTTTTAATGTATGTGTACGAAGTGACAAATACCATTATATGATCTCTCAGATAAAATGAATAATGTTGGCTTTGTCACCTGAGATAAAATGTATGGATTTATTTATGGAAATTGCTAACGAGTGCCTCCATGGCAATTTTTAACCATTCAATTTATAGAAATTATTTATTCAAAAAATTAAACATTTCAATTCTCAATACGTTCACTTCATACATTTTCATAGAAACTTACTACTTTTTTAACCAAACAAACTTAATTCATATCAAATTAACTAATAAATGTTCAATACAAGGAATAATCTCAAATCTATGAAAACTAGTTCAACCATTGGCTGCCCTAACAAGAGTATAAACACCCAATCGTTTGTCTCCTACAAACTTAACCTCAAAGTTTATATAAAATGTACGAATAAAATCGTTAACAATTAAATTATAAACTCCGAATTACCCCGTCTTCTTGAATGGATAGCGTCAACCAACAACCAACAAAAATAATATCCATTTGTCTTCAATTAAAAAATAAATAAAAAATCAATTCATACTGATTAAGAAAATCACAATATATAGTATTTTTTTGGAGTGGTCAAAGAATTTATTGACATACTTATTAGAATTAAGTCGTAGTGCTCCTCTATAGGGTGGGATATTAATTAAAATTTCGGATTTATCTACAAAATCTATTTATAAGATGATTATTGCCCAATCTGATAAATATTCGAGTGTTTTCTCATCCAAAGCAAATAGGTCAATACAACCAAGTTGCTTGAGCTCCAGTGGCAATGAGCTCCTTCTAAAAACGTATCCGGGGAATATCGGATTCGATTCTCAGTGGGGATAACATTTAGCGCCAGTATGCATGCCTCTATGCACGGAAACCGGTATGAAAGCGAAAAAAAAGATGCAAATAGATCAATACTAATTAATATGTATAGGTGTTCATACAATACAACTTCCTTGGTTTATGATTTATAAGTGAATAATCTGTAGAGTGGTATATCTTCAAGTATATTTATAATATTCTTGAAAAAAAAAATCATTGAGTGACATAAAACTTCAATAGTGATGAGATAAAATATTAAAATAAATTTATGAAAACAAAATCGTAAGAAAAATTTAATATAGTCAAAATTAAACTAAAGTTGAAATCTTATATGTGGGCCATTTATTAATTTTTGTTAAGACAATATTCCATTTATTAATCTCTTTATTGAATATTCATAATTAAGGCCATTATATTAGCCCATGAAAAAATTGAAGTCTTTTTATGGAATAATTGCAAGCTAAGAAAATTAAAATTTAGAGTAACAGTATACCGTAAGAGGGATGCCAAAAGATCGCAAAGAATACGAATGTGGTAGCCTTAACTCCAATGGAAGGTGTCTGTCTTTGCGCAAAAGGCGTCACAAGCTCTAATTTATGTGAATAAGAACATTGTGTAAAGTTTCTTAAGGAGGAGCCAACAAAATATTTAAGGACATTGTCGACGGCCATGAGAAGAAAGAGAACAAATTGTTGCTTTTTCTTAATTTTTTTGGGGGGGGTGGGGGGGGGGGGGGATGAGTTATGGTGAACCCTAAATTAATTTGGGGAAGAAGTGAAATTTGGTAGAAATTCAATAGTCATTTGCAGCATCAACAAGTGTTAGTGGTATTTATACCACCAAGGGATCAAATTGGATTAACATATCAGATAAGTTAAGGACCAAGTTGAATTATTGTAAAATTAAGGGGTCGGGCTAAACTTTTAAAATAAGTTATAAGGCACCAAAATAATATTTAAACTATTATTATATTTTGATTATAATAAAGAGGGAGCATACAGAATATTAGTTTTTTTAAATGACAAATTATATATAAAAAAATAACCCAAAAATCATAGAACTAAGAATAAAAAGATAAAAAAAAACAACGAGATTAAGAAAACACACATAATAAAAACAACAAACATATATGAGTCCTCGAAACCAAAAGCCTCACGAAATACCTCCACAACACAAGATGGGATAGAGCGAAAAAACCCTAAAACATGAAGGGAAATCTAGAGCACTAGAGATACAATAAAAAAAAAATTAAAAGATAAAGAGGTTAGAACTTCAATCACTATAAAACATGACCTTTAACATCAATAGAATAACTTCATACATAAGACTAATATTATCTTTGTAAAAAAAAAGACACTAATATTATCCCTTAGTTATAGAGATATATAGACTCAAACATAGAACAAATAATAATTCATATAATATTAAATTTAATCCCATGAGATACTCTCATATAATATATTTGAGAAAAATTGAGATAAGTTCAATGGAAAAAATTCATTCTCCTACTAATGATCCCAGCACACAAGACATATTTAACCATCGACTCATAGAAAGAACCCAAATAGGAAGTATTAGGGATATAATTCTAGCATGAATTGTACAGCAAGAAATGTACATACATAAAAAGAACTTACGCAGCTCTAAAATACTAAATTTAAACATAATCAATTATATTTACTAACATTGTTCTATTGGCATCATATGAAATCAGTTCATATGCAAACATAATGCACCCATATTGATATATTATACCATATAGTCTATTGTCATGAAGTTTATGACAAAGGCTATATGATACAAATATTATAACCTAATTTGTTTGTAGTAGAAGTAGTTTTTGTGCATGTCTATCACATGCTTATATTTTATGGTGAACACTCCGGTACATATTTTATTTGAACATGTACTGATACATTATTAATGTGTATAATTCTAATAGGTGCACAAATAGTACTTCATATAAGAAACTTAACAAACACTATTTGTGATCTATCACAATTGTCTACATCTGCAAATGTACCGGTATATAATAAAAAGTGTACCGAAAAATTCACCATATTTTATTATATAACACGATTTGGAAATACAATATTTAGTCAAACAGCAGTCAACTTAATAGGTGCCTCTGAACAAAAACTTTGTTGTACTTCCATTGCAAGTTCCTCCAAACTTAGTTGACATCCCAGCTCTATCTGTATTAACAAAATCAACAAAATGAATATCAATAAAGGTGTTGATCATAAGAAGTATTAACAACCATGCAAAATCAAACCATTGCAATTCATTATTTTTGGAACAAAATATCAAGCAACGATAGCCAAACTATTTGAAGTGTTTCTAGATATAACTTGGTAGTAATATAAAATATAAATATGAAGTATGAAATATGGTGTTATTGATAACTAACTATAGTAGTTCATTTATTATTTGCATGACACGTAATCCAAAAGAGAATATAATGCATAGGTTGAAGGTTTACGTGTGGATTCACGGGGAAGGAGTACAATATAGTTTCATATTGGAATTTACATAAATGCTCTAATATAAAACACCAACAACTACTTTACTTCTTGAATAAATTAAATATGGAATGAAGACACTAGGTTTCGTTTTTAGTGAGGAATTTCGATACTATGTTAGAGATTCTGGATTTGATCTTCAACTTTATATATTGTAAATAAAAAAAAATTATGGAATGAAGAAAAGGAGCATAACATGCATTTTTTTTGTTCTCAATTAGTAATTATATCAAGTTAGAGGTTTGATGGCATTAATTTGTTAATGGACTGGGTTGAGTTGAGAATCAAAAAGAGCAAATGTTTTTCTAAGTAAAGTCCAACAAAAAAGCGTTCCTATCATAAATCATATTCGGGTTCACCCGAACCATTCATCCCTAAGAAACGTTAATTATTTACCTGAGCTTTGGTTATAAGAGTAATTCTTTATCAAGAGAAGAAAAAGAAGAAAAGATTCAAGAAGAGCAAGTCACTTTCAATGATTATAATTTGTTAGTTTTAAAGCTGTTTTTGTGTTTGATAAGACCTAGCTTACTATTTCATAGCCATAGTGTTTGTATTTGATTCATTAAATTGGGTTGAAATATTGAAACCCTAATTTAACTAGACTACTTTCAATTAGTAATTTTTTAATATAATTTCAATTCTAATTAGAGAACAATAAAGTCACAAAATTGGAGAATCTAATATTTGTAACCTTCCTTGATTATTCTTGTTAATGTATTATTATCAATAATTGTACCGTACACAAGTTCAATAAAAATTCATCATTTTTTTAACTATGAATTTATAAAATATTTATGAGAAGAATAGTTATGAGTTAGGTTTTACCTTGACTACAAATTGGTATAGAACAGTCTCTTCCATGCTACTGATGTTAAGATGAAGAACTTCAAATGAAAGACTTTCTAAAACAGCTATGATCCTTGAAACTTGACCTGGAATTCGATGAGAAATAACTCTCAAAATCACATTTGGACCTGAAATTTTCACTTCCACATCTGCAATTGAAGAATTGCAACTTGCTCCTAGTTCCTTGAAATCATTATTAGTTCCAATTCCTCCAGAGGATATATCGAATTGATGAAACGTCGGTTGTAGTGTTTTTGGACTTGGACCGGGGCTAGGGCTTAAACTCTTTCTTCTCTTTTGAGACTCCAAAGCTTGAAGAACTTGGTGCAATTCATTGATGAATTCTATAACTCCTCCTATTATTGATGCTTGGTCTCCCTAAATATGAGAAATAATTTGATCACACACAAATTTCTACTATAATTAAATAAAACAAACTTAGTGACGAAAAAATGAAATCTCTGTCTAACTTAATTTACTCGTTGTAAAAATTAGAAACAAAATTAATGAGAAGTTTCATGGTTTTTCTCTTTAAATAACATCTCTCGCTAATTAAAGCTTTTCAGTAAAGAATTAAACGAAAAAAAAAATAATCGAGACAAAAAAAAATTATATATAGTCTCCAATTTTGACGTCTCTAATATTTAACGATGAAATTAAAAAGTGATAAATTTCATGTTTTTCTATTGTTGATGGATTCATCGATAGTGAGAAAAATAGAATGAGAGAGGGAATATGTACCCTTTTAATATAGAAACAAGGGGTCAAAGACCTTAAAACTTTGAGATGTTCATTCATTTGTCTTCTCCTATTCCTCTCAACAGCTATATGAGACATGATCAATTTTGTTCAAGATATATAAACTATATATGGTTGAATATATAGTTTTGTATATATATTCTTTCTCCTTTTGGAAGATACTAGTTATTTTATTTTATCTACTACTACACAAATCAAAGTATGTTCTATTTATATGAGCTAAGAGTCCTCACAAAATAGATAACTTTGGTTGGTAATAAATGCTATAGGTTACTTTCTCGTGAAGTATTCTTTAACATTGTTTGCATATAGACATGTACACACACACAATCCTTCACTCTTTCTCTCTCTTTAATTTCTTGCTTATAAACATTACGCGTCTCACGCTTATGATCTTGCATCAATTACATGCCCTCGTGAGTTAAAAGAGAGATGGTTATTTTTCTCATCTTTCCCATGCATTTTTTTATCCTTCATCCATGCATGCCTTGCTGAGATCTTCATAAGCTCAACTTATAAGTAGCAACTTACAAGTTGCAACTATATGCACATTTACTCACAATTTTTTGCGGGTATTCAATGACTTTATTGTTGATCCGAACTAGACAACCTAGATCGGTGGCGGCTTGCGGCCAACTCGAGAGACAATTGAGCGATTGAGAACGGTGGTTGCTCGATCCACGATAAAAATAGTATACTTGTAAACATTCTGACGATCAAACTATTATATTTTAAAACTTGTGGCATAGAATTATTATACAATTTATATAATAATTAGTAGCAGCAAATTTCTCGGCTTGTCCTTATAGTATTGCAAGTGCACAAGAATATCGTCATAATAAAAAGACTATTGATTCACAAAGACGAGTGGAGTTTAGAGATATATGATGTTAGATATACAAATTAAGTTTGGTTAGAGAAAAGTATAGTAATATGATGATGAATGATAATAATGATCTAATTTTCCAGCTTCACCTCGGTGCTTTTGATTTCCATCTAAAACATGCATACACATAATCAAAGTGCATACAAGACAATACAATGCACATAATCGCAACAAGATGCAGGCTATGACATAGTGCAAAGAAAGGAGTTACTAAATAACCTCACCAAGGGACAACAAATAAACAAACACTTAATCCTCAAATTAGTGTTTGGCAATTTTTAATAAGAAATGTTTAACTTATAATTTTAAGATAAATTTTTATTCTACCGACTATTTAATTAATAAGTTTAATTAATTTGTATGTCCTTGAACTATTTAATTTGGAAATCTTTTAATTAGATCATTGAACTAAAAAAATGTGTAATCAACTCTCTAAATTATTTTATATTTTTTAATTAGGTCCTTATGTTAATTAAACTTCCGTTAGCTAATGGTTAGTCAACGGTTAGTTAATAAGACTTTAATCTATAAGTTGAGAGGATTCGATATTTCAATCTAATGCAACATCAATTCTAATTGGTATTTTTAATAATTTTCAATTGTTACTCTATGCTAGACCAATTATATGCGATTAAACGCCTTTATTGTATCTTTATTATCGACAAAAATATCAGGTCCTTTTTACTTTTGACTGAAATATCATCCTCTTACCTTAAATTTATCTAACAATAAAAAAAAGAAAATTTTATTTTACTGATTTGATGTGGGTAGAACAGTTGGGGTGTCATGGACTGCATACTTTCTTGAATTATATTGGATGATTAATTCCCTCAAAAACTTTGGGGAAAAGGCTTTTCAGTCGGAGATATTGCTATTTGTGCCATATATTTTCCAAACACACTCAAATGCATGTGCTATTTGCACCCCTCGTTTTACCTAATACTGTATCGTTAGTAAAACCATTATCATTTCCTTTTTGTAGCTTTTCCTAATGCTGTATCAAGATTGCTAAAGCACTGATACATCCAAAGCTAGATATGGAATATATCGTTAGTAAATAATTAATAGCTCATTAGTTCAATATTGATACTATCTCATACACAATACAGCCGCATGAATTCGTTTCAAGTAGTTGAGTGAGTACATATAGTGTATGTATTATGTATATGTATCTGCATGGTGACAAATGGTCCCTTTTGATTAAGTATAAATCATTCCTACATATAGTGTATGTAAATGCATGGTAACAAATGGTCATTTTAATTAAGTATAAATCATTTTTAAAAATTCGAGTTTGAATTTTGAGTACATCAATTTTTTGTCAAATTTTATTTATTTATTTTTAAAATTTTAGATTATCAGGATGACTTCTCTTATGAACTAAACGTTTATGTGAATTGAACCTAACTTCAAGTTTAATTTATGAAACTCTCCTTGCACATGGAATCAAATGTTATGCGGATATAGAACCTAATTAATATTATTTGATGGTGGAAAATTAGTAGTTGTTTCTTTGACATAACTTTATTTTTTTAACATGTTAGTTGAAGAGAAAACACTCTCACGACCCAAATCTCTAATCGTGATCGGTACACGAATTAATACATCTTAGTCCAATAAGTCTAATGACCTAACTTAGCAAATAGAACTTTTATTACGACAACATATAGAATAGTGAGATTTTAGAATCGGAAATTCCATTTCCAAATAGAAATATGATCATTTAAAGATTCACAATATTTGATAAATTGGGATTCAAGTAAAGAAACATTAAAACAATGTTTCAAAAATCGGATCAATCGATCGGACAATTCAACTGGTTGGACCGAGAACCAGACCTAACATCGATCAAGATGACATTACTAAATTGGTGGTCTTAAGAACTGCTAAAAAAACCAAAAAAACTGGTGCAAACCAACGAAAATCGGTGAATTTGTTACGATTTTGCTTGACCAGGTGGTCCATTTTAACAACAAAAAAAAAGACGACAATGTGTGATTGAATTGTCATTCAGTGTTTGATAGAAAATTGTTCCAAATTCCAATGTTGAAGGTTTTGTGATAGATCAACTTCTTCTGTTGTGATGTTCAGAGAGAAAGCTTCATCTTTTTTATACATTTCTCAAATTGTAGGGTATTGAATTGGGAACATACGGGAACAATTTAGATTTGGTGATAGAAGTGAGTCTTTCGGAAAAGAATACATTATTTGATTTGTATTTGAGGATATTGAATAATGAAGAAAAATAATTAATTGATGTTCTTTTTTTTTGGGAGACTAATTAATTGGTGTTCTATTTTTTACTCAAGAGCACTTATTGGTTAGTTGTGAAAATCACTATTGGAAGGATTGTTTCCATAGGTAATCGAGATATTCCTCTTTCTTCCTTCATTTTTTGGATTTAATGGAATAATAGACAATGTTAGGTCACAAAGAAAGATATGTGTCTATTTTAAAAAAATTAAGGGAATTAGTGTCTATTTAAAAAATAGAGGGGGTATTTTTGTTTTTTAAAGAAACCTCGCAGGAGGTCATTGTAATTTTCTCTTAATTCGAGGATTAACCGAAAATTAAGCGCACATGTGTAAATTTTAGTTGACATGTCATCGTCCACATTACTATTAACAAACCGTTGACTAACTGAAAATTAGCGAAATGAGCTAATTAAAAAAAATATAATAGTTAAAGAATCTGATTACAAATTTGTTTAGTTTAAGGACTTATTTAAAGCCTCCTAAATAAATAGTATAAGGATTTTGGACATTTTGGATTGATTTATTTTTTATCTTATGCAAAATAGCTTATGGAAATAAATAATCTTTAATGTATTAATATAAGATTTTCAAGATAATTTATGATAAAAACAACTTATAAAAATACAACTTTTATCGATAAAAATTTATGAATTAACATCAAAATTTATTTATTTGCATAAGTTATTTTCATAAGCTTAAAAATAAGCTGAATTCAAAGAGACCATTATCTTTACAAAAAAAGTAAAAGAAATATGAACCGTTAGATCAAGGTTAGACAAAAATACCCTTCAAAAAGTACAACAAAATATAAACCGTTAGATCAAGATCAGACAAAAATACCCTTAAAAAAGTACAACAAAATAATATAAACCGTTGGATCAAGATCGGATAATAAAACCCCCAAAGTTAGAAAGAATTACAACAAAGTCAACATGAAAAGATAGGAATGATAATGGCAATATAGGAAGAAAACAACAACCTATAAGAGTTTAATAACAACAAAAATGGTATTAAACGTTTGTGTTTCTTCCAACTCCTTCACCCACTCGCACATTTTCTTCCTTATTATGAAAACCCCTAAAAATCCCACCCAGTCTCTCAGATTCTCTTCACTCTAACCGCCGTCGCAACCTCACTGTCTCTCCAATTCGCTTCAAGTTCAATAACAGGTTAGGTTCTTCATTTTTTTTACTTGATTTATTGTTAGGTTTTTGATTTTTGAATTGTGAATTGTGATTGATTCATTGTTAGGTTTCAATTTGATTTGATTTATTTTTACTGTATAATAGGGTATAGTTGAACTATGAAAATTGGGGTTTCCCTATGAATGAACCACCATAGTGGTAGCTTCATGACAAAAAAAAAAAAAAACTAGGTTATGATTGTGGATAATCTTGTCATTTCCAGTGACATAGTTCACTATATAATATGAGATCATGTTTAATCTTGGTTTGTGATTGATGGATTGAAAAATCTGATTTTGACAAATTTTGGGAATCTGTTTGTAATATCAACAGCTTCTTACTTTTTTTGAAGAGTTTTTTGGTTGATGTAATGTTTGCATGTTGTACAAAAATTGCAGGACTGTAATTTTTGGAGGTGACGTATGCGTTGTTGGAAATAAATGTAGCTTGATTGGTAGTTTGTAGGTCATAAGAACTTGCTGTTGTTAGGATTTGGAATTTGGACTTTTGATGGACTGTAATAAAGAAGAGGCCTTAAGGGCCAAGAGTATTGCTGAAAAGAAAATGGAAAGCAAAGATTTCATTGGGGCTCGTACAATTGCCCTTAAGGCTCAGAAGCTATATCCTGATCTGGAGAATATTGCTCAAATGCTTGTTGTTTGTGATGTGCATTGCGCTGCTGAGCAGAAATTACTGGGTAATGTTAAGGTGGTGGACTGGTATAAAGTTCTACAAGTTGATCGGAATGATAATGATGTAATAATTAAGAAGCAATATAGGAAGTTTGCTCTCCAGCTTCATCCTGACAAAAACAAGTTTGCTGGCGCAGAAGCTGCGTTTAAGCTGATTGGGGAAGCTCAGAGAATTCTTTTGGATAGAGAAAAACGATCATCACTTAACATGAGCTTGAGCAGTTTTTCAATGAACAGAACTGCCATGCCATCTCATCATCAACGAAGTGTTCCGGTGAATTTTAATCCTGTGATGCAAACTAATGTCCGGCCTGTTTTTCCGAACTTAAATCCTCAGCAGCGGCAGCCAACTCAGCAGGGAGTTAATGGTGGTGTCCAGTCCCCTACATTTTGGACTATGTGCTCATTTTGTTCAGTTAAGTTTGAGTATTACAGGGCAGTTTTAAATAGATCTCTTCGCTGTCAACAGTGCAGTAAGCCCTTCATTGCATATGAGATCGATCCGCAAAGTACAAAACCGGCAACCAATTCAAGTCAGAAACAGCAGCCAATTCAGCAGAACAATACACCGAATCATGGTGCTTTTAAGTTTGGTGTTGGATCTCAAAGTGATGTCTTTGCTAAGAGGCCCAAAAAAGAATTTCATCATAAGAAAGGCTCTACTTCAAATGTCTCTGTGAAGCCAAATGGAAAGAGAAAGAGAAAGAATGTAGTAGAATCCAGTGAAAGTTCTATTGGCAGCACTGATTCTGAAGATGATACAGTTGCTAACAACAATGGTTTTCAGGGTGTTCCTACTTCTAGAGACGAGCGTCCACGTAGATCTACACGGCAAAAACACCAGGTTTCCTACAAGGAGAATGGAAGTGATGATGATGCTGAGTTAAAGCAACCTATAAAACAGGGTAAGGAGAGTGGTTCGCCATACAGTGATGGTGAAAATAGTGATGAAATTGAAATGAATGATCAGAATGGTTTGGCTGCTGGTCTGAAAGATGGTCAGAAAGAGGCAAAGCAGAAGCAAAAAATTTATTCTGAAGAAAGCTCAGGAAATATAGATGTTAAAATTAAGGAGGTAGGAAGAAAAGAAACAGTGGGAAGCTCAAAGATAGATGAAGCTTCAGAGCTATCGGACTCCAAATCATCAGATCATTTAGATGATTTTGTTTATCCTGATCCAGAGTTCAGTGACTTTGATAAGGACAAAAAAGAGGAATGTTTCGCTTCCGGGCAGATTTGGGCTGTTTATGATGATATAGATGCTATGCCTAGATTCTATGCTATAATCAAAAAAGTTTTTTCTCCTGGATTTAAGTTGCAGATAACTTGGCTTGAGGCAGATCCACATGACAAAGATGAATGCAAGTGGATTGAGGAGAAACTGCCAAATGCTTGTGGGAAGTATAAACTTGGTACGACTGTAACCACTAAAGATCAACCGATGTTCTCTCATCAGATTTTATTTGAAAAGATTGACCGCACTACTTTTAAAGTGTATCCTAGAAAAGGAGAAACTTGGGCTCTTTTTAAGAATTGGGATATTAAATGGTATATGGATGCAAAATCTCATCAGAAGTATGATTTTGAATTTGTTGAGATCTTGTCGGATTATGTTGAAGGCGCGGGAGTAATTGTTGCATACTTGGCTAAGTTGAAAGGTTTTGTGAGCCTCTACTCTCAAATTAAGGAGGGACGTAATTGCTCGTTTCAGATTCCACCAGCTGAGTTGTTCAGATTCTCTCACAGGGTTCCATCTTTTAAAATGACTGGTAAGGAAAGAGAAGGTGTTCCTGTAGGATCTTATGAACTTGATCCTATATCCTTGCCGGTGGAAGAGTTTGCTGCTACTGATGACGTGGAAGTAAAGGTTGAATCTACTGCCAAGGTTAATTTGGACAGAAGCAATTTGGTAGAGAAGAAGAAGGATCCTGTTGATCATATTGATGATGTCAGTGCTCCATCAGCTTCGGTCGAAGATTCTTTTGAAGTTCCAGACCCTTCGTTCTACCAATTTGATGATGAGAGGTCCTATGAAAAGTTTGAGGCTGGCCAGATTTGGGCATTTTATTGCGATGAGGACCAACTTCCGAAATATTACGGTCAGATTAAAGAGGTTAGGAGGATTGGCTCAACAATTGAGTTGCAAGTAATTTATCTTACTGGCTGCTGGCTACCTAAGAATGTTAAAAGATGGGATGATGAGGATATGATCATTTCCTGTGGAAGATTTAAAGTCAAGCCAAATGGTAAGCTCTGTACTTACCGTAACACCAATTCTGTTTCACATCAGGTGCATGCAAGTCTCGTTGGAAAGAACTTTGAAATTTTTCCTCGGAAGGGTGAAATTTGGGCATTGTATAGGGGATGGACGACTGAACTCAAACGTTCTGATTTGAAAAACTGTGAGTATGACATAGTGGAAGTTATTGAAGAAGGTGATTCGTGGACAGATGTTTTATTTCTGGAGAAGGTAAGTGGTTACAGTTCAGTTTTTAAGGGCAAATTAACCAGCGGAGGAACAAAGATGTCCATTACGATCCCAAGGCTCGAGCTGCTCAAATTCTCCCACAAGATACCTGCTTTCAAACTGAGAGAAGAACATGACAGCAATCTGAAAGGCTTCTGGGAACTTGATCCGGGTGCAATACCAGTCCATTATCTTAGATAGGAATAATGCAGCGTAAGTGGAGTGTTGCAAGAAGCCATTAGTTTAAACTATTTTAGCCAGGGAGCAAACATTTGTCAATAGGATATCATTTTTTGGACCCAAAGTTTTTTGTTTTTGTTAAACTAGATTAAAACTATTACTGTCTGTTGTGTTATGTAGCAGCCGCTGTGTAATGTTACACAACAACACCTCTGACCTTGTTCCACCTGACTGTTGAAGTAAGGAGGCTGTGCTGGTTTTATGCTGTGTTTGTTTGTTTATGTTCCATTCGAATTTAGTTCTCTGTTGCAATCGGCTTTGTCGTTGAGAAAACTTGAGACAGTACCATGAGTATTTTTGATGTTGTTCTCTAGTCATAGCATGGCATGTGGACCATTTGTTTTGTATAATGCTTTGGTATTTGGTTTATTTATTAAAAAACGGTGCTCATGTCATGCTGGTTGGAGAAGAACACCAACAGTTCCAAGTTTTTCTATTTGTCATGTTACCATTTGGACATAGTGTAGTTTATAATTTTCTAAGAATCATATAAAAAGCATTGCTGAAGTGCATTTCTATAGGTGCTTATTGTATGGTTCTGAATTTAATTATACACATGATTTTTGAAATTTAAAGTTTTCTCATAGTTTAGTGTAACCACTAAAAAAATGTATTTTTAAGTTAAGAATCATACGAAAAACGCCTAAGGAAATGCACATAAGATTTATCCAAAACATTTATTATGCTAGTTACGCCTAAGCCTGGGATTTACTACCTTCATAATTCGGTTCACGATGAAAACTGAACGGTTATAATAGTTCGGTAAAACTGAACCTGGACTGAACTGGTTCAATTTATGAACTGTCAATGACATAACAGTCCTACCTATTACAACATTGTATATAGGTTTTGTCCAACTTCAAAATTATCAAGCAAAAGTGAGTTTCAACCAAACTTTAAACAGTTGGACATATTCAGTACTTCACCATACATAAATGCATGCACTTCATTGATTCTTAGTCAACAATACATAAGTTACAATCATAAATAGAAAGGAAATATGATAAAAGTTACAAATCACAATCTTACTCAATTAAAAGGGAAAGAGCTAAAGTTATTTAAGCTCATAACAATCTCACTTAATTGAAATGAGATTTCTATTAGCTTTTGAATTGGATTCAGACACACACAACATTGACACTGACACGCCTAATCTAAAGAGTGTTCATACTTCATAGATTGAAACAGCTTGCATTATGAAGGAGAAGGGAAGAGGTGAATCCTAATTTAGAAGAAACCAAATCAAACTCCAATAAATTGTCCTCCAATAGGTGTCCACCAGTAACAACTGCTGTCATTGGCTCTTTACCACCATCCACAAATCCAAGACATGCTACCTTTTTATTCACCAACAACACCATTGAATTTCCACCATAAATTCTCCACTCCAAACCTCCTTGTAGCACCGAATCAATAGTGGGCACATCCAATCCAGTAATAATCCTACCAATAGTACTTAAATTAAAACATGTTTCAAATGGTGCCACTGATTCTACTTTCTTTAATTTTTTATCAGAAGCCTTTTTGACAAAATCTCTAACAAGTGGCTTATAAATTGAACTATGCAACACTGTGAAGGAATTGAAAGTACTAATTTTTGTCCCACCATTACCCTTATTGTCAATAGACAAAAGGGTAGACTTAAAGTTAAGAACTTCACGATCAACTTTAATTGATTTCACATCTATAAAAATATTCATAAGAAGCATCACCTTGAGTAAATATTGGAGCAGTACTAAAGGGGTTGATAATAAGAGGAATAGTAGTTAGTTGAAACTTTGAAAAAGAACGTTTTTGGGGTACCCCTCCAAAGAAAAGACTACCTTTACTAGAAGATGGTAAACAAAGAGCAAACTTGTTAGGAAGTTTATTGGTAGATATTGAAAGCTGTTTTGGTAATGAAAGTTGTGTTCTTGCAAGACCTAATAAATATACCTTTACTAGTTATTTGAAGCAATGAAGTGGTTGCATAGCATAAATATTAATAAGGTTCATATTGAATCAAATTGCATGCAGGTTGTTAGCCGCTTAAATAACAATAAGGAGCATGACAGTACTGAATATGGTGTTATTATAGGGAAGTGTCGTAGTTTAATTTCGTCTTTTGAAAATTGTAAGATCAATTATGTTAGGAGACAAGACAATCGAGTAGTCCATGAATTAGTTCAGGCAACTCATTTTAATGTTAGTCGCTGAGTTTTTTATTATTGTCCGCCTTGTATCGAAACTACTCTTATGAATGAAATGCACTAAGTTTGCTCCGGTCAAAAAGAAGAAAAAAAAATTGTAAATTAACTTAAATTCCTAAATTTTTTATTTAATATAATTCTATATTCTATAATTGCCACGGGTTCACTTGAATATTCTCAAAAATGTAGATGAGTGTGAAGTCTACGATACGTACATAATTCTGATTGGTTCAATTATTATTGTCACGTGCAGATAGAGGCTTTTATAAAGTTTATTTGATTAATCAGATCCTACGAAGCTCCGATACGTGACATAATACTGATATGATACGATACCGATACAAGAAATTTTTTTAAAATTCCTATCTGATACTGCCGCGATATGCTATTTAAAATTTAAATATATATAAATGCACAATATATAACTAAAATCAATAATATTAATAATGATATTTTTTTGAAAGACAAAAAAAATAATATTATTATTATAAACGCCAATAATTCATTATACAATGAGTACAAACGAGCCAATAGATTTGCACAAGACCAAAAAAGTTTGAGGCTCAACATACAAGTGCTTCTCAGTCCTAACTAAAGACACATAATAGTCATGACATCAAGCCTCTTCAACAAGCTCATCTTGTAGCAATAGCAGACAATTATATAGCTCATGTAGCTGACCAATTAAAAGCATAAAGCATCCAATTTTATACCAGAATTTTGGGACAAACTCAAATGCTTAACAACATGTTATATAGTATGACAGCATAGTGACTTCAGAACAGTGACATAGACAAAAAATACTAATGATAATAAATTAACATCATTAATACTAAGTTAAGTATTTGAGCTTCATTAATATTATCCCAGAAAATGATGATCACCGGTACATCTTAAGATAAGTATTATACAAAAATGACATCATTAGTATTATCCCAAAAAACATCATCAGTACTGTAAAAATGTAAAAATAAAGATTCACTAGGAAACATAGTTAGTTATCTGTGTAATAACATAATAGTTTGACATTCACTAGGAAACACGGATTGTATCAGATATTTATATAAAAATAAAGATTTAACTGATACTTTTCTGATACGAGTATCGAGACGTATCGAACGAGTATCTGTATCGAGTACGTACCGGACACAATATTTCACCATTTTTAAAGTATCGAGGCTTCATAGATCACATCTAATTTAAAGGATGGATAATATTTAAAAAATTTAAAGGACCAATATGATAAAAACGTAAAATTTAAAGAACCTATATATATTTTGCCTTTTTTAAATATAAATAAGTTGAGTGTTCTAAAAATCTATTTCTCTTCAATTATAGTTCATATTATACTCAAATTGCTAGGGTTCTAGTGTTCTACATGGAGTTCAACAGAGTAGAACACCCAAAACTTTTAAATCTTTTCCCAGAAAATCCATCTTTAAAGCATGAAATTCACACCCAGCAAAGCTCAACTCAGTTTTTCCCCACCAGAGCAGGTCTTCCTGTAGGATCTAATTTGGACAGAAGCAATTTGGTAGATCATATTGATGATTTTATTGCTCCATCAGACCCTTCATTCCACCAATTTGATAATGAAAGGTCCTATGAAAAGTTCAAGACTGGTCAGATTTGGGCATTTTATAGCGACGAGGACGAACTTCCGAAATATTATGGTAAGATTAAAGATTTTAGAAGAATTGGGTCGACAATTGAGTTGAAAGTAATATTTGTTACCGACTACTTTCTACCTAAGAAAGTTGTTAGATGGGATGATGAGGATATGATGGATGCAAGTATCGTTGGTGGTGTTAAATATGTTCGGATCTCAACCCCAAAAGCTAGTGAGGTTGCCCTCACATATTTATACACCCAACAGCTCGGGAACCTAAGCAATGTGGGACTTCAAACACACTTCAACACCCACCCTCACGCCAAGCGTGGTCCTGGGTCAAACGCCCACATTGCAGTCCTTAACCCGGCTCTGATACCATGTTAAATATGCTTGGATCTCAACCCCAAAAGCTAGCTCATAGGGTGAGGTTGCCCTCACATATTTATACATCCAACAGCCCGGGAACCTAAGCAATGTGGGACTTCAAACACACTTCAACAGGTGGGAACAAGGACTATGAAATTTATCCTCGGAACGGTGAAATTTGGGCATTGTATAGAGGATGGACGACGAAACTCAAACGTTCTGATTTGAAAAATTGTATGTATGACATTGTGGAAGTTACTGAAGAAGGTTATTCGTGGACGCATATTTTATTTCTGGAGAAGGTAAGCGGTTACAGATCAGTTTATAAGCGCAAATTAACGACAAAGTTGTACATCTCGATTGATAGGAGCGAGGTGCTCAGATTCTCCCATCGGATACCTGCTTTCAAACTGACAAAAGAACATGACAGCAATCTGAAAGGCTTCTGGGAACTTGATCCGGATGCAATACCAGTTCATTATCTTAGCAAGGAATAATGCAGTGTAAGTGGAGTGTTGTATGCATTTTTATATATGCTTATTGTATGGTTCTTAATTTAATTATAGTACATGATTGTTGAAATTCAAAGTTTTCTCTTAAGGAAATGCACACAAGATTTATCCAAAAATATATCCTCAATTTTTAGTTACATTCTCCAACTGTCCAACACAAATTTGATGTAGTAACTCTAATTCCTAAAATTCTCTGGAGATTAATCCCCTTGAGGTAACTGAGATCATTTAAAGGGTTGACATTTGTCAACATTTTTCTTTTTTCATACGTACCGGCCCGGGATTTACTTCCTTCTTTTACTGGTAGTCCATATGTATCAATGAACTTGCTTTGCTGTTTTCCCATCACTATTAAATAAACTGAACCTGGACCAAACTGGTTGAATTTACAAACTGTCAATGTTTACGATGAAACCGAACTGTTATTAAATAAACATTAGTTTTATTTTATCCTATGAGGGTATGAAACCTGCAACATGAAGGGGAGTGTTTCCCTTTGAGTTTTGCATTCTTAGGATGTCCCTACACATGTTTTGGCTTTATGTTATCTAACAAGGTTGTCACAAAGTAAGTTTGGTTCACATACACAACAATGTGTAACACTGCTTTTGTGATCTCTTTTTTTTTTGGCTTTCGCACCGGTAATCCGGCTCGTTCGTAGAGGCATGCGCACTAGCCAAGCGTTGTTCCCCTGGGAATCGAACCCGGTATTCCCCGGGTACGTCCTTGGAAGGAGCTCCTTACCACTGTAGCCCAAGCAACTTGGTTTGCTTTTGTGATCTTTGCTTCCAATACTTCAAGGTTTTTCTCATATGCCTCTAAAGCTTCTCTCCATATTGCCCTCTCATGGCATGATTGAACAAACTTTCAAACTCAATCTCAGCAATTTTAAAGCTAGCTAATAACCACTATATTTTCTTCAAGATGTAGTGGTTAGAACATAGGTGTGTGTGATATTGAAGAGCTTAATTAGTTATATTATCAAGTCTCATTCTAAAACAAAATGCATACACTTCATTGATTCTTAGTCAACAATACATAAGTTACAATCATAACTAATGATAAAAGTTACAAATCACCATCTTGACATCTTATTCAATAAAAAGGGAAAGAACTAAAGTTATTTAAACTCATAACAATCTCACTCAATTGAAATGAGATTTC
This sequence comes from Trifolium repens, assembly GCA_030408175.1. Taxonomy (NCBI): domain Eukaryota; kingdom Viridiplantae; phylum Streptophyta; class Magnoliopsida; order Fabales; family Fabaceae; genus Trifolium; species Trifolium repens. The sequence goes on from CP125839.1 coordinate 7,570,598, forward strand.
CATTATTAGCTTCTGAATTGGAACATCTTGCATTATGAAGGAGAAGGGAAGAGCTAAATCCTAATTTAGAAGAAACTAAATCAAACTCCAATAGATTGTCCTCCAATAGGTTCCCACCAATAACAACAGCTGTTCTTGGCTCTTTACCACCATCCACAAATCCAAGACATGCTACATTTTTATTCACCAACACAATCGAATTTCCACCAAAAATTGTCCATTCCACACCCCCTTCCAACACCAAATCAATAGTAGGCACATCCAATCCAGTATTAGTCCTACCAATAGTGCTTAAATCAAAACATGCTTCAAATGGTGCCACTGATGCCACTTTCTTTATTTTTTTATCAGAAGCCTTCTTAACAAAATCTCTAACAAGTGGTTTCAATATGGAACTATGTAACACAGTGAAGTTATTCAATGTGCTAATTTTTGTTCCACCATTACCTTTATTATCAATGGACAAAAGTGAAGACTTAAAGTTAAGTACTTCACCACTAACTTTAATTGATTTCACATCAATAAAATATTCATAAGAAGCATCACCTTGAGTAAATATTGGAGCAGTACTAAAGGGGTTGATAATAAGAGGAATAGTAGTTAGTTGAAATTTTGAAAAAGAACTTTTTTGGGGTACCCCTCCAAAGAAAAGACTACCTTTACTAGAAGATGGTAAACAAAGAGCAAACTTGTTAGGAAGTTTATTGGAAGATAATGAAAGTTGTTTTGGTAATGAAAGTTGTGTTCTTGCAAGGCCTAATATACCTTTACTAGTTTTCGGTAAATTTTTAAGAGGAAAATCATCAGAAAATGCATCTGAGTCAGTGCAACCCGAAAGTAAACCGGAGACTTTAGAGTTTGATATGAACAAAACATCATTGCCAGTGTCACCTGAAAATATAGCATCAACTAATGAGTTGATTATGTTAGCACCACATGTATTGTTTGTGCAACCTGGTTTCAAAGGGCCATTGCAACTAGTGCATCCAGCATCACCAGGACATAGTTTGGAGTCACAAGAGAGAGGAGTGTATGTTGATGAGTTATAGCTTTTGTTGCAATCATACCATAAGATTGGTCCTCCAAGATCAATGACTACATTGAAATTGTGTTGAGGTGTTCCTATGCTAAGTGAAGTTGAAAAGAGATTGGTTAATGGATCTTTTTCAATTGGTAAGATGAATTGTGATGAGCATGAAAATGAGAGAAGGGCTATTGTGAGAAAGGTGAAAAGAGTAGCAAAAGAAGTCATTATGAGCTTAATGGATTATGGATGGATGAGTGATTAATGTATGTGAAGTGTTCCTTTTTATAGAAATGAATATATGAAGAAAATGAATAATGTGATACATTATTTAATTGACTAGATTTGAAATGGTATAGATAATATTCTTCTTTAATCTTGTTTTAAGTTGGTATGATCTGGCATGAACAATTGTCTCAAAAGAAGTATATACAATGACCAACATTACAGTCAATATTATAAAACTTGGATTGCTTTTTATTTTTATCTTTTTTTGTTTTGACAGAAAACATGGATTGCTTATTAGATGAGTTGTACTGAATGTTACAATTTATAGTATATATTAATTACTTAGATCTAACTGCTACAATTTATCCATTTAATATGTGTGCAGTGACATCAACTATTACAAGTTATCCTAAATGTGGGTTGTAATTATATACACTTCGACACTCCAAGTTAGTGTTGGCATAAAATAAAAGTTTTAACAAATCAATTTCCTTTTTTAGTCAAAAAAAAAAAAAAAAAAAACTAATCGATATGAGTAATTGACGGATGATATAATTGATAAATCGTACCCTTACAACATTAAATAACAATTAGGAATGTTAAATCGGCAATCAAACGACATTTAAAAAGAATGGAGGAAGTATCATTTAAGATTCTCTTAAGATTAATTTTTGTTCGGTAGTAAGAAATCGAAGTTCAAATTCTTTCTACCCTTGCAGAAAAAATATTTATTTATTTAAATATCTTTAATTATTGTATATATTTTTTTTGTACAGATTATGTCTTATGTCACACATCAGAAAAGGTGCGCCAGCAATATAACATCACCTTATAGACGTCATTATTATTATAACCCTTTAGGTTTTAACCATGTCTGAGATTTATTCAACACATGTCCATAGTGACACTAAGTTTGATGCTGAATGCCTTTTCAACATTGCTGCGGACATCTTTAGACTTTAATCATTATATATATTTTTTAGCTTTAATAGTTAATTTATGTAAAATGCTAAGGGGCACTATTTAAAGAAACAAATATAATAATATGATATTAGAATTTGTGGAATCAACTCTTCAAAAGTAATATTAACTTTAAAATTATTATGAACTACTATGTATAGGATTTTACAAAAGCATACATTTTGTAGTTTTTATAAAATTAAGAAAATTTACCGTGATTGTAACAAATTTCCACCATAATAGTACTAAATAAGCACTATAATTGCCAAAAATATTTCACCGTAATATCAAATAAGCACTATATCTACCAAAGTAAAATATACGAACTCTTCTAAAATAAACAATTTGATTTTATGTAAATAATATTAAACATTGAAAACTTAAAGTTTTTTTTTGTCAATTAACCTAGTGCCAAAACTTACACTTTAAGTGTAGAGAAGTAGAGAATTCATAGTTCGAATTCCGACCATTGCAATAATGTCTATGGTATAAGATTGATGGCAATGTTTTGAACTTGAAACCTTCTTTGTTGTCTATTGACAAAAAGGGAAATGGTGGCACCAAAAATAGTACATTGATTCGTTACACTGAATTACAAAGTTTTGTGTATAAGTCTTTTATTCGTAATTTTCTCAAAAATGTTGTGAATTCGACATTAACTCACACCAATAATAAAACTGATGTGTGGGGCAAGCGTAACAAGCAACCAAATATAAGGACGATAGAGATGATGACGCAATAATTCAAAGCAATAAAGAACGGAAGATAAAGAACACGATCAATTTGTTTACCCAGTTCGGTGTTAACGAACCTACGTCTGGGGGAGAGAGCAACTCTCCGTTCCACTATGATCAAAGAGAAACTTTACACAAGAAATTCTCAAACAAGGGTTACAAGAATTAATCTTGATTCTACCCTAGTCCCGAATCTCTTCCCGTGGCCAAGAGACTCAATTTGACCTAGTCTACCCAATAGATTAAGAAATTAGTGATTTTGATATTAAATAATTTAGAGATTAGTTTTTAGAGATTTTATAGAAAAGTAACATTTACTTTGTGTTTGTTTATTGTAATAAAAATCATTTTTTTAATAAAATAATCTTTAATATGTTTGGTTACAACCTGTAAAAGTAATTTTTTTTAGTTATAAAATAATCACACTTGTTTTCTCTCTCTTCTAAAAAAAATCAATTATTTGAGAAGCTACTCTTAGCAGCTTCTCATTTTTAGCTGTTTTCTGATTATTTTTAGATTCTATTTTTTAAAAAATCTGTAACAAACAAATGTAATAATTTTAAAAGTGATTATTTTTATAAAAAAAGTGATTTTTTTCTAAAATAATATATAACAAACAGCCTCTTATTCTTTGAGATGAATAAGTGAGAAGTTTTAGGTTTGTCAAAAAAAAATTGAGAAATTTTAGATTTGAATTTTGGCCCTTATATAAAATGTGATATCCATATTGATTGAGTTATGTTTACGGGTACAAATTAGCTTATACCTTATAAACTTATATGACCGGAAAAAAATTATTTGATAACGTCATTTTTTCACCAATTTACTAATTTATAGTTTATTTTGATAAGCTAATAATTCAAGTAATTTATAGCTTAAAACTTAGTATTTTTCTTTCAATTTTATTCATGTTATGTTAATTGAAAAAAGTAAATAAATCAGACATATTTTGTATGTCATTTTATATTTTAAGCTAGTACATTCAATCACTAAGATTAACTACTATAAATTCATCTATCATAAACTGACTTATCATAGTCTTAAAAAGTGAAATGGAATCTTTAACACTTATAGATTATAAAAACTCACACGTCACTCAGAGTACTTAGATGAGATGACACAGATCTCTTCTACTTTAACCAAAGTTTTATGTTCAATTATTGATTTGGGCATGCTGCATTGTTAAACTCTTAGAGAGAGTTTATCACCTATTTAGATCACATAAGGATTGAGGGATTAGTCTCTGCAATTATACACAGAGGATACCTAGTTTATGCATTAAAAGAAAAAACCCACATGTCTAATTTAAAATGAGAAAGAACATATTTTTTAGAAAAGCTGACTAAATAAAATATATTATAAAAGATATCTTGTCTATAGGATCGTACTTTCTGTTCTTATAAGAATTGAATTTCCCGTTGTAACTATATCACGTAGATACAGCTCTCAACCGCCCGATCTGAATAGACGATTGAAATTGTTTTATTGTGTAAATGATCTAGACTGTTTGGTCTTAACTCAACGGCCTAGATTTATTATCGCGTGAAACTGCATGAATAGTGGACAGCAGACAATTCTGATCCTTCTGTTATATATATATATATATATATATATATATATATATATATATATATATATATATATATTCATTTCTATTTCTATAAAAAGGAACCTCACATTCATTAAGCACTCATCAAATTAACAATAGCATAACACATTAAGCAGCTCACAATGACTTCCTTTGCTACCATTTTCTCCTCGCTCCTCTTCACAACATTAGCCTTTCTCACATTTTCTTGCTCATCACAATTAATCTTTCCCATTGGAAAAGACCCAATAACCAATCTTTTCTACACTTCACTTGGCATAGGAACACCTCAACACAATTTCAATCTATTAATTGATCTTGGAGGACCAATCCTATGGTATGAATGCAACAATAACTACATTTCTTCAACCTATAATCCTCTCCCTTGTAACACCAAACTTTGTCCTAGTAAAATTCAATGCACTGTCTGCAATGGCCCTTTGAAATCACCAGGTTGCACAAATAACACATGCGATACCGCCGTAGACAATCCATTAGATGTTACTTCTTTTGCAGGAGAAATTGGTGATGATGTATTGTTCATATCACATTCAAAAGTCTTAGGACTATTTTCGGGATGTACTAATTCGGATGAATTTTCAACCGATTTTCCTTTAGTTAAAGACTTTCCAAAAGCAAAAGGCGTATTCGGACTTGGAAGGACACAATTTGCATTACCAACACAACTTTCTCATAAGCTACCTCACAAGTTTTCTCTTTGTTTACCATCTTCAAACAAAAATGGACTTGGTAGCATCATCATTGGTAGCAGCATACCTCATCAAAAGGTTCAACTCACCACTACTCCTCTTATTATCAACCCCGTTAGCACCGCTCGATCCTTTAGTTTAGGTGAAGCTTCTTATGAGTATTTCATAGATGTGAAATCAATTAAAGTTGGTGGTGAAATTCTTAACTTTAAGTCTTCACTTTTGTCTATTGACAATAAAGGTAATGGTGGAACAAAAATTAGCACCTTGAATTCTTCCACTTTGTTGCATAGTTCTATATACAAACCCCTAGTTAAAGATTTCATTAAGAAGGCTACAAGTAAAAATATAAAGAAAGTGGCATCAATGGCACCATTTGGAGCATGTTTTGATTTAAGCACTATTGGTAGGACTAATACTGGATTAGATGTGCCTTACTATTGATTTGGTGCTACAAGGTGGTGTGGAATGGAGAATTTTTGGTGGAAATTCAATGGTGTTGGTGTTAGAATATTTGTTGGGGGTCCGCTGCAAATTCTGGAACAAAAGAATATAATGAAGAACATGATGATCATTGCACATAAATTCCAAAGCGTGTGTATCACACTAGGCTTTAGGTTCGATTCGCCCCCACCAGTTTATGTAAACCGGATGCAAATGGGTTATAACCGGCGAATCCCCTTCAGGATACTTTGGAAACCTTGACATGGTTTGCACACTCACATCAAGCATATCGATCAATGATAGTTTACAGAACAAAGTTTCTTCGATTCCTCTCGTGCACTAGAGAAATGAAGAAATGATTTAGATAATTTATGTAGAAATTCTGATTCATGAAACTCATGATTTTCTCATTATTATTCTTATGTTTATGCCTCCTAAGTGTCTCTATTTATAGAGAAACTTATGTCAAATAGTGAAGGGACACAACCCTTGAAAGGTTTTCAAAATTCAAATTTGAATTTCAAATTAACCATTGCAACCTTTCAAATATATTTTGGAAATTCTCCAACAATCCCCACCATTTTCAAAATATATCTAAATCCATTATTCCAGAAATCTCATGCTTTCAGATAAAGGTATCTTGCGATTTGAACCATTACTTAGTAAGTTAAGTTTCCACTCATCCCCGAATAGATTGGTAGATAAGCTTTGAACCAATTATTCATCAGAACAAGTGTGCATAACTCACACATGAAATCTCGGTACCATTGATCGAATTATCAAAATGACATATTTGGTAAGGCCTTGTGTCTCATATCCTTTTCATGAGAATTTAAGAGTCAAGCCCTTGAACTCTATGAAGCGGCCCCACTTCATTCTCATATAGGTAGACTATATCATAAATGCACTCATAATTATGCATTCAAGCAAATATATGCTATATGTCTATTAAGAGGAAAACCTCATCCTACCACTTTACTTTTATGGTCCAAGTACTTTCACCCCTTGGGATGTATTTATTGTCAAGTACTTCAATCACTCTTAATAGTGTACTTTCACCATTGAACTCAAGACTTGATTTTACTCAAGTGTGAGTTGAGTTTCCACCATTGGTGATCAATTATATTTGGGCTTGTATCACATCCCTAATGATGTCTTCAATGACTTAACCATCATATCCGAAAGATTTTTTCAACTTTATAACTGAATATTCAATCAACCAGATAACTATGCATTTTACAAACTTTGAATATTCCTTATACATTCTTGATAGTTTTAACCTACTATCACAAAACCATGACACTTTTGTCATTTGATTCTATTGTGTCATATGCACAATCTTTATGTCATTTTCCCCTTGCTATTACATATATAATAATCGTTTCAATTTGAAATTCTATTTTCACTTGAATGTATCTATTATACCATACATTCAATAGATTAAGTATGCATAGCATCAACAAACATGATCATAAAGATTTGTCATGACCGACTTTTATTTCATAAAATGGGTCACACATGTAAGTAATATACTCCACATGAACTTAAAAATAAAACTTTAGAATTCATTTCAATTTTATCATAAGAAACCTTTTCATATTAATTATCACATAACTAATACATGCATCATAAATTCTAAATGTCAAAACAAGTTTCATGTATAAATATGTTCAATGGTAAATTCAAATAATTATCACAATAGAAAAATCAAACAATGATTCAAAATCATTAACATTTTCTATAACTTAATTTTCCTCCATTGAACAATTACCAACTTACAATAATTTAACATACCCAAATCATTTTTAATATCAATAAACAAGAAATCAACAATAACTTTCATATTATCATGCACATATATAATATGAGATCATCACAATTCTAAATTTAAAAACTTCTTGCACAAGATAATATCATACAAAAATATGCATTTTTATATTCATGACAAGTCATATACACTCCTTTTATTTTAAAATAAGATAACACAAAAACATCTCTCATAATCAAACTATTCATACTTGTCAAAATTCATATACTTGAATAGTTTCCATATCATGCATATCATATATCAAAACAAATTAAATGTGTACCTTTCACCATATTCATAAGTATATTTCTTCTTCAATGATACTGGTCAAAATCAGCACAATAATTAATCATAGAATGGTTTCACTTGCATCCTTTCATAATGAATATGATTTTCTTCACCAAACGACACATCGTTTCGACCACAAAATGTTTAGACAACCAGTATCTATGTTTTGCATTTGAGAAACTATATACTTCATCAAAAAACCGTTAAACATAAAATCTATATATGGATAATAATTTTATTCATCAAACAGTTTTTTTTTTGTATCTATATGTATCTTTAATACATCATTCCTCCATTTTAATTAGTACCAATGCATGAATACAGGTGAATACCAAAATTATTTAGAGATTAAACATGTACTGAATTGTGTATTACATGAATGAATTATAATCTCAATTCATTATTTATGTGTATGTGAACAATATTAACATCATCGACACAATATCATAAAGACGAAATCAAATTAGAATTGAAATGTACTTTGCCTATAAAATGCTGTGATATATCAAAATCATAATGTTATATTAATCCCACTATCATAGACCGAATCAATATTCATTCATGCAAATAATCCAATATCTATGCATGCGTTCAAGAATCAAATGGGAAATAGAGCATATAGTCACCACAAATACTATATCAATATCAAAATTGCATGAATTTAGTAATCTTATATAAATTAGAAGAAGCGATCAAGATACTTATCTCTCTTGCGGTCAATAACTCCGTGACTTTACAGAGTAATAACCAACCATCTCTTTGAAAATTTGCAGCCATTAAATCACATACAAATCATAAATCGAACCTAAAGATTGTTAGAACATTTGTTGGGGGTCCGCTGCAAATTCTGGAACAAAAGAATATAATGAAGAACATGATGATCATTGCACATAAATTCCAAAGCGTGTGTATCACACTAGGCTTTAGGTTCGATTTGCCCCCACCAGTTTATGTAAACCGGATGCAAATGGGTTATAACCGGCGAATCCCCTTCAGGATACTTTGGAAACCTTGACATGGTTTGCACACTCACATCAAGCATATCGATCAATGATAGTTTACAGAACAAAGTTCCTTCGATTCCTCTCGTGCACTAGATAAATGAAGAAATGATTTAGATAATTTATGTAGAAATTCTGATTCATGAAACTCATGATTTTCTCATTATTATTCTTATGTTTATGCCTCCTAAGTGTCTCTATTTATAGAGAAACTTATGTCAAATAGTGAAGGGACACAACCCTTGAAAGGTTTTCAAAATTCAAATTTGAATTTCAAATTAACCATTGCAACCTTTCAAATATATTTTGGAAATTCTCCAACAGTTGGTGAATAAAAATGTAGCATGTCTTGGATTTGTGGATGGTGGTAAAGAGACTAGAACAGCAGTTGTTATTGGTGGACATCTATTGGAGGATAATCTATTGGAGTTTGATTTGGTTTCTTCTAAATTAGGATTTAGCTCTTCCCTTCTCCTTCATAATGCAAGATGTTCCAACTTCAAAAGCTAATTTCTTTTTGAATTGAGTGAGATTTTGAGTTTATATAACTTTTGTTATTTATTTCCCTTTCAACTTAGTAAGATGATGATTGTAACTTTTGTTCTTTTCCTTTCTTTTTATTGTTTGTAACTTATGTATTTTTTTTTTATTGAGAATCAATGGAGTGCATGCATTTTCTTTCAAAATGAGATTCAAGAATACACCATTGTGACAATTAAGTCATGAATTTGTGTATGATATTAATTAGTTTAAAGAAAATTCACTCTCTATTTGACGGATTTGTATTGTGTGCGGTGTGACAACACACAATCAACCCATTTAGATCGTTTAATTAAGATTGAATGTTTTAGATTTCAATAAAAAAAAAAAAAATTTAATCTAAATACAAGTTTAAAATTCAAACGATTCGATCTTAATTAAACAGTTTAGATATAAATACAAGTTTAAAATTCAACTGTTGGCACTGCAGGTCCAACCCTTGTAAAACTCAAATCCTTCAACTTAAAACATAGCTTAAAAGGCTTTACTGCTTTTGCTTTAGGAACATTTTCAAGTTCTTTTGCAAATGCATCAACAAAATCATTATATATAGATGTTTCCATAATAGTGTAAGGATTTAATGTGCTGATTTTTGTTCCACCTTCACCCTCATCACCTATGGACAACAATGATGTGTTTAATGAAACATGTTTTTCATTGATTCTAATACCTTTTACTCCGACGAAATATTCACCTGCAGGACTTCCATGAAAAAATGGTCCTGCTGAATTATCCGGGTTTTCGATAAGCGGCGTAAAGATAAGAAATTTTGAAACATCAATCCTAGGAAGGAAAACATAAGGGCCATCACCAAAAAACAAAACACCATTAGATTTAGTTTTTGAAGAACTCAAACAAATTGCAAATTTTTTTTGGAAACTTAAAGCAGAAGAAAAAATTGAAGGTAATGAAATTTCACTTCTTCCAAAACCTGCCATTCCATTAACTCCACTAGCAAGACCTTTCAAGAGATTTGTTCTACCACATGTGAATAGAAAGTTTTTGACAGTAACTTGTTGACCAAGTTTTGTTCCATCAGTTGAATGGATTGCAACAACATCTAATGAAACTTCACCGATTTCATTAGTATGAGTAAGAACATTATTTGGATAAAGATTACATGTGTTAATGTTGCAACCAGGATTTTTAAAATAGAAACAGTTTCTACAAGTTTTTGATTTTGTTATTGAGCATTGTGGAGTGTTGCAATGAACAGGTTGGTAACTTGATGAGACATAATCTTTTTCACAATTTATCCAAAGGAATTGACCACTTAAATCTAATGTTAGTTTGATAGGAACAAGAGGTGTTCTTTGATGAATCAAAGTGATGTATTGGTTAGTGGCTGAGTCTTGTGTGACAGGAAGAACAAGTGCATTGGGTTGAATATGTGAAGAGGCTATTGAGGGAGAGATGAAGGTGAAAAGAATGAAGAGAAGAAAATTTGAAGCAATTATTGTCATGTCTGTTTTTTGGAGATTGAGAGATTTGTTTGTGTGTGAATCAAAAATTTCAGATATAATAATGCCATGAATCAGAGTTCTTAATGTTTTTTTTTTTTAGGAAAGTTCATAATACTTTCTATTAATATATTTTATTACATGATTTAATCAGTTTCAAGAAGTTGACTTTTTGTTTAGAAATGCTTTGACATTTAATTGCCTTATAAAATGTTGTATAGTATAGAATATTTTTCACAATTGGATCAAAGAGATACACCAAATATATATTATGGTACATAATTAAGTGTCCCCCAAAGAATGTGCTATCAGGCAAAAAGCCAACGCTAATCACTATGTTGTGGCCGTAACTCTAAGCCTCGAAGCTAACAGTCAGTTAGCAACTGTCAGAAAGCAGCTGACACTACTCAGCCGCTATGGTTATTCCTATAACAATCGGCGCTAAAATTTGCTTTGGCACAAAGATCATTATACTAATGTTGTATCTATATCAATTTATATCATAAACTTAGGCAAATGTTATAACTATGAAATAAGGTTTGACAACCATTGTTCATCAAATACACCATAGCAAAGAGATTGAATGAATAAATAAAAGGGAATAGAAACTAACAAATCTGCTGAGGTTCTGTAAATGTTGAAGAGAAGACTAATATGATGATGGTGTTTAGTATTAGCAGACCACGACCAAGCATTCGAGCGAGGCATGGATCATTCGCAGCATCTGCATTCATGATTCAACTATACATATCAGTAAACATCACAAAATGACTATTTTAGTTATTTATACTAATCAAGTTTAGCAATTTTTTCTTAGCCAAATATGACTCACTTAGCGAAACAGAAAATATACCGAGCTCTCCACCACTTCATGCAACCCGTCAGAATGTGTCACGTATCCCGAGAGAGGATTCTCTCCATCGACATAACGATGCAGTGGAATCTCAACCACTTATTCACTATTAGTCCAATGGGTCCCACAGGATTGGATGGCTAGCTATGACCAACACTGGACATTCTCCGGTGAAAAACCAACTGGAGAGGATCTCTTCCCATCACGTATCACCTAGACATTAATCACCTCTCCCTGTGTGAAACTTGCAGACCAAGAAACATGGCACATGCACATTACCATGCTTGCTTAGCGAGCAAGAATTTGCTCAGCGCATTTCCCATGCGCTTCGCTCGGTGAATTTAATTTCACCGAGTAAATTTTCCTAGTCCACACACATTTTCCTTACTTAATCAAGAAGTAAGCCCTAGCTTCAACTTACACATTTTTAAAGGTCAGTCACCCTGTTATTAAGCAATCCAAGTTTTATAATATTGACTGCAATGATGGTCATTTTATATACTTTTTTCGACACAGTTGTAATTTGTATATACCAATTAAAAACTCAAAAAATATTTCATTACTAATTCTGTAAGCAACTATTGTCTATGTCAGATCAGAGTATCAAACCAACCCAAAAGAAGATTAAATATGAATATTATGTATACCAGTTCAATTCTAGTCAACTAAAAATAATAAATAATCTTTATAAAAAATTTAATGTATCAGATTCATCTTTTTCTTCATATATTCATTTCTATAAAGAGGAACACTTCACATACATTAATCACTCATCAATCCATTAAGCTCATAATGGCTTCTTTTGCTACTCTTTTCACATTTCTCACAATAGCCCTTCTCTCATTTTCATGCTCATCACAATTCATCTTACCAATTGAAAAAGATCCATTAACCAATCTCTTTTCAACTTCACTTAGCATAGGAACACCTCAACACAATTTCAATCTAGTCATTGATCTTGGAGGACCAATCTTATGGTATGATTGCAACAAAAGCTATAACTCATCAACATACACTCCTCTCTCTTGTGACTCCAAACTATGTCCTGGTGATGCTGGATGCACCAGTTGCAATGGCCCTTTGAAACCAGGTTGCACAAACAATACATGTGGTGCTAACATAATCAACTCATTAGTTGATGCTATATTTTCAGGTGACACTGGCAATGATGTTTTGTTCATATCAAACTCTAAAGTCTCGGGTTTACTTTCGGGTTGCACTGACTCAGATGCATTTTCTGATGATTTTCCTCTAAAAAACTTACCAAAAACTAGTAAAGGTATATTAGGCCTTGCAAGAACACAACTTTCATTACCAAAACAACTTTCATTATCTTCCAATAAACTTCCTAACAAGTTTGCTCTTTGTTTACCATCTTCTAGTAAAGGTAGTCTTTTCTTTGGAGGGATACCCCAAAAAAGTTCTTTTTCAAAGTTTCAACTAACTACTATTCCTCTTATTATCAACCCCTTTAGTACTGCTCCAATATTTACTCAAGGTGATGCTTCTTATGAATATTTTATAGATGTGAAATCAATTAAAGTTAGTGGTGAAGTACTTAAATTTAAGTCTTCACTTTTGTCCATTAACAATAAAGGTAATGGTGGAACAAAAATTAGCACATTAAATTCCTTCACTGTGTTACATAGTTCCATATTGAAACCACTTGTTAGAAATTTTGTTAAGAAAGCTTCTGATAAAAAAATAAAGAAAGTAGCATCAGTGGCACCATTTAAAGCATGTTTTGATTTAAGCACTATTGGTAGGACAAATACTGGATTAGATGTGCCTACTATTGATTTGGTGCTACAAGGGGGTGTGAAGTGGAGAATTTTTGGTGGAAATTCAATGATATTGGTGAATAAAAAGGTGGCATGTCTTGGATTTGTGGATGGTGGTAAAGAGACTAGAACAGCAGTTGTTATTGGTGGACACCTATTGGAGGATAATCTATTGGAGTTTGATTTGGTTTCTTCTAAATTAGGATTTAGCTCTTCTCTTCTCCTTCATAATGCAAGATGTTCCAACTTCAAAAGATAATTTCTTTCATATTTCAATTGAGTGAGATTTTGAGTTTATATAACTTTTGTTATTATTTCCATTTCAACTTAGTAAGATGGTGATTGTAACTTTTGTCTTTTTCATTTCTCTTTATGATTGTTTGTAACTTCTATATTGTTGACTAAAGAATCAATGAAATATATGCATTTTCTTTTAAAACGAGACTCAAGAATCAAGGAATTGGATATAACATAGTTATTGCACTGCATCAGCGCATTAACTATTTCCATAAATTCTAGTTGAACCGGTAAAAATGTCAATATTGTTAGTGTCGGATGTATGGCTGGCATTCAAACCCTGGTATCTCCACTTTGTGTGTGTGTTTCCAATTATTTGTTATTTTGTCTATATATACCAAAAAACTGTGTTTGAGAATTGAGCTAATTGTTAAGATTTGCATGGTTTGAAGAAAATGGAGAAAACCTTAAAAAGTCTTCAAAATAATAAAAATAATAAGGATTCATATTTGATAAAAGATGGTGAAAATAGTACAATAGTGGCTTTTATACAGAGCAATTTGGGGATTAACCAATTAATAACCGACTCTAACCAACTAAAGGAGATTCAATCTAACTAATATAAGTTCTAACTAAACATCACTATTCTTAGGAAAACAACCTATGCAAATAAATAATATTTTATGTTAATTTATAAGTTTCCACTAACAAAAACTCTATTTTTATAAACTATTTTTTCATAAATTAACTTGACAAACTTATAATAATATATAAAAACTTATTTATTTATATAAATTATTTTGGATAAGCTCAAAGTTAATCCACAAGCGATTGTTTGTTGATTTTTCAAAATAAAAATCACTTTATGATTTTAATAGTGGTGAATGGTGATTGCCTTAAATTTTTTAGAAAAGATTATTTTTATTTTAAATCAATTTGCTAAAATACTAAAATTATTAGGTTGAATATTATGATTAAATTTTAAATTTTGATTCCTCTATTTATGTGTGGAATTTCTAATGACTTATAAGTTCTAAACTTGTCTATCTAAAAAAATTCAGATTTTAAACATTGACTTTTATGGTAGTAGTAGTAGTAGTCGTCTAATACTTAGACTAAATTTTATTTAGAAAAATTTAAAATAAAAAAAAATCTCTGAATATTTAGTAGTGGATGTATGGCCGGAGTTCAAATCCTGATTATCTATTTTGTGTGTGTGAGTTTTCAATTGTTTGGTATTTTGTCTATATATATACCAAAAAACTGTATTTGAGAGTTGAACTTATTGTTAAGATTTGCATGGTTTGGAGAAAATAGAGAAAATCTTAGAAAGTCTTCAAGATAGTAAAAATCATAAGGATTCATATTTGATAAAAGATGATGAAAATAGTACAAATAATGACTCTTATACAGAGCAATTTGAGGATTAATCAATTAACCAACTCTAACCAACTAAAGGGGATTCTATCTAACTAATAGAAGTTCTAACTAAACACCACTATTCTTAGCAAAACAATTTATGCAAATAAATAATATTTTATATTAATTTATAAGTTTCCACTAACAAAAATTAAATTTTTATAAACTACTTTTTTATAAATTAACTTGACAAACTTATAATACAGTAATATATAAAAACTTATTTATTTATATAAACTACTTTGGATAAGTTTAAAAAATAAGTTAATCTATGGGCGTGTGTTTGTTATGGATTTTTCAAAATAAAAATCACTGTATGATTTTAATAGTGTGATTGCCTTAAATGTTTTAGAAAAAGATTATTTTTATTTTAAATCAATTTGCAAAAATACAAAAATTATTAGGTTCAATACTATAATTGAATTTTAAATTTTGATTCCTCTATTTATGTGTGAAATTTTCAATGACTTATAAGTTGTAAACTCATCTATCTAAAAAAAATCAGATTTTAAACATTGACTTTTATGGTAGTAGTAATACTTAACTAAATTTTATTTAGAATTTTTTTAAAGAAAAAAAAAACGTCTCTGAATATTTATATTCTTTTCAAAATCCAAAACAAAATACTACAAATGGACTTACAAATGTGAACCTTAATTTTCCACATCCTCCTCGTGATTTATTCTTTTGTATTATTACAAAATAATTGATATATTAATAATATTTCACTTCACATTTAAATAATTACTTTATTTTTTAGGTAAGTATTATTTGGTTGATTCTGGCTATCCAACACCAATAGGTACATTGGTCCCTATAGATGTGAACGTTACCACCTTCCCGATTTTAGGCATTCTAATGGGTTTGCAAACCACAATGAAGTATTCAATTATTACCACTCAAGTTTAAGGTGCACAATAGAAAGAACTTTTGGGGTATGGAAGAATAGATTTGCAATTCTACGTCGCATGCCTAAGTTCAAATATGAAACACAAGTACAAATAGTCGTCGCAACGATGACTATACACAACTTTATTAGGAGGAATGCAAAAATTGATACCGATTTTGATCTTTATGAAGATGAAAACACAAACATTAACCATGATAATTATCATAGATCAGCTAACTCGGATCAATCACAAGTTTTAAATATAACTTCTTCATCAGAGATGGATCGTGTTCGAGACTCAATCCGTAATCAAATCCTAGAGTACAAGCAAATCTCTAGTGTTGTAATAATATTTTAGTACTATAATATTGCACTTTAAATTCTATTGTCTATTTGTAATATTTATTTGAATACTTCATATTTAGTATTATGCTAATTTAAATTATGTTTTAACAAGTATTATAATAATATGTCTTATATGTTTTTATCTATGCTCATTTTGATAATTATACATTCAAAATCAATTTTGTTTAAAAATATCCAAACAATATGAATTGACAATAATCAATTATGCATTATTATATCCAAACATAAATCAATTATGTCAAACTCAACTTTATCAAAATCAATTCTGTCCACAGCATAACCAAAACATATATAGATCGTTTCTTTCGCATGAAGATTAAAGAGGATATATACAAAGTGTAGCTAACCTTAGTAAGAGGGTATACAAGTGCCAACTCAACTCCTATTGGAGCTATAAAGATATATAGAATTTGCCGTCATAAATAATTAAAATTAAAATTAAATTAAAAAAAAACAAAAAACAAAAAAAGAAGATAAGATAAGCACGTTAGCATCACAGACTGTGATCGAGTCAGCAAACCAAAACTACTCACTAAACAACAAAATGAAAAACAACTTATAATGATAATTCATTTTTTCCCAAACCCTTATCCATTCCCAACCCAACCAAACCAAACAAACAACCTTATTTCTAACATAAGCCGCGGCGAAACACAGCCGACAGACACACTTTCCTTCTCCAACCAACAAAACAGAACAAACAATTTCCACTCTTTTTCTTTCTTCTTCATTTCTTCAATGGCTTTTTTTTTCCTTCCTCTCTTTTTCTCTCTTCTAACCCTTCTTTCTTCTTCCTCAAATTCTCTTCTTCTTCCAATCTCAAAAGACAACATAACACAACAATACTTAACAACACTTTCTTATGGTACCCCTTTTGTTTCTACCAACGTTGTTGTTGATCTAAGTAGTTCACTTTTTTGGCTTGATTGTTCTTCTAGAAAAATCTCATCTTTTTCTCTCCGTACAATTCCTCATCGTTCTCTTCAATGTCTCACTGCAAAAAGTCACAAAATTGATCACAAACAAACATGGGTTTCAAATCTTGAAGAAAATCATATAGGTCAAAACTACCCTTGTGAAAATTTTCCTAAAAACACCATCACAGGTAAAGTAGCTACAAAAGGAAACCTTGTTGAAGATGTTGTAGCAGTTGAATCAATCAAAGATTCAATTTTTAAACCAACCCATGAATTTTTCTTCACTTGTTCAAATACCCTTTTGTTGAATGGGTTATCTAATGATGCTAAAGGCATTGTTGGGTTTGGTAGATCTAGAACTTCTTTTTCATCACAATTTTTCAATTTAATGGATTCACAAAGAAAAATCACTTTTTGTCTCTCTTCTTCTTCTGGGTTTGTTTTACTTGGAAAAAGTAAGGTTTTTGAATCTGAAAATTTCAGATCTTTAACATTCACACCACTTGTCACAAACCAAAACATGGAGTATTTGATTAATGTTAATTCCATCAAAATTGGTGGGAAAAAAGTGTCTTTTAATACACCATCTTTGTCTCAAGAGGGTAGTTATTATGGTGGAACTTTGTTGAGTTCTATTGTGCCTTATACAACCATGCAAAGTTCAATCTATGATAATTTCAAAAGTGCTTTTCTAAAAGCTGCTTTATCTATGAACATGATTAGAGTACCTGCAGTGGCACCCTTTGAGATTTGTTTTAGTTCTAAAGGAATTGATGAGTCAAAAATTGGGCCTAATGTGCCAATTATTGATTTTGTTCTACAAAGTGAGATGGTGAAATGGAGAATTTATGGAAGAAATTCAATGGTTAGAGTAAGTGATGATGTTATGTGTTTGGGAATTTTAGATGGTGGTGTTGAACAAAAGAATCCTATTGTGATTGGAGGGTATCAATTGGAAGATGTTTTAGTTCAATTTGATTTGGATAGTTCTATGGTTGGATTTAGTTCATCACTTTTGATTAAGGATACTAGTTGTTCTAATTTTAGATTTGATTCAATGGATGTACAATCTAGTTGATGATAATCACTTATGGTTATTATAAATTAATTATAATAGAGGAGGAGGCATACCATATAGGATTTTGTTAGGTTATGGTGAATTGTGAGAAATTTTATCAATTTTGTAATCACCTTTTTTGTGTGTATTTATGTGAATATGGCGATGGAATTTTTGCTTCATTGCTTTTTGATATTGGAATGGAATTATTCCTTCTATTGTATGAAAGAAAAAGCTTGATCATTTTTCAAAAGAAAAGGAAAAAGAAAAAATAAAAAAACTTGATAAGCTGAATTATCTTGTTTGAAGTATCTGATTAGCTGATTATTCTTAGTTTTACTTATATTGTTGGTTGGTTGAATTTCTATTTTTTAAACATCTTATAGTATTATTTTTTGTCAAATAATAACATCTTATATAAGTTATTAAGTTGGGATTGGATTCATTAGAAATGCAATTCATTCAAAAATAAATAAATAAAGGTTTAATCATCATTTTCGTCCCTGTAAGTTCGCGATTTTTTGGTTTTAGTCCTTGTATTTTTTTTTGTTGCAAATTAGTCCCTGTATGTTCAAATCTTTTGGTTTTAGTCCCTTAAAACTAAAATCCGCAGGAAAATCTGCAGGAAACCAGCGAATTTTCCTACAGATTTTGCTGCGGATTTAAGCTTTAGGGACTAAAATCAAAAAGATTTGCACATGCAGTGACTAATTTGCAAAAAAAAAAGATACAGGGACTAAAACAAAAAATTTATAAACTTACAGGGACGAAAATAATGTTTAACCCATAAATAAATGCATCACATGGGAAATATAGTAATGTGAAAAGCATATCCACAGAATATCTCGTTTTTATTCCTTCAATGAACGGTTTTCTACAAAATAAGGCTCATAAAGATAATACTATTCTCTTTTAATATGCGAAAGTCAATTCAAGTCAATTAATTTATCAGGTCCACCAAGTACAGCTACACTATAGTTTACCAAGTTCACAAACAAAGTAAGTACTTGTCCCTAAACGGACCACAAACTTTATCAAGCATGGCTAAAACATGTTTAAAAATGGAGTCCTTGTTGATTGAACTCAGGCGATATGGCCAGAAATGGCTATGAATTTGTTGTTTTCATTCACATCAAATTTTTGGTGCGTGGGTTGTTGTCATGTTGGCGGTAGGTTTTTTCGCCGTTTAAAAAATTAGGGTATGATGCTTGTCTGATTATACACATCTTTTGTTGCAATTCGGTTTCGCGTCTGTTTGTGGGTTTGCTGGATTGTGCTTGTATTGTGTAGCAATATGCTTCATATTATGATTTTGTGGTTCCGTATCCTTTAGAGATGTTTTGTTTTGCCTCTTTGGTTTGTTTGTTTTTGCTTACTGTGTTTAGGCTCTATGTCCCCCAGTTATTGTAATTTTCCTTTTATTTTAATCTACTTAGGGGGCCGTAGTTCCTTTTGCACCCCATTTGCTTTAAAAAAATGTTTAAAAATGGAGTCCAAAAATAATATCCAAATTTAGCTCTCTAAGAGTTGCAGGTCACTCAACTCGCTAATTCTTTATTAATGTAGTATATAAAATAATAGAAAAATAGTATAAAAATTATTAAAGTAAAATATTCAATCTTCAATCCTCAATCTTGCGAGTGAGAAAACTCCACCCAAGTTCACACAACCATTTTTCTCTCCCATCCACCTATACATCAGAACATCCACCGACCGAAGTATTAATCTTCCTTCCTGTAGGTCAGTCAATCAGTTCACAAGTGTTTATTTCTTCACATATATTCTCGGGTGTCTAAAATATCAAAAAGAATATATTTAACTAAGTCATGCCTATATTTGAATTGTGGAAGCTCCCTACAATGAATATTGTGTGCCTCCAGGGTCGGCCCAAGCTATATAGGCAGCCCAAGCCCTTGTTTTAGGCCTCATAAATCGAAATTTTTTGAAGTCCACCAGACCTCCAAATAATTTTACTTTTATTATATATAGGCCTCGCGTTCGAATTAAATACAATAGTTTCGTAGCTCAGTTGGCGCATAGGTATAATGCTATAAGAAGGTCTTGGGCATCAGATTTAGTTCTATTTTTTTATTTTTTTTCCTTTGCTAACTGTTTTGGAAGGCCAAGTGGCCAACGACTTTTTCATTTAGTTCTATGTTGGATGTTAGGGGGATGATATTCTTGCTAGTAAAATTGCAAAAGTTAAAGGTCGAAATTGTATCATGATTCATGAAGACCATCCAAAACATTGTCAAAATCTGCATCCATACCACTTACTTCATTGTCTCTCAAAATATGATCTTCCAACACTCAAGATTGAGCCCAAAAATCCACAAAAGCATATGAGGCAGCCTCTACTTTTGAGCACAATCCCAACTCGTAATCTTAATAGATAAAGAATTCACACTCCATTGAAGGTCCCAAAAAAAGGACATCCGACCAACCATGATATCTTCAACCATCCTCGCAACTCTTTATCAAACGAAATAGTTGTCTCCTTCATATGAATTGGTTGGCACATCATGCAGTTGAAAAAAAGTTTGGTGATACCCATGCTTGATTGAAGTATAAGGACTATAAGTAAAACTATTTTTTTTAATTAAGGACCAACATAAAAACTTTTTTTATTGTACCCAAAAAAAATTTTAAGGAATCAAATTACTACTAATGAAGCCAAAAAGAAACGTATGGAAAAAAATTAACTAAAGGTAGCTTTATTTTTTTTATTTGACAAAACTAATACTGTAGTAGTTTAATTATTTGTCAAAAAGACTTTTAAAAATTGGTTTATGAAATAAAAATATTTTTGAAAAACCAAAAGACAAAAAAGCAAACAAAAACAGGGCACTAAGCATCACCATTTCTGTAAGTAGTTAGTTGCTCCTTAGGCAGTGGCATGTCACCATTGATCAACAAAAACATAGTAACCAAAATAACCAATCTTCATCATCTTCAACAACTTCATGCACAACTCATCCACCACTCTCTCCACAACCAAAACCACTGTGTCTCTCTTCTCCTTACCCATTGCACGCGCCTCCATGCACCCTCAACTTACACCTCCCACATTTTCCATCTCACAACACACCCTGATATACATGTTTTCACCTGCATGCTCAAATACTATTCCCAAATTGGTATTCAAAATCAAACACAGTTACAACTTTCTCTTTTTAAGCATATGCTACAACTACAACACTATTATGACATTAAGCCTGATGCATCTTTTTATTCAGTTTTGATTAAATCTGTTGGAAAAGAAAGCATTTTGTTTCTTGCCCATGTTTTGAAATCGGGATATGGTTGTGATTATTATGTTAGGAATGGGATTTTGGGTGTTTGTGTTAAGTGTGGATTTATTGAGTTTGCGAGGAAACTGTTCGATGAAATGTCTGATAGAACTGTTGCGGATTGGAATGTGATGATTTCTGGATATTGGAAGTGTGGGAATGAAGAGGAAGCGAGTAAGGTTTTTCGTATGATGGGTGAGCGGGGGATAAGTAGGAATGTTGTTACTTGGACTGCGATGATTACTGGGTATGCGAAGAAGGGGGGTTTGAAGATTGCAAGGATGTATTTTGATAAAATGCCGGAAAGAAGCGTGGTATCTTGGAACGCGATGCTATCTGGGTATGCTCAAGGGGGAGAACCACACGAGGCTTTAAGATTGTTTCATGACATGCTTAGCTTTGGACATGTTGAACCGAACCAAACAACGTGGGTAACTGTCTTATCGTCTTGTTCATCTATTGGTGACCCTTGTCTTGCAGAGTTGATTTTTAAAAAGCTAGATGAAAGAGTGGGTTTCCGCTCGAATTATTTTGTCAAGACAGCTCTGCTTGATATGCATGCGAAATGTGGGAACCTTGAGGCAGCACACAAGATTTTCGAGCAATTGGGTATGTATAAGTATAGGAGTTCTGTTCCGTGGAATGCCATGATTAGTGCATATGCAAGAGTAGGGGATTTATCTTATGCAAGACAACTCTTTGATAAGATGCCACAGCGAGATACCATCTCTTGGAATTCAATGATTGCTGGTTATACTCAAAATGGTGAGTCATTCATGGCGATCAAGCTGTTCCAAGAAATGATCTCTAGTGAAGATTCTAAGCCAGATGAGGTGACTATGGTGAGTGTTTTTTCTGCTTGTGGACACCTTGGAGAACTAGGTTTTGGTAATTGGGCTCTGAGCATCCTCAAAGAAAATAACATCCGCATTAGCATTTCGGGATACAACGCTTTGATTTACATGTACTCAAGATGTGGGAGCATGCAAGATGCTGCATTAATATTTCAACAAATGGAAACAAGAGATTTAGTTTCCTATAACACACTGATTTCCGGGTTTGCAGAGCATGGGCATGGAATGGAAAGCATCAAGCTACTCGATAAAATGAAAAAAGACGGTATTGAACCGGACCGCATAACATATATTGCTATACTAACTGCATGCAGTCATGCCGGATTATTGGAAGAAGGTCAAAAAGTTTTTGAATCAATCAAATTTCCTGATGTAGACCACTATGCTTGTATGATTGATATGCTAGGTCGAGTTGGTAGATTAGAAGAAGCTATGAAATTGATTCAAAGCATGCCAATGGAACCACATGCAGGAATTTATGGATCTCTTCTAAATGCTACTAGCATTCATAAACAAGTGGAACTCGGGGAGATTGCTGCAGCTAAACTGTTCAAGGTTGAGCCACATAATTCTGGAAATTACATGTTGCTCGCTAACATGTATGCTTTGGCTGGTAGATGGAAGGATGTTGACAAAGTTAGGGATACAATGAGAAAACAAGGAGTGAAGAAGACAGCCGGCTGGAGCTGGTTGGAGCATAACTCATAAGTTTGTTGGTTGCCGGGATGTGAGTGTGTTTGTAGAGACAGGTCATAGCTCCAACGAAATCACAGTTCACCAGTTCTCGTATATGCTGCTATAGTGTTAATCTTTAAGCCACGGACTACACTTTGAATAAATCCAATTGAAATATTTAACAGAAGTTTTTGGAGGTGAGCCAACCAAAACAGTATATACTTTGTACTTTTTCTGTTAAATGCATGTTACTATGCATTGACACACGAAGAAGAACACAGGGCAAAACAATGATTCCAATTGTGATGGAGAAGCAGGTATATGTTGGTTTATATTCAGTAATCAGTATCATACTATTGCTCTATCAACTTTTAAGTCTGGTGGAATAAATGGTATTTTATTTATTTTTAATATGATAGCATGCTCTGATTTAATTTACATGTGATTTTTATTCACTGGATGTGTATTCATCTTGCAGATTATTCGAATCTGAGTAGTGACTAGTGAGAATATTGAAAAAATAGTGTTGCTATTAGGTTATCAACTCCAGACACCCAGAATATTAATAATGACAGTGTTGTGTCTTTTGTTGCTTTTGCTGAAACACAAGTGAATATTGGAAAAGATGCTTCCAATCTTTCCAAGTCACCTTCATACTGTGATTATTCGTCTATGGTGGGTTGCCCTACTTGTTTAATGCCATTTCTTTCGCATGTGTATTTTTTGTGTGAGAAATTGTGGTTGCTGTTTGCTGATTGAAAGTTTGCTTGTAGTGCCAAACATGTCGGCTGGATTTCTTTTATGCCTTACGATTGGAATCCTGCAGAATTTCCTAGAAGGCTGCGACTCCGAGTATTTTAAAGCATTTTTCTCACAGTTTAGTATTTTGACTGTGGCAAGATTTTCAGCCATCTAGAGTTTAGCAACTGATTAACAAGCAGTCATATGTTTTTGCAGATATTCCAATGGTTGGCAAATATGCCTGGGGAGCTGGAGGGATGTATCCGCCCTGTGTGTCCAGTCTTGACAATTTTTATTGCAGTGCCAAATATTATGTGGATAAATGTAAGGGTTCGACTTGATGTTCTTTAAATTATAGTTCTAGTGCCGTATCTTAAGTGGTCGCTAGGTAAAATGAATGCTTTGTTATTACTGACTAAATGCCCCGTATTAGACTTTATAGTTCTTCGTCGTGCTCATTCTCGTGGTTGCTAGCTTTGCTATATTGAGATGTTTGATTATGATCTAATTAGATCTGTAACATTTCTCCCCCGCCTTCTCTCTAATGAATTTAAAACCCCCGTTTTCAAGTTTTTACCGAATTTGATTAGTTCATATTTTTTCTTTCCGTTTCTGATTTCTGACTTCATTTTGTTACTCTTATACCAGTTACTCAAAGTCCCTATGTATTATGTGTGTGAATTGTGATCTTGTTGCTCCCAGAAGATGCTAGCTAGAAGAGGCACTACTCTAATTCATCTGTAAAGAAGAATGTACCATGTTATGAAAATTTTGTTTCGGTTTCATTTGTTTATTTCTCAGTTTTGATTCACTCTTACCCTAAACTATGAGTTGTTTTTCTTGAAGAGTACTATTTTATAACATGATCCTTTAGTAGTGTATCAATCCTCCATCACAGATATATGCTTTGTATTTCTGATTTTTATGAAATAAATTGAGCAATTGATTCTTTAGTTGTATGTTATATTAATACAGGTTTGTGTTATTTTGAGTTATATGCTTTAAGTTCTGAGTTTGGAAACTTTCAATTTCTTGGGGTATTTGTTAAGAAACTAAATGTGAAAATGTAATCATAAAATAGTGAATTCAATACCTTAAAATCTTAAAAATGGATCTTTTCTACATAAATTTTTCCTTTATTTTATTTATTTTTAACAAGTGGTCTTAAGACATTTATTAGCAAGGATTACATCATATGTAGTGTCAAACAAATTGACAAAACAACAATTTTATTTTACACAACAAAACAAACAAAAGCTGAGAAAAGTATAAAATAGAAGCAGCAACATTCAATGTGACCAATCTAATCTTAATGCTTAATAGTAAGTCTCTGCCAATAATTCAAGATTATGATTTATGAACAGCTTGCATTGTGGGCCAAAAGAGAGGAGCTAAAGCTCAATTTTGAAGAAGCCAAATCAAACACCAAAAGATTGTCCTCCAATTGATGTCCACCAATAACAATTGAAGCTTTTACAAATGACATTTTTGGCTCTGTCCCTCCATCAACAAATGCCAAACATGCTACATTCTTCTTTACATTAACCATCAAATTGCTTTCATGAATAGTCCACTGCACTCCTCCTTGAAGCTCAAGATCAACTCTTGGCACAGAATTTTTAATACTAGTCGAGTCGAAACATGCCTCAAATGGTGCCACTGATGCCACTCTCTTTAGTTTTCTATCCGAGGCCTTTTTGAGAAAATCACGAATAAACGGCTTGTACACAGAACTTTGTAATTCAGTGAAAGGAACCAAAGTACTAATTTTGGTTCCACCATTTCCCTTTTTGTCAATAGACAACAAAGAAGGTTTTAAGTTCAAAACATTGCCATCAATCTTAATACCTTTCACATCAATAAAATATTCATCTGAAGGAACACCTTTAACAGAAACAGAGCCTGTTGAAACAGGATTAACAATAAGTGGTGTAGTTTGAACAAATTTATACAATTCCTTAAAAGGGTCACCATTAACTTGTCCAACAAGCAAGTTAGTGAAACCTTGTTTGTTTGAAGAAGGTAAACAAAGAGAAAACTTGGGTTGAACCTTGTTTTTCAAAGCAAGTTGTGTTGGTAGTGAAAAATTTGATCTTGAAAGACCAAAAATTCCATTAGTGTTTTTTGGTAAACCATTGAGTGGTGATTCATCACCAGTGAATGATGGAAAACCATCAACATCAATGCAACTAGAAAGTAAACCAGAAACTTGGTTTTGTGATATGAATAAGATATCTTCACCAAGACCACCACCGAAAATGAATTTGGCTAATGAGTTGAATGCAGTACCAGGACATGTATTGTTAGTGCAACCTGGTTTGAATGGACCATTGCAACCAATACATGCAACATCTGGACATTTTTTTGAGCCACATGGAACAGGAATGTAAGATGATGAATTGTAGTTAGTATCACAGTTATACCAAAGATTTTCCCCTGCAAGATCAATAGCTAGATTGAAGTTTTTTCTAGGAGTTCCTATACCAACTGATGTATAGAATAGATTGGTTGAAGGGTCTTTTTTTATAGGAAGAATGAAAGGGTGTGGTTTTGTGTTAGGAGATTGAGATGCTGATAAGCAAGAAAGTGAGAAAAGAGAAAGAAGGAGGAAATGGATTATGACAGAAGAAGAAGCCATTTTTGGTGTGCTTAGATTATAGATTTGAGGTATGGTTTTATAGACAGACATTATAAGATAATATGGAGGTTTTGGTTTTGAGCATATTGTTTATGAATATAGTTTGACCACCGTACATTAATTTTAAGTGATTTTGTCAAATTGGATGGCTATATGACTTTTATTTTTATCCTAGAAGGATACATGACTATGAGTATATCATATGTTGTTGACTTTAAAATAATGAAATATATAGGAGAAGCTGTAAAATAAGAATTTTTCTCTTCTCACACGTGTTTCTTTTTTATACTCATATTTTTATTTTTATCTTTGAATAAATATTTTGGAATGTGTTTTTCGAATTGTTTTGTTTTGGAAAAATTTGTTTTCCGAATTTTTACAGAATTTGAACTAAAATTTTTTTTGGAAAATGCATTCCGAAGTTTTTATATAAGGGCAAAAATGAAAAAATGGAGATTAAAAAAAAACACGGGATAGAAAGAGAAAAATTCATAAAATAATGAAATGTTTGTTTTTCTTTTTGGGTTTTTTTAGGTTATTTTAAAAAATTGATGATAATTTATCCAACTGATAAAAATTAATACCTAAGCAAATTGTAAGTGGACTAAAAATTAATTTGTGGATATTCTCCCCGGTTCTTCTTAGAAGAAACAAAAATGAAATTGTTTCTATTCTTTTTATAAGAAACTTTTATCAATTTTTAAATGTTTTAAATGTTTAATTTCACTTATACCTTTATTTATTATAGGAGAGAATATTAAAAATAAATAAGTTAATTAAATTAAAAATAATTAAATAAGCTTAAATTTATAATGAAAATAATAATGTACAATTTTTTTTTTTTTGTTTAATTTTTTTAAAATGTTCCTTAAAAAAAAGACCGATATACCACTTATAAATTTATGCATATCATATCATCATCATGCATGATGTGCTTAACTCTATTATTAGATAGGTTATCCACAATTCTTCGAAGATTTTGATGTCTAAGAATTACGTTTACCACACTAAACTGATTTTATGACACTAAACTTGAGTTTGCCTAAGTTAATATTTCTAGCTTTTGCCTTCAAGAAAATCAAATTTTCCATTTATGGTAACAATTGAATCTCTATTTGTCTAAATTTTATAGTTTTAAATACAATTACAGCTCATTTTGATAATTACACATATAAAACAAATTTTGATGAGGTTATAAAGCACGGACACAGACACAGATACCGGATACGATACTGACACGCCGACACGATAATAATATTGAAAAATGACATAATTCAATATAATCATAAGTGTCGATGTTGGACACCAACACGAATACATGTCCAACACAGATACGCCTAATTTGAGAATGTTTGTGCTTCATAGGTTAATATGCCTATCAAGTATCAATAGAGTACACTTCTTACTTTCTTACATTTATTAATATATTTTATAGTTAATAAATATTGATTCAAACTATATTATAAATTGATGAGAATGACTTTAATATAGATTATCAAGACTCAACTTTAAACAAAATTGATTTTATCAAGCTGAATTCTGTCGACATAAATAATATGCATTAACATAGCTGTCAGCTGTTGCTTTATCTGGTTGGCATTTGTTGACTTTCTGTGCATGTGTCCCTTGACTTGACAGACCCAAGAAGTTGCTTGAACTTACGGATTTCCTTCCTTCCAATCCATGTACTGGTCACTGATTGCATTATCAATAGTAGTAATTTTCAATTTAGAAAATTTGTTTTATGAATGATCTATATAATATAAATTTTTGATTTAATGGATGAATTTTATGAAATTCATATTCGTTATAATGTCATTTATGACTGAGCATCCTCAAAGAAAATAACACTTGCAGGACTCTATATATAGGAAGAAAAAAAAGTGAACTTTTTATATTTCAATGTATCTAAAAAGTGAACTTTTTATATTAAAAAATAGAGGGAGTACAAGCAAACAATTGTTTCTACGGTGATTAGAAATTTATTTTAAACGCAGTTAAATTTACTAAGCGTCATTTTTGTTATTTATTGAATTGAATGAATATTATTATAGACATACAAATATTAATAGCATATGTAAGGAGTTATAAGATTAATTTGGTAGCTAAGATGAACAGTTAAAGAAATTGAGTGATAAGTATGAACTCGGATTTGATTTTCACCTCAAGCAAAAACTAACTATGTAATGTAACATAAAAGCATTGACTTTTTCAAAAGAAAATAATGTGTTTCTAAGTGTGATATTGATTTCATCATATTAGATGTCTATGATCTATCACGTAATTGTAAATAGATTGCTTTCAGATAAAATGTGTTTGCATGAGTATCTTTTAATCATTGTTGAATTTTTGCAAACAAAAATCAATCTAACATTTCATCACTAATTTGATACAACATTCTTTTGGTACAAATACAATGGAAAGAAACAACAGCAAAGAGAATAGTCTACCAAAAATTTATGAAAATCAAATAAAGTTACATCAAAATACACACCGGCTAAGCAAAAATAATAATACCTCGTCAAAAAGCTACTTAGACAAATAATTGGATTTCACTCAGCAAGCCAACAAAAATATGTCCTTTCTATTCGTCTGTTACGCATCCGCTAGAAGCTGGTTTCACATTTTTAATATACTGGATCCAGAAAGACAGTAGATTTGCTTATAAGTTAGAACAATGGAAGAGTTGCCAAGAAACAAAAGTTAAATCATAGTATTTCATTATCCGCAAGGCGCTGGTATGTGTATTTTCGATGTGGATCTCTGCATCGGTCACAAGGTGCAGCATATTGCAGAGCAATTGGATTAAGAGAAAGAAAATAAAGATAGTTTTCTCTCATTTAATTCAATGGCTCTGCCGTTGTACCATGCGGCTGCTGCAGATGATCCATTCTCAATTAACCAATATCTTGGAGAACTACATTTTCACAATACCACAGTGGTATTGATTATAGCATAAGAAACAAAAAGTAACAAAAACTTGGTAAAAATATTTGAACATAATCTTCTTTAGGAGTTTTTGGTCTCATACCTTGTAAAGAACACCTTGGTTAGCTTTGTATGGTGGAGCAGTCCATTTCTCTCTGCGTGCCTGCATCTCCTCGTCTGAAACTAAAACATCAATTCTCTTGTTCTTAACATCAACGTTGATAACATCTCCATTTTGAACCAAACCAATTGGACCGCCTTCCTATAAAATCAAAGTCGGTAAAGTATTATTGGTTAGCTACATGAAACTACAGTTTTTATTTTCCTAATCTCCATCAAGTAAATCATGAACATGTCACAGAAGAAATAGGAAATAAAAGCACGACGGTCATAACCTCTTCCCCATGGTGAAGTTTAAATCCAATTTTCTCGAGTATATTTGCTTTTTATTTCTATTCTAATTAAAAACATCAAAAGGAGTAAACTTGTTCATAGTAAAGCATCATTATCTTCAACAGTTACAAACCAGTATGCTAAACTCACACGGTTACACACTCACGCCCACTACAGTAGATTAAAAATGCATTCAAGTGCAGTTGAAGCAGTTTTCTAAATAGAAAAACATGGTCACAAACTCACAAGTCACCAATACGTCTCTTAATGAATTTCAAGAGGATAAAAAGTAAAAAACATGCACAACCCCATTGCTTTAATCCCTTTGAAATAGGATCCCCCGCATGACATTTAATTATGGTATTGCTAAGGCGTATTAGTTCTCACTAAAGTTTCTTCAGTTAAATCTTAAATATATTTCCCTTAATGATTATGTTCACACTTCAACATGCTAAGGAATTCAAGAGCAGACAGCCATTTGGACCATGCTAGATTGCTTTTAAAGAACCAAACCAGCTGGTTTTATGAAAACTGAAATCAAAAATACTCCATGAGCAGAAGAAATTTTCTAGGAACTTCGTAGTTAATTAAAAAAAACAACAAAGATGAAAATTAGATAAGCATTCCTTACATAAGATAATTAAATGCATACTCCAATACCATTTGACCAAATCTAAGGATTGCAGTTCACATTTGATGCATCTGAATATATTTAGCATACTATAGCAGAGTACTAAAATGATTAAAAGGCATGGCCAATTCACCTGTGCTTCGGGGCAAATATGACCAACCACGAACCCATGTGAACCTCCTGAAAATCTTCCGTCAGTCAATAAAGCAACATCCTGCAACATCAAAAGACGATACCTTTAAGAAATTTCATTTCATCATGGTTTTCAAAGCTTAAAATACGGCATTCACGTTTAACTAAAGAAACTAATGACTGGAGCATCTTTGTACATGCATCGGGGTAAAAAAAATATAAATAGAAAGCTTCATGTTTATTGTGTTTCTAATATATAGCAAAACTAAAATAGAAGTATAAAATTTGTGAAAGTCTATTAGGTCAAATCATAGTAAAAATAGACAAAACCCAGTTACAAACTAAGTAAATAGATAAATATGAGGATACACTTATACACATTGGTACATACCTTTCCAAGCCCTGCTCCCATTATTGCACTTGTTGGTGTTAACATCTCAGGCATTCCAGGACCACCTTTAGGCCCCTCTCCCCTAATTATAACCACTTTTCCCTGAAAGTGTGAATTTCATACAGAGGAAATCAATAAGATTTTCATTCAGTTGCCTTTTACTGTGGTTATATCTGTCTAAAAGAAATCAATACAGTGACAAGGTTGTGAAATAGCAATAATTCGAACTAAATTCACACAGTTAGTTCAAAAAGAAACTATGTAGTTTGATAAGGAAACATTAATGTATGAGTTTTCTTACGCAGAAGGTAAGTCTAAATCCATAACAAGTACAAGGTAAGTTTTGTTAAGCATGACAATTGGAAAACAGGATAGAAAAATAGTAATTTTTTCTATGTATACAGGAACAGCTACCCATGTGTACATGTATTTTTGCCAGCCACATCAATGAACCATATCTAATGGCAGAAATCCAAATCATGTTATTGAAATAATGAATCGTGAAAAACTTATTTGGCTGATTCTGTAACTTTTAAAAAAGAATTCAAAAACAACCTAATTGGCATTTTAGAAACCAGGTCGAATTACCGTGCCTGTTTCAGAACAGCACCTACAACAATGTGGGAGTTGTGATTCATTAAAATGAACCGAGATTCCTGTTGTGAATTGTGATTTATGTCGAAAGTAAATCCAAGAAAATACAATTTGCAAAAAAATGTACAGAAGCACCACCCTCTTGAAGATGCCCAACCCAATAAGCATATGTAGCACCAAAATGAAAGGAAAAGAACTCAAAGTTGACCATTGGTGTAAAACTATAGTTATAGTTAAATCTTTTGTGCTCAGTGCTCACATTATGTTCTCACACTAGTCATGACCTCATAATACATATATATGTTCTACTCTACAAACTTCCGAGGCTTCCACTATACCAAGTGATCTCTAGGCCATTTTGCTACAATGATACCCAACCCACTTTCTCATTCGCTAACTAAGACTCTGATTAACTTGGCCCTAACGATTTGAATTTAACATATGTAGATTATTTTTTCTAGCACATATTAACTAGTAAACCAGTCAAAGATATTGATTCTTGACACTTCATTCAAACATCAGTCTTGAATCTCTTGACAATAAGCACTGTCCATATGCATAAACTCCGTATTAAATAAGAAATACCTTGAAACTCAAAGGATCCTCTGAAATGGCAGAAATCATTGCCTCCTCTCCTTCAAAAACAAGTGCTTGACCTGTAGAACAATCCATGTTAAGAATAAGTCGTGATATGGACAATTATGTGGGGTTGAAGTAAACTTTTTTTTATAACTCCAAGAAAACAGTGCGAGAAGGTTCACCAGAGAAGTACAAGCCCTCTTTTCCAGTAATTTTAGCAACAGAACCCTGCGGTGCAAGGTTCCCATATAATATTTGAATGTGAGCTGTCTTCTTGATGGGATTTTCAATTGGCCTTATTATTTCCTGAATCACATATCATAGAAAACTTGTAGTTTATATCATGCGGTAAATTTATTAACAAACAAGCAGTTGCAGTTGGGGAGCTTTACATAACAATATGATAACATGTAGTAGAAACATTACGCTCATACCTGGCCTTTGGACAAAGGAGGGAAAAGCTCTGCATTTTCAGCTAGGGTCTTTCCAGTGACTAGAGAGGAGGAATATGCATGTTAGCGATGTGTATGTTTTTTGGTAAAAAAAATACTACTATGTTATTAGCACACGAAGGCAAGTAGAATACCAGTCAAACAGTCACCATCTAAAAAGCCTTGCTCAAGAAGGTAGCGGATAACTCCAGGGGTCCCTCCAATCTATCAAAAATAGAAAAGAAAAAGAGTACTTCATACATGATTACCAATGATGATTAAAATAGCATAAACATGGAAAACATGACCAGAAAAAATAATGATAATAATAAAATAAATTTAAAATCATAATAATAGAGGGAATGTATTGGTTAACAAAAAATTTAAATGCATACCTTATGAACATCTTCCATAACATATTTCCCGCTGGGTTTAAGATCGGCAATGAAAGGAACTGCATCACTAACCTTCTGAAAATCATCAAGAGTCAAATCAATGCCAACAGACCTGCAAAATTCATTATATGAGGTTTCTCTGATTACGTATATAAATGGGCTCTCTGCAACTAAAGTTGTACTCACTTGGCAATAGCTATTAAATGCAACACAGCATTGGTAGATCCACCAAGTGCCATAACTATAACCATTGCATTACGTAGTGATTTGCGGGTGATGATATCTCGGGGCTTCAAGTCCATCTTCAATAACTCAAGTAGATATTTACCAGCTAACCGACACTCATCCAACTTTAGAGGATCCTCCGCAGGAGTAGATGAGCTACAGAAAACAACACATAAGGATAAGCACACTAAAAAAGGACAAGCCTAAAAATCTAAGCATGTACTTACCTATATGGAAGAGACATTCCCATAGCTTCAATTGCAGAAGCCATGGTGTTGGCTGTATACATTCCGCCACAAGCCCCGGCACCAGGGCAAGAGTTGCGGATGACATTTTGTCTGTCTTCATCACTAATGGAACCACTCACATATTCTCCATAGACCTGAAGAAAGTCCAAAAATAAATTGCACATTAATAATAAGAGTAGCATAACCCTGAGATTACAAATTCAATTATTGATACACAGGGTAAACAAATTTGTATTATGGACTAATATTTCAAACATGAACAATAACAATTTCTTCATTCTGTTTTAAAAAAAAAAATAAAAATAAAACTTTAATATTTGAAGAAGACAGTGCAAGAGCAAAAGGATAGACCATCCTCCATGACAATAAATACGCTTCTTTGGTTTATATTTCCAATTTTAACTTTTAATGACAAAATACTACCTTTTCACTTTGTGGCGTATTTTCATAGTTTTGTACGAAAAACAAACTATAAAAGAAGTTGTTTCCATTTTTCCAATATAAACCTTTTGGGAGGGAGAAGCAAAGTGAAAACTGAAAACAATGTAGCACTTTTGTAATTAAAATTAAAAAGAAAATTAAAACGTTTAATAAAACCAAACAAGCCCTAAAAGTTCTCTTTTCATCAAGTGTGAAGAGCTAGGAGAGCTCTTTTTAAGTTTATGATCTCTATCAATTCCTCTCCGGCTTTAAATTGTACATAGAGTCTATGAGCTCTGTTTGAATGAGTACACAATAAAATAAAAAAAGGAAAAACATTCAATCACAGTAACAGATGGGACAATGGTTTCTCGTACCTGAAAGGCAGACACTATGTCGAATGAATCACCCTGAAAGTGACCAGGCTGGAAAAAGAAAAAAACAAAAAACAAAATGAAGATCTACAAATATACTAGGATTAGAAGTTGGAGCCACATTTCAACAACAGCAACAACTTCCATAGTTTTCGATACAGAAATAAGCAATCAGTAGTTGATAATTAAACATACAATGCAAAATATAAGGTAATGGCTTTAACTCCACTTCTCTAATAACCAAATATCCCCCTGAACTGAAGTACATCAATTTTATTTAAGAGATTCAAATATAAATTAAAATTGCATTAAAATTCGAGTTTTAACAACTTCATACCATATGCACAAGTGGTATGAAAGGTATGATCAAATTCAAAAAAAATCATATTCAATTATTCATCATCTTAATTCATGTTAAGTCCGACCCTACAACCCTTACTTCATAGAAATCATAAACAAAACCACTCACTATTACAAAAAAAAATCCTCACATATCAACCCTGCCTAAACATATACTAGATAACTTCAGTAACAAATCAACATATGCAAATTCATTCTTGTCTTGAAGAGTTATTCCCTCCTTCCAAAGAAAACTGCATATGATATACACTACACTTTGACACAAATTAAAGTTTAACTTTTAAAAACTATCAATGTAAAATGTTTACACCGTCAACATATCACAACCAATTATATGTGTGACTTTAGAACTAGTCAAACATTTTTAGTTTTTAGTTTTTAATTATCTGACAATTATGGTTGATTGACAGTGTAAAAATTTTCTACACTAACGGTGTATATGAACTAAATCATAAATAATCATCACCACATTGGTTCAGTAATTTCAACAAACAGTTGAACTACCATACCTTTATAGTCCCACCATAAACCATAATACTCGGTCTATTAAGCCGTCCCATTGCAATGATTGTACCTGGCATCTATAAAAACCATGATTAGATACATACATAACAAAATCACGACAACATAAAAAAAATCGAAAATTCGATAAAAGGTCTTACATTTTTATCACAACCAGGTATTGAGATATTACCATCATACCACTGAGCAGCCATAACAGTCTCAATACTATCAGCAATAAGGTCTCTAGACTGCAAACTATAACACATTCCTCTAGTCCCCATTGAAATAGCATCACTAACACCAATAGTATTAAACCGAAACGGAATCATACCGGCTTCAGCAACACCTTCTTTAACAGCTTCTGAGAGATGAAGAAGGTGCATGTTACATGTATTTCCTTCATACCAAACAGAGGAAACTCCAATTTGAGGTTTTTTCATGTCATCTTGTGAAAGACCAACGCCATAGAGAATAGCTTGTGATGCTCCTTGTGATTTTGGTTCGGTGATTCGTGAACTGTATTTGTTGAGTTTTGGTTGGGTTGATTGAGGAGGAGAGGGGTTGGTTGCGACGGAAGCTTTTACGATGCGGCGGGAATGAGTGGGGAGAATGGGAGTGTAGGTTGGAGAGAAGAGTGTTGACTGCATTTTTGGGTTGAGACGGCGGAGATAACGGCGGAGGAGTGAAACGAAGAGGGTTTACGAGTAGGGTAGTGTGTTGTAATAAAGAGTTTTTATGTCTTCATTTTTCCTTTTTTTAGTAGTAGGTGTGTTAGTCGCGGCTCGCGCATCATCGCTCCTGATTAGATAATAATTTCGAAATAGACTATATTTTTTTATAAGCGAAATAGACTATATTTATCGATTATTCAATAAATTTAAAAAATAGTAATTATTTTTATAATTTTATTTTTCAAGAAAATAATTCGGTGTTTTTTATAGTATGTTTAGATGAAAAGATTATTTTGAAATAATGTAAGTTTTTGAACTATAAAAAAAATAAATTAATTCCCTCAAAAATTATATTATCTCGAAATATTATTTTATTCAAACACACTTTTAAATCATATATCATATATTGGTCTCTAAATGAAGAAGGTTTAGAGGAAGAAGAGACATAGTGGAAAATGGGACCGGTTATCCTGCATAAGGATTGTTTATGCAGCATGCATAAACTTCCTATTTGCACCCCTCTTAATCCGTTATACACCCCCACCCAGTCCACCTTAAGTCTGGTTATTGTGCACAAGCCCAAAGACAGTTGCTTAGCGCACCCCCCCAGTTGCTTCGCGCGCCCCCCATATACTATCTCATTACTTGTGCGCCCCCCATTTGCTTAGCGCACCCCCCAGTTGTTTTTTTCCCTTTTTCTCCCTAGATTTTCTTGTGAGCCCCCCAATTTTTTTTCCTCCCAAAATTTCTAGCGCGCCCCCAATTTTTTTTCCCTCCTCCAAACTTCTAGCGCACCCCCACCCAAATTTCTAGCGCGCCCCCAAATTTTTTTCCCTCCTCCAAACTTCTAGCGCACCCCCACCCAAATTTCTAGCGCGCCCCCCATTTCCAATTAAATATTAACTTTTGTTCCTTTGAAGTATATATTATAAGAATCCATTTTTTTCGTCATACACCCCCTCGAAGCCCAACATAATAATCAATGGTTCATGTATAACATCTTGAAACCAAATAACAAGACTAATGGTTTCAATGTATAACGCTATGAAACCATTTAACTAGAATAATGGTTTCAGTGTATAACGCTATGAAACCATTTAACTAGACTAATGGTTTCAGTGTATAACATCTTGAAACCAAAGTAGCCCTCTTATGGTTTCTAATAAAATATCCATATTTAGTGGCTTAATGGTTTCACTAGTGTTGTATGTGAAACCAAAGTAGCTCTCTTATGGTTTCCAATAAAATATTCATATTTAATTTAACATAAATATTTTAACTGAAACAATAAGTGTGGCTTAATGGTTTCACTAGTGTTGTATGTGAAACCACATTAGCTCTCTTATGGTTTACAATAAAATGATTTTCAAAATAACATAATGATTTTCAAAATAACATTGCATAAATAATCAATGAAGCAGTAGCTCTCTTATGGTTTCCAATAAAATGATTTTCAAAATAACATAATGATTTTCAAAATAACATTGCATAAATAACCAATGATTTTGTAACAAAGTAATATGGGTAAAAATTCGTGGGGGTGCGCAAAGTAATATGGAGGGTGTGTAAAGTAATATGGAGGGTGCGTAAAGTAATCTGGGTGCACAAAGCAACTCGAGGGCGCGCTGGAAAATTTGGGTGCAAACATAAAAAACTAGGTGTAAGTGTAAAACTGGGTAAAAAATAAAACCAAAAAAAAAAAAGGAACTGGGCTTTCAGGCCCAGTAGGCTGAAAATAAAAACAGAATGCGTGTGCCATCAGCAGAAAGGGGTGTGTGGATAGCGAGTCATTGGGGGGGCTGGGGGGCGCGCGCGAGAAACTTCTGGGGGGCGCGCGAGAAATTCTGGTGCTTATGCACCATGCATAAGGGGGGCCTTATGCATAATAACTTCCCCCGTGGAAAATGGGTTTAGGAGTAGGGTAGTGTGTTGTAAGAAAGAGTTTTTGGTTCTTCGTCTTTCCTTTTTTTTTGGTAG
This sequence comes from Trifolium repens, assembly GCA_030408175.1. Classification (NCBI taxonomy): domain Eukaryota; kingdom Viridiplantae; phylum Streptophyta; class Magnoliopsida; order Fabales; family Fabaceae; genus Trifolium; species Trifolium repens. The sequence goes on from CP125839.1 coordinate 7,608,352, forward strand.
TAGGTGTCATAGACACGGCCTCACGCATTCGCGCTCTTGATTAGATAATAATTTTAAAATGTGATATAGATTATATTTGTTGATTTCTTCATTCAATTCCCGTGAGTTTGGCTCGATCATAGCATTATATATATAGGGATCCAGAGGCGGAACTAGGGGGTGGCTGAGGGTGGCTGCGGCCACCCCCGGAAAAATAAGAAATTACTAGTATACCCTTAGCATTTTTATAAAATTAAAAATATATATTATATATATATGTGTTTGTAAGCGGAATGATCAGTATGGAACATCAGCCAAGTGGATAATGCAGGTTCCTTCTGTCAAGAGCTCGCTGCATTTTTTTGTTTTTTTAGCTATTAAAGGATATTTTCCTTAAAAAAGTTAATTTTCATATGTATTTATCAATACCAAAAGGAAAATGTTATTTAGTAAGAAAATCTATGGAGAAGAATTGCAAGAATAAATCTCCACCCTTGTTTACATCAACTACCCCCATGATTTCGACTAAAAGAGGAGATTAAAATTACATCATCCTATAAGATAATGTCATGTGTTATTCTTGCATTTCTTCTCTAAAATAATTCTTACTAAATAGCAATGCTCATACCAAAAATGCATAATTTCTATTTTTTTTTTCTAAAAACACACAACCATTTAAAAAAGTTAATTTGCATATGTATTTATCAATATTAAAAATGCACAATTTCTATTTTTTTTCTTTTAAAAACACAACTATTTTCAGCAGATTTTCTTTTTAGTATATGTGTAATATAATAATAAAACATATAATTTTCAAATAATTAACTTTGTGCGAGTATTAATTCAAACTCAATTATTAATTATTTCAAGTCACTTAGCACACATATAGTATTATTTTAACTCGTAAAAAAAATAGAGTATTATTTTAAAAATTTGTATGTAATTTATTTACTATAATTTTTTTACCGGCCCCCCCGAAATAAAAATCCCAGTTCCGCCACTGTAGGGATCGAGACTCAAATTTCGAACAACTCATTATTTATTTTAAGAGTGAAATTTTTATTTACTAGCCACCGAACTAAAAAAATATATCTAAAAAATTAATTAATTCTTATAAAAATTTGAAATGAATTATGTTGTGGTAGTATTTTGTTTTATTTTAAAGAAAAGTTAATATAAAATTAAATTTTCTCGTGGGATGTAAAAAAGTGTACAGTTGTTGGAGATAAAATAATCACCACGTGATGTACAAAAAAAAAATATCACCACGTGACGTAAAATTGGACAAATCATTTTGTAATAAACCACAAAAAATTATAAAAAAAATAGTCCATGCATGTTAATTATTTTTATTTAATTATGTTAAATTAAAGTGTTGTTTTGTACCCCAAAAAAATATAGGTATCCTTGTATAATCTATTTTTAAGATAAGTTAAGATATTTCTCTGTATATAAATTAATTTCTTGAGGATTGAGGTGGCCGCAATTTATTTAAGGGGTTGATTTCTTTCAACATTTTTTTTTTCATTTGAGTTACCTAAGAATGAACATTCTATAATTTTTCCACATAAAAATAAAAAAAAATAACCTTATTTAATTTTTGGTATTTTTTCTAATTTAGCGTAATTAGGATCTAATCTAATCATTGGTCCCAAGATTCCAATACAAAACATTTAGTTTTTTATTTAAAAGAGTTGGACTACCTTTTTTTTTTAGACAAAAGGGGTGCAGATGGCAAGCCAACTACAACACCCTAAATAGATTAAAATAAAAGAAAGTACAAATAAAACTGGGGGGACATAAACCGAACCCAGGCAAACCACACCAAAAAGTAGTAACAACCCAAAAGGGAATAAAAAATACAAACCAATTACAAATGTGGTTAAAGAACAACCTTAACAGGTATGTAACAAAAACAGCAGCAAACTCACCCAACACAGACACTACCTAGCGATTCCGCGTACGAACTCGAAACTAGAATAGCAAAAAAAGGTATTGAGTGAAGATCTGCACCGTAAGGAGTGGTGAATGGACTGACCGCCAGCACAGACACGTCCACGTACCAACAACCCCCTGCGACAACACACAGCAGGCCAAAACGGCTCTTTCGAGCCAAACAAACTAACACTGCTGCAGGCCAGATCGAAGAGAACCCATGACAGCGAGAAGTAGTGAACAACAAACCAACAGACAACAGGACCAGACCAGCACCAATAAGTGACCATGAAAAATGAATTCAGGCTTTTTTAAATTGTCTTTACAAATTAAATATATATTTATATGCAAATCATATTTTTTAGAAAATATTTATTTTGGACAAAATAGTTCTAGATGAGAATATAATATCCTAAAATTATTCTAAAACAAATAATTTAACTTATTATTTGATATTTTTTGAAGACTTAACTGGCAATTTTATTTTTAGGAAGCAAATGTGTCTTTATAAGATACTATTTTTTTAGAATGTAAAGGGAAAGGAAAAACAAAAGGAAAGAAAATCTTTAAAGCTATACACTCGAGGAATAGCATACCCTAAAGTATCAACTAACAAAACATAATTAAGTTGAGACTTGGGATGTCAACGGGGCAGAAATTGTGTGAAGGATGGTTCCTCGGTCTTAGTTACGCCTCCAAATTTGTTCCCCATTCCCCCCATGGGGGAATTTTCTTCCTACTCCCCATCCTCGTTCCACAGATCTCCCGATATCCACAAAGATCCGCGGACATCGAAAAAATTACAAAATTTCTATATATTCTTTTTATCAAGCGCATGACACTAATAACTTGTAATTTCTTCCTACTTTTCTAAAAAAAATACATATATTTTTCAACTTTCATTTTTTAAAATTAAAAACACAGTTTGCATCAATAACAAAGAAAATAAGAGGAGTAAACAGTGTGTATACCGTGCATGCATTTTATGCACGTTCTTTCATATTGGGCAGTGAAACAAGAAAATAAGATGATCACCGTAAATGATGACTTTTGATTTTCTAACATATTAACTATTTTTTTATAAAAAATGATTAAAAACATGTAAATTTATATAATTATATATATAACTTAAATAATATGGTCGAGGCCGGTGAATCTGCAATGGTGGAGGGTAATTTCCGATCCCCGCCCCAAAATATCTTCGGGGGAACTTTTCTCTTCATCCTTGTTCCCGCATGAAAAAAAATCTCCAACTTTGAAGCTCCAAATAGCTAATCTTCATGGAAAACTCAACTAACAAATGCAAATTGACATATCTAATTGAAACGAACAAATATGTCAAATCTTTACGGAGACATCTATCTTAGGAAAGTTATATATGCATCGATTTTCTAAAAGTATAATAAAGTTCAAGTGCACAAGTGAGATAAGTTTTTTATTATACACAAATGTTCAGATTGAATCATAACAATGGTGGGTGGCGTTTAATATGGTCAAGTTTAAAATTTTCCTACCATGGTCTAGTTATCTTTTAACCATTAGATTTAAATATGACCATTGATGCTTTTATAGTTTGTCCACATCCTATTATTTTTCACTCTATCTTCAACCTTTCATATACAGATAGGATCGCAATAGCTTTGTACCAGATTACATTCCAAAATCACCCTATGCTACACATTCCATTTTTGAAACCCGCAACCAAAAGCACAACATTTCTTGCTCGATTTTTTCTTTTGTAAATTAAAATATAAAAATGTAATTTTCTTGTTTTCATAAAACAAGTCTAAACCAAAAAAAAAAAAAAGTCTAAACAATAAGCAATAAGGTTTCTCTAATTTCCCAATTGAGTCTTCAAATCAGTGACAATGATCAATAGGTTTTTCTTTTTCTTTAGAATTTTACTTTATACCCTTTTAATTTTGAAGTGAAATACAGAAGATTTGTCAATTTTTTTTTTATATGGAAGATTTGTCAACTATAAATAGAATGAAATACCACTAGTTTGATTTATGTTGGTTTCAGATTTTAGTTTCTTCTTAATGTAAGTGTTGTTTGTGAGTAATTTAGGATGAAGATAGTGTAAAAAAATGAGCTGCAACCCATGGATGAAAGGTTAAAGATGGGGAAGAAATGATACAATGCAGATAGACTATAATAGCATTAGTGGTCATTTCTGATCTAATGGTTATAAAGGAAAGTAGACCATGGTGGTCAAATACTATACTTGACCATGTTAAATGCCACCTTGTTTAAGATGGGAACATACTTTTATTTTCCCATCATGGGCAAATAGCCTCATCACCATTTGATGTAATGAATAAAATCCAACGGTACATACGTTGGAAGGGTAAGTTAATTACTCACTACAATTGATGCAGGTAATTTATTTGAGCCTCCCACTGTTCACTTTTTTCATCCCACTAAAAGTAGATGCCTACCCCCATTTTATTTTATTGAATTCGGATTTATTTATTTTATATTTGTTTAGATATAGAAAAATATAGTATCTGCAAATTTACATTATTATAGTAGTCAAATATATAAATTATTTAATTAATTTTAAGAATTATTTAGTATATTATAGATATCTCTTTTATATAAAATGTTCAATTTTTGTTAGAATCTAAAAATGATCATTTTTTTATTGGAGATTAATTTGTTCTCTGTTTAGGGAGTAAAGTGGGTTTGACATAACACGACCCACCGTAAATGTTATTCCTCTGTTTTTTTTAGTGTCCGTTTTGAATAGTAATAGTAAATTAAGAAATTTTATTTTTGCACCTTATTTTCCTATTATACCCTAATTTTAATTCACCAATAAAATCCTATTTTTTTGCACACACTTTCTCTTTATAATAAATTTTATATGTTACTAGCGGGCAAAACGGGCACCCCGTTTGTGTGGTACATATTTTCTATTATACTAACATATATGCTGAAAATTATTATAAATTATTTGCACATCTATTTTTTTATAAGCCAGCCCAAAAACTTGAATTAACAATATATATTGCTAGTCCCTTTTATATAGGAGAAGTGAAACTAAGTTAAGGGTAAATTGGGAAAACAAATAAAAAAGCCAACCCAAAAACTTGAATTCCCTTTATATATTGTTATAGATGCACACAAAAAAAAAATGTTATGTACCAAAAAATATTAAAAAAATAAAAAGATTTAGTTTTCCAAATATATAGCATTAATTAGTTTTATTGAAAAAGATATGAGTAATTGACAAATGGTATAATTGACAAACCGTACTCTTAAAACACCAAATGGACAGTTAAATAGAAACATTAAATTCGACGTTTTTGAACACTTAAAAAGAAACGGAGGGAGTACATGTTATCAAATAAATTAAATTTTTATACATTGTCTTTTTTTAAATGTCAAAATATATTTTATTATATTATATATATAAAGATAAAACACGAAAAAGATATAAGAGAAAGTTCAGAAAAATAAAAAGGTACCAGAAATATACTCAATTAGAACCCAACAATTTCTAAAGTAAGACCTGAAAAATAAAAACATACAATTTTATTTTAAATTTTAATTAATAAATTATAAAGGGTAAAATTGAATTTTAGATAACATAATAAGGCTAAAAGTGAAGGAAAAAATGATAAGCTATAAGCTCATAAGCTAATTAAAATAATGTCTAGAAAATAAGCTATAAGCTTATGATGAAAAAACTGTTACCAAATAAATCTTTTAGCTTATAAACTTTAAGCTAATTTATATTGGTCGTACCAAACAAACCCTTAGTAGAAAAGAAGTGATAAGTAGGTGTGGTTTAAAAAATAATTAGGTGTGTCCAATTCAATAATTATTGGGTTGTTGGTTTCAATCTATGCCATTAAACTTTTTTCTATTATACCAATGGTGATGATGCAATTCATCCCATGGTGGGAAAATTAAGCCTCTTGCCCACCTTAACCTGCACCCATAACAATATGTGAACTCTTGAGTCATCATTATTTTGTTTTAAAAAACTTTGAGCTTCGTTGAAAGCTCTATGAAGTTCTCTTAGAAGACTAGACGCACAATTCCAAATAAATCTTGAGAATCTAAGTAATCAATCTTCTATTATTGTTACTCGTAAGACCTTCAAGCAGTGGCGGAACCAGGAATAAAAATGCAAGGGGGCCGATAAAATAAACTATAATATTCAAACCAAGTCTCTTGAAACCGTCTTGGATGATTCGCATTACCGGACAAAGGATATTCTTCTAAATGGATTTGATATGGACCCCATTTCATATAAGCTCTTCTTATTTGATCGACTTGATTTGGTGAATATTTCCAAATTGGAAGACGCTTTCCAGGATCACGTTCTAAAGAGTTCAAAATATCATATGGAATTTCAACTCGTTGAGAGGTAATTGTCATTTCTTCAATTGATGGAACTTCAATTTGTTGAGGGGTAGCAATTGTCACATCTTCAATTGGTGGAACTTCAACTTGTTCGGATGTAGAAGCAATTGTCACTTCTTCAATTCTTGGAACTTTAACAGGTTCGGATGTAGAAGCATTCTCACAAGCTTTTCTCTTAAAAAAATTACTAATTTTTCCATTCTTCATCTTCATTTTCCTGTTTTACAAGAAATTAACGGCAATCAATCAACTAGTATACATTGAAGTACAAAGATCATGTTTCCCAAATAAATATATAAACAACTTTTGTGAAAACATTAGAAAAGGAAGGATAAACTCTCACACTACTAATAGAAAGAACAGAGGAAGAGGATTATATTTCACACATTACACACTATATTGATTCACAACTTAATATACAACTATGGATAAGCTTATATTCTTAATAACTAAGCTAGCAAATTGTTATCTACTAATCTATTCAAGAGGCAATCAAAACATTTCCCTAAAAAATTAACAATGTATCAAAAACATGGAAAGTCTGTAACTTGCTATAACAATTAACAAACCAACAAATCAAAAGAAAAAAAAAGTTATATTAACAAAAAACTAGATTAGGGCAAGATACCTAACTTTGTGTGGTAGTGAAATCAACAACAAACAATCAATTAACAACAAATAATCTGCTTAACACAGAGAGAAAGAGCTTACCTTACCTTCCAAAAACAAAGAAGTGTCACGGAGAGGAGAAGAACTGCGACTCGCCGTTTGCCGTCGCTGTAGATAAACCGTGAACAATCTTAAAGGGAGAGGAAGGTGTCGTGATTCATAGAGCGGAGAGGAGATTGATTTCAGGTTTAGAGAGATTGATTGATTTGAGCGGGAGAAGGAGATGAAGCATGAAGTAACAGAGGGGTTTGGTTGGTACGCTGAAAGAAAGAAAGAAAACAAATCGTTCCTTTCTTTTTATTTCAGGATACATTTGTTATTTTTTAAATATACTTGGGGTATTTTCGTATTTTCACATGGTTATAAATTTTATTTTTTTTTGGGGGGTGGCCATGGCCCACCACAGCCCCCCCGCTACCGCCTCTGCCTTCAAGATCAGCTTTACTACGATTGTCGGAGAGTTGTCATCTACTATCCACTAACTTTAATGATGTTGTCAATAAGAGTAACCCAATCTACATGGTGCAAAGATTTGTACAAATTAAACGGCCACAAAAGCTTGGGGAAAAAATAATCAAAAGAATTAAGAATTTGGCTAAGACATTGCCAAGTTGTTATTATTAAACACCAAATTATTCATAAACTTCCAAATAAACCAACCACTACAAGAAAGATACACATTTCTAACCAACTACATTGTAGTATGTATATAAAATTTATCAACATACCAAGAATACAATTGGCTTATTGTTTTACAAAGTAAATTTTAAAGAGACAAAATTTAGATGTATTTTTAAGTAATTTTTGTGTGGGTTTTAAGTTTAAAACCATATCAAAATGCCTATGAAAATACATCTCAGTATTATATGTTGTGAGTCAAAGAAAAGTACTGTCCATTTAAAAAAGAGCAATGCTATATCTCCCGAAAGGGAGTATCACGAAGTATTCATAAATAAGAATCGGTTAATCACAATGTGCTAATTGGCAGAATACATAGATGTGTGGCGAAAAATAAAAAAGTCAATGAATAATCATGAAATAAAATATTGACACACCTACGTCTAGAAACATTCGTGAGGTTGTAACTCGCTAGAGATAGCATTTTTTTAAAAAAAATATACTTTTGCAACTGATACACTTATTAACTACAATGTCATAGTTTAGAGTTTCACTTTCACTAAATAATATACTTCATCCGGTATTATATATAAGCAAATTTTCTCTTTTTTAAATTTATTTAATAAATAATATACCTGGTAACTAGATACATTAATTATTAAATAAAATCAAGGTGAAAATTTGCATATAAGATCAAATAGATGACTTGAAAAAGAAAATACATTTGAGTTACTTTTATCAATCCACTTTGAGATTTAGTGACTTTAGTGTGTTTATGAAGGATAATAATCAAAATAAAATTATTTGAATGAGAAAGAATGATAACTTTAGCAAAAGTTAAAGAATTCTTCCCAAATATAAAAAAAATAAAAATAAAGAATTCTTCCCATGACAGTCACCCACCTTAATGACCTTATCTTGGGTCATTAGTTTTGCTGGGTCCTGGGTGTGATGCCATAGCCCATAGGAGTGGCTTTCACTAGGCCATAGCCCGTAGTTTCCTTTCCTGCAATTTGCATTAATTTTCCTTTTTACCTTTTTTTTTAATCTTTTCTTTTTTCTGTTTCATTCATTTTTCCTTGTGTAACAAAATAAAATAAAAAGTATGTGAGATATTTTCTTTTACCTACGTGTCTATTACAAACACAATATAGTTACTTTCTATAGACTCTAGTTAATAAATTAAAAATATTTATCATGAAAAATGGTCAAATTACATTGTAGTAATGATTTTGCATCAATTTTATCAATTGAAACGTTGGTAAAAATACTCTAAAATTGTCTTTTGTTTTACTACAATTTTATTTTACATTGTCTTTTTTTTCCTTTCTTACTTAAATTTCATTGAGAACTAAATTTTGATATGAATGAAATGAGATAGCAACACAAAAATACATGTACCTAATGTTGGATCTGGATTCCCTGCACTCAAATAGTGACTGCATGGTGATCCCAGCCGCCCGTCCGATTTGCTTTATACATTTTTATTTATGTTCTGAATTATTAATCATCATTGTCTGATCTCAATCAAATGGTTCATATTTGACTGACTGCAGTACAATCATCTCTCTTCGACTGCACTGAATCTAGATCCCCTAATGTTATCACTACTACCACACATAATTGCAAGTGAGTCGTATGATTAAAGATTGAGCACTTCATTCCAATGCAAAATGGTCTTTCCTTTCCTATGTCTTTGTTGTACATTTTCCCTCTTTCTTTAAACTACCATATATATTCCTTGTCTACTCCCTTCTTTTTATCATGGCAGCAATGTTATAAATGAAAAGGTTTATGTCCATATTTTGTAGAAGACCAAGAAGAATTGGGGTTAAGGTTAGAACCCATATATGTTCATCTAAAAAGTGAGCTTTATTTCCTCTCTTTCTATTGACACCCCTCCTCCTAGTCTTACGTTTTTCATTCATTAAATTGAAAAGAAAAAAAAATCAAATATACACGAGTGAAAGAGACCTAAAGATAGAGATAAAAGGAGAAGATGAAGCTTTAATTAAAAATAATTTTAAATACTAATATTAAAAGTCATATATACTAATAAACTAGTTTCCCATTCCAAGTTGTAGAATATTCTTTCATTCCTCCCAATCCTAAGGTGTGGGATTATAATATGTGTGTCTTTTATGTACACAATGTCAATATCAATCAATTATACAAATATTCTCTGAATTTTAATATTTTTAATTTACATAAATTCTAGTGTGTCAAAAAAAAATTTATATAAATTCTACGGTTAAACTCTTTAAAATTAACAAAAATATAAAATAAATATAATCATAACATATGTTTATTGTACATTTTTTAAGCTCCTCGGTGAAAATGAATTACCACTTTTTAACATGTATCGGTTGAAATAATTTCAAAAATGTTTGTTCTAAAATCAAGCTTAATATAAAGCATGATATAGAAGTTGCTATACCCAATACAAATTATACTTTTTATTTCATCAATTATTATATTCAAACTAAAATTTGATAGTAAAATCAATTTGACACTACTCCTGTTTTTGGACTGAGCCACAGTCCAATATGTCAAGGCCCAATTCTCTCATCGCTCACTCACTCAACGGATTGAGGGACATTCCGTGTATCTCACCACACCGAATCGGCCCTCATAAATGCTTCAACAGGAAAAACAATTCAGCAAAACAATGGAAGAAAAAAAGGAATTGGCGGAGAACAGAAAGAATTTACGAACGGTATGACCGAGGAAGCCTGCCTAGTAAAGCCAAGCATGGGATGACTACCTAAAGCTAAGACTCTGTTTCGGATGTTGTCGGTCTGGATTGATGTCTTTCCTTCTTTACAGGATTAAGGATCTCATCGTCCTACGACATTCCTAAGTAAGGGGAAGGGGGTGGATTGAGACCTTTAGTTTGTGATCCCAATCAAGGTTGTTGGATCAACTCTTAACCGTTTTCCAAATTTCACGTCGTATAATAAATCAAAGGCGGTTAGAACAACTCCGTCTATATAAGTGCGACCATGTGTCACTTTCAAGTTAGGATTCATTGTCTATTTGCCTATTCACCACTTACAACTAACTCAAACGTTGAAGTGTTAACCTTTATTGTCAGTATCTTTGTAACCGTCACAGATAAACATCACCCATTATGTTTTAGACCTTCCTCCACTGTATCATAACCTTCACAGGATGCACATCATCGTTGAAATCATCTAATTTTGATCCACATCAGAACAATTTTTAAGTATTTGTATTATAATATCCATTGGCCCTGTTTAGGAAGATACATAAGCTAACTTATAGCTTATAAGCTCGTTTGGCTAAAAAAGACATGTTTGACCATTTTTTAAAAAGAGTCTATCGCTTATTTTACTAACTTAAAGCTTATTTTCTAAACGTTATTTCAAGTAGCTTATAGCTTATTTTTCAAATGCTATTTCAAGTAGTTTATAGCTTACATTTTTTCTTCCAACTCTACATGTCATCTTATTTTAAAAAATTAAATTAATATTAATTAAACATATATTTTTTATATCATTTCATACTTTTTTTGAACAGACAAAAATAAAATATATATATTAACCGAATAATCTCTTCAGCACAAGGTGTGCTGAAGAATTGAAGATACTACAAAAGATTACAAAACGTCAATCGAAGTAACAACATGAATAATTAATCGATGTCCAAACATGTAAGTGGGCTCGACCACCAACTATATGGTAATTTGAAACCAGATTAAAGTTCGTTGTCTTCAATCACTGATAGAAATAGAGTTTGACCTTGTCCAACAGTTGAGGTTTGGACAACTCTGAATTTCTGAATAGTATGATTTCTTTCGTTCCACACAACTCAAACACATAAGAACTAAATGAGTTGCAAAAAAGAACGTCGCGCTGGAAGACCGCTTGATGAATAAGTATATTGAAGAAAATAGTCTGATAGATTTTGAGAGTCCACCAACGTAAAATCAAGCAATGCATGACCGAACTAACGACCAAATGGAACCAAAAGTGCCACACGAGAGAAATAAGTGTTGAGTTGATTCAACACCGCCGCAACCAGACACACAAAAGTGAGTTTTTGGAGTGGTGATGTCTTAAGTTATCAAATTTGCTTTTGTTGGCAACCTGTCTCACAAGAGTTTCCAGAAAAAAATAGACACGTTTAAGGGGACCTGTTTGTGCCAAATAAAATTTTCAACTGCATTCAAAGTAACAGGCTGCTGAGAAGTCAAGAGCTGAGGATCATGCTGCCACTGTCACACATCTGAATACACTGCCACTGTCATTTCATACTTATAAGTTAGTTTAACTGTTAATTTTATCAAACACTACAAGCGCATTCGAAATAACTTATTTTTAAGCTTATGCAAAATAATTTATGCAAATAAATAAGATTTTATGTTAATTTATAAGTATCTACTAACAAAAATTATATTTTTTTTTATAAACTACCATGACAAATATATATATATATATATATATAAACTTATTTATTTACATAAATTATTTTGCATAAACTAAATAATAAATTATACCGAATGAATCCAAATTGAATCAACTAATTTATTCGCTATAAATTTATCCACTATAAAATGATGACAACCGACTTGCCAAAATAAAAGGATGACAATTGACAATAGAGAAAGACTTCACCAAGAAAACAATTCACCAAAAGAAAATTAGAATAGAGAAAGACAAAATAGGATGGATTCCAATGTTAGAGAATACACACCCTCTGTCCTGCAAAACCAACGGGTGATGATATCATTCATGCTTTGTAATCTCATAATGGATAAAAAGCCAAAAAAGTATCTCATCCTGATTCTTCCCGTGCCAAGGACCTCATCGCCATCCTCATATGGTCCCATACCACAATACTAATCTACTACTAAATATTTTAATTTTCAAAGTAAAGATTCATGTTAATTATTATCCATAGGAGACCGATTAAAAAAAATGTATTGAAACTATTATTAATTTTCTACATTTTTAAGAGGTTAACAATATAAATTTTAAGATATTTTTATTATATTTTTGCATTTCTTAATTAGTGTCACAGCACAGAGATATTATTTAGACACTTTCAAATAAATCAGTAATTTTAAGAATCCTTAAAAATATATTTTACTCTATTAAAATATCAAATTTGTTCTTATATTTAATTACTTGTTATTGATTAAGTCTATATATTTTACAAATTATCACCAATTTAATTACTAAATTTATTTACATATTCTCAATTTAGACATAACATATTCCACGGAAATTTAGTATGAATAAAGTTTGAAAGAGTAATTTTTCTTAAATACTTTTAGAGCAAGATATATATAAATATATATTTAAAAATTTAAAAATATCTTATAAAATTAGAGACTGGTTGATGATTTATTCTTTATTTTTTCTTTCTAGATGTGTTAGACATGATTTTAAGAGTGTACTATATTTTTATTTAGCACTATGGCTACTTATTTTACAAAAAACTAAACAATCAAATTTGGAAAATCAATTTTTGTTACCGTAAAATCAAACTTACACCGTTAAGAAAAATATAATTTAGGTTTGTTACCTTAAAATAAAACATACATTAATTGCAAGACTTAACATATAATACTATATATATTTACTCAGATTTAACCAGAATATAGTATTAGGTTTAAGTGATTAACAAACTCCTCTAGAGTGAATTATTTAAGAAAACTCAAATTTAATTTCTAACATGAACAATTTTTTATTAGATTTTATTTACCTCACGACCGAACTCTGAATTACCAAAATCTCATTTCATAGAACTAAAAGGATAAGAAAAAATATAAATTTAAAACCTCGCAATTATGAGTAAATTTTAAACCTGAATTATGTACGGTCAAAAATAAATGGCTGCATGCAGTTGGTAATTTTATGACTGCACGACCAAAATTATACGATTCTAATTCAATCGTAAAAAATTAATATGAGACAAAAACTAAAATCTATCTTTAAGTCATACGATTTTAATGACCTGATTATAACCTACTGCACGAAGTAGTGAATGCACTTAATCCAAATCGGTAAATCTCATAAAATGGTTGCTAATTTGTGTAACAAACAAAAAGCAAACATAAACTTAATTAATCTGTCAGTGTCAATTAATTAATCACAATTAGTGACGGAATTATAGATACACCGATATTTTAATTATTCTGACAAAATGACGAAAATAACCTCTTCCTTAAACTCTATATAACGAAACAACCCACCGTGCTCATTTCCCATCCCATTCTCAATCCGTGTGAACTCTATTTTATACATACAAAAAAAAAAAATAGTGAGAGGGATCAATTTATTATTTTATTTTTCAGAAATAAAATATGTTGGGAATTTTCAGTAGCTCCGTCGTGTCTCCACCGGAAGAGTTAGTTGCTGCCGGCAGCCGAACACCGTCACCAAAGACGACGGCGAATTTGCTTCTAAAAAAGTTTGTTGAGAGGAAAGCGTCGGCGGTGTCACTGCAAGTTGGAGAGGACGTGCAGTTGGCTTACACACATCACGAAGAGTCACCGTGGCAACCCAGGTAATTAGAACTTAGAAAAAGTAAAAAAAAAAAAAAGGAAAATTAAATTATTTAGAAATCAAAATAGCTTATTGCTACATAGCACTAAATTTTTGTTGCTTGTTAATTTGATCCATTGGATTGGATCACTGGCTAGCTACTAATCACTCTTTCATATCTATTAAATCTATTTTAGATTTTAGATTTACAAATAATTAATGTATTAGGTCTAGATAAAATATTTTAATTATTTTAAAAATATTTTTGTTATAATTTTAAAAATAATTGTTTGCTTAAAATAGATAATTTTTATAATTTATAGAAAATAAATAGAAAATACTAACACTCATGATTAAGGGTGATCGCGGTGCAGTTTGGTTTGGTTTTGACTTTTGAGCATAAAAGTGATCCCAACCGCGAGATAAAAATGCATGCAGTTCGGTTTGGTTGGTTTTTAAAAAGTCATCCAAACCAAATCAATGTGGTTAGAATCGATTGCGGTTTATAACATAACATTTTAGTACCAAACAATTTTAAATATAAAAAAGAACTTAAATTTCTTTAATAACATTACAGTACCAATAAAAATTGTTTATCTAAAATAACTTGACCGTACCTTACAATTGTTTTGTACTGAAATTGTTAATTGTCTATTGAAGGCCCAAAAGAAAAGGCTGAGTGGACTGTGGGCAAAATATTATTAATTCATCCACCCATAGAAGAAGTATCAGGGGAGTGGAAAATAACATTGTTGTGATGTGTTGCAAATTGCAATAGTTACAAATTAGGCGGTGGGGTCGATCTTTGTTTGTGGTAGGTGATACAAGTATCTAACTCTCACATGAGTAATGGGAACAAGAAGAGATGATATCAACAGAGTGACAAATATTTTTATTTTTTTTGATATTCAGAGTGACAAATATTTAGATCCTTAATTTTTTTTTTTATGATAGATCCTTAATTATTTGGTTCATTGATTATTATCAGTGAGTATGAAAAAAAATTTGTTGAGAGAAATACACTTCTTAAATTTTTACTTCAATTTATGGAGAAAATTAAGTTGGAAAGACATAAGTTATGTTCTACATCCATATAATTTATTATCAACATTAAAAACTTCGTCTATTATTTTATGATAACAAAAAAGGAAATAGAAAAAAATACAAAATTATTTTAATATTTAGAATTAGTATGGATTTATTCCTTCCATCTCAAAATAAATGACCTAATTTTGACTTAGTGTATTATTCATTTGATCTATTTTGACCATATTTTTCTACTAATATATACATGCAAATGTTAGCATATGAGATATTTGATTTGTCTCGACAAGTATTTTTAAAATATACAATTTTTAATAATAGATAACTTAAAATATTAGCGATCAAAGTTATATATTGGTAAATGTAAATGGAGTTAAACAAAAAATTTCTTTTAGAATGGAGAAAGTATTTTTTTTTCTGAGCAATAGTATGGATTTATTTACTAAAACAAATATAGCATTTGAGAGAGTTTACAATTTTCTCTTTTGAATCTGTTCACATTCTTGTCCATTTTTTGTTTTGACAATAATTTGTTGTATACATCATTCATTTATATAATTTTTATAACAATATTTAATAAACACTCTATTATTTCTGTTTATTATCTCTAAAACTCTTAGATAAAATGATTTCCTAATAAATAGAAGAAAATTAATACATCAATATATTTTTAAGGTTTGTTTGATCGGTAAAATGTAAGTGCTGAACAGAACAATACAAGACATAGTATTGTAGGAAAAAGTTTTAGGTTTTGAACAAATGTTGTCTTGTACGATATTTGGTGGACAAAAAATAATTTTGGTATATTAGATAACTTGTGCAGAAGACAAAAAATTATCTAGTGGTTCATTGGGGACAAAAATTTCAATTTTTGTTCTATCCCTTAGCCTCTAATTTGTTCAGGCCCAATAACTATTTTAAAATCAAACACAGTATAATAAAAATTGTCATGTATAATACCTTATTTTTTTAGTAAATCAAACACACATTTTCGTCTTTTGTGATACACAATTTATAAACAACTTAATATACATATAGTTTATATTTTTCGTGGACTATTGCTGAAATTACTTTGAAAAAGTTTATAATAAAAAATATCTTCAAGTTGCTGAGTTAATATGTCTTTGTTGCAGTCTTGTGAGTATAATTTAATTGACAGAGATATTGCATATAATATATAAAGTTCAGAATTCAAACTCTATTATGTTCACTTATTTATCTAAAAAAATAAAATTACTCATCAGAAAACTTGACAAATAAAAAAAAAGGTCGTTGTCGCATCCTAGCATCCCTTTATGTCACGTCAGAAATGTGAATTTCATATTGAATTATTGATCTATGGTCCTATGAATATGATCAACCAAATACTAGCCAATTTAATTTTTTATTTTTGCTTACGAATTAGAGCAAAAAAAAGTTATGGTGTGCATTCAACTTGACCCCTTGATCATGGGAAAATGTTTTTTTTTTGGGACCAAATTAAAGGGAAATGTTTTTAAACACTTCCAATTCAACAAAATAAATGAAATGGACTACCACACCAATTAAGGGGACGATTGTAGGTTTGGCTCCATTTATTGGATTGGAGTGTGAATTTTTTCAAAGGTGTAAAATGATGAATGGTTTTCTAGGATAATTATTTTTTTCTTAATACTTTAGAATTATTATTCTAATTTAAAGTTTGAATATGTAACTTTTGAATTTAAATTTATTATTTAACTCATTTTTACATGTGTGTATCTAAACATAAGTTATTTTCAATTCAACTAAAATTAATTTTACAAATCAATTAATTCAAAATTGAAAATGATTATTACTAAAGATTTGAAAAGGTTTTCTCGTGTACCAAAAAAAAAGAAAAGGTTTTCTCTATAGACAAAATGACAAACACCACTAAAATTCACACATAACAATAAGATATCAGATTCTAATCTCGTAAAGTGATCAGTCAAATAATATTAGTATTGCCATTTGAGCTAAAAAAATTGGACAAAATTTAAAAAGTTTATTGTGCATCAACTCCCCAAAAATCTATTTTATTTTCAATGTAAAATTAATTGTAAACATACATCTTCTTATAAAAGAGAGGTTAAATGGATGAAGCTGAGTAACTAAGAGATAACAATATTATGAACAATATTACTCCTTCCGTTTCAAATTTTTAGTTCTTCTAGAATTTTATACATAGATTAAGAAATAATAATAAATATTGATAAGAGAAAGAGAAAAATTTATTTAATAAATGTTTTTAGTTTTTATAAAGATACAAATGATAAAAAATCATCAATTATATACTTTGGGTTCTTAAAGTAATAGAGGACATATATATATTTTACATAAAAAAAGTCCTTTATTTTCGTTTATTCGTTATTCAAACAAATATTTAATTTCATCATTTAACTTTTTCAAAATAAAAGAGAAAGATATAAGTATTTATTATACACAAAATTAACACCACATATATACACACACACACAAAAAGTATTTTATATACATAAAATATACACATTAACTACTACAATACTAACTTTTATTAATAAGATAGTAAAAAAAAACTTTTATTAATAAGAGTAAAATATGCAATGAGTGCTTATATTTAGAAATGGAGGGATTAATATTATTTTGTTTTTTTCTCCAATTTATTGTTTATTTTCCCCTTCCATTCTATCATATGAATTCTTTTTTTTTTTTTTGGTGAAAATCATATGAAATTCTTAAACTATAAAACATCACTTTTTAATTTAATTTTACATTCCACCCCCTAAATTTTATTGCATTTCTTTGTAATAAAACTTAAAATATATTTTTATTTTTCTGGTGTATAATTTTAAATCAAATAAAAATGAATAATTTTAGTCATCCAATCTTAGGACATACTAGTAAGTTTCATCAAAAAGGAATTAAGACAAGAACATTCTAGACTCTAGAGCATATTTAATTTGTCTTTCTTTTTTATTGGTTTTCTTTGACCAATAGTAGATGTGAAATTCCGTGGTCACTTCAAATGGGGTGTTCCCTTGCAATTATTAACCACTTTGGGTCTGCACTGTCCATTTCAAAAATGTTGACTTTCTCACTTTCATTTGCTCATGAACCTTTGTTTTCTTTGGAATCTTTTGTTCTTATGGGCCAAGAATGATGAAATAAGGATAAGGATAATGTGGAGTAGGTTGTTGGGACCGGATCATGAAATAGAAAACCACTTAAATAATACACCCTCCAGTCATAAATATAAGAGAAAAATTACTTTTTAGATTTAATGAGAATCCAATGTATTTAGTATAAAATATAGACCAGATACATTAGATTCTCAATGTATCTAAAAAATAATTTTTCTCTTATATTTAGGATTGGATAGTGTAAGACAAAGATTGTGTCGCACTATATTTAGGACGTGAGAGGTAAAGAGAGATGAGCAGAGAAGAGAATGTTGAAAATATAACAGGTGATGTGATGCAAAATAGAGATAGAAAGGAAGTATTATCATAAAAGAATTTAGCTTATAAAAAAATAAAATTAAAGAATTTAATTTATATTAAGAATTTGGGGAAGAGAACTTTTTTATTAATTAAAGTGACGTTAATAAACATTTTACAATTATTCTTAAAGGAATTTAAACCCAGTAATGTCAAATTCATATCTCGAACCAACACCTCAATTTGTATACATTGTCAGTATATATATTTATTTTACAATATCAACTAATCATAATTTTTAAATCATTAAAAATATATTTAAGTTTGTTCCTAACAACTTTTCGAGTAATTCATTTGATTGATTTAAGTTATTGATGGTATATAACATTTTACACTTACGGTGTATACAAGTTACACTCAAAAGAAAAAATATATACCGTATAGCTTAATACATGTGAGACAATTATGATTTTAGAAGATATCACATGTGCCTCACCCAATATTTATTGAGCTTTGATTTGATGCTTTGGGAGAGTAATCTTTTTGTTAACCCAATTAGAGTTGGTTCAACTTCAACTATATGCTATGTCATACATACTTAAATCGGAAGGTTATCTAATCTACTTATGTTTGAAAGTTGGATGCATGTCTCCCTCACAATCATATCCTTAGTTGCTATTTCACTATCAACTTTTAATTAGCATATTAATTTGATTAATACTTAACAATTTCAATATAAATAAAAACGAGTCAAGTAATTGAAACTTAATTTCTATCTAGTTTCCAATACTAATGACCTATTTCATAAATTAGTAATCATAGTAACCATGTTTAGTACAAGACATGTGACATTTTATTATTATTTTTTTGTCAGATAGCTTAGTGGAGTGTCCAGGGATCGAACTCTGACTCCTGCATATAAAATACTATTGTCCCTACCAATTGAGCTAAGCTCTCGGGAACAAGACATGTGACATTTTATTTAAAGATAAAATGTTAAGTGGCTAATTCGTTGAAGGGATAGATAATTTGTTAACAACAAAAATTGAACCATAAACCTCATTCTTAATACTCGTTTGACATATTAACTTATACCACTGAACTACATCTTCGGAGACAAACATGCGACGTGTTATTGATTTTATTATTATCTATGTATGTATGTGTCTACTTTGTTTGTCTAAATTAATGTTTGAGTCGAAAATGCATTGCAGATCATTTGCTGTGAAGGATGATATATTCTGCTTGTTTGAAGGAACTTTAGACAATTTAGGGAGCTTGAGACAACAATATGGACTTGCAAAATCTGCGAATGAAGTAGTTCTTATGATCGAAGCGTACAAAGCTTTACGTGATCGAGCACCTTACCCTGCCAATCATGTTGTTGGTCATCTTAGTGGTAGTTTTGCTTTCATTGTTTTCGACAAGTCCACTTCCACCCTCTTTGTCGCTTCGGTAAGTCATCAATAACCGTCTCTAAAATTAATAAAAATTATTATTAATAACAGTAACACTAATGATTATTTTACAACTGTCTGATATATTTTTTATTTTCGATAGGACCAATCTGGAAAGGTTCCTCTGTATTGGGGAATAACTGCTGATGGGTATGTAGCATTTGCTGATGATGCTGATTTGCTTAAAGGTGCTTGTGGAAAGTCACTTGCTTCTTTCCCTCAAGGTGTGTTTAGTATTTATTTTGAACTTTATTGAAAGGTGATTTTAGTAAAATTAACTTTAAATTGCGTCACACAGTTACAATATCAAATCCAATTTCGATGCCATACCGGATTATTTCGCCTTTTCAAGATGATGTTGATTACTAATAAATATGACAAATTTTAAAATTTATAAATAATTTTTTTACAGGATGTTTCTACTCAACAGCAGTTGGAGGATTAAGATGTTATGAGAATCCAAAGAATAAAATTACTGCAGTACCTGCTAATGAGGAGGAAATTTGGGGCGCAACCTTCAAGGTAATTAACAATTACACACGAGTATAAATAATTAGCCGTACAACTTACGATTCTAGATACTAGTACACCGCACCAACGAGCGGTGTAGGCTTTTGTAAATAGACGACTAACAAATTTATAGATCAATGAAATTAAATTCTATTTTGATATCTAACATGTCATTTTAGAAAATCTAACTTGATTTAGCTTTCACGTGGTTGTTGAGTCAGGTTTACGTACAAGGTCTTCCACCACAAATAATATTATTTATTTAATTTACTTAGTCTATGTTTGGTATCACAGCGAGTATGCCATAATCAAAAGCTATACTCCGTAGCTTTTGCAAAATTACCATGAATCGCCTTAATTCTGACATACTCACCGTTATACAAACATACACTTATAAGTTACATGTGAATTTGTGACATTCATATCTTATGTTATATTTTTATCAGGTGGAAGGACCAGCAGTTGTTGCAGCCACAGAGTAGAAAAGTATGTTTCCAAATGGTGTATCCTATGATGCATTCATGAAGTAATGTGTTTGTTGTGTGGTTATGACTGTAAGACATGCATGAAGGGACCATAATGTAAATACCTTAATTTACTCATAATGGTGAAGAGTGGGACTAGTCATTGTAGAGTTTATTCTGTTGCAGGTTTTGTGTATTAGTATTACATAAAGATTTTGTGTTTCAAAAAATGTTCAGTTGCATTGTCAATGTAATAATAAAAATTTATGCATCTGGCTTGAGATTATGTACTACTCTCACTCTATATAAAAAGAATGTGTAGATACAAACTTTCACCTTTCAATCAATAATTTAATGTCCACCTTATGCCTAGTGTTTATTTTATTTACTGTGTATCGGCTCAGTAATAAGAGTTTGATCTTATAATCTTGATAATGCGAGTGGTTTAGAGGATAAACATTGTGATTGTACATATTAAATTACGTGTTTGAATCTTTAACATACACTACTAATAAGAAAATATAAGATCACTTCAAGTGGCTAATTTTTTTAAATAAATCATAATGAATAGTTAATGATGTATGTTGTCTTATTAAAAAACTATCTACCTAGGTAGATGAAGAAATGAGAAGAAAAATAGAGAACAAAAGGATGAAAGAGTTAACATAGGTCCTCATGAGCGTAGCTAAGTGTTAACACTAGTTGATCTTTCAAGTAATAACTCAAACTAGCGATTGTTTACCAAAAATCAGTGTAAACACTAAGTTGGTGTAGAATTTTAGCCACTTGACTATTTGACGAAAATGAAAGAAAAGAAAGAGCTAACAGAGAAGAAAGAAGACACAATTTCATAAAAACGTGAATGCCTAAAGCGTAAAGGGGGAAGTTTTTCTATTTTAGTATATGCGTAAGCGTAACATTTATACAAGAGAAGTTGTTGCAAAAATGGAAGTATGTTCATTATTCGCTCCATATAATTCGGGGTATATGTACATTTTTTCTCCCAATTCACGACTCCACTCCGTATATAATTCGGTGGATTGTTTATTTTTTATTTTTTTTGTTTCTAATATATTTTGATGGATATTTTATAAAAGTGAAGATGATAAATTTTTTAAATAAGATATAACAATTTAACAATTCATTTCTTGTTTTAAAAAATTGTAATTTTGTTTCATTTCAAATAGATGACAAAACAAATTATCCAAAAAAAGAATTATTGCAATGAAATAATTTTTTTTAATCATAAATACATGGATATTCTTAAAAATAATAATAATACAAACACATGAATATTCACAAAAATATGAGCAACACAACGCAAGGAAAGTCATTTATAGTTACACACTTAGAGTCCATTTGGATTGATTTATTTTTGAGATTATACGAAACAATTTATGCAAATAAATAAGGAAGTTTATGATAAAACAATTTATAAAAATACAATTTTTGTTGGTGAAAATTTATGAATTAATATAAAAATTATTTATTTGTATAAACTATTTTCACAAGCTCAAAAAGAAGTCAAATTCAAATAGATCCTTACATTTTCATTTTTGACAACTTTCTTTTTTCCATCTGGACACGAAAACTTTCCAACTCAACATTTTATTCTTGTGCCACCTTGATTATAAGCCAATATAAATGTTTATTGTAAGGACAAATTAGCAATATAAATATATCATGTCATGACATTAAAAGGAACAAAACTAGCAAATATTTTGTGTGTCAATCACTATTTCTCAATTCTTCACATCAATTTTTCTTATGTTTTGAACTGAAATCTAAATAATTCTGCAGTGAAATTGAGGTATATCTTCTTCCCCTCCTCTCTCTCATTAGCTTTCTCTTATTACGCTAACTAATGTCTTTGGAATATTAGTTAAATTTTTTGACTATATATTTAAGAATTTGACTACATAAATTTTAAAGTATTTTTACTATATTTTCTACACTTTTAAGAGCATATTTTTAAGAGCATATATATTATACTAATTATGAAATTGAGGTATATCTTCTTCCCCTCTCTCTCTCTCATTAGTTTTCTCTTATTACGCTAACTAATGTCTCTGAAAAATTAGTTAAAAATTTTGACTACATAAATTTTAAAGTATTTTTACTATATTTTCTACACTTTTAAGAGCATATTCTTTTTTCTTTTTTTAATTATATTGAACTTCAAAGATTTGCATGTTTCATTGACAATGACCAAAAGTACTTTTTATTTTTTTTTATCGTGGCCAAAATTACTGAATTAACTTGGTCTTTTTTCCATGCTTGAGGCATTTTTTATTGTTGTCAACACTACATGTAAAAATAGTTCATGGTCGTATACGAGTGAATGATCATAAGGTTAATATAAATTTTAACCCTCAATTTTTAC
The DNA here is from genome assembly GCA_030408175.1 of Trifolium repens. NCBI lineage: Eukaryota > Viridiplantae > Streptophyta > Magnoliopsida > Fabales > Fabaceae > Trifolium > Trifolium repens. The sequence continues at coordinate 7,631,716 of CP125839.1, forward strand.
TATGATTCTTGCTGTTTAAAATCCCAATCTAATAGGGGCTTTGTCCTCTTTTTGCACCAAAAATAAAAAAATCCAATCGATGTTTTTTGATCTCGGACTAATTTCAATACTTAATTATTTTATTATTCATATATTAGATGTTGTATTGATCTATTATTAATTTTTTTTTTAATTTTTTAATTACTAATATTTGTTAATTTAATACAATCTATTTTTGTTCATTATTTTATATACTTCACACATAATTGAAACTTGTTACTTTGTAGTTTTAATTTTAACTTTTATTATGTTATATGTTATATATGTCGATGTTGATTTCATTTAGTTTATAATATGTTGTTTGGCTTGCATGATTTTTTAATAAAACAATCCAAACCAAACCTCATGCTATTTTAATCTTTGGAACCTATACCTATGGCTTTTTGGGTTGTAAAATGATTTTATAAACATTTATTATTTAGATCTATCGATATTGTTTACATGAAGATATATGTTGATTTTTTCTCATACCATGCATTATGTTCATTTCTATACTATTTGACTATTTTGTATTTGTAATTCATGTTGAACCAATCACCAATGTCATTTTTTATTTAGTATTTTTTATTTATAGATATTTGAGATCTACAAATGGTTTTCTTGCAGAAATTTAGTTCTAATAAATGCTCTAATTTTTTATGCATCAAAATGTTCAACTAATATATATTATTGCAGTACATAACAACAATATGGATCAAGAGAAGCAAGGGAAACCAAAAGAACAAGGGAATGATATTCCAACACAAACTCATGACGAAAACCAAAATAAACCAAACCAAATAGCGCCACTATCTCGCCCTCTAATTCATACCGAAGGTACTTCCGCCTTTTCACCCTACCTGAGTAGAGAGCATTTCCAACCACAAAAACAACAAGCATCGCAGAAAACACTCGACACTTTTTGGGCAAATCAAAACCGTGAAATTGAGGAGACAATTGATTTCAAAGCTAATTGTTTGCCTTTGGCAAGGATTAGGAAGATCATGAAAGCGGACGAGGGAGTGAGTATGATATCATCAGAGACACCTGTTCTATTTGCTAAAGCATGCGAGATGTTTATTACGGAGTTGACAACGCGGTCATGGGATAACGTAGTGGCGAACAAAAGAAAAACACTTCAAAAGAGTGATATTGCATCTGCAATCTCAAGGAATGATATGTTTGATTTTCTAGTTGATATTGTTCCAAGGGAAAACACATTGGAGAATAACATATCTATGGACATACCAAGAAGAGGAAGTGCTACATTTGAAAATGTTCCTTATTATTATGTTCCTTTTCCTGTGCCTATGCCATCTCAGGATGCTGCTACAGGTCCATCATATGGTCCTCCAAGAATGCTTATGGGAAGATCTCTTATTGATCAACCTCAACACAACAGACAGCTACATCTTCCTTTTGCAACTCAAGTGTTGCCAATCCAAAAACAAGATGAACATTCTTCCAATTTGCCAGATTCAGATGATTGAGCAACTAATATTTACTGCATGAAAATAGTACTATGCAGTGCATCAATGCTCACATTTGAATGAAACTACTCATATCTGTTTATTTTCTGCAACATTTAGTGAACTTAGTTGTTTTTATGTGAATATAATAAAATTGTGAAACTATTTTTAACATCAATTTGGACTATCATGTATCCAACCAATTATTATTAATGAAATGAAAGCAATCTTGTAACTCAATCCATATATTGAGGCATGTCATTTATTTTTGTGTCCAATTCGCTAACGTGGAGTCTTATTCGCAGCATTATGTGGGACTATGTGGCTGTTGGATCAATACAAACACATTTAATATGTCGATGCTGACTGACGTGGAGTCATACTAAGCCTCACCGTTTAGCTATGAGATGTTCGACATACACATCAACGACCTCAAATCCTTGCACATCTTCAACCAACTTCACATGTAACATGTTATGACCACACAAACATTAGCTTCTACAAGACTCGATTGGATGGATGTCACAAACAGCATGACTACCTTTATTAAATAGAACAACTTATTCTTTAAGAAAATCATACTCGTTACTCGACAAGTTTTATACAAGTGTTTGGAGGTTACAAACAGCATGAACCAGCAGGACAAATATCTTCCAAACTGTAAGAAAGAATAAACGAGCTTATTAGTAAACTCGACTTTCTCATAATCAAACAGATGCTTTTCAAATTTTCGATAACAAGTTACCTTTTCCCCAAGCATTCAATGATGTCACCGGTCACAGTTGATCTTTTCTTATTTGAGAAAGCAAGGGAAGCTGCTTTCCTCATCATAGAAGAACCAGCAATGGATCCCAACACCGCTGGATTTTTACAACTGAAGCGAAAATTAAATTATTAAGGATATAACCGATATTCAAAGATGATACCAATACAATGTGCCTAAGAAAAATAGAAAACATTCTTCTTAGAATCTAGGTAATGGTATAACCTGATATTTGAATCTGGACCAGCAGCTTCAATATGTTGGCGTGCCCACGACAAAAAGACAGCAACACTGTAAAGAGAATTCTATACGACTTACAGAAGAGCAATTTAAGAATACAGTATCATAAAGTTTCCTGGAAGGAATTTCACAAATATAATGCAAAAAAGTAATTACTTGCCTTCCAGAAAGGATATCACCTTGGCCGCCACAGCGTCTAGGAGAACCATAGATACTTACTGATTTAACTGCATAAATAACAGACTCAATCAAATGGTTTCTAAACATATATGGATCACTTTAAGAAACACGACAGGAAGGAAAACTGGGATTTTTATATTTATCGAAGATCTACCTGTGTCACCGTCGCTTATTAGATCAGATTTTCCTTTTCTTAGGATAGTAACACCACCGATTCTGCAAAAAGCAGTCCACGATTGTTATTAAACTTCTGCACTAATACCAGATAATAATGAGAAATCGCTCAAATGTATCTGTAATCCAATCAAACAACTTATCATGCTCTAGTTCTTTTGTAAAAGCTATCAATTTTCTTTTAGCAAGAAATCAAAGGATCATAATCTGCCTTCACACTACATATGTCATGAATTATCCCGAGCATCAAACCGATCACACTGCTCATTATATAATGAATTATGGAAATTGTAGCGAAGGGGCTCAACAAAAGTAGTTGTATCTGTTTTGGAGACCAGGTGGTCGAAAATAATAGAGCTACCAATTGAGAAATGCAATCAACCACTTATCACTAAAGTATTTTTTCAAGAATTTCACGGTCCATATGCGAACATTAAATTGTACAGACACACAAATATAACATTTATAATATGACTCATTTGCCAGCTTAGCCCTTGAAAATTGTCAATTAGCCGGAGTGAAAAGTTACACTATAACACTGATTAGATGAAGTTAGCATTAGCCAAATTATATTTCATAATATTGAATGCAGCGAAAGAGAAACTTGTTTAAATCTCTATCATATAAGTAGCATGTTTTTTTGGATTTACACAAGTTAGGATGCTGAAAAAACATGTTACAGTAAACAACCGACTATACTAATCAGAAACACCCCTCAGAAATACCAAACAATAAGTAGAAAAGGATTGGTTCTGTAAAACATTCTGGCATAAAAACCAGTGATCTAAAATGAGGAACTTACTGTTTGGCAAGAGATAGCACTTGCTGAGTAGCATCTTCGTTATTTACTTCAGAACTCAGTACTTTCTCTACAAGCCGCTTATATTCGTTGACATTTGGGGTTAGAACAGCTAAGGCATAGCCACTAACAAGTTCAAGATGATTTGTAACAAGAAAAAGCCCATCCTGAAATATGCCGAAACAGTAAGCAACAGGCGCATGTTAATCCCACTACAATGAGATGTCCAAACTTCAACATACATACCCCATCTATCACAATTGGGATGTTTGACTTTCTTGCACGCCTCATGATTTCACTCACACAGTCCTGACAAACATCATGCAAATGTTAGATAAATAAGCTATTTGCAAGTGTATAATAAAACTGGGATCAAGTGATTCAATCGAAACTTATGAAGAGATAGCTTACTAGAAGAAACGGGTCTCTTCCAAGCCCTGGGCCAATAACTAGACAGTCAAATCTTTCTAACCATTTGTCAACTTCAGAAAGAACTTTGCTTGCTATGATTTTCTTGTCCTCCTCCCTGAAATTAGTCTCTCGCTAAAAACAACATTCACTAGGTATTTTTTCGAAATGTGCAGTTCGGAAGATGAATCGAAGTAGTACCTGACACTATACGATTCTTCCAAAACAGGATGCACAATCAACTCAGGACTGTAGCTTTTGATGACAGGAGCAGCATCTTTTGTACAGAATACATGGGACAAATCTGCACCCTGCATGAATGGAAAAAATAATAGTACGACAATGATTTCATTCAAGAAAACTTTGAAAAAAAGAGTAACAAGAAAGATTGCAGGTACTAACGATTTTTAAGGCTGAAATAGCAGCAAAATATGGGGCACCTGTATATTCGCGGCATCCTCTAATAACAGCTATTTTCCCTGATTTGAAACAGAAGTGAAAAAAAAGTGAGATATTCTTTATTCTCTATCCAGATAGACACAAACATCATATAAATAAGGCCTATAAATAATACAAAGTTAGTACTCGAGACATAATTGACAAACATATTTCTTTCTTAATTTTCTTGGATAAACTAAACACAACTCACCATAGCCTTGGTAGGGCTTCAATTGCCAAATGTAATGAATTAGAAAAAAAAATCCAACTCAGAAACTTCTTTATGCTAGGCATATTTGCAATAATCAGGGAAGTTTCTATCATATGGAAACAATTAGAAACAAAAGGGAAGGGATGAAAAAATCGAAATAAACTTATATGTACAAGTTGATGAACTAGGACACTAGATAGAAAGAGATTGAGACGAGGTCCAGGGATTCAAACCCTGACTAATGACTACTAACAGAATTTTAAATAACGGTTGCATTTGAGTCAGGAATGGATACTTAATATTTAGGAAAATCACAACCAAATGCGGCCTTAATCGTGGTCATGTTGCAGTTTCGGTAACATCACAAACCACTCTTTCGCAGCCCAGATCACGGAAGGAAAACATTTAATTAAAACTTTGTCTACTAGCATAACATACTTTTTTTAACAAACGTAACATAAGATACTAACATTTGCATATATTAAAATTAAAAGGTTAGCACTTAGCATGCATGGAATGACATAAAGAAGCACATTTTATTCTTCATTCGATATCATCATCATCGTCATCATCACCACGACTTATAAAAGAAAAATGACATGAATTTGCAAGAATTATGTACCTGCCTGGCCTTTATGTCTACTTTGATCTAAGGCAGGAGTAATCACTCTAATAATGCTCTCAGCATCAACCTCAACAGACTGCATTTTTCCAGAACTACAATTTGTATGATAATCAATGCTACCTCCAAGAGATCTTATCAAAAACTTCTGTCTTCTGAAAACAGATGAAGAATCCAATAGCATATAATTGTTTGCACAACTCAACAACGGTAACCGACAATTCACGACGACATGTTTCATTAACATGACCAAAACAGCAACCCCTATTCACAACCCAATCATGAATATCTCAGAAACACAAAACAAAACCCCCCAATTCTTAAACCAATTTTCATAATACTAAAATGCATATAAAAACTCAAACTTTTCATCACACATAGCATAACAACAAAACAATTGAATTAATAGAACAAATAAATTAATTAAAAAAAACAATAACTATAGTACCTGAGAAAAAAAAACCCAGAAAGGAACTAAGCTCAGAAATTCGTGAATAGTGAGAAAGTTTCTCTTTTTTTCCTTTTTTTATATATAGGATGAATCACGTGACATTCACGTGTTCCCAATTTGGAAGATTCTTAAAACGACATCGTTTTCATCTTTTCACAGTTTCTAGCATTATATACACTAGTATGAATCAATTGATTCAATTGACATTCAAATTGATCAAAGGAAACGAAAGTTGTTGCATTTAGTGTTTGTTGATTGTTGAATTGAAGAGGGTATGGGTCGAATTCCGAAATCAGATATGAAGATGAATGCAATTAGGTCAGGGATAGTGGTTTTAGGAGCAATAGCTTTTGGTTATTTGAGTATTCAAATTGGTTTCAAACCTTATTTGGAGAAAGCTAAAGCTGATCAGCAACAGCAGCAGCATCAAAATCAGCTCAAAAAATCTGATTCTGATTCTGAGTCTCAGCAATCTTCATCTTTCAAGGAACCAATTTCTTTCCCTGAACGTAGTTCATAAAAATAATTGATTTTTCTTTTGTTTATGTTTTGGGGATTTAACTAGTTTTACTCTTTTGATTTTACTGTTTGATTTCATTTGTTTACATGATTTTGTTGTGATATTATATATGTTAGATTGTTATGCTTTGTGTGCATTGAATTGACAATAATATTTTTGCTCCTTTATCTAAAATAAGAAGAAAAAATGATTTATGACTTATGCATACGGAGAAAATTCAATTAGAATAAGAGAATTTATCTTGTGTGCCCCACAGATTCTCCGATAGAGATTAGTTATTGCTAACGGCGGTGAAAAAATGGTTCTGCTTACCTTTTGTTTAATTGATTGTATTAGAGATTAAAGATATAGTTGGTTAGTTAGTTAACTGTAATAGTTAGTTACTAGTTTATTAGTCTTTATAAAGATGTAATGCATGTTTGGTATTACGGGTGAATTATTGCTTTGGTTACTTTGCTAGAATTCTGGCAAATCTATTGTGATACCAAACATGCATTTCATCTAATCACATAACATCCGTCTGCCTTGAGGAGTTAGCTCTGTTGCATTGAAGTCATGTATTTTCGATGATGTTGAGTTTTGTGCGCGACAATTATTTAGCGCTTTTGTTTGTGATGATAATAGATGGTTAAGCATTGGTATGTTTTGTTGTTAGCCTATGTCTTTAGTGGTTAAAGATTGATTGATGCTCTTGCTTCTGCCAAATGGTTAAGCATATAATTGTAGCTTTTCTGCTTTTGTTTTGTGGTTAATTAAACATTTGCATAAGAGTTTGATATTTTTGCTTCTGCCTTGTATGGTGGTTAAATTTTGTTCTTGTGACATTTCTCTTTGTTTTGACATGTCTTTGAATTTGAATTGTTCATCCCAAGCTAGAAGTGTTGGGAATACTTTCTATCTTGTGGGAGTCTATTAGAAGTATAGTTAACTGGTTAATTGCTGGCAGTGGTTAGCATACATAAAGCTTGAACTTGTAATCACTTTACAGTTTACTCATTTCAATACAATTTCTAATTTAGTTTTGTTCATTTCTCACTACCATGAGTTTTGTCAAGATTTATGTTGTTTTTCGATTTTGGAAATCGTTTTTGAAAAGTACCACCAAAGAAGTTGTTGGGTTGATTCGTAGACTAGATCATTCTTTTTGAGACGTTTTGCAATAATGTTTAAAATTGTGCAAGACAAATGATCAACTGCAACATCGCTAGGATACCCTAAATTGTTTTGGTTTACTAAAATTGTTCGAGGTAGACGATCAACCACGACGTTCCCGAAATAAAACAACCAAAATGAATTGTTTTGGTTTACTATTGCACCATTGTAAACTGTTCAAAAATTACACTCTTTATAGCATGTTGACCACTTAAATATACACGATGACCACTCGATCAATATGACACTCCGGCTACTCTAAATCAACAAAAAAAAATAATGTAGAAGATGAAAAAGAGGAGAGAGAGAATAGAGTTTGAAAATTAGAATTCTCAATTTATAGAAGATGTTTGAAATGGCTTTAGAGATAAATACTAAGAGTGTGTTTGGTAACACAAATAAGCTAGCTTATAGCTTATTGTATTAGCTTATAAGCTTGTAAAATTAGCTTGTTGTATAGTTTAGCTTATTAGCTTGTTGTATAGTTTAGCTTATTAGCTTATTGTATTAGCTTATAAAATTGGAAGTGTTTGGTAACAAACTTTTTTTACTAGCTTATAGCTTTTTTTCAGATGCTATTTCAAGTAGCATTCGAGCTTATAGCTTATAGTTTTTTACCTTTTATTCCAATTTTACCCTTATTATTTTTATTTTTTTACTTTTTTTAATTTAAAAAAACTACCCACTCACATAATACTTTTATGTCATTTTATAATTACAACAGCTAAATTTACCAAACACTTTAATTTCGTTCTACTAGCTTTTCAGCTATCAGCTAAAAGCTAGCTTTTCAGCTATCAGCTAGCTTATAGCTTAATTTTACCAAACAGAGCCTAAAACTCATGTGTATTATTTTTAAAAATTTTCAAGACCAAAATACACAAGTCATCTCTCTTCATTCCTCTCTCTTTATCCACCTCTCTCCGTCAATATCTCTCTTCATTCATCCCTCTCTCTTTTCATCCATCGATCTCTTTCCATCTCACTGCGGTTAAAGGGTGCAATCGAAACAATTGGGTAAAACATATGTCTTCTTTTTTTTTTTTAATCCAAATTTCTTCAATTTATATCCATTTAGAATTTGATATTAGTTATTTTCTCTTAATCTATATAAAATATATTTTCAATAACAATAAACAAAAAAAATATAGATTAGGAAAGACAATCAAATATATTTGACCAAAAAGAAAAACAATAAGATATACATAGTAAAAAATGTAATATATGTTATGAATAATTATAGGTGGATGTCCATTAGTCTTGGCCCATATCATTGGCCCATATGTTTTCCTATAAATATGACTATCATTTCTATGTAATGTACACCTTAATGAGAATAATACAATCTCTATTCTTTCTCTCTTATCTCCTTTATCTTTTCTTCTCTATTATTCTTCCTCTTTACAAATAGTTTCATAACACGTTATCAGCACGAATAAAATGAATAAGTCTCTTTGTATATACATACAATCAAAATGCATATGTTTTATAATAATTTTAGTGAATATTTCCAAATGAGAAATATGAGAATGACATTTGTCCATCATTGAAAATGAATTTGTTATAATTAATTTTTTATGATGCTAATATAAACTTGATCAGAACTCCTGAAGAGCTCTTGAAATTCATTGATTAAAGAAAAGTTTGAAATGAAATATGTTGGATGGTCAAAGTTTATTTTGAATTGCAAATTTAGTATTTGAATGGGATTTTATGCACCAAGACATTCATATAAAATAAGGTTTTTAATGAGGCAGTTCAAACACAAAGGATATCGTACTCTTTTTCATTCACTAGGATTTTTTTTTCCCATTAGGTTTTTACTAGTAAGGTTTTAATGAGGCATATCCTTCATGGACATCCAAGGGGGAGTGTTATGAATAATTATAGGTGGATGTCTATTAGTCTTGGCCCATATCATTGACCCATATGTTTAATGTACACCTTAATGAGAATAATACAATCTCTATTCTTTATTTCTTATCTTCTTTATCTTTTCTTCTCTATTATTCTTCCTCTTTACAAATAGTTTCATAACAATATAAATTATGTTGGCAACTTTTTTCTTTTTTGACTAAATTATCTTAGCAACTTTTAAATTTCTTTTTTGACTAAATTAACTTGGCAACAATTTAAACAACTGCTACAATATTTTTAAAAAAAGTAAAATAAATAATCTGCTACCAAAAACTGCTACTACTATATCTGCGTGGTGGCTTGCCTTTAAAATGAAGCCACTGAACCACGTTCCATATTTCAGCGCAACACCACAATCCAATCACAACAACGTGCCCCACGTCTCATATAACTCTTCCATAGTTTTGTTATGATTTAAATCACTTATGATAAAGATTTTGCATATCATATCATATCATATACTACTATTATTAAAATCTAATAAGATTATGAGTATTAAAGTTGATGTATCTGATTAAAAATTTGAACAAAATATATCAACTTTGTTTGACCAATTTTTTTTATATTTTTGAACGGAGGGAGTATATGACATTTTGTTCAGATAACTCAGTTAATAACTATTAGAGATATTTTTTTCTAAAACTTATAATGTGAGAGTAATCGAATTAATTTTTTTTATAGATAGACAAAATAACAAGTCATTGAAAATTCACAAGGACAAAATGGAGGATCGGGGTTCGATAGCTCCGTTAATAACTATTTATTTGACCACTGAATTTTTTTTTCTCTTCTCATAAAAAGAAAGAAGTACTATATGACATTTTTATTTTATTTGTGACAACAAAGTAGTATATGACATTAATCATTATGAGTATAAATAAATATACCATGAAGCCATATTCAATGCTCCCTTGCTTGTTCAACACCCCTATACATCTTTTCACTTATGCCTTATCATTCACGATATTTACTAAACTCATCTATCAAGCAAAATATTAATTTATTAATTATTAATATAATATCATTTCCTTCATTTTTATTGGGCACATGAAAAAGTGCATATATTGCTTACATGCCACCCTTCTTCACAAAACTTGTCATTCATATTCCAATCTTCAAAACCGCCACCATTAAATTAAAATTGTTACAAAATTCCAATTCCAATTCTAGTACCAATTGAATGTCTTCTACTAAAAATTCTCCATAACAACACGTGGAAGACATGGTAGTTTTTGAAACATTAAGGAAGGTGAAGCGTTTAAGGTTGTTTGAACCATCGTTAGTTGTTGTTGGATTTTTCTTAGTACTTGCTTTTACTACATGCTGTTTTTTGTACTTGGATTTTAGAGAATTTGGTGAAAGATTTGGTTTTTCTGGTCAATTCAAGAGATTTACTTGGTCAACGGAACAAGAACATAGTAGAGTTGATTTTCTTGATGAAAAGGGTGATAAGTGTGATTTGTTTGAAGGTAATTGGATTTGGGATGAAAAGTATCCATTGTATGAATCTAAAGATTGCAAATTTCTTGATTTTGGATTTAGATGTTCTGAAAATGGAAGACCTGATTTGTTCTACACAAAATGGAGATGGCAACCTAAAGATTGTAACTTGCCCAGGTACAATGCTACTCACTCCAACCATAATTAAAAACAAATTTTAATTTTTTAGATTCATCTGATAACTAATGTATCTAGCCTTAATAATAGACCAAATACATTAGTCATCCGATGAATCAAAAAAGTAACAATTTGCTTATAATTAAAGTTGGAAGGAATAATTACTTAGTTCTTTGTTTACACATTATTCACTTTTTGCATTAAAAAATTGATTGAAAAAAAAATACTAGTGAGATATGACAAAACTAAAATCATTGATCATTGTTTTTATCACAAGTTTTGTATGTATTTGGATCATTGGTGTCAAATTTGAGGCTTGTAATTAAATGTGGATATTCAGTAATTAGTGTACTATCGTAATTTAGTGAAAGTTTCGAATGCAATTCTGACTAAAATCGTACTTTAATTTTGGTAATTTTACCATGAATTTAAATATGTATTAAGAAACTATTGTTATATTGGGATGAAAGTTGGATGATTCTTATGTTGAATGTGTTAAATTTGATTTGTTAATGATGATCATGACTTGTCTTTATTTAAGGATTTTGATGAAAATCCAAAATTTAGGATAGAGGTGTAGTAAGTTTAAATGCTGAGAGGGACCTTGAATAGGTCATAGTGTATGTAATGTGGGATCCATATAATGTGTATGACTATGATCAGGTCTTACACTTTATGTTGCAATATTGAGAGTGACCTTTAAGTTGGGTGGCAATGACCAATTGCCATATTGATAAGGATGAGGAGATTGTAATTTCATGACAAGTTCCAATTCTATATTTTTTTCTTGTAAAACAATTTGACCATTTATTGGTCATTTTACATCATTTTCAAGTTTATTAAATCAGATAGTTGACCGAGTTGGATTGGAAAATTATTAAATCAATAATAGTTGACTGAGTTGGATTGGGAAATAAAGATTTGTCATTTGTATCGTGACCCAGTTCTATTCGATCCATGATTTGAAAAATAGTTCTTCCAATTCACTAATCTAGATTTGATAACCATAATGTAAAGTTTAATTTCTATATATAATGTAATGTAAATATAAAAATATTTTAATTTCTCTAACTTTGTGTTTTTTCACCTATGAAAAACAGATTCAATGCAACAATGATGTTAGAAAAACTAAGAAACAAACGACTAGTATTTGCTGGTGACTCAATTGGAAGAAACCAATGGGAATCACTACTATGCATGCTCTCTTCTGAAGTTCCTAACAAAGAATCAATCTATGAAGTAAATGGTAGCCCAATTACAAAGCACAAAGGGTTCTTGGTGTTCAAATTCAAGGATTTTAATTGTACAATAGAATATTATAGAGCTCCTTTTCTTGTATTGCAAAGTAGGCCTCCAATAGGTACTACTAAAAAGATTAGGACAACCTTAAAATTGGATCAAATGGATTGGAACTCTAGAAAATGGAGTGATGCTGATGTTTTGGTTCTTAATACAGGACATTGGTGGAATAATGAGAAGACCATCAAATGGTAATGTAATCTCTCCCTTGTTTTTTTATTTATTATTACTCTTCAATCTAGTCACAAAATTATATCAAAACCATCAACTTAGTCACTAAAGCATATAAATATCACAAATGGTCCTAAAATATATGAAATTCGTCAATTTTTAATCCTTACTATTAAGATGATAGCGGTTAAAATGACGTGTTTTTATATATTTTAAGGAAATACTAATGATGTATTTGTTTTCACGGTGGAACAAACACCAGCGGCGGAGTCAAAAAAAAATTAAAGCCGGGGCAAATCTCAGTTTTAAACAAAAATACCAGTTTTGCACAGAAAAATCTCAGTTTTATCCTAAATTAATCCCTAAAAATTTCAGTTTTGCCCTAAATTAACCCTCAGAATACTAAAAAATTTATACCGAACCCGGGCAAGTGCCCAAACTAGTCGGACCTTGACTCCGCCTCTGACCAACACAAAACACACACATTATAGTGAAAGCTGCAATTTGTAATTTCTGTAAATCACGACAAAATGGAAATGAGATGCGATTTGATACTTAAGAAATTAACCAAAAATATGCTAAATTGGTGATTTGTTCTATTTATATATATGACTTATGTATGTGACATTATCCATATTGTAGGGGTGTTTATTTTCAAGAAGGTGATGAAGTTAAGTTGGAAATGAAGGTTGAAGATGCATATAAGAGGTCTATGGAGACAATATTGAATTGGATACAAGATTCAATAAATCCTAGCAAGACACAAGTTTTCTTTCGTACTTACGCCCCCGTACATTTCAGGTTTGACTATTCAAATGACTTCAATTTTCCTATCACTTGTATTATTCAATGTTTGACTATTTGAATTTCATTTTGTCAGTGATTCCATGCATTCACATATTCAGCAGTTTGAAAGTGTTGGATCAAGATAAAAAAAATTCACCGATTATAACCTAGCACATTGATGACTTAAAAAATAAACTCAAAACCAGAACGTTTGATCCAACAATTACAAACTCCTGAATACGTAAATGCATGAAATTTTTTACAAGTACAATTGTTCAAAAACTAAATTTATGTGACATGTATCATACAGAGGTGGAAATAGGAAGAAAGATGGAAACTGTCATTTGGAAACATTGCCAGAGCTTGGAACCTCATTAGTACCTAAAGATAATTGGTCACAATTCAACATTGCCAATTCAGCAATATTAGCACACACAAACACTTCACAAGTTTTGAAGTTGAAGGTATTGAATATAACAAAGATGACAGGTCAAAGAAAAGATGGACATTCATCAAAATATTATTTAGGTCCTAATAATGCAAATTCACATCGCCAAGATTGTAGTCATTGGTGTCTTCCTGGTGTACCTGATACATGGAATGAGTTACTTTATGCATTGTTTCTCAAATATGAAACTTCTCATAAATGGAAATTGCAACATACTACACATTGAGAATGTAATGTTGCTGATAGAAATACATTGTTTTTCACATGTGATTATTTATATTGTGATTTAGATATGGAAAACAAGAATATTGGTGTAGTTAGCAAATTTTGTTATTAGTTGAATTGTGAATACATTCATGAGTAATGATACAATTTTGACTTATGATTTTACTTTCATTTTGAGATACGGAAATACTAGACGTATATATAAGAGTTTATAACTTTTATATCATTTTATATTGATAAACTAATTCAATCGCTAATTATACCAAACACCGCAAATTCAATTAAATAACTATCCCCTATAAACCATAAATTCATCCACTATAAACTAATTTTGTTAATATAAAGGTCAAATGTAACCAATCGTTAGTTGGTTCAGTGGTGATTGACGCTGAACTTGGTAGGAGAATCACGGTTCGATCCCCGCAACTATGATCGGGAGGGAGCTGAAACCACTTGATTTATGTAGAAGTCTTTAAGTTTTACGTTTATAACACATAAATATATTTTAAATTTTTTAGATAACAAATAAATTAGTTTATGTCTGTAAAAATAAAATAAAAATAAATTAGTTTCTAATTTATTAGACCATTATCCTTTAAATTATAATTCATTACAAAAATGTTGACATAACTTTGTGAGGGACAACACTGCATTTGTGCTTAAAAATAACAAGCGTGTCCCATAACACTTACATCAGCATTTCTGTAACTTAGGCTGCAAGGTAATGGATAACTTAAATAACTCCTCAATTCAAACATTAGCTACATGTCTACATCCATTTTGTCAACGCAAACAATAACTACAACAATGGCATTTAAATAGAAATAGATTTGTTCAGATTCACAGTTTTTCGATTCCGAAGCTGCATCAATGGCAGACGCGTTCTTCTCCTTCTTCGTCCTCCTTCCTCTCATTCTCCTCCCCATACTCTACTTCATAGTCCGTCCCCGTCCTGTCAAGATCCCAATAAAAAACCGCCATGTCTTCATCACTGGCGGATCAAGTGGAATCGGTCTTGCCCTCGCTCACCGTGCAGCCGCAGAGGGCGCTCGTGTCTCCATCATGGCTCGATCTCTTACAAAGCTGGAAGGAGCAAGAAACTCCGTAAAAAACTCTACCGGCATCGAGGTGGCGATATATGCGGCGGATGTCCGTGACTATGATACGGTGATAAAGGTGGTTGATGAAGCGGGACCGATCGATGTATTGTTGTTGAGTCACAGAGATTTCTATGCGTCGGAGCTGGAGAAAATGGAATTGAGTGAAGTGAAGTTTACTTTGGAAGTTAATTTGATGGGTTGTTTGAATATGATTAAAGCTGTTTTGCCTGAAATGAAGAATAGAAAGGATCCTTTACCTATTTCTATTGCTTTTGTCTCCTCACAGGCTGGCCAGGTACGTGTGGTTCTGCGGTAAGAAAAATTGATTTTGAGTGAATTGGATCGATTCTGACTAAAATTGAGTTGAAGAAAAAGTGATTTTTTATTTTCTTTATAATGTGGACTTTATGTTTATATCTAGGTGGGTGTTTATGGTTATGCAGCCTATTCAGCCAGTAAATTTGGCCTCCGCGGTTTAGCAGAAGCATTGCAACAAGAGGTTATTGGAGACAATATTCACGTCTCTCTGATATTCCCTCCCGACACCGATACTCCTGGACTTGTAGAAGGTATTAAATTGAATCTTTGAGCTTATTTCTTCACACATATTTTACTGTGATGAAGTATTCATAGTATTAACAGCACCTGCAAAATTATTTTTGCAGGAAGGAAGAGAAGACCAGAGCTCACCAAAATTATTGTATCCTCTTCTAGTTTATTGAAAGCCGATGAAGTAGCTCAGAAAGCTTTTGATGGCATAAGACATGGCAGTTTTATGATTTCTTGCAATTTGGAGGGTATCGTGTTATCCCTAGCAACTGCAGGTTTATCCCCTTAGAGGTCATTCTTAATGGCATTTGTTGAGGTTGTTACTGCTGGAATATTTCGTATCGCGGCACTATGTTTTCAGCGGAACTGGTATGGAAGTATAGAGAAACTTTCTGCAAAGTGAAAACTTAAAGATAATGTCGCGAGCATTCTCGCGAAAACAAGCAGAGCCAACTACACTAGAAAATTAGAATATGATATTGTTAGAACACGAGGGGGCAGCTTGGGAATCATCCACACGATGACTAAGAACATTGATATTGATATAAGTGAGTTGGACTCCACACTCTTACCCAAAACCTTAAGGCATTAGGTTTATGGGTCCTCTCACTTATAAATGCTCCAAGTCTCCACATTTTAACCAATGTGGGACTTCCCCACACTACTCACACTTGTTTTTCTCAACAGATATGATTTTGGTTCTTTATGGTTCTTAATTTCAATCTCTAATTTGGCTATTAGTATTAAGCTTTCAGACACTTGTTTTTTTTAGGATGATTCTCCAAGCATACCGTAGATAAGAGCTTCAGCAACGGACAAAAGACTCGAAGACAAGGTCGTGATAACGAGAGATGAAGTTGATGATGGGTTAAGATTAGTGAAAATGTAGTAACTTGTAACACAAGTCAAGTTAGTTAGAAACGGTTAGTAGCTATGTAATTCTGTTAGAAAGTAGTTAGAATGTATTAGAAGCTTCCTAGTATCACAGCTAGTCTATATAAGTGTGACCATAAGCATTGTAACTTCAAATTTGTGAGTAATGAAATTGTCACTCTTTCGGCTCTTATCATTCTTTTTCTTGTGTTCTAAGTGCACGTGTGCTCATCCTTACTTTAAAGACTAAATTGAATAGAGAGTAATAATAGTTTAGATACTAATGATATGTTTGTTTTCACGGTGTAAACAACACCAAACACACATTATAGTGTAAATCACGGCAAAAGGTACATTGAGATGTGATTTGTTACTCAGAAAAGCTATGCTAAGTTGATGATTTACATGTATGTATGATTTATGACATTATCCATATTGTAGGGGTTGTTATTTTCAAGAAGGTAAGGAAGTTAAGTTGGAAATGAAGATTGAAGATGCATATAAGAGTTCTATGGAGACAGGGACAGGTCTATGCATTGTTAGATTAATTATTTAATTAATCAATTATGGATCGATAATAATCAATTATTAGAAATTATTATTAATATAAATTATGGTCTATTATTATTAAGCACTTATTGATGAATTATTAATGGGCTGTATTTAGAAACGGATCGTGATGGGTTGGACCGTTTCTCATAGTAAGCCTGTTGAGAGGTCTCTGCCTCAACTGATGAGTATATATATCAACTATCCCATCAGGTTAATACTTAATACACACACACTGAACACAAAATTCTTAATCGCTCATCAGTAAGAGGTAGAAGCACTCTCTCAACCTTTTTCTATTTCGTCGATGTGTTTGCAATCCTAAAAGGTACGCATCATGATCTTCTCTTATATATCAATATGCTATAATCTTGTATCTATTGATCCACGACTCTTATATTAAAATTTCCTTCATGCAGTTCACACTGGGGTCACTTGACCCCACTCCTTTTATAGAATTTCAACCAATACTATTATTTAATTTTGATAGACAATACTATGTGAAACCTATTCCAAAAAAGTATGTAAAACAAGTGAATTAAAACAAAACAAACGTATTAGTTTTGTGTTGTATATATATATTTCATTAATCAAGTTTTTTTTATTTATTTATAATATTTCATTTTGGTAACAACATTGATATGGCTTTGGAGAATTCAAACATATTTGTCGATTGGAATATTAAAACATCAACAAGGAATAAAAATGAGAAGTTTATATCTAAATAATGGACTGCATTTGTCATTGGTACTAATATCAACGTCAGGTGTAGAATTAGGTTAACTCTTTTAGATCCGCCAATCCAATTGAATGTCAGCATCATTGATCCACATATATAAGTTTATCCATCGCATATTGTATTAACCTTTATTTTAAGAACCAAGTAATTTTTTATTTGTGTTGTTGGACACCTATGATTTTCAATCAAGTTTAATTACAGGACTACAAAGATTGTTGTGAATGTTGAATGGTTATCCCTTGATATAATGCCAATGTCGTAATATATTTAGTTTAACATATAACATCTAATTAAGATATCAATTTATTTATTGGTCTATTTTAATGGTTATCCCCTACAAAAAAAAACATTACATTATATTTAGTTTATCATATAAACAAATTGTTACTCGTGTGTTGCACGGGTGTGAATCCTAATATGAAACAACCAAGAGTTTTACCAGGTTTAAAAAACCATTTTGTGAAGCTTGAAACAGGTTTTTGAAACTAATTTCAAAATAAGTTTTTGGAACAGGTTTGTTATTAGTTTCATATGTGGTTTATAAAACATGTTTTTGGAACCCAATTCAACATATGCATAGATTTTAGATTTTAGGCAGCGCAATAGAAAAACAGATAGTTTTGCACCATGTACACCAGTAAATTATAAATAGTATTTTTATATTTTTGTGTGGAATGTGTTTTTGTCCTATCATCACCCTTAAGAAATAACATTTTAAATAGACTGATAACAGAAGAAATTAATTCCTTAATACAAAAGAAATTAATTCATAATAAGCTGGAAGGTTAATTAATTCAATAATAACAAACAAACAAGACTGTTGTTAAAAATAAAACATTTGTTAAAAACAACACATTTTTATATCAATATACTACTTTAATAGAAAAATAAATTCCCAAATGCATGCCATACATTTTTAAAAAACTCAAAACAATGACCTATAGATAACATTAAATTCGGATGAGTTACTAGTCTATAGGTAGCCATACATTTTTAAAAAGCTCAAAACAATGACCTATAAACTCAATCAAATTACATATCTTACTTCATATGGGTAAGATTACAAGAATTTAGTAAAATATAGGTAGCATTAAATTCGAATGAGTTAATAGTCTACAGTGATATATCTAACCAAAACATAGCAAAGACTTGTAATCTCAGTCAAAGACCTGTAATCTCAGTCTACAGTGACATGTCTAACCAAAACATAGCAAAGACCTATAATCTCAATCATATTATGGGAAGATTGATGTAATCTGATGCATCTAACCCAAACATCAGATTGAAAAAAAATAGTAAAGTATAGGTAGCATTAAATTGAGAAGAGGCAATAGTCGACTAAGACAATGACATCGTTGAACAAAATTCACAGCAATCTTCCTCTATCTGAATCTGCTAATCACTTTATGGGAATCACATCCTGCAAGTCAGCAATTCCATACATTAGACAATTGCATTAGATCTCATTACTAACAAATTAACAATTTTATCAACTAACCACTTCTTTATAAAAAAAAATAGCAACCTTCCACACTAATATATTAAAACAACATTTGTAAAAAACAATATTTAAAAATCTATACAATACTTTACCAGAAATTCACAACTACAATAATTTCCATACAAATTTGTAACCAAGGAAAAAAAGAAATTCATAAAACTTACATCCGCATAGTGACTAGCCGAAAAACGTACGCGCGGAGGTGAGCTGGAAAAGCGGCGAGAAGGACGATTACTAGTTCCAACCCGAGTTTTCATTGCTGGGCGGAGATCTTCCAGCTTGCAAATGATGCAAGCCACACACAAAGTTTCTAAAGCAAAACTTTGTGGAATGTGTGGGGACTTGCACTTGGAGCAGTTCAAGGACCGGATAGCATCAAGTTCATCATAAAATTGTGAAAACCTAAATCCCTTTTCAACGCAAAAAGGCTACAAGATAAACAAATAGTCAATAGTGAGTTCAAATAGAAGAATTATTAAAACATATTATGAATTATTAAAACTTCAAACAAAAATTGGTAAAACAACATATGAGTAGAATTGTTAAAAATATCAACTTACGGAAGGAGGGGTGAGGGAGGTAAGGTTGGCAAGGGAAGGGGAGTTGAGGGCAAAAGAAACCGATCAGGAAAAGTAGGTGGTTGAGAGGTAGGTGGAGAAGCAGCAATTATAGGTTGAAGAGGTGCAGGAAAAGATGTAGGGGTGAGAAATAGGTCCCACCAAGGTCGCATTGGTACACCAGCAAAGGCAGCACATGTCGCAGTGCTTGGAAGAAAAGCTGTGAAGTTCAACTGTGATGTTGTGGCAGCATTACGAGGGAGACAAAAATCAGTAAGAGAATCATTCCGAGGAAGATAGGCTAGTGATGGCTTAGAGTGAAGTTTGTACTCTTCAATTATCCCAATCTTTGACATAAGTTCATTGAGAGTTTGAATGAGACATTTCACACACATTGCCTCTGGATTTGAGTTAAAAAGCCAAAAGCTGGTGCACATGTCCATGTTGCACCTAGTACACGAGCTCTGTTGAAATTTAGAAACTTCTTTGTACAACAGAGAGAATGTATATCCACTAAACACTGACAACATCTGAAAAAACAAACATACAAAGTTCAACTACGATTTACCAGAAAACAAACTTCTGCAACCATATTACAAACAGAAAATAAATAATTTACATATCTTTTTACAAGAAAACAAACTTCTGCAACCAGATTACATAAACAAACTACAATTCTACAGAGAATTTATCAAACAAAATAGATAATCAACAACGATTCTATCAACAAAACATTAAAGAAACAACATTAATTTAAAGGAACCTATCATTGACTTTTATAAAAAATTGTTTAGAAGATTACATAAAATACGATTCTATAGAAAGTGAACAAGAATTAATAATTGTTTTAAATGAAACGAAAAATGATATAGAACTGTTAGGTTTTACCAGATTACATAAACTACAATTCTACAGAAAAAGAATGAAACAAAATAAATAATCAAATACAATTATATCAACAAAACATCGGTTAGGTTTTACAGAATGACATAAACAAATACGATTCTACATAAAATAAGCAAGAATTGATACATGCTTAAAAGAAAACGAAAAATGATATAGAACAGTTAGGTTACACCAGATTACATAAACTACAATTCTAAAGAAAATGAATGAAACAAAATAAATAATCAAATACAATTATATCAACAAAACATTTGTTAGGTTTTACGAATTACATAAACAAATACGATTAAACAAAAACTAAACAAGAATTGAGAAAAGTAACCTTAATGGGCTCTATACCGCTCGGGACGGCTACCACTGGTTAAAAACTGCAACAACTTTACGAATCACTTGGTCTTGGTTGTGCACATCCCGACATCAGAAAAAATTAAATTCTTCCTTTGGACTGCGCTTCATATGGCCCTCCCAACTAAAGAGATGCTCTCTCATCGTGGTATGCTTCAAGATAATTCTTGTCCTAGGTGCAATAACAACATTGAAACAACATTACATTGCATTAGAGATTGTGATGTTGTGAAAAAATGTTTGGAAATCGGTGGGTTACACTATTAACATCTTCTACCAAGGCGTGGATGTTTATGTGTGGTTGCGAAGTGGTTTGGACAATCCCCCAACCTTTCTCTTCATGGAGGCGACATGATTGATCTGGTGTACTAGAAATAAACTTCGTATGAACAATGAAATTGTCTCGCAATTCTCTCTTAGATCGCAAATTGAGAACTTCGCCCATTTGCTTAGAGCATGTTTCTTTAATCAACAGATGGTGTCAACAACAAAGTTAGTGAAGTGGAGTGCTCTTGGCAGCACCAACATAATCTTGAATGTTGATTGGAGCAGCATCAGCAACAATGAATCTCTCTCCATCATAGCCAGACCACCTCATGGAATAAATTTGCCCATTCTTGCTGATGAAAGTGGGACTTGGTTCTATATATAGTTGATTTCTTTTCTTTTCCTTTTTCTTTTACCCCTTTGTACCAAAAAATAGAAAAACAAAGTGAATAAACTACTTTGCACTTTCTCTTTTTTTTTTAATTTTAAAAAAACTATTAAAATCCTTTGAAGTCTTAATTCAATACACCCCTATTAAATCATTAATAACATCTCCTCTCCATTTAAGATTCTCTCTATTTCCTCCATTTCGAAGAGAGATAGACACGCAAAATGTTAAAATAAAATATAAATAATCAATAATGGTGGGACCGACTTAATAGTAGGATTCATATCTTATTTTTGTATCTATCTCTTTGGGAAATGGAGAAAATGGACATGATCTTAAATGGAGAAATCCTAACTCCATGCAATGAACCCTTTAGTTTGGTTTAATCACACCCATTCAATTATTTTTTACGACGTGTCATGCATCTATGCAATTAAAAGGATTAAATGGATGATACTAAGCACACCCAATCTCATTTTTGTGAATGCAAACAATAAGAAAAAGAATATGGAAGAACGATGTTATGTTATTTGTTTTGTTAGTTGCTACATATATTGTATGACTTCTCCTATTCCCGTTCATTTATAGGTTGGATAGAATTTTCATATTTTGAATTGAATATATTTCATTGAATGTGATTAACAGACTTTTTTGTTTTTTTTTTTTCAGATTGAAAGAAATAAATTTTGACCGAATATATGATGCTAATAGATGAAGGAAATATATATTGTTCAACTTCTATATTTCATTGAATGTAATTAAAAGGTTTTTTTTTTCTTCCAAATTGGATAGTATTCTACATTTTTTTATATATATTATCATCTATTGTATATTCAATTTCACCCTTTTATTATTTATCCATTCATATATTTCTTACTCTATTATATTGATCGGCCAAATTATCTTAAAAATTGATATAATACTTATATATTTTAATACCTAATTTTCAAAACAAGATCGATTGATTTTGTTTTTTAACACAACAAAATCGATTGATGAAAACACAGAACCACCATATATATATTAACCACACATTATATCACCAGAGCTTCATTTCAACAAATTTTAGTATAAATATTCATCTATGTTTCAAAAGAATTTTGCAAGCATGATTGTCTTTGCTCCTATTAAAAAGAATAAAAAAATACATCAAAATAAAATAAACTACGACACATCTCATCAAACATGTGAAATCTTATAAAATATCCGCTTAACTTTTATTAATTATTCTCAAAATAATTATTAGTTTGTTTTATAAAAATATTTTAAATATATATATTCTAATCGAAATAGAGTTCACACTTTTTTCCGATTCGAAGCTGCATCAATGGCAGACGCGTTCTTCTCCTTCTTCGTCCTCCTTCCTCTCATTCTCCTCCCCATACTCTACCTCATAGTCCGTCCCCGTCCAGTCAAGATCCCAATCAACAACCGCCATGTCTTCATCACCGGCGGATCAAGCGGAATCGGTCTCGCACTCGCTCACCGTGCAGCCGCAGAGGGAGCTCGCGTCTCCATCATGGCTCGATCTCTTACGAAGCTGGAAGAAGCAAAAAACTCCGTCAAAAACGCTACGGGCGTCGAGGTGGCGATATATGCGGCGGATGTCCGAGATTACGATGCAGTGAAGAAGGCGGTTGATGAAGCTGGACCGATTGATGTGTTGTTGTTGAATCACGGAGTTTTCTATGCGTTGGAGCTTGAGAAAATGGAATTGAGTGAAGTTAAGTTTACTTTGGATGTTAATTTGATGGGTTGTTTGAATATGATTAAAGCTGTTTTGCCTGAAATGAAGAATAGGAAGGATCCTTTACCTGTTTCCATCGCATTTGTTTCCTCACAGGCTGGTCAGGTACTTCACTGGAAATTGGATTGTATATATGCTTGAAATTCTGCCAATATATTCTGTGTATGTGTGGTTTTTGCGGTGAGAAAAATTGATTTTGAGTTTATTGATTCTGTAAAATTTTGATACCGACTAAAATTGAGTTGACGGAAAAGTGATTTACTTACCGTCGTGTAAAAGTGAGTTGAACAAAAAATAGAGCGTAAAAATCAATTCTAGGATCAGAAGTTACAATTTCTAGCTTTTAAGTAGAATCAATTTTGGAGGCAGAGTCGATGCTTGAAAACATGTCAAAATCAGTTTTCGCTCCTCTAGTTATGTCATAACATTGTTTCATGGGCTTTTTGGAATTGTGTAAATTTGATTATGCTGCTCTCTAGATTGGGCTAAATTTGTGCTTAAGATGTTTGATAGAAAGCCCCAATGGAGTTATGTTTTTTTTGGAAAAACATAGGGAGTGTAGTGACTTATGAGACTGACTCCATTTTCTATTCATTTTTCATATATTGATTGGGTGGTGAACCTTGAGTTAAGCTAGATAATTCCAAGACCACTTCTACTCGAATTGCGTCTGTGTAAGCCAGATAAATGATCTGTAATTGGATTAGATTTAAGACCGTTGATTCTCGTTTTCTATCTGTCATTGATCAAGTTTGGAAGAATTTGATAGATTACATATTAGGCTAGCATAGCTCAATTGATTGGGATATGCAATATGCAAGGGCTGGGGTTTGAACTTGGGTTTCCCCACTTATTCATCTCAAGGGGTGAAATTCTGGCCACTAGACTACTTGACAAAAAATAAATAAATTGACTTGATTCCCCTTTGTTTTCTGCACAATCTGTGTGTAATATTACTGATGAGTTGGTAGACTTAACTATTATAGTTGGTTGGTTAGAGTGGATGGATGGAGAATGCCCTTTCACTACACGATCAATATGTTTGTTCTGTCTTTCATGTTAACAATTAAATTACTCAATGGTTTCTATTGCCATTGCAGTGGCAATTGCAATTATTGAAATGAAGAATTTCAATAAAACGCTCTACAGCATTTCAGTAGTAATTGTGGTATATGGATATACAGCTCTATTTGAAAATATTCTAAAAGATAGTTTATGATTGGGTGGAATTCATATAGATCTATCATTTTGAAAATGATTCTCACATATATAAGAATTAAGAACGAGATCCACATGGTTTGGTGAGAGATCCACATGAATTGTATGATTATATCCAATAATAGAAAATGTGTTGGACAAACAGTGTTGCAGCATTGTTGTTTGAAATACCCACTTCCTTGGGTAAAATGTTGCTTCAAATGTTGTTGCCTGTTTTATGTTAATGACTATCAACGCTGTTGTTTTCCTACTAAACCAAATTGCAACGGTTATTAGTTATTATATACTTAATATATGGCACTGATTAATCAATGATATCCTAAACCCTGGTCAATCAATTATGTCCTGGGGGAAGAAAATCAGGGATTTTCATAGGATCCTCCAAATCTTCCTTCAAGTGAATGAAAATTCCCATTTTACCCATTATTCTCTTCCACTCTCTTCTCTCTATCTTTTGATTGCTTCCCTTCATTCCTTTGCATTCCAACATCCAAACATATCATCTTAATGGTTAGCCTACATGCAGTGTTACTTGAAGTGTTATAAGAGCAGGCAGTTGTTTTTTACCATTATTACTTTTAGCATATCAATTTAACACTTGGCACAAATAGAACATTACTTGCATGAATTTCTTCTTACTGTGATGTATTTGTAGAATGAATATTCAAAGTTTATAACTCGATGGTTGATCGAGTCATCAGAGATGTTATAATGATGTGGTCTTTTATTTTATTTTTAATGTGGAGTTTGTGTTTATATACAGGTGGGAATTTATGGTTATGTAGCTTATTCAGCCAGTAAATTTGGCCTCCGCGGTTTAGCAGAATCATTGCAACAAGAGGTTATAGGAGATAATATTCATGTCTCTCTGATATTCCCTCCCGACACAGATACTCCTGGACTTGTAGAAGGTATTAAATTGGATGTTTGAGCTTATTTCTTCACATTACTTTTGGTAATTAATCTAGGTCCGATTTATATTGAAAATGAGGAAAGTATCATTTGCCAAACAACTCATTATTTTTAGTTCATGCTTAGTATGGATGTGGAAACAGAGCCTGCAATTAAAGTGCTTGAATCCACAACTCTGAAATTATTTAATTTGTGAAACTACTGTAGCAATTGCCAGATGTTTATACTAGTGACTCAATATGCATTGTCCTCTTAGTAAATCTAGCTTCCATATTATGAGAATGTATTTGGGTATATTTTCATGTTGAATATCTCAGTCGTAAATCCTGATTAGAAAATTTGGACTTTTGTCATGTCAAGTGCCAGTTTGTGTAATCTCTTGGGAAGTTTATGTATCCTTTAATGTAATCCAAGTGTAAGTACAATTTGAAAGGTTATTTTTGCAGAAAATAAGAGAAAACCAGAGCTCACCAAAATTATTGCATCCTCTTCTGGTTTTATGAAAGCCGATGAAGTTGCCCAGAAAGCTTTTGATGGCATAAGGCGTGGCAGTTTTATGATTTCTTGCAATTTGGAGGGTATTGCGTTATCCCTAGCAACTGCAGGTTTATCCCCTCAGAGGTCATTCTTAATGGCATTTGTTGAGGTTGTTGCTGCTGGAGTACTACGTATTGCGGCACTATGTTTTCAGTGGAACTGGTATGGAAGTATAGAGAAATGGCACAAGGAAAAGAAGTGTAAGTGTCTGTTTACTTCTTAAAACATCTTTTATTTTCATTTTCTAAAATTTGTAGTCAATTTAAGTTGATAAAAATAAGATAGAAGACTCCTGTAATAAGGAATAATCATATGACATAGAGAAGATGGAAGGTTAGTTGATAGTTATGACAGTAAATATCTAATTTGGTCCCTTACTTTTCTAGGGGTGTATCAATTTTGTCCCCCACTTTTATAAAATGTCACGTCAGTTCCTCACTTATTAGTTGTCTCTGGAATTATGTTACGTACCAGAGAACACAGATAATGAATAACGATGGAAAATCAAGTGAAACAAGAGGAAAAAGAGACTGTGTTATTATTGATTGAATTAAGAGAGATTACAGATGGGGATATCACCCAAAACTGCCCAGACTGTGCTCTGTTTAGGAAGCTATGCAAATACACAAACTCTAGGATGATTCTCTCTCATTACACTACCTCCCTATATCAAGGACTTGCTAACAGTCTCTTACAAACTAACAGCCACGTCAATCATTCCTTAATAGATATTCCCTTCCTACCCCTTCTAGAATAAACCTTCCACTCCTTACACCCCATTCTGCCATCATCTATGAAGCACATACACAGACACCGGATACGACACAGACACGTCGACACCGATAATTTGAAAAAATGATACAATTTAATGTAATTATAAGTGTTGGTGTCGTTTCAGTGTCCGACACCAGGACATGCCTAATCCGAGAAGTGTCCGTGCCAAAGGCTCATTAAAATCCACATTCTGCTCAATGGGCCTAACAAATTACATACAAAGTATCAAGTTGGTCCCTGAAATTTCATATTTATTGTCGATTTGGTCCATGAAATTACATACACAGTGTCAACGAAATCCATGTGATTAACAAATACAAGACAAATGGACTAATTTGACAATCTTTCTGCAAAGTGAAGACTCAAAGACTAGGTCGTGAGCACTCTCGTGAAAACTAGCAGAATTTTTTTAAGCTTTCCGTATAGTGTGTCAGAGAGGCTCTTTATGGTTCTTTATTTCAACCTCTAATTTGAATATTAGTATTAAGCTTTCCGACACTCGTAGTTTTTTTTCAGGTGGAACTATAAGACTTGATGATTCTCCGAGCATACCGTAGATAAGAGCTACAACAAAGGACAAAAGACTCAGACAAGGTTGTGAGCATTCTTGTGAAAACAAGTAGGTAATGCTCAGCCACTTTGAAAGAGAAAGGAATTGAAGTCTGAGAGAGAGAGAGAGAGAGAGAGAGAGAGAGAGAGAGAGAGAGAGAGAGAGAGAGAGAGAGAGAGAGAGAGAGAGAGAGAGAAAGAGTGCAATGAGAGATGAAGTTGATGATGGGTTAGATTTGGTGTGGATGGACCATATTGATGGGGCGATTTAATATAAAGGTGAAAAAATTGGTCCAACATAGACCAATATGTCTATAGGTCCCAAGCTAAACGGACCCCATACGAAGTATCAAGTCGGTCCCTGAAACTTCATATTTAGTGTCTATTTGGTCTATAAAATTACGTACTTAGTGTCTATGAATTCCACGCGATTAACAAATAAAGGACAAATGAACTAATTTGACAAACTTTCTGCAAAGTGAGGACTAGCTTAACATTTTTGAAAGTAGGGAAATAAACTGATACACAGAAAAGTGAGGAACTAGTTGGGAATTTACTCCTAGCTGGGGAGACTGAACTTTGCCCAACATAGACCAATATGTCTATAGGTCCCAAGCTAAACGGACCCCATACGAAGTATCAAGTCGGTCCCTGAAACTTCATATTTAGTGTCTATTTGGTCTATAAAATTACGTACTTAGTGTCTATGAATTCCACGCGATTAACAAATAAAGGACAAATGAACTAATTTGACAAACTTTCTGCAAAGTGAGGACTAGCTTAACATTTTTGAAAGTAGGGAAATAAACTGATACACAGAAAAGTGAGGAACTAGTTGGGAATTTACTCCTAGCTGGGGAGACTGAACTTTGCCCAACATAGACCAATATGTCTATAGGTCCCAAGCTAAACGGACCCCATACGAAGTATCAAGTCGGTCCCTGAAACTTCATATTTAGTGTCTATTTGGTCTATAAAATTACGTACTTAGTGTCTATGAATTCCACGCGATTAACAAATAAAGGACAAATGAACTAATTTGACAAACTTTCTGCAAAGTGAGGACTAGCTTAACATTTTTGAAAGTAGGGAAATAAACTGATACACAGAAAAGTGAGGAACTAGTTGGGAATTTACTCCTAGCTGGGGAGACTGAACTTTCGGAAACAACGGAATTAGTTTTTGGCATTTTCAAATTGAAAGTGTTTTCTAATTATAAGGTTCCACATGGGAACTGTCTAACAAAAGGGAAAATTTTAAATTTGGCTACAAAAGAAACTTCGGACATGGCTACTTAAGTGTAAGTGTACATTGGATGTTAGTCCTTGACAATTTGATTTGCACGGCTCCCTTGCTTTAGGAAACGATAATTTTATATTAAGTCAATTTTTCTTATTCGCTTTAGAAGGATTTTATAAATTTTTGCTTTGGTTAAAGTTTAAGAACGGTTCAATCACAAATTTAAATGAAGAATTGATTGTTTATGTTTCCTTAAATTTTGTCTCCACAAAATGTCTTGTGTTCTGGAGATTGTTCAGAACTTCTGTTATCAGTCCAATTTATTTATTGATGCAACATAGACTGTCTAGAAGGATCAATGATATCAGTATCTGTAGTTTGCTTTTGTAAAATGATTGTGGTCTCTGGTCCGTCTATGCTGTAAATAAACACGCAGGTAAAAGAAAGTGGTGTTTTATTGCAAAATCAATTAGTAGAACATTGTAGGACAACTATGTGTTACTTTCTTCATGCTGGATAAAGCTTGTGAAATTGATGATTTCTTCTTCATACAGGTGGTTCAACTGAAAGCACCTGATGCACTCTGAGTTCTTTGCTCTGTTTTAGGAGAGTTAAACATGCAAAACATAATGGTTCGTCCACTCTGCTCTACAGTGAAATTAATTTAGCGCAGCTTAAATGATTGTTGACAAATGAGAACTCCATACACATTTAGTTGCTCAACTTTGTCGCTTGTGATTTCCATCTCCTGGTATGTAGTCTATCTGTCCGACACATTTTCATTTTTCACCGATTTGTAAGTATATGAAATCATTTGCAATTTAACATCCTAAATTTTGAACCATCATTTTCCTCTGTCTAGTTGTAACTGTATCATGTTGGCCTCAAGAGTTTTCTATTAGTAATAGGTGTATGCTTTCTAGTTCTATAATGTATGGTGTCTTCCTTTTGTTGGTGGATTCATTAGTAACTATTGTATGTTTAAATCATGTACTATTTTGAAGCATGAATAAAGTTTTTTTCGTGTGTTATTTTGTTCGTTTAACCGAATATCTTCCATGGGGACTGTGCTTATTTGGCTGGGTACTGTGACTTTTTTAAGCTAGCTATCAGTGTAACCAGAGATAGGATATGATTTAGTTGATGATCTTAGCAACTCTGTTGTAGAGAAAAGTTCACTATAATGTATCAAATTATTGATGAGAAAAATATTGGTTAAAATTGTATTTGCATGACAAAATTTTCTGTATATATATCCCATTGATTATTATTTTTCATTAATATTTGAGATTTGTATTCACCTTTTCTTCATGCATCAGAACATTTATACAAATTTTCAATTATATCCACTATGAAAAACAGACGACCCACACATAAGTGGCCTAATATTTTGAATAGTGTTGACACCCCCGTTTTTACTACTATGTCTAGACATTTCTAATGTTTATTTTTGAACAGAAATATTTGTCTCCACTTATTTTTGAGCTAAATGAATTTGGGAAAATACACAGAACTAAACACTCAGGATTGTTAGGTGTATTTTTAAAATCTTAGATATCAATATATTAGGTGTATTTGTAAAATCTTAGATATTAATATTAGCCTCCATTCGCTAATTTAACTTCTTAAAAAAAAAATTAGCCTCCATTCTGAATATGAAGCAAATAAAATGTGATGTATTGACTATGTTTAAAGCAAATAAAATCTTAGATATCAAACCCAAACTCTATATATATATATATATATATATGTACAAAGTTTCTATTGCCTTTATACGCAAGAGTCGAAAATCAAACCTCCAACCACATGTTTAAGGAATATCTCACCAAATGAACCAATTCATTGTTGAGTCAAGAGGCCACGACTTTGTCTTTGTGTTGAAAGACCAAGGCTTTAAGCGCTAAACAAATCAATACATACACTGATTTTTTTTTTTTTTTTTATTTCATTATATTCATATTGGTGTTGTTTTTGTTTTGTTTTGAAAACGATACATTCACACTTGGTGTATAAACACATTTTGTGTGAAATCTATTCACTACTTTTCTTATAATGCTCGAATCATTTACGTTGTAAAGCTAAAAACAAGTGTTGTAAAGGTTCATTAACAGCTGAATTTCTTATTATGTTGACAACCTTTGACTACTTGTGTTTTCATCTTCCCTTTCTAGTTTCTAGTACTCATGAAATCTGCTTGACACAATTTTTAAAGAAATAGAAAACTAATTATTAAAGTCAAAATGACGATTAAAACAAGTATACTGTATTAGGTTATAAGGTTATAAGGTTATTTGTGTAGATCACAAGTTAAATTCCTTGTCTGATTTTTTTTTTTTGCCATGCACTACATGGACAATAAAGAAAAATGACCAAAAAAAGTAAAAGTTAACAAAAGTTTCTTTAAAGTCACTTGCCAAATTTTTTTAAAAGGCATCAATCAAGTTTTTTTAATAAAAGAAAACATGAGTATCTCTATCTAGTATCTATAGTGACTTGGACTCTGGACAACAATTCTAAAATTTATGAAGCTCACGTGACCACCGACAGACACCAAGTGTGAATTTATGACTCTGGACAAGGCAAGTTGAGAATTGAGACACTCATTGCCACTCATATGTGATCGATCCAAATAGTATACCGTGTGCACAGCTAATTTCATCTATTATAATTTTAGTTAGAGATCAGTGATATATAAGAATTTGATTTTATAACCTCGCATAGTTAATAGTTTAAATTTTATCTTAGACATAATAGCAAAAATTTATCTTAAGAAGGCATCACAAACTTTTCTGGACTAGGTGTAAGACCCAATAATTAAGGAAGTCCACTTCCTCAATCTGTCAAACACGGCCAAATTGTGGAGCAGCCTAAGATAAGATAAGCGACCCAAGTCAACAGGCGACGACCCCTACATATCATAACGTCCGTCATCAGAATGAATGAGTATTTACTATTTATCATGGCTCTTCAACTGTTCCGACAGCCATTTAATAGCATTAATATGCCGTTAAAGGTCTTAGCCCAATGCAGGGGTTATATATACTCTCATTCAGAGGAGTCAGGATACATTATTCATTACTCTTAAAACCTTCGCTTCACACTCTTGCTAATTTGAGCATTGGAGCGCCTGCAAGTATAAAACTTTTGTCACATTCACTATAACAAAAAGAAGCACCATCGAACAAAGTCAACTCTGATTAGATAAGATCGCAAACAGTTATACATATGTATATGAGTAATAAAATCCACCTTTCATCTTCCTATCCGAACAATTTTGTCCTAGCTAGGTACTAACATATTTCCAAACAAAGAATTTAGTTTTCACAAGAATTGAATCAGAGACCTGTCACTAAAGAGTACAGTGTCTCTATACACATTCTCTCTATTTACCGACCTAACATGTTTCTATTATACCGACTCAATTAGGTGACCGTCATTGCAAGTTACATCTAGATTAGATCCAATGAACTAAACAAATAATATTATTTGTCTGATTGTTTTAATAATTTTTTTTAACCATGATAACAAACATGAGAAGATGGAAATCAGATAAGAATCTTTTGGTACAAAATTTCATTTGTCGCTTATATATACATTTTGAATATTTTGAGCCATAACTTACTGTTTAAGAAGATTAGAATGAGATAGAATGAAAGTCTGTTCACATCACAACCAATTAATAAGTGTATGTATATACTCTTTTAAGATTGGATTTTTTGGACCAGATATCATCTGGACATGGGCTGTCCCCTGCTGTTTCTCATATCATTTATTTGATACGAGATTTTCTTTTGTCATCCTACTTATTTTCTCGCGAGCCCTATAAATTTAACAAAATAGTTATTGTTCGCTACTTAAGTAGCATATACACATAAAAAAACTCGACCATATTTTATTTTTATAACATCTGCTATTTAAGTGTATGATTTTCTAATATCGAACATTTCTTGATCAAACTTAGTATTTTAAGTTATAAAACTAATATCTACTATATTTTATTTATCGATCTTAATCAAATCGATATTGATGTTCTAGTTGGTGAATGTGTGTGGTGGTAGGGCATCCAATTTACTAAAATGTACTATATTTTATTTATGGTTCTTAATCAAAATATAAGCAAAAATGAGTCAAAAATTTTGATATATTTGATTAAAGATTTGAACTAAATATATTGACTTTTGTTTATATTTTGGGACAGAGAGTATATCACAACTAGGGGTGATCGCGGTGCGGTTTGGTTCGGTTTTGAGCATAAAAGTCATCCAAACCGCGAGATAAAAATGCACGCGGTTCGGTTTGGTTCGGTTGGTTTTTAAAAGGTCATCCAAACCAAACCAAACCAATGCGGTTAGGATCGGTTCGGTGGTTGCGGTTTACAGCTTAACGTTTCAGTACCAAACAATTTTAAACGTCCAAAAAAAAACTTGAATTTCCTAAATAACATTAAAGTACCAATAAAAGTTGTTTATCCAAAATAACATCACGGTACCTTAAAATTTAAATATCCAAAACTAATAATTTAAATTTTCAAAATAACATCATAGTACCGATAAAAGTTGTTGATCTAAAATAATATTACAACACCAAAGTAACATTACAATACAAAAAATAAGAATCACTTAAAGTTTCATTAATTTGGTGGACTGACTTGGTAATTGAGCTATGTATATTGGAATATAATAAAAACTTAATGTGGTTTTAGTGGTATTGGAATATAATAGAAGCTTAATGCGGTTTTAGCGGTTAACCGCGGTTTCTGCGGTTCGCGGTTTTGCGGTTCGCGGTTCAATAGAAAAGTCATCCAAATACATCCAAACCAAATGCGGTTTTTGCGGTTTTCGGTTTGGATTGGTTCGGTTTGCGGTTTTACTTTTGGATTGGTTCGGATATGATCACCCCTAATCACAACACACTTTGATCAGATGATGATTCTTGTGGGGTCCACAGCCAACTAGGCAACTGTGACCATGGGACCCACTAGCCCACATGCCCATTCAATATGTCTTAACTCACCATCCTTACCTTTTTCTCTATATAAAACTAAACATCCACAAGTTATGGAGAGAACAAGGAGAAAAAAAGAGACACATACATAATTGAAAGTGAGATTAGAAACTCATACACTTTTAGTTTCATTCCATATTAAAGAATCTTTTTTACTTTTACTCAATTAGAGAATCTTTTAGATTGCATTAATATGGAGGTTGCTATGGAACTTGAAGATGATATATTTTTTGCTAATTTGAGCAAAGAAATTGCTCTCCTAATTATGGATGAAGATGAAGATCCTCTTGCTTCTCAACCTCCAAACTCTCTTCAGGTTCTTTACTAATTACACCTCCTCAATTACTTCATGCACCTCATATATACTTGCATATAATTTTTTCTTCCTTTTATGTTTCTTCTAATCATGGTTTTTATAAAATAATATATTCGTGCGTGAGGTGTTAGCTCAATGGTAAATGTTTGACATTGTAACCTAAAATATCAAAGTTAAAATTCTCTGAGAAACATTTGTAAAATAATCATTAGTGTCACTTTAATTAATAATAATTTTTTCTAAACTGATTTTGTTTTGCAGGCTTTTTCAAGAGTAATTCATCCACCTCCACAATTTGATTACTTCTATGAGCAAGCTTTGATTAGAAGAGAAAGCAAAGGAACAGGAGTGTTTATCCCACAAGCAACACAGCCAAGAAGGAGGCACAAAAAAGGAAGATCTAATTCATACTCAAAATATCAAAAACAATCTCAAGACACAAGAATGGTTTCTCAAGTTCCTACCAAGAATTGATTCAAATAATAAAATGGTTGAAGTTATATAGATCCTTCTAGTTAAAGATGTGTGATTTTATAATCTCTACTGATTAGTTTGTTTAATTACCATATTGTTTAATTATTTGTGTCTAATTAATTCTTTAGCCTTTAGGCAATAATTATATGGCTAATTATTAAGTTTTATTATTTATATAATAAAGGTGAATATGTACATGGGAAAACCATATATTATATACACCTAAATATTAATTAGTCATCCATATAGGAAGGTTCAACCAAAGGTTTTGTAAGCTTCCATTGTGTGGACAAGCATTTGTTGTTATCTAGTTTCTTATGATAAGTTTGTCCTTGTTTCTATCAATGATATTATGATACTATTTTTTAAATATTTTTTCTAAGTTATTTTGTTTATATGTGAGTATGTGTAAATGAAAATAAATTTGTGTGTACATCAACTTAATATATGAAGTTCACATGCATGTAATTTAAGTGTGTTTAGTAAAATTGGAAATTGAAAAAAGAAAATAGAAAGGGAAAAGCGAAGAGGGTAGCATATAAATGACTCCATGTTAAATCAAAATTATTCGATAAAGTTTTGAATTTTTTTTTTTTACAAAATTTTGAATATCTTCTAATTAGTATCATTAGAAATTTTAATTATTATTTAATTCGAGTGGTTAATAAACTCATCTTATGACCAATTGTTTGAAAGACTTTAAGTTTGATTTCTGATAGAAACTATTCTAAATCTGATTTTATTTACTTTGGAGCCGAACTCTAAATTATCGAGATTTCATTTTCCCAAAAACCAGAAGATTAATAAAAAAAAAACACATTTTTTTTCTAAATTTTTGCTTTTACTTACATCGGTGGATGCATTTTAAACAAATATAATCAATTTCCCAATTTCATCGAGGAATCAAAGTTTCTGGCCATTGCTTTCACATCTTTCAGAAAGAATCCTAGGACAAAATTTTCACCTCAAAATAAAATTCTATAGCATTTTTTTCTAATGCAAATAGTATATACTAATAGTTCTCCTAGAGTAAGATATAGCCTCATTTGGAACATGACATGTTCCAAACACCACTTTTGACAGTGAATACCAAAAGAAAATCTTCCAACTATTGCTTTGCTGCCAGACAACTAGGGACTTTGTATTGGATTTATTGCCGTCAACAAATTGACTCAATCATATATCATGATCAATTAAAATTAAACGGTTCAAATTTAACTTTAATACTCGATTAAGATTCAATGGTTTAAATTCAATTTAATATTTTTGAATCTGCATTTTCTTAAACTACTAGATCGAGATCGGGAAGTCACATATGTACCAAAAATGTGACCGTAGAGAATCCGATTTCAACAACAAAAAAGTCATAAAAAATTTATATATAGTTCCCTTCATCAATTTCTAGATCCTATTAGCACCGTTGGAAAAATGGAGTATAAATGATTGTACAATTAGCTTTAGGATTTGCCTTTAATGATGTTATTTTCAATCAAATATATTGTAGGCTTACTTAGCAAGATATGCTGTATAAGAATGCACTATTATGGTTGTCATAATAATTCATACAATAAAGTTTCACTTTCTTTTTTCTTGCAAGAAACCTCTTTTTCAACCATTGTTTCTATGATGAGTTCACGCGTTTCTTTCTATTTGAAGGCAAATCATATTTCAAGAATTAATCATTAGACATTTAAATTTTTTCTGTAAGGTAGAATCATTAGACAAATAATTAGACATTAAGAATAAGTTACTGTTAAGTGTTTAGCTTTGTATTTGGGCTTATAGTGCTTTTGGGCCTTTGTATCTGAAGCCCATGTATTGTGTTTGTCTTGTATTGTCTATAAGTAAGACTTGTAGTGTGTGTTTATCAATAAGATTGAACCCCTTTTGTTACATGTGGTATCAGAGCCTGGTTTCGATCCAGGGACCTGTGCCTGAATTTTTAGATACTTGAAAGGTACTAGTGGAATGGGAATCATGTTCAAGAAAGGTAATGATGAGCAAATGATTCTTGTTGGTTGGTCTGATTCTGATTATGCAGGTGACTTGGATGATAGAAAATCCACATCTGGTTATGTGTTTCAATTAGGAAATGGTGCTATCTCTTGGTCTTCAAAGAAACAGCCCATTGTCACCCTGTCAACTACTGAGGCAGAGTATGTTGCTGCAACATCTTGTGCCTGCCAAGCTATTTGGTTAAGGAATGTGTTAAGCCATTTGATGATAAAGCAAGGAGGAAGTACCCTGATTCACTGTGACAACAGCTCCTCTATAAAATTGTCCAAAAACCCCATTCTTCATGGTAGATGCAAGCATATAGAAGTGAGATATCATTTCCTTAGAGACCTCACTAAGGAAGGAATTGTGGAGCTAGTTCATTGTAGATCACAGGATCAAATTGCTGATGTTATGACCAAGCCATTGAAGTTAGAAGCCTTCTGCAAACTTAGGCAGGAGCTGGGAATGATGGACTTAGCTTGCATTGTAAACTGATGTAGTTTTGCTGTGTTTTTGTTGTTCAGTTTAAGGGAGGGTTTGTTAAGTGTTTAGCTTTGTATTTGGGCTTATAGTGCTTTTGGGCCTTTGTATCTGAAGCCCATGTATTGTGTTTGTCTTGTATTGTCTATAAGTAAGACTTGTAGTGTGTGTTTATCAATAAGATTGAACCCCTTTTGTTACAGTTACAACATTAGTTTACCATATTGTAAACACATGTTTCTTTTTATGGAGACAATCATGTTTGAAGAGTAATCAAACAATAAGTATAAGTGATTCTCTCAGCGAAGATTAAAATCATAATTTGTCGTACTGTATGATATCGATTCTTTCTGTTAAACTCAACTATTTATACTCGACCAAAAAATCTGTCATCCGAAAACCCCGACGTTTTATTTTTATTAGATATGTTGTCTATTTCTTTTTTTTGTTTACAAAAGGGGCCTAAGCCCAAAAAATAAGAGAACTAAACAACAATGCTTTTAGGGGTAGCAATCCCCATTGCATCAGCCAGTACCAACGAGCGTAATCTAGAAGGACAATGATCATACAATCTAAGTCCCGGACTATGCTCACAACCCATGTTCGCAAGTGCATCCGCACAAACATTTGCTTCACAATAGGAATGACACACCTTGACCTCCCAATCCAAGGCTAATAATCGGCGAATCTCTATTTCTTTGTGCAAGCTTATTCATTTTTTATTTTTATTAGATATGTTGTCTATTTCTTTGTGCAAGCATATTCATTTTTGAAAAAATTGACTAGAAATCTTCTATTACAAGCAATTTGATACATCAATATCACATGATCATACATTTGGAGATAAGATCTACTTTAGTACCATATTCCCCATTTAACTTTGAGATTCATTTAATTTGTTTAGTGTGTATATAGCAATTAACAACTCGTCGTAAGTCACATGACTTTCATTTTCTTCACTTAATATGGGACACATTGACTAGACAAGTCATAACAACGAGCAATGGTCCAAGCTAGCCATAGAACCAAAGGGGCAGAGATGTTTCCTACAATTTAGGACACTAAATTGATAAATGCAGTTAACACAAGAAGCACATCTTAGATCGAGACAAGTATTTGGTCACACATATATTTGATAAAAAATTGAAAGAAAAAATAATTAAATAATGTATACTTTTTAAATAATTTTTTGATATATAATTTTATGTAAGTGTGATCAAATAGTGGATCTAAATACTTGTGATCATAGAAGTATAAGTATTTTTTTCACAAAAGTGGTTAGTAAAAATGTTAGATTTGATTCTCTATATTTAAAATATGTGAGTTTATGTGTTATTTAATCTTCCTACTAGTTACTCAATAAATTGTGTGTTAACCACATGTAAGAAGTACTTTAATTATATTTAAAAAGTTATTTAATTTACCATCTTAAATTAATGTGTAAATAACATTTCTATACATTTTTATGGAACTTTTCCAATTTTTTGGCCATTTAAGAAAACTAGTTATAACTAAGTAAGATGTTCTGCTTGAGAATTGAATTCAGATGACTCTTAGTCATTACATTCATTCCTTGATCGTTTCAAGTCAGTTTAGGTTGAAGTTTTCAAGTTTTTCTTAATCAGAGTTTAGAAGCAAATTGCATAAATGTAGAAATGACTTGTAATAGAAGAAAACTCAATAAATTTGGCATTTTGGCCACTGTTGTCTGCGCGTGGCACCGAGAAAGCTGATTTAAGGTCTATTTTCCTTGCTGTTGCTTGGGGTGCAAACTCTAATTTTCTCGTCCATTCTTTTGTTGTTCACTACCTAGGATGCGTGGGGCGCATGCTTGATGGTATTCTCTTTGTTTCAAGTTTTTTGGACCGCGTGGCGCAGCGTGCAACTGTGAAATCTCTGCTTGGGAAATGAAATCTATTTA
Organism: Trifolium repens; assembly: GCA_030408175.1. NCBI lineage: Eukaryota > Viridiplantae > Streptophyta > Magnoliopsida > Fabales > Fabaceae > Trifolium > Trifolium repens. The sequence goes on from CP125839.1 coordinate 7,670,567, forward strand.
TAATCTATTCGTTGCAAGTTTGATATTGTGGTAGGTTTGTCAAAATTACGAGGAGCCACCATAATTTTGTAAAAGTTACACTAGTTCTCCATAATTCTAAAAATTATGTCGTGATATTAAACATGCATTAAAGTAGACACCTAAGCTATTAAAGCATCAACTCATCTATTTGAATGTCTCTTTGAACATGGTTTTGAACGAGCTTATTTGTTGAAACTTTGCCTGAAATAATGTTGATATCTTGACCATTGATCTTTATATTATTAATGGTGATCTACTATTGATCTTGACTATTAATAATGTGGATCTTGATCACTAAAAATATGAAGATCAATTGTCAAAATTTCTACATTATTACCAATCGTTAGTTGGTTCAGTGGTGATTGGCGCTGAACTTGGTAGGGAGGACCACGGTTCGATCCCCTGCAACTGTGATCGGGAGGGGGCTGGAACCACTTGATGCCAGAACTGACCCCCGAACCAGATTAAACTGGTGGTGCAAACAAAAAAAAAAATTCTACATTATTTCCCCATGTTATTTTTTAATGGAGAAAACTTTGGACATATATTTTCATGTTAGTATTTTTTCAGTTATCTCTTTTATCTATTCTATAATTTATGTCTTATTAGTCCCTGTAAGTTTAGCTCTGTTGGTAGAAACATCACATTTAATATGTAGGGGCCAGAGTTCGAATTCTGGACATACCACTTGTCTATTTAAAGGGTGAAATTTCTAACTACTAAACTACCTAACAAAATAATAATAATAATAATAATAATAATAATAATAATAATAATAATAATACTAATAATAATAATTTATGTCATAAATTATAAAAAATGTAAAATCATTTAAAAATTCCAGCTAAACATTTATTTTGACACATTATCATTTGTGAATGGTCAAATTTTCACTAATTACTAAAAGTGGAAAAATCTTAGAGTATAACATAGATAAAATTAATAAATGATAATTTTAGAGGACCAAAAATATCTTTAACCGTTAATTATTTTTGTTAGAGATTCATGTGTCTAAACTCGTAACTCGTAAGTTGTTAATTCTTAGAGCTTTAAAATATCTTTATAGAATCTAAATTGAGTGAAACATTTTTCTCATAGACTAAGATTCCATTTTTCTATTTTTTTCATTAAATTTCTATTATATATAAGATAATTACACATGAATAAAAGGTAGACGGACCCAAAAAATATTATTAAAAAATATATTTTAATAGTATATTTTGTCCGATTAAACAACACAAAGAGAAGAATAGCAAATTAGCCATCGAAAGTTTCTACTCCCCCCCCCACCTCTTATCCCCCCCTCGAATTTCCTTTTTGCCCTTGAATTTAAACTTCGGAACGTGTTTTCCAAAAATATTTCCGAATTTAAACTAGAAAAACTTTGTAAAACGCGTTCCGAAGTTTTTATTCAATGACAAAATTGGAATGTTGGGGGGTTAAAAAGAGTCAAAAGGGGGGGAAGAGAAAAATTCTTAGCGATCACCTTGGGCTTGGAAAATTTGATTGAAGAGCATATAGAAAATTGCTATTTAGGCCCCCTCTGTTTGCTCTCACGCCCCCCTTAAATTCCAAAATACTCCTAAATTACGTCCCAGTGGAGTTTGGATTCCAGGAAACATTTCGGTTCGTAGAATACGAAATCTAGTTCCGTGTACTACCCTTCATTGCGTAGGCAGGAGTGGCACAAACTCCCCATTATTTTGTATCCTGCGTAACGAAACAAGACTTTCGTATCCTACTGGAATCTATTAAGTGTTTCATGTTCAGTTTATCATAAAATCAATTTGGCCAAAGTAGAGCGATTTTAGGGTTTAGGAGGGTGCGATTACAGAAAATCATCGTCCCCATTAAATCAATTCGTAGAAAGTATCATACAGGGGTGATTGAAGACTGTCATTCTCAAAACAATTGATTTTGTCACGTAGAACACGAATTCGCAGGTAACATTTTCTCAACTTCTGTAAAATAATAATGATTAGGGTTTTCATTATTTGTTCTGTAATTGATTAGTGTCTTAAATTTTGATAGATTCCAGTAGTTAATTGCCTTTTCCATGGGAGAAAGTGGTTAGGGTTTTGTTTGAAAATGATTTGGGGATTTAGGGTTATGTTATGTAATTCTGTGTTGAAGTATAGATTGAGTAATTCGTGTTGCTTTGCTTATGATTGATTAATTCGTGATTGAATATGATATGGTTTCAATTTGCTGTATGATGTATTTGAATTTTGAAATTATTTTATGACTTGGATTGTTTATGATTGGAATTGTTGATTGAATAATTGATTGAAGTTTGGATATGTTGTAATGATGTTGTAGAGATGACAGATGAAGTTGGCAGAAAGCGTTTAGGGAGGGAGAGTGTTGCACACAGCTCGGCTCGTGCGGAGCGTGCCAAAAACCGTGTCATACCTTCTACCCGTACCCGTAAGCGGAGTAAGTTGAAAGAAGTTTCTTCTACGGCTGAGAATCAACCCGAGGGTGTGCCGGAGGCAGAGTTTGAGATTCATTCTCAGCCTAATATTGGTGAAACTGAGGTTATGGATGACGAAGAGGACAAAGAGTTGGAAGAGGAAGAAGATCAGCCAGAAGACGAAGAAGAGGAAGAAGACAACGAGTTGGACGTTGAAGTGGAAGATGACACATTGGAAGATGAAGATGAACAACCACCACCTCCATCACCACTTAAAATCAAGCGATTAAACACTACATTACCTGTTATATTGCTTCAAATCAGAGTGGGAATCGTATATCAGACCAAAAACGTTGATAAAATGCACTTCCAACCCCAAAAATCGCCACAGATCAAACTATATTACTTTGAGTGTTACAGATGTTTTGATTTGACAGCTAGGGATTTTGCAGATTTATTTACAAATTTCATCTCCCAGGAAACGAATTCTAGCGTGTTTACCACCTAGGATACGAAATTTTGATTTCGTCACCTACGGGGCGAAGATGTTTGAAAAACTCTGCGTGGACTTGTGGTAGGTAGGGTCTTTGCGCTACTGTGTCCTGCTGTTCGTAGCCTGCGAAACGAAATCTTTGATTTCGTCAACTACGGGGCGAAGAGGTTTGAAAATTTGGCGTAAATTCTGGAAGATGCATTTCGTTGCTTACGTTACGATGCTTTTAGTTTCGTTTCCTATCCTACGAAATCTTTTCAAAGGGCATTTTTGTCAAGAAGGGGGGCGTGAGAGCAAACAGAGGGGGCCTAAATAGCAATTTTCGAGCATATATGAATAAGGCCCAAAAAGAAAGGCCCATATACATTGAACATTTTATTCCATTTATTCCATTTGTGTCCTCACTCTTCAGACACTCGACAACACAACCTCGGAAAATTTAACGATGGCAACCTTAATGAATCGAGCTCGTTCTTCATCAACCTTAAAATCACTCTCTTCACTTCTTCTTCAGACCAAATCCTACGCAAAGGTTGCAACTGGGACTGATATAATCTCTGCTGCATCCAATGTTTCTCTCCAAAAAGCTCGCACTTGGGATGAAGGTGTTGCTTCCAAATTCTCCACCACACCTATCAATGACATCTTTAAGGTCTCACTTTTATCTCTATTTCATTACAATTTTCAATACCCTTTTTTCATTTTTGTTCAATTACTAATGGGTATTTTTTTGTTCTTCAATTTGATGTTGCAGGACAAGAAAGTTGTCATCTTTGGACTCCCAGTAAGTTAATTTGAGAATGAACTTATAATAATAAATTCATATCTATTTTTACTGTCTCTTTGTTGTTGTTTTTTCTATTTGTATTGTTGCAATTGCGCCATGTTTGGCAAACAGCTTAATTAGTTTTTTGCTTATTATATCATATAAGTGCTTATGTTTAAACTAAGACCTTGTTTGGATTTGACTTATTTTTGAGATTATGAAAATAGCTTATGCAAATAACTAAAGTTTTATGTTGATTCATAAGATTTTACTAACAAAAAGTTGTATTTTTATAAACTGTTTTTGCATAAACTAGCTTAAAAAGCTTATAATAATACATAAAAGTTTATTTATTTGCATAAGCTGTTTTGCATAAGCTCAAAAATAAGCATATCCAAACGGGCTTCTATAACAAAAACTAAAATGAAGGAAAAATATTTTCGTATGAGCTATAAGTTATTTTCATTATCTTGGAGATCTTATGGAATTGAGTTGAAAACGGCTTATGAACATGTTATAAGTTGTTTTCATAAACGCTCAAACAGTCTCGCAAATGATTATGTCAATAGATAAATTCAAATAAGTTAATCCAATCCAGTGTTGTTAAATAACAGCTATAGTCGTACTATAATAGTATAATGCTGCATTGCGGAATTTGAATTAATCACTACAGTTTTTCCTGTTATACTATATTTAGGACAAAATATTATGAAGTACTGGCTATACCGGTGCTATAGTATTGTTGTTAGCGAAATTTGAACAAACTGCTTTTTCTGCAATCTGCAATTGACAACATTGATCCAAACATGCCCTTGTTATAAACAAATGTGATTACTTTTTCAGAAAAGCTTTGTTCTAAAGTAGTGATTTTTGTTTTATGTTTTGATTATCTATTAGGGTGCATACACTGGAGTTTGTTCAACCAAACATGTTCCTGCTTACAAAGATAATATTGAAAAGTTTAAAGCTAAAGGAATTGATTCTGTTATTTGTGTGGCTATTAATGATCCATACACTGTGAATGCATGGGCTGAGAAGCTTCAAGCCAAAGATGCCGTAAGTGTTATCTCTTTCTTCTTTTTTGACTATTATTAAAGGCTTTACATGATTTTTTACGGTTTTTCTCTCCTTCGTTTTTTTTACCTTTTCCAGATTGAGTTTTACGGGGACTTTGACGGGAGCTTTCACAAAAGCTTGGAATTAACTACTGATCTTTCTGGTGCTTTGCTTGGAACCCGATCTGAAAGGTACATTACATACCCTCCTGGAATGAATTTGTCGGCTCTGTCAAATCTTGAGACTGTCGTTGTGTGTAATTTTCAAAACTCCTTTGACAAAAGCTTCTTCTATTTCTCTTTCTCGTAGTGCAATTTTCAATATCTTTTTGGTATACAAGGATATTGTGATACACTCTAATATTAAGCTGAAGATAGATTATTCGTGTATAATATCTTATCCTACTACTGCTCCAAAAGTGGAGTAGTTTCAGATTTGGCCATTCAATAACATTTTATGGTAGAATTGTTTAGATAAATTTTAAGCACAACCCCTACACATGCACTACCATACCCTTAGCCTTCACTGGAACCTTGCAATTGCCTTCAAGTTTAGGCCATCAATGTAGTTAAAAATAGAGCAAGATTACTTTTCAATTGCATATCTGCACAATTTTACAACATCTTGTAGTTGCCGAGAGATATGGAATGACGCCACCGCCGCAGTATGACTCTGGTGTGTGCAACTGCGATGAGCCTTGAAACACGACTCTAGGCTCACTCGTCTGGTCACCATGAAAATTGAGTTTATTAAGGGTGACATCCCTCACCTTACAAACCAGTTTTGTAAGGACGAGTTAGACTCAATATAAAAACCTAATATGATATCAGAGCTAATCGATTTCAGCCACCCACCCTTTCTCCACCACTGTAAAACCTTATCTGCCGATCATAAAACCTTACGTAAAACATTGCTTTCACACAACACATGTACTCAAAAGTGTAACGGTTGTTTTGGTGTAGATGGTCAGCATATGTAGTTGATGGCAAAGTTAAAGCTCTTAATGTTGAAGAAGCTCCATCTGATGTGAAGGTTTCTGGTGCAGAAACCATTTTGGGACAAATTTGAAGTTTCTGTTAGTTTTTATGAATGTACCAAGTCTAAAATAATCTTCTTTTGATCAATGACAAGTGTTTAATGAAATGTATCTGATGCTACTAGTTGAGTTGATTCATAGAATGTTGTCAAGATTTTTTATGTTGGTTCACTTGTTTTTTTTTAGTGTTGTATTTCTTTCGTTGTTTGAATTCTACTTTTTTCTTATAAAATACTCTCTCCATTCCAAAATATAATTCACTTCGACATTTTTACGCGCATATTAAGAAACTACTTCATAACGGAGGAAGTAATATATTTCACACTTGCAGATCCAGCAAGATGAAACTTCTCAATTTAATTTTGTCTTTATACTAGCGTATTTTCTCGATGTTGCCCGGGTTAGAAAAATTAATGATTATGCGTGTAGTATTAAATGAAAAATTAAAGAGAACTAAGTCTAAAATTACTAGTTCTTTTGGTTCTGGTGTGATTTTTGGAAGAGCATTGTTTTTCACTATTGATGTCTACTGAGAAATTCTTATTTTTCCAGTGACATTTACATTTTGGATGGTGTTCTATGAACCTGTAGTTTTAACCTGGTTCTAACCTAAATTGTCTCATGTAATAGCATTATAATTAAACTAATGCTGCATTTTCATGATGTTTTAGTATTAGATTTGAAACATTTGGAACATGTTAGTCTTCACTTATGTCGTTTTAAAGTTTGCCCTGGCTCCACAAATATTCTGGCTCCTGATTTATTTTTTAGTTTATGTGAACAACTTAGACAAATAAATAAGCTTTTGTGTGTTATTATAAGTTTTTCAAGGTAGTTTATGAGAAAACAACATATAAAGATGCAATTTATGTTAGTGAAAACTTATGAATTAACCTAAGGTAATTTTTTTTTTTTTTTTCAAATCTCTTAAGAAATTAAAATATCTCTCACGGTTTCTCTTAGGGTCTGTTTGGTTCAATTGAGAAGGAGGGGAGGGGAGGGGAGGTGAGGGGAGGGATTTATTATGTTGACAAAATTATCCTCATTTTTTTACTAAAATTCAAAATTATCCTTGTTGGAATATTAAAATTCTAGGTTTTATTTTTTTTTTACAACAAAAAAAATTTAGGTTTTCTACTCATTAGGTTTTTTTTTTGTTATATATCCATTAAATTATTTTTTTTTGACGTAATATATCCATTATAATTTAATCCTTATTTTGAGTTTATAAGATTAAGAGTAAAAAAGTAAATTACTTCTCCAAAATTTAAAATATTCCCTCACCTCCCCTCCCCTCCCCTCCAAAAACTTCGAACCAAACGGACCCTTAAGAAAATCTATGATTCTCTAAACTAAACTAACTAATTTCCAAATAGGCATATTATATGGACTAGCCGCCGTGCCCGTTTGTGTGATCGATATTCTTTTTTTTTGTGATCGATACTCTCTACTGTGCAAATATAAATAACTATTTAATCTTCTTTTTTATTGGACTTAATTGATAACTATGTAACCTCTTTTTTTTTGTTAGTTATTGAGAAGAAAAAATTATATTTTTGTTACTATAAAAAAACTGAAAATCTATTTTTATGTGGAAGTTGTGCTTAGTTGTTAATAAAAAAAATATATTATTTACTAAAAAAAACTGAAAATCTATTTTTATGTGGAAGTTATTTTTTAAGGGTAAAATAGGAATTACAAAAAAGCCATCCCAAAAAATTATATCCCCTTTATATATTAGTATAGATATGTACGGTACACGTATTATATGGATATATACTAGTACATTTGTTGAGGTGAATGATTCTGATTGGCTTACAAATAACATTAATTAATTTTTTCATATTAAATATATTATTTGTAAACCAATCACAATCATCCACCTATATGCTTGTTTTCATTGGTTGGTGGTAAATACCCTCAAATTATGATGAGGTTAATTTAGCAAAAACGTAATAATTATTCTTAGAAGAAAATAGGGTTCTGTTCTCTAATTAACACCAACCGTGGAGTGCAAGGAATTGAGCTGCGATTGTATGTATGTATGCTTACAAAACTTGTTTTACTTTCTTGCTATATATACCAATTAACGAGTAATTAGTTCCTTTTTTATTAAACAGATTTGCAAGAGCATAGTGAACAATTCCATTCAACTTACGTTTTAAAGGTACGTTACACCATTTTGTCAATTTGTTAGCTTTTTGCAGAACTGAATATTATTTTTTTTGATATATAATCATTATCTTTAGTTATTATTTTGAAAGAGTAGTAAATTGAATCTTCAATCTCTGTAATACGTTCAGGTGTATGTTTGATTCCACTTTTGATGAAATTAAAATTGATTTTAGGTTTAAATATTATTTTCTTTCTGGTCGCGGTTTTTTGGTTTTAGTCCTTGTATTTATTTATTTTTTCTTGCGAATTCATTGCCTTGATTTTAATACTCTCGAAAAAAGAATACTTTGCATCTTAAATGTAATTGCTAGAACTCAGTAATATTTTACATCTTAAAAGTGATTAAAATTGATTCCACTTTTGAATCTTTTGAGTATAGAATTAGTTTTTAGATTTAAATTTATTTTTTAACTCGGTCGTTCAGTTATTTTAATTTCTTGTGTCATGCAGAAATAGAGGTGCCTCATGGAAGGAGAAAGAAAACCTTGGCTTCTGTATCTCTCTCGTAAAGTCATAACTACTCAAACCTTTTGCAACATATCAAATCCAACCAAATCGTACTCTTTAGATATTCCAAAGGGCTCATTAGGGTTAGGGTTAAGGTTAAGGCCACTTACTATACAACATGGTTGGTATCTTTTGGAAAACATGAAATCATATTATGTTAGTAGCTTTTTTCTTTGGAACCCACTTAACCTTCAGAAAATCATACTCCCACCCCTAATGCACAATGGATTGGGTAATGGTGATTGCATTTTGTCATCCCCTCCAACTACAAATGATGAAATATGCTCCATCTTTTTATTTTCATCGCGTAGCCCTTCTATATTCTACTACCAACTTGGAGATAAGCAATGGACTAAAAGGTGCTTTTATAAGGATATTGTGTGGGATTTGGCCATGAAGGGGCAAGCTCCTTTGGAAGAAAATAAAACCATTTTTGAGGACCCAGTTTACTGCAATGGTCGCTTGTATGCAGGAATGAGCATTTGGTATGGGTATATTATTATTGTAATTGAAAAAATTCAACCTAATGGCTTTACAATAAATTGCACACCTGATCCCATGGCAAAACACAAACCATCTTTTCCCGGTTGTTGTGAGACTGATGAGAAAGTTATAAGTCGCTTGATTGGATCCAACAATGTACTATTTCGAATAGAAGTTTCGCATGCGCTAGATAGGGTTATTGCAGTTTTTGTTTACAAATTTGATTGTTCTCAAAGGGTTTGGGAACAGGCGGAAAACATTAAGGATAAAATGTTCTTTATATCTAGTCTTGACCCGGCATTTGCTTGTCAAACCATTAATCCAGAAACTGAAGGTGGCCGCATCTACATTGCCTTAAAGAACTGCAATTTTGTTTATATTTACAACATTGAAGAAAAAAGTATCGTGACTTCTCCGCCTTTCTCCAATTTACCAGAAAATTTGCTTTATTCGATATGGTTCATGCCTGATACAGGGTACTTTAATTTCTTTTGACTCATTTTCTTTAAGAATATATTACTCCTCTCTCTCTATGTGTAGATTATGTTTTTAATGTATATGTTTTGTAGGATGACTGATACACTAAAGGAAGAAATAGGAAAATCTCATCAAATTAGAGAAAAAGAAAGTACATGTAATGTGGTCTATTTAAAGGATGCAGGGGATAAAGCTCATACTAAATTTGCACTTCCTCTAGACGTGGTTGAAGTGATTGCAAAACATATTAACGATGTGCTTGCTTATTTGCAATTTCGAGCCTGCAATAAACTTCTATGTCTAGCCGCACCACTGATTCAATGGAGATCATCTTCTTCCATGTCCATGCCAAGGTTTGATGATCTCTCAATGTGTCCTTTATTTGTGTTCTCAGAGAAGGACAAGATCTTCACTTTTGTGCATCCAAAGCATGGTCTCGATTACAAAAACATCATAAATTTTCCTCAAGGTGAACGATGGAACTTGAATTCTGAAATTTGTTGTTCAAAAGATGGTTGGCTATTACTGGTTGCAGTTAACAACACAAGCTTTCAAGTTTTCTTCAACCCCTTTACTAAAGAAGTGTTCCGACTTCCAATTTTTCATAAAAGAATATGGAATATAAGATGTTTTGGCATGTCAGATTCCTCAACCTCTTCTAAATGTGTGATCGTTGAGTTGGTTAAAGGATTATCTACTGTTACAACGGCATATATAAACTTTATGGAAAGAGGTTATGAACATTTTACATTTGAAAGCAGGACATTTCCTCACTACAACATAAGTCCTGCTTTTCATAATGGATTATTTTATTTTCTTAGCATAACAGGAAAGTTGGCAGTTATAGAAGTAACAAAAGAAAATATAAGATGGAAAGTACTTGAGGAGCTTCAAGCTCCATGTAGCACATGCTTCAACAACTTTCTAGTTGAATGTGATGGCAATCTATTGTCAGTATTTGAGAGTGATTTTGCAAAAGGGGTCCAAGTTTTCAAGTTAAATGAGTCTACAATGACATGGATGAAAGTTAAAAGCCTGAAAAATCATATGATATTTGTTGGCAAAACATCATTTTCTGTCGTGGCAAACATCCCTGAAATGGAAAACAAAATCTATTTTCCTAGATTTTATGGTAAGAATGTTGTGTTTTATTCTTTAGAAACAAATAACTATCACACATTCAAAAGTGATGAAGTGGTAAATTTTCATCATATGAGAGAATACTTGAATGGTACGTGGATTCAGCCAAGATGGCACTAAGTTTAAGTTGTTCACAAGTTGCCAAAAGATTAAATTAGATACAAATTTCTTTTCATGTTTATTTTATGTTTTTCTATTTGGAGAAGTCTTCTATTTTAATTTTTTACTCATTATAATATTTTCTTTTCTTATTCATGAGACAATATTTCCTTCATGAACAATTATATTCTGTTGTATTGTATAGCCATCATAAAATTGATGACACGTTTTATCAAGGGTTGTTAGGCAGGTTTGCATGCAACTTATCTCTTGTATGAAGTGGTGGCTCTTGGATGCTAATCACTCTTTCAGTTTGGTTGTGGACTCCTCTCAGTGGTTTCAGATTTCATATAAAAAAATCAAAATTAAAAAAAAAATTATAAAAATAAAATAAAGTTCTCTTTAAATATAAGCTTTCTATAAACGTTTGGACGTGTATACTACACTTTTTAAAATATATTTCTTATTAATTTAATAATTTGCATGAGTACCATTTGGTCCTTCGTACCACCGTACTTCCTCTTTGAGGTGCGGTGTTGTCAGCGAATTTAGATGTCGAACCCCTGGGTTGTGAATCGTGGTGGCCGTAAAGATAATTGCAACTTGGCGATACAACAACTTTTTAGTTATTCATAAATGGAATAGATAATTGTTAAAAGATACTAAAAACTACACTAAACTAAGAAACTAATTTCTTTCATTCATTTTGATTGGTTGTTACATTCCATAATACATTTATTGATAGCATTGATACCCTACTAGAACATTTTATAAACCATGACTCATAACCTAATCCAACTTGGACCTATTCTATTCTCCTTAGCCTACATTAATTCATTACATTTTGTTGGTCTTGCAGAATCACCTAACAAAAATCACAATGTAATGTTACAACCTAGAATTTAATCAAAGCGCAACAAAATTTAAAATTTTCCAAAGGCTTCAACATATGACAAGAAGTGCTATGATGAGCATGGTGTTAGACTTATGTGCATGATATTGAATAATACTCAATTGGTCTACTTCTTCCCTCCATTCTTGCACTAGCACCTTGTCCTCAAAGTGAGGTGAATTGAAATTGAGAACCCACATATTAGGCTGCACTTCAGAAATTGACCCAAGAAAAATAAAAAACAATTTACTGCAGTAGTCCAATTTGGAAAGTTCAAAGTTTTGAGTGGCCCATTTGTAGAGCCAAAGCCTGGCCTCTTCACAGGCCGAAATCTGATTGAGCCCAACCAAGCACCCGTAAGTTTCTTTCCTCTATCCAATGGCTTCCACAGAAGAGAAAGAGTGTGACGGCTGTCAACATGAATCGTCGCCGGAGAGCGTGTTGAATATATAAATTGATTTTGGGTTTGTTAGTTTTTGGGCCTTAGGAATTAAAAGCCCAAAGTTGTGTTGTAGTCGGTTTAATTTCAAGAATCTTATTCTAGAGAAATACATGGAGCTCTCTAGAAAATAAGGATAAGTTGAGTCTTTTGTAGAATAGTAGAGAAAATTCTGTAGAGTGGCTTATAGCCATTAGATTAAGTTTGTGGTGGCAAAATCCTAGTCATTGGTTTAGGAATGCCACTAGTATAAATAGAGGTGATGTATTTGAGTTTGTATCAAGCCAAAAATTATAAACATTTGATTTGATCCATGGGTTGTAATTTAACTCTCTCACCCTCTCATTTTAAAAGTCCTCTCACTTACTGACCATGTGGGTTAGATATAAAAAAATTCAGGATTAAAAAAAAAATGCAGAATGTAAAAAGTGTCAAACTTACTATAACTTGTGCGTTTACAACTGACGGGAGCCAGATATAAAAAGTGTTTTTGTCTCCCATTCTTCACCTTTTAGCTCCGTTGTCTTGTCTCATACTACAAAAAAATGTATTAACCAATTTTATTAAAACCAATTGTTAAAATGACAAATTTTAGTTTAATTTTACTTATTTTGTAAATGAATTTTAAAATATTAGAGCTCCTTTTCTCTAAATTTAAAAGATTAACACAATAAAAGATAAATTTTCTTTTTAATGGACTAAAATATTATCATGAGTCGAAGAAATTTATCTCTTTAATGAAAGAGAAAATTTATTTAGACAATTGGTTAGTTGTCAGACAACTTTTATTGCACTATTCATTTACTTTTTTAATTTTTTATTGTATCTCGGGCTGGATTTACTCAGTGTATGGTTGCCCATTTTTGATTGTCAAAATAACATAACTCTTATGATCCGTTTGTTTTAAAGGAAAGAAAGTGAGAGGAAAAAAATTGTGAAAATCAATGAATGCATTTGGATTAACTTTTAGTCTAAATTCATTTATTGATTTCCGCAATTTTCTTTCATTCCACTTTTATTCGTTCCAACCAAACGGGCCCTTAATAAAAATATTAATTAACAGTCGGGCTAGTAGAGGAGATATAACAATCGGTTATGGTGATTTACTTAGAAATTCTGATAAACAATGGCTCAGTGGTTTTTCTAGAAACTTAGCCAGTGTAATATCTGCTTATAACAGTGATCAAAATTTAAAGTGTTTTTTTTCTTATAAATATGATCAGAGAGAGTACTTATCTAGTGGAACTACGAGATATTTCTGTAGGCCTTTGTCTTGCGTGTTATATAAGTGCAACAAAAGTGAAAGTGCACGTTGACTCGAGTCAGGCCCGGTCCTAAGGATAGGCAATGAGTGCCATGGCCTAAGATCCATTATTTTTAGGGGCCCAAAATATTTTGTTGTAACTACCTACTATTAAAATGTGATTGATCTCCAATTATTTTTTTATACCTGGCAAATAATTAGGCATAATGGTAGGATTAAAATAGAACCTTGCAGAACAACAAAAAGACAGTATCATTTGTTTTTGTTCCTAATTCCTATTGAATTTGTTTTGTTTTTCTTTTCTTTCTAATTCTTGCATTCTTACAAGGTATATAAGAATATTATAGGTTTTTCTTGTTTAGGTTTTGGCGTTGTTTTATTTTCTTGTTAATATTTAACATGTTATTTTTTGCATCCAATTTCAACCATTTAGATCTTACGATTTTTTAATTATTCTTCGAAGTCAGCATTCTATTTCCATGTGTTATTGTTCTCTAGTTGAGTTTTTTTCTTTTTGTTTCTATCTGAAGCTTAGAAGTTGTTGCCTAACAAACATTTATGTGGTAATGAAAAACGGAAAAAAAAAAAATGAAAGGAAGAGCTAATAAAATCACAATAAGGGACTTGAAAAATTTGTTTTCGAAAAGATAGATACCTTTTTTTTTTCTTTTTTCCTAAAACCCATAAAATGTCAGAAACGGCACGAGTATTGTAGTCCATACACTCAATAGCTATAATGGCCGGAGGGAGTGTCGTTGGATGTCATCTTATTCAAGAGATTCATCGTGCTTGTTAGCTTTAAAATCAAAATGTATTATTTCTACCATGAGGCGAATGCTCGTACAAACACACTTTGCTAAATGGTCACCGTATATTCTAAATACAAGTACTAGTGGGAGTATGGGACTAAATAGAGGGCACCATAAATTAGAGATACGGCACAAACAAGGAACTACGTATTGTGAAAATGGGGCGACCGCCACCCTTGTATGTAGGGGTGTAAGCGGATCCAAAAAATCCAATGGAACCGATGATCCAAACCAATCCAAACCGAAGAAAAACCGAATTTTATGGTTCGGATAAAAACCGAACCGAACCAATAGAAAATCGAAGTGGTTTGATTCGGTTCTCGGTTCCAATTTTCAGATCCAATGGACAAACCGAACCAAACCAATATATAGTATATATGTTAAATTAATTTTTTAGGTAGCTCATATCCATCAAAAACTACAACTGGTCCAACAAATTTTGAAAAATAAAATAAAATTTGTCTAACTTAGAAACTCTAACTTAAAAACGCAAACTTAGAAACACTCACAGCCGCAAATGCAAACTCAGAAACGCTGCTCTCATCTCACCTCACCTCACCCTCATCCTAAAGTTGCTCTCAACACTACGTAAACAACACTCTCACGTCACGCTGCTGCTCTCATCTCAAACCCTCAGAAAAATAACTTCTCAAGCATTGTTTTATTTTTTTTTTCTATTTAAGTGAGAATAGACTTGAAGTTTTATTTTTATTGCACTTTATTATTTGAAGAACTTATAAACTTAATTTCGATATGGTTGTATTTTGTATTTGATGAACTTATGAACTTAATTTCAATATGGTTTTATTATGTATTTGATGAACTTAAGCGAAAAAATTGTATTTTGTATATGTATATGATGAACTTATGGAAAAAGAATTGTATTTTGTATTTGAGAAGCTTATGGAAAAAATATATTGGGAAAAAAATAATAGCATGAAATACATCGGAAAAAACCGATTAAAGTATCCGAACCAAACCAATGAGTTTGGTTTGGATCCATTTTTGAAAAACACTAAAAACCGAACCAAACCGAACCAATCGAGGATTCATTGGTTCGGATATCGGATTCACTCAAAACCGATCCAAACCGGTCCAATTACACCCCTATAGATGTATACAACCTCCATATGCATGCCTATATGGTTCGCCACCCCACACCTATGGCCCTATGTAACTCGCATCAGATATCATATATAACAATAAACTGATAAGTATTATAGATATAATATAATACTAATATTTTGTTCGGATAAACCATAATTTTTTTTGGGCTTTCACCATCACTTTAATATGATTCGTATGTCAGTTCTGGCATCACGTGATTTCAGTCTCCTTTCAATCGCAGTTACGGGGATCCACTTTTGACGCATTGCCACGTTGATTTTTTAATGTATCAAAATTAAAAATAAATATAAAAATAATCCACTTTTGTTGGTCTGGTCTGGTGGTATTGGCTTGGGACCTGGAAGTGTGCTACTCCTCAAAGTCTCGGGTTCAATTCTCTCTGGTGCCAATTTGGATGAACTAATTTAGCATTTTCAAAAAAATATATTTAAAAATCTCTTTTTTTATTAGTTATTTTGGTCACTAAATTTGTTCTTAGATAGTCAATTTAGTTCTAAAATATTTTTGTTGGTCAAATTAGTTCATAAAATTACTAAAAAAAGATATTAAAGATGTGTTTGCAATTTTAATACTGATATAACAATGAATTTACATGAATTATTTGAAAATCTACAAATTACCATTTTAGTTGATATAGTAAATCGTCTAATTATGTTGAATCTTCCGATTTCAATTGCTTCTTTATAGCGTGCTTTCTTGGAGATACAATGACTATTTATGTTGAAAAGGATATTGCAAAAATATTTACCTTAATTTGAAGAAATTATTGAAGAGTTTTATGACTTTTATCAAATAAATAATAGAAGAATATCTTCATCGTGATGATTACATTTTGTTATGTATTTGCTTTTCTAGGATATATGTTTTGTAAGGATAGTTCAATTGGTAACTATTAGATATATTATTAGAAGAGTTATGGTTTGAATTTCCAATTCTTCATTTCTCCACACCTATAGTGTGCGAGTTCAATCACTAGTCTACTAGATAAAAAAACCTAAATTGTATAGTATAGTATTTTATTTTTTTTATGTTAGAAGTTGGTTATTTTTTATTTTTATTTTTTATGAAAATGTGTTATATTTTTGCCATCTTAAACGATTTTTTCTGGTTCCGTTCCTGCAAACAAAAGATCATAGGAGTTAACGTTAAACATAAGTCATCAAAACACAAAAAGAGAAAAGAAAATCCAAAAGCAGACTAATTATTTACTTAATTAATCTGTATTTATTTTCCATATCTTTTTCAAATGGAGATGTAGATTTTTTTTTTTTCAAATCTCTTAAGAAATTAAAATATCTCTCACGGTTTCTCTTAAGAAAATCTATGATTCTCTAAACTAAACTAACTAATTTCCAAGAGGGGGGATCAAATGACTCCAAGAGTAAGTCTTTATACTTACTCCAATTATTAGCCTTTGATTTTAATATTATTTAATGGCTATGATTAATAATAATAACTCTTATGGTGGGATCGCGGTAGTTATCTCTCTTTTCAAGTTTCAACGCACTCCAAAACCCATCTTTTTAGCAAATGAATTGTAAAATTCTCTAACTTCTTCCATTGATTTGAATTCCATCCCAATACAAGGTTCGATATTTAATTCCTCGCCATTTTTAGGAGAATCAAGAGCAATATCATCCATTATTTACTATTGTACCTGCTTTTTTTTCTTAAAAAAGTTATTACCAAAACAAACAAAAAAAAAAACCAAATTAAATAAACAAAAGACGAACAATAAAATATATAACAATTTTTGTGAATTGATTTCTTAGTAAAAAATACTAGTAATAGTATAATAAAAAAGAAACAATGGTGTACTTTGAAAGAAAGAAGAAAGGCACCGATTAAACAAAAAATAAGTGTATGAAATAAATGGAATGAAAAGTGAATTAATCATGAGGAAATAAAGTGAATGGAGAAGGTATGAATTACCCGACAGGAAAAGTGAACAAGACGTTCTTGTGTTTTACGGCAGCAGATGTTTTGACGGCAGCAAATGTTTAACTTAGAACAAGAATTGTAAGAAATTCCCCACCCAAAGAGTCTACCGTAAGAGTTATTATTATTAATCATAGCCATTAAATAATATTAAGATCAAAGGCTAATAATTGGAGTAAGTATAAAGACTTACTCTTGGAGTCATTTGATCCCCCCTCAATTTCCAAATAGGCATATTATATATATGTACGGTACACGTATTATATGGATATATACTAGTACATTTGTTGAGGTGAATGATTCTGATTGGTTTACAAATAACATTAATTAATTTTTTCATATTAAATATATTATTTGTAAACCAATCACAATCATCCACTTATATGCTTGTTTTCATTGGTTTGTGGTAAATACCCTCAAATTATGATGAGGTTAATTTAGCAAAAACGTAATAATTATTCTTAGAAGAAAATAGGGTTCTGTTCTCTAATTAACACCAACCGTGGAGTGCAAGGAATTGAGCTGCGATTGTATGTATGTATGCTTACAAAACTTGTTTTACTTTCTTGCTATATATGCCAATTAACGAGTAATTAGTTCCTTTTTTATTAAACAGATTTGCAAGAGCATAGTGAACAATTCCATTCAACTTACGTTTTAAAGGTACGTTACACCATTTTGTCAATTTGTTAGCTTTTTGCAGAACTGAATATTATTTTTTTTGATATATAATCATTATCTTTAGTTATTATTTTGAAAGAGTAGTAAATTGAATCTTCAATCTTTGTAATACGTTCAGGTGTATGTTTGATTCCACTTTTGATGAAATTAAAATTGATTTTAGGTTTAAATATTATTTTCTTTCTGGTCGCGGTTTTTTGGTTTTAGTCCTTGTATTTATTTATTTTTTCTTGCGAATTCATTGCCTTGATTTTAATACTCTCGAAAAAAGAATACTTTGCATCTTAAATGTAATTGCTAGAACTCAGTAATATTTTACATCTTAAAAGTGATTAAAATTGATTCCACTTTTGAATCTTTTGAGTATAGAATTAGTTTTTAGATTTAAATTTATTTTTTAACTCGGTCGTTCAGTTATTTTAATTTCTTGTGTCATGCAGAAATAGAGGTGCCTCATGGAAGGAGAAAGAAAACCTTGGCTTCTGTATCTCTCTCGTAAAGTCATAACTACTAAAACCTTTTGCAACATATCAAATCCAACCAAATCGTACTCTTTAGATATTCCAAAGGGCTCATTAGGGTTAGGGTTAGGGTTAAGGTTAAGGCCACTTACTATACAACATGGTTGGTATCTTTTGGAAAACATGAAATCATATTATGTTAGTAGCTTTTTTCTTTGGAACCCACTTAACCTTCAGAAAATCATACTCCCACCCCTAATGCACAATGGATTGGGTAATGGTGATTGCATTTTGTCATCCCCTCCAACTACAAATGATGAAATATGCTCCATCTTTTTATTTTCATCGCGTAGCCCTTCTATATTCTACTACCAACTTGGAGATAAGCAATGGACTAAAAGGTGCTTTTATAAGGATATTGTGTGGGATTTGGCCATGAAGGGGCAAGCTCCTTTGGAAGAAAATAAAACCATTTTTGAGGACCCAGTTTACTGCAATGGTCGCTTGTATGCAGGAATGAGCATTTGGTATGGGTATATTATTATTGTAATTGAAAAAATTCAACCTAATGGCTTTACAATAAATTGCACACCTGATCCCATGGCAAAACACAAACCATCTTTTCCCGGTTGTTGTGAGACTGATGAGAAAGTTATAAGTCGCTTGATTGGATCCAACAATGTACTATTTCGAATAGAAGTTTTGCATGCGCTAGATAGGGTTATTGCAGTTTTTGTTTACAAATTTGATTGTTCTCAAAGGGTTTGGGAACAGGCGGAAAACATTAAGGATAAAATGTTCTTTATATCTAGTCTTGACCCGGCATTTGCTTGTCAAACCATTAATCCAGAAACTGAAGGTGGCCGCATCTACATTGCCTTAAAGAACTGCAATTTTGTTTATATTTACAACATTGAAGAAAAAAGTATCGTGACTTCTCCGCCTTTCTCCAATTTACCAGAAAATTTGCTTTATTCGATATGGTTCATGCCTGATACAGGGTACTTTAATTTCTTTTGACTCATTTTCTTTAAGAATATATTACTCCTCTCTCTCTATGTGTAGATTATGTTTTTAATGTATATGTTTTGTAGGATGACTGATACACTAAAGGAAGAAATAGGAAAATCTCATCAAATTAGAGAAAAAGAAAGTACATGTAATGTGGTCTATTTAAAGGATGCAGGGGATAAAGCTCATATTAAATTTGCACTTCCTCTAGACGTGGTTGAAGTGATTGCAAAACATATTAACGATGTGCTTGCTTATTTGCAATTTCGAGCCAGCAATAAACTTCTATGTCTAGCCGCACCACTGATTCAATGGAGATCATCTTCTTCCATGTCCATGTCAAGGTTTGATGATCTCTCAATGTGTCCTTTATTTGTGTTCTCAGAGAAGGACAAGATCTTCACTTTTGTGCATCCAAAGCATGGTCTCAATTACAAAAACATCATAAATTTTCCTCAAGGTGAACGATGGAACTTGAATTCTGAAATTTGTTGTTCAAAAGATGGTTGGCTATTACTGGTTGCAGTTAACAACACAAGCTTTCAAGTTTTCTTCAACCCCTTTACTAAAGAAGTGTTCCGACTTCCAATTTTTCATAAAAGAATATGGAATATAAGATGTTTTGGCATGTCAGATTCCTCAACCTCTTCTAAATGTGTGATCGTTGAGTTGGTTAAAGGATTATCTACTGTTACAACGGCATATATAAACTTTATGGAAAGAGGTTATGAACATTTTACATTTGAAAGCAGGACATTTCCTCACTACAACATAAGTCCTGCTTTTCATAATGGATTATTTTATTTTCTTAGCATAACAGGAAAGTTGGCAGTTATAGAAGTAACAAAAGAAAATATAAGATGGAAAGTACTTGAGGAGCTTCAAGCTCCATGTAGCACATGCTTCAACAACTTTCTAGTTGAATGTGATGGCAATCTATTGTCAGTATTTGAGAGTGATTTTGCAAAAGGGGTCCAAGTTTTCAAGTTAAATGAGTCTACAATGACATGGATGAAAGTTAAAAGCCTGAAAAATCATATGATATTTGTTGGCAAAACATCATTTTCTGTCGTGGCAAACATTCCTGAAATGGAAAACAAAATCTATTTTCCTAGATTTTATGGTAAGAATGTTGTGTTTTATTCTTTAGAAACAAATAACTATCACACATTCAAAAGTGATGAAGTGGTAAATTTTCATCATATGAGAGAATACTTGAATGGTACGTGGATTCAGCCAAGATGGCACTAAGTTTAAGTTGTTCACAAGTTGCCAAAAGATTAAATTAGATACAAATTTCTTTTCATGTTTATTTTATGTTTTTCTATTTGGAGAAGTCTTCTATTTTAATTTTTTACTCATTATAATATTTTCTTTTCTTATTCATGAGACAATATTTCCTTCATGAACAATTATATTCTGTTGTATAGCCATCATAAAATTGATGACACGTTTTATCAAGGGTTGTTAGGCAGGTTTGCATGCAACTTATCTCTTGTATGAAGTGGTGGCTCTTGCATGCTAATCACTCTTTCAGTTTGGTTGTGGACTCCTCTCAGTGGTTTCAGATTTCATATAAAAAAATCAAAATAAAAAAAAATTATAAAAATAAAATAAAGTTCTCTTTAAATATAAGACTTTCTATAAACGTTTGGACGTGTATACTACACTTTTTAAAATATATTTCTTATTAATTTAATAATTTACATGAGTACCATTTGGTCCTTCGTACCACTTGGGACTTGTATCTCTCTGTGCGGTTCTGGACTTGTAACTCTGTTTGTGTGATTTCAATTTATTGATGTTGGTTTCGTAGTTGTCGTTGTTAGCATGAGCAGTTGGTTCATGACTCTGTTGTTTCATGGTGTGATCTATGTGCATTGTTCGGTTGGAAGCCTCTCACCAGCTAGATTTTGAGAAATTGATTAAGGAGAAATTGGTAAAAATATAGGTTGCTTGTTGTAATACTATTAGAGTAAAATTGGTAAAAATTGCTTATAAGTTGCTTAGATCCAATGTGGCAATTTGGACCTACAAAAAGCAAGTTAAGCAACCATCTTAAATAGGCAGCTCATTGCGGCCACCAAAAATATACTTTTTTTTTTCTCCATTTATAAATATAATCATTGGGTTGGGGTCATGTAAAAATACTTTCTCTATTTAGAGCTATATATAAAAAGGATATAAATTTTTGGGATGATTTTTTCATTATTCCTATCTTACGCTTAAAAAAAACTACCAACAAAAAAAGTAATCAACTATATATAAAAAAGATACAAATTTTTGAGATGACTTTTTCATTATTCTTATTTTACCCTTAAAAAACACTACCAACAAAAAAAGTAACCATCAAGTTTACTATTTTTTTTAACAAGTGCTTATATAACAAAATCAGTTACAGCAAAGATAGTTTTACAATTTATATACCTCAGTAGAATAGAAAATACGAATCACACAAACGGCGTGCCCGTTTGGCCGCTAGTATATATAAAAGATCTTGTTTGATTCGTGTCTTTTCCGTTGAATAAATATGATATTCATGTCAGCTATATATCTGTGCGATATTCACTAAGCATGTAATTATTCCACAA
This sequence comes from Trifolium repens, assembly GCA_030408175.1. NCBI lineage: Eukaryota > Viridiplantae > Streptophyta > Magnoliopsida > Fabales > Fabaceae > Trifolium > Trifolium repens. Next base: position 7,692,447 of record CP125839.1, read on the forward strand.
ATATTGAGATATTCACAGATATTCATGGAAGATTTTTTTTTTTCTTTATAAAATTGATTATTGAAAATAAAATGGTTTTTTGAAAATAAAATGGTTTTAACTTTTTTTAAAGACATAAAAAAAATATTAACATACAATATTCATACATTTTTCTCTAATTATTGTATGAATATTTTTCTCTGATAAATTTCTGTGTATTTTGCTATAGATGTAAATGTTACTGTTTTCATACTGTGTTTGTAGATTCAATCCCATTAAAAGTACTAAAATATTAATGTGATGTTAAATTATGGGTTGTGATATGAGTTTTTTAGAGTTCCACAGTTGAAGAAAAAAATTAGTGAATTATTATAAGATGATGTGGTTTAATAGGGTCCACAAAATAACTTTAAATGAAGTTCACCATTTGAAGAATAACACTTACTTAGGCACAACACCAAATAAAAGGTGTAGGGCACACACACAAAATTTTAAAGATAAAATGATTGACTAATGTTAGATGATGTGACTAATTTATTTAACATTTATTTTTTTCCTTTTATGTGTGTGTGCCTAAATGTATTTTATTTGGGGTTGTGCAATTGTTCCCATTTGAATTGCTCTGGTCTGTTTGGTTTGGAGGTTTTGGAGGGGACGGGAAGAGAGGTGATATTTTAAATTTGGCTTAAACATCATTTTCGTCCCTGTAAGTTCATAAATTTTTTGTTTTAGTCCCTGTATCTTTTTTTGTTGCAAATTAGTCCCTGCATGTGCAAATCTTTTTTTATTTTAGTCCTTAAAGCTAAAATCCGCAGGAAAATTCCCTGGTTTCCTGCGAATTTTAGTTTTAAGGGATTAAAACCAAAAGATTTGAGTATATAGGGATTAATTTGCAACAAAAAAAGATACAGGGACTAAAACAAAAAAATCACGAACTTACAAGGACGAAAATGATGATTAAGCCTTTAAATTTTTATATTTGGTTCAACTTTTTAACGAGGGGATGAGAGGGAAAGGAAGAAGTAATTTACTTTTTTGCCTTAACCTTAAAAATTTAAAATAAGGATTAAATTCTAATGGATATATTACGTCAAAAAAAAAAATCTAATGGATATATAACAAAAAAAAATCTAATGAGTAAAAAACCTAAATTTTTTTTGTTGTAAAAAAAAAAAACCTAAAATTTTAATATTCCAACAAAGATAATTTAAAATTTTAATAAAAAAGTGATGGTAATTTTGTCAACATAATAAATTATGTTTTATCTCGCCTCCCCTCCTTAAAAATCCCTCCCCACACCTCCCCTCCCCCTCAGTTGAACCAAACAGACCATAAGATTCTTGACCTCAACTCGCTACAAACCCATAACCTTAAAAGTTTTAACATTTATAATTTAAACGAACTAAAAAATGATTGTTTTTAAAGAACCAATTATCTTACCTTTGTAAATTTAGAACCAAAATGAAGCAAGAAAAATAAAATTGGCTTATGGGACGAAAAATATAATTTGATCATTTTTTTAAAGATTATATAACTTATGTTTTTTCTAAAATAAAACTTATAGTGTTATTGTTTTGACCTAAAAAATATTATTTAGACTGAAAACTTGAATTGTGTTAAAGTTGATTTTGTAAATTTTTTTAATCAAAAGTTGTCTTTGTAATTAAAATAAACTTAAATATTATATTCGGTCTCTATATTTTCATATAAAATTTAGGTCTCCTATTCTAAAAACTAAATTTTTAGCCATAAATTAAATTTTTGTGGAATTGTTTTTGATACTTTCAATAGATTTGATACTTAATTTTTGTGGAATTTTGAGTCATTATTCAATTATCAATACTCTTGACACATACAGATGGTAAAAATATTACTGTAGATTAACTTCCTATTGCCAAGTCACCAAAAAAACTTTACCCAAAGGACCGTTAATTACAACTTTACCAATACATGTAAAATTTTTTTTGATACTTCTTATCGGTGGCATTTAGCCTGGTCCACTAAGGTATTTGTTCACCATGGTCAAATTGATTTTTAATCTTTAGATTAAATAAAGAACACATTATTATGGTAGTCTTTCAACACTAGATATTTTCTCTTTTCACTCTATCTTCCACATCATTCTCTCTCCTTCATGTTCCACTCACGCATCCAGGAAAACAACATCAAGGTTCAATCAACATAGTAAGGAACACCAAAATCTTAATTGAAATTTCCAACAGTAAAAAAAAACTCAACAACTACCAGTCCAATCAATGAAATCCCAAACACCTGCCATAAGCAATACTATGGAGTATGGACACAAATTCACAATTTATTTTTTCAAAAAATAAAACAAACTAAAATCTGCATTCAAAAACATTCTAATCTACTGTTCGATGTTGGTACCAATTTTTTATTTTTGTTTAGATTTTTTATTGCAGAGAGGTTTTGAAATTTTAGTGATAGATGATATTTGAATTTGATTTTCTTGTTGATTTCAGTTTTTTTTACCGGGGTTCTTGAGTTTTTTTGTTGGTGGCTGGGTGGTTGGAACAATGAGGGAGATGGGTTGTAGAGGTGGTGGTTAGATGTAAGTTTGAGAAAAAGATTAAAAGTGGGTTGCTGCTAAATTCCAAACGGTGGTGGGATTGGGGCAAGGTGGAAAGAGAAAGAGTATAAGATGTGATATGGTGTTAGAGATGTATGATAAAATTCAATAGAGTTGCAAAATCTAACCGTTAATCTAACATGGACCATGGTGGACAACTTTAATACTTGACCATGCTAAATGCCACCCTTCTTATCTTGCATTACCGTCTTCCTTGCCGCCCCTATTCACTAGGGTTCTTATGCTGCGATTGCCAGATGTCGTCGCTGAGGCTTTTCTCGATGTTTCGATTGCGTGACGGTTTGTGTGTGACGATTTGCATGTGATTCGAAATCGAAAATTTGTTCTCTTCCATACCGTCGTCGTAGCCGCCCCTATTCACTAGGGTTCATAACCTGCGTTTGCCATCTGTTCGATTGCGTGAATTGCGTGAATATTTGTATTTGATTCGTATTCGTATGAAATCTGCTGGTGGAGGTATGTACTGCATTTCCTATATGATTCCAAATAGTTCTTCTGGTGGAGGTGTCTTCTGTTGTTTAGGTTTTATCTGTGATTATATTTTCCCCCCAAAGTTGCATGATTCGATTTTGAAATTCAAATCCCCTGAATTTATTTGATTAATTAAATTCCATTGTCCTGTATCCTAATGGTTATAAATATGTCCTTTCTGTTGTGGTCTGATTTGTATTTCCATTGATTGTTTGGATTGTTAATCGCTAACTTCAATCATGGAACAGATCTCAGAGCGTTTTTTAAATTAAAAAAATTAGATTTTTTTTATTAGTTTATCTTCCGCTATAAATTGAGAGGTTTGGACAAACAAGGTTGCTCACACAAATCTGTTTGCATCTTCTTTAATCATGGAAAAGCTCTGACCAATATTTACCTGAGAAAGAGGGGATTCGTATTAAGGCTGTGTTTTGCGCTTATGGAAAGTCAACTTTCCTTAATCCTTCCGAGCCGAGTTCAATTGAAATGGTGCTCGTGGATGACAAGGTTCGATATAATTTTTTTTCGTCGATAATCATGTTATGTCTTAAATAAATGTTCTATCATGCTGGATGATTTATTATGTTCTTAATTTCTATGGTGTGTTTCATTTGTTAGGGAGGTAAAATCCATGCTTCCAAAGTTGGAATCATGCGGTCTGGATAGCCACCACATAAATAGACCAGATAGAATGCAGAACAACTCAACACTTGATAAAGTCAATTCTGTCAAGGGTATAGATATAGCAGCCTTTAACCATTGAATTTCATTATATGCACCACTTAGTTTCTAAGGTTAGAAATAATTAAGTTATGTTTGTTTTAGTTTGACATAATTCTCCTTTATTATTTAATAGATGTAATTGATATGATGTTTATGTGTTCATAGGCTTATTTGTGTGTTTTATTTGTTTGAATAGTGGGAAATATGAGTGTGCTCTATTTGGTGACTATGTTGATGATTTGAATAAGAAGATGGAGAAATCTTCTAAAGGCCTTCCTGCATAAGTTTTGAGAATGGGTTAGCTATTGACTGGAAGAATTTGTGTTTTCCTGCATAAGTTTGTAAGTTAGTAGTAAAATTCTAATGTTCACATCTTATTTTGGTAGGATTGCTCTTCATGGCATAAGTTTGGAAATATATTTGTTGAATCATAGGTTCAAGGTCAAGATTGAAATGAGCGATTGTGATTCTACTACTGGATTCATTCTCTTTGCTTCTTACATGAGTTATTTGATAGAGAAGTCATGTGCTTACTTTGTTGCCCAAACAAAGGTATATAAATTATTTTTGTTACAAGTTTGCTGCAATATTTTTAGTTTGTTCTCCTCGCGGAATCCAAGTTGAGAGAGATAAATTGAACAAGTATTTGCTTATATGAAAAAATTATTGAAATCTTTGTTGCCCAGGGCCCATATGTTACTTATGCCAAGGTTTTTACAAAACACCCTTTGTTTTTGTTACCTATATGCTTTGTCACTATACTTCATTTTGTTGTTCTTCACAAATCCATGATTTTTTCTATCTTAATTTGCAGGCTATGTCTCAGATTATTGATGTTGGTTCAGATGAAATAGCAAATGATGTTGATTTTATGACCCCTCCTGCTGAAGTAAAAAACCAGTGACCATGAAGAGGAACCTCAATGAATCTTTTCAATGTTGTAGCTCAAGTTGAAGGGAAAAAATGTTTGAGGAAAGTCAAGATAGAGAAGGAATGAATTCTATGGATTTCATGAATCCTTGATTATCATAAATAATTGGTTATACCTCTTATTAAGTTTAGTATTGTATGTGTGTTATGTTGAGCTCATTGTGATTGAGCCTTAAATAATAGTTGTTTGTTCCACTGCATTGTGTTTATGTATATGCAGTGATGTTTTGTCTCCTATATGGAGTTGAATGTTATGTTTTCTCCTGCATTGCTATGATGTGAATGCCACTATCTTCAATGTATTATAAGTTATGGTAATGAAACATTTTAGTTCTAGGAGTATTTTAGATTTGGCTTCTTAATTAAAGTTTGTTGCAGAGTCAATTTCTTACTCTTCATTGGTAGTTTTATATAGAAACAAAATGAAATTGATCTGCATGATTTGTGAAATCATTAATCTCTGGAAAATGTGATTGTGTTTGCAACATTGATAGCTTCTTTAGCATGTATGCTTGGCCATGATACAGGTTGGAAAATGATAGAAAAAGTTGTGGTTATAGAATCTAATGTTGTGACTTTGATTTATTGTTTTTTATCCTGATATGGAGATTGATGTTAATCACTTAATTATGTGTTTGTTAATGTTTTGAGTTTGCAGACTAATTTATATAAGTAATAGCTAAAATAGTGTTGATTCTTGATTGTATTTTGGCAAACTCTTAAAAGCTTTTGCTAATGACTTTTATTGTGGTTGGTTTCATTAATTAGCTTCTCAAACACAATCGTGTTCCTTATATTAAAAATAGTGTTGATTCATGTTTATTATATAAGCTTCTCAAATTTGATATTTTAGATTTAAGTAATTTTATCATTTATAGAGTGTTCCTTATAGCCATTCAGAAAAAATAGTGTTCCTCGTATTGAAAATATTAAAATTCATAGTCATGAAGATCTGTAGTGTTAACAATTTTAATAGGTGTAGTTAGTCATATTATATGATGAAAATAAAAAATTTGATGTCTCAGGGCCAATATAGTTAAGATTGATTTTTGTGTTGGGACGATATGAGATTCATTTTTGATAAACAATCGATTTCTCGGGCGCTCGGCGAGTTTTCATTTATATCCTTACGCTATTTAAGTAGCGGACGACGGACGTTATATAAATGAGAAATTTTAAAGAAAAAATACCCTATATAAAATTTCAAGATTTTTATCTTTAATCTACTTAAATAGTGGGTTCGTCCGCTACTTAAATGATAAATATATTTTTGCTTTTATTTGTACTTCTCAAATTTATATATATGTATTGATTCGTTTTCTAATATATTCACTAGAAAAAAGTCCAGCGGAACCAAAAAAAAAAATCTGCACGGGTAAAAAAACTAGTTATACACATTTTAATATATAACTTTGCAGCATTTATTTGACATATTTTTAAAGACAAAAATATTAAGTGTGGTTTATTAAACATATTTTTTATTTAGGTTATAATTTTTCATTTTTTATGAAAATGTTACTTTTTGTAGTCATATTTTTATCCGTGTTTGTCATGGATCCGGATACATTATTGTAAATTGTAGAAAAATAGATAAAATAATTAGGAATATGTTGATTAAAAAATAATTGATGTGATTGAATATTGAATTAACATTACTCAGTAGGACTTGCTTACTGTGCTTCTTGATTGAAACTTCTTAATGTCACGGTGCAAGTAACATTGGGTTGGGAAGACACCAAATTTGCTCTAGTGGTGACAGATTTGAATAGTATGAACGAGGTTCCGAGTTCAAAGTTCAAACCTCATTGGCTACAATGTAAAAAATAATAATATTGGGTTGGGAGGTTGATAAAATCAATACCAATAAGTGAAATCAAATATCTACCCAGGTAAACAAAGGTGTGGTTAGCAAGCAATTCTTTTTTCCTATTTGCATTTAAACAATGGTCCCTTGGTAGGTGCTGCAGTACAATTTTGACTCAAATGAGAAAAACTTGGATTTGTTCCATTTATCTTTAGCATCATATCATAAATAAATTAGATTAGTGCAACCAATATTGACTACTGTGCTTGCCTTTTTTTTTTGTGTCAAGACTACAGTAATTCTTGACAAATAAGGCATTTGCAAAGGTACACTAGTAAGTCATTGAACATGTACTACAAAGTAGGTGAGGTCCATTTAAATAATATACCAATCTCTAAAGAAAAATATTTTTGTCATCCAACCCATTTTCTTGTGCGCCCTGCGAATTTACCAAAATATCCCTATCCGCTACTTAAGTAGCGGATACACCCAAAAACTCCCTACCATTATAACGTCCGTTACTTAAGTAGCGGATAACATTTTTCAAAATTTCTCATTTTTATAACACCCGCTACTTAAGTAGCGGAAGGGTAAAATGGGAAAGACGTAAGGCGCGCAAGTAACCGGTAGGGTGGCAAACGTAAAATTCAGATTATAGCAGGAGTGATATTTGGCCTGAAAGTGGCTTAAATTAATCTCAATAGAAAATTTTAAGAGATTGCAGTGCAGAAGAGAGAAACTCTAAAATCTAGTAAATTATATCATTAAGCAAATCAAGAGTATTGGCATGTAGAGGGGGAAAACAATAAAACATAATTGAAAAGTCCACTGAGCTCTATAAATTGATCATACATATTTTAAATTCGTACTACGGATCATGGACAGTTTGAGAACAATGCAGGACGCATACCAACACGTACGTTGGTTACCATAGTCGTCTCTTGCACTTCTTGAACAAGTCAGCGTAGTAGAATTGATGACCCGAAAGCTAAGTCTTCATAGCATCATTGCCCACCCTTGAATTAAGATAGAAAACAAATTCAAAGCATTAGTCACCTTCCAACCAATATCATTGAAAATTACTCCAAATACATTCATCACTTCCAAAAGATTATTTTGTCGCCCATTTTCTTAATCATACCGAGCCAAGTGTTTTTTCATTCACAAATAATTTATGAATGCTATCAAAATTCCCCTAAACAAACTTATTTCTACCGACTTCAGACTAGCTTTTGTAGGATGACAAGATGATTTGAGTTACTTAATAGCGGGAGACAGTTCATGGAGGATGGTATACTCCGATGCCATATTGAAATTATAGGGTTTTAGATACAGAGAGGAAAGGAATAATAAATAGTAATATATTCTTAACATAACTCTATACTCTAAGATAAGATGAGAAGAGAATATTATCATATATTCTAACAGTGTAAATCAAGATTTCCTAGAAATTACAGATCAATTAACTTATTGCAATAAATTACTTCTAAGTAAAAACAAGGGGGTTTGGTAGATAGACTAACCTGAACACATGAAGGAATTTCCGTTCGACCAACAACAGCAGTGCTAGAAATGTGCGAGGGAGCAGCTGAACTAACATTATGATCTCCACTTGCTCCATTTGGACGATGCTCAATGTCTTTCTCTAGAACAAACCTCCCTTCGGAAAAGCCTGAAGTTCCCTCACTACGGACTGGAATGAGAGGAGAACTCGACCTTTTTGAGGCAAGATCAAGGCGTTCAATCATACGTGAAACTCCAGCTATGCCTGCATTCATCTCACGCTGAACACCTTTACTCAGCTCTTTCACTGTCACATTACGAGCAAGTAACTTCTCTTTAAGGCCACGGGTACTTTTAGAAATTGATTCCTTATATCTGTTGCAAGATTTAAGACATGTTAGCATTGAAGGGTAATCAAAGTTTACCAGAATCCAAGAGCTGATATGTTTACCTGGCTGATGCAGCAGACAATTTGGATTTGATGGACTCGGGAAAGGAGAACATCTCAGAAGTGTTCAGTTTGCTCTCATCCTGAGGTGGTGACGGACTGTAAAGAACTCTGAACACAAACCAGGAAAAAGTTAACACATGAAACATCATTAAGTAAACAAGTAAATGGCTATTTTAGTCCTTGAATGTATCAGACACTAACAATGTAGTTCCTGGATTAACCAACGTTACAAAACATTCTCGAATGTATCTCTCGTTAATCAGTTTTGTACTCAATTGTGTTCTTCGTTAGTTAGTTTGATCCTACAATTATTGAATGTGTCTTCCATTAGTCAGTTTAGTACATCAAATTTAACAGAAGAAACCCTCAAGGACGTTTTTGTAATTTTGATACATTCAGAGACTACGGTGATAACACCTCACATATTTAGGGGCCAAAATGAGTTTTTACTCATAAGTAAACACTCAAGAAAAAAGCTTCTGTCTAGATAATTGTTGCCAGTTCCACTGCTTTATTATACTTAAAAGTCATAGACAACCAGTACCTGGGCCGGTAAGGGACATCAGTCTCAATACGACTAATGTTTCTTGCAACCTTAGGATGATTGCGGCCAATTGATGGTAAACCATAGATCGGTGAACTACTGTCACCTGGTGAAATTGTAAGAGTCGGTTGCAAAGAAGAGTTGAAAACAAACATCTCTGATGGACCTGCTCCGGGCGATCCTTGTCTTTTCTGTCTCTGGACAAGACGAGCTCTACTTGCAGCGGCATATAGGCGCTGCATAATTTCCTCATTAACATCAATGTCATCTGAGCAAGAATCATCCTGAAAGGAAATAGTTTTCTTCTAATCATTGAATGATAACACAATACATCTATCAAGAAAACTAACACAAGAAACGAGTTTCATAACACTATCAATTCACTCACATGGTCATCATTAGAATATCCAAAGGGGACACGAGAATTAGTGGGTGAAGATGAATAATTGTTTCTTGATCTTGAGCTTTTTTCAGCATCCACAGCGATCAGAAGCTCTTGGCTACAAAAAGATACATCATCGGTGAACACTACTAATCAAGAAACTTGCAGGGAGGGGGATTGAAAGTAAAAATATACCTAGCAGGGTCTTTCAAAGAAAGTGATTGCCAACATATTGGGCACTCTTTGCTTCTCTGTGACCTAAGGAGAAAATAAGTTGTGTTAGAAACAACTAATCACAGCGGTCAAAGTCTGAATTACCAGGGCCCCTTACCCCGAGAACCAGAGAGTTAATACCCAAAAAAATAAATAAAACCCATCACAACAATCAACACCAATCCATTATAAAGCCACACCAATCCATTATAAAGCTATAAAGCTTACCATTCAAGAATGCAATGCAGGTGATATTCATGTTTGCAACAGGTAACCTGAAATTGAGAAAGAAACATATTAATCAACCGTTAGGTTTAGACATTAATATATGCAGATTGCAAATTTTCACTTATTTTTGGTTTAACCCTCTGGTTCCCGGGGAAAGGGCCCCAGTAATTCAGAGTTCGGCCGCGATGAGCCTTGGAACACAAATTTTTCCTTTGATTATCTACAGGTTGTAACTAATCCACACAAGTGCATAATTAAACACATCAAAGGATCCACCAAGCTTAATCCTGTTATAAACTCACTGAGATAATATATGCTAAATTGCTAATCCTCATCCACACATAAAAAAAAATTATTAATTGATGATTAATTAAGAACAGTGAAAATCTGAGCAACTTCAATCAAAACAATTAGACCCAAACCACAAAAAAAAAAAAATCATACCAATCTTACAATTTTTAACAAAATGATAGAGAAACCATCAGAAACACACATCAAGATATCAAATTTATGTACAACATACAGTAAAAACAAAATCTTTAACAAATTAACAAGTGAATCAATAAGTTCATGAACATTTGATCAGTGATTAAAGTTAAAAACTTTTTCAAAAACCCAAATGCAGAAAGCAATAAAACAGTGATGAATGAAAACATACAGTAGATGGGTCATGAAGAGTGAAGGATTCTAAGCATATACTGCAGGAATCTTCAAAAGAGTCATCATCAAAAGTTGAAGAAGAAGAAGAAGATGGAGCTGAAATGTATGAGAAAGAAGGTGGTGGAGGAGGAGTAGAAGATGAAGAAGAGAAGGAAGTGAAATTAGCCATGGTTATGGTGTTAGGTGTGAAGTGATGAGTGAAGAAGAAGAAGAATAAGAAGAAGAAAGGAACCCTAAAAAGAAGGGAAAGAGAAAGAAAAGGGAAAATCCGATTCAGACGTATGATGAGATCAAAGTGTATGACTTTTTTATTTATTGTGTCTGAACAAAATAAAGAAAGAATTTGATAGTAATTAATTAAATTAATTAATTACTTAATTAGTCTGCTTTTGGATTTTCTTTTCTCTTTTTGTGTTTTGATGACTTATGTTTAACGTTAACTCCAATGATCTTTTGTTTGTGCCGGTATCACATACTCCCACTAGCACGTATTTGTATTTTGAGTAATCGTCATTTTTCAATTGAGTACTATTATATTTTTTTCGGTTTTATTTATAAACAAAAATTAATAAAAAAAAAAATTGGCCTCAAATATAAGTTAAAGTAAGTACAATCAACCTTATTTAATGCTATTCTTCCAAGATACCCTCATTAATTGATACTTTTTGACATGATTGCATAATCTCAATCCAAATTTCCGGCCACAAATATAAGCAAAAGTGCACTTTTTAGATTAATTGAATAATTAATGTATTTGGACTATAATATATACCAGATACATATATTATACAATGAATTTAAAGAGTGCACTTTTGCTTATATTTGTGGCCGGAATGAGTATATTAAAAGGTAGTTTGGTAAAAATAAGAAATTCCTTAATATGTGTGAAACAAGATAATTTTGCTTATAAATTAATGTCCGAGGGAGTATCATTTAAATTTGTTTAAATGGTAAGGGTTGTGAGCACTTTAAATGGATGGTTAAAGGTTCAATTTTTAATTGTTCCTTTTTGGAAAGTTAGGAGACGTTCAAAAGAAATTCCAGGTGAAATGTTCCAGGCCACAAGAGAAGGATATGTCACATATCTCTATCTAAAAATCTTAAAGTATTGGGTTAATGAGTCACTTAACTTATATACTCCATTCAACATTCTTCATATTTACACTTGAAACCAACCAATTTTCCATAAGTGTGAGTTTTCACATCTTATAATCAAATACTAGGATACATTCCCGCTTTTCTACCAAGTCGGACCATAGTTCGGGAAAGCTCGAAAGAAACATCAAAGTCAAATATTCTAGGATCACAAGAGAGGGATCGAGACACCACATTTCCATCGAAAAATCGACATTAGGTTAACAACATTCTTTTCATTCATAGTTGATGTGGAATTTAACCACTTACACTTGAAATCCAACATTCATATGTATGAAAAAGTTTGGTTAATAGAGAATAACACACTTTGTGTGCCCCAAAATTTGGTTAAGAGGGAAGAACCAATTTTATATTTTTATATGTCTACAATTTCTTTGACAAAGATTTAGCCACCACTATTAACCGTAGAAACTTCATATCTATAATATAGTAACTAAAAAATCACCATAAAACTTCTAATAGTATTATCAAGGAATACATTAAAAAATATGTATTATATATATAAGTCAAAAACTTAATAAAATAATTAAGAGTCATGTTCACCGGTATCTTAGAAACATTTGTTAGCACTTTCTATAAATAAGTTTTTTTTTTTTTATCTAAACCTATATTTTAAGAACATTTATTAATTATTATTTTCATCAAAAAGAAAATTTACATTTTATTGTGTTAATCCTTTAAAGTCTTAGAGAGAAAAACTCTAATATTCTAAAATTCAATCACAAAATAAATAAATTAAATTAAAAACTATTCATTTAAAAAATTAAACTTGAGTGCTTTTTTCCAACAATTTGTCTTAATAAAACTCATTAATACATTTTTTCGAATGAGACAGTGGAGCTAAAAGGTGAAGAGTGATAATATTTTAGGACCTATAACCTATTAATACAAGTCATCACAACATATCACTCTCATAGTTTTCATTTTTGGAAACAAACTGTATTATTAAAATGTGCATATGCCAATATGTTTAAGGAAATAAGAGGCTGAGTCAAAATAAAAAAATAAATAAGAGGCTATTAGAGTTTGTAAGAAGTTGCACTCCATCCATGTAGTTAAGACAAGTGTCATGGTAAAGGGCATAAGTTATGGTGCATAAGCCATGTTTATGCACCGTGCATAAATACCCAAAATTGCTTAGTGTACCCCTCAAATTTCTAGTGCACCCCCCAAATTACTTAGCGCACCCCCTAGATTTTTAGGGGGTGCGCCGGAAATTTGGGGGTACGCTAAATAATCTGGGGAGTGCATTAAGTAATTTTCATTATTTATGCACGGTGCATAAGAAAAAAGCTTATGCACCATAATCACTCCCATGGTAAAGTACACAGAGCAATGCAATGGGACCAACATGAAGGAGTATGTGGCTACTGGCTAGTAAAATCATCAACCTTTGAGTTTATTAAATAACAGCCTTATAAAGTCTACACACTAGATCGTGTCATGTCGGTGTGGTGGAGTTGAATTGCTTAAGAGGGAGGAAACATTAACCCAGATTAATTATATATGAGTGGTGTTATTTGTACACCCAAAAAGTTATCCTTTTTGAGACAACTCTCATATTCTTTGGTAACAAAAATAATAAAGTGAGAGGAGGAGAGAGAGAGTGAGAATGTAATAAGAGTATGAGAGAGAGAGTTGTCCAAAATTATCAATTTTTTGATTGTACAAATATCATTTCTCATTATATATTCCAATTCTATCTAGGTTCTACTACTCATATACAAGCTACATTGATGTTATTCCAATACAAAATTAATATTGTAGTACACTAAAAAGTAATTTGACGACACATATTAACATTCTTTTATTTATATTAATTATGAATCATATTACTATTAGGCTCGACCCATACGGAAGTGTAGGTAGGGGTGGGCAAAAAACCAAAAAACCAAACTGAATTGCTAAACTAAATCAAATCGAACAAAAAAAACTGAACTATAACCAACAGTTTTAAAACCAAACTGAAACAGTTCAGTTCAGTTCATGATTAACAGTTTGGTTCGGTTCGGTTCAGTTCAGTTTAATGGTTTGGTTTTTTAGTGCAAATTTAATTATGGTTTGGTTTAAAACCATAAAACGAACCACTTTAACAGTTCGGTTCGGTTCAATTTTAAAGACAAACAGTTCAATTCAGTTCGGTTATTCTAAATTTTGAAAACAGTTTGGTTCAGTTCGGTTCAGTTTTCCTCCAAAACCAAACCATGTTCATCCCTAAGTGTAGGGCGACTGGTGGCATCAGACATCAAAATTTTAAAAGTAACAATTTAAAATTTTGAATCCTATAATAATAGTTATATATTATTAATATTTATAAAATATCAGATGTATTTAATAGATTAATTTTGAAATTATAGAGTAATAGTCATATAGTACCAATTAATGTTCATAAAATATCATATGTTTAATATTATAATCGAGTAAAAAAAATTTAAATAGATGATCATTCATTTTATATTTTTTATTAAAAATTCATTTTTAATATTTAAATCAAACCTTCAAATAGTTAGGCTAACCCTATACTACTTACTATTGAAAAATAAAAATAGCAAATAATAGACTTCACAACTATAGTTAATTTTTTTAATCCCATTCAATCAATATACTCCATTCAAATATGGCGAGGGGAGGTAGAACATATGTCGACTTTGGGCAAGGAAGATTGTGTGTGTATTTTTATTTTTCTTCTAAAATGTCCAAGACTAAATAATTTGGAGAATCAATCATCATTTATTAGTAGAAATCTTTTACTAATAAAAGGAAGCTCCTATGTTATTCTTATGCCTTCATTGTGTCTATGTGGCATGTCTAAACGAGCTCCAATTCTTGATTAAAAAAAGCTAAAATTCTTCATTGTTTTTATCCCACAATTTATTATATTTGTCTATTCATTTTCCAAAATCATGGTTATGTTTTTTGGTTGAAGAGTAGTTAAACCTCATGATCATTGAAATTCTTTCCAATCAATATATTCAATAATGATAAAAGAAATAGAAATTATAACCATCTATAATCTTTATAAGCAATATTCACTAACCACAACTTTTTATCCATACTCTCATTTTCATAGTTTTGTTCTTTTACATGTTTTCTATATACCAATTTTACACTTTTAGCAATAATTAGCAAACCATGTTTATTCTCAACAAGTAAGTCAACTATTATCCTATCTTTTCAAGTATAAATATTAGTCTCATTTCAATGTCTATTTTTTTTAACTTTTTTAGGGATCAAATTGTCCAAAGATGATAAAGGAACATATGTTGGAACGAACATGTTGAGTTAGCAATATGCCATTTTCATTATATGTAAGTTTTATGTATACTTAATTTATGGATTTGTATGTTATGTAAAATAAACTATCGTATGTCTTTGATTTAGCAACACGTTATTTGGTTCTAATTTTCTTTCAAAATATCGTATGTCTTTCAAAATTCTAACCTATATATATCTGGGGTAGTGGAATAGTTGCAGGATCATTCTTGGTGAGGAAGAACTAACATACGACTATGATGGTATATCGGCAAAGAAGGTGAAGTTGTTTGAAGATCTCCATGTCATATATATATATATATATATATATATACATTAGAAGAGTAAAAAAAATCCTCCAAAAAAAGTGAATTTGTTTATATATTGACATTTTTGTTTCTATGTGTAGACTGAAGTTTGAGTCTGTCAAACTTTAGTAAAAAATTCTATGGTTAAAAAAAAATATCCTCAACAAATTAGTTGCCCTGTTGCATGAATATAATTTTCTATGATACGAGAACAATATAACATGTCGAATTGAATTGGTTAAAACAAAAGAAATGAAAATGGTTACAAGCTGCCCATTAAGCTCCTAACTCTCCACTAAATCAATTTAATGCATGATGAGATAAGAATCGATAAAAAAAAAATGTCATTGTAAGAGACTGTATAATTTACATTTGTTTTGCATTATTTGTCTTAACTTTCCACTAAATTGAATTATATGATGATACATGAATTAAGAAAAATTTACTTTTCTGATGTTACATTTTTTATTAATTAATTACTATTCTCCTAATATTTTTTTAAACATAACTTTGTCACACCAACTTTTAAACTACTACTTTTTTATATTCCTTAACTATAACTGTGGTTATTTATTCTATAGTTTTATTATAATATTTAATGATAATTTTATCATACAAACCTTCGAACTTCTAATTTTTCATTTAACTATATATATAATTATGCTTATTATAATTATTATTTTCATTTGTGAAAATATTTTAAGTATGTATTTAATCGAACGCACGGGTTTATCTCTAGTTTAATTAAAGCGAAGAGTTTTTGCTCTATATGATGTACAAGTTCAACACATAATTTGACATCTAGGAGATTTGAACAAAAAAATTCAAAAGGAGTATATTCTAAAGTTCCAAGTCTTTATATTGAGATTGTGTATATATATTTTAGGCAAAATTACATATATGGTCCTTTATCTTATTTATTTGTAACATTTTAGTCCTTTATCTTTTCTTCTGTCCGTTTAGGTCCTTTATCTTGTGCATTTGTAACACTTTAGTCCTTTTTCCCATTTTTTATTAAAAAAATACTGATGTGGCTAGCCACATCAAATGATTTTATTTTTAAAATATATTTTTATTATAAAAATAAAGAAACCCAGAAAAAGATGAAGATCTTCATCATGTTCCTTTAACTCTTCAATGGAAGATCTCAAAAAAAAAAAACTTGTTAACAAAGAAAAAATCAAATCAACACTTTCACATCTCTTCTTCCTCTTCATGGACAATGACCACCCTGCTATGAAAGAAAAAACCTTGGCAATAATCTCAACCCCCAATTTCAATTCCCAAATCAAATCTCAATTCAATCAAGACCTTTATCTTAACAATTTCTTCATCATCAACAATAATAGCAACAATATTTCCAGCAACTACAAACACCACAAATCTCAATTCCAACCACAACAACTTATTCTACACCAGCAACAACAACAACAATCTCAGCAGCAATAGTAGAATTTTCACCAATCACTCGCTTCTCACTTTCATCTCTTAAGTGTATGTAAACCTCCTTTCAAAACCCTAATTTTCATTTTACTCTTGTTTATGATTTTAATTAAGGTTTGAGAGGGTTTAACAAAATTGTTGGTTTGGAAGAAGATTTGGATAAAGGAAGAGAAAAATATAGATCTTGGTAATGAGAAAATTGGAGATGAAGACTCAAATGAACATGATGGAGAAGATGAAGATCTTTAACTTTTTATGAATTTCTTAATTTTTTAATAAAATATTTTTTTTAAAATAAAATCGTCTGATGTGGCTTGCCACATCAGCATTTTTTTAATAAAAAATGAAAAAAAAGGACCAAATTATTACAAATACACAAGATAAAGGACCTAAACGGACAGAAGAAAAGATAAAGGACTAAAACGTTACAAATAAATAAGATAAAGGACCATATATGTAATTTTGCCTATATTTTATTTACCAAAAATATAATGTCATATTAAAATGTTTATTTTATAAAAAAAGAATTCTCTTAAATTTGTGTTAATTTTACAATATAAAATATGATGTCTCTTTGACATAAGTTATGGTGCATAAGCCATGTTTATGCACTGTGCATAAATACCCAAAATTACTTAGTGCACCCCCCAAATTTCTAGTGCACCCCCAAATTACTTAGCACACCCCCAGATTTTTAGGGGGTGCGTTAGAAATTTGGGGGGTGTGCTAGAAATCTGGGGGGTGCGCTAAGTAATCTAGGGGGTGTACTAAGCAATCTTAGGGGTGCATTAAGTAATTTTCATTATTTATGCACGATGCATAAGGAAAAAGCTTATGCACCATAACCACTCCCTGTCCCTATTAGTTAAATCATCCTATTGGATTGGTAATGACTTTCAAATTGACTACTTATTGCGCTATTACAATAATTAATTCAATTTAAAACTAAATAATGCGATGTTAAAATGGTACTTGGAGTCTAGAGATGATGTATCTTTTAAAAAAAAAAACTCATATTTTCTTGTTTGTCATTATTCAAAAAAAGGAAGTGATATAATAATGGTATAAGATTCTTTTTTATGTGCACATATTACATTAATATTGAATTGATCGATAAAAATGGTATCCATGATACCACTATTTAGCATTTTGTAATACTACTCTAAATGGAGTTGGTATACCAAACTTTTTAAGTGAATGCAGTTTGAGTTCATGATATACCAAATGAATTACATGACAGTTTCTGGGAGATTTTAGATCTCAATCATGGAGAAGGGAATACAATGCTAAGTAACCAATATGAAAATGATTGCTTGCCATCTTTTTGTAGCAATTTTAAGTTTTGTCAATTTCATAGGTTTGCATGTCCATTTATAACTTTCACCTAATTAACTTCGTATAGTTACGACACTTAGAAGTTAGAACATAATCCAGTTAATAGGAAATATTGCATTTTATATGCAAAACTAGAGTTTGAACCTGAAATTCTTATGTGATAGTGTTTCACCTTACAAAATTAACAGTAGTACAGTACCAAGAAATCTACTCTTATGGTTCTACTTAGCACATTTTAATGCAAGTGGCTTAATGAGATCTTAAAACTAGCAACCCGATCTTATTTTATTTTACCATTGGAGTTGAGTGATATGACATAATCGGCAATGAAAATTTATTGAGCAACTCTTACAAATAGTGGCTTAACAATAAAATTCATTACTTTAATAGAGGCTAGTGGGGCCATATTAATAAAATAACTGAATTAATATTTAAATTTAAATCAAAATTAAGTGAAAATAAAAAATATATATAAATTAGTGGGGTCAAATATGAGTTCATCGGAGTAAAATTGGTCAAAGTTGCTTATCAATTGCTTAGATCCTACATAACAATTTTGATCCACAAAAAGTAATTTAAGTCATCCATCCAAGTTCCTCTCATTTAGGGCATCTCCAATGGGGAGAACTTAGATGGTTGCTTAAATTGTTTTTTGTGGGCCCAAATTGCCACGTTGCATTTAAGCAATTCATAAGCAATTTTGACCAATTTCACTCCAATGGCAATTATAATAAACAATCCATATTTAAATCCACCAATTAATATTTTTTTATTTACATTTGATCCCACCAAATTAAGATTGAGTGTTAAAAAACTTAAAATATTATTTTCTAATTGTTAAGTTCTGAGGAAAGAGAGTTGCTTGAGGAAGCTCCAGAACCTATTTTTAAGCAATCTCACCTGCCAAGTCATCATACTCCAGTGGTAAAAATAAATAAGAGATGGAGCTTAACATATAAAGAACCAATAAGAACTTTGCATTGGAGATGCCCTTACCGGTCTCTTTTGGAGTTTAAGTGGCTTCAAGAACTTTATTTACTGCAGTCTATTTTGTAATCAATAATTAATTATGGGTAACTAAATAGTATAATAAATGCACAAATTTCAAGACAACATTTTTATATTTATATGAATAACTAATGTACTGGAGACACCATTTTACATTTTCCTTTTATTATTACTTATTGACACAATATAATTGATTGATCAAATTCCAAAGGTGGCTAGAGAGTCACACCTCCATAATCTTTTATTATTTTTGTTAACTAGTTATTTTTGCGTGTTTGCGTTCTAGAAAATTATATATAGCAAAATATTTTTAAAAATTTAAGAGACGCACAAAAAGGTTGTGGGTGTGAAAAAAATAGTAAAAAAAAGTAAATTATATAAAAGTGTGTGTGTGTTTTTTTAAGGGGTTTGGCGCACTTATTTGAATAAAATGAATTGAAATCCGTGACTTTTAGAAGTGTGAGTAGTTGGGTGGGGAAAGAAAAATGTTTGGTATATAGATATGTACACTGTACATCTTGAGATTGAAGCTGTATAATTAACTAGAAGTGAGAGATAAAGATAAAATATGGTGCTAAATTTAAAAATGGATTAGATGCATTCAATTTTTATGTGCAGTCGCGCTGGTTTTTGGCCATTCGATTAAGATTGAACAGTCACCAATGCCTGACAGTAAAATTGCAAGCACTTTATGACTGCTTGCAATCATGATTCGTTAAATCTATGTATGAAATTATGGGGTGTGTGGATTTGAATTTGGTGCAGTTACTGTGTGACGTAGTAATGCATTTGAATCATCTGATCACGAACTAATAGACACTGCAAGAAAACCTTGTATTGTTGACGGAATTTTTTGAAGGCCTTAAGCCTTCAATAAATTATTGAGGGTTTGAAGCCCTTAATAAGTTACAAAATACGTTATTGAGGGCCATTTGGCGCCAAGAAGTGGCAAAATTTTTAAAAAGTCTGACAAATGCGTTATTGAGGGCCCTGAGCCGCCAAGAAGTGGCACAATTTATCAAAAATCTGACAAACACTTTATTGAGGGTCATGGGCCGCCAATAATTATATGGATGCAGAAATTCAAACTGATGTTTCCCTCTTCTCCTCTATATATTAATCTAACTTCAATTCATTTTTACACTTTCATTCTCACTCTAAACTTCTCTAACTTCTCTCTAAAAATTCATATTCTTCTATCTTTGAATTTTTTTTTCATACTTTTCAAGTTTTTTCCTTCTAAAGAATAGAGAAATATGTTAATAAAATATTTAAGAAAAATGTTAGTTTTAAGGAAGAGAGAAATATTAGTTTGAAGTAAAAACCTTTAAACTTAAAAGAGTAGAGAAAAATCATTTTTTTTTTAATTATTGCTATATATTGTTTTTAAGTTAAAAAGAATAGTAAAATCTTTTTTAAGATAAAGCAAATTTGATATTTAAAGAATAGAGATATATGTTAGAAAAATATTTTAGAAAATTAATTATTTAAAAAACAATTTCTATTTTAAAATAATTTAATAATTTGATTATTTAAAAATCAAAATTTCTGATTTTTAAATAATTAAATTATTTTTTTTTAAAATATTCACGAAGCATTATTGAGGGTTGCAGGCCGTCAAGAACGCGTTTGTCAGTTGACAATACATTATTGAGGGCCACAGGTCATCAAGAACGCGTTTGTCAGTTGACCAAGCATTATTGAGGGCTGCAGGCCACCAAGAATATTATTGAGGGTCTTGGGCTGTCAAAGAATGGTTACCGACGAAGGTTTTATTGAGGGTTCACTGGCCGCCAATAATGTGTGCTTTTTTGACGGATTTTAGCCCTTCTTGGAGGCTTTTGGCCCTCAATAATATCATGTTTTCTTGTAGTGAGATGAAATCTTTTAGTAATTGCTTTTATGTAAACGTCCGATTAAAAATTAACGGTCAAGATTCAAAATAACATAAAACCGTGTTTTTTTTAGCAACTGTGTGCTTTCTCTATAGCAGACAATCTAATTCCGTATATATATATTCAAGTTGGTAAAGAAAACAGTAGAGAACAAATAGAGAGAAACAATAACCAAAAAGAAGCGACATTGATGATAGATGGTGGTTGAGGAAACTCACTCCATTCTAGCTATAAATTTAGTATGTTGTTTATTTCACCGAATATTTTATCGAGTTATTGTGTTCTCTTTATGGAGTTGGGATCTTCTCCATTTCCTATTCTTTCCATTTCTATCATTACCAAAGTTTTTAAATGTTTTGGAGTGTATAAAAGATATTTGGACCATAGTCAACTGGTTCGCAATTCATTTCGGTACGTGATACGGGTTCGGGTACGCGGTACGTAACCTTGAAAGAATTCGGTACGTAGAGGTATACATAGCCGGTACGCTATTTTGGTACGTGGTACATTCTAATATATTAATCGATAAGATATGAATTAGAAAACTTATCTAGTTAAAACAAATTATATGAAGAAAAATATTAACATCTTCAGAGTAAAGAGTTTGTAAAACAAATTAGTCTAAAGACCCGTGCGAAGTCTATTGATTTTTATTTGATATTTAAGTTCGTCATTATATTAACATAAAAATTTATATATTGCATTTTGGTTTCTATATTTTTTGTTCTTAATCTCTTATTGTAGACATGATCTTCTTTTTTTGATAAAATTTAGATGCATTTCTTTAGATGCTTTTTGCATGATTCTTAACATAAAAACTATGATTTCCTCAAATTCATGATTTTCTCAAAGTTTGTTATATCCACAAAATATGAATTTTATGTTAAGAACCATACGAAAAACACCTAAAGAAATGCACATAAGTTTGTCAATATTTTTTTATATAAGTTGGCATAATTCTTTTTCCTTTTTCTCATACATATTCTTTTATTAGATTCTTCTATTTATTTTAAGTTGTTATAACTTCCTTTTTTAAAAAAATAATTTATAAGTGCTTATATGTTAGATTGAGTTACTATTTTCTATGTCTATCTTTTATCATGGTTTTTATTTCTATTTTTATGCGTAGATTTCTTTTAACTAAATTTTTTTTCTTTCCTATTTTTATGTTTTGTACTTTCTTTGTTTTTTTTTCTTATTTTTATAATTTGTATTTTTTTTTCTTCTTATTTTTGTATATTTAAAGTCATTTCTTTATTATTTGGTACATGTGTTTCTACGAATTGGTCCACGAATTATGACGAACCAATACGTAAAAATACCGTGAACCGGTACGTACAAACCAATTCGAGGTTCGCCGGCACTGTAGTGATTTATGTAACTATGATTTGGACTCAATTAATGTCACATTTTTACGTTTATATTTCCAAAACTATATAATACTCTCTTCACCAAAACTATATAACTTGCATTAGAATTTGAAAATTAATTACAAATATATATTCTCACCAAAGATAATTTTGTAATTGTAATAGTCAAAAAATATAAATTAATTATACTATCAATTTTTCTTAATATATCTAAAAAATTTAAATAATTTACGGTGGAAAAAACACTTTCTTTGTTACAGATTAAAAAATTAGTGATTTTGATATTAAATAATTTAGAGATTACTTTTTAGAGATTTTATCGAAAAATATAATTTACTATGTGTTTGTTTATTGTAATAAAAATTACTTTTTTTAATAAAATAATCTTTAGCTTGTTTGGATACAACATGAAAAAGTGATTTTTTTAGTTACAAAATAACCACACTTGTTTTCTCTCTCCTCTAAAAAAAATCTATTATTTGAGAAGCTACTCTTATCAGCTTCTTATTTTTTAGTTATTTTCTGATTATTTTTAGATTCTGATTATTTTAAAAAGTTGTAACAAACAGATACAATATTTTTAAAGTGATTATTTTTATAAAAAAAATGATTATTTTTTTAAAATAAATGATTTTTCTCTATTCATTTTTTGATTCAAAGTTTTTGTCTAACTCCTCAAATTGGAGCCCTCGTAAATTTTAGCGGTCAAAATTGGTTTTCAAAAAGCCAAAATCATTGTGCAATCAAACTTAGGAAATTGAATTCAATGTTAACAAATGTTTTGGCAAAAAAATAAAACATGAAAACCTCTCTATGAAAGTGAAATGCCATTCAAGTGCCATGTATGTATGGGGACACAGTTTCAGTTTGTACCGTCATTAATCTTCCTCTCAAGGCAAAGGACCCAACCATGCATCAATTAGAATGTCCACTTGTTGTTGTGAACGGTCAGGATGTATTCACAAACCAAACTTAATTCTAACTTGCTTCCAAATTGCAAAAGTTTTGATGCAATAGTGGAGGACTTTTTCATAGTAATATTTTAAACTAGAGGATATCTGCGTTCGTTGCTTAGTCAATATGGCCTATTTGGCTTTTGGTCGACACCAGGAAAGCTTACAATTGCAGGCTCAAAGGAAAAAACTGTTAGACTACTAGGCTACCACTTAGAAGGGGGTTGAATAAGTGGCTTCGTTAATCAACGACAATTTAAAAAATTATTTGATTAAAAACAATGCGCGGAAGCACCACCGGATCGGTAGTCTACTTTGCACCTTTTGACCAAAGGAAAGATAGTATAGCCTTGAACGAATTAGGAAAATTATCGGAACGCTTAATGCAAAATATCCAAATTTAATCGATTAACAAAAACAGTCCCAAGCAAGTTATACAATTTGATATTCAAATTCAATCACAATCAAGATAATCGCAATTGAACCTTTGTGCACACTTACGAACACAAAACTTCAATTGACACAAAATATAAGCGAATTGCGTAAAGTAAGAATTTAAAGCGAATCGACACACAAGAGATGATTAGGGAGTTCCCCGGCTTTCGTGTCGTCCTCGCGGTCGGCCGGGTACGTCTCCCCCCAAATAACCAAACGGGTTATTTGAGAGTATTATTGATTAAAAACAGTTTGAACACAAGTGCACAATTTACAATGAATCCAATAAACCTATATTGACTCAAAAGTAAAACTATGCTAAACCTCAATCGACGAACGAATCTTCACCCTCTGATTCCAACGATTTTACCCGTGCAACTCCTTGCAACAATCGTCCAGCTGAGTCCTTCAATTCTTCTCGATTGATCCTTCAAGATATTGAACAATCTTGAATCCCTAGCGAGCAACCAAACCTCCTTCGCAAATCAACCCGATCACGATTCTGATTCACCGCGAATCGTACCGAACGTTATCGATCAAGCGTACAACTTCTATTGGATTGATCCCATACTCAATCTTCAATTATTGCAACTTGATGGAAGATGATGATCTTGTGAAGGATACACTTTGATCCCAATTTTTCACCCAAATTGTATCCAAAGTGTTTCTCTCAAAGCACTCTTGCTTTCTCACTGGTTCTCACTAGATTTTTCTCAGTTGTGTTGCAAACAAGTGATCACACACATTGCTATTTAAAGTTAAAATAGAATGAGCAAATTTGGGCATAATTTTTCAAACATGTATCGATACAAATGATAATTTGTATCGATACAAATGCTTTGACCAACGTTAAAAATGAAATTTTTGACCTTTGTATCGATACAAACACGGGTGTGTATCGATACAAATATCAGAATCTTGAAAATCTTGACTGATATGCATCGAAGCATGCAAGCATGATTCGATACATCATCAACTTTCTGGATTTTGAGGACATAAAGATGTGTATCGATACATGCAAGCATGCTTCGATACACAGGTGATGTTCTGTCTCTGAAAGACCACTTTTGTATCGATACAGACTATGTATGTATCGATACAAAATGCACAAAATCAGATAGAAGTAATTTCAGGACATTTGTATCGATACACCAATGTATGTATCGATACAAAATACCTAAAAGTCAGTTTTTCAAGTTTTAGAAAATAGTTCTTTGTTGTCAAGTCATTTGTAATGTTTGCCAAAATATGTTCAATCCTATTTTCATGTGTTTTGACAATTATTAAAACATGAGGATGAACTGGTGCACTTACATTCTCCCCCTTTTTGATAATTGTCAAAACTATGCATAAGCTAAACTAAGCCTATACCTTTTATGCAAATAAAAATAGCAATGTAATACAGACGCAATAAAAAAAAAAAACACCAAGGCTAATCAAATAAGCACGCTCCCCCTGAGTTGATGCCATAATGCGTTTTGATCATCTTTAGCTTGTGCATCCAATCTCTCCCCCTTTGACAATATCAAAAAGAAGAAGAGAGCACATTAGAAGTAACAAGTCCAAGCAATTTTTAATCAATGATCACATCGTGCACTTACATTTGTCGAAATGCACTTTATGATATAGTTTCCTAATCAATATAAATACATACAAAGATATGCCAAAATATATCAATGACGAATACCAAATATCATGATAAAACATGGAATGTAGAACAACAATCCATAAACCAACTCATGAGTATTAAAACACATCGACATTTGTAAACAAGTAGCATACCAAAATATGGGACGAAATAAACAAAACAATGCAATAAATGCATAAACATAAAATCAAATAATCCAAACATACGACATTATCCAAAATAAAGTCATACATAACCTAAAATAAACGTTGCTCAAAACATGGCAACATTAAAAATATTCGTACAACCAAATTGAAAATGAGAGGTCATAAGAAATAACAATAAATTGTTCATGCGGAGAAAGAAATAAAATGCATTAGAAAGCAAGAATTAAGCAACATTGTCATCATTCATCCATATTGTCCGGGTTAGGAGGAGGGTTAGGATTATAGTAACCATGCATCTGAGCCTGCATCTCATCGAATCGGGTGGTCACATAGGTTCGGAGGTCATTGGTGGTGGTGTACAACTCGTCAATCCTAGCATTTTGAGTTTGATAGTTTTGAGTGTACTCATTGTAAAAAGTGGTTTGTTGCATGCTCATATTTCTCATTAAGTCCATCATCTCATTCCAATTACCACCCTCTTCACCTTGACCCTCACCTTCACCTTCATCTTGCCTAACATTCCTCCTTTGCCTCCTACCTCTTGGAGCAGCAGCTTGACCTTCATTCTCATCATCTAGACCATGGTAGACATACGTATTGTCAACATTTAATGCCCAGTTCATTTTGGCCATTTGTGTCTCACTGAACTTTTGCAATCTTCCAAGAGTAGTGTACTCAATTGGAAGATTTTGGCCAACCTTGAACTTCTTCAATACGGTAGCAATCAAGCTACAGTACCCAAAACTTTGATCCCTACTAGAATTCCTTAAGTCAAACATCCGACTCACAATATAGAACGGCCAATCAACTTTCCGGTCCTCCATAAGCAAGAACATCAGATCAATGTCTTTTCTATCCATTCTAGAACTAGCACTTTTCGGGCGCAATATGTGACTCACAATCCAGTAAACCACTCTAGCATTTACACTTAATTTTCCAGTTCCCATGATTTCCGGAATATTGCCATTTCTAGTAATAGAGGAGATGAAGACATTTGAGTCATAATCAACCTGACTCGTCTCAGAATATGCCAAGAGATCTTCCCCGGTTATCCTATTTCCGGTACTCATGCCAAATAAATCAAACCACATATTCGCAGTGAACTTGTAAACTTTACGACCCCAGCAAAATTCAAACTCAGCCCCATTTCTTTCCTGTAGTCCAGCATAGAAAATCCTAACCAAAGTATCATTGTATTTGGTTTGCAAATCACAAAATGTGTCAAGTTGTTCATTTTCTAAAATCTCCGCAATATCATTCAAATGCAAATTTTTGAGAGTTTCAATACTAACAAACTTCTGAGGTAACACACTCCTATTTCTACAATATTGAGTGTATGTAGTAATGCAATCTTTATGAACAAATTCATCTTCCCTAAGTCCAAAGTTAGGAACCTCACTACTACTACCTTCTATTTCCTTTCCTCTCTTAGATTTCTTTGGTGCCATTCCTAGGAGATTAAGAAGTAGAATGAATTACCTTGAATTATTGATGAAGAAGTCCACTTGTTGTTGTGAACGGTCAGGATGTATTCACAAACCAAACTTAATTCTAACTTGCTTCCAAATTGCAAAAGTTTTGATGCAATAGTGGAGGACTTTTTCATAGTAATATTTTAAACTAGAGGATATCTGCGTTCGTTGCTTAGTCAATATGGCCTATTTGGCTTTTGGTCGACACCAGGAAAGCTTACAATTGCAGGCTCAAAGGAAAAAACTGTTAGACTACTAGGCTACCACTTAGAAGGGGGTTGAATAAGTGGCTTCGTTAATCAACGACAATTTAAAAAATTATTTGATTAAAAACAATGCGCGGAAGCACCACCGGATCGGTAGTCTACTTTGCACCTTTTGACCAAAGGAAAGATAGTATAGCCTTGAACGAATTAGGAAAATTATCGGAACGCTTAATGCAAAATATCCAAATTTAATCGATTAACAAAAACAGTCCCAAGCAAGTTATACAATTTGATATTCAAATTCAATCACAATCAAGATAATCGCAATTGAACCTTTGTGCACACTTACGAACACAAAACTTCAATTGACACAAAATATAAGCGAATTGCGTAAAGTAAGAATTTAAAGCGAATCGACACACAAGAGATGATTAGGGAGTTCCCCGGCTTTCGTGTCGTCCTCGCGGTCGGCCGGGTACGTCTCCCCCCAAATAACCAAACGGGTTATTTGAGAGTATTATTGATTAAAAACAGTTTGAACACAAGTGCACAATTTACAATGAATCCAATAAACCTATATTGACTCAAAAGTAAAACTATGCTAAACCTCAATCGACGAACGAATCTTCACCCTCTGATTCCAACGATTTTACCCGTGCAACTCCTTGCAACAATCGTCCAGCTGAGTCCTTCAATTCTTCTCGATTGATCCTTCAAGATATTGAACAATCTTGAATCCCTAGCGAGCAACCAAACCTCCTTCGCAAATCAACCCGATCACGATTCTGATTCACCGCGAATCGTACCGAACGTTATCGATCAAGCGTACAACTTCTATTGGATTGATCCCATACTCAATCTTCAATTATTGCAACTTGATGGAAGATGATGATCTTGTGAAGGATACACTTTGATCCCAATTTTTCACCCAAATTGTATCCAAAGTGTTTCTCTCAAAGCACTCTTGCTTTCTCACTGGTTCTCACTAGATTTTTCTCAGTTGTGTTGCAAACAAGTGATCACACACATTGCTATTTAAAGTTAAAATAGAATGAGCAAATTTGGGCATAATTTTTCAAACATGTATCGATACAAATGATAATTTGTATCGATACAAATGCTTTGACCAACGTTAAAAATGAAATTTTTGACCTTTGTATCGATACAAACACGGGTGTGTATCGATACAAATATCAGAATCTTGAAAATCTTGACTGATATGCATCGAAGCATGCAAGCATGATTCGATACATCATCAACTTTCTGGATTTTGAGGACATAAAGATGTGTATCGATACATGCAAGCATGCTTCGATACACAGGTGATGTTCTGTCTCTGAAAGACCACTTTTGTATCGATACAGACTATGTATGTATCGATACAAAATGCACAAAATCAGATAGAAGTAATTTCAGGACATTTGTATCGATACACCAATGTATGTATCGATACAAAATACCTAAAAGTCAGTTTTTCAAGTTTTAGAAAATAGTTCTTTGTTGTCAAGTCATTTGTAATGTTTGCCAAAATATGTTCAATCCTATTTTCATGTGTTTTGACAATTATTAAAACATGAGGATGAACTGGTGCACTTACATTCTCCCCCTTTTTGATAATTGTCAAAACTATGCATAAGCTAAACTAAGCCTATACCTTTTATGCAAATAAAAATAGCAATGTAATACAGACGCAATAAAAAAAAAAAACACCAAGGCTAATCAAATAAGCACGCTCCCCCTGAGTTGATGCCATAATGCGTTTTGATCATCTTTAGCTTGTGCATCCAATCTCTCCCCCTTTGACAATATCAAAAAGAAGAAGAGAGCACATTAGAAGTAACAAGTCCAAGCAATTTTTAATCAATGATCACATCGTGCACTTACATTTGTCGAAATGCACTTTATGATATAGTTTCCTAATCAATATAAATACATACAAAGATATGCCAAAATATATCAATGACGAATACCAAATATCATGATAAAACATGGAATGTAGAACAACAATCCATAAACCAACTCATGAGTATTAAAACACATCGACATTTGTAAACAAGTAGCATACCAAAATATGGGACGAAATAAACAAAACAATGCAATAAATGCATAAACATAAAATCAAATAATCCAAACATACGACATTATCCAAAATAAAGTCATACATAACCTAAAATAAACGTTGCTCAAAACATGGCAACATTAAAAATATTCGTACAACCAAATTGAAAATGAGAGGTCATAAGAAATAACAATAAATTGTTCATGCGGAGAAAGAAATAAAATGCATTAGAAAGCAAGAATTAAGCAACATTGTCATCATTCATCCATATTGTCCGGGTTAGGAGGAGGGTTAGGATTATAGTAACCATGCATCTGAGCCTGCATCTCATCGAATCGGGTGGTCACATAGGTTCGGAGGTCATTGGTGGTGGTGTACAACTCGTCAATCCTAGCATTTTGAGTTTGATAGTTTTGAGTGTACTCATTGTAAAAAGTGGTTTGTTGCATGCTCATATTTCTCATTAAGTCCATCATCTCATTCCAATTACCACCCTCTTCACCTTGACCCTCACCTTCACCTTCATCTTGCCTAACATTCCTCCTTTGCCTCCTACCTCTTGGAGCAGCAGCTTGACCTTCATTCTCATCATCTAGACCATGGTAGACATACGTATTGTCAACATTTAATGCCCAGTTCATTTTGGCCATTTGTGTCTCACTGAACTTTTGCAATCTTCCAAGAGTAGTGTACTCAATTGGAAGATTTTGGCCAACCTTGAACTTCTTCAATACGGTAGCAATCAAGCTACAGTACCCAAAACTTTGATCCCTACTAGAATTCCTTAAGTCAAACATCCGACTCACAATATAGAACGGCCAATCAACTTTCCGGTCCTCCATAAGCAAGAACATCAGATCAATGTCTTTTCTATCCATTCTAGAACTAGCACTTTTCGGGCGCAATATGTGACTCACAATCCAGTAAACCACTCTAGCATTTACACTTAATTTTCCAGTTCCCATGATTTCCGGAATATTGCCATTTCTAGTAATAGAGGAGATGAAGACATTTGAGTCATAATCAACCTGACTCGTCTCAGAATATGCCAAGAGATCTTCCCCGGTTATCCTATTTCCGGTACTCATGCCAAATAAATCAAACCACATATTCGCAGTGAACTTGTAAACTTTACGACCCCAGCAAAATTCAAACTCAGCCCCATTTCTTTCCTGTAGTCCAGCATAGAAAATCCTAACCAAAGTATCATTGTATTTGGTTTGCAAATCACAAAATGTGTCAAGTTGTTCATTTTCTAAAATCTCCGCAATATCATTCAAATGCAAATTTTTGAGAGTTTCAATACTAACAAACTTCTGAGGTAACACACTCCTATTTCTACAATATTGAGTGTATGTAGTAATGCAATCTTTATGAACAAATTCATCTTCCCTAAGTCCAAAGTTAGGAACCTCACTACTACTACCTTCTATTTCCTTTCCTCTCTTAGATTTCTTTGGTGCCATTCCTAGGAGATTAAGAAGTAGAATGAATTACCTTGAATTATTGATGAAGAACTTGAACAACTTTCACAAACCCCAAATTGATGAATCCTTTGAATTTGAAGATGATGCAACTTTAAACAAGAAATTGATGAGGGAAATTGAGTGGGTAATGAATTTGAAGTGGTTTGGTGTTAATTTTTGTGAAATTTGGTTGAGTTTGTGAGAGATTTGATAATTGGGGATGAGGGTTTTATGCCCTTTTTCGTGTGGAGAAGAAGAAGTTTTGATGGTTTGATGAATGAGTGAATGAAAATTGATACTTAAAACTGTTTTTACGCGTTTGTATCGATACAAAGTCATGTTTGTATCGATACAAGTTGGTTTTTCTGAAGCATGTATCGATACATGAGTTACGTTCTGTCCAAACTGAAGAGCTATGTATCGATACAAGCATCATATGTATCGATACATATCAGTTCATTTTGAAAATTTGAAAAATAACCAACATGTATCCATGCAATGTTTATTTGTATCGATCCAAAATGCATTATTTTCAAGTTTTCTCAAAATACATGAACATATAAGTTTCAAAAATAATTTTTATGACTTCCAAATAACATGTATGTATGAAACACATATAACCAATAAGGTACACTTTTATGTATGTGAGCAAAACAAAGTACCAAAGCACATTATAACATGAGAACACATGTCAATACCATATATGCATGATAAGGTAATCACATAAGTCAATCAAAGTACCAAAATCAATCATGTGAGAAATGTATGTCTATGTATGCACACAAAGTCACACAAAAAAAATATGCAACCTAATATGAACTTAATAAGATAGTTGTAATGATCTTTGTCAAATCCCCATTTAACACGTATGAGTCTCAAAAACTTATCAATATTTTTGAGCAAAATTCTTGGAAATGGAGGATTAGACAACTATCAAAACCAATATCATATTAAGATAGAAATTGTATGTATATGAACCAAGATACAAATGCTAAGTAAAACGTATAAAAGCAAAGATAGAGAATAGAATCTTCCCTTAAGTGTTAGATGTAGGAAGTGATCAATTTCCATAACCTTGCAAATGTCGAGTTGAAGCTTTTTTCATCACTTTACTTCTTCATATGTCTTGAACTCCATTGTTGTCGGTGTCTCTTGTCAATGGTTCAAGACTTCCTCCCTACAAACTTAGACATTTGAAATAGGTCCCCAACTCATGTTGGGTCCTAGTTGGTTAGTAGAGACATTATTGCCTAACTTAGGTAACCATTGCAATTTGCCTTTTGGTACCAAAACTTTTCGAGCATGACATTTTGCAATAATATGACCCTTGTCACAACAATAATGACAAACAATATGAGAATTTCTTTTCTTATGATCCTTTTCAACAAATTTATACTTTTTATTTCTAGGTTTGAACGATTTGTTGAATTTAGACGGATCAACCGCAAAAGTAATCTCCGGCTTGGATGGTTCTTTTAACTTATCTTGCAGCTTTCGTAAGTCTCTACGTAAGTAAAAGCATCCATCACATCCGGTATTATCGTTACCACAACTATCATAAGTCACAAGAGGTTTTTGAATCAAAGACTCTTTGAGGGCTTTCAACTCATGTTCCGTTTCCGAAACTTTTGCCTCAAGGTATTTATTGACTTGCATTAAACCTTTTAGTCGTTGAAAAGCCTCTTGAGTTTCTTTGTGTAGTTTTTCAAAAGCGACTTGTAATTCATGATATTCCAAAAGAGTATATGAGCTAGAGGGATTTTGGTTTACCTTTTTAGGAGCAAGTTTCTTACGATCGTGGGATGTCAAGCACACATTTGCCAACACATCTTCACCACTTGAGCTAGAGCTTGATGATGAAGAGGAAGATGAGCTTCCGCTCTCCCATGCAACATAAGCTTTCTTTCCCTTATCCTTGCTTCCCTTTTTGAATGAAGGTGACTCTTTCTCCTTTCTCTTGAGCTTGGGACAATCCGGTTTAAAATGACCGATTTGTCCACATTCATAACATGCTCCTTTCTTGGAGTACCTAGCATCTTCATTCCTCCGACGGTAACCACTATCTCTCCGATACTTCTTAAGATTGTCATCGGAATGCCTTATCCCATTCTTTCTCACATACCTATTGTAGCGTCGAACGAAGAGCCCCATTTCCTCATCATCGGAATCGTCTTCGCTTGAGCTACTTTCCACATGCTCTACCTTTTTAGACTTGGTGGACTTGGATGTGGAGGTCTTTAGAGCAATGGACCTCTCATCCTTTTCCTTTTCCTTATCCTTGTCATTGTGCTTTCCCTTTTTCTCACTTTTCTCATGCTTTTCTAACAAGTTTAGTACTTGTTCATGTTCCGTAAGCTTGCCAAATAAAGTTGTAAGACTCAAAGTAGTAAGATCATTAGCCTCTTTAATCGCGGTGACCTTCGGTTGCCAACACCTACTAAGACATCTTAAAATTTTGTTAGTGGCATCTTGATTTGTGATTGGCTTTCCCAAACCGTGTAACTTGTTGGTTATTTTGATAAATCGTTGTTGCATATCCTCGATGGTCTCACCATCTAGCATATGGAACAACTCAAATTCTTGTGTCAATGTATTAATTTTGGATATCTTTACATCATTGGTACCCTCAAAGTGAGTAACCAATGTGTCCCACATTTCCTTAGCCGATTGACAATGTGACACATGATAGAATTGATCAATCCCAAGGGATGATATTAAAATATTTTGTGCCTTTGCATCGTAATTGACCTTTTTCTTTTCCTCTTCCGTCCATTGTGCCATAGGCTTATTTTCGACAATGCCATGAGGATCCGTGATAGTTGGAACAAACTGACCATTCTCAATAGCATTCCACACTTCACCATCAAAAGAATTGATGTGAATACGCATACTACTTTTCCAATAGTCAAAATGATCTCCATTGAATATCGGAGCCCTATTATACGCCCCTTTCGGTGCAAAAGCCATGTTTTCTAATAATTGGCACAAATTACTCGGTTTAATCGTTTAAAATCGAACCGGGCTCTTGATGCCACTTGTTAGACTACTAGGCTACCACTTAAAAGGGGGGTTGAATAAGTGGCTTCGTTAATCAACGACAATTTAAAAAATTATTTGATTAAAAACAATGCGCGGAAGCACCACCGGATCGGTAGTCTACTTTGCACCTTTTGACCAAAGGAAAGATAGTATAGCCTTGAACGAATTAGGAAAATTATCGGAACGCTTAATGCAAAATATCCAAATTTAATCGATTAACAAAAACAGTCCCAAGCAAGTTATACAATTTGATATTCAAATTCAATCACAATCAAGATAATCGCAATTGAACCTTTGTGCACACTTACGAACACAAAACTTCAATTGACACAAAATATAAGCGAATTGCGTAAAGTAAGAATTTAAAGCGAATCGACACACAAGAAATGATTAGGGAGTTCCCCGGCTTTCGTGTCGGCCTCGCGGTCGGCCGGGTACGTCTCCCCCCAAATAACCAAACGGGTTATTTGAGAGTATTATTGATTAAAAACAGTTTGAACACAAGTGCACAATTTACAATGAATCCAATAAACCTATATTGACTCAAAAGTAAAACTATGCTAAACCTCAATCGACGAACGAATCTTCACCCTCTGATTCCAACGATTTTACCCGTGCAACTCCTTGCAACAATTGTCCAGCTGAGTCCTTCAATTCTTCTCGATTGATCCTTCAAGATATCGAACAATCTTGAATCCCTAGCGAGCAACCAAACCTCCTTCGCAAATCAACCCGATCACGATTCTGATTCACCGCGAATCGTACCGAACGTTATCGATCAAGCGTACAACTTCTATTGGATTGATCCCATACTCAATCTTCAATTATTGCAACTTGATGGAAGATGATGATCTTGTGAAGGATACACTTTGATCCCAATTTTTCACCCAAATTGTATCCAAAGTGTTTCTCTCAAAGCACTCTTGCTTTCTCACTGGTTCTCACTAGATTTTTCTCAGTTGTGTTGCAAACAAGTGATCACACACATTGCTATTTAAAGTGAAAATAGAATGAGCAAATTTGGGCATAATTTTTCAAACATGTATCGATACAAATGATAATTTGTATCGATACAAATGCTTTGACCAACGTTAAAAATGAAATTTTTGACCTTTGTATCGATACAAACACGGGTGTGTATCGATACAAATATCAGAATCTTGAAAATCTTGACTGATATGCATCGAAGCATGCAAGCATGATTCGATACATCATCAACTTTCTGGATTTTGAGGACATACAGATGTGTATCGATACATGCAAGCATGCTTCGATACACAAGTGATGTTCTGTCTCTGAAAGACCACTTTTGTATCGATACAGACTATGTATGTATGTATCGATACAAAATGCACAAAATCAGATAGAAGTAATTTCAGGACATTTGTATCGATACACCAATGTATGTATCAATACAAAATACCTAAAAGTCAGTTTTTCAAGTTTTAGAAAATAGTTCTTTGTTGTCAAGTCATTTGTAATGTTTGCCAAAATATGTTCAATCCTATTTTCATGTGTTTTGACAATTATTAAAACATGAGGATGAACTGGTGCACTTACAAAAACTTCTGTAGAACTTAGTCAAATACAATTCTAACTTGGTGGTACGGTTAGAGAAACTTAGTTAGATATAAGGCATAATTTAGTTAGATCTCCTGCAGAATTTAGTTAAGATATAACCATTTCTAATTTGTATGTTTTTTGTCTTATTTTTAGAGAAACTTCAAAAGGAATGATTATAGAAGGTACCCTAATTGTGATTATGGCATGCATTGCATATTTTTTCATCTGGAAGATGTCCTTAGAGATGTTGAGACTGCTTTACCGCCGATGACCTTTACTGCTCCAACTCCTCCTGCTCTACCCTTGTCAGTTAATGGTTTGCTTTTTTTAATTTCTCTTCAAGTTTTAAAAATATTATGAGTTTTTTCTGCCTGGTGTTAATTTTGTGTTGATGTTTTTAGGTATTTTCTCAGGCCAGTATACTGGCGTTGCTGCAGTGCAGGCTTTTTACTGTGTTAAATGCCTAAGTCCAGGGGTGTATTCAGGCAGTATTTTGCCTAATAATCATTGTGTTCGGTGTTTAGTGAATTTGGCCAGATGAGCCTATGAGTTGGATGCATAGAATCTTGCTTTGAGAAAAAATGAATGCTGATATTCAAAAAATGCATAACTGTTTGAATGCAATGTTAGAGGTCTGTAATTTAATTATGATTGTATAATCTAACTATCTGATCTTATGCTCAATTCTAATTTTTGTTTTTTTTATTTAGACAAAGCGTAAAACGAAACGATGGGGAATTGCCAACTGTGTTGACCCAAAATGTCCTTATGCACACACTGATGAAGAACTCCGGGATATTCATCCAGATTTTGATGAAAACTTGATAGCTGGAATACTTCCAGATATTGCAGATTTTGACCAGATTTTGTGCAATTCAGATTTTGCTTGATTACAGTAGAATACTGCCAGATATTGCAGTTACTTGACTTTGAACATATGCATATACTGATGAAGAAGATTTTGTGCAATTCAAATTTTACTTCATTATTACACTAGATTACTGCCAGATATTGATGTTACTTACTTTGACCAGATTTTATAAATTTTAAAATTTCGTTATCTAAGACTATTTCTATATCCTTTTGTTTTCTCAAGTGGCATTGATATACCAAATAATGTTTCCTCTATTGATAACATTGTAAAAACTATACATTTTAGTATGAAGGTTTATTCTGTGATCCTTCCCTTCTGGTGGCATTTAGCATAGTTTTTTGTTATCTATGTTGAACACAACATTCAAAGCCCACACCAAGTAGCAAAATACAATCCAATTTTGAATTTTTGAGCTGATTCTTCACTAGGAAGCTCAATATTAATCTCTAGTGGCCTTGATCTATCAGCCTCATAGGCTTGACACTTAGTCACATTCTTTCTTTTGGGTTTTGTCAATAATGCAAAATTCTCAATGGTTGAAAGGTAGAGAGGTTTCTTGGAAGAAACTAGAGGGAAATCCATGTTTTGTTCAACATTTTGAATTGTTGGTAGAATTGAAAATTGAGACCTTGGAAGAGGAAGTTTTGTGCTAGAGAAAGTAGATGTAGTGAGTGATGATGTTGTGTATTTGATTGAAGAGATCATGATTTTTGGTTTATTTAGGGTAACAAAATGAATGAATCAATAATTTGTTTTTTAAAAATTGATGTGTTTGTCTTTGTGTTTTGATGGGTTGGTTTGAATCTTAGGACACACATTATATATAGGTGGAAGGAGGTTTCATAATTTTACATGTTTTGTCACACATCACAACTAACACGTAGATTTTACCTCATAAATTTTTTTATTACTACCCGACAATATTTTCCCCAACTATTATACTCACATTTGACTATTTGGAGGCTATCACTAATTTATTAATACACATTTGATATTTGTGAATATTAAAAATGGGTTAGGATCAAATAACACTAAGGTGTCAAATTTAACTTGACACCAAATCTCATCCATTCATTACATTTAATCCAAGGTTTAAAATTATCACAAAAAAGTTCACGTGCACCATATATTCTCTGTATTACCAAATTAAAACATTTTTTATCATCATAAATATGTAATCAATCATTTCCTTATTTGTTTCTTCAAACTATTATGGTTTTATTTTCTTGATTATATTTTCCCCTATTATTTTTACATGTCCAACTATTATTTTTTTGTTGTACTATTTTTCTCTCTTATTTTTTATCCTCTTATTGTTGTTTTTATTTTCTTTGTTGTAATTTTATTTGCCTCCCTTTCATGTCCATAATATTTTTATAATAATGAAATAAACTGAAAAATATATATTGTATTAAAAGAGTCATTAGAATTAGAATAAAATAAAAGATGTGTTATTTATTATTTTGAGGCATTAGAATAAAAAAATTGTTATTGTAGTAAAATCAATTCACCGTTTCTAAAATAAATGGATGATATTATTCTTAAGATATTTAATTGCCACTATGTTAATAAGTTAATTCTTTTTTTTTGACAGAAGTTAATTCTTATATCAAGATCTTCTCAAAACTACTACATAGTTTGACAAAATAGGAAATTATTTGGTCCACATAAATTACTTTTGTGATTATTTTGAGCTTTTGGATTAAATGAAATGAATGGATGTGATTTGGTGTCAAATTAAATTTAACACCTTGGTGTCATTTGATCCTAACATATTAAAAATATATAATTATTATTCTATGTTCAAAATTTTGAGCCATCAAAATAGCTTCAAAATTCTGAGCCCTCTAATCGCTGCAAGGACTCTTATTTATACTCATTATTTTATGCTATACATAGTTTTTATTCTATCATATTAAGAGAAGTTTTTTATATTAAAATTTGAGGTGTCCTATTATAAATTTTTTTTGCGGTGTCCTAGTCCTATTTATAGCTTTTTCTCTTTCTATCTTATAGGGTTTAAGTTGTTGAGTCCAACTCCTCAAATGGGAGCCCTCATAAATTTTAGCGGTCAGGATTGGTTTACAAAGAAGCCAAAATCATCTATGTGCAATCAAACTTAGGAAATTAAATTCGATGTTGGTGACAAACTAACAAATGTATTGGCAAAAAAATAGAACATGAAAACTTCTCTCTATGATAGTGAAATGACATTAAAGTGACATGCATGTCTATGGGGACACAGTTTGTACCGTTGTTAATCTTCCTCTCAAGGCAAAGGGCCCAACCTTGCATCAATTAGAAGGTCCACTTGTTGTTCTGAACGATCAGAATGTATTCACAAACCAAACTCTAATTACTCTTATATGCAATTCCAACTTGCTTCCAAATTGCAAAAGTTTTGATTAGACGAGTTAATTAATTGGACTTATCAAGAGAATATCTTTATACAAAAATGTGATTATTTTATGGTTAAAATTATTTCTTTTGTAGATATTTATTACTTTTACGAGGGTATTTTTAACTATCAATCTAATGAGGGTATTTTTGTTCAAAAATTTTTATATTTGGGTTAACTATATTTTTTGTCCCTGAAATTTTTCAGAATTTCGTTTTTAGTCTCTGAAGTTTTGTTTTGCACTTTTTAGTCCATGAAGTTTTTTCCATGAGTATTTGTAGTCCCTACTTTTCATTCAACTCGGGGATATCATTCGAAATTTTCAATTTTTTTCTGCGGTCATATTTTAGTATATTATAGGAATCTTTCTTACAAAATTTTAATTTTTTTTTAACAAGAGATGAATTAAATATAAGTTTTTTTTAGTTTGTTGCACATAAAAATTCATAAATAATTCATCTTATGTTAAAAAATTCTAAATTTTTATCGGAGATGTTCTTATAATAATATAAGCATGAATATAAAAAGCGATTCACCTTAAGGGGGAATTTCAAGCTACTAGACTACTTGCCAAAAAAAAACAATTCAAAAATGTAAAAGTATAAAGAGTTTAATTAAAAGTGGGGACTAAAAACACAGAAATAACTTCAGGAACCAAAATTTTGAGAAACTATATAGGACCAAAAACATGTTTAACCCTTTATATTTATATATTATCTATTATGCAAGTTAAAATTGTGACAAATTTTACATTGAACTGCTTTTTTTTTTTGTAATCGGATATCATCCACACTACTACCGGAGATTAATATTTTGAGTATTGTAAAAATAGATTGTAAACTCTCTCTCAGATCTTTATTTTTTACCATATGATATGTCCATGCTAAGACTCGAAGTGAGACCATTGATTAATCTTATGATTAAGCTATAAGAGTTGTCGTTCAATTATATCCTTTAGTCATTATAACAACTATAAAACTCATATATTTGAGATGTGAAGAAATCTTTACAGGAAAAACAAATTAATTTAATTTAACCCCGAAAACTCTTATATGCTTGAGATGTGAAGAAAAATTTGACATTTTAAGTCTCTCACAATATTTTTTTTTGGTTTTCACCGCCAGTTAAATCTAGTTCGGGGTCAGTTCTGGCATCAAGTGATTTCATCCCCTCCCAATCGCAATTGCGGGAGATCGAACCGTGGTCCTTCCTACCAAGTTCAGCGTCAATCACCACTGAACCAACTAACGATTGGTTCTCACAATTCAATTTACATGTCATGCACCTCTACAAATATATGTGGAGCAAACATAAATATTTATATTATGAGTAGAGGTAAAATTATTTCACTCTATAATGATCAAAATGCGCATCCACAACACTAATCTAGCTCAACCGATAAAAATGCTAAAATTGTTAGGCCAAACCTCATGATTGAGGTTCAAACTCTAACTCTCTCACTTATATTTGTGAGTTTATAATGGATTTGTTATTTCATCTATCCAAAAAAAAAAAAAACGCTCATCCCAATAACCACGATCATGACGACAACCGCAACCACGATTCAAAATCATCATTTCATTAAACTATGCTCATATGATTTTTTTTTTGTCAAGTAGTCTAATGACTAAAAATTCCACCATAATAATGAGTTGAAAAGGAATTATAAAAATTTGCGGTGAATTTATTAAAACATTAGGGAATGCTAGCATCGATGGTCATGTGCTCACACTTGTGATTCAACACCACCAGCAGCAACAGGTGGTGTCTTTGTCTTTCTCAATCGTTGAGATTTTTTCTTTCCATTATTCCTCGATCAATGTACTATTGAGGTTTGTCGCGTTTTAAGAGATTTAGCGGTGCAGAATGAGAGGGAGCTGCATGTTGAGCAGAATTATTGTTGTACCAATTCTTATCATGTAGGAAGAGACAATTGTTATGGGGTCCATCCAACATATATAATGAAAAAAGTAAAAAAAATAAACACAAAATCAGCCATTTATTTCTCACCGTCAAAAATTGATGTACATAAAACTAATGGCAAAAAATTATTTAGACAAACTTGTTAGACTATGTCCCGTGAGCTTAACTTAATTCGTAGGATATTACATTATTTATGTAGGAGGTTGAAGTTTGAACTCCGGTCATTCCACTTATCCACCTTAAGGGTGAAATTTCTAGCTATTAAACTACTTGACAAAAAAAAAAACTGATAGGAGTATATAATGAAATAAAATAATAATGATCACACTAAAAAATATCTGCGGTACACTTATTAACTATATAAAAAGAAATTGAAAGAGAAAATTAGATCATGGACGGTTTAACATTTTCCAAATGATTATTATTAGTTTTACATAATATGTAAGAAGAAATAGCTTAAAATATAATATTATAGCAATAAAAATGTAGAAATGTAAACTAAAAATTTCTCACTTCTACGTACTTAAAGTTTGTGAGTCAAGTCATTAGACATGTTAAACAAAAATAAATAAAATTAGTTCATGCATAAGGAATGACATTTACAAACAAAGAAAAAATATCCTAAATTATACATTTTTTTAATCCTTTATCATAATTCATTTTGATATTTTATCTTTTACAAATTTTGTACTATATCATGATAACCAAGAAAATTATGTATGTCATCCCACAACCATGTGTCAAGTATGCAGCGACATCATACCTCAAAATTTTGAACAATAATATAATAATTGAGTAGTGCTATTTGGTACGAGAGAATTTGATCAAGAAAAACTAGAATGCTTACATGTAATGCTATAAGTGGTTGGTCAAAATGTAACTCCCCTTTTTTGAGGAGATCATGGGTGAGTTGGTATTGAAATTACTCTCTTAATTTTACCTTCTTGTATTTCTTATTTTTCACTTCTCGTACCAACCATCATTTTCCATAATAATTATATATTTTTAATGTGAGCACAATAGTTGGGACAAAAAATTGTCTTATAGTAATAAGATTTTTTATGAGTTAAAATCTACGTGTTAGTTGTGATGTGTGACAAAACATGTAAAATTGTGAATCCTCCTTCCACCTATATATAATGTGAGTCCTAAGATTCAAACCAACCCATCAAAAACACAAAGACAAACACATAAGTTTTTAACAACTTATTCATTCATTTTGTTATACTAAATAAACCAAGAATCATGATCTCTTCAATCAAATGCACAACATCATCATCACTCACCAGTACTTCTACTTTCTCTAGCACAAAACTTCCTATTCCAAGGTCTCAATTTTCAATTCCACCAACTATTCAAAATGTGGAACAAAACATGGATTTCCCTCTACTTTCTTCCAAGAAACCTCTCTACCTTTCATCCATTGATAATTTTGCATTATTGACAAAACCCAAAAGAAAGAATGTGACTAAGTGTCAAGCCTATGAGGCTGATAGATCAAGACCACTAGAGATTAACATTGAGCTTCCTAATAAAGAATCAGCTCAAAAACTTAAAATTGGATTGTATTTTGCTACTTGGTGGGCTTTGAATGTTGTGTTCAACATATATAATAAGAAAGTTTTGAATGTTTTTCCTTATCCTTGGCTTACTTCAACTTTGTCCTTAGCTGCTGGTTCTCTCATGATGTTAATCTCATGGGCCACTAGAATTGCTGATGCCCCAAAAGTTGATTTGGATTTCTTGAAAGCCCTTTTTCCTGTAAGAAATTCACCAC
The DNA here is from genome assembly GCA_030408175.1 of Trifolium repens. Lineage (NCBI taxonomy): Eukaryota > Viridiplantae > Streptophyta > Magnoliopsida > Fabales > Fabaceae > Trifolium > Trifolium repens. The sequence goes on from CP125839.1 coordinate 7,734,671, forward strand.
ATTTCCTTTTCATTCTAATTGTTTCCACATTTAGCTAGCAAGTGACACTTCAAATTGAAGACTTATTTGATGTCTGACAGATATTGGTGTCTGACACAAATTCATGTAGTTACATTCAATTATTTTTATTTTTTAAATTATTATTGGTGTCTAGATATCATCTATGAAACACAAACACTGGACATGACACAAATACTGACACTGATACGCTGATAGAAAATTTGAGAAAATGACATAATTTAATGTAATTATGTGTCAGTGTGTCTGACAATAACATGTATCTCATGTCTTACAAAGAGCGTCGTGCTTCATAGAGCATCAGTGTATTTGGTGTCACTTTTTAGTCTCACTAATACTTCAAAGTTCAATTTGAAGATAAATATGGTACCTGACACATGTCAGTGTCCGATACTAACACATATAGTTCCGTTTAATTTAGAAGAAATAAATATTAGAGTAAGGTAAGCTTGATTTATTAGTGCTTAACTATGAAATTTCAAAATTGGGTATGTAGGTAGCTGTAGCACACACAATTGGGCATGTTGCTGCAACTGTGAGTATGTCTAAAGTAGCAGTTTCATTCACTCACATCATAAAAAGTGGAGAACCAGCTTTCAGTGTTCTAGTATCAACATTCTTGCTAGGAGAAACATTTCCCATGCCAGTTTACCTCTCATTGTTGCCAATAATTGGAGGTTGTGCACTAGCTGCTATAACTGAGCTCAACTTCAACATGATTGGTATGATTCAAATCACAATTAGTCCTAAAAAAACATTTTTGGTAATTCAATTTCAATACTCTAAATAAACTATTTAATATTTCAGGATTTATGGGAGCTATGATATCAAATTTAGCATTTGTATTCAGGAATATATTCTCAAAGAAAGGGATGAATGGAATGAGTGTTAGTGGAATGAACTATTATGCTTGTCTTTCAATGTTGTCTCTATTAATTCTCACACCTTTTGCTATTGCTGTGGAGGGTCCTAAAGTTTGGGCTGCTGGCTGGCAAACAGCTGTGTCTCAGATTGGTCCCAATTTTGTATGGTAAGCACAACAGATAACACTCCGCAAATTTACGTGACAGTTCAGTGATAAGAGTTTGACATTTGGCATTCTAAAATGATATAGTTTAAATTCCCTCAGAGTCGATCATTAGTTTCACTTTAATCAATAATAATTTGACAAAATAGCATTTTTAGCCTTCTAACTTTTATAAACTTGCAATTTTGGTCTCCTACCTTTCAAAATAGCATTTTTAGCCTTCTAACTTTTATAAACTTGCAATGTTGGCGAGACATGACATGTGAGTCCGTCGCTGTCCACGTGTACGTTGACTTTGTCAAAATTAGTGGAGGGCCAACTTTTTGCAAAAGGAGCTAAAGTTAGGGGGCCGAAAGTGCTATTATGAAAGTTATGGGGTCAAAATTGCAAGTTTCTAAAAGTTAGAGGGTCAAAAGTGCAATTTAGTCTAATAATTTTTACTGATATTTTTTCGAAGAAAAATTAATCTTTTGGAATTTTTGTATTCACAGGTGGGTGATTGCACAAAGTGTGTTCTACCATTTGTACAATCAAGTCTCATACATGTCACTTGATCAGATTTCACCTTTAACATTCAGCATAGGAAACACACTGAAGAGAATTTCTGTAATAGTCGCTTCCATCATTATCTTTCACACACCACTTCAACCTATCAATGCTCTTGGAGCAGCAATTGCAATTCTTGGAACCTTCATCTATTCACAGGTGCATTCTCATTTCCTTCTAAACTAATTTTGCTTCTTTGTATTTTGAGAACATTCTTTGTTATCTTTTTATGAGGGTAAAATTAATTAACACATGTTCTGTTGATTTTGTGAAAGAGCAGGCTAAACAGAATTAAGGTTGTGGTTTTGAAGCTGTTATGGAAAAAACAAAGGAATGATGACTCATGTGTGTAACTTTAAGGGTATAAATTATGTTATTAGAATATGATTAGGACTTTTTAATTATGAGTGTATTATTTTGTTAATAGGAATTTTATTTTCTTTTGAGGCTATTGTAAGAGTGTTTGTAATTTCGTTTTTATGTATAAATGAGTTTTCAGTTGCTTGGGACGCAAAAAGAGTTATAAGAAAGAAGATGTCTAGTGAAATGTCTTCTCTTGCAAAACCTAGATGTTATGTATTGCCTTGCTTCTTGCTCACCTAGAAAATGTGTTGATTTGGGTAAACGGACACTTAGAGCATAAACAACGGTTGACTTTGGGGGTGGTATATGCCAACTGTAACACCCTTGTCAGAGGAGCAAGGATGTTTGGCTACTCATGCAAGTTCCATGCCTTACCATCGTTGCCAAAGATGGCACCGTATCTTTTGCTACCTTTTGATATTTTTAATAGTGTTAAAATGGTGTGATATCTGTAGCTTTTAATCCAACAACTTTGAAATAATTTTTGAAATGGATCTTTGCCTACACATGACCCAATTAAGTTAATTTTTTATTTTAATGTTTATGATTTAATATTTTTTAATTTTCGTATAACTTATTTGTGATGTAGTATATTATTTATTTTGAAAATTTTAATTTATTTTATATATGTTATTTTTTTATGCATTTTGATATAATTGATTTAATTTTCGTATAACTTATTTTTTATGCATCGACACCTTCAACAAGACTTGATTGAACACATATGGGAACGTTTTGGACATGAGAATAACCATAATTAGAAATTATTTTAAACGTTTATTATATTTTATGCGCTAGTAGTTTATTTTTGAATATTTTAATTTATTTTATATATATGCTATTTTCTTTTTTATGCATTTTGATATAATTGATTTAATTTGTATCAATTATACATTTTGAATATAAATATAAAATATAAATTGAAATTATATTGTGAACTTTGTGGGGCCTATGTTAAAGTTTTGGATGAATGGTATGGATATTTAGGAAATATGGTTGAGTGGTTTAAATAAGTGAAAAGTGTAAAATAGTATAAAATATTATGTGGGACCCATTTATGCTACCCACATGAGTGGTATGAATGTGGATGCTCTTATGTCTTGGCTCGCTTCTGATTCGCTTTGTTATTAGAATATGATTAGGACTATGATGTTAATTAGAGAGTGTATAAAAGTGAAGGGGAATAGGTCAAAGTAGCTTGTCTTCTACTCAATATAAAAACTAGATATTTACACAAATTCAGGGTTTTTCTTATTACTTGCAAATCATATTTCAATTCTCTGGATGACACTTTCTGTGTTGGGCCAGTCTATACAAAGCAAAAAAAGATCTAGCTATAAATGGACTCTGAAATAGGTTGTGAGATTGGTGTCCTTCAATTTTGTCGGCCCTTGGACCGATACTGATTCTTAAAGAATAAAAACTGTGTTTAAAACATAGGTGAAATAACGTAAATTTGACAATTATCAACTCTCACCAATTTAAAAATTTGTTTGTACGTCCTCAACAAAAGTCCTAAAAAGAAATACTAAAAATGAATTCAAACATGATGCATGATCTTTTTCAAGATTTGTAGTCAATCAATTGATCAACTTTAAATCCAAAATCCGAAGGCCAAGTGATAGCTGCTGCAAATGGGAAGAAAGATGGTTGCTGAAGATTATATGGTGCAATGATGAGTCTCCAATTTGCCAAATGTGTTTCAAAAATTGCATTCTCGAGTTGGATTCTGTTTTTTTTTTTGCTTTCACCATCAGTTTAATCTGATTCGAGAGTCAGTTCTGGCATCAAGTAGATTCCACCAGTTTAATTTGAGTTGGATTCTGTTTTGTTTGTTAAGGATTGCAACAAAAAGTTCATCTTCATGGTTATGCTTATCACTATGTGTGTGAAGCTCGGAATTATGGTTTAAATTTTCCTCATCAATAATTCTTTCCATGTTAATGGAGTTGGAATTGCTATAATGAGTAATGATTACTATAAAGGGCTAGACAAAAAAAAAACCGAAACCCGTCCGAATAAAAAAAAAACCGCAAAAAATATAGAGATTTGGGCGATTTATAATGGGTTACGGGTCAGCGGGTTGAAAAATTCGGTTTGGATTGGGTTGTTTTGGGCGAGTCCGGGTAGAGGAAACTAGACCGATGGTGCCCGAAATCCGTCTGCATTAGTAAATCAAAATTTCGCGTTTAACACTTTACTTTTGCGATATACACATTCTAAGCTCTTCTCCCGCCTCCTCTTCACACTTTCTCACTTCACCTCAAATCCATGGAGAATGAAACAATCATGGATAATTTTGAAACCAAAAACTTGATCTTTTTTATCCTGTTTGTCTAACTTCGCTGAAATCAAATGTTATATTTTTTATTTGAGATTTTTGTTTTTTTCTTACTTTTTATGTTGATTTAGGGTTTGTAACACTTTCCTTTTGTGTTTGTTTCATGATTCTCTCATCTTTAGTTGCATATTCTCGAAATCTAAATTGCAAAGGTTGGATTTGTTACAGATTTTATTTATTTTTGAATTTTTTTATTTCTAACCGAATCAAACCGCCCAATAACCCGTTTAAACCGCAAATCCGAACTCGTAAAAATCGATCTCTATTTTATGGATGGATTGGATCTTGTTTTTTTACTCCGCGGTTTGACTTGAGTAACAACTTTGTATCTGAATCCGCCCAAACCCGCCCACTATCCACTCCTAACTATAATGACTATTTCTAACATAGTGGGGTGTGGATAGAAGAATTTACCTATTTCTAAGTTCTAACATAGTTTAAATTTTCCCCACTCTTTAGCTATAATGACTATTTGTAACACAGTGAGGTGTGGATAGAAGAATTTACCTAATTTCTTGCAAATGTGTATCGCTCTCATTTTTTAGCCCTGATATTTCCTAATAGCTTTTTTTTAAAAGAAGTGTACAAACTTGTGTCAAAAAAAAGAAGTGTACAAAACTTTGTACCCACAAAAAGAAAAAAACGTGTACAAAGCAATACATTCATGTAACCAAACAATTCATGCTCCTAGGTTCATTCATGTATTAAAGTAAGTTCATTCATGTATCTACGATCACAAATTATGGAGAAGTGATTTAATATTTCTAGATGCAATAGTATAAACTAATAATTCTAGTGTGGATACATATTTATACACATCATTTGAATTTGAACACACTAAAAAGAAAAATAAAATTAAATGATATATATATGTTTAAAATAATTAAATTATATGTATTTTTCATCTCCAAATAAACAATACGTTCACACAAGAATTACTCGGTATAAACAGATATTACATGTATTCAAAAATGATATATAAATAAACATAAGTATTATCCATAATTTTAGAGTTTTACATTTCTTTTTCTAATTTCTTCATGTCTCCAAAAAAAAGTTATTAGGACAACAATTTTATTGTCCTACTTTTTTTTTTACAGAAATTTTATGGAAAAAGATTATATGCTATAATTGCGTTAACATAAAAATCATTCCTAATTGTCTGATAAAAAAATGAAGTGATGAGAATAAAACAGTGTTGAATTTATATTGATCAACTAAGACTGGTCAGAATTTTATTGTCTTATACTTCCTATGTTTATAATGCGTAAATATCATTTTGAATTTTATTATTTTTCTTTCTTTCTTTTCAAATCAAATCAATAATTATAAATATATTATTATAATATCTATATCTAGAACATATCCTATGAGAATGCTAAAGATATATGAGAATATGAGAATGAATATGAACCATCCGATTTAAATGAAAGGTTTAGATTAAAACATAACCATGTGTCATTGTCATATGTTATCCTTATTCCAATTTAACTTTCTCTCTTCCCCCAACAAAACACATACAGCTTTTGCAAACAGAAACTTTCAACTACATACATACATCAGGTAGAGGATGTATCATATGAGAATGGTAAAGATATATGAGAATGATGAGAATAAATAGCAGCCATTAGATTAAAATAAATGGCTAAGATTAAAGTATAACTTAAATGAGGCATCTGTATGTAATCATGTTGTCTTCCCAGACAAAACACTTACAACGCTGGTTGTCGGTTCATATTCTCCCTCATTCTACCCTGCGGCAATCTCTCACCGGCAACCATCTCACTCCCGGCGATCCATATCTCTCTGTCGGCCATCTCTCTCCCTCTCTGCGAGCTGTTCATATTCTCCCTTTGTTCCTCTTTCAATTTGTCTGTCAAAGACCTCATCTTTCTTAATCCATGAGATTTGTGTTTTAAGAGTTTCAATAAGAAGAGGTTAACATCCATGATTTTAATGTAGTTCTGGATCTGTCAAAAAACAAAAATCAAGTTCTGGATTCGTACTTCTATCTTTCTTATTTTATTTTTGTTCAATTTCAAACCTTTCTTGATTTAGGGATTCTTATTCTTTATTTAAAATTGATGACACGGTGGTGTAAAATTGATATGAAAGATTAGAACAAATGAGCATGAAGGTGAATTTTTAAGGAGGAGAAGACAATGAATTTGTTAATTATTGAATAGCATTGTCAATGGTGATTGGTGAATTCATTGGTGTATGTATGTAGTTGAAAGTTTCTGTTTGCAAAAGCTGTATGTGTTTTGTTGGGGGAAGAGAGAAAGTTAAATTGGAATAAGGATAAAATATGACAATGACACATGGTTATGTTTTAATCTAAGCCTTTCATTTAAATCGGATGGTTCATATTCATTCTCATATTCTCATATATCTTTAGCATTCTCATATGATATGTTCTATATATATATATATATATATATATATATATATGAGGTTTGCTAATTTAGACCCACATAAAAACATGTGCATCTTTTCATTTTGGACAACAATACCCTTATTTTACTATTTTAAGTAAGTTTAATATAAAGGGTAATTTTGTAGTTTTATAAGTTTGATTGTATATATGTTTTTTTAAGTTGTCTTTTTTTTTTATTTCCTAGGTTGTTTATTTAGGCTGCATATATTTATAATTAAGTGGGTCTAAATTAGCAAAGTGGGTGCACATATTTAATAAAATTTATCTAACTAACCGTGTAAAATAACTAAATGTTAAGGTTTTTTTGTCCAAAGTGAAAAGGTGCACATTGCTAATTTAGACCCAAATGTTTTTAAGTGGGTATAAATTAGCAATGTGTACCTTTTCACTTTGGACAACAATACCCTTCTTTCACTATTTTAAGTAAGTTTAATATAAAGGGTAATTTTGTAGTTTTATAAGTTTGGATTGTATATATGTTTTTTTAAGTTGTCTTTTTTTTTATTTCCTAGGTTGTTTATTTAGGTTGCATATATTTATAATTAAGTGGGTCTAAATTAACAAAGTGAGTGCACACTATTTAATAAAATTTACCTAACTAACCCTCAACTTCCTAGTGTAAATTAACTAAATGCAAGGTTTTTTGTCCAAAGTGAGAAGGTGCACCTTGCTAATTTAGACCCACATGTTTTTAAGTGGGTCTAAATTAGCAAACCCATATATATATATATATATATATATATATATATAGGGGGAGTCAGGATCCGTTGACACCAAATAGTTTGACATCAAATCTTACACCTCTTAATAACGTCTTAACCGATATAAATTTTATAAAATCCACCGTTAGATTGAAAATTTATATCATATAGATCATTTATGTAAAGTTTCAGAAAAATCCAAAATCATTTTATATGTTATTGAGGTACATCAAAGTTAACGGTTTGCGTCATTTTTTAAATGTCATTGATATTTATATGTCTCAATAGCATATCAAATGATTTTGAATTTTTCTGAAACTTTACATAAATGATCTATATGATATAAACTTTCAATCCAACAGTGGATTTTATAAAATTTATATCGATTAAGACATTATTAAGAGGTGTAAGATTTGGTGTCAAACTATTTGGTGTCAACGGATCCGGACTCATATATATATATATATATACACTTCACTTTTACACTTTCAAAAATGCACTTGCAATATTTTAGGAACTATAATGGATGGAACCAATGGGGACGTTGCTGTTGATCATTACCATTGTTATCAGGTAGTATTTGTGATCATTAAAGACTCCAATATATCAGGCTTATAGCGGGTGATAGATAAACAAAGTGATAGTTGATAAGTTAATTCATAATTGATTAAATTTTGAATTTATAGTTATTGATAAAATAAATAAATAAATTGATAGAAATTGGTAAAATTAGTACTTGAGCTAGATTTTTATTTCTACAGAAATACTTGAGCTAGATTATAAACATAAAGTGGAAAAATAAAATAAAATAAAATAAAATTTTTTGAAGTAAAATAACAGGAACAAAATTGAGAAAAAAATAAATAAGAATAAGTTATAAACTAATACAAATAATTTACAAATTTGTGAGAATGAGGTTATCGGAGGAGACATTTTGATTCATACGAACTTATAAATCATAAACTACAAAATTAACTTTAAATTAATTTATTGTACATATCAAAATAGACCTCAAATCAGTCGTTGTTGAAATGTCTTTATAACTTGTAAGAAAAAAATTGTGTGATAAATGAAAAATAAGATATACTTGCCTTGGGCCAGCAATTTGTAGGCCCAAAAAATAAACAAATGACGAAAATGGGTGGTGTGTTTTATTTGAAATTTGCTTTTTAGACCCCTCTTGATGCTCCCATACCCCCCAAAAATTCCAAAATACGCCCACTTTTAGGCTGAGGACACTTTGGGTTCTAGGATATGAAATCAAAAAAATTTCATATCGTAGGATATGAAACCAAAAAACCATGATTTTGTATTCTACAATATGAAAACGCATATTTCATATTCTATGATGAAATAGTTACCATTCGTATTCTACGGTATGAAATTAATGTCTTTCGTATTCTAGTTTCTGAACGGATACTGACATTTACTTGTTGCCGCGTCTTCTTTCTTTAACTTTCTTTTCGATTCTGTGTACAAACCGCGTCTTTCGCAATCCAATACGAAATATTTTTCCTTCGATCAGCACCGTTATCAGATTTCTCAATCACAATAGTAAACCCGGCTTTTTGCAGCCTCACGTTTACCCCAATCAATCAAGTCATTTTGAACTTTATACTTTTCGGCGTTAAAAAAATATTGGCGGTGTTAACGGAAACGCTAGGTTGATCAATACCAGGTCCAACAACATTAGATTGAACAATTCTGGGTGCAACATCAATAGCTTGAGTAATGTCGGGTGCAACATTCACATCTTTAGAAATGTCGGCTTCATCAATTTTTTGTTTCAATTCAACCGAAGGTTCGGCCATCTAAACACCTTCATATATCAAATAATACAATCAAAATCATCACAAACATAATACATAAACAAATGCATAATGCATGTGAGAGTATTACCTGTTCTATGACTCCAAATGATCGTGGGAAGCACGACATCCACATCTTTAACAATGTCGGCTTCATCAATTTTTTGTTTCAATTCATCTGGAGGTTCGGCCATCTAAACACCTTCGTTTATCAAATAATACAATCAAAATCATCACAAACATAATACATAAACAAATGCATAATGTGTGTCCCTTACCTGTTCTATGACTCCAAATGAGTGTGAGAACCTTCAATAAATGAATAAACGTTGATCTGAAGCCTTCCAAACGTCAAAATTTTGTCTAAGATCGTATTTTGAAGGTTGAGGGTTTAAGTGGTTATGAAAGTAATGCTAGGGCACCCGACAGTTATATACGTCGATTTCGTATCTACAATACGAAGTTAATCGTTTTCGTATCCTAGGATACGAAATGAAACGTTTTCGTATTCTAGAATATGAATGTGGAGCGTTTTAAAAAAAATGTGTATTTCGTATTCTACGGGCTGAAACCTTAAATTTTTTCAAAAAAAAAAAAACACATTTCGTATCCTAGGATACGAATTTGTGTTCTATTACGCACAACAAGGTTATTTCGTATTCTAGAATATAAAATTGGGTGTTTAACATTGTTTCGTATTCTAGAATACAAAATTGGGTTATTTCGTATCCTAGCTTACAAAACTCTTCGTAAGGGTATTTTTGTCACGATGGGGGGCCTGAGAGTAATGATGAGGGGCCTAAATAGCAATTTTCGTTTTATTTTGACTAAAATAATGGACGGTGTTTATTTTATTTTATTTTATTTATTACAAAATGAACGGTGTTTGTTAAGGCTCAGTATACTGGTCCTGTAATAATCATAGATATGTTTTCCAAAAATAATACTGTAATAATGACAGATTTAAAATACCCGACCTCTCTGTACCCAAAAAAGAAATACCCCACCTCTCTATCATTGCAAATGATTTTTCTTCACGGTCCCCCTATAACGGAATTAAGATATAAAATGTTTTATATTACGAGTATTAAAAATAAATAAAGTATATATAAAAAAAATTAAAATCTTATATTATCTTTTTTTTACAACAAAAACTTAGGTATTTTTCATGCCGTTCGTAACTCAAAATATTTATAACTAAAATAATTTTTTCAAATTCTCATTTTTTGGTACTATAATAATGTTATGAAGTTTTCATCGCTGTTAGCGATGATTAATTTTTATTGGAGAGTTATAGAACACACAAGATGAGTTTTCTTCCCTTCTAATTGAATTTTTTATAAGCATGAGCTAAAAATCGAACCTTTAATCATATGCTTACATGGACCAAAGTTCTTAATACTTGGATAAATTCATTGTTGATAAAACCTTTTATTTTTAACTACAAGGTCAAACTCTATTCCAATAGGTGGTCGAAGATAACAAATTTTAATATAGTTTCAAACTATCATAGTTGGTGATCGAATTCATTTACATGTTTGGGCATCATTTAATTATTGATGTTGTTAGTTCGATTGACGTTAGTCTCTTCGGCACACTTTGTGCTGAAAATATTATACGTTAATATTTCATTTTTGCCTGTTAAAAAAAAACTACAAAAAGTGTAAGAACAAAATGAAAGTATTTAAAGAAGGCCAAGTCACATACACAAGTCTATCAAGTGGTGCATGGTGCACAAGTAATGAATAACATTATAACAAATATAAATCTTACGAAATCCATAGTTGGATTGATATTTTATAATACATATATCATCCATAAAAAAATTTAAAATCATTAAAAATCATTTAATTTATTATTGAGACGTATAAAATTAATGGTTTATGAATTTTTATTAAACCATTAATTTCATTTTATATTAATGTTATTTGTTGAACACTTTCTATTTAATACAATTCAAAATGCATGATTAACTTTCGTTTTCAATCATGAAAGCTTATCATTGTTTTTGCTATTGAAATTTAAAAACAGGAAGATGTGGACCTAATGGAGTATATTGGAGTTAACAGCTATCGTTTTTCACTGTCACGGGCAAGAATTCTACCAAGTAAGCTTTTTTTTTCTTCTTTCTTTTATATAATAAATCAGGGGCGGACCTGGACATAAATTAACAGTGTGGCTAAAATTTTAGACATTATTGAAGGGAAAAAAAATCCATCATAACAATTTTAGTTAAACAACAAATAATATTAAAAACGAGGAGGAATTCCTAAGGAGTCTGGTTATGGGATTAGGAGGAATCCCTCAATTTGGTAGGTTTTTGTTATTGATTATGGGATTAGGAGAAGGGGCGGTGCTCTATGTTAGTGAGGGGGGTGCAGGTGCACCCCCTGGAATTTTAAATTTTGTATTAATATGTTTATGTGTTTTGAATTTTGCACCCCCTGTTTTTTTTCTTCTTTGCACCTCTTATTTAAAAATTCAAAATACTTTTTATTGCTCTGATTCTTCTCTTCCAACTTCTCTCTAAAATTAAATTCTTTCAAACAAAACATCAAACCAAATACATACAATAGTGATAAATCCTCCAACATCCTTAAAACAACATTAAGGTTATCAATAAAAAAATTCTATGGTTTAGCGTTTTAAAAGTTTGAGATTTTTTCTATAACTTCAATATTGATAGATTGATTGATTGATTATTTAATTGAGGTTCTAATAACATATATGTGTGCTTTATTGGTTGTTTGTTTGTAGTTTATAATTTAGTCCAAATGCATCTTTGGATTTATGTTTTACGGTTTTTAGTTAATCCATCTAGAAATTAGTTCCAATTTAGGCATTTGGAAATCACAGTTTTCATGAAGATAATTTTTGTGTTGGTTATTGGTCTGTATATACTCAAGTGATAGATAAAAAGAATCGACAAACATCGAACAATGAAAAAATTAACCTTAAAATTGTGTATCAATACTTATGCACTATTTTATAGATTAATTTTTTTTATTTGATATATTTCTCATTTTTTTTTACTAATTGATATATTTCTCATGTAATCAATACTTTTGTTATTTTAAAAGCAATGTTTATGTTGAAAGATATTTGTTCAACAATATATATAAATAAATAATTAGTTAGTTATTAAGAGAATTAAAAATATGAAATTGCGTAGCGAATATAATTATTAAAATATTAAATAAAATTGTGTACCCCCTGAGCCAGGGTCCGAGCACCGCCACTGATTAGGAGGAAGGTCTTGTTTAGGTGGGTTTTGATGTTTGGTGTTAACTTTCGGTGTCCGCATATATACGGTGCCGTTGTTATGTAATTTACTTTCTACCGGTCTTTGTTCGTCTTGTGCATAGACTTGGTTATTAATATATTTGCCGTTCAAAAAAAAAAATATTAAAAACGAGTTCAAATATGCATCATGTTTCATCCTAAAAAATAATCCTAAATTTGTTTATCATTTTCAAGATTTCTAATCAATCAATCAACTTAAAATCCAAATTACGGAAGGCCAAGTGATATCCTAACCCCCCATGGTTGCTGAAGATTATGGTGCAGTGATGGGTCTCCAATTTGTCAAATGTGTTTCAAAAATTGCATTCTCGAGCTGGATTGTGTTTTGTGTTTTGTTTGTTAAGGATTGCAACAAAAAGTTCATCTTCATGGTTATGCTTATCACTATGTGTGTGAAGCTTGGAATTTAAGTTTAATTTTTCCTCATCTATAATTCTTTCATGTTAATAGAGCTGGAAATTTGTTTGCCCACTCTTTAGCTATAATGACTATTTCTAACATAGTGGGGTGTGGATAGAAGAATTTACCTAATTTCTTGCAAATGTATATCGCTCTCATTTTTTTTAGCTTTTTTGAGCCCTAATATTTCCTAATAGCTTTTTTTAAAAGAAGTGTACAAAACTTTGTACCCACAAAAAGAAAAAAAAAAAGTGTACCCAGTACAAAGCAATACATTCATTCATGTAACCAAACAATTCATGTTCCTAGGTTCATACATGTATTATAGTAAGTCCATTCATGTATCTACGATTACAAATTATGGAGAAGTGATTTAATATTTTTAGTGCAATAGTATAAACTAATAATTCTTGTGTGGATGCATATTTAAACACATCATTTGAACGCACACTAAAAAGAAAAAAAAATCATTAAATATTATATATGTATAAAATAATTAAATTATATGTATTTTTTGTTGAGATTAATCCATAGTTGTTAGGTTGGTTACTTGTGAGACAAGTTTGTTGCTTGTTACACGAGTTAGTTATGTTGTGAATGTCTTAGGTAGTTAAGAATTTGTTGTAATTCAGTTTTAAGAGTTAGTTAAGTGTTTAGAAGCTAGTTAGTAACAATTAGTTACTAAGTGATTATGTAACTAGTTAGTGAAAGCAACATCTATATAAGGAGTTGCATTGTAACTTTCTTTTTTCAAGTGATTAATAAAGCTTCTTATTTTTCCCTAAAAAAAAAAAATGTTGAGAAAAACAAGTGTGAGTAGTGTAGGGAAGTCCCACATTGGTTAAAATGTGGAGACTTAGAGCATTTATAAGTGAGAGGACCCATAAACCTAATGCCTTAAGGTTTTGGGTAAGAGTGTGGAGTCCAACTCACTTATATCAATGTTCTTAGTCATCGTGTGGATGATTCTCAAGCTGTCCCCTCGTGTTCTAACAGTGGTATCATGAGCCTTTGGTTCAAGTGAAGGGACCCGTTGAAAAAGTGTCAACGACGGTATGAGCTTCCGCTTGAGGGGGAGCATTGTGGTAGACTCACACTTGAAGGGGAGTGTTGAGAAAAACAAGTGTGAGTAGTGTGGGGAAGTCACACATTGGTTAAAATGTGGAGACTTACAGCATTTATAAGTGAGAGGACCCATAAACCTAATGCCTTAAGGTTTTGGGTAAGAGTGTGGAGTCCAACTCACTTATATCAATGTTCTTAGTCTCCACATTTTAACCAATGTGGGACTTCCCCACACTACTCACACTTGTTTTTCTCAACACTCCCCTTCAAGTGTGAGTCTACCACAATGCTCCCCCTCAAGCGGAAGCTCATACCGTCGTTGACACTTTTTCAACGGGTCCCTTCACTTGAACCAAAGGCTCTGATACCACTGTTAGAACACGAGGGGGCAGCTTGGGAATCATCCACACGATGACTAAGAACATTGATATAAGTGAGTTGGACTCCACACTCTTACCCAAAACCTTAAGGCATTAGGTTTATGGGTCCTCTCACTTATAAATGCTCTAAGTCTCCACATTTTAACCAATGTGTGACTTCCCCACACTACTCACACTTGTTTTTCTCAACACTCCCCTTCAAGTGTGAGTCTACCACAATGCTCCCCCTCAAGCGGAAGCTCATACCGTCGTTGACACTTTTTCAACGGGTCCCTTCACTTGAACCAAAGGCTCATGATACCACTGTTAGAACACGAGGGGGCAGCTTGGGAATCATCCACACGATGACTAAGAACATTGATATAAGTGAGTTGGACTCCACACTCTTACCCAAAACCTTAAGGCATTAGGTTTATGGGTCCTCTCACTTATAAATGCTCTAAGTCTCCACATTTTAACCAATGTGGGACTTCCCCACACTACTCACACTTGTTTTTCTCAACATTTTTTATCTCCAAATAAATAATACATTCACACAAGAACTACTCGGTATAAACATATATTACATGTATTCAAAAAGGATATATATATATAAGGTTTTTTCTAAACTATCCCTTCATTATTTGAGAATTTTTACCTTTTTCTTTTCTAATTTTTTGTTGTCTTAGAAAAAAAAGTTATTAGGACAACAGTTACTGTCCTACTTTTTTTTACAAAAATTTTTGAAAAAGAATTATATGCTATAACTACGTTAAAAAAGAAATCATTCTTAATTGTCTGATAAAAAATGAAGTGATGAAATTAAAATCGTGTTGAATTTACATTGATCAATCATGACTGTCTTATCACTTTTGAACGACCTAGATTGTTTACTGCGTGAAGCAGTTACAATAGACAATTTTGGTCAGAATTTTATTGTCCTTTTTTTTTAAGCAAAAATTTTATTGTCCTATACTTCCTATGTTTATAATTTGTAAAGGAAAATGCTAACTAGTACTCCCAGGGCACTAGTTAAGAATACTAATTATAGTATAGTAAACTAGGAATTTGTGTAGTCAATACATTTAAAATATAAGCAATGATGTTTTCAAGATAAAATTTACTAGTTTTGACTCCTTAACTAGTGCCTCGGGGGCACTAGTTAGCATGACCCATTTGTAAATATCATTTTGAATTTTATTATTTTTCTTTCTTTCTTTTCAAATCAAATCAATAGTTATAAATATATTATTATATAATATCTATATCAACCATCAAACACATTGTCAACAAATATCATCATAAAACACAATACATCCTCCAATGATTATGGTAGGTGTCAACATCAATCTAAATTTGTATATACTAGTATTTATTTAAGGTTATGCCTTACTCTCAAGTCTCACATACACAAACAAACACACAACATGGAGCTTCCACTTCCATTCCCACTCCTTCATGTCATCTTTGTACTAAGCTTTCTCTTTTCAATTTTCATTGGATCATGTGGTTTTGTGTCCATAGAAGATAATTTAAGTTCATCCTCATTTCCACCTAACTTTCTCTTTGGAACTGCATCTTCTTCTTATCAGGTTATCTTACCTAGCAAACTTTTATCATTTAGTGAATTTTGATACTTAATTGAAATTAGTGCTAAGTTTAGATAATTTGATCATTTCATTTTACGAAATGATAAATTAATCTTTGGGAAGAATGTCCTTTTTCAATCAATTCATTATCTTAATTCTCTATTTCAATGATGTTGAGTGTGCAAGTTGTTTATAAGGAATATTGCTATATAGAAAGAGCATTTCCAATGTTATTTTTCAAGGAACTTATCATCATTATACTGAAGATCTTTTTTGACAAAAAAGCAACCAATAAGTTGTTAAAGGAATATTGCTAAAGAACATTTCCAATGTTTATTTTTTAAGGAACTAGTCATCATTATACTAAAGCTCTTTTTTTGACCGATAAGTTAACTTATATCAGATAAACTAATTAAATTAGCTTATCAAAATAAGCTAATAAAAATAAATTAATTATAATTAAGTTCGTCAAGAAAAATATATATCAATAATGAGATTTTTGTTGTTGTATGAACTTAGTAACTATAAACTCAAAATTTGAATTACAAAAGAGAACCTAATTTGTCATTTGAGCTCTTGAAGAGTTCATTTTTATTCATTTATATTTGAATGAAAGAATTCTTTATTCTAAGTATTTTATTAAGGCAAAAGCTAACATGTGCCCTTAAGGGCACATGATAAACAACTAAATAAAGAAATATTTTCCGCAAAACTTGTGCATTTAACTTTATAAAAGTCAAATCATTGCATTTTTCAATGGAATAATTCTACTTTAAGGTTCTTTAACATGTGCCCTTAGGGCACATGTTAGCATGACCCTTTTATTAATTAAGATACTTCAATAAAATATATGCAATATTCATTTACCACGTCAAAATTCTCCGATCCATTAGATAGTAAAAATAAAGAAGAGGTTAATTCTCTTATGAAACTACCTTAGCTACTCCATTAGAGATGCTCTATATTATTGGAGTGTTTTTTAGAAATTTATTTATGAATTTCGTTGATATTTATTTTGCAACCCCAATCTTTATTTTCATAGATTCCTTTGACATTTCTTAAATTTTGGATCAAAGTTTAGTGTTTTATTTTAAAGAACATAATTCATAATCAATTATTTCTCACCATAATACATGGCCACGTAGGGGCGGAGCCAAGGCCCGGCTAGCCCAGACACTTGCTCGGGTTCGGTCCAGTTTTTTTTGGTATTTTAGGAGTTAGTTTAGGACAAAATTAAAAATTTTAAAAATAATTTATGGCAAAATTGAGATTTTTCTAAATAAAATTGATATTTTTGTTTAAAATTGATATTTTGCATGGATTTTAAAAAAATTCTGACTCCGCCATATGTTGAATTAATACTTTCCTTTCCTATATAATCGTGTTGAGTTGAGTAGATATACAATATTGATTAGTTATTTATTTTGAAGTTTGAAGGAGCATACTTGAGTGATGGCAAGGGACTAAATAACTGGGATGTGTTCACTCATAAGTCAGGTTAATTATCAATTTAATTTTTTTAAGATGCCCTATTGGCAAAAGTTCCTTCCTTTCTTTATATATATACACTCCACTTTTACACTTTCAAATATGCACTTGCAATATTTTAGGAACTATAATGGATGGAACCAATGGGGATGTTGCTGTTGATCATTACCATCGTTATCAGGTAGTATTTATGATCATTAAAGACTCCAATATATCAGCTTTATAGCGGGTGATAGATAAGCAAAGTGATAGTTGATAAGTTAATTCATAATTGATTCAATTTTGAATTTATAGTTATTGATAAAAAGAATAAAAAATTGATAGAAATTGGTAAAATTAGTACTTGAGCTAGATTTTTATTTTGAAAAATTTACTTGAGCTAGATTATTAACATAAAGTGACAAAAAAAAAATTAAATTTTTTTGAAGTAAAATAACAGGAACTAAACTGAGAAAAAAAATAAGAATAAATTATAAATTAATAAAAATAATTTACAAATTTGTGAGAATGTGATTATCGGATGAGTCATTTTGAGTCATATGAATTTATAAATTATAAACTATAAAATTAACTTATTTTACTTGTCAAATAGACTTCAAATCAGAGTCGTTGGAATGTCGTTATAATTTAAAAGAAAAAATTTATGTGATAAATGAAGAATGCCTTGGGCCAGCGGTTTGTAGGCCCAAAAATAAGCAAATGACGAAAATGGGAGGTGTGTTTTATTTTGACTAAAATAATGGACGGTGTTTGTTAAAGCTCAATAATCAGTATACTGGTCCTGTAATAATAATAGATATTTTTTCCAATAATAATAATAATAATGACAGATTTAAAATACCCCACCTCTCTGTACCAAAACAAAAAATACCCCACCTCTATCATTACAAATGATTTTTCTTCACGTCCCCCTATAAGGGAATTAAGATATAAATAAAATGTTTTATATTATATTAAAAATAAATAAAATATATATAAAAAAATTAAAATTTTGTATTTCTTTTTTTACAACAAAAACTTACGTATTTTTCGTGTTGTTCGTAACTCAATATTTATAACTAAAATACCTGTAAAAAAAATATTTATAACTAAAATAATTTTCTCAAATTCTCTTTTTTTGGTACCATAATAATGTTACGAAGTTTTCATCGCTGTTAGCGATGATTAATTTTTGTTGGAGAACCTGTGGAATACATAAGATGAGTTTTCTTCCCTTCTAATTGAATTTTTTTTAAAAGCATACGCTAAAAATCGAACCTATAATCATATGCTTACATGACCAAAGTTCTTACTATTTGGATAAAGTCATTGTTGGTAAAATCTTTTATTTTTAACTACAAGATCAAACTATTGGACAAGATCAAACTCTATTCCAATTCCAATAAATTGTTGTCGAAGACAACAAACTTTAATATAGTTTCAAACTACCATAATTGGAGGTGGAACCCACTTAGATGTTCCGAAAGATTCGGACCTAATGCATGATTGACTTTCGTTTTCAATCATGAAAGCTTATCATTATTTTTGCTATTGAAATCTAAAAACAGGAAGATGTGGACCTAATGAAGTATATTGGAGTTAACAGCTATCGTTTTTCACTATCATGGGCCAGAATTCTACCAAGTAAGCTTTTTTTTTTTTTTTTTTTTTCTTTTTTCTTTTACATAAAGAATAAAGAATAACAACTTAACAAATCTCACTAAATTTTACAGTCTAACTTTGCCTTTGAAATTTATTTCAGAAGGTAGATTTGGGAAGATTAATAGAGCCGGCATTGATTACTATAATCGACTAATTGACGCACTTGTCAACAAAGGTCATTTTACTTAAACTCGAATTCTTTATAGTTATTACAAAGACGTTAGATCTTATTCATATTTAAATGAACACAGATCAAACAACTATGCAGTAATTATATAGAATCCGAGCTACATTTATTCCAAATAATCTTAAAAAATTTGGAACTATTTTACAATTGAATGATCATTTACATACTTTAATTTTATTTTTTTTTATTAATATTGATTACAGGAATAGAACCTTTTGTAACACTAACACATTATGACATTCCTCAAGAACTTGAGGAAAGATATAAAAGTTGGCTAAGTCCTGAAATTCAGTAAGTACATATACCCTATTAGTATATGTTAACACAAATTAATTTGGTAAATAAAATGTAGTAACATTTATTTATATTTTCAGAGAGGATTTCAAGTATTATGCAAATATATGTTTCAAGTACTTTGGAGACAGAGTGAAATATTGGGTGACATTTAATGAACCAAATGTTGCAATTATTTGTGGATATAGAACAGGTGTGTATCCACCATCTCGTTGTTCAGGTTCATTTGGTAATTGTAGCTATGGAGATTCAGAGAGAGAGCCTTTCATTGCTGCATCTAACATGATCTTATCACATATGGCTGCTGTTTATGTGTACAGAACTAAGTATCAGGTGAGAATCGAACCATAACCTTATGCATACTATTTAAATCTCTCAATACTGGATCGAATTTAGTGGCTTAAAAGATATTTTCTTTACGGCATTACTTTATAATTTGTTTTTAAAATTGTGTTATTAATAATAGAAATTGTATCTGAATATAGTTAATGAAACACACCCCACCATTTATATATAATATATAAGAGTGGGAATATGTTAGTCCCACCAACAATGACATATGGTCTAGCATAAGTCAAGCTGAGGCTATACTTTTTTCTAAATAGATTAAAATTAAATTAGGGGTGTCAAAATTAGTGGATTGAATGAATTTGAATTTGGCTGATAATTGATGGGTTAAAATAATTCATTTTTTTAGTTGAATTAAAAAAATCCACTAATTTTTAATTAAAATATCCAATCTAATTCAATAAACATTAAATCCATCAAATCCATTTATTTTAAGATTTTCAATGGATAGGTATCCATCCAATCCATTTTCAAAACAATTTAATGTTTTTTGTTGTATCTAAAATTATAATTAAATTAATTTAAAATAAGTTTCTTAGTTTTTCTTCACCATTTTTTTGTATATATTTTTAATAAATTATGAATTATTTATTTGATATAAATCTTTTTTATTTTAATAAAAAATCAAACAAGTTTTTGAATAGTAAAAAATATGCATGGGATTTCATCTACAAAACAAAATGATCGATTGGATTAAAAAACAATGTTGGATGGATTCAATTCATTCATATATTTAAATGGATAGATTGAATCTGATCCATCAACAATTTTGTTACTTAATGGATGAATTGGATGAATTTTAAGGTGGATGGTTGATGGATTAATGGATTCAATTGCCACTCCTAATTAGAACGATGTTTTTTTTTTTTTTTGACGGGATTAGAACGATGTGTTTTTAAAGATTATTTAGTTAAAATTTCCAAGCTACATAACATAAAAAAAAAAAAAAAAAATCTAATGCACTACTCAATTTATATCAGAAAAATCAGGGAGGAAAAATTGGAATTGCTATGAATGCCATATGGTATGAACCATTTAGCAACTCATCAGAAGACAAGTTAGCTGCTGAGAGAGCTCAATCATTTTACATGAACTGGTAAATGCTTACTTATTTTTTGTTAATTTGGTAAGTTATTCTTGATGGCCTTCCAAAATTTTCTTACTAAACTTGTGAAATGCAGGTTTTTGGATCCAATTATACTAGGAAAGTATCCATCAGAAATGCATGATATATTAGGACCTGACCTACTAGGATTTTCCAAATATAATTCAGAAAAACTCAAGAATGGATTAGATTTCATTGGAATAAATCATTATACAAGTTATTATGTAAAAGATTGTATCTACTCTACATGTGAACAAGGAAAAGGTTCTTCAAAGACAGAGGGTTTTGCTCTAACATCTGCACAAATGAATGGCATCACCATTGGAGAACCGGTATTATAAATTTCATTTTTAACTAATGTTTTAAAAATCGGATCAAAGATTGAACTGGTGAATCTACGGCTGGCTATCAAGTGATTGTTCAATTATTGTTGAATCATATGAAACAAAATATCTAAAGTAAATAAAAATGTAAAAATAAAAACCAATTGAACCAGCCACGATTCGATTCAATTCAACTAGACTAAGCTACAAAGGTGATCAAACTAACCGGTGAATTGGTCGATTTTTTGTTCAACCAGCTGATTCGATCCGATTTTTAAAACATTACTTTTCTAACTATTGTGTGTCACATAACATAATAACAAGTTCAACTTTGGTAAACCATATATTAATTAATTAATTAATTAATGCTTGTAGACTGCACTTGCATGGTTGTATATTCACCCACAAGGAATGGAAAATATTGTGACTTACATAAAGGAAAGGTACAACAACATACCAATGTACATTACAGAGAATGGTGAGTTATAATAAACCTTAATGAATTTTACTCCCAACAATGCTAGTTTCAATCCCATCCATTAGTGATGCCATTAATATGAGGTTTATTTTATTTTTCCTACATAGGATTTGGGATGAGTGGGAATTCCTCTAATGATGTCAAAAGAGTGGAGTACTTGAGTGGTTACTTGGATTCTCTAGCAACAGCAATAAGGTACTGGCATGCCTAACCATATATGTGACCCATTTTTTTGTTGATCAAGGACAAGTTTTCATACATTATTCAGGACATCGGTGATTGTTCGATCAAGATCAAACAGTTCAGTTTAAATTTAATATTTTAAATTATAAAATAATAAATAAAATTTATTTTTATTTCAACTGTTTCATTAAGATCGAATGAATGGTCAGTGATATCTCAAATGTGTAAATGCATGGACAAATAGACTAGAATTCAATTTCTATTTTGATTTGTGTAAAACGAACCTAAAATTTAATGTGATAGACACACATTAAAATTTTTGTTCAACGATTATCATATTCTTCATCATCTTCTTCACAAAATCTAACGATAAAAAAGTTACTTTGATGTGTACAGAAAAGGTGCAGATGTGAGAGGGTACTTTGTGTGGTCCCTTTTAGACAACTTTGAGTGGAATCATGGATACAGTATAAGGTTTGGACTTCATCATGTTGACTTTGCCACACTCAAAAGAACCCCGAGAGGATCAGCATTTTGGTACACAAATTTCATTGCACAACATAAGGCTAAATTAGGCATTATGCTTGGGCATACTCAAGAGTGATGAACAGTGAAAGATAGTTTTACTTTCAAAGAATATAGTATTAATGTCCTATGCAAGGGAATTTACATAAGAGCCAGATCAAGAAAAAGATTGAAATGTGACAAAATCAACTTCCAAAATAAATTTTCATGCTATGTTCATATTGTATGTGTGTTTCATAATTTCACTTCATCCACATATTGAGTGTAGTTAGTTATACTTGTCAGGTTGAATCGTTGTTTATTTTATTCAATGTATAAAAAAAAAATTCAATTTGTGTTTCAGTTTGCAAGCAACCTCGTTCGATTAGTCATAATTTTCTTAATCTTTATGGTCTCAAAAGGTTTTTACCTGATTAGCATAATGCTCTCAATCATCATCAAGAATTATAATAAGAGTGTTTTGAGTAATTAACGATGGACTATTCATGTGGTCGTTTATACACAAAATTTTGAAAATAATCATAAACATGAGAAAATTAGATAATTGAGAGACGACATGAGTACTAATCAAATATGTTCTTCAATCAAATTCGTCTTATATTATGAGTATATATATTTTTAATCTCAACCTCTATTTGTGATGTGATTGAGAAGATGATGAATTCTTTTTGGTGAAAACGTACCAAGGGGCATTCTAAATATATTTGCAGAAGAAAGTGGGTGGC
This sequence comes from Trifolium repens, assembly GCA_030408175.1. NCBI lineage: Eukaryota > Viridiplantae > Streptophyta > Magnoliopsida > Fabales > Fabaceae > Trifolium > Trifolium repens. The sequence goes on from CP125839.1 coordinate 7,757,924, forward strand.
TTGGTATTTTTTTAAAAGTATATATTGCAACTTTTAATTAGGAAATGCTTAGCAAAAAATTCATGATTAAATCAAACATTTTAATTACTCGACTCTTCAAAGTTAGATATTTTCTTAGAAGTAATTTTCTTCAATCAAGTTTTGGTCACAATCCAAATTATGGTTGGCATAGTATTTGGAGCGCAAAGTTCACCGTGTGATGGCATACAGCTAGAGGTGTCTTTTATGCATATGCCACGAGCTATGACATAGGGCCTATAAAAATGGGGACCTCAAAAAAGTTACAGGGTAGTACTAGTAGTATCGGACTATTAGTAAAAGGAGGATATAAAACGAGAGATTGTGAAGATTGTCTTTTGATTTTTTTTGCGATTTTTTTTTTATTAGAGACTATTGTTAATAATCTTACGGGATCTCAAAAAAGTCAGAGATGCCCCTGTATATGACACCTATGTAGAAAATGTATCTTAACTAAGGTTCGCCTTAACCAAAATATGTTAATTGCTTTAATTTGTGTGTGTATAATGAAGGATTAATAGTTTTGTCAAAAAAAAAATGAAGGATTAATAAAAGGATTAATATTTCTCCGATATAAAAATGTTAGGAATTAATTTAGCTTTTATTTTTAGTTGGAACTAAACTATACGTTTACAATGATAGCACTAAAGATCAAACTCAAGACCTCATGCATATTATCTAAACATAATAGCTTTCAAGTAAGGAAGTTAATTATTAGTCAGAAAATTGTAAGGAAGTGATAATACAATTTATATAAATTCCACTAATTTTTTTGTAAAAAAAATTCCACTAAATTCAAGTGGGGTCAGTGGCGTCCCCACATAGAGCCGAGGGGGTTCAACTGAACCCCCTCGACTTAAAAAAAAATACACATATAATTTAATATAATTTATATTTTGAACCCCCTCATTTTTCTATATTGCACCACTGACCCAATTAAACTCAAAACAATTTTAACTTACTTATTTTCAAATTTTATTCTCTCTTTATTAGGGCTGACAATGAACCTAAACAAGTCGAATAAAGTTTGAGATCGATTTGACAATCAATTCGTTTAACTTGCTTGGTTCATGAACTAAATGAGTCAAACTTAAGCTAAATATTAAGTTCGTTAATTAAATGACCTAAACTTGAGCTATATACAGTTCGGCTTGTTTGGTTTTGAACTTGGTTCATGAACCAAATGAGTCGAACTTAAGCTAAATATTAAGTTAGTTAATTAAACGAGTTGAACTTGAGCTATATATAGTTCGACTCGTTTGGTTTTAAACTTGGTTAAAGAACCAAATGAGTCGAACTTAAGCTAAATATTAAGTTTGTTAATTAAACGAGTTGAACTTGAACTATATATAGTTCGGCTTGTTTGGTTTTGAACTTGGTACATGAACCAAATGAGTCGAACTTAAACTAAATATTAAGTTCGTTAATTAAATGAACTGAACTTAAGCTATATATAGTTCGACTTGTTTGGTTCACGAGCTGATTTGATTATATATATAACACTTAAAAATATATTTTTAAATAACACTTCAAAAATAATTTAAAATTTATATAATTTAAAATTGAGAATAAATATAATGAAAAAAAAATCATATCGAATTCTTGATTTTAGTTTCAAGTTGAAAATGAATTGAATCTAATGAGCTGAACCGAACTGCTCGCAAACTATAAAAGAGTCGAACTCGAGCTGAAAAAAGAGTTTATGTCAAACTCAAGTCTAGTTTCTAATCGAACCAATTCTTATCGAGTCTAGTTTTTATGTATTGACTTGTGATGTTTTATGTTTTATATAGTATGAAATTATAAATATTATCTAATTTTATTTATTATTATTTTATATAGTTTTTAAAAATATAAAAAAAAAATATATTTAATTAAAAACAGTTCGATCTGTTGACCTCCGGTCCGACCTATTGAACCTTGAATCGGTATGTAAATCCGTTCAATAATCGATCCGATTTTGATTTGCTTGGTTAACTAACACTTTTTTGTAAGATACTAACCCGACTATTAATTTTGGTAGAACATTTTTTTGGATGAATTTAACCTTAGGATAATCTTTTTTTAAAATATTTTCTATTTTTTTTAAACTATTTATTAATTTAAAGCCGTTTTCAATAAAATTTTCCCATTTAAAAAAACAATTGCTAACTAGAATATAAAAAATATTTTGAAGCAAAATTTTTCTTAAAGTAAAATAGTCTGAACCCCCTGCTCCAGGTTCCTGGAGACGCCACTGAGTAGGGTCCATATGATTTGATGAAAATAAAATCCATTTTAATTTCAACCAAATAATAGAATGTTTATTGGAAAAATGTACCCAAAAAAAAAAGAAAAAAAGAATGCGTATTGGAAGAAAAAATGTGTTCTTAGTGTTTATCTAATATATATGTGTGTATGTGTCTTTTTTCCTCACTGCCAATTTTGAACAATGTACACGAATGAATATTATTATATTAAAGACTTTGTTTCCTTATTTTTGACTAATGTCACATTTAATATATTATGTAGTGACAATATAAATGTGTTATACCAATTGCTAATTATTATTAGTATTAAGTATACAATACAATGGTTTCTATACAAATCTGAAATCATTGTTTGTGGAAATACCCTTTGTTATATTTTTATTGCTAATCTCATTATCATCATCACTTCCCTTGAGAGCTCTATCAAATAGGTTGGATCCATCTCCTTTCCCCACCAAATTTCTCTTTGGAACTGCTTCTTCTGCTTATCAGGTGATTAAAAATATCATATATTAATGCATGTATTTTTTGGCTTGTTTATTGATAATCAATCTAATTAATGATCATTTTGCAGTATGAAGGTGCTTACTTGAATGATGGAAAAGGACTAAGTGATTGGGATGTCTTAACACACGAAACACCAGGTGATTATGATGATGATAATGAATTATATTTATATACAAATTTAAATAGATTTTTAGTCCCTACAAATAATGAATTAGTCCCTACAAATAATGATGATAGTGAATTATATTATTTTTAGTCCTCGCAAAATATACACCTATTTATTTTTCATTTTTGATTTTTTGTTTTAATCTCTATAAATTAAATTGTAAAATATGTTTAGTCCATATTTTAAAGGACTGTTTTACATATCACAAGGAATAAAATGGTGTACTTATTGAAACGGTTTGTTGCAGAAAAAATAGAGGATGGAAGTAATGGGGATATTGCCGTTGACCAATATCATCGCTATATGGTATGCATCTTCAAACTTTAACAATATTATAATAATAATAATAATAATAACAATAATAATTTATGATCTATTTATACATAAAATAGTACTAGTATGTTATTAGGAACATCATACTCAAAATGAAAGAAATACTACCAAATTAATATTTATATTCTATATATGAAATAACTATAAAAAATACATATAATAAGAGACACGTAGTAAAAATATTGTGGCTTAAATTAACAGGAGGATATTGATCTAATGGAGGACCTGAAAGTCAACAGCTACAGGTTCTCAATTTCCTGGGCAAGAGTTTTACCAAGTATGCTTTTTAATTTTATAATTCTTAATTTAGAGATTACGAGCTTCTTGAAGTCAATTTTTTATATAGACTTTGAAACCATTTAACAGAAGGCAGATTTGGAGAAGTCAATTCTGGTGGCATCGACTACTACAATCGGCTAATAGATGCTTTGCTTCTCAAAGGTATATTTCTTATTATTTGCTAGCATTGTAAATTTATTAAATAAAACAATTCCTCTTAGCTGCAACTTTCTTGACAAAAAAAAAAAAAAATAGACAATGCCGGCTACATATGATTTTTTTTTCTTTCTATGTAATTGATGTTAAATTAAATAAATGTCTTTGATTGCAAGTTAATATTAAAGTATTATTGTCTTTGACATTTTGGAGGATCTTATTGTTTTTATTTTACATCAAGAAAATAAAGTTACCTACTATTTTTAATTAGTCCAAATTGTTTTTCTGTAGCTTAAATTTAAAACTAGAGTGAGAGTGCATATAATGTGTTATACTTTTCTTTTTTAAAAAAAAAAAACTTTATAATGTGACCACTTGACTAAACTTTATAATGTGACCACTTGATCAACAAAATTGATATATCTGAGTCAAAGCCAAATACATTAAATTTTAGGACAAGGGGGAGTATATTGAAAGATGGACATAACTATGTGCATTTCGTCCCTTTTTAATTTCTCTGATGAATTGAACAACTTGTAGGAATTCAACCATTTGTAACACTGTCACATTTTGATTTACCTCAAGAACTTAAAGTCAGATATGGAGGTTGGCTAAGTCCACAGTCACAGTAAGCAACTAATTAATTGCAATTGTATGTATCACTATTTACTTGTCAAAAACTAATATTTATCAATACTTGATGCACAGGGAAGATTTCATTTATCTCGCAGACCTTTGTTTTAAATCATTTGGTGACAGAGTAAAGTACTGGACAACCTTCAATGAGCCAGATAATCTGAGCACATACGGCTATCGCCGCGGATTAGCTCCACCATTTCGTTGCTCTAAACCATTTGGAAATTGTAGCGAAGGAGACTCAGAGAAGGAGCCATATCTGGCGACCCACAATATAATCCTATCACATGCAGCTGCAGTATATATTTATAGAACCAAATACCAGGTACTCTTTATAACACTCGATAAGAGAGTGATAACAAAGACGAGTGATAACAAAACTCCCTATAACACTCTTTTTCTAATATTCACTCCCTTTTTTGGAGAAAATCGTCAGTCCCGTCATTTTATGTGGATGGCATTTCCAATATAGTGGGATCTACAAGCATTTCACTCGATAAGAGAGTGAATGTTATAAAGAGAGTGTTAGAGTGAGTATTGTTAAATTCATCCTTCAATATGCTAAGACGAGCTTCCTCACAAGTGTCAATGATAAGGGCGAAGAGATCTTGCTAAAAAATGAAAATGGAAACAATCAGACATATACTAACTCAAACAGTGGTGAACGAAATATTCAGGCAGAGCAAGGTGGTAAAATTGGCATTGTCATGCACTGTGACTGGTATGAACCCATCAGCAATTCCATGGCAGACAAAAAGGCCGCAGAAAGAGCACGATCATTCGCCAATAACTGGTATCCTTCCATTCTACAAATAACCCTTTTTCTTCTGTTTTTTTGGACCAAAAAAACCCCATTTTTGTTTATGATCAACTTACACACTATCAAGCATTGACACACACCGGACACGATACTGACACTTAGACACAATAATTTAAGAAAATGAAAGTAATTGAGTGTAACTACATGTGCTAGTATCGGACCCACGTACAAACAAGCTCATTCTATATGTATTTAATATAATAACTATAATCCAAAGCAGGATCTTAGACCCAATCATATTTGGCGAATACCCTCCAATTATGCAGAAGATTCTAGGAAATATATTACCTGAATTTTCCAGCAATGACAAAGAGAAACTAAAGAGTGGATTGGATTTTATTGGCATCAATTACTATACGGGATACTATGTCAAGGACTGCATCTACTCCAAATGTGAACCGGGGCCATGGATCACCCGAACAGAGGGTTTATTCGAACAAAGTGCACTAAAAGATGGAGTTCCAATTGGCAAACCTGTACGTATTTTCAACCTTACATAATGATTAATGAAACTAACATTTTCCGGTTGCATTACCAATCTAATTCCGAAACTTCTATGTACATGTATGCAGACTTCAATTGATTGGCAATATGTTTATCCACAAGGCATGGAGAAAATTGTCACCTATGTAAAAAACAGATACAATAACACTCCAATATTCATAACCGAAAACGGTATGCATAGCCCAGTGAATCCTTTAATGAATAGAGTTTTAGTGTTTTTCTATTTTACTAAATTGTTTTTTAGGGTATGGCGAGTTGGACAACCCAAATAATACCGAGGAGCAATACCTTAATGATTTCAACAGAAAAAATTACATGGCTGATCATTTAGATTCCCTACTGGAAGCCATGAGGTAGGAATATATGAAAATCAAGCTAAATATCCAGCTATATGAAATGCATTCTAAAATTAAATATCTTTATATGTTATGTCACTTATAACCCTAGCTGTCTTTTTGTTTGTATAAATAAACTCAAACTTGCACAATGCCATCTCTTTGCTTTTATGACTAGTGAATTACAAGAAGATATATAAATTTAGATCAATTTCTTTTTGTTTTCCCATTTACTATGTAATCAGGAAAGGAGCTGATGTTAGGGGGTATTTTGTCTGGTCCTTGCTTGACAACTTTGAGTGGTTACGTGGATATACAATAAGATTTGGACTCTACCATGTTGATTATGCAACACTGAAGAGAACTCCAAGATTATCAGCAAGTTGGTACAAGGAATTCATAGCCAAGCATAAAACAGAAACCTCCTGCCAGGAATGATGATGAAACAAAATAAATGACTGCGGAAGTATGTTATATGTGCATCTATACTTAACAAGAATAAATGACAGCGGAAGTATGTTATATGGCTTTTATGCTAAGCGTTGATTTAAGATATGGCTTACATTTTCAGTGTTGAAAACCTTATATAGCTATTACCACATATAGAAAAATTGGGAATCTTACTGGCGTAGCTTTTATGCTGCATACCTTGGATTTGTCAATCATTATACTATTCTATATGATTAGATTCATTGAATTTCTAGTTTGTTAGTGAGAGAAGCTGTGTTTGAGAATATCCCGACAAAGAGAACCACCAAGGGACCAGGCCATATGGCTACCTTACAAAGCCGGCCATTAGGAAGAGCTAAGTTCCTTCTCAATTGTTTCATTGCCATTTGGAACTCCAAAACATTTGCATCAGTAAGTTCCTCCCTATTAAAAGAGATCGAAGAAGTTTCATCTAGATCTAGCTCTTATAATTCAAAATTCCTTCAATTAAATTTGTCTATAGTATGTTTGATCTGCTGAAAAATAAGGAACTGGACAGAACAACTTCAGTTGTCCTGTGTTTGATTTTAAAACTGTTGTGGGACTACACAAATTAAGGGGTAAGGGACTGGACAAAAACTGAAATTTGTGTCCCTCACTAAACCACGGGACAACATTTTGTCTCAAGTACAAGTTGTCTGAAATTCCAAAATAACTTTTTGTCCACCAAACATCATACAAGACAAAAATAATTGTTCAATACCTTAAAAGTTTGTCATGTGTTGTTTTGTCTTGTGTTGTCTAGTATTTACTTTTTGCAAATCAAACCAAACCTAAATATGATTCAAGAGTATAGTTTGAATATGAAATTTTGCAAAATTTAATCAAATAGGATATTTTGTATAACCCCATTCATCTTGAGGCACTTATATTTATGCCTCACAATTGCACCTTAGTTTTACCCTAATAATTATAACCCTGCCCCTTACCCTCTAAAGTATCTCTCACAAATTGAACTCCACCATTTCAATATGCAAGTTAGTACAAACAACTAACTTATGAGCAACGACCATAAACGAAAAGCTTCTATGTCAAATGCAACACAAAACAGGAAAAATCAGACACAATTTAGGATTGAAAAGAGCTCAAGGGATTAATACCAAAGGTTAATCAGCTAAGTTTCCAATATTGTGACATTTTCTCCATGCTTCGATATCCAAGTAAAATGTACATTTTCAGAAAGAGTTTTGACTAGTGAATAATCTATTCTTTGGCTTACCTATTTAAAGTTAATTACAGTAGAAAAGGATGCTCGAGGCTCACCGGTATGTGACATCATGCAACCATGCACCATTCCCCCATGAAGCTCCTCCTTTTCCCTTTTAATTTGTGTTTCTCTTTTCAAACCAGCACAAATTCACAGCATTAATCTACCATCTGAGGGAAATTTTGCACTCTTACTGCAAAAGGAGAAACTAACATTTAATGACAAATGATAACTCTTCCTCCTATTGAATATTTGCATGAAAAAACATCTCTTCATTTTTCACGCATATTAATTTGAATGACAGTGATATAGTGATACTCACTCAAAACTGAGGCAAAGCTAATACATAACTTCAGAGTTGAGCCAGATCCTCGACCCAAGCACATCTCCAGCATTTTAACACCTCCACCAAGGCGAACCAGCTCTGTAAAAGTGTTCATCATCATCCCATGAAATTTGACAAGCTTGAAGGCCAATTGCAACACTGGGCTCTTTTCCATGTTGTGCAATCCAATTTATAACATCTGTTTCTTTTTCACTCTCACTGGTGAAATCTTTCTTGTACTTTCCAAATGGATTAAGTCCAGGATTTGTCATCTCTGCAATTGCAGCTGGCATATACATAGAATCACCAATTAACGGCGCCTTGCAAGCAGCAAATTGAGCTCGAATCTGCATTAAAATTTAAGTCATTATATCAGTAAAAACCGTAGTTTTGTTTCCCTAAAAGATAATCATATAAAAAAATAAGGAAATTTTCTTTGTTCATTCATTATAAATTTAACCTTTGAAACGGTGCTAAATGGCAACTAGCTGGTTCACCATTCATACAAAAGAATCTAAACTTCTAGAAAATGAATGGAGGGGACGATATTTTAAAATTGAAACACTCCTTGACAATTAACACAAATATGGCCTTGATATTATAATTATATCCAACAATTGCTAGAAAAATAGTTTTTCTGTACAGCAGTGATTTGTAGCACCTGAAAGATTGTTTCACTACCAAATGAAGCTGGTCAACAGGCTACAGCTCATGAAGGCATGTGACACAAACACAGAAAACAAAGCAGACAATAAATCACTTTTTAGTTCATCACTGGATAAGAATTAGTATTAATCAACTATGTTTTCATTATATTTTGAATTGATCAATTCATATTTATAGTAATAATGTATCAAGAATCAACCAAAAAAAATAAATACAAATAATACATAAAAGAACAGCTAGTAGACCTGATGAGTTCGACCAGTAAGAAGGTTGATTTTACACTCGTACGCATAATCTTGAGAAGGCCACCCACAGTCTTCAACACAATATTCATCTTGAACAACACTAGTTGGCCAGGGAATCTTTCTGCATTCCATGATCTCAAGTTGACAAAGAAGCCACCCCTTGATAAAATCTGCACTCAATAAATATACGGGATTGAATCCATGATACCAGACCCTTATCTGAAAAACTTTTACCAACACCGCAGAGCAAACAAATGTTTTAAATTAACTTTACACTAGAAATGCCTTTGCCCATTAACACATCATGCTGTTGTAGTACGCCTATTCAAATTCTACCCAATCAAAGAAGATAAAAATAATATAAGTTGATTAGGTAGCTAATTACCATCTTGGCTAATGCACCTAACTAATCATATGGTTAAAAACTTGGTGATGATTAGGTAGCTAATTACCATCTTTGGCTAATGCACCTAACTAAATCATATGGTTAAAAACTGTGATATCACAATTTCCTCAGTGTATTATAAAGCTAATATGTTATTCTGAAGCGCACCACTTTGTCTTCCATTGTCGACTCTTTCCTTTTATTCTTTTTAGAGAGTGAAATACTGAATATCAGGCAAAGGCAAAGTTAATGTCGAAAGTCATGCTTCTGAGTCACAAATATCATTAGCCATGTGTAGTTGGCTTCTCCCATTGATGTTGCTTATAATACATAATCAACCAAAATACACATATTTACTACTTAACTATTTCATTCCATGGTTCTCCAACAATACTTGCTAAGCACTCCAATTTGTGTAGTTACCTTCAGAAATAAGTCGAGGAGCCATGTTAATAGGACGCATATAGTGGTTAATGATTCCAGTTGGCAAAGGTGAAGCTGCAAGAGCAAGATAGAGCTTCTTCACTTTTTTCTCCTGAACAAAATAATTTAGTGTTCAATAACTCGCACGTTCACTTCAGTGATATGAACTCTTTCCAAAAAACAAAAAAAAAAAAAACCATTTCACGACAAAGATCAAACAGCTCATGCCTTGTGTGAGTGTGTTTTTATAAGTTGAACTGTAGAAGATTGTTCTAATATAAACTATGAAATGACATCAGAGTTACCCGTATTTTGCCATGAAAGACAGAGCAATACTCTTTATTCCTAGCCAATACTACGCTGCAGGTAAATAACAGTCTATTACATTATCTATCATCTATCACAGCCAGAATATCAAGCAACACTAATTTATTTAAATATAAAGGCATTACCAGCCTTCCGTGCAGTTATCAATCTGATGAGTCGTCAACAAAGGAGTGGTCAATCCCAAGGCACGAGTTGCAAAGGTTGCACAACTTTCTTCAATGTTGTCAGTAGTGCCACCTACCTAACAAAAATTAGAAAAGAATAAATTGCACAGAAAATTTACACAATCAAATAATTAATAATGTAGACATGTCAATATATTTCAACACAAATATCCTGAATATTAAACTCTTGACACTCCGAATTAGAATCTAATGCTATATCTCATTCAAAACTAGTAAACATACTTCATAACAATGCTCAAAACTTCTCTCCACCTACTGAGCACCAAGCCCAAAACAATCATTCTTGAGATTGCTATATCTTTACTTAACAACTAATAACTTACCTGTGCATCCGCATCTGCACGTTTCGTTGCGTTGATTTGATACAATGTTTTACAATACCATTATTACTTGATAAGGACTTCAACTTAATGAACCTCAAAGCCTATCAAAAGATGGAGGAATCTGGTCTTATCCTCTTGGGAATCAGAATAGACATTATAAATCTCATCTATTGTGTAAAGACAAACAATAATGTTGGACATGACAACAACCTTTTAAAAATTTGATGACAACATTCAGGGAACCTAATTAGGAACTATAAGGGGGGTGCTTTCATTTCAATTAGGAGTACTTTAGCATTTTTTGCAATATTTTGCTCCCACCATCCTTAATTATAAGACCCCTTTGGAACATTTGTTTGTCCCTAATATAAACTCCTCTAAAAATTTCTAGACACATTTAATACTATCAATTTGTCTTGCAAGATGAAAAGTCAACACTGAATGCATCTATTCACAGAGTAATTTAGCAATAGTCATACACAAAATGTACGCATTAGTGACACTACCAACTTTTCTTAATATATATGAAAAGTGTCAAAGGATCTTGTGAATAGGAACAGAGGGAGTATATACTTTTCGAAAGGCTAGACCTTGGGTCATATATGACCTTAGAATTAGGTTGCTTAGGCGTTTTAGAAGTATATTTTAGAGATCAGGTGTTCCTTACTAACTTAGATAGCTTATATCCTAATCAAACTAAATTCCTTTTTATTTTATAAAATTATAGGGAATTTATTTAAAACAATGGATTTTAGACACAACCTAATCTAAATTATAAATCCACATTATCCATGTCATACAACCAACTCACTGAACTGATCTACCTAGTCTTAATTTTAGACACATCCTAATCAAGTTTATGCTGAAGTTACACTGAAACCAAAAAGGATAGAGGGGGAAGATTGAAATACATGGACAGGTATTTATGAAATCTGTTAAACAGTGTGCATTATAATAACCAATTAGCAGAGTTCGGATAACAATTTTCACTCACTTGATGTAGAACATGACCATTGGATATGAACATTACAAGACCTATCACTGTTGTCTACTATAAAAATTTAACAACAATTCTATAAGCATCCTATATGGGGATTAACAACTTTTTCTGAATTTCAACACAAATCATCCTGAATATTAAATTATTGACACTCCGAATTATAGAATCTAATGGTATATCTCATTCAAAACTAGTAAACATACTTCAGAGACAATGCTCAAAACTTTCTCCACCTACTGAGCACCAAGCCCCAAAACCGATCATTCTTGAGATTGCTATATATTTACTTGACAAATAACTTACCCATGCATCCACACGGGACGCACGTTCCGCATGTTTCGTTGTGTTGATTTGATACAATGTTTTACAATACCATTATTGCTTGCTTGATAAGGACTTCAACTTAATGAACCTCAAAGCCTATCAAAAGATGGAGGAATCTGGTCTTATCCTTACAAATCTCACCTATTGTGTAAAGACAAACAAATGAACAATAATGTTGGACATGGCAACAACCTTTGAAGACTTTGATGACGACATGCAGAGAACCTAATTAGGAACTATAAGCGGGTGCTTTCATTTCAATTAGGAGTACTTTATAGCATTTTTTGCAACATTTTGCTCCCTCCATCCTTAATTATAAGACCCCTTTGGAATATTTGTTTGTCCCTAACATAAACTCCTCTACAAATTTCTAGACACATTTAATACTATCAATTAGTCTTGCAAGATGAAAAGTCAACATTGAATGCATCTATACACAGAGAGTAATTTAGCAATAGTCATATGCAAACTGTACATATTAGTTACACTACTAACTTATCACTGTTGTCTACTATAAAAAATTTAATAATAATTCTATAAGCATCCTATATGGGGATTAACAACTTTTTCTGAATTCCTAATGTAGGATAGGTTACATACCGAAGTACCAGCAGGTTTATCCAAAACTACATATGATTCCTCCACAGCTATTATCCTTGATCTCCAATCAATCTCATAGCACCTAAAAATAGCTTTCAAATGTCAAACGTTCTCATATCATATCATGCCTCTATAGAAACACGTGTGATTACATTAAAACATGTCATTTTCTCAAAATTTTATCTGACGTGTCTGTGTCGTATTCAGTGTACGTGCTTCATAGATATCATGCCTCTATAATAGCAAACAAAAATGCAATTCCAACGAATATTTCATCTCAATGTACCTAGGAAAACGCTTAGGGTGCACGTGAACTCGCAAATAAGTTCCTGGTTCAACAAATTGATCCACATCAGTTACACGAAAAGTTTTCTGTGCTTCTCTTATAGTTTTTCCTTTGATAGAATCTCGTTTTCGCAGAACCAAAGGTTCCGTTACTTTTTTGAAAACCCTAATTTGCTCTTCAGTAGCATTAGGAGGAGGTTTCGGACAAACAAGAGCGAAATACACAGCTCCAAATTGAATCAAATCTGCAACAAACCTTCACAAAATAAAACTTAAGAGTATAATCCAATTTTCATGAAATTAACACAAAAATTTCATAGAAGAATTTCGCACTTACAAATGAGGAAGATTCAAAGTTTTGCAAATGTATTCTAATACAGGTCCTCCTTCTGTAACAACTAAGTGTTCGATTCTTGGTGGAGATTTTTGTGTTGGACATGGAAGTAATCGATCGTACTTGGGATAGGTTAAGGAAGAAGAGGTGGCGGTTAAGTTTCCGGCGTCGGTTGTTAGGATTTCTGTTTCGCCGGTGAGTGCGGCGTTATTGGTGTGTGAACTGTGACGATGGAAACCAAAGGCGTGTAATGTAAGGTGTTTGTTGAGTGATATAGGAAGCGCGCGTGCCGTCGCGGGAACGGCGAGGGTACGGCAGCTGCCGGCGAACAACATTGACGCCACCGCTACTGAACCCATTTTTTTTTCCTTCCTTTTTTGGAACTACCAACTACTTCAGTTATCGGATAGATGTGGGTTTTGAATTTTTGAAAATTGTTGGGCCATTATTGGGCTCAAAACTTGGGCCTGTTTCTTATTTAACAAGCCTCTCTGTATCCTTGATAACAAGAACTTCATGAAGAATTCTCTTTAGGCCCCCCGAATTTTTTTTACCCCCCTTACTGATGTTTTTACCCTTCACAGTGTTTCGGTTCTTATGAACCGAATTAGTTATAGTTTTGGTATTTCCCATTGATTACTTCAGTTTGTAATAACCGATTTTTCTTGCTCAAATTTTACACAATTTCAAGGGGCAAAATGGGATTTAAGGGGGGGTAAAAAAGAAATGCGGGAGGCCTAAAGATAATTCTTCAACTTCAATAGTTAATGCTTGAATTCCGAAAATCTAGTGGTATTAAAAAAATTAAAAAATAAACAACAATATCAGATTCTACGTTCCAAAATTATGTGGGTTTGGAACCTAGATTCAAAAATAATCTAGGGGTAATTTTGTCAGTTTGGGGGGTTTGAGGAGCAACTCAGGGGGCCAGAATAGTAATTTTTCTTGATTTTTTTTATAAATATTTCACTTGAGTTCTAAAACTTGAATTGTGTTTTTTGTTGTTCGTATTTGAGGATTGATCAATGATCATTGTTAAACGGTTGTATAGTTTGTCGTTAACCAATCATGAAATTCTCAAAGTTGTTCTTTGATGATGAGGTGTGACAATCTTATGTTAATCTTAAGTTGTTTTAGAATTGCAACATATCAAATAACCGATTATCCCAAAAGCTTAAGCTGTTAGGATAGACCACATCAATGGTTTTATATTATTTCTAACACGTCCCCTCACGGAAGAGCCCACTTGGGCTTAAAGCGTGGATAGTGCATAGGCTCACCTACCATATGCTTAAATTCCACTTTTTAATTAGAAAGTGAGGGGAGCGGGGATCGAACTCTAGACCACTTAGTCATAGAGGCTCTGATACCATGTCAAATAACCGATTATCCCAAAAGCTTAAGCTGTTAGGATAGGCCACATCAATGATTTTATATTATTTCTAACACAACACGAATGGAATTTTCTCCATATTCCGGATTTTAATATTCAATTTTGTTTAAAGCTAATTATGAGTTGATTTCTCTTTTGTTAGGGTGTGCTTATTTGTAATGGATCTCATGGTTCAAATTAATGCAGTTTTTTATCGAGTAGTTTAGTGTTTATAATTCTATCCTTAAAATGAATAAGTAGATTGTCTGAAGTTCGAACACTGGTCCCTGCATATATAATGTGATGTCTCTTCCAACTGAGTTAAGCTCACGGGAACAATAATGCATATTATTATTCAACACTTTTACCGATTGAATGCTTCATTCCGTATGTGTATTTTAAATTTGGTTTAAATATTATTTTCGTCCCTGTATGTTCATGAATTTTTTGTTTTAATCCATGTATGTTTTTTTTTTATTGCAAATACATCCATGAATGTGCACATCTTATTAGTTTTAGTCCACGAGGTGTATTCATCTTTCCATATGCGGGAGTTAGAAATTGAACCACGATCGGTCCAAAACCATTATCACTTGGATATTATTCATTAAAAATTTAATTTATATATAATGTAAAATTATTTTATGTGTCCAATTAAATCGTAACATGTAAACATTTTATGCTAGAGCCTAGAGACTCCATATCTATCACATATAATGTAGTTATGAAAGCAAACCAACATTTAAACTATTTTATATAGTACAATGATATTGATTGAAAGATTACTTACATGGCCACAAAAAGAATTAGTCCAAGATGCACAGCTATTTATAACGTATAAGGCACCATGCACCATTCATATTCATATTATAGCTGTTACGCAATATTGTTTGGAAAATGGTCCCAACTTGCATATAGTACTATACGTAGTTTTTTTTTTTTATAGGGTAAGCTAATTACTAGATAACTCAAGTGGGTTAAAAGGAGTGTAATTAAAATAGAAATTTTTGCTATGATTCATTGGTTCTCTTTTCATTTTCAAGCAAAAAATAAAATTGAAGTCCATAAATGACATCACATGTAGTGTCTCATACTCCCTCCGTCCTATTTTAAATGACCTTTTTTTGACTTAGTGTACTATTTATTTGACCTGCTTTGATCTTATTTTTCTACTAATATATACATGCAAATATTAGCATATGAGATGTTGTTTGATTTGTCTCGACGAGTACTTTCAAAATATATCATTTTTATAATTTTTAATAATAGATAATTAGAGATATTAATGATTGAAGTTGTGCATTAGCAAACGTGTCAGTGGTTAAACAGGACATTTATTTTGGGACAGAGAGAGTATTTCGTCTAGGCGATTTTGTGAGATCATATTTTGTCTCAATTCAACACCAAATCCAAGACAAAAACAAACTAAATCTTAAGCATCTATGTCTATATTGAGCACAAAATACGACAACACATAACATATTGTGATGAGCATATCAATGAAACAACTCATTCAAATTGTCTTGTTACCAAAATAAATTAGAAACTCAATTCACATGGTCTCTTTTTTATGGTACCAAAAAGAAAATGAAACAAAATTCACATCACATGGTCTCAATTCATACTGTCTATTTGTCTTGTTACCTAAAGAAAAAAGTTATAGAGGTCTTCTCTTGTGCATATTTTGATATCTAATGGTTGATTTGGTCTAGAGATAACGACAATATTTAGAAAAAAGAACTAGACCCCTATGATCCTTTTTAACATTATTATTTATTTTAAGTGAATTAACATTCATTTCGGTGTGTCATTTAGTTTATATGAATATATATTGAACTACTAGTAGTATCATTGTGCATTTTGTTAGTAATTTTGATCATAAAGTAAATGAAATATATTTGAATTTTAAACTAACTAAATAAAATAAATATAATTAAATTGTCAGTTAAATAAAATATAAACATAATTCAATTGTCAATGAAATCTAATTCAAAAGTTGATTCATATCCGGTCATACGGCGTTTGAGTCTCAAAATCTAAGTCATCTAATTTTATTTGAATAAAAAGAAAATGCACACTTAAAAATTAAACTAATTAACTAATTAAAAGTACATTTAAAAATATTTCATAATTTAAAATAGTTGCAGGTGTTTATTTTATTTATTTGAGTAAATCATATTATTTTTACTTTGTATTTTGTTTTTACTTTGTTTATAGTTGGGCTCAAGCCCATTGGGTTCTACAACTATAATGAATATATTACATTTTTTTTGGCTTTCACCACCAGATTAATTTGGTTTAGGAGTCAGTTCTGATATCAAATTGTTTCAGCCCCTCTCGATCGCAGTTGCGGGGATCGAATCGTGGTCATCCCTACCAATTTCAGCGTCAATCACCACTAAATCAACTAACGATTGATTATATTACATCTCTTTTTAAAAATAGGTTCAAAAACATATTAATTAATTTTTCAAAATCCTCCGATCTTATATATTTATCAATAAAACGTTAATGTATTTTGTATAAAATTATATTAAATATAAAAAAATTTGATAATCCAATTTTTTCTTATATTAAAAAAGAAAAATAGGTAGTATAGTACAAAATCAAAGCTGAAAATAAATCTCTTCGTTTTTTTTCTCTCATATCTTAACCAACTTTTCTTTATATTTTTCAAATTATTCCAATATTATCTCCTCATAATGGTCTAAATTCTCACATTAATCTACTTATATTTTTTCCACATGAGAGGATATAATCTATTGAAAAAGTCAAAAACGACAACATGTGATGAAAACATACCTAAAACGATGGAAAAAGCTCCATCTTTAGTGCTCATCTTTATGCTAGCAATGATAAACATAATGAATTTATTAGACGGCAGGCACTATGTGGATAATAATCAACATAAACTCTAAACTAGTAAAGTACTAGAGGCAAAAGAAAGGAAGAAAATGAAATAATACTAATACTATAAAATTGAAAATAAATTAAATATAGTTAGAGATGTTACGTGGAATAATTTGGTGTATGAATATAAGGGGGGGTCAAAAACCTTTTGTCTTTTGAACATTGGACAGACCCACATGCATGACATGCACCCATTAGAAAAAGCAATGAATACTAGATTGTGGTTTGTATTGTCGTTTTAGTGCAGTTGAGCCTGTAAATTTTGTAATATTGCCAATATCTTACTCTTTATCGAAACAAAGATGAGTCACATCCACAAGTCATTCCTCGAAAGTTAGAGGAAAATGCTAGTTCATGTCCGACTTACCAGTATTGTTTGGTTTGACGGAAAGAAAATGGAAAAAAAGAAAATTATGAAAATTAATAAATAAAATTAGACTAATTTTAAGGTTTGTTTGGTTTGATGAAAAAAGTTGAATGAAAGAAGATTACAAAAATCAAAGTTAAAATTTAGACTAATCTCTGTCTTTTTTTTTTTTTCTCAAACAAAATACACTCTAAAAGTCCCGGATAGAATGTGTGATTATTTGAATGGAGATAAGTTTATAAATGGATATAATTTTTATCTTATAAGTTGACTTTAAAGGATTAAATTAAACTCAACTTTTAATTTTAAGACAATATTTTTGTCAATAAAAATAAAAAAAAAATTTAAGACAATGTCTCCTATATAAGAAAAATGGATTTTCTCGGCTGATAAAAATTTAAGAAAATATGTGAAAATTTTGCTCATTAATTTTTATATAACTAATTATGAATAAAATTTTATTATTGATAGTAATATAATATGGAAACCAATGAGTAATAAATATTTTCACTCTCAAATTCTTTATTTATTTATTTTTTATAGCAAGAGAAAGGAAGTTCAAGGACAAACAACAACTACACATCGCAAACTGCAGAGTTCAAACTTCAAAGTACCAACAATATCTAAAATAAAATAGTACTAGTATTAATTTGAGTAGAACAATATTCATACAAAATTAAAAATATTCTTTATTACACAACCTATTTATCAATGCATCCACAAAATAAGTTTCTTTTTATCGAAAAGGATTTTAACAAGTGTTGTCATAAAACTTCTTTTTATGTTCTTATTTGTTTTAATTTTTTTCTTCTTTCTCTCATGTTTTTTTTATGCACACACCAAAGTATATCGGTACATTTTCTTTTTAAATTGATAAGTTAATGATTATTTTTTATGAATTAAAAAACTATTTGTCGACTATTATATTTTAGAGAAAATAATTTTATAAGAAAAAACATAATTTAATTGTTTATAAGCATTATATTAATTTTTTTATATTTTTCACAAACATTAATCAATTTTTCATATTATGAGTAACAAACAAAATTTATTAGAAAAAAAAACTAAATTTCATTTTGCTGACCGTTATGGTAAATAATATTTTAATTATTATAATTTTCTAAATGAATAAAATAAATCTTTCAAAATATATTCATTTAACTAATAATTTATACTCTCACTAGAAGAACGTATATACATTCACATTTTATAGCGTACCGTAAATTCACTCTAGAAGAACGTGTTATTTTATACAAGTCCTCATCTTGCATTGAAACATTATCTTTGAAAGAATTCCAATGTTTTGAATTGCTATGGAAAAGGTACTAAACTCATGTAAGAAACTGAATTCTTCGGTTTGCTAAAACTGAATTCTTCGGCGTAATAAATAATTTAATTAAATGCAAAAAAAGTAGTACTCCATTATACTTTCAGACGGACCAAAGTCTAAAATTACTTATTTTAACACAACTTTCTTCTTCTTCTTTTGGGATTCCTTAACAAAGTAAGCAAAGTTTTTAAGATTGTTAGCATAAAGAAATGTAGAATTTAAAGCACCGTCCATACCAAATTATATGTCATTTTGAGAAGAAATTTTTTTTTACTAAATTATAAGTCGCTTTATATTACCAATGAAATATTTAATGATATTTTTTCTATTATACCCTTAACTATTTATTTCTCTTTCTTCTTTCAATTCTTCAATTTGTCTTTTCCATACGATTAATAAAGAACAATTTTATAAATTAACTCATAATTTATTTTTTCCATACAAATATAGTCAAAATAACTTATATTGTGATACGGATGAAGTGATATCTTTAGTAGCTATCAACCGATCGCATGAACTTATTTTAATAATTCATGAAGTTTTAACATTAAAATAATAGAAATTAGATTTGGGACCAATAAGTCATGTTGTTGCAGCTGTAGTTTTGCGTGAAATTGTCTGACTCATATACACGAGCAAGCAAACATAGCAAACACATCATCTTTCTTTATTTTGAGTCTTTTCTTTCTTTTAGTTATTAAGTTTCTCAAACATAACAAACACTTTTGAAGAAGAAGAAAAAAAAATGGAAGATTGGTGTAAAACAATGCCAAAAGTTGAATTGCATGCTCATCTCAATGGATCCATTAGAGTCACTACACTTTTGTATGTCACAAATTCTCATCAACCCTTCATTTATTTTCTTCAAAATCATTCAACTTTATTATAACAAAAATGTTTTATTATTTTATTCACAGAGAACTTGCTAAGGCTTTGAATGAAACTCAAAAGGGTGCCATAAATTTCTCTCAAATGGAACATGTCATCACAAAATGTATGTATACTTTTTCTTTTTTTTTTATTCTCCTGTTTTATTGTTGATAAAAAGTTAGAAAATAAAACATTCTTAATTAACATGTCACTCTTTTCGATTCCCCGCAAATGTGATCGAGAGGGGCTGTAACCACTTGATGTCAAAACTGACCCCCGAACCAGATTAAACTGGTGGTGAAAGCAAAAAAAAAAAACACATGCTACTCTTCTTTGTGTGTGTTTTTTTGTTTTGTTCATATGTTTATGTGTTTTAGTGTAGTGTAATTGACTAATTTCAAAATCTTTGGTTGATATTGATGTTGAAATTTGTTGAAATTTGTGGTGAAGTTTGATTATTAGACATATGTGTAAACCTTTGTGTTCTGTGTTTTGTGTTTGATTTTGTTCGAAAAAGATAACAAAAAATTCATCATATTAGGATAAGCAAAGTCACATAATTAGAATTTTTTAGACAAAACATGACATGACTACTTTGGTTACTTTCTCTTCTTTTTGCCTAACTCTTGCTGGAATTTGTTTTCTTTTTATTAGAATCTATCGACTAAACCACGAGAATTGAGAAAATTGACAGAAGTATTAAATTTATAGACAATTGATTTTTTCTTACAAGTTTATTCCAACGCGAGAATTGACTTATGTTTTCATCGTAGTATTTATTACAGTTTGTAGAAAAAAAAAATGTAACATTATTAGGGGCATATTGGTAAAACAATAATTAATGCAGATGAAAATTTGAAAAGGGATAAGGAAAATTATCAACCGTGACATATATTTAGGGACGAATGTTGTATTCTCTTATTTGTGGCTTTGTTATTATTACAGATGATCTTTCATTGATAGAAGTATTCCAATTCTTTGATCTAATTCACAATGTCATTACTGATCATAATATTGTTACAAGAATTACAAAAGAGGTATGGTTTCATATTTACTATATGAATTTTGTTACTGTCAAATTCATTGTGATTTCGTTTGTACTAGTAATGATGATAATAGCGAAAAACAGGTCATCGAGGATTTTGCTTTGGATAATGTTGTCTATTTGGAGTTAAGGACGACTCCAAAGGTAATAATCGATACAGATCATTGAGTAATTCGATGCGTCCTTATTTCCATTGAAGTGAAATCGAAACTGATATTTTATCTGATGAAGAAAATGTTTGATTATTTTCGTTCAGAGAAACGATTCAATTGGAATGAGTAAACGCTCGTACGTTGACGCTGTAATCAAAGGTCTAAGATCAGTTAGCTCAGTTGATGTGGATTTCGTTCCAATGACTGAAGATTCGAAAAGTTTTACTAATGATAAGTGCAATGGAAATTCTAGAAAAAGAATCATTGTTAGGCTTATTTTAAGCATCGATCGCAGAGAGACGACAGAAGCAGCTATGGAAACTGTAAGCTAAAATTTGACAGCAATTTGACAACTTTTATAGTTGTTTGATGCTTCGTTTGAACATATCGATGTTTCTTCGCTGCAGGTCAAGCTTGCACTAGAAATGAGAAATTTAGGTGTAGTCGGAATTGATCTCTCTGGAAATCCGAAAACCGGTGAATGGTATAAAAAATTTGTCTAATAGTACTAAAGTTTATTAAATTTGATGCTTATGCTCAAAAGTCAAAATTGTTTTTTAAATTTTCTAGGACTACATATTTACCGGCACTGAAATTCGCACAAGAACAAGGTCTTAATGTAACACTTCACTGTGGAGAGGTGAGTTGTTCTTGAGATCTTACTTGTTACTTATGAGTTTCGCGACTGGTTTATTCTTACGATGTTTGTGTTTTTAGATACGTAATTCGAAGGAGATAAAGAATATGCTTGAGTTTCATCCGCAAAGGATTGGACATGCTTGTTTCTTTGAGGATGAGCATTGGAGAAAGATGAAATCTTCTAAAATTCCGGTTAGACTTTCGTAAATCATAACTTTCGAGGGAATGTGAGATAGGAGATTCGAACAAAAAGTTATGTGTACCACAGAGTTCATAGCCATTGTTGCATAATATTTATTTCATCTTCACAATTTTCAGGTTGAAATTTGTTTGACATCAAATATTAGGACATTCTCTGTTCCATCTATAGAGGCTCACCATTTTGGTAGGTGCTTTTGCTTATGCTTGAAGTTAATGATCATGAACATGTAGAATCAATTGTAGAATTGTTAGTGAATCTAAGTTTAGAAATATGAAATACTAACACAGACATAAGACATGACACTGACTCATTGACACGTCATTGTCAGTTGTTAGACACCAGACACGCCTTCAATAGGAGGTGTCACTATGTCAGTGCTACATAGCGATCAACTTCAACAAGTAGTCTCTCTTTTAACACATTGTTCTTTCTCATGCAGCTTATTTGTACGAGACAAAACATCCTTTAGTCCTATGTACTGATGACACATGTGTATTCAATACTAGTTTGTCCAAAGAATACAAATATGCTGCTGATTCATTTGGTAGTTTTTTTTTTTTTAATTATTTTTTTTAATTAAATTCAAGCTAATTGACTAAATTTTGCTAAATGCACTTTTTTTGGCCTATTTTATAGGGTTGGGAAGGTGGGAAATGTTTGAACTATCAAGGAATGCTGTGGAGTATATATTTGCAGATAATGGAGTAAAGAATTATTTAAAAAAATATTTTAATTCAGTGTCAAAGAATATGGAAGTATAAGTAAAATTTTCAAGTAAGAAAATATTTTTATTTATTTCATATGACTATATGACATGTATTACAATAATGGACACAAATTATATTCCTTATTGGATCTTTATTTTATTGCAATTGCATATATGCTAATTATTGCTCATTGAGAAAAAAAAATCTTCTCGAATGGTATATTTTGACCATTAACAAACTTACAAAAGTGTAGTATCATTAAGCTCATAGGGTCAAATTGTTCACATTGTAATGGTACTTGAAATTTGGGTTTCTGAATTGTTGGGAAGGTTCTCAAGTTTAGGTTACTTTTCACACTTCAAAAATAGGATTACGATTTGACTTTGATCATTATGGACTGGTACCACGGTCTAGTCCTAAACAGAAAAGCCTAATTTTAACAGCGGGCACTGTAACTATGAAAATGGCTCATTCTTTAGTTCGATTATATGAGCAAATGCCCGAACCAAAATATGTTATAGTTCAAATATCAAATTGAAATGTATGCATATTGAAAATCCACTAGTATTACTTTATTGTTAGGATGCCTAATTTTAGATAATTTTTTTGTTTTACCATATTGTTGTCATTAGTATGAATGATAAAAAAATTGGAGATCGAATTTCAAATTATTTATTTAAGGGTATAAAATTTTTACTATTGGAATCCATTCATTGCTATTCTATGTTTAAATAATTTATAAAGTCTTGAGTATTAATTTTCATAAAAATGAGATATTTTTCAATATAGATGGTAGAGTATAAATCATTAGATAAATTTATATGGTGAAATTGTATCCAAACATTTTTTGTGAGTAATAAGCATGGATTACACGTGCTAAACTGCTGATAGTAATAGTACCTTCCATCACTTTCGATGGTTTGATTTTTAAATTTTTAAATTTTTGAAATTGTGGCCACCCTTCCCCATATATAACTATCCTTACATAAAAAATGTCATTTTTTCTTATTTATAAAAATTTAAGGTAAAGAATGATACTTTTTTTTGAAATTAAGAATGATACTTCACTATAAAGTAAAGATGTCAAATTGGGGTCAAACACATTTGAGTCTAACCATGATATGAAAGGGGCTCAAATATGATAAGTATAATGGATCACATTTTATATAAAGAGAGTTTGTTACGGCGCTATTATATTTCTCTCTTCAAAAAAATAATTTAATATCGTGTGGTCCTGAGTTACATATATATCAGATATTAAACTAATAAAAATAGATACTGTATTTGATCTTATCAAAGAGAAATGTGTAAAAGAAGAGTAATAATAGCTATACCTTCATTTGTCAAAAAAAAAATAGCTATACCTTCATTAAATTGATATATCATTTGTCACTTCACAATTGGTGGTATACCTTCATTAAATTGATACATCCATTTGTCACTTCACAATTGGTGGTTGATAGTGGTCAGCGACTGGAATTTTGTGACCCCACAATGGTCGGTGGTTAGGGTCAAGTTAAATATTTTAGAGATGTTATTTTATTCTTAAAAATTGACCTTCAAACTTTAAGACATCAAAATTTTAAACATCGAACTCTCAAAATTTTAAACCTTATAAACCGGCTCATGTACATTGCACATAGTAATAATCAGTGGTGGGTGGAGCTCCGACCTGCCCACAATGGTTGGTTGGTGGTGAAGCTTTGGCGACCTCGCGACTGGCCACATCCTTTCACCACTATTATTAATAATAAAATAAATTTAAAAATAGTTTTAAATATATAAAATAACTTTGTCAAAATAAAATGTATAAAATAACTATTTTAATTTATTAAATTGTTTTTAAAAGGGTGACAAATGGGTGTATTTTTTTTTTGTGTGTCTACAAAACATTAGCCAATAATAGACAACTATTTTCGTCAAAGTTTCAAGAATAGGAAAAATTGACTTTTTTACCATCAAACTTGTTGCCATCATTATCCACTTAATTAATCAAATAAAACTTACATAATCTATATGAAAAAGTACCACAAAGGAGCATTGAAATTAAAAATACTTAAAACATGGTAAAAACAACTTATTATTCTTGTCACGATTACCTTAAAAAAATGAAAAAAGTGTAAAAAAATAAAATTAAACCACCTAAGGTTGACTAAGTTAAAAGAATACCATAAACTAAAATAAGCAAATTACATTTACCTTTTTAAACTGTTTTTCATTTGAAACCTGAACAAATGTTTTTCAGTTATAACCGTTTGAAAAACCAAATACTTTAATTATTAAACAACATTGTATCATTCTTGTTTCCCCTTTTTGTGAATTCATGCCTGCAAATTGATTGGGATTAATTAAGGTATCTGTGATTAATAATTAATTATTAGTAATTATTGATTATTGATTATTAATTACTAATTATTAATTATTAATCACAGGTATATTAATTAATATTTCTCCTAATTAATTAACGTCCTAGGTACCCAATCACCTAGAACATTAATTAAGGTTTGTTTGAGAAACATGAGTTGCTTTCCATGCTGCAAATCAGAGGTTGAATCACCTTCATTTAGAGGATGTTCCAAGAAAATTTCCAAAGGAAGAAGAACATTCAAATCATTAGCAGCTGCTATGTCCCTCAAAACAGGTTTGTGCTATTAATAGTTTTTTTGTAATTCTATCAAACTATGATTAACAAATCCACATTATTTTCATGTTATTTTTTACTTTTTTCTCTTACCATTAAATCATATGAAGATATTATATACTATTATTAGAAGCAAAAAATAACAACCTCGGTTAAACTTCTGGGTTAAATATGTTTTTCATCCCTTAAAATTAACGAGTTTTGATTTTCCGTCTCTAAAAAAAATCACATGTTTTCGTTCCAAAAACAAAATTGTGTTTGGATTTTAGTCGATAATGATCAATTTTTATTCATTTTTATGTCAATGTTATGACTTTTTTATGTTAAAGATGTACCGATATTATGTACATATATTATGTTAAACATATATAAATCTATATTATGTTAAAAAATGTCAAACATGTCAAAATTTTATCCATTAGGGACTAAAAACAAAAAAAAATTATTGGAGATAAAAATATCATAATTTTATTTTATAGAAACTAAAACCAAAATTCGTTAATTTTACGGGGACGAAAAACATGTGATTTTTTTTATTTATGCTATTTTTTAGAAATTTAGAGTTATGAAAATCAAGGAGTAGATAAAAAAGATGTTTTATGTAAATGGAAATGTGGATTAATAATTTATCTGGTGTTAATAATTAAATTGCAGGCAGCAGCAGGCATAGACAAATTACAGAAGAGATATTAAAATATGGAACTGCAAAAAATGATGTTAAAGTATTCACATATGAAGAATTAGTTGATGCAACAAATAATTTCAGTTCTGATTGTCTTGTGGGAGAAGGTGGATTTGGAAATGTTTATAAAGGATACATGAAAAGCATTGAACAAGTCTGTGTGTCTCTCTCTCTCTCTTGTTATTAATATGAAGCACAAACGCAAACACAAACACCTGACACATCGACATCGATAAATTTTTTAAAAATAACATGATTCGATGTAATTATAAGTGTCATGTTATGTCGGTGTCAGACACTGACGCATGTTTAACATCGGGGCATGCATAATCTGAAAAGTGTTTGTGCTTCATAAGTTGTTATACTAATATTTTTATAATTTTTTTAAAGATATGAAAGTCTCATGTTAAATATTTGATGTTTAGAATGTAGCCGTGAAGACTCTAAACAGAGAAGGGAATCAAGGAACAAGAGAATTTTTTGCAGAAGTTTTAATGTTAAGTATGGTGAATCATCCAAACCTTGTGAGGCTTATTGGTTATTGTGTAGAAGATGATCAAAGAGTTTTGGTTTATGAGTACATGGCCAATGGAAGTTTGGAAAATCACCTTTTAGGTAACATTCTCATTCTAGTCTTATTTTTTAGAATGAATAAGCAAATCTCATCGTTGAAATTGTAATCATCGATCAAATCAGCATTTGTGTCCATGACTTCAATCTAATAGGTCTCTCCGTTAAGTTAATCCGTTAGACAGGATGACATGAAATGTTAAATGAAGATGTGATGGTTCGCGCGGACGCAGTGATGTGGACTCCACGTATTTTCTAACGATTGAACTTAAATTATGAATATGTTTGATTGACATGTTACAATTTCACGAACGAAATTGCCTATTCACTTCATTTTTTCTTTTCGGCGAAACAAATTTATAGCATGAACCAAAACTGAGACAATAGTATTTTTGTTTGTTTGTTTATCATAGATATAGGTAAAGATAAAGAACCATTGGATTGGGAAACAAGGATGAAAATAGCTGATGGAGCAGCTAGAGGACTTGAATATCTGCATAATTCTGCAGATCCACCGGTGATTTTCCGCGATTTTAAATCATCTAATATACTATTAGATGAAAATTTCAATGCAAAGCTTTCTGATTTTGGTCTTGCTAAGATTGCTCCAAAAGATGGTGAGAACTTAGTCACAACTAGAGTTATGGGGACCTATGGCTATTGTTCACCGGAGTATGCTGCTACCGGTAAACTAACCTCGAAGTCGGATATTTATAGTTTTGGTGTTGTGTTCTTGGAAATAATCACCGGTAGAAGAGTAATCGACACTGCAAGAGAACCAGAAGAAAGAAACTTGATTGATTGGGTATGTCTCATTCTGACCTGTTTGAATTGACTTATTTATCTAACCGCATAAGCACTTGTGAGATTTTTCGAGAGAATGTGTGGAAAAAACTTATAGCTTATATGAAAACAGTTTGATTTTATTTTACCTTATGAATTTAAAAATAACTTATATATAAACACTTATATGATAGACGCTGAAATAAGACGTTTATAATTTGGCAGGCACAACCAATGTTTAAGGACAGAACAAAGTTCACTCAAATGGCTGACCCTTTGCTTAAAGAACGGTACCCGTCGAAGGGACTATTTCAAGCCCTAGCAGTGGCAGCAATGTGTCTACAAGAGGATTTCGAGACGCGCCCTGACATGGACGATGTCGTAGAGGCTCTTGAACAGATAACAGTACACAAAACTGAAGAAAAAGACATAGTTGGTGAATCTTCAAAAACTACTGGTCATGCTGAATCTTTTAGATCTCAAAATTCAGTTGGATCTGAAAGGGCATAATAGTAGCTATAATTTGGCCACAACACAAACTATAGGATTTCACTCAAATTTGAAAGAGCACTCCAAAACAAATTAGTACAGAGAGAAGATAAAAAAGTGCTTAGGGTGTAATTTTGTTTGTGTAAGATGTCCTATAGTTAAATGTTTAGGCTTTAGTGATTTTCTTTTGGGATTTAAATCAGGGTCCCTTTGATTCATATTTCTTTCTTTTGTTTTTTCCCACAGAAAGTTTCACCTGAGTTTATGTTTGTATTTCATTGGATATCTGAGATACAGGGTCGGCCCAAGTATAAGGCAGCCCAAACCCTAGCTTTAGGCCTCACAAAAGCTCAAAAAAATTTAAAGCCCATAAAGCCTCAGAATTATTTTACGTTTCATATATATAGGCCTCGTGTACAAAAATTGCAATGTGAATCTGTAGCTCAGTTGGCCTCAGTGAGATACTCATGTCCAAAAATATAAATGTATTTTTCCAAATTCCAATTACAAATACGTAGTTATTATTTATTTCATAAATATATGTAGATTGTTTCGGATTTTAGGTTAACTTAATCCTCCAAAATCGGCATGTAAGGTGACTGGTTCTCATTATTTATAAATTGTATTAACGGTGCATGAAAATTGAAACACATGATCCAAAAATATAAATTAGTTGTTCAAGTATAGCAACAAAATGTGAAAATTAAAATGAATATGCCGCAAGCATGCAAGTTTTAGATTGCGCCGATCTCACACATAACAACGGTGAAGATAATTTAATGATAATTTAGTAAATATGTAATATGAGCGTCAACCGACCAATCTCAAACCAATTGCTGAGATCTATTAATGCGCGTAAATGCGTGCTTTTTCTACCGCAGTAGATCCGGATCCGAACTTAGAGGTGAAAGTTGTTGATATCATTGTTGAGGATCTTGTAGCTATAACCAGGAATTTTGTTGAATTGATTACTTTCATGATCTACTTCTGTAATAGAACAGATTTTTCGGATGAACTTATTTGTTGTGCTTCTTTGCTTCATCCTCTTCCAAGTTGTTGGTAAAAACCAAAAACTATGCTTCTTTGCTTTCTCCATATCTACAAAGTGATGCTGCTTCTGAGATTTCTGTGAAATTCCTCTTCTGTCTAACTCAAACTTAGTGAAATATTCAATTTCCTTTCTCACTAGTGATCCAATAGTGCCCCTTGTGCCTATAGCAATAGGTGCAGCCATAATTTCACTTGGACTTTTGCTAGTGTATGATATGGCACTACTCTTTTATAGTGCATGATTTATTGAATTTGATGTTAAAAAATTGAATGAGGCTTGTAGTTGAAGAAAGTTAGGGTCATTGTTCTTAATTTTCAATTAGGTGGGGTATCTATTGTTTAATCTTTACCTTTATTAATTAAACTAAACATGATAAAATGCTTTATGAAAAGCATATGCATGGAGTTTCCCATAAATTGAAACTTTAAAAAGTTGAAATGAGTTGGTATATATGGACATAACACTTTACACTTTTTGAAACCATGTTATACTCCCTTCTCTGCATATGCTACTTGTTAATTTTAAAGTTATTTATACCTACTAAAATAATAGTTAAGACCACAAAACAAAAATTAATATTGCAGTCAACTTTGAATACGATGTTTTCCAAAAATAACACTTAAAAAGAAATGGGTGAAATATTTTTTAAGAACATAGAATGTCAATCTTATTATATATTTCTTAATTATTCTATTTTGGCAATCATATTATTAGTACGGGGTATCCGTCAATGTTGCAGATGACTAATTTATGTTGGAGAATCTGAATGACCACCTTTAGTTGAGCCTCCCTTTCCAATCACATTTTTTCATCCACATGACTTGAACCCAAGACTTTGCTTAAGAAATTTGAGTTCAGTTCCACTCAGACCAATGTAATGATTCTCTCATGTAACAAAAAAAAAAGACCAATGTAACGTGTTTTGTTTTTACACAAGACCAATGTAATGTTGGTACTTAAATATTTCATTTATGATTTTTTTTTGCAATACTTAAATATTCTATTTAGATGTAAGTAACATATTTAGAGATTAAGCTGTTGGTGCACTTTTATTAGCACTAATACAAAACATGTGTAGCTGTGAATGAAGTGAAAATGTGGTAGACATTACCTAATGCATTGCATACATGATACCTGAAACCTAGGAATCTTTATTTGGTAAATGTACATATTATCTGAAACCTGAAATTCCTCTTAAATTAGACAACTATTACTTGTCTAGACTTAAAATGCAAAATTTAAAAATATTTGGTGCTCAATGGTTTACTTTGTTTTCTATAACATGTCATGTCAAAATTATTCTCCGCCTTTCATGCATTTTGTTATGGGAAAGAGTTGGAGATGTTTCTTTTATGGTTAAGGACTTTAAGGTGCTTTTGCCCTTCTTAAATTAAATTATGTTTAGTACTGTTTATTTTTGAAGAAAATGATGCATAATACTCCTATATCCTACATATCTTAATAATTCAACAGTGATGCAATCATATTCAATCATGTTACCAAAAAAAACATATTCAATCAACTAGTAATTCAATAGTGATTGATATTTGTTTTGGTCACAACTCGGACTCATTCAAGCACAGTTACTATTTTCCTCTGTTGAAAAGTACAAAACACTAATTATAGATACATCTCATTAGAACATTAAATTTTGTAGGATCAAAATATTGGTTGATCAAAAAGAATGTGAGACGGGTGGTTGGATAACTTAACTAGTTAAGAGTAAAAGGAATTAAGGTATTAGTGCTGTAAATATAAAATGACATAAAAGTATATGGTTACTAAATAATAATAACTTTCTCCAGTCATTATTATAAATATATTTAACTATTTTGGTACATTAAAAAATTATGTGTCCGGTCACTATTATGATTCGGATAAATCACTATTTCAATTTATCAAAAAAGTTAAAATTGCTTATAATAATTCTCGGAAGGAGCATATTTAAAATTAAAAAAAATGAAAATAATTAAAAAATTATAAACTATAAGCTACATATGTTACTTAAAATAGTATCTTAAAAACATTATAAATTAATCAGATAAACTTATTAACAAACAAGTCCATTTTTATCGAACAAACTTATAAACTAACTTGTTAAACTCAACGAACAAAACACTGGAGCTTTCAATATATCCTTCTAACATCCCAATTTCTATGCAAATATATATTTAGTAAATGCTAACTAGTGCCCCAGAGACACTAGTTAAGGAACCAAATATGGTAAATTAGTCTTGAAACTTGTGTAATTGATCTTTTAAAAAGATAAAGAATATTATTTTCAAAACAAAAGTTGCTTGTTTTAGTATCCTTAACTAGTGCCTTGGGGCACTAGTTAGCATGACCCTATATATTTTTCTAACACAATTTCCAAGCATATTTAATTAATTTAATACTACTACTATTATATAAATCCATTTTTTTTAGATATCATATAATAAATCCATTATATCAAAAAGAAACTTAAAATAAAATTATATCCTATATCCATGTTTATCTAAAACCCAAAACAAAACCCCTCAACTATTTCCTTGACCAAAAATAAAATAATTAACTTTCAAAAAAAAAAAAATTAAAAAATAGTATACCCTTAGAAGAGAGAGAAAAAAGAAAAACCTAATTAGCAGAGAAAAATTTGTAAGAAATGCTTCTTCAACAACAATGGTGATTTTCAAGTCTCTAAAATCAATACTTCCAAAATCAAACACCATAGCTAGAAACTTCTTCACTCCAACAACATCAACAACATCAATCAATCTTCCTTTTTCACCATTACTTCACAACGCACTTTTCCGTTTTCCTTCTCATCACAACGGTCCCCTTTTCCTCGCTTCACCGCCATGGAAGCTCTCTCAATCAGCTACCCCTCTTTATCATCATCCTAAATCTGTTGTTTTTCGTAAGGTTAAAGCAATTAATCTCAATTTGTTACGAATCACAACAACCCCTTTACCACTCCAGAATCATGTTGATTCCAATTTGAATCATTCGCACCAAAATACAGTTTTTCAGAGTTTTTTCAATGCGCCGAATTTGATATCTTTTGCTCGATTGATTTCGGGTCCTTTTCTTGGATGGTAAGCTACTTTGCAAATTTTGTTTGGAATAATTTGTAAAAAAAAAATTGTATTTTTTTGTGTGTTTGATTTGATTGAGAATTTTGTTATAGGATGATTGTGAATGATATGTATACTTCAGCAATGGTGGGGTTAGCTATCTCTGGAGGGTCTGATTGGGTATGAAAAAAATTACTCTTTTTTTGTTTTGATAATAATTTGAGAAAATGATATATTTAAATGTAATCATATGCGTCGGTGTCAGACATTGACGCGTGTTGAATACTGGACACGCCTAATCTGATGAGTGTTTGTGGACACTGGCGCGTGTTGAACATTGGGACATGCATAATTTGAGGAGTGTTTGTGCTTATTTTTGTTTTGAGATATATAATTATAACCTTCTATGCTGAATGGTTTGATTAAGTTTTTTGTTTTTCATGTATTGATGTAAAATGTAGTTGGATGGGTATGTGGCTAGGAAGATGAAGATTGATTCTGTAGTTGGTTCATACCTTGATCCCCTTGCTGATAAGGTATGAATGAATAATTTATTTATTTTCCCTAAGTATAGTGTGGTATAGTGTTTTGTTTGATGATATGTTTTGAACTATATGATATAGGTTCTTATCGGTTGTGTTGCTGTTGCAATGGTTCATCAAGATCTACTGCATCGTAAGTAGTGCTTGACTTTGGTAGCTGCTAGCTTTGTTTGTATTTCTTTTATGGTTTCTTAAGCTTGAAGAAATGTATATGAGAATATGTTCTCTGTAATGTGAGTGAAAACCAAGGTCTGAAACACCTTTTCTCTTTAGCACAATATTTTCAATTTTTGGGGCTGGCAATCTGAGTGTACATTTGGCTATATTTTTCGTAGTCATATATTTTTTGCACTAAATGAGTTCAGTAGCTTAAAGGGAAAGGTCCAGTAACTAGTAAACATTTGTATTCATATAATGGTTTCATTACGTGGCATATAAACTTTAGAACACAGATAATCAGATATTAGTTTGCATTTCATCCATGTGGTGCAAAACTATTGATGTTGGTATGTGGTTTTGCAGCTGGACTTGTCGGACTTGTGGTGTTCCGAGATGCCTTCCTTGTCAGTGGTGCAGTATTTCAAAGAGCTAGTAGCTTGGGTTGGAAGGTATGAAATTTGAACGTGGTTCTCGACTTGTGTTTTTCTTTCTGCTTCAGAAATTATAGAGAGATGAAGATGTAACCTTGACTCTGTGTGGTTATCTCAGTGGAAAAGCTGGTCTGATTTTTTTAACCTTGATGGAACCGGACGCCAAAAGGTCGAACCACTCTTTATAAGCAAGGTAAGATATCAGTGGTATTTGAGTTTATTCTTCAGAGCAGGTCCTTAAACTCCTTACTCCTCTAGCAACATACAAAAGAAACTTTCTTCTGATAAAATTTAAAAGCAGCATGTGGATAGAACAGAAAGTTAGTGTACAAACATTTATAGATTTCCTTATGGTTTATCGCACTATATGAGGAGTACCAATTTGGACAGGTGAATACAGTGTTCCAGTTAGCGTTAGTTGCTGCAGCTCTTCTTCAACCCGATTTTGGAACCCCAGAAACTCATTCATACATTACTTATCTGAGGTAATTTAAGCACATTTTTTTCGGAGTTGAATTCGGCTAGAATTTTGGTTACCCCTTATGCTGATGGTTTCTCCAATTGTTGAACTTGATTCATTTTCTTGTGCAGCTGGTTAGTGGCTTCAACAACAGTGGCATCTAGTGCGGCATATGGTGTAAAATATATGAGATCTCCAGTTATATTGAAGTCATCTTAGTTTTTTGGTAACAAAATGAAATTAAAGGGAGAAGTCAGCCTAGTTGAAGTTTTGTTGTTGTATTAAAGTTACTGAAGTACTGATTTCAGCAGTACATTTAGCAGGCAGATAAATTAATAAATATCACCTTATTATTTAATTACACAGAAAAAGATAGAAGAAAAAGTTAGATTTTAATTTTGTAGACTTGTTCTGTCAAATTTATTTTAATCTTTATTGTATAAGGAATTATGTACAACTTATTTCAATATCTTAAAAATTTATTAAAATTAGGAGAAAGTCTTAGTTGGGCACAATCCCAACACTTGTTATTTGGGCACACTCACATATTTTTTAAAAATTTAAATATAAAAGAAATGATTAATAATAGCTCATGTGATTTAATTATTTATTTTTAAATTTTTCTTTTTGATGTGAGTGTGTCCAAAGTGTTGAGGTTTTACCCAACTAAGACTTCCTCTAAAATTAGTTAAAAGCCTCCTCCTCTCATGCAACCCTCACTAAACCTAATTTCTCTCTTTCTCTACCCACCCTCCGCCACCCACAACCCTATTCAAGTTCTATTGTATTGAAACTCTGAATCCTAACTAATTTCTGTTTCAATTTCATTATTTTTCATTGATCAAAATCTCAGATACAAATGATAGAGAGAGACCCTTTATATCTAGAGTTCTCTTCACATGCTAGCTGGCAAAGTCTAACTGACTTATGCCACGTCAGCAACAGTCAACTATTCTATTTTGCCACATAAGCATAATACAAAAGGCTTAGACTAATTATACATTTTTAACTATGTAAAACTGATCAGTGCCTATATACTAATATCCCCCCCCTCAAACTTTAGGGGGTTTCATGGCATGGAAACACTTTAAGTTTGGTTCTTATTGAAGCATAGTTGGCAGGAGATAGAGGCTTAGTCAGTGGATCTGCCAGTTGATCTGTTGCAGGTACATGAAGAATGTTGAGTTGCTTTGAGAGTACTTTTTCTCTGACAAAATGTATATCTAGTTCAATGTGCTTGGTCCTAGAGTGAAGGACAGGGTTGTGAGCTAAGGATACTGCACTTATGTTGTCACACAGAAGAGTAGGAGTATGAAAGGGAACATGTAACTCATTGAGAAATGACTGAATCCACATCAGATCTGCTGTAGTGTGAGCCATGCTTCTATATTCTGCCTCTGTGCTTGACCTGGCCACTAGAGGTTGTTTCTTTGAGCCCCAGGATATGAGATTTGAGCCAAAATATATGCATGAACCTGAGGTTGACCTTTTGTCATCTTGGTCAGTAGCCCAGTCAGCATCGCTGTAAGCTCTAAGAGAGAAGGGTGGGCTTGATGGTGAAGGATGTAGAAGTAAACCATAACTCACAGTCCCTTTTAGGTACCTTAGAATTCTCTTTACTGCTCTCCAGTGTGATTCAAGAGGATGAGCCATGAATTGACAAACTTTGTTGACACTGAATGCTATGTCAGGTCTTGTTAATGTAGCATATTGCAGAGCTCCAATAGTGGACCTGTAAAGTGAGGGATCATTCATGGTATCAGTACCAAACTTACTTAGCCTGCAGCTGCTAACCATAGGTGAACCAATGGGTTTACAGTTTTCCATGTTGGTTTTGCAGAGAAGATCGTTGACATACTTGGCTTGATTTAATAGAAGACCTCCTGATGATTTGTGATGAACTTCTAGACCTAAGAAGTAGTCCACTTCACCCAACTGTTTGAGAGCAAATTTTATATTAAGCTTGTCAATAAGATCTTTGATGAGATGAGGTGCAGATCCTGTGATGAGAATGTCATCAACATAGATTAGGACATAAGTGCAAGCTCCATTCTGATGATGCACTAGCAGTGAGGGATCACACTTGCTTTTGACAAATCCCATTTGAAGTAGAGTTTGAGTTAACCTTTCATACCAGGCACGTGGGGCTTGCTTTAACCCATAGAGTGCTTTATGAAGTTTGTAGACTAAGGTTTTGTCAGAAGCTTCAAACCCACTTGGCTGAGTCATGTATACTTCTTCTTGTAGCAACCCATTCAAGAAGGCATTGTTTATGTCTATTTGTTGAACTGTCCAGTGATAAGTCACAGCTAAGGTGAGGATAATTCTGATTGTAACTGGTTTAATGACAGGTGAAAAAGTTTCTGTGAAATCAAACCCAGGAGTTTGAAGAAATCCCTTTGCAACCAGTCTTGCCTTGTATCTGTTGATAGATCCATTTGGGTTTTCTTTGACTCTGAATATCCATTTACAACCAATAGCTTTCCTGTGAGGTGGAAGAGGCACTAGAGACCATGTATTGTCATATATATATATATATATATATATATATATATATATATATATATATATATATATATATATATATATATATATAAACAAGATACATATGGTTATACCATAATACCCATCCTTGATTTTGTGACACCTATTAATTTTGAGGGCATTTTCAGTCATTTTGCACCTGATTTAGTCAATTATATGTTGACTTATACCATTATATATTGTATAATACGTTTTTATTAAATTTCTGTGAAGACTGTGTTTTTACACCCTATTATCCTCTAAGTCTTACCTTATTATCCAATGGTTTTCTTGGACAAAGTACACATGAAAAAGATAAGGTAGAAAATATGTGCTCCTCACATAGTCATTTTTTCAAATTACTGTCATGTCTTCCATCAACAAAATTTCTGTCACTATTCATTCACTTTAATTCAAAAACCACAAGTCTCTTCTCTTTCTATTTCTTCTACACCAAAATTATTTCCCTTCAAATCCAAACCAAGATAAAGAAAAAGAAAACGTAGAGAAAGAAGAAGAAGATTACACGGGAAGAATAGAAAGAATAACTACACAAGTTAGTGATTTTTTCCTGTACAATCATCTTCATCATCCTTCATTCTAGGTATGTGATTTCCCTTTTTCTTTTTCAAACAAAATCCATAAAATGGGTATCAAATTTGGCTAGAGCTTGATGACAATGGGGTTTCTTTCTTTAATTTGTATTCAAAATTACTCTCTCTTTATTGTAAAATCTTCTTCTCCTACAAAATCATTTTTTTTTCTTTCTTATATTTCTTTGCTTTGTTTCTTTGTTGTGTTTAATTTACCCATCTCTTTCAATTTTATGTTGTCAGGTTTCAGTTATATATATGCACACAATATGTTTGATAGAATGTTGCTGTGAATGCTCATCAACATAAGCATCACAAAGTTTGATTTTCTTTTTTCCCGTTATTCATCAATGCTTTTTATAAATTTGTTTATTTATTTATTTATTTATCTATTATGATTTGTGAGATAATTTTCTTTCTTGCACATTGTTCGCCTTTCTTTTTTATGTATACAGGGAGAATTCAAATTCAAAGGGAAAATACAAGGATCCAAGAATAAAGAGAGGACATGCTAGAGAGATTGAATAAATTGGTAATATTGTTTTTTTCATGTTTTTTTTTTTGTTACAAAAAGTTAGGGTGGGTGAGTTTTTTTCATGTATGTATGACTTGCAATAGAGTACCTATTTGGTTTTAACTTTAATTTGTAAGCCAGTGAGTATTAAATAAAAATGTAAGATATAAATGTTCTTCTCTTGATTTTGACGGGAAATAATTCTGATCCAACAAGGAATTGTGGTTATTAACTGACGGGAAATAACAAGGTTTAAGAGTATATATATATATATATATTAATTGACGGGAATTGTGGTTATTAAGGCTTGTGTTCATATCATTGTAGTTGGGTATAAGACGGATGACAATTTAATATTCACTGGGTTATGAGATGATAAAAAATTGAATATGCAATGGATTATGAGACCATAGTCTTATAGTTGAACTTATCAAAATTGAATATGCAATGGGTTATGAGATGATTAAATTTTGTTGACTAAATTGGTAATAAGATGCTAATAGGGTTATACAATGGGTTATGCTAATTTTGTTGACTAAATTGGTAATAAGATACTAAATTGGTTGAGTTATTGTGTAATCAGGACTGAGAGTTTTGTTCCTTTTTTATGTTTGTTGTTGGCATTCCTTTGCTCTTTCATGGGTATTTTTTTATTTTATTTTTTTTTCTCATTTAAATCTATATTTCTACTCATTTATTAATATGAGAATATATTTGTTTTTTTTTTATACGGGAACCTATCTTTTATAATTTGTACGGAGTCCTATATTATTACTAATATATTAATACATGACTTTGATGAATTTGATGTTTTATTAATCTCTACGGGAACCTATTTTTTGCAATTTGCACATAGTCCTATATTTTTACTTATATATGAATCTATAATTTATACTGGAATCTATATTTTCACTAATACATTATTTTTTGTAATTTATACTATTGTTTCTATATCTCTACTTCACGAGAGAGAATAAAAAACAAAAATAAGAAGAGAAAGAATTGATTGTGGTTTACTGATACCATTCCCACTAAAAAATTCCGAGTATTGACTAATATTTTTATTTTGGCTAAACTGTACTTTTGGTCCCTTACGTTTATTTTAGGTTTGAATCAGGTCCCTTACGTTTTAAAAGTTTCAATTTGGTCTCTCACGTTATCAACTTTTGCATTAGTTAGTCCATTACGTCAAATATTTCACTAAATTCGTTTGATTTTTACACGTGGCTGGCGGTTTGGACACGTGGACGTTATTTTGGACACGTTGGCACTA
This sequence comes from Trifolium repens, assembly GCA_030408175.1. NCBI lineage: Eukaryota > Viridiplantae > Streptophyta > Magnoliopsida > Fabales > Fabaceae > Trifolium > Trifolium repens. Next base: position 7,796,406 of record CP125839.1, read on the forward strand.
TTTTGAACACTTTTTTTGGGGCCAATTCCATTATTATAAGTAATATATATTATTTTTAATTATTTCTTTTTACTTAGTTAGCATCCTAAATTGCACCGAACATGTCCAAAATAGTGTCCATGTGTCCAAACGGTCAGTCACGTGTAAGGATCAAACGGATTTAGTGGAAAATTTGACGGAAAGGACTAACTAATGCAAATGTTGATAACGTGAGGGACCAAATTGAAACTTTTAAAACGTAAGGGACCTGATTCAAACCTAAAATAAACGTAAGGGACCAAAAGTACAGTTTAGCCTTTTTATTTTCTTCTATATTTCTATATAGATATATATTTTAATAGTCTCAATTATTTTATTTTTCTTATCTATATTACACCCACAGTTTCGAACAATTGAAATAATATGGAGCGGCAACGCCGCGACACCCGTGCGTCTCGCACGGGTTTCCTGACTAGTTGTCCATTAAGGCTTTGTACTCTGCTTGCATTGCTTGTAGCCAATGGGGGTCAGTTAATGCACTCTTGACTGTGGTAGGTTCAATTCTGGATAAAAACACTTTAGGTTTGAGATTGCCAGTTTTGGCTCTTGTAACCATAGGATGATTGTTGTGGTTAGATGTGATGGGTTCATCTGAGAGAGGGGTTATATTTTGTGTATCTGACAAAGAAGAGGAGGCGGTGGGTTGGTTTATTATAGAGTTAATTTGAGTGACAGTGAGTGGTGGAGTGGGAAAAAGGTTAGTAGTGGTGAGGTTGTCACTTTGTGATGCTGATTTGTCAGATGGAGTGTGACTTGTGGAGGCAGTAGGAAACATTTTGATATAAGGAAAGTGAGACTCATAGAAAATTACATCTTTGGACACATAGACCCTACCATTCTCATCCAGACACTTATGACCCTTATGTTGAGGAGATAAACCTAGATAGACACGAGGAGTGGATCTTTATTGAAGTTTATGTTTATTGTATGGTCTAATATGAGGGAAACACAGACAGCCAAATACTTTGAGTTGAGAGTAATCTGGAACAGAATTGAACAACATGTGATGAGGTGATTTAAAGGTTGGTGGAGCACTGGATGGAAGTTTATTTATTAGTTGAACTGCTTGAGTAAAGTTGTGGTTCCAGAATTTGAGAGGCAGGGAGGCTTGTGATAACAGAGTGAGACCCATTTCAACAATTTGCCTATGTTTTCTTTCTACAGTTCCATTTTGGTGAGATGTGTGTGGGCAAGTTAATCTATGTTGGATGCCAAGTGTGTTGAGTAAGTTAGTGAAGGGTCTAAATTCCCCACCCCAATCTGTTTGTATAGCTTTGACAATAGCTTTAAATTGAGTTTGAATGTAAGTAAGAAACTGAGTGAATGCTTTAAGTGCATCAGATTTTTGAACCAAAAAGTATATCCAAGTGTATTTGGTGTAAGTGTCCACAAATGAGATATAATAGTTATATCCATTGTGTGATACAAAAGGAGCTGGTCCCCACAAGTCAGCATGTATTACCTCAAAAGGTTTTGTGTACATTGTGTTAGATAAAGGTGCATAAAGTCTATGTGATTTACCAAGACAGCAAGAAACACAAGGATCAATAGTAGTTTTATTAGAAAAAGGAATCTTACACCATTGTAGTACAGTTTGTACAGCTTTATTATGAGCATGGCCTAGTCTTAGGTGCCATAACTGGAAATTGCTATCTATATTACCAGTGGACAAAGCATTGTTGCACTGTACATTATTTGACAAAACAGAAAATTGACTAGAAAAGGGATTAACAGACTTATTCAACACACTAGTAGAGCTTGACACAGCTGTGTTACTGGCTTCACTGTTGGTGGATTTGAAAGCAAAGGGCTGGAACTTGTATAGTCCATCAGATCCAACAGTGCCCTCCAGCAAGATGTGTTTAGAATCCTGAGATTTTACATAACAATAGTGAGGATGAAATTCAAAATACACATTATTGTCTTTGGCAAATTTGCTAACAGATAGAAGATTTTTGGATATGTTAGGAACATGAAGTAAATCATTCAATTTTAAATGCACACTAGGGTTGCAGGGAGATTGAAAAGTAGAGTGACCTAAGGATTTAATAGACACACCTTGGCCATTTCCCATTAGGACTTGATCTTGTCCTTGGTAGGGAACACGATAAGTCATGTTGTGGGGATTGAAGGTTAAGTGATGCGAGGCTCCTGAGTCAGGGTACCATGAGGCAGTGGAGATAGAGTCCATGTCAGGGATAGCACCATAGTATTGAGGAATTGCTAGGTGTGCAGTGGGACGGGGGTAAGGGTTATAGTGTGATGGTCTAGGAGGATTACCAGCATTGTAACCACGTGCATTAGTTCTAGATGAGGGAGGTTCATACTTGTGCCAGCATTCAAATGCTTCATGATTAGGCTTACCACAGATTTGGCATTGAACTTTGCTAGAATGAGATGCACCTTGAGTCTTGCCTCGTCCTCTACCTCTTGCCTTGCCACGTCCTCTTCCACGATTTGCAGTTGCATAATAGTGTTCTGTTCCAGATTCTTGACTTTCAGTATCTTGATTAGGACTCTTGGAGTGAGAATCCACCTTAGCTATGTTTGCAGATACACTAGGATTTGTTAATTCTTGGCGAAATTTCTCAAACTGGACTTCTTGAAGAAGAAGTAGAGCTTCAACATTCTCCACTGTTGGAGTTTCGAATCGACTATGGGCTGACAATGACCCGAGCCAACTCGTGAATAGTTCGAAGCTCGATTCGATATTTGACTCGTGAACTTGGTTCATGAACCAAATGAGTTGAGTTTGAGTTAAGAATTAAGTTCGTTAAATAAATGAGCTGAACATAAACTATATATAGTTCGACTCGTTTAACTCGTGAACTAGCTCGGTTATATATATATATATATATATATATATATATATATATATATATATATATATATATAACTTTCCAAATCTTTTTAACTAATGCAATTTTATCTTGAATGGAAGAACTATTGAAATTTGGAATTAGCAGAATATTTTGAGAATAATTGTGGAATTTTGTTAGGTTTTGCTTTGAAACTTTGTTACTTGTATTGGTTTATGCCGATTTGAATTTTGTATGTGTTTATCTATTATACACTTGAGATGACTTTTATTTAATTTAATATTCATTTTTTTCTTTTTAAAGAAATAGATTAAAAGATTAAAGATCAAATTTTGAAATTTTGACAAAAAAAAAACTTTAAAATTATGTAATTTAACTTAGCGAGTTGAACCTAACGAGCCGAACCGAACTGTTCGTGAACTTTAAACGAGCCGAACTCGAGCTGAAAAAAGAGTTCGTGTCACAATTGAGCCGAGTTTCGAGCTGAACCAATTTCTAACGAGTCGAGTCGAGCTCATATGAGTTCGACTCAGCTCGACTCATTTCCAGCCCTAACTATAGACCATCATCACAAATGGGTTAAACTCTTCTGGTAAACCCTCTAGAATTGCATCTACCTGTTCTTGTTCAGAAATAGAGTCTCCTACAGCAATCAAAGAATTAACGATAGACTTAATGCGAAGAAGATATTCATTTACCGATCTTGCGAGCTTTTTTGTGTTCTTGAGTTCTGATCTCAATTGACGAGCTCGAGATTTCAATACTGAGTTGAAGTATTTGTGAATCGTATCCCAGACTTCATAAGAGTGTTTACAGTTCAACACACGGGGAAGAACGCTGTCAGATATGGTGGAGAGAAGCCACGTAAAAAGCGTTTGATCCTTGAACAACCACCGCTGATACTCATCGGAGTTCTTGCCGTCAAATCGATCGGTGACTGAAGCAAACTGTAACGGAATTTCAGGATTTACAACAAACCTGTGAAGATTGTGCGCTGTAATCACTCCGTTTACTTGTTGATTCCATAATAGAAAGTTCTTTTCATCTAGTTTGATGGTGAGAGAATGAGTGAGTCCCGATTTCGACGATTCTTTGCTCGTTGATGGAAGACTTGTGTTGATTTCGTTTGTGTTTCCAATCGAATGATCTTCCGGTATCGGTGTCGCCATTGATGACAGTTAGAGATCTTGATCTTTGGTGAAATTTGAGGCGGAAGCGAGAAAATTGAACCTAAAGGCTCTGTGATACCATATTGAAACTCTGAATCCTAACTAATTTCTGTTTCAATTTCATTATTTTTCATTGATCAAAATCTCAGATACAAATGATAGAGAGAGACCCTTTATATCTAGAGTTCTCTTCACATGCTAGCTGGCAAAGTCTAACTGACTTATGCCACGTCAGCAACAGTCAACTATTCTATTTTGCCACATAAGCATAATACAAAAGGCTTAGACTAATTATACATTTTTAACTATGTAAAACTGATCAGTGCCTATATACTAATATATTGCTTTTTGTTTGTTTTGTTTATCCGTTAAGATGTTGAAATTTTTATTCATGAGATTACTTTTTTTACAACATCCAGATCCGTCATACTTAATACTATGTATGCCAGATCTGTGTTTTTATTTTAGTCCGCTTTCATTCTATTGTTTTGTTTCCGTTTCTTTTTTTTTATCTGAGATTGAATACTATTATACAATTCTTTCACGAGATTGCTTACTTTTTTTGGCAACTTCTTTATAAATATACACAATGTTGGAAATATAGATGAATATTTTTTATGAAACGAGATAAAAACATATAATTTATTATAATAGAAGGTAGTGTACGTGATAATATTGTTAAATGGATTATTTTTAGTGTACTCGAGATAAAAACTTATCAGATCTGCTATATTTTGTTATGTGTACGATATTGGATGATAAAATTGAGATCTCATTCTTGAGATTGTTATGATTTTTTTGACAACATATGTGATTTGTTATACTCGGATATGAAATACAATTTTTTTTATTTTACTCGATAACAAACTTCTTATTCAATTTACCCAAGTAACGTAACATGTGATTAAAATTAACTAATAATGTAGATTTAAATTTGTTTTTTTAGGTAATGAGATTTAATTTTTTTTTATTCAAATGAATAATGTATGTACTTTTTGACTCAAATGAATGTATGTATTTTTTTGAAAGGTAAATATACATTCTGCTTTTGTTTTATTTTACTCAAATATGTAATACAATTTTTTTTTTATTTTACTATGATATCAAACTTTGTAGTAAATTTACCCAATGTAACTAAAATAATGTAACAAATTAAACAATTTGATTAAAATGTCACATGTGATTTTTTCTACTATGTAACATTTAAATTATCTTAACATTTAAATTATTCTGTTAGTTAAAGTTTTAACAATGCAAACTCACCTTGAATTTTTTTATTTGACTATAAATAGTAGTTATTCTTTGACATAACGTTACTTTTCACAACTATCTTCTTTCCGCTCAAAATTTCTCCTTGAAGCTTCTTTTCTCAGAAGCAGCTCAAGCATCTGTCTGCCAATTTAGCAAGGTACTTTCTTTATCATTGTTTAATTGGTGTTCTTTGTTCATCATCATCTTATGATTACTTTCTTTATCATTGTTTAATCGGTTTTCTTTGTTCATCATCATCTTATGATTATTACTTTACTGGATTTTTCGTTTGGTTCTTGAGATGATTGTTTTTTCATTAGGTTATTTGATTAATATTCTTTCTTTGTTTTCAATTCATAATTTACATTCATCATTATTTGTTTTCTTTATTATATTTTCATTGTATGAGTTTTTATATATCAGTGTTCTTTGTTCATTTTGATCTTATAATTTTCATCATCATTATTTGTTTCATAGGTAAATTTTCATTTTATCAGTTTTCGTTAATCTTTACTTATTTTTTGTTTGATTCTTGAGATGATTATTTTTTCATTTGGTCATTTGATTAATATTCTTTCTCTGTTTTCAATTCATAAATTAGAATCATCATTATTTGTTTTCTTTATTATATTTTCATTGTATGAGTTTTCATATATCAGTGTTCTTTACTCGTTTTGATCTTATAATTTTCATCATCATTGTTTTTTTCGTAGTTAAATTTCCATTTTATCAGTTTTTGTTAATCTTTACTTGATTTTTCGTTTGGTTCTTGAGATGATTATTTTTTTCATTAGGTCATTTGATTAATATTCTTGCTCTGTTTTCAATTCATAATTTAGATTTATCATTGTATTAGTTTTCATATATCTCATTAGATTAATATTGTGTTTGTTGGTTATTAAGGTCATAATGTTATTATATTTTCGTTGTATGAGTTTTCATATATCTCATTTGATAAATTTTTCATTTTATCAGTTTTCGTTAATGTTATTTCTTGTCTTTACACAGATGGCTTTCATAGCTCAAGGTCACACTTTTTCTGGTTTCTATAGCTGTCTATCTCAATTACAGAATCAAGTGTGCTTGGGTGGTAATCATTCTCTTGCTAAATGCGAAGATTCCTGTATTAATTGCATTATCAGAAGGTTGAAGCTAAGTCCTCCACCAGCAATACTATTTATCACTGTTGTTCCCTCTTAAGCCAATGCCTTATCAGCCCCATCTCCTCTAACACCCACCCCACCCTCTTCTGTAAGTGTTTCATCCCCCTGTTTATGTTCTGTTTTATTCCTCCCTATAGTCTTTTTAATAAGTTTATGATTTGTCTTTTTTTTGTAGGATTCCATTAAAAATGGATGTGTTTTCAAGGTTGTATAGAGAAATTTCTCACATTCAAAGGACTCAATGTTTTATTTGTCATGGTCTTGCAGAACCAAATGTCGTTCCCAGTCCTGAAGATGTTTGTCTAGGGTGTAATATTAAAATTCACCTTGAATTTTTGTAGGATTCCATTTAAAGTTTTAACAATGCAAACTCACCTTGGATTATTTATTTGACTATAGATATTCGTTATCCTTTAACATAACGTTACGTTTCAAAATTATCTTTTCCCGCTCAAAATTTCCCTCCGAAGCTTCTCTTCTCAGAAGCAACTCTCTGCAAATTTTCTTCATCCATCATCTTCCCAATTCAGCAAGGTAGGTATTCTTCTTACTTTACTTTCTTCCCAATTTACTCTCTTTGATTATTTCTTGAGTTGTATAATTTTCATTTTATCATTGTTTAATCACTCGATCAGTGTTCTTTGTTCATTTTCATCTTATAATTTTCATCACCATTGTTTCTTTTCGTAGTTAAATTTTCATTTTATCAGTTTTCATTAATCTTTACTTGATTATTCGTTTGGTTCTTGAGATCATTATATTTTCATTAGGTCATTTGATTAATGTTCTTTCTCTGTTTTCAATTCATAATTTAGATTCATCATTGTTTGTTTTCTTTATTATATTTCCATTGTATGAGTTTTCATATATCACATTTGATTAATGTTCTGTTTGTTTGGTTATTAAAGTCATAATGTATTACTCAATAATTTGATTAATGAAAACTGCTCGAGCTTTACTAATTAAATTTTTCATTTTATCCATTTTCGTTAATCTTTACTTGATTATTCGTTTGGTTCTTGAGATCATTATATTTTCATTAGGTCATTTGATTAATGTTCTTTCTCTGTTTTCATTTCATTATTTTGATTCATCATTGTATGTTTTCTTTGTTATATTTTCAGTTTATGAGTATCTTAAATATGAATTTGTTTGAACCTATTTTTGCACTTAAATATGAATTCTTCTAATTGTTTTTTAACCTGTTTGCTGTAGAATTTGATTGAACTGTTTGCCATAGATTTTGTTTGAACATATTTTTGCACTTAAATATGAATTCTTCTAATTGTTTTTAACTGTTTGGTGTAGAATTTGATTGAACCTATTTTTGCACTTAGATGTGAACTCATCTAGATGTTTTTTAACTATTTGGTGTAGAATTTGATTGAACTGCTTTTGCACTTAGATATGAACTCATCTAGATGTTTTTTAACTGTTTGGTGTAGAATTGATTGAACCTATTTTGCACTTAAATATGAACTCATCTAGTTGTTTTTTAATCTGTTTGCCGTAGAATTTGATTGAACCTATTTTTGCATTTAAATATGAACTTAGGTAGATGTTTTTTAACTTTTTGTTGTAGAATTTGATTGAACCTATTTTTGCACTTAAACATGAACTCATCTAGATGTTTTTTAACTGCTGTAGAATTTGACTGAACCTATTTTTGTACTTAAATATGAACTAATCTAGATGTTGCTTAGAATCTTTGTTAATTGTACATTTTGTTTTCTTTCAGGACATCTTTGGGCTAATCCATTTGCAGTATGGGGAATGGTGTCCTGGGTTAAACTGGACTAAACCCAGTGCTATTGTATGATATTCTGTGAATGTCCAACTGAAACTTCTTTGAATGTATAATTCAAACTTCTTTGAATATTCTATTGTATGATACTTTGTGAATGTTCAACTCAAGCTTCTATTGTATGATATTAGTTGAATGTCCAACTCAAACTTCTTTGAATGTTATAGTGCTACTGTATGATATTCTGTGAATGTCCAACTCAAATTTCTTTGAAACATCTTGTAAGGTGCATATAGTAGAACAATGAATGTAGAAAGTCTTTATTAATGAAATGAGTGAGTGTGGTTTTGAGATTCAAATCGAATATCTAATGATGTTTCAGAATTTATAGTAAAATTAGTACATGACTAATATAGTACATTATACATTCAAGTAGAGGTATGAAACTTAAGGGACTAAGGACACTTCTTTATTGTATAAGGAATTATGTACAAGTTATTTCAATAATTAAAAGAAATATTTAAATTGTTTTTATTTAAATTATAAGTCTTTTCATAAATTATCTTAAAAAATTATTGAAATTAGTTAAAAATAACTTATTGTCAAGTTATAAACCATTTTCGCATTGTCTTTGATCTTTTAAGGTGTTGTAAGGTGCATATACCATTATATAAGTCTTAACAGTAATACAATTTGAATACAGTAAAAAAAATGAATGTAGAAAGTAACGAAAGAGTGCTGATTTGAGATTCAAATTTCGTCAAAAAATTTAAACTTACAAAAATATGAGAGGTTGAGTGTGGAAAAAGAAGTGATGGTACAAAATTTGTAACTTGACATATATTGACTTTGTATAAAATTTTAACTCTTGGTTCAAAATCTAATAGGTGATATGAACTCCGAACGAAAGATATCTTTCAAACGGTTTAAAACGTATCTTCTAATCTTAATATAAAGGGCAATATGAGAATTTTATGGGAGTTTGAGGAGAGGGCCTAGAGAGTAAATCCCAAACAGTCTAAAGCTTTGCATGGGCAGAACTATTTCTTCCTTTGTATGGACTTTGCAAATTATAACAGTTTAGATCAGGAAAATTGGTTTTTGCACCTGCTCTCAATAAGCTCTTGTAAAATATATTACAAACATCATTTCTCGTGTTTAAATAAATTTTGGTAGTTATTGTAAAAAAAATGGTATTTAATCTAGCTTTTTCTAAAAATATCTCATTTTACTTCTTTGTTAATTAAAATATAAGCATAGTGAATTAGAAACTAAGACCAAATTACCAATTAAAAGCATTTTATTCCAAATTACCAATTACCATGGTTCTCTTCTCCTAATCACTAGAGGACTAAGACCAATAAAAACTCTATTTGATAGAAAATAATTGATAGCTAGTAAACTGGTCAATGCTACGGTGGAAGTGGTCCACCGTGGACAAGTGATTAAAACTATTATAACGAAAGAAATTTTTCAAAATCGAAGGTTGGATTGAAAGTTTATACTATATAGATTTTTCATAAAAAAAATTAGAAAAATTGAAAATCATTTGATATGCTATTGAGATCGATCAAAATTAACGGTATTTAAAAAAAAAATCATAAACCGTTAATCTTAATGGGTCTCAATAATTTTTTTTAAAATTTCATGGAAGATCTATATGATATAAACTTTAAATCTAACGGTCAATTTTGTAAATTCGTATTCATTATAGCGTTATTCACAACTGATCCACCATGGATCACTTGAAGAAGTGGTCCATATTAGAATTTGCCTGATAAACGAGTTTGTAGAGAATAAATTTATTGTTGATAAGCTAGTTGATTAAATTTATAATATCTGATAAAATCAACGGTTGATATAACTTATCAATATGAAATGACAAAAAAGATATATTTAATTAAGGGTAAATAGGTATTTACCTCATACAAAGTAGGCGAATTTTGCTTTAGCAAAAAAAATCATTTAAGATTTCCCCCTTGCAAAATAATTTTTTTTAGTTTCATCCATTGAATGCACTTTTTAAATCAGTTGAACAGAAAAAACTGATTTAAAAACAACATTTTTTAAATCGGCTGAACAAAATGATTTTTACCAAATGATTTTTTTTTTAATATAATCTTATAAGCTACTGGTTATAAGTTTGCCAAACAAAAAAAAAAACAGAAACTATCTAAATTTCAAAATGGGCGACTTGCTTTCTTGAGGAAAGGTGATGATTCAATCTACTCACTATTATCCTCTAAAGACCAAACAGTTAATGAATGCTCTTTCATGTGGTTCTAAATAAGAATTTTACACTAAAAAAAACATAAAATAAGAATTTTACAATCCGAACTAAATTTTCCTTCGACTAAGATGACTAATAATATGATAATTGGTTTTTCTAATTCAAATAGATATGTGCTTGCACATGCCCAAATAGTTAGTTAGAAAATGATAAAAAGGTCCTAAAAGCATTGGTTGGTTTGTGTTCATAGGTAACTGCTTCGAGAACAAAATATTGATTTAAAGATAAATGTTATAGTGGTACTAATTGGAACAATATATTGAGCTTCTGAGCTGAATTGCATGGCAAATTGGCAATATCAGTCGTGTTGGTCATAGAATTGTTCTGTTTAATCCAAGTTCGACATCATTGTCATGGAACTGAATCTTAAGATTCTAAGATGCAAGAATACGGTTGAATGACTACCAACTAATAAACAAACAAATCTCAGGAAAGATTTACTATATGTTGTGTGGATGACAAGATCGGATTCACCTGGCGGGTCAAATTGTTAGACAATAAATATCGTATTGACATAGAGCCAAACTATACTATACTATACAGCAAAATTTTCTTCCATCTAGTGGTGGAAAATAGAGCATTGCCACCATTGATGGATTTCTTTCATCAACATGTTCATGCTCCAAGGTCAAGCAATCCGACAACAATGAACAACAGCCACACCAAGATTTGAGTATTAAGGGAGTGTTGTCCAAATGTTGAACCTAAAAGTGGGAATGGATGTGAAATTCTTAAATAGGTTTCAGTGGTTCTTTGAATTAGCTTGCAAAACCAATTCAAGTTCATAAACAAAAGAACTCTTCTAAGCAAACTAGAAGTCTAGTTCAAGTGAATGCTAACGATGGCTAAGTTAGTTCAAACGAATGCTCTTTCGTATTTTGAGCTATTTAGTATTTACAAGCAAACTAGTTCAAAGAACCACCCGAACATACTTTACTATGAGAATGCTTATAGTTCCATCGTAATGCTGCTGAGACATACAACAAGAATTTCAAAGATAGATGACCGACAACCTATAACTTCAACCATGAAAGAAGGGATCATGAGCTTATAACAGCATACAACGAAGATATCGTCTATGAAGTTAATCAAAGAATTATATGCATAATTTCAGTAGAATCACACGAATCACTTGCAGGATTCAATTGACAATTAAGAATTGAAAGAATTAAAATAGAAAGGTTCATATCATATCAACAGCAATTATCATTTTCATCAATAAAATGGTTGCTGGAAAAATTAAAATGACAAGGTTCATATCATATCAACAGCAATTATCATTTTCATCAATAAAATGGTTGCTGGAAAAAAAATCATTAAACTATAGAGGAAGAACGGCAGAACTAGAAACCAAAAATTGAGTAACAGAAATAACGATATACAGGTCAGACGAGCTCCCGTGCAGGTTAACAAGATAACCTAATTGAAAGAGGTTAAATCAAATTAGAAGAATAAAAAATCTATCCGCATAACCATTTCCAGTACATTTTACTATCCGAATTGAAAGCTGGAAATAGAAAAGAATTAAAATGACAAGGTTCATATCATATCAACAGCAATTATCATTTTCATCAATAAAATGGTTGCTGGAAAAAAAATATTAAACTATAGAGGAAGAACGGCAGAACTAGAAACCAAAAATTGAGTAACAGAAATAATGATATACAGGTCAGACGAGCTCCCGTGCAGGTTAACAAGATAACCTAATTGAAAGAGGTTAAATCAAATTAGAAGAATAAAAAATCTATCCGCATAACCATTTCGAATACATTTTATTATCCAAACAAAGGGAGTGTGATTGTAAACACACAAAACTAACTTATCATATCACCAGCTAACAACGGATCGAGCAAAATGCCAAGGTGCCAGAGGAAATGGCGAAACAAAAGGAAACCATTTCTAGCTGACGTTCCAGATTAAAGTTACCAAATGACCAAAAAATTCCGCAACAAGACAACACTCTTCATTCCTGAGGCTGCAACCCCTCTTCAATTTCACTCCACTTGTCACTATTTTCAGCAAACTTCTCTTTGATTTCCTTAATAAGCTCTTTAGCATCATCAACCTTAGAAACACCAACGAGTCCATTCACAAGCTTTTTCATTGTAGAAAAATTCGGAACCCAACCTTTACCGATACATTCCTTAGCAATCTCCAAAGCAGACTCAAACTCTTTACCCTCAGACAAAAAGTAAACCAGCGTAAAATAACATTCACCATCAACCCTAAAACCTCTTCTCTTCATATCAGCAAACAAACTCTTAGCCTCATCATAATTCCCTTCCCTGCAAAACCCACCGATCAAATGATAATAACTAACCGAATTCGGCTTCCTACCTCCCTTAATCATCCCTTGAAACAACTCCTTCGCCTCCGAAGATTTCTTCAACTTACACAAACTCTCAATCCTAACATTATAAGTACTAAGACTAGGATACAACCTATACCTTTCTCCCATCAAATTCATCAACTTTTCAACTTCCTCAAACTTTTTCTCACTATAAAACCCGCTAATCGCGTTATTAATAGTTATAACATTAGGTTTAACAGAATTCCTATCCATTTCATCCAAAATCGAGAAAACAGAACTAGTTGAACCAGATTCAGCAAAAGACTTAATAACCAAATTATACGTATCAACATTAGGTTGAATCGAATAAATTCTCGGAAAATCAAGATAAATTCGAGTTACCTCTTTATGATTCTTCGCAATAATCGAAGCCAAAAGCAATGCATTGAGCGATTTAACAGTAGGAACAATGCTGAGATTCTCACGCATGAATTTGAATGTATCGAGAGCTTGATTAATCATGTTTGCTTGACCATAGAGAACAATAGCATGAGAAACGAAACGCTCGTTACGAAGATCGGAACGAGTTTGGAGAAGCTCGTCGAGGAATTGACGGAGTGCGTCAAAGTTTTTTCCGGCGCTGAGTTTTGACGCGGCGCGTGAAAGAGCGACGCGATCGAGGTGTGATTCAGGGGAGAGAGATGCGGCGCGGCAGATTTCAACGATGGTTTCGGGATTGGTTTCGGATTTGAGGAGACGAAGAGCGGATCGAGTTTTTTCCTTTGCGGTTAATGGTGTTGAGGAGTTTGGAGAGAGGATTGTTGAGTAGTGACGGAATGCGTGACGGAGACGAAACGCCATTGATGAAGTTGAATGTAAAAAATGAAGAATTAGGGTTTTTCTCAGTGGACAATGATGAAGAAGAAGGTTTAAGAGAGTGTGTGTGAAAAATGAAAATGTGTGGAAGTGTTTAAAACGCTGCGTTTTGGTGAAAATGTGGAGAGAAAAATTATGTTGTGAACCTGACGTGAATCGAACACGCAACCTTCTGATCTGGAGTCAGACGCGCTACCATTGCGCCACAGATCCACTTGATGTTTGTTATGTAATGTAAAAGTATATATATATGATGAAAGAGATCTTCTTTAGTATCTTGATTCTTTGGGTTCTTTTCATAATTAATTAATTTTTTTTGTTTGAAAATGGAGTATGAATTGGAATTTCAAAATAAGAGATTTATGGCTTAATTATTAATTTTCTTTTATATTTAGTTTTTATCTTATAATTTATTTTTAAAAAAGACTGGTATAAAATATAAGAATGGTTATTGTGAGCTGAATTATAATTGAATTTTTTTTTTCTTAAAAATTTTCTATGAGTGATAGTTCCATGAATCTTAAGTTAGAATAAAGTGGAGAAATTGTCTAACATAATTGGTTTAGTGCAATTTGAATGCAGCATTGTTCAACCAAAACAATAATATGTGCATTAAGTCATCATTTTTAAGTTTGCTAAAACTACTTTGGTTAGAACATACGGTGGTTGTGTATGAAGGGCAGGCCATGGAGTTAATGAATGCAATCTACTATGTGAGTTTTGGTATATCAAGTTGGGTTAAAATGTGAGTAAGGTGGTCTATCGATTATTGTTGTTGAACTTGAAAGTTATCTATAAATATGGGTGCAGGTTAAGGTGGGAAAGAAAGTTTATTTTCCCATGGTGGGAAAGTAGGGTCTTACCTGTTGCTGCCTGTTTTACAAGTTTTTCATAAATAAGACTTTTATCCCCTACACAATTGAATATTAATCTTAATTGCCCATGAGTTACCCTATTAGTATTTTTAACACACAAATTAGGAATTGTAAAAAGCTATATTATAAATTGTACTTATAATTCATTGATTTAGTAAAATGATTCCGACAATAAATTAAATAATCAACATCAAAACTGAGGAGTAGTTCAGCCTTATAATAAATGAAATCCTACAAAAAAGGCTCATTAAAAGTCTAAATACCCAAATTTTCTTCAAATCCCCTTTTCCAAGTTTGCAAAACAACACATGCGCGCACACATGCATTACGCGCCTGCCTTGCGCCCAAGACCCTGCACCTTCCGCTCATGCCTTCGACCGAAGAATTCAAGTTTAATCAATTCGACCGTTCAATGTCATCTAATTCAACTAATAATCAATTAAGAATTTGAATTTTGAAAATCTGAATTTTCAATTCATTCTCAACTGGATCGGAACAAATGTCTCGTTGAAAATATAGTTTTTATAAGAAAACCTTAAAGTGTCAAATAAATCAAACGACTCTGATCAAAGAATTCAAATTTATTAATTCGACCGTTCAATATCATCTAATTCGACTAATAATCAATTAGGAATTATAATTTTAAAATTCAGTAAACTAATTAATCTACTAAAAATTATATTGGTTAGTTACTTATTTACCAACATACTATTACATTTATTTTGATAAAACTAATTAATAAACTTACATACTTATTTAAATAATTTTTGAACATACCATAATTTTTCAAAAAAAATAGTAGCTATTGATTTATTGTTTGCTCAGACTAGATAAGGATAGCTTGATATTTGCAAAAAAATATCTAAGGATTTGGCATACAAAAATTTATGGCGGACATATTATTATATTTGGCACACAAAGAAATTGTCAACTAAATTGGGGCATATTTATAAATAACCATAGATAAATAAAGTGTTTGGTACAAAAGGTACCCATTCTTCAATCCTTGCCATCAAATATTTTAACAATATATCAATGGTGCATTAGAGCTTTTCCCATCATGGGAAAATAAACAACCTTTCCCACCTTAACCTCCACCATAAATATGTTTATAGTTCCCAACAAATTTAATTTATTTCAATTGATTATTCTAAAAATGAAATTTTGTCCCTCATTTATAGATTTTTAAACTCCTTAGATTAATTTAGCATTTAAGAGCTAGTGAAAATATAAGTAAATAAAATGCAACTAAGATAAAATAACAAAATTTAATATGTTATGTACCCAAAAAAATATTTAATAAAATTTTATTTTCCAAATATATAGCATTAATTAGTTTTATTGAAGAAAAAAATAAGAGTAATTGACAATGTGTATAATCGACAAAATATAACCTTAAATTATCAAAACAACAAATAATTTGAAACATTTTTTTTATAAAACAAAAAATAAAAAGGAATGGAGGGACTAACAATTTATCAAAAATAAAAAATGAAGTTATAACAACTTAAAAAAAAATAGAAGAACTTAATAAAAGAATATGTGTTGGGAAAAAAAGAAAAGATTAGGCCAACATATATAAAAAAATATGGACAAAACTTAGGTGTTTTTCCTATGGTTCTTATCATAAAGTTCATATTTTGTGGATATAGCAAACTTTGAGAAAATCATGAATTTGAGGAAATCATAGTTTTTATGTTAAGAATCATGCAAAAAAACATCTAAAGAAATGCACCTAAGTTTTATACTAATTCAAATTCTATGGCAAGGTTACGTTGATTCAGAGTGTATGTGAAATGAATCTCCGTTAACCACTTCAAACCCAGAAAATCAAAACACAACTCAAAACTGAGAGATTGAGATGAACATGACGTAAATTTGAGCGGCTGAGACGAATGCATTTTGAGCGACGTCGACGGCAACAACAGAGATAAATGGAAGCAAAAAATGGGCAAGGGTTTTGATGTATTGAAAAGTTAATTTATTTTTATGGGTATTTGATGCATTGAAAATTTAATTTATTTTTATGGGTATTTTGATTGGAGTATAAATTTTCTATATCAAAAAGCTAATAAATACTAATAATAAATTTATAAAATAGTGTGTAAGTTGGGCAATACCTTGAACAATGAACACTTACGTCGAATGGAATTAAACTCTCTGCTCTTGCAAACAATGAATACAATTGTCTTTGTTTCAAAGTTTTGAATTGTCTTCCTAATTGTTAGTTGGTTCAATAATAATTGGCGCTGAATTTAATAATTGATATGGACAACCACAATTCAATCCCTATAACTGTAATTGAAAGCAGGCCGGAACTTGACCTCCAAACCAGATTAGACAGTCCAATAAAACAGATACAAATACAGATGATAAAAAATAATAAAATAAAGTTTTGGATTACCTTCTCCTTTACTTGGTTTATTTTGGATTATTAATTTATTAACAATCACCAAAGAGTTAAGGACCAATTTTGAAAACGGATGAGGCACACACAAACACAACATTCCAATTCATTTAGCTCACCCACACACACTATCCTTTCCATTTCTTAAAATAAATGGAAAACACCATTAATGAGAGATAAATAGACACAAAAAAAAAAAATATATATAGGTTATCACTAACTGAATCTCATTACTATTAAATGAAGGAAATGGAGAGGAACAAAGATGCTCCCTCCGTTCCACAATGAGTATTTTTTTTTGGTACAAGTCTTATTGGAATTATTGTTCATCTCAGAATTCTATTGATTGAATGAATCTGTATCAAGCTTACAGTTACAAGTGTATTGAAGTTCCTATAAGTAGAGCTGCATTTGGCATGCTAGCTGGCACTGCCATGTCAGCAGACTGTAACCAACTCATAACTGACTGTGCTAGGCTGGCAGTGACGTGGCATGCTAGCTGCCACTGCCACGTCAGCAGACTCTAATTGATTCATAACTAACTATGCTCTACTTGATAATGACCTCTAGTTAGCTTTAAGCTAGATATTCTATCTATTACATTTTAATATGATTGAATACTCTAATAAGTCTTGATAAGTATTTTATAAATATCACAATAAAAAATAATTAATCATCAAAATTATACATTTATATGTGCAAAACAGTCAACCGAGTCGCTTATTCTGGGACGGAGCGATTAACAACTCCACCTAACCACACACACATTAGGCTGACAGCCAGACAGAGACAGTTAGCTCACCTTAATCTCCCTCCCTCTCACCTTCCACCAATTACCGTATTGCTCGGAAAGTGTACTCTACTCTACTCATGGACCTTAAGCTTACACTAACACTTCTCTTCTCCTTCTCCGATTATTCATCTTGGTTCAATCGTTTCACCGATTCAACTCACTCTCCATTTTTCTACACTCTCTGCGCTGCTTACTCTCTCATCTCCACAATCGCTCTAGTATGTATATAGTATATAGTCTCTTTCTTTCTCTCTTTCATTTCATTCATTATTTCATTACTATAATATTAATTTCCATTTTGCAGATTCAACTCATCAGAATTGAACTTAGAGTACCTGAATACGGTTGGACTACTCAGAAAATTTTCCATCTATTCAACTTCATTGTCAGCGGAGGTTTCTTTCTTTTTTAAGCTTTGTGATTTGTTTGTTTTTGCATTTTTTTCATGTTTTTTTTTTATTATTTGTTTTGTAGTTCGTGCTCTAGTGTTTGGATTTCACGCTCAAGTTTTTTTATTGCATCCAAAGGTTAGTTTTGACTTTTTATTCTGTTCAATATTCAGCTGAAATTTGAATTTTAAACTGTTGAGAGAAAGTGATGATGATGATGATAATAAGTGTGTTTGACTTTGATTTTAATTGGCGATGAAAATTGATTTTGACTGAATTGATTTTAGTTAAAATGAATTTAGACTTTAGAGTAAAATGATTAATGTTTGAACTTTGGATCGGTTGATTTGACGGGAAAGTGAGTTGAACTATGAATTTGAGTTTAGTAGATGCAGAAGTTACAAATTCTGGCTTCAAGTTAGAATCAATTCTGAAAGCAAAGTAAATTCTAATCGGAACGATGAAACTTATCAAAATCACTTAGAAATCTTCAGAATCACTTCTGACTCTCTCAAAATTGAATCCGAACATGGACTGTTTGGTTGTTTAGGTCTTATATTTGGCTGTTGCACATGTGGAATATTTAGTCTTTGAATTGCTGAGATTGATAGTTGGTAGTAACTAGTAAGGCTTGGATACTGAGTACTGACATAGTGTGGTTACTTTATTTGTTCTTTTAGGTCTTGACTTTGGTGCTGCTAGATCTTCCCGGGCTTGTGTTTTTCTCAACATATACACTTCTTGTACTTTTCTGGGCTGAAATTTATCACCAGGCATGTTGTTTTTGCTTCATTTATCCTTTTAAATTTGTTTCTACGTGCTTTTAGTGAATCAAATGAGCTAGCTATTGGAAATTGATTATGCACCTTCATGTTACCAAGGAAATGTTTTCCTTTATCAGTTTGGTGTTTAAGTATTTTCTAGTTTTATTAGGAAATGGGTTATAATTTTCTTTCACGGTTGAGCAGGCGAGGAGTTTGCCCACTGATAAGCTCAGGATAGTTTACATCGCTGTAAATGGTGCTGTGTATTTGATTCAGGTATCTGTCTCATATCTTGCTGCAAACACCAATATATATTTAAGCTTATTCGCTCTGATTTGTTTGTTGGTTTTGTTTTGGGTTGTAATTAATTGTGGATCATGCAAAAATAAAAAGTTCTTTGATTGTTGACATCAAGTATCACAATACTAAACCGTGTCTTTGGATTCAGGTTGGTATTTGGATTTACCTCTGGTTAGCTTACAATGATACTGTGGACTTCATTGGGAAGATATTTATTGGAGGTTGGCAATTGAAGCAAAAAACTATTATGTTTCTCAAGTTTAAGAGTTACTTTTGCAACCTTTAAACAGTGTATTGGTAAAGCCATAAGAACTCTTTTCATGATATCTACTTTACTTTTCTTCAGGTGTATCATTTGCTGCTGCACTAGGCTTCCTAATATTTGGAGGAAGGTGAGGCTTCTGCGGTTTATTAGATTATCTATGGAATACCTTTTGCAATTCCTCAGTTTTGTTTATTCATAAGTGGTTCTTGTGTTGTGGGAGAAATTTTTATTTCCACCTGGTAATTCATGTTTCCAGATTATTTTTCATGCTGAAGCGATTCCCAATTGAATCAAAGGGGAGAAGAAAGAAGCTTCAAGAGGTATGCCAAAAAAATTCGGTTACGTCAGTTTGATATAACTTTGTTGTGGAAAAACTATTTGTCGCTTTATTTTTAGTTAATTTCTTTATATGATCGTGTCTTTTCTGTTACTATTATTCAGTTCTCTTTAGGTTTCATATGGTTTGTTCTTGTATTTTTTTGATGTAGCTCACACTTCTACATTAGTGAGATTTGTATGTCTTTTGTGCAAATCATGTTCTGCCACTACTCTTCTGTATGATTCTTGTTGCAGTCAAACTTTACTTTGTATTGTTCTTAATCTTTTTACGGAAGAATTTCTTATTGGGAATTCCCTTTATATTTTAGTGTAAGATGCATGTATCTGTGTGCATATAAATGACTTGAGCAATAAATCATCATTCTTTTAACATGTGGATCTTCTAAAGCAAAGATGGGTATTCAAGATGGTTTTTCTTGGGTTAGACCTCATTGTGAAAGAGAAAGAACCTATTCAATCTTTTCATTTCTTACTCCTGATGTAGACAAATTATAAATTGAAAAACAAATGTTTATTATCATAGTATAACTATACTCACATAAATTGTATTTTGTATTGCAGGTCGGATTTGTCACAGCCATCTGTTTCACCTGTTTTCTGATAAGATCTGTGATGGTAATGTCTGGCTATTATTTTTCTGTTATATGTCCTATGTTCAAGTTAGTATCTCTTTATGTTCTTTCTGTAAATATGTTGGTTGTAGAATTGTAATTCAATTTTTTGCTTGACTTTTGCTCATTGTTCTTTTGTTATTCTATCATCTTCTTCCCTTAATTGGAGCAATTAGCAAGAGAGAAAGTTTGGGATCCACAGACTCATTGAGGGGGAAACTACAATTATCATGAGAAATTGAAAATGATGTCTGCAAGATTGAATTTAAATAATGATATATGAGGTGTTATTATTCAAGTGCTTCTTTCTTAATTACATTTTTGATACACATGCAGGTTTTGGTATCTGCATTTGATTCAGATGCATCTCTTAACGTTTTGGATCATCCTATTTTGGACTTCGTCTACTACATGGTATTCTACTCGGTGTTCCTTCTTTATGTTAGCTGCCATTACTATTTTGGTATTGATCTTTCAACATATGGGAAATTACATTTTGCTTTTAAAATACAGGTGGTTGAGATCTTGCCTTCAGCTTTAGTCCTCTTTATCCTGCGCAAGTTGCCACCAAAGAGAATATCGGCTCAATATCACGATATCCGTTAACTGCAGAGCATCTTGGATCTTGCTGTATTCTTTCACCCATATTAATGATAATCTTCCGCTGTTGCCCATCTTTGTATATTCTCATACAGCGGTTCTTTACACGTGAGATAATCAGCAGTTGCTGCTCGGTTAGGGTAATCTGTAATCTTTTTTGATTTGTGTGTCATCAAGAATACGACTTTCACTCCATGTAAATAAATGGAGGATTGGGGGAGTTCATTGAAGGGACTAGGCAAATAGAAATTTTTGTGAAGTTTAGAGATGTGTAGACTTGCGATGATGTATTCATTCTTTCCACCTTCAACACTTCATGGAATTCCTGTTGTTCAAAATTACAGAAAGACCGAGGGTGTTGCTTAAATTAATATACACCTTGTTTGAGTGAAAATGTTGTAAAATTGAGTTAGTACTGTTATTTGTATGTAGTTAAATCCTGGATGCATTCCAAGATATCAAGCAATTCAATAGACATATTGTATGCCATGGCCTAGATGTTGAACTTAGATTTACTCCTCCAACACTAAGGTTGTGTTGATTTTAGTATTCAAATTATAAAATATGCAAAAAATCTTTAACCTTTGTGAACACTGTTTTGTTATCTATTTAATTTTGTTACTGAGAATTAAAGAAATTATCATGTTTTCTAGCTTCGGGATAAACATATATTCGGAACTAAAGTTGGAAAGAGTAAATTGAACTTTTGAATTTAAATTTTGATGCAAAAAATGGTTAAATAACTTGGAAAAACAGAAACATTTCTTTTATATGTTCATATCAAAATCAAATAGTAGGAAAGAACAAGAAAAAATAGAAAAACCACATTGCATATAATAGATCTCAAATGCATTTCCATTTTAGAGAAACTACTAGATGCTGATGTTAGAGGCTTCCTGTAGAGGCCCCCCTTTATCAAAATCATGATAGGTAGGCGCAGAGCAGTCTTTCATGCAATAAAAACATAAAAGCAAAATAACTACAAAAAAATTATATGGAATGGTAATATTATTTATATCTACAAGATCAGAAAAGAGGAAATCTATCATCTCACTTCTGTTAAAAACTTTCGTCATTCGACACGGTGCAACTTAAATCTTAATTAACAATTGCACACGAAAAAGGTTTGATAGTAGAAACATCTATATATTACAACTTTAACCACTTTGTTTTGTTTCGTTGTTTGTTCTCACTACAATGCGAGATGGACCATTCAATCTTCGTGACCTTCGTCGACTGGTGGGACAGCAAATCTAACATTAGCAGGCCGTGCCACAACAACCGGGTCATCAGCAAATAGTGCTTTGATGAGCGATGGTGTTTTTAGGGGACGACGGCCAGTCATCCGAGGATAGACATCTTCAAGAAAATAGTATGCATGGCCAGCAATCATTCCCTGGAAAATATTGTCAAGATTCACATTAGCTGTTGTTTTGAGAAATTAAATGTACATATCATGGTATATTTACTCTTTCAATGGAAACATACCAGTAGATCTACCCACGCACTAGCACCAACAAGGACAGAGAACCCCAAGAGAACCTACATGTATAAAACTTTAAGATCAGATTTCCTTGATTGATGAAGTTAGAACTGAAGTAAAGAAAAAATATCTTTCGTAGAACGCAAGAAACCAGTTTAGTGTTATCCTATCAGGTAACAGCTATTATAGCTTACGCACCCATGGAAGGTAGGCAGCCGTGAAAGTAAAGAGACCTAGGAAGCTCATGTGAATGAAGGGATTCTGTTTGCTCCATACATAAACCTGAAAAAGGTAAATTAAGGTTCAGAGTTTGAGATGGATTTGAACATGAGGACTCAACAACAAAAGTATACACAAAATGTAACTCACCATCATAAATGTCAATGAGTTGCTGAGGAATATAATTTTTGCAAATGACTCTGACAAGTAAGGTATCATTCCCCCAAGAAGAACAATTCCAGTCAATACAGAGGCACCAAATAAGAGCATGTAAAAAAAATCAGCAGTTCTTCCCCTGAACGAGTTCTCCTCTAGAAGTTTGCAGTACCGAGCAAGAAAAAACATATGAAACAAGAAATCCAAGTCTGCATATTCAATAGGAAAATACCATGACAAAGTTAAATGTATGATTCACAATTTTCAAAATATAGCAGGGCATTGATTATTTTATCTAGTCTACATAGAAAAGGCAATGGAAAGGTGTGTGGGGAGGAGGGAAGCATCTTATACAGTACACAGTATACTATACACACATTTATATCAAAAGGACTTCAATAATTATAATTATAGAATATCAAACCATCAATGTGAGTCTCAAATTTCAATCCTCTTAAGTTATTGCATGCATTTAGTAGTCTGGATAGTATAACACTGCAAAATGTACCAAGACGAGAAAAGCATTATCTAATTTGCAATGCAAAAAGGAGTTCTGAAAATTAGGTAAAGTCATGTTCTAACTTCTAAGCAACAAAAATAAGTATGATAAAACAGTTTTGCTGCCGCAGATAAGTAGCAAGGGTGAACAAAAGCTCATCTGATATCTCATAATCAATTATTTTATTTATAGGAACTATCATGCCCACAGCCATTCACCTATACCAATAGCCTCTCCACACATGTGTTGTTCCCAACATTGTTCTGATTTCATTAGTTCATTTGCTCCAAAGATGTGATTTCGCAGTGTACAGGTTAAGCTTGTGATGCTTATTAAAAGTCCCCATTTATCTCAACCAATTATAAATGAGCAAACTCAATCACATTCACACACGCACACATATGCAATAAAGGGGGAGAGGGAGAGAGATGTATAAATATACTATCTTCTTAAACTAGGACTAAAATAAGTTCCACACAGGTGTCACTGTCAGCAACAAGAAATCACCATATTATACATGAAAACAACTATGAAACGAAAATCAGAGCCACAAGCATGTTAGCATCATTGGTTAAAAACATAGGCACTTTATAATGGAAACTGATATATATCAAGCAACTGCCACACCAATCACAATGAATAGCAAATCTTTTAAAGGTGAACAGCAGTTCTATGTAGGCAGCTCGGCCGGTGAGCTAAGGGACGCTGAAGGAGAGGAGTTCTAACTAAGAGGACCGGAGTTCAAATTCAAACCCGGTAAACTAAGATAGCCACTAATTTACTAACAACCTACATTTCTCTATAACAAAAAGGTGAAAAACAAAGAATATTTTACCCATCTTCCTGAAGTACAAGAAATTAGTAACCAAACGCCAAAACTGATATTGCTTCACAACCAATCTAGGGTTCAAGTACAAATGATACGGAGAAATTATCTGCAAAATTATAAAAACAAGAACATTAATAGTTAAATAATTAGCCACTAATAGTTTCCAAATCACAGCAAAATCAAAAAGAAATTAAACCCTCCACGAATCATCAATTGTTAAATAAAACTAACAGAGTTAATTAAAACTTCTTAAAACAAAATTAACCACAGCAATTAAGACAACCAAATTAGAAATTATTGTACTAACAGTTACAAATCGAGAAATCAAAAGAACAATAAACAATTCCAGATATCACAAAACCAAATTAGATTCACCCTAATTAACAATAAATAAATTAACAAAACCTAAAATCAAGATTGGAAAAAAAGTGAGAAGAAATTGAATATACCTCAAGGGAACATCCGATGGTGGTGACAACGGCAGCTGTGAGATAAGATCGTGTAATAACCGGCATCTGTTTGTACCATTCTTCAACTGCTTGAGCCATTGTTAATTGTTTGCTCTAATCTCTCTTTAATCCTAATTATACTTAATTATAATTGTGCAAATTTGAAACGATTTTGAAAGATTTGAAAGAGTTAGTTGTGAATATTGAGAAATTTGAAATTATGATGGAAATGGATGTGACAGAAGAATCGTAGAAGGAAGGAAGAAGAAGATGAAGAAAGAGGTGAGAAAATGATGAATGACAGAGACAGAACGAATCAGAAAGCGCGTGGTTTTCACGAACCAATTGCTTTGTTCTAATTTGTTGTACTTTGTTTTTGGTAATAAGATGAGCTTGGGCTTTTGTGAAGCCCGTGTTCAGGCCCAACAACTGTTTACATGCTGTTTGTGTTTTTCAATTTTCATACCAAACTAATTAATGTACTACTTTACCACAAACATAAAAGCTGTTTATGTTTTTCAATTTTCATACCAAACAAACAAAGAAATTTTCATTTGTCATTTTATCTATTTTCTCGCACCTATACAAATTTATCAAAATATTTTTGTCCGTTATTTAGACAGCGAATACACCACAAAGACATTCTACCAAAAAAATTTTATAGCTTCTGCTACTTAAGTAGTGTACGACAATTACAAAAAATTTCAAAAATTTCTCATTTATATAGCGCCCGCTACTTAAATAGCGAAAAAATAACAGTTAAAGCATGTAGGATACACAAAAAGAGTAAGTAAGGTAACAAAAGAAAATCTCCAGAACAAATGTACTTTAACCACAAACATAAAAATATCATTTTGTGATCATAGCTCAATTATTAGTTTGAAAATTACATTATGTGTGTGTATATATATAAATTGAATTTTTATTGAGTGGGTAGATAGCTCAATTGATTTTAATTAAGGCTGAAACGAATTAAGGAATAAAGGTCTAAATTCAAGTCCTAATGAGGTGAAAAAAAATGACACTATAAACTAATTGTTAACTTTTTTATTGTTTCAAAAGAAAAAAAATGAATTTCTAATCTCTAAAAAAAAAGGTCATAACAATGAACTAGTTTAGCTTTTTATCTATTGCATGTGTGGCTGTGGTTTTTTAATGATAATAATGTATATCAATATTGTAATACTTTTTTACACATCCATTCAATTAAATCATGCCATGACAATATTTATGTAACTTATAAAAATGACACTATGTGTGATGTGATGTGATGTAATCTAATGCAAACAAACTTTACACTATGATAAGTTGATTTTTATCTTATTAACTCATAAGTTGTACAAATGATAGTCTATATATAAATGGTTGACGGTGTAAAAGGTTTTGCACTCAATATATACTCTAATTCATATCTTCACAAAATTATAATAATAATTTGAAATATGGTAAATTAATTAAGGTGATGAAAGTAATATAGTTGACTAAAGTCGGTATAAACATAAGAGATTAAGATAAACCACCATCTTTATATTATACAACCTATGACACTAAATATAAAATTATTTTGAAAAAATCGTAAAGATTAAGAAAGTTGATTGTAGTATTAAATTTATTGATAATTGATAATATTTTTATAATTTTATCTTTCAAGATAAATAATGAATTGATGTTTTTTTTAAAGTATTTGTCATAAATTGTAAAAAAAAAATACTAGGTATGCACTATTACCATGGGCATAAGTTATGGTGCATAAGTCATGTTTATGCACCGTGCATAAATACCCAAAATTGCTTAGCACACCCCCCAAATTTCTAGTGCACCTCCAAATTACTTAGCGCACCCCCCTGATGTTTAGGGGGTGCGTTAGAAATTTGGGGGTGCGCTAGAAATTTGGGGGGTGCACTAAGTAATTTGGGAGGTGTGCTAAGCAATCTGAAGGGTGCATTAAGTAATTTTCATTATTTATGCACGGTGCATAAGGAAAAAGCTTATGCACCATAACCACTCTCATTACCATGGTATGTTGATAAAGAAAACTATTAATGTCCTTAAAAATTTAAAATGGATATCTTAAAAGAAACAAAAAAAATCTCAAAACTGTCTAATAGTTAGGAAATGAGGGTAGTAATAGGTGGGGGTAGAAGAAGTTTACCAAGTTAGTCAGTCATTCATTTCTTATTTGTTTGTATAAGTTTTAAGGCTAAATTATATTTTTATCCCTAATTTTTATAGTATTGTAATTTTGGTCCTTACTATTCATAAGTAGATAAATAAGGAACATATATATGGCAAACCTTATCCAAAGTGTTGAATTTTGTACGTTTCTTTTGAACATTTAAAAAAAAACTACATCATATTGATATCACAAGCATTTTTTTACCAATAAAAATCAAACTCGATACTTCAAAACTTATAACACTTGAACACACTGCGCACCAATCACTTACGTTAGACGAGTTCCCTCACAAGCACTTTGCACACAATAATAACTAACAATAAGTAGAACTAGTGCTAATCATGCATAGACAAATGTTTCATTGATTAATAACTAATTCTCCTACAGAATCAATCAATTAATCCATTGGCAATTAATCATCTCCTAAAGAAACCTTCCAAGCATTCAAGCAGCTCTTGCAAGAACTTCCAATCTTTCAGGCACAGCAGCAGGGTCAATATGGAAACTTCTCCTAATTAATCTTGGAACTGTTACAGCTAAGACTCCATTTTCATACTCAGCTGAGATTCCATCAACATCAATCCTCCCAGGAAGCCGAAATTTCCTCATAAACTTCCTATCAGGTTCTGTGGATTCTTCAGTTCTAATGATAAGGTACTTTGAATCCTCAACCTCTACCCTCAGCTCTTCTTTCCTAACACCTGCCATAACAACCAAACACACAAAAAAGACTCAATATTCACACATCATTTTCTCCGACATCTGTGCAATCTTGCACGGAATCTTTACTCCTAACTCCCTCTGAACTTTAATATAAGTAAAATATTACATGTATCTGAGTCCATATAAATATGGACCCCGACATACATGTACTTTTTTATTTATATTTAAGTCCAGAGAGATATTAATAAGAACAAAACAAAAGCAAAGATATATGATTGAGGGCTTAATTACCTGGGATGTCAGCTGAAAATATATGAGATTGAGGGGTTTCAGTCCAATGAACATAGTTTTGAAGGGTGATATTATAGGGAAAGAGGAGGTTGGAAGGGACAAGGAACTCCATTCTTTGGTTATGTGAATGAATTCAAAGTTGTTTTGGAAGGAAAAGGTAAGATAATTGGTTGGCCTTTCAAAAACCAAGTGGACAAGTTGTGTTTATATGAGATGTTTACCTTACAATAGTGGTTTCCTTATGCATGTGTTAATTAATTGATCTTGAGAAATAATGTGGGACACTGGTTCAAAAAATATCAAGGACTCTACACCTTTATTTTATGGTTCACTCTCAACAATGGATAATTTAATTTAATAAAGTAGAGTAGCATCATGTGATTTTTATTCACCGCCATTTTAGAGCAAAGCCACCTCATTTGTTGACCTTTCTTTATCAGGGGAATCAAAAATAACAAAACATAGACTAGGAAAATGTGTAGCTAACAAAGTAGAGTATGAGTGCAGGATATATTTGTGATCACAGAGATATTTTATTAATAAATAAATTAAAGCACAAAAATATCTTAAATTCACAAAGTTGGATGATATAGTTAAGATCACTTGAATGAGATGGTAAAAATCTCTTTCAACTAAAAATGTTGAGTTTGAAATCAACCATGAAATCGTAGCAGTGTAAAATCTCTTGAAAGCATTTTGTCGTCGTTTGTGATCCTACCTGACTCAAACAATTAGTCTTTGCATGTGCGTACAGAGATGTTTGTTCATACCTAAAAAGAAAGTTGGATAATAGCATATGATATAAACAAATTGTTTGTTAAATGTATATTCCTTAACATAAACCTTTATTTTTCCCGTAAAAAACTCAAATGCTGTGATGCAAAACCAAATATTTTGAAGTTATGTGAGATGTTACTTATCTCTATAAATTATTTCTGGTACCATTTTTCCCATGTTCCCAATTTCAAATTAACTAGGAAATGCTTATTTAAATGCAAATATATACACAGTCATTTATATATTTGATGCAATATAAACTTTTCATGATTCAACTCTTTGTAACATTCATGGTGCTGCAAAAGATTCAATGAAAGATAAGAAGCATAAACTTCAAAGTGACAGGGCACAAATGAAAGAACTCACCAAACTCAAACTGGATTCATATTTTTATTTTTTGCACTCAATGGTCATACATATAAAACATGTCTTAAGCAAAACCTTGTTTTCTCAACAGCACAATACTCTCTTTTGGATTATACTGAACATTTTCTCATTCTCTTTTTGTTTGTATCACTCAAGCATGGTCTAGGAAGCATCAATCAATATCGATCTAAACCCATCATCAGTAACTCGACCAAGCACTGTGTACCCTTCCTTGTCCTCTACATCCACATCTGCTCCATGCCTCATAAGAAGAAGTGCTACCTCTTTGTTATAACAGATCACAGCATTCATTAGAGGAGTTTGACCGGCTCTATCAACGGCGTCAACATCTGCTCCTTCTTCAATCAAAAATTCATATAGCTCAGAATTCTCGGTGCTAGCTGCTCGATGCAATGGTGTGCAACCAACCTTGTCCTTTATATTAATCTTTGCATTATGAGAGATGAGTTTTTTAGCAATCTCCATCCAACCTTTGCTGGCTGCATAGTGTAAGGCAGTGCGTCCCCCATTGTTTTTTATATTAACATCAGCTCCTTTGTTCAACAAAGCCTCCAATATCTCCAAATTCCCAATACTGGCAGCAGAATGAAGTGGTTCCCACCCTTCTTCATCACCACTATTTATCACCTCAGCAGGTGCATCACAAGACAATAATATCTTCACAACCTTAGAGTGACCAGAAAAAGCGGTAACATGAAGAAGTGAGTGAGCGTCTTCGTTTGTTAGAGAGAGTGATTGAGGAGATAATATCTTCTGCTGCTTTGAACAGATCCTTCTCTTTGATGTTTTCACTGTCTAATTCCTGTGAACTGGAGTCATAGGATACAACATTTTATAACAAACCACAAGGTCCATACTTCAGAGATTAATACATTTTATTACAAAGATTTTCATAGTTTAGTGCTATTCATGTTTCACTTAACCACATGACAACTGAGAAAATTTGAAGTTAGCCGCAAGCTTGAATATCAATGACAGCTGCATTCAAGTGTTAACCCCAAACACAAAACCATTGCTGTATGAAGGAAGATTGCTAGACGGCGTGACATTTTTCACAGGCAAACGAAAAGGATTCGGAGTCACCGGATGTGTGATGTGCAATCCAGCATTGATCCGTGAAGAAAGCAGGCACACCGATTGATTTAATTAAATCAAGAGCTCCACTCCAACTAGAATAATTTTCTAATCTAGAATTTAGACCAATAACAACATGAGGAGAAGGTAGGTAAGAGGCTTCCACCTGATAAACACCTCTTACAAGATTAACTGCTACCTATTCCTGAAGTTGTACCTGATAAATTTGTTGGAACTTCTGGTCCTACCATCACTATTTGTACATTTCCCAATCTGTTGAGTAAATGACCTACTTCTGAAAATGCCGGCATCCAATCTAACTCGCCTTCAGGTCCAAGATAATGAATAATCACTTCCTTCCCTTTTAGTATAAGGTTCTTTGAGCTTATATTAAGAGTAGTTAGTATGTGATATATAGTCAATGGATGTGAGAGTATGTCGGCAACAGGACTTGACAACGGAAGTGAGCGAAGGTTGTAATACTCCGACCAACCAGAGAGAAGTAACGAGCTTGAGACGTGGTTATTGAATGAAGAGTCGTGAGAATATTCAAATTCATCGAGTTCACCCCAGTGTTTACGCAGGCCACCTTTCACAGGAAGGAGACCACATGGGCAGTGTGAATAGCAACTGCATTTTCGCCTCCACATACCCTTTTGGTGAATATCGAATGATTCAAGCCACTTGCAAGGTTGGTCAGCCGAACATAGGCACAAGTAAAAATATTTATGGCTAGTTCTTCTTCCCTTTCCATCATGGCCTTGTAAAGTCCACATAAGCTTTTGTGTGTGTCGTTCCAGTGTTGCTTCTGGCGTGTTGCTTCTGGCAGATTGAACTGCAGTAAACTACTGCCCTACATCGGCCGCAACAAATTGACTGTTCTCCATTCACTTCTCTCTCGCACATTGCACACTGTCTAAAACCAGTACTCGAGTATCCAATTGTGTTGTTGAAAGTGTCCTCCCTAGGTGGTTCTATGTATTTAGTCGGCGTCGAACCAGCACTCACACTACTAGATTTTTCATCATATGCCTGACCAGGCGGATGTGAGACAGTAACAGCAACAATGTCATAACCTCTCTTCGTTACTTCTGGTGGCCAATGAATATCAACCGTTTCTATTAAAGGTTCAAAACATACCATTGTTGAATACTTCGAACCACCTTCCCTATCAACCTGAAGTAAAGGGTGAACCATACAAAAAGCCTGCATGAATGCATAGACAAACCAGCAACCGTGCACCGAGCAACATCAATAACAGGAAATCGATCACTCCCCGATGCTTCAAGCGACAAGGACTTAATCATTTTACGGTTCGAAGGAAACATCAAGGACTCCACTTCATAAGTAACCCTTAGAAGCTCAACATTCGGAACACGAATAGTCTCTCTAGACCCCATCATTTTCTTAGCATCATTTTCTGATCTATACATATAAAAACCAATATCCCCTCCATCACCGCCAACAAACTGCACACACGGAAAAGGCTGTTTCTTAGTAGGCCAATCCGAATCCTTTCCAACCCGTATCCCAAAATAATTCCCCGGACGCAGCCTTTTCCACGGCTCAGTTCTATACAAAGCCGCAGAAGCTTTGTATATAGATTTAATGAAAATGGGAGCAATGCCGTCCACTTTCATCAAACATGTCCCAGATCCAGGACCAAGTCCAAGACCACAACCAAACTGATCTTGATATCTATCAAACAAACTCTTCAAATGCAAATCCATTTTCTTCCAACTTCACTTCACTGAAACCAAATATATCATCTATCAAGCACTTGAAATTACACAGAAACTAATCTTAGCAACACAAACTCTTATTAATTATAAACTGCTCTGATAAGGTGTGTCCCGATGTCAAATACGCGTCGGTGTCCGACACCAACACACATGATTACATTGAATTAGAATTATGTTATATTTTCAAATTATTATCGGTGTCAACGTGTTAGTGTATGTGTCGTGTCTGGTGTTTGCGTCCGTGTTTCATTGATTATAACTCTATTTCACTTCAACAAACCAAATTAAAACCATATGAACCAGCTATAACTAATCAAAGCAAAAACATTTAGGTCTAGTGAACTCAATGCACATTCAATTTCTACAAAAAAAAAACAAAAACCAGAAACATAGGGTGAATGAAGGGAAAACAAATCAATTATTTCAACGATAAAATCAAAGACAAATGAAAAGAAAAAGGATCAGTGTTTGTGATTCATTACCAGGTTGTTTCAACAGTGATCGATTGATTTCAGCTCTCAGACACAATTCTGATTCGTTTATGTTTCAGACAAACGATGGAATTGAACTCGACTGTCTTATATGCTACGACCAATCTCATTTTGAATTTCGTGAACTCGGAAAATCCCAAAACTAAATCAGTGCTACACTGCTACCGAAATAGTAACGGTAAATAATAAATCTATCTATCTAATCTATCTATCTAATAACAATTTAAGAAAGGAATATCTAATCTAATAACAATTTAAGAAAGGAATATGTTGAGGAAATCTCTAATCTACCCTAATCAATTGAGCATCCACAAACTAAAGTACACTTTATCTTACCCATGCTTAATTATTTTCGACTAATCAAATTATTTGACTTTCTACAAACTAAAGTACACTTTATCTTTATATTACTCTTACCCATGCTTAATTTATGTTTACAAAGTGGGTATAGGTTTACACTCCATCTAAAACAAATACTCAAACTCATTCTCTGAAAAACAAAGTAGTAAGTTAACAGGTTTCTCTCTTTTTCCTTGTCTATCCATGTTTCTTCTTAGTTTGTTCTTAAATTCTTAAATATGTTCTGACTACCATACTCGTATGTTTGCAAATTTATTTTGACAGATACCATAGAAGAATAGTTATTGTCAGAGAACAAGGTAAGAACATCCAAATTCCAAACTAATGTCCTTTTCATACTATTGATTATTGTCTAAAATCTCTTCATATCTTATGTTCTAAGCTTTATAACATGTTCATATCAAACTTATAATCACTAACTAACTACATATCAAGCAACCTAATGTCTTTAAATACTTTTATCCACGCTATAAATGAGACAAATGAACCCACAATACTAACCTTCATAGTAAAAAAAATGCATTCTTCAGACAAGTATAGGCTTTCTTACGTCTTTGTGCTTTCTGTTTTCTTTTTTCCTTACAACATCTTCATCTTTACATTTGAAACCTGAATATTCATGCATATAATTGGCAACAAAGTGTTATATCAGTTTCCTTCTACAAACATGTTGGAAAAAATATACTAAAACTAAGTGTTATACTCAAACTAAATATGTCTTAACATACTCAAAAATGCTAACTAACTAACTTGCAAGTCTTACAACTATTGTTCTTTTCAGATCCACAACCATGTCAAGATCCTATGATGAAATCAAAGACATTAATGACAAATGACAAAAAGGAAATTTGGAAGCTTGCAGTTAAGGTTGATGATTTTTGGACTAACATGAAAAGTGGAACGGAATATGCTGAAATCATTGTTCGGGACTGAAGGTATGCACATGTTTTGTTATCATGTAACCATCAATATTTAACACAAGTAAGGATATAACAAATATCATGACATCTTTTAATAGGGTGATACTATACATGTTATTGTTGGACCTGAAGAATTCAAGAAAAGAAAAGATGATGTTGCTGAACTTATGAAACTGAAAACACATACTATCAAGAATTTTAGGGTTCAGCTGAATGACGATAAGTTTAAATTAACTGATCATCACTTTAAGTTGCATTTCATTTCTGGAACTAGAGTTGAGCCAAACGAAATTCCTGATATGCCTGTTACTGGATTTAAGTTCAAGAAATTTGAGGAAAATTTGTTGGAAAATTTGTGAATGTCAAAAAGAAAAGACTATGAAAACCAAGGAAGAGAGGCTATACTATAGGAACACTAATTTGGGTTCCACCAAGTACCGGAGAACTTTTCTATTTCCGGATGATGCTTACAGTTATTGTAGGACCAACTTGCTATGAAGACATCCAAACTGTGAAGGGAGTTAAGTATGATTCATACAGAGATGCATGCTTTGCATCAGGATTTTTAGGAGATGACAGAGAATACATTGCAGCTATTAAAGAAGCAAAGGATTGGGGATCAGGAGTATTTCTCAGGAAATTATTTGTCTGTTTATTACTTGCAAATACAATGGATCAACCAAGGCATGTTTGGAATGAAACAAAGCATTGGTTAGCTGATGGAATTCTCTATAACCAAAGACGTGTAGCAACAACAGAGGTAATATAAAATTAATCACATATGCAGTACTATTTCTCAACTACTTTATCATAATTTCAATTTAAATCATTTCAAATTGTATTGGTATATTCAGATCTTCAACTAACTGAGGAAGAAATAGATAATTTAACACTGCTGGAAATAGAAAAATACTTGCAAGCCAACCGTAAAAGCTTAGAAGATTTTCCAATAATGCCATTTCCAGAGGGATATGTCACTGAGACCTTGGGTAACAGACTCATCTATGATGAGAAAAACTACAATGTTGCACAACAACTACTTGAATTTAATAGATTGTTTGCTTCCCTAACAGGTTCTAAATCATCAAGCTTCCTAACTTTGCTGCTTATATTTTTATCACTTTATCAATTTTTATACTTTATCTATTTGATTTATTTCAGATGAACAGAGAGATATTTATGCAGAAATAGTGGATGCAGTAAATAACCAAAAAGGTGGTGCCTTTTTCTTACATGGATATGGCGGAACAGGCAAAACTTTTATGTGGCGTACTCTCGCTTCATCTTTGCGTTCACAAAAGATAATTGTGTTGACTGTTGCATCCAGTGGAATTGCTTCATTTTTGTTGCCAGGAGGCAGAACTGCACACTCTAAATTCAAAATTCTTGTTCCAACACATGAAAATTCAACTTGCAAAATATAACATAAAGATGAACTTGCTGGATTACTCAAACAAACCAAGTTAATCATTTGGGACGAAGCTCCTATGGCTCACAGATATTGTTTTGAAGCTCATGATGCCACTTTAAAAGATATCATGAGTTCATATGACAATTCAGAATCAGTATTTGGAGGTAAAGTTGTGGTTTTTGGAGGGAATTTTAGACAGATACTACCTGTTGTGCCTAGAGGAACTCGCTCAGATATAGTACATTCATCTATTAATGCTTCTAAGATTTGGGATCACTGTAAGGTCCTAACGCTTGATGGATATTTTCGCAAGTGCACGAAGTATCGCAAGTAGTAGTAAAATCGATCCCACGAGGATTGAGATTATTCAACAATGGCTAATTGGCTTATCTAGTAAATGTAAAATTAAAGACATTAAAAGGGGGGAGTTTGCATACAAATTGTTGTTTCAAACTAATTGAGGAGTTTTATCAAACGGTTGGCGGACGATTGAATCTCTTTGGTTCATTTCAAAGCAATAGGGTTGGTGAAACATATTATATACTCATGGACTACTCAACTAGTTTCATGGATTGAATCAATAAAATGATTAATCCCAATCTCTTGGATACTAATCCTCTCAATTAATCACAATTCTCCAATCTCTTGAATGAACTTGTGTTTAAGTGAGGTTTTCACAAACATTGATTCCTTAATCACAATTAATAATCCTAAATCTCTAAAGTGATTATCAATTGTTCAATCATTCCTAGGTCTATAGCTAATTTCCATTCTCATGATAAATCAACTATCAAATTCATCACACAATTTCATCAAATCATATGAAGCATTAATAGCAAAGAACAATTGATAGAAAACTAGATCATAGTGCATTAATATAAAATCAAGTTCACATGGCTCAACCCAAATTACATAGAAAATCCCCTAAAGATTCAATCTAAGGATCTAGCAAATCATGATTAGAAGAGAGATTACATGAAGAAGCATAGAAGATTTCATCATCAAGAAGTGTTGGAGTGTTTCCACCCTTGTTCCTTGCTTGAATCCACTTCCAATTGAGCTCCAATGACCAATTTTCCTTCAAAACCGCGTAACCCCAATACTCAGTTTCAGATCAGCTTTTATACATTTTTCCTGTTCCGCGCAAGTCTCGCGCACGCGAGGCCTGATGTCGCGCAACCTTCGCGCACGCTATGCTTTTGCTCGCGCACGCGATTTTTCCAGAAGGTTTTCCTCTTATCAAACTCAAACCTTCGCGCACGCGAATCCTCTGTTCGCCTACGCGACTTTTCCAGGAGCCTTATAACCACTATTTCACTTGTTTTTCCCTCCTTTTTGGTATTGGCTTGGAATACAAGTAATCTCTTAAAACCTTCATTCTTCATGACTTGTAGCCAACTTTATTAGCAAAAACACACTAAAAGCGCTTGAAATGATCCTTGGTTTAGAGGAATGATGAGGTATCATCACAACCCCAAACTTATCTCGTTCCTTGTCCTCAAGGAACACGTTTATCAAACGAAAAACAACAAAGCGTTGATAACCTTCTTAAATCACTTCAACACATAATTTATTTGATCTTTCCATCAAGCACTTCAATTGATCAAACTCTTCATGCAACTTCTTCCTACAATAACTTCAATTCACACAACCACGGAAGCATTCACAATATTTGATAACCAATGATCACTTCACACCACTCACCTTCACTCAATTTTATAGTGGCTAATCACTCAATCAACACATACCTAACTCTTCTACCATAAGCTTGCAAGCACTCTAAAGATAAATCAAATAGCATATGAAACACACACATTAGAGGACTTTCAAGGTTATAACGGGGCTTAAGGTAAGGTGGATGTTTTTGGGAAGTGAGTTAAAAACTTGGAGTTTAAGGACAAACTTTTCACACAATTTTCAACACAAAACTTCCATTTTTCAAGGCTATACTAGAGAGCATTTCATTTCCACAAATATCAACAATCATACAATCACAACCCATTCTTTTTCAAACTTTTCAAAGATTTTCTTTCTTTTCTTTGCACAATCTTTTTGAAGAAGTCATTTTTTTTTTTTTCACATTTTTCAACTTTTGGACTTCTTATTTTTCACAACTTTTTCACAATTTTTGTTTCTTTTTTACTTTCAACCTTTTCTTTTTCATTCTCTTTTTCAACAATTTTCATATTATTGATTGCTCTAGTATACCCACCCCAAACTTAATTTGTTGCTAGTCTCAAAAGCAACCCCAAACTTATGCATTTGCCATAAGAACAAACAAAAACAATCAACTTAACTTCAAGAAAACAATTTTTTTAGAAAAAACAAGGGTTAAGAAGACAATCAACCAAGAAAATTTGTTTTTACGGCTCAAAAGTGGGTTAGCGAAGGATATAAAATGATAAGGTAGAGTGTATAGGCTCAAATCCTCACGGTTTAAAGGCTCGGATCATTAGATCATCAAATACGTGAATGTCCCCTAGCTTGTGCTTCAATCCATGCATTGCAAAAATCCGTTGCACTTCAAGCATCACAAATCCATGCCTAAGGTCAAAACCAAACAAACCATACATCAAAGCAATTCAAAAATGATATCAAAAGTTTGAGATATTCCAAAAGATAAATTTGTGCCTAGACAACAATTAACAAGACAAAATTAAGAGTCATGGTTCTTCTAACATCATTCAACTTATTTCACAAAAGAGATAGAGATACCAAACCATGGGTTGCTTCCCATGAAGCGCTTGTTGTTGAAGTCTCAAGCTTGACATATCATCACAATGTTAGGGAGGATACTTCATCTTTGACTCCACCCGGCTCCTCTTGAGCTTCTCCACAAGGATCCCCTCTTGAGCAACACATAAAACTTTTTCAAGAACCGGAGGACTCATGAACTCTTCCCACTTGTTCTCCCTTTTGTTTCTATTTGTCTTTTTAGCTTTGGGAAGAACCTTTTTGGACTTTTTCACAACATTTTTCTTCTTTTGCACAACTTGAGCCGGATCAAGCATTCCGGACTCAACAAGCTTCATTACCTCTTTCCGCACCAATTCCTCCAAAGATGGGCTAGGAGGCTCAAGTGGCACACTACCCGGATTGGGCTCTTCTTCATTCTTGACAGGGGTCACACAAAGAACCGGGATAACACCATTCAAATCAAAACCTAGGCCACCTCGACCTTCCTTGAATTTCTTCAACAATACCTCTTCGTCCAAGGGAGTGAGAGAGCTACTAACAATAACCGGATCCTTGGAATCTTCATTCAAGAACACATACTTCCAATTTGGTGGAAGTTCTTTCAATTCCGGAACGGTAGGCATAGGTGCCTCATCACTAGAGCTATCCTTCACAACTTCTTCACTTGCCTCCACTTGGAAACATTTAGGCTTCTCTTTTTTATAGGGCTCCATTCCTTCAAAGACTTTGAAGCTCACACTCTCCTCTTCCAACCTTAACATCAATTCACCCATGGCAACATCAATTAGCGCACGACCGGTTGCTAAAAATGGTCTTCCCAACAAAACCGGTGTATCCACACACTCATCCATGTCAAGAATCACAAAGTCGGCCGGAAAGACAAATTCGGCACATCTCACCAATACATCTTGGAGTATCCCATAAGGGTGTGTGATGGATCGATCGGCAAGGGTGATTTGCATCTTAATTGGCTTGACCACGGCACCGGGAATGCGCTTCATCAAACTAAGAGGCATCAAATTAATGTTAGCTCCCAAATCACAAAGGGCTCTTCCTACATGCAAATTCCCAATTGAGATAGGAATTGTGAAGCTACCGGGATCCTTTTTCTTTTGAGGTAGTTTGGATTGGATAGTACCACTACACTCGTCATTCAACAACACCGGCTCATCGTCTTTGAGCTTTCTCTTCTTCGTCAACACTTCCTTCATGAATTTGGCAAACAACGGCATGTGCTCCAACACGTCGGCAAAAGGAATGTCAACTTGTAGGCTATGGTACATTTTCATGAATTTTCCGAAAGCTTCCTCTTGGCTTTTATCTTTCTTCGGTGCACGAGGGTAAGGTAACTTATCATATGGAGAGACTTCCTTAGGACCGGAATCGTTCATGAGATCACTCTTCTTTTGCTTTCTCCGTTTTTCAATCTCCTTCCTCAAGGCTTTTCTCTCATTTTCAACTTCGCCCTCATTCTCCTTATCACACTCATTTTCAACCTCCTCCTCAAGCTCACTTTTTTTTTCATCTTCTACTTCTCCCTCTTTTTCTTTACCTTTCTCCTTTTTTTCAACTTCTCCCTCCACCTTTCTTTTCACTCTTGGCTCTCTTACCGGAGGTGTAGGAACCACTCTAGATCTCAACTCGATA
This sequence comes from Trifolium repens, assembly GCA_030408175.1. NCBI lineage: Eukaryota > Viridiplantae > Streptophyta > Magnoliopsida > Fabales > Fabaceae > Trifolium > Trifolium repens. The sequence continues at coordinate 7,835,661 of CP125839.1, forward strand.
GCATTGCAACTCTCCTTTCTAGGATTTTCACAAGTGTTCCCTACAAAACCTCCACTAGATGACGAAGCCATTTGCTTGGATAATTGACCAATTTGTACCTCCAAGTTCTTTATAGATGCTTTGTGATTCTCGTTGGAGGTCTCTTGGTTAATCCTCATAGTCTCAAAATTGCTTTGCGTCATTTTAATGAATTGAGTGAGAGTGTCTTCCAATGGTGAGACACGACTTTATTGAGGTAAGTTCGGAGATTGATTTTGGTTTTCACCCCACCCTTGATTGTAGGGGTTACTCTTCCTAAAATTTGCCATATACTTTGCCTCTTCGGACCCCTTAGGCATGCATTCCCCATTCTCGTGGGCTTGGTGACAAAAATCACACCGGAGTCCTTGCACTTGATTAACTTGAGTAGAGGGAGTAGATGTCAAATGCTTGAGCAATGTCGACATTTGAGTGTTCATAAGCTTTGATGAGGCTAGAAGCGCCGTTTGGGTGTCTAACTCAAGTAATCCACCTTTCTTCTTGGCTCCACGATCATTGTTGGCCCTATATTCATTTTGAGCCATAGATTCAATCAATTCCATTGCTTCTTGCTCATTCTTATTTTTCAAGGATCCACCCGCCGAAGCATCCAACAACATTCTTGTTTGAGCTCTCAATCCTTGAGTGAAATGTTGCATTTGAGCGTGTGTATTAATGCCATGCTTGGGACATTTCTTCAAACACAATTTGAATCGCTCCCATGCATCATATAGTGACTCGGCATCCCCTTGCTCAAAATTAACTATATCGGCCCTTCTTTCAAGAAATTTGTGAATCGGGAAATACCGCTCAAGGAACTTTCTCTCTAGTTCTTGCCATGTGTTGATGGTACCACTTGGCAAAGTATCCAACCAATCCTTGGCTCTCCCGGTGAGTGAGAACTTGAATAACCTCAATCTCTTTTGAGAATCGGTAACACCCGGTGGGTCCGTATAATCGCAAGCCTCATAAAACCGTCCTAGATGGAGGTTCGGACATTGGCTTTCCGCCCCCGAGTATTGGTCTTCTTTCAAAGCATTGATCACAGAGTTCTTGATGTCAAAATTAACCGGATTTGCCGGTTGGAACCCCAAGTTTGCTAATTGCCCATCATTCCATTGACCATAATCGCCTAGAGTCCTCCTAGGTGGAGGTGGTGGTGGTGGATTATCCCCCATATCAAGGACTTCCACTTCTCTCTCTTCTTGAGCTAAGTGTGCCAAACGGATCACTTTCTTTGTTGCTCGCAAGGACCTATTACCTTGCATACAAAAACAGACAATACCAAGCAATACCCATCCAAAACAAAATAAAAGTAAAGGCTAAAAATGAAAATAACAAAGAAAAACAAAAACTAAACAAATAAACTCCTAAGCAAGCCAATTGCCTTGTTGAAATGAATCAACAATCCCCGGCAACGACGCCAAAAACTTGATGGATATTTTCGCAAGTGCACGAAGTATCGCAAGTAGTAGTAAAATCGATCCCACGAGGATTGAGATTATTCAACAATGGCTAATTGGCTTATCTAGTAAATGTAAAATTAAAGACATTAAAAGGGGGGAGTTTGCATACAAATTGTTGTTTCAAACTAATTGAGGAGTTTTATCAAACGGTTGGCGGGCGATTGAATCTCTTTGGTTCATTTCAAAGCAATAGGGTTGGTGAAACATATTATATACTCATGGACTACTCAACTAGTTTCATGGATTGAATCAATAAAATGATTAATCCCAATCTCTTGGATACTAATCCTCTCAATTAATCACAATTCTCCAATCTCTTGAATGAACTTGTGTTTAAGTGAGGTTTTCACAAACATTGATTCCTTAATCACAATTAATAATCCTAAATCTCTAAAGTGATTATCAATTGTTCAATCATTCCTAGGTCTATAGCTAATTTCCATTCTCATGATAAATCAACTATCAAATTCATCACACAATTTCATCAAATCATATGAAGCATTAATAGCAAAGAACAATTGATAGAAAACTAGATCATAGTGCATTAATATAAAATCAAGTTCACATGGCTCAACCCAAATTACATAGAAAATCCCCTAAAGATTCAATCTAAGGATCTAGCAAATCATGATTAGAAGAGAGATTACATGAAGAAGCATAGAAGATTTCATCATCAAGAAGTGTTGGAGTGTTTCCACCCTTGTTCCTTGCTTGAATCCACTTCCAATTGAGCTCCAATGACCAATTTTCCTTCAAAACCGCGTAACCCCAATACTCAGTTTCAGATCAGCTTTTATACATTTTTCCTGTTCCGCGCAAGTCTCGCGCACGCGAGGCCTGATGTCGCGCAACCTTCGCGCACGCTATGCTTTTGCTCGCGCACGCGATTTTTCCAGAAGGTTTTCCTCTTATCAAACTCAAACCTTCGCGCACGCGAATCCTCTGTTCGCCTACGCGACTTTTCCAGGAGCCTTATAACCACTATTTCACTTGTTTTTCCCTCCTTTTTGGTATTGGCTTGGAATACAAGTAATCTCTTAAAACCTTCATTCTTCATGACTTGTAGCCAACTTTATTAGCAAAAACACACTAAAAGCGCTTGAAATGATCCTTGGTTTAGAGGAATGATGAGGTATCATCAACGCTCACAAAAAATATGCGTCTCCAAAGTTCACAAGATTCACCTCTAAATTCTGAAATATCTGAATTCTCTAATTGGTTATTAAAAGTTGGAGAAAGCAAGCTTTCTGAACCTAACAATGGTTATGCCGAGATTGAAATACCAAAAGAACTTTTGATAACTGGTTATGATGATCCCATTAAAGAAATAGTTGAGAGTACATATCCAAATTTATTGCAACATTATAATTGTCCTCAATATTTGCAGTCTAAAGCTATTTTGGCTTCGACAATTGAAATTGTCGATCAGATAAATAATTATGTTCTAAACTTGATTCCAGGTAAACATCTATACATATCAAATAAATTGGTTCAACATAATAATCAGAAACATTGAATACTTTTTTATATCTCATTATAATTTTTTTTTAGGTGCATCATCGGAATATGTAAGTTCAGATTCTATTGACCGGACTGAAGCTGCTAATACTGAAGTTTGTGATGTTGTCACTACAGAATTCCTAAGTTCCCTAAGATGTTATGGACTTCAAAATCATAAAATTACTTTGAAAGTTGGGACACCAATTATGCTTTTGAGAAACTTAGACCAATCTGAGGGCTTATGCAATGGTACAAGACTAATTGTAACTAAGCTAGCTAATCATGTACTTGAAGCAACTATCATTTCTGGAAAAAATATTGGTCAAACAATCTACATTCCAAGAATGGAAATGTCACCTTCAGAGACACCTTGGCCTTTCAAGCTTATAAGAAGACAGTTTTCTATTATTGTTTCATTTGCTATGACAATTCACAAATCACAGGGACAATCTTTGGATAATGTCGGATTATATCTACCAAGATCAGTTTTTAGTCACGGCCAATTGTATGTTGCAATGTCAAGAGTCAAATTAAAAAAAAAAAAAAAAAGGATTGAAGATCTTAATACATGAAAATCAAGTTGGGCAAGAAAATACAACTACTAATGTTGTTTTCAAAGAAGTTTTCCAAAATATCTAAATCAAGTATTACACTTTCTTAATCACATTTATTTTCTCAACTTCTACAATTCAGTTGTCATTAACTTTTTTATCTAATATCAGGTTATTGGCTATTCAAAGTGGAAGACTTCAACAATCTACATGCATTGTTAACTTTTGATAATCACTTTTTGAAGATCACTTTGGGGAATATCATTTTTTTGATAAGTTTAAATTTTGTAACTTTATGTTTCAGCTCTTTTGAAACCAGTGCTGTATCAATGTGAAGCTTAACATTTCAATTATGCATATTAGTTATATCATGAATCAATTAAAAAGATCCCAAATCAAAACTTTGTACAGTTTACATAAAACCCCAAAAATGAACACGAAAAGCAATGAAATTTATGAAAGATGTTACTCACCTCAAATTGAAATTGAAAACCGTGATCAATTTTGAAGCTATTGTAACCAGTTACTATCTGCTGAAAATTGTTTGAAAAGTAGTGTATTGGTACTGATATTGTAGTCTTTAATCAAATCATATGCATTGCTTTGCACCTTCAAAAGTAATGGAAATGAAATATGTTTATTAATATTTAATTTTTAAGTGAGGTAATTGGGGAAAAATTAGAATAAAAAATAATAAGTTATGAGTTAAATGAATTAACTTATTCAAATAAATTATAAGCTAGTATAAATAAGTTATAAGCTCATGAGAAAAATGAATTAACTTATACAAACAATTTATACAATTTTTATGTATTATTATAAGTTTATCAATGTAGTTTATGATAAAATAGCTTATAAAAATACAATTTTCAGTAGTGTGAACTTGTAAAATAGCATAAAACTTAATTTATATTGCAAAAACTGTTTGTATAAGCTAAAAAATAAGTTAATTCAAACAGACTTTAGATAGGTTTTTGTGCTTTTCATGACTTATATTTTTATATACGATATAAGTTTTATATTTAATTTATTTATTAAAAAAATAGGGATGAATATGTGTCTGGTCCCTATAAATATTTCAAGTTTTGTTTTTAATCCCCCTAAAATTTTTCTTAGACTTTTGGTCCACCCAAAATTTTCAATTAACAGTTTTGGTCACTACTTTAAAATCAACTACTATGTAGACTTCATATTTTTTAATGAAATTTTTCAGAAAAGTCTAGAATATTTAACAATCACTCACAAAAAAAATAGAATTTTTTAACAAAACATGAATTAAATTTGAATTTTTAAGCACCAAAAACATAAAAATTTATATTTAATTTATGCTTTGTTAAAAAATTCAAAACAATTTTGGGAGAGATTACTATAATATTTTAAACATTCATAAAAAAAAATTATTCAAAAAGATGAAGTTTATATATGAGTTGATTTAAAAGTAGGGACTAGAAGCGTTAATTGAAAATTTTTGAAGGACTAAAAGTAAAAGAAAATTTTTAGAGGATTAAAAACAAAACTTGAAATATTTATAGGGATGATAAACATATTTATCCCAAAAAAATATGATCTCCCAAACTATTTTTTTTGTTCCACCACTTATCTCTCTGAATTAGTTCATATGTGTATGTATCTCATTGTGACACACATTAAAAAAAATTGCAAAAAAATGGAAGATCAATTTCTAGGACTGTGGAAATTTCTCTTGAATGCTACTTATTTTGAAACTTGACAATGTAATATTATCAACAGTTATGTCATTCGACTCTTAGCTTCTATTGAAATGTAATTTATTTAACTACTTTTGTAATGTTTTTAACTTAATTGATTGTAATGTTTTAAACTTGACTTGTTTATGTTCTGTTTTTAACTTACGATATTTGTCACTGACTTTGATGACTCTTTTTTAATATATTATTAACTTATGTTCTTTTGTTATTATTTTCTATTTTTATAAATTTCATTCAACATAATATTGTGATTTATGATAAAAAATACACAACGACTACGAATGCGCAGAAGTTATTAGTGTGTTATGAAAATTTTCTTCATTGAGTCAAAGTTGACTCAAGTAAGAGGTTTTTTTTTATAAAAACAAGAGGAATTGATAAATGAGAGGTTTGGTCGGATACTAATAAGGGAGTGATAATCATCCACAAACTTTAAATTTATTTTAACATAAAATATGACTTAACATTAAATATTTGAATTTTTTCTATTATAAAAAAATATTTGAATTTTTTTATGGAGCATCGATCCAACAAAATTCTTTAGTGAATTGTTATTTAACTAAATTCTCTTTCCGTAACTAATTTTCATTTGTATTATGAAAACAAATGAAAACAATTTGTCATTTTAAAAATTAAACAAATTAAACAATTTGTCATTTTAAATAATTCGTCATGACAACTATTAGTTAATAATAATCCATGAAATAGCAAGTAGAAAATAAAAAAGCATAAATATATCCTAGAATTAAGAACATCTAGGAAGTTTTTAAATCTACTAATTCAATCTTTTCAGTCACCATTTTGCAGCTTTTTTAGTAGAAATATTTCTACAAACCAATTGCCCTCTTTGGCCAATATGTCAACTTTTTTGTTGGTGGTCAACATAATATCTAACTCCTTCGCCCAAGACGCTTGTTTCGTTACGCAAGGTTTATCCAGCAAATTATGCACACGTGTCTTTTCCTGTTCGGCCAATAATTTTGTATATTTGTGGAGGTTGTATATCTCAATATCTGATGGTCTAACTCCCAATCAATAAAGGTTGAGAGTTGTCATGTTTTCACTCTCGTAACCAGTGTTGCCGGCCCCGTATTTGTAACAAAGCATTATACTAAAACCAAAAATATCTCCATCCATTAGCGCAAGTACTGGTAATTGCAGATGTAAACTTATTTTCTTCACGAATTTTCTTGAGGCCACATCTGACGTACCATATCCACTTATAATGATACATTTATATTTTTCATGAAACTTGGTCGAATGAAGAATGGTAAGAATCGCATGACTTTCTACTAACAAAATGAAAAGCGACCTATTACTGTTAATCTTTGTAACTTTATCCACAACCATCTTTGCAGAGTACTCCAAATCCCTCTTTTCCTAATCTTCCTTAAGGTTTTCTTTAATGTTTTCTTCTTAGCCTTATTACATAATTATTAAAAAGTACTTGTTAAACATAAATGTTCAAATAAAAATGAATAATACAAATAAAATACTTAAAAAAATTACCTTAATTGTGGTAGTATCGGCCGACAATTTCTCAGCTGCCGCTAATTGGGCCTGTTCAGTCTTGTAACGTTGAACTTCTAACCGTTTTAAAAAATAATCAGTTATCAAAACTGTTATAAAAAATAAACAGTCGGTAAACAATCGAAAATAATAAAAATAAGCGAAACATACGTTAAAAAATGGTTCATCAAACAACCAAAACTCAACGAGATCTTTGAACCTAGCATCATCCTGGGATGCCTTTTCACAATCTATAACATATTCCTTTTTGTATTCTAAATCATTTTCTAAGATAGAAGCATGATATGTAAATTTTAAATCACCAAGAACTTTACCGTGGGTTTTGGAATACACGTGTAAGCAAAAGAGTGCAATTGAGCCTAATCGCAATAGTGAGATGCACCTCATCCGATTTGCACAGAAGTTACTAGTGTCTTATGAAAATTTATCTCCATTGAGTCAAAGTTGACTAAAGTAAGAGGTTTTTTTTTTTTTATCAAAACAAGGAATTGATAAATGGGAGTACCAGTAATAGGTTTGGTCGGATACTAATAAATAATAATCATCCACAAACTTTAAATTTATTTTAACGTAAAATATGATTTAACATTAAATATTTGAATTTTGTCTATTATAAAAAAAAAAAATTGAATTTTTTTATGGAGCATCGATCCAACAAAATTCTTTAGTGAATTGGTATTTAACTAAATTCTCTAGTTCCGTAACTAATTTTCATTTGTATTATGAAAACAAATGAAAACAATTTGTCATTTTAAAAATTAAACAATTTGTCATTTTAAACAATTTGTCTTGACAACTATTAGTTAATAATAATCCATGAAATAGAAGTAGAAAATAAAAAAGCATAAATATATCCTAGCAATAAGAACATTTAAGAAGTTTTTAAATCTACTACTTCAATCTTTCTAGTCACCATTTTGCAGCTTTTTTGGTATAAATATTTATACAAACCAATTGGCCTCTGTGGTCAATATGTCAAATTTTTTTTGGCTTAAATAGTGTTTTAGCCCCTGCAATTGTCACTCATTTTGAAAAGAGCCCCTGTTAAAAAAAAATTTTGATTTTAGTCCTTGCAAAATTTAAAAGTTTTAAAAAGAACCCCTGAGCAGGAATCTTTGATGCCATGTCACCAGTTTATTGACGTGGCAGTTGCTGACTGGGTTAATGAGTACACGTGTCAGGAATTTGCTGACGTGGCAATACACACTCATTTTCCTTTTCTTTTTAAAATTGAAAATTCCCTTTTTTCTTTTTCTTTTACTTAATAAAATAAACTAATAAAAGTAAAATTAAAAAAACAACAACAGCCACACTTCACTTCCACCCCACTCATAGTCTCTTCTGCTTCGCAAGAATCGCAACAACAACCCCACCCATTTTTTTTCTTTCTAATATATGGTGTGTTTTGTTCATGTTCCTTAATCTCATGGGTTTTTGTTTCCGTTGTTGTGATTTAATCTTTATAGATCTAAGTTTGTGTGTGGTTGTAGATCTAACAAGAAGTGGTCAAATAAAACTTCAACAAATTGACAAATTTAAATCCAAAATAAAAAACAATCACAAATCCAACAAAATTGCAAACCCAAAATGGTAAAGGATGGTTGTTATTTGTGATGGAAGAACACGAAAATGGAGCGATCAATCTAGATGATGAATGAGAGATTCAATTTAGGGTTCACTACTTTATCTTTTCTTGTATGATTTGATTTTTCATTTATAAAGAAATGAAAAGCATCAAAGAGGAGGAAGAAAGGCTGAAGAAAGATGGAGAAGGTGAAGAAAAAGAAGATTGGAGAAGGTGAAGAACAAGATGTAAAATGGGTGTTTTTAATTTAAGATTTCTTTTTCAATTTTTTGATTTATTGCCATTTTTTTTACGGGAGATTTCTTTCATTTTTTATTTTATTTATGGAAGATCTCTTTCAATTTGTTATTGCTATTTTTAAGTTTATTTTGATCTTTTATAAATACAAGTTTATCTTTTTCAAAAACAAATAATTTTTTTTTTGTACAAAAAATATAAATTAATAATATTTAATTTTTAAATTTAAAAATAAAAGGAAAATGAGTGTGTAATGCCACGTCAGCATATTCCAGACACGTGTACTCATCAACCCAGTCAGCAACTGTCACGTCAATAAACTGGTGACATGACATCAAGGATTCCTGCTCAGGGGCTCTTTTTAAAACTTTTAAATTTTGCAGGGATTAAAATCAAAATTTTTGTTTAACAGGGACTCTTTTCAAAATGAGTGACAATTGCAGGGGCTAAAACACTATTTAAGCCATTTTTTTTTTGTGGTCAACATAATATCTAACTCCTTCGTCCAAGACGCTTATTTCGTTACGTAAGGTTTATCTAGCAAATTATGCACACGTGTCTTTTACTGTTCGGTCAAGAATTTTGTATATTTGTCGAGGTTGTATGTCTCGATATCTGACACTACTAGAAAAATTTTAAATACCGATGGACAAAATCTGTCTCTAAAATGCAAATATTTTGTCACTAAGCATGCTAGAGACAGATTTGATGCTGTCGGTAATTTCCTCGTCTCTAAACTATTAGAGACGGACAAAATCTATCTCTAAAATGAAAATATCTTTCTCTAAAATAAATATATTTGTCTCTAACTGCTTTTTCTGTCTCTAATTCCATCTCTATTAGAGAAGAAATATATTCCGTCTCTAAATTCCATCGGTATTTCAACTTTTTCCAATAGTGTGATGGTCTAACTCTCAACCAATAAAGGTTGGGAGTGGTCATGTTTTCACTGTCGTAAGCAGTATTGCCGTCCCCGTATTTGTAACAAAGCATCATACTAAAACCAAAAATGTCTCCATCCATTAGCGCAAGTACTGGTAAGTTCAGATGTAAACTTATTTTCTTCACGAATTTTCTTGAGGCCACATCCGGCATACCAGATCCACTTATAATGATACATTTATATTTTTCATAAAACTTGGCCAAATGAATAATGGTAAGTATCGCATGACTTTCTACTAACTTTATCCACAACCGTCGGTATATAGACTCCCGACATGTTAAACTGAATGAAATAGGTGTAATATTAGAATATAATGATTTGAGTACAATTACTGAAGAGTTTGAATAGACTATGCTATACCTAATGGGCCTAACTAACGGGCTAAGTAAACCTGGATAAAATCTATAATAATAATTATACAATACTGTTTGTGTGATCGATATATTTTTTTTTTTTGCTGTGATCGAAATTCTCTATTGTGCAAATATAAATAACTACTTAATCTCCTTTTTTTATTGGACTTAGTTAATTGATAACTACTTAACATCCTTTTTTGTTGTGGCTAGTTATTAAGAAGAAAAAAAAAATATTTTTTTACTATAAAAAAACTGAAAACATACTTTTATGTGGAAGTTGTGCTTAGTTATTAAGAGAAAAAATAACAATTTACTAAAAAAAAACTGAAAATCTATTTTAATGTGGAAGTTATTTTTCAACATATATAAATATTTAGTTTTTTTTTGGTAGTTTTTTTTAAGGGTAAAATAGGTATAATGAAAAAGCCATCCCAAAAATTTGTATCATTTTTATATATAGTAATAGATATTTTTCAACATATACAAATATTTAGTTTTTTTTAAGGGTAAAATAGGTATAATGAAAAAGTCATCCCAAAAATTTGTATCCTTTTTATATATAGTAATAGATTTACAACACGACATATCCGCCTTTTCACAATCTCTGACATACTCTTGTTGTATTCTAAATCATTTTCTAAGATACAAGCATGATATGTAAATTTTAAATCACCAAAAACTTACCGTAGGTTTCGGAATACACGTGTAAGCAATCAAGAGTGCATTTGAGCCATATCGCAATAGTGAGAACCACCCCATCCGATTTATGCTGTTAAAAAAAACAAATTGCAATTTGCAAAATAAAACACAAAGGGCAAAATTTGCTTAGATCTTAATTATATAATTACCATTCACTAATAAAATAAATGCATTATAAGGGCAAAATTTGCTTAGATCATAATTATATAATTACCATTCCATTCACTAATAAAATAACTGTATTATAGTCCCGTGAGCTTAACTCAGTTGTTTGGACAATATGTATTATATATATACAGAGGGACGGGGTTCGAATCCCAATCATCCCACTTATACACTTTTATAAAGGCAAAATTTGCATGCGTCATAACTATATAATTACCATGCCAAGCAACATCATTGAAGGGAGAGAAATCTTGTACTGCAGTAAATAGTTCACTGCCAAACTTTTGCACTGTAGTGTATCCAAGGTAAGATTTATCTTCCGCCAAACCATAACTGACAATAACAACAAAGTAGAGTGAACCATATCCAAACCAGAAGCTAGTGCTTCTTTTACTACTGTTGTGTAAGCATCAATCAAAGACTGATCATATTTAGCTATGACTTGTTTTTCTCCGGTGAATGACGCAATTGTTCTAATAGAACTTATTGTCCGCTATACGACACTTGCAATTGCTCTAATATAAAAATAAAATTTGATAGAAATTCTATTATAAATTAACAATGTCCTTTTATGTAGTTTTACGTTTATTAGCTAGTTGAACCGCTAATTTTACCAAATAATTTATTTAGCTCATCAACCATCAGATATAAGCTATAAGCTAGTAGCCATCAACAATAAACTATAAGCTATCAGTTATCGGCTATTTTTACCAAACAGCGTCTTAGTCTTTGCATGTGTGCATAGAGATGCTGTTAATACCTAAATACAAAGTTGGATCATATATACTAGTATAGTATCATAGTACAAATATGTACAGAAATGCCTTTTATATACTTCCTCCGGCTTTAATTATAAGCAAATGTCACTTTTTAGATACATTGAATAACTAATATATTTAGTCCACTTTTTAGACTGGATACATTAGTTATTTAATGTATCTAAAAAGTGACATTTGCTTATAATTAAAGCCAGAGAAAGTACAATTTCTTCTGAAAATTCCATTTTAAAAGCATATGATATAAACAAATTGTTTGTTGAATGTGTATTCCTTAATATAAACTTTTATTTTTCTTGTAAAAAATTCAAATGCTGAGATGCAAAACCAAATATTTTGAAGTTATATGAGATGTTACTTATCTCTAAATTATTTTTGGTACCATTTTGAACCAAATAATTTAAATAAATACTTTTTTTTTTGGTCTATAAATAAATACTTTAATGTATTATCCGATGATTTTTTTTAATACTAATTATCCGAAAAATATCATCCATAACATCATCGTCACACTAGGGTTAGGGTTCGAAAATTCTTTAAATACACAACAAGACGCAAATTTTATCTCTCTCTGTCTTCGCACTATTGTTCTCTCTTTCTCTCTCTACAAATTTCAGATTCGGCGGGAGAGATGATGCAGCCTGGACATGGTATGGCTCCTCCAAACATTGGCCAACAGCCACCGCAACAGTATCAGCAAACGCCGCCACAGCCCTACGTCATGATGCCACCTCAAGCCCCCCAGGCCCTTTGGGCCCAATCCGCTCAGCCTCCTCAGCAGCCTGCCAGCGCCGACGAGGTCCGTACTCTCTGGATCGGCGATTTGCAGTATTGGATGGACGAGAATTATCTCTACACCTGCTTCGGTAACACTGGCGAGGTATAAATTGTTTTTTCCTCCTAATTTCTGCAATTAGGGTTTATGTACTTCAATTATTATAAATTTGACTTTTTTTTGGGATTGATTATTGGTGTAAGTGTAGTAGCTAGGGTTGATTTCTGCAATTAGGGTTTTATGTATTTCAATTATTATAAATTTGACTTTTTTTTGGGATTGATTATTGGTGTAAGTGTAGTAGCTAGGGTTGATTTGTTTTGTTATTGAAATTATTAAAATTAGGGTTTTGTAATTTTGGTTTGTAGGTTACATCTGTGAAAGTGATTAGGAATAAGCAAACTAGTCAGTCAGAAGGTTATGGTTTTATCGAGTTTAATACTCGTGCAACCGCTGAAAAGGTGCTTCAAACATACCAAGGAACAATTATGCCAAATGGTGGCCAGAGTTACAGATTGAATTGGGCAACTTTCAGTGCCGGGGAGAGGTCGTCTAGGCAGGATGATGGTCCTGATCATACCATTTTTGTTGGTGATTTGGCTGCTGATGTTACTGATTACCTTCTTCAGGAAACTTTTAGGGCTCGTTATAACTCGGTGAAGGGTGCAAAGGTTGTTATTGATAGACTCACTGGTAGGTCTAAGGGTTATGGTTTTGTTAGATTTGCTGATGAGGGTGAACAGATGAGGGCTATGACTGAGATGCAAGGGGTTCTTTGTTCAACAAGACCAATGAGGATTGGACCAGCCACTAACAAGAACCCTGCTGCTACCACTCAGCCGAAAGGTTTGTCTCTTATCTCTTATATGTGTTGTTCTTTGCTGTGTGTGATTGTTTGTTCTGTGGCATAATGGAAATTTAAGCTGTCTCCTGCAGTTGTCCTAGTAATATGTGTTATGTTGATTGAATACAAGGCCTTGTGTTGCAAATTATCTTTTGTAGTATATGCCAAATGCTGCTGTTTAAGTTACGATTCCTTACAGTTATGCTCTAGAAGATTTGCCGTCCACAGTCGTTTCTTCCTGCAATTTTCCTTTAAAAATTTGGGCTAAATAAATTATTGCATATGTAGTAATAAAATCTTATAGAAACTCCTGTTGTCTCAAAGCAGGGTGTCAAGAGGCTCTGTCATCTCGGAGCCTGGAACTGATTTCAGCTGAAATGGTTACCATTTTAGTGCATGTGCTTGCTTAGGTCAGTTGTACGTTTATGTTTGCCCGTTACTTTTTTGTGGCATTTTCTTTTCCGCCTAAATTTTCAAGTTCTTTTCATTTCGCTTTTTGGTTTAGTTTTTACTCTATTAAGTTCGCAATTTCTCTGCTTACTTATTTTTCAGTCTGCCATTCTTAGTCTTTGCTCCTTTAATTTACTCCTATTAGTTTTCCATAAGAACTACTGGCTACAGCTTTATTTTCTTTTGTCGCTTTCCCTTGTGCCAAAGCAGATCTTATTTACAGTTAACTATATCTTCTGTTCTTCTATCAAATGTTTATTTATATCAGTTTCCATTCACCTGTCCTTAAGGAACTTTTTTTAGTTCCAATCTTTATTGCTCTGGTTCTCCGGAAACCACAATTTACTAGCTGGTTATGTTTTTTATATAGTGGTTTTGCACTTTCACGAAATATTAGGTTTCTGTTTCCTTTCTGCGTTTCCTATTTCTGAGCACATTGCCATGCAAGTTAAATTTGTAGTTTGCTATGTGTTGCTCACTCTTTTCACATATTTTATTCTCTTACTCCTTCACTTAGTCTGGAAATGTTAGATTTATGGTGAACTGAAGATGACCAATTTCACGGTTTTTTGCTGTGTAGAGGTTTTTCCTATGCATATTATGTGAACCATAAGTTTTTTGAGTTCTTCTATGCATTCCATCAATGCCTCATTTTTTCGTTTAGATTAGTCATGTTGAAGTAATAAGGTTTTAGTTAAAGACGGGGGAAGATAATTGGTGTAAGCTTTGCATTATGACCATTACATGAAACTGTTATTTTAGGAATCAAAATTCAATTTGTAAGATTCATGTTTACAAAGAAAAATTGCTGCAATATATCATACAAATGCCACAATAGTGTTTGATGTAATAATTTTATTTTAGGATTAAATTAACTAATCAACTTTATGAGAAACCTCCCAATACAATGTTAGATACATGTCTCAAATTAAACTGAAAACCGAGTAAAGGTGAATCCAATTAAGGTAATTTGTGAGCAAGTGAGTAACTTACTAACTAATTTGATGCATGAAGCCCCTTTATTAGAAAAGTGGAAGAGGTAAGCCCCTGAAGTTACAAGTGACTAATTTGAAAGAGGTAAGCCCCGTATATCACTTTGTAAGATTCTAAATGCGAGTTTGATGTGATGCATATGTGGGTAATCAGTACCAGCCTTCTGTATCTCGTCCCTTGTTCTGGTGGTTCATTATCTTAATATTCTGTTAACTGTGTTATTATTTATTCTGTACATATAATTTGATGGTCTCATGTGCATGAAAATGTAAGCCATTTCCCATTCTGCTTCTGAGACTGCTCCCTAAATATAAATATTTTCATGCTGTGAATTGCACCAACAAATAGACTTCTTCTACTCTATTAAAAAATTAGATAAGTAGTTGCAAGACCTTTGGTTATTATTTCAGAATGAGTTGATTTATATTGTCTTGTCTTTTGGCTTTGTTTATGAATGCACCTCTGGTTGTTACAATAATTAGCTGATCTATATTTGTCCCATCCTTTGGCTTTGTTTATGAATTCTTTTGCAATTCACTTTATTCATCATTTTACTTCACTTTCATTTTGAAATGCAGCTTCATATTCGAACACTCCAGGTGGACAAAGCGAGAATGATCCAAATAATACAACTGTGCGTAATTTTTTTCAATATGTCGAAACTGCTTTATTTATTACTTGTTTGTGACGCATCTCTTTATTGCAGATTTTTGTTGGCAATTTGGATCCTAATGTCAATGACGATCATCTGAGGCAAGTTTTCAGCCAATACGGTGAACTAGTACATGTGAAAATTCCGTCAGGCAAGAGATGTGGGTTTGTCCAATTTTCGGACAGGTAAAAATAACTTAATTGTATAATTTTATTTCTAAAATGTACCAAATATTTTCTAGTCTTAGCTGTACTAATATTGTGTCTTACTTGCATCAGGAGCTGTGCAGAAGAGGCGATAAGAGTTTTAAATGGAACTTTATTAGGTGGACAAAATGTTCGCCTTTCATGGGGACGAACTCCTTCAAACAAACAGGTAGTTATTTTTACCGAGCCTTGTAATGCTGCTGATGCGTGATTTGGCATAAAAATGTTCTTTCAAATTCTTTTCAATGACGCCGTGCTTTTGTTCTCATACTCAGCAAGATCCAAACCAGTGGAATGCTGCTGCAGCTGGTGGTGGTGGTGGATACTATGGTTATCCTCAAGGTGGATATGAAAATTATGGTTACGCTGCTGCTCCTCCCGCTGGCCAGGATCCCAACGTGTACGGAAGTTATCCGGGTTATGCTGGTTACCAACACCCACAACAGCAACAGCAGCAAATGGGATATAGCTAAGAACTCACTGTCCTTTTTCACTGTTGGATTTGCTTTTCTCGTAATAACAGACTCTTGTTCTTTCCTCCCTCTCTCCCCTTCCCCCCTCGATTGAAACTTTATCTATTGTATCCCTTTAAATTTGCTTGCTGATTACTTTTTGGTGTTTAGATTTTATTACATTGGCTATCTATTGTGTTAAATTAAATTTACAATGTTTGCTTATTAATTCTCATCTAGCTTGTGTTAAATTATCGGTAGATCCAATCAAAATCTGAAGTGTTTTAAGATGTGAAGTAAATTTACCCCTTTAATTTTTTATAAAATTTTTTAGGACTTTGCCCCTTTAATTTGCAGGGTGGATTGTACTTTTTAGTTTTTACCTTAATCTATCAAATTAAACACTTAGAGCATCTTTAATGGTCTTTTTTATGAAATCTACTTTGAATTTCATTATATACTAATAAATGGTCCCTCCAGGCTCCAATGCTACATCAAATTTTTACAACTCATGTGCATTTTGTTTCTATGGTAAAAAAATAAAATAAGGGTCATATATTAATGATGATAAAATACTTTAAATGGACGCTGAGGAGATTGTCAACGCAGTCCAGAAGAGATCCTTTCCCCGCACCTCTTGGGGTCAATTAGCTCGCTCGTGTTCTAGGGTTTGTGATCAGCTTGGAAATGTCACAGTGAAATGGGTTAGCAGACAAGAAACCAAGCCGCCCACGTTTTAGCTCGTTGGGCCCTGACTGAGCCAGACAAATTCTGGCCCAATAATTTTCCGTTTTGTATCTTGGACCATATCCAAAAAGATATGGGCAATGTAACCTAGGTTTCTCTCGTTTCTAATAAAATTGTCTTTATTCAAAAAAAAAAAAAAACATCATAGCCGACAGCTTATAAAACATATAATCTGAATAATTGTTGACATCGGACCTGGGAAAAGAGAGAAAATGATATAAAAAACAGAAATAATGTAATATAGGGTGTTGATGTAAAAAATTGTGTAAAATATTCAGCTCTCTTTATATTATTTGTTGAAATATATTGTGAGTTTTTCATATTGGTTGAATGGGTTGAAGTTAAACAACATATAAATCAAAGAATTAATAAATCTAATGATTTAAAGTTTTGGGCAAAGATGTGGTGTTAAAAGTCACTTATGTCGATCCAACTTAGTGAGACTCTCTCTCTCTCTCACTCACTCACTCACTCACTCACTCACTCACTCATAGTCTTGCAGTGATATCAGAGCTTGATGAGGGAGCAAGAGTGATAAGAGAGTGGTGATGGATTGTAGACGCGAAAAGGGTCACTTTTGTTTTTGGTCTAGTAGCCTAGTATTAGAAATTTCACCTTAAAAGTGAATAAATAAAGTCTCTGTCAACTGAGTTAAGCTCACAGGGACAAAAAACTCATACTCAAATGAATATATTATATACTTAATATCTTAAGATTTTGAGTGAAGATGTAACGTTAAAAAACACCTTTATAGTTGAGCTCCCTCTCATGGTACATCATTAGTTATTGCAACTTCCTCTTATATCAAGATTAGGATGGTTCTAGCCTTGTAAACTGGTAATCTCTCAGAGATTTTATTTCATTTTTTGTTTCTTTTTTTGGCTTCAAGAAATATTGCTAAAAAATAAAGTATGAATTTAAAATAGATAAGAAAAATGAATAAATTTCTCCATGGATTTTCAAAGATTCCAACGCACGCCGGTGGAAATTGTGGTGTGGCATATCACGTGAATGCAACTAGCTAGCACAACATTTAGAAATTTCATTTCATGCTTCTTTTCATAAGAGAAAAAAAAAATAAAAAAAATACCATCCTCTTCGATGGCAGATTGATGCCTCTTTGAGTCGGTGATACAAGGAATGTCATTCACAGTTCACACTACATCTTGTATACTCAGTTACTCACGGAATCCAACTGACTCAAGCTAAAGATTAAAAGAGGGAGAGTGGATGTTGAAGTTACCAAATTAATTGTTTATTTATTTTTTCTTTTGGTACAAATTGTTTATTACTATAGACGTATTATATTGAATTATTTTGTCAACGTACCTCTTTATTTTAAATTAGCATTATTGACGTCAATGAGGTCATTCTTTTAAGGCAAAATACATCTATATGTATTTAAGTTTTATGTTTGTATTAGATAAGTCCTTTAAGTTTTTTAAGTATCAGCTTGGTCCTTTATGTTTTTTATGTATCAAATATGTCTTTTAAGTTTTACGTTTGTATCAGATAGGTCCTTTAAGTTTTAAGTTTGTATCAAACATTGATACAAACTTAAAACTTAAAGGACCTATTTAATACTTAAAAAACTTAAATGACCTATCTAATACAGTTATATAAAACTTAAAGGATTTATCTGATACTTAAAAAATTTAAAGGACTTATCTAATACAAACGCAAAATTTAAAGAACCTATAGATGCATTTTGCTTTCTTTTAACTAACTTTGCCTCAAAATTTTAATCTCACATCATAGTAGTGTTCAAATCAATTTATAAACTCCTTTTCCCTAACTTACTAATTAAACAACAAAATATTAGTGGTTAAACTCCTTTTCTCTAATCTAATTTATTTGTTCTATATTGTAAAAATGTAGTAAATATAGATTGTTTTTTTAACGGTTAATAAATATAATAATGCACAAATTATTTTTATTATGTCAAATTAGTCCTTAAACTATCTTTCTCCTTTTCTATTTTTATAAATAATTGTGGGATCAACTTACTGAAATAGTTTAAAACAAAAAAGAAGTTAAGAGGGAGAGTGAATGTTGAAGTTACCAAATTAATTGTTTATTACTATAGATGTATTATATTGAATTATTTTGTCAACGTACCTCTTTATTTAAATTAGCATTATTGACGTCAATGAGGTCATTCTTTTAACTAACTTTGCCTCAAAATTTTAATATCACATCATATTCATAGTAGTGTTCAAATGAATTTATAAACTCCTTTTCCCTAACTTACTAATTAAACAACAAAATATTAGTGGTTAAACTGAGATTAGTGGTGGATAATATAAAAAACTCATAATTTTGTCACATATAATGCGGGCCGGTTTTACTTAATTAGCAGCTAAAAAACAAATAAAGGACAAATTATTCACTCAAATTAATTTACATTTTGAGGTGGCAGTGGCATTACTTATAAATTTAGTTGTGTTTTTCTAAGGTAGGTTCTATTAGACATGAATTAAATTTCATAAAATGATGTAAGCCAGTTCAAGAGCATATATATATAAATTAATAATCTCCATTATTTGTCACACATAATTGGTGTACATGTTCTTCTTCATCACCTTATATGACATCCTAGATTGACCCCACCTTATTTTTTATTTGCACCCCCCAAATAAATATACTATATATATTACTTCAAATCTATCTATTATATATTGTAGTAACCATAAGCTAAATCCACATCTACCTTTTCTTCTTTCTTATTTTCTTAAAAGATATTGAAGAAAAAAAATGGCTCTTTCTAGGAAACAATACTCTTACTCTAAGATGGATAAAGAAGATCCTCAAGAATTAATCCATAGAAGAGCACAATTTTTGATCTACAAGGTGCTAGAACAAGCAAATTCTCGTAGAAAACCTTCTTGTCTTAGAATAAGAATATCTAAGTTGAAGGTGAAGATTGGAAACAAGTTAAGGAGGCTAAGGAAAAAAATAATGTCAAGTGTGTCTTCAGCTAGAATTGGCATTCATGGACATGTTGTGAGTCAATTGAAAACATGGAAGCGTTTGTTTGGGAGAGAAAAACAAACCATTTTAACTATTCCTTCTCTTATGATCAAATATTGATACAAATTATAAGTACTCATTATGATGGTGTTTTTTGTGTAATACAATGTTAATTATGTTTTTTTTTTCATATATGTCATATATATGTTTCCTTTAGCTTAGAAAAGAGTGAAATTATGAGTTCTACCTTAAGATCAATATAATTATTTTTGCCATTTCTTTTTCTATCTTTCTCCTTTTTTGTTTTGTTAGAAGAAGTACATGAGAGAGCAATTTTTGTATGTGTTTGGATTCTTGTCCAATTTGTATCATAATTGATTTTGCCTTTCTAAAAAGTGAATGTGATTTAATTGGAAATGTAGGTATGATTTTGTATCATAATTGATTTTGTATGATTTTGCCTATTGGACAAAATTGAGCGAACAATTCAGATTTCAGTATTTCACACTATTTTTTACATATTTCAATTACTTTTAGAGATGCAAATTAAATATATTTAATAATAAATTAGTCAACTTCAAATTTAATATTATAATCAATTTTGCATTTCACAAAAAAAGAGTTCAATTTTATTGTAAATCATGTTATTCAAATGTTGAACCAAACGTTAACACAACAATATATGGCTACAATTGTTTTGTTTGTACTCTGTTTGGGGAAAAATAATTCGAACTACGGTATCTATATATTACATGCAATATTCCTACCAACTGAACTATACCCACTTATTTTTCTATTTACGAGAAATGAATATAATGCAAGATAAAAACGACTGTTTTCAAAGAAATATATGTATAAATTAGTCAATAAGAAAATCTTCTTGTTCACTTTATGTTTTTAATTTTGTGAGATAATGTCTCAAATTCGATTATCTCTAATGCCAATTTCGGTGGATAAATTTAGCTTCTTAAAAAAAAAATTCTAACATAAAGTATTTTCCTATCTAAATTTGTTATGAGTTTGATTTTGTTATATTGCAAAGTAGTTTGATTAAAATCAAATATTTTATTAATAAATGATAGGATATTTGAGTCATTTAACTATTTATTTTAAAGTCCGATATTTGAATGATGCGTATGAGAAAAAATGTTAACATAGATCAATCTTTTAAATGAAATTTAGTTATCTCGAACTATTAATCTTTGTAGTTTGCATGCATAATACATTCGTTTACAAAATCTTTTTTATTAACATTATTGTATTTGTTGTACATAAAAAAAATTATTGTATTTGAATTAAACATTTTCTTTTGTGAATATTGTAATTAAATTCATTCTTAGTGTTACACCTCAAGTATAATATAGTGATAAACTCTAAGAGTTAATTTGGTGGTTTAGGTCTAAGATTTTAGAGCATATTCAGGATCCCCTGCAATGAAATAAGGCCATTGTTTCACACAGTAACGCACTGCAACCATTGATTTTTGATCGATCGATTCATATTACATTTATATAGAATCAGTACAAAACAATCCCAACCTTTAATTTAAGATCAGACGGTTGTAATGCATTACGGCTTACTGCGTGCAATCCTTTTTCCATATTCCTCATTAGATTTCATATTAGAATTTTTTTCCGTGTAACTTTTTATATTAGGCGCTGATTCATATAGAGCTTTCCTCTAATTTTAATTGAATCCCCACTAATAAAGTGATATATTTGAATTGACATGCACAATATTACATTTCATCATTTTTTTTTTAATCAATACATTGTCATCAACTGATTTTAAAATATTTTTGTGATTTAACTTAATATAATATCTTAATTAAAATGATAAAAATTTATGTTCAAATATAGAAATTGAATTACTACCATTATTACCATACTTTCAACAGCTGAACCCGGTAAACATGGATGTTACCTTGTCAGGAACTTTGGATTCTTTTCTTTGAAGATCTATATTCTAATGCTGACTTTTAGAAAGAAAAAAATAACAAAGAATTGAAACCTATGAAGCCCCGATACGCGACACGATACGGATACGATACGATACCGATACGCCGATACGTGAAAATTTTAAAAAATCCATATCCGATACTGTCGCGATACGTTAATTAAAAATTAAATTTAAAATTAAATATATAAATGCACAATATATAAACAAGACTAAAATCAATAATATTAATAATGATAATTTTATTTTGAAAGACAAAAAAATATATTATTATTATTATTATTATTATTATAAACGTCAATAGTTCATTGTATAAGGAGTATAAATAAGTCAATAAACTTGCACAAGAGCAAAATAGCTTGAAGTTCAACATACAAAAAGAAATTAGTACTATCCCAAAAAACATCACCAGTACTATCCAAAAAAAAAGACATAGTTAATTATCCGTGTAACATAATAGTTTGACAATTACTAGGAAACACGGATTGTATCGGATATATTTTTCTTTAAAAATAAAGATTTAACCGATATTTTTCCGATACGAGTATCGGGACGTATCAGGACGTATCGGACGAGTATCGGATATTATTTTTTTATTTAAAAATAAATATTTAACCGATACTTTTCCGATACGAGTATCGGGACGTATCGGAAGAGTATCGGTATCGGGTGCGTATCGGACACGATATTTCACCAATTTTAGAGTATCGGGGCTTCATAGATTGAAACTGTGTGAAAGATAGTGCAGGCATTAAAGAGAGCAATTATTGGTGAAAAGAGTCAACTAGTCAAATACATCTTCCAGTACACTACCGTAGTAAGCCAGCTATTATTTCTGATCAATCACTCCCTTCCATTAAATTATTAGTTTGTGTGTGTTTTTTTTGTTTTTACTAAATTTAGTTTGTGTTAAATCGATAGCGTTTACATGAGATGATACGAATCTCTTCTAACTTAATTAAAATTTGGAGATCAAATTCAGATTTTGACATGCAACAGCGTTAAAAGTCTTAAAAAAGTTTGCCGTTCATTTAAGTCTTACAAAATTTAAAAGATTAATTTCTGCAGTTGTGTATAGAAGATACGTGATTTATAACAAAAATAAAATTAGTTTGTGTTATCTTGTTATGTTATGTATGTACAGATATCTGCAAGCAATGCAATTGCTTATTTGCTTGCATCCATCTTGCAAAAGCCCAGCCTGGTTAGTAAATCTTATGACATGTTGAGTATATATACTATAGCAGAAGGTGCTTGTTTTTTATAATATATATAATATGATAAATCAATTTTTGAATTCTAGTCGAAAGATGTATTTATATTTTAGTGTCCGTTGTCTCAAATAGGATTCAATTGAAACATATAAATGAACAAAGTTCAATTGATATATTTGAGTCCATTAACATTATAAATTTTCGATTATCATATTCAAATAGACTTTTTGGTGTGTTTGGTTCGAGAAAAAGAAATGTGGAAGGAAGAAAAACACAGAAATCAATGAATGAATTCAAATGGAACTCTAGTCTAAATTAATGAATTGATTTCTGTATTTTTCTTCTTTTCTCATTTCTTTCCCTCAAACCAAACATACCTAGAGTTTTTGTTTTGAGTTTTGTTTTTTGTTTTTTGTAAATCTAATTCTATATTTGGGATAGAGTACTTATACTCTTATATGAATTGTGTTCTATATATCGAATGATTAAAATTTTAGGTATAGATCACATCTTTTGGTAGCTCTCGAAAATCATTAGTTTGTTGTTGCTCCCATTTCATATTTTGGGGTGAATAAATGAGAAATTTTAGGTTCGAATTCTGACCCTTCATATAAAATTAATGCAATATTTGGTTTAATAATACAAATATTTTTTCCTATTTTTATTATAATAAAATATAATTTTGTCAACTTTTTAGTAATTTATGCTTATTAACAAACATTAATTTTTATTCATATTTAAATATATCATTATAAAATAGAAGTGAATATAATATTATATAAAGTCTATTATCAAAATAAAAGTATTATATAAAGTTAAATATAAAAATAAAGTATAATTTTATTAGTCTCCTTTTAGTGAAAAATAAATAAAAATTTATTGGTCTATTCACCTACCAACGTTTCAAGGAACAATCATGATGTTTTCATTGTGGTCTTTTCTAGTAATTAGGAAATATGCTCTACAGTTTAGTTGACTAGTTTTGATTACAACATGGCTTTTGTCGCATCATAGTTGAAACTTGAAAGTGACTCTCATATCTATCTATACACTTGCTTTAGGTCATTCATGACATGCCATTCTATCTTGTTTATGCTTTGGTTAAGTTTGATAATTCCATTGGTGTTCTACTGTTAGAAAATTTGGGGGAGAGTCAAGAAAAATACTAACATGTCAATATTTTAGGATTATAAAAAGAGATTTTGTGTGTAGATTTTGTGTTTTCACACAAAATCTCAAGTGTATATTTGTTCACCTATACTTCAATGGAATATGTTAAGAATAATGATATTAGTTAGAGGCCAAATTAGTTTGTTAGAGATTCAATTAGATTGTTATTAATTAGTTAAGCCCCAAATTGCTCTATATAAGAGTCATAATATTGTACTCTTTTCGCTATCTCTTTTCCAATATGAATTCTTATGATTTTTACTATTTTGAAGAATTTTTAAGCTCTTCTCCTTCATTTTCTCCAAACTATGAAAATCTTAACATAATATATTCTAACAATTTGCTCATTTATAGTGAAAATTAATCACTCATACTTGAAACTCAACGATCTCTTTTCAAGTGAGTTTCCATAGCCGATCCAATATTAGATCTCACTCCTACTCTTCCATCAAGATGAATCAGCTCTGATACCATTTACTTAGGAGTTTGGTGGAGCATTCGCGAGAAACAACAGGTCAATACGTTAGATTATTCTTTCGAACTTAAGATTTATAACTTAAAAAAACAGGTAAATGTTGAGGATGATAGACGTTAATCAACAACTCCTAGAAATAAGAGGTGTATCTGAAAATATTTTAAAAATCAAGTAAATAATCGTCGAGGTTCGAAACTTTAGGTTTAAAATTTTAACAACATTGTTTAAAATCTTGTATGATATAACCCTATTATGATTTTACACTAATTACTCATCAACAACTTGATAAACAGATGCAGACTGGCATGGTTCATGCACATTATCACATTGGCATCCCTCTCTCGCCCCCACCACAACAATTATTAAGAGATATGCTAGATAGTAGAGACATAGATTTGAACCAAAGTCAACCGTTGGCGCATGATTTCACACTCATAGTGAGTGTGATTTCAATATATGGGATCATTTCATATCGAGTCATTGACTAATGACACTTGTATATACTACTGCTACTACTACTACTACTAGAAAACGATTCTTGTGTGTGTTGATTTCAATCTCGTTATCACCAATTTGCTATCATTTTTGTGTGTGTTGACTAGGGAATATAATAATTAACAATCAAATCACCTTAACAAAGCTACCTAGGACATAAAATGTGAACAAAATTTCCTTGCGGTTGAAATGCATATAGTTTTAGATTAGGATTGTGATGTCTAAACATGTGGCCGATACTGTTTGAAGTAATTTTTTAACTATATTGATCTGAACCATTCAATTTGTAATTAACTGCTTAAATTTAAAATTGTGTACTTTTCTACCGCATAGATCTGAATCCAATAAGATGCCGAAAAAAGAAAGTGAACCACAATAATCTATAATTTAGTGGTGAGATAAGTAAAATCTGATCAAGAATTATTTCACAAGAAATCGAACTCGCATTCAACTGAATGATTTGTCTTAGGAGGATCTTATTAACCACTTGTACATAATATCTTGGTTGAAATTACTCTAACTTTGTTTTAACTATCAATTATATGGCTATGCTTGGTGCGCATGATATGATATAAAACAGAAAAACGATAGAATATGATATAAACAGGATAACAGTTATTCTTAATTATCCTATCATGTGTTTGGTGCACGCATTGTAACAAATATGATAACTATCATATCATGTTTTTAATACATATATACTTCACTCATAATTATACAATGATAAGAGATATATCATATATATTGACCTTGTAAAATATTTTTTTTTAAAAAATATTTTGCAATACTTTGATTTTTATAAATAAAAAATTTAAATAAACAATCAAATAGTTTTATATAGTTTTAAATAAAATGGAAACATTAAGAAGAACAAAAAACATTCGGTTTTTATTTTTAAAAATTAAAATTTATCATATTTTTAAGGATGAAAATTAAACTCATGCTTTTTTAGGAAAGGGAACTTCGATAATTTAGATTTAGTCGAAAGATAAGTAAAGTTTGATAAAAAATTGGTCCCACAAAAAATCAAATCCGGATTCTCTAAAATAATTCATCCTAAGAGGAGCTTATTAACCATTTAAGTCTAATGTATTGGTTTTAATACATAATATGTGTATGTATATATTATTAAATTTAAAATAAAACAATATCTTTCCCATTTGTAAAATATTAGAGAAAAAAATATTGAAAAAAATCTAATGGAGCACCAGCATCAACCTTGGACTTGAAGTTTCTTTCAGTGTTCCCATTTGTCCAATCGTTTCTTGGCTGTAATCACCTGCAATATTCATCATTTGATCATATTGTAGGCACTATATATGGTGCGTTTATATTTATTCAGGATTAACATAAGTTTTTAATTTAATTGCTATTATATCATCATTTTTTATTTTTATTTTTATTTTTAGGGTTAATAGGCTTTTACTCCCTGCAAAGTAGGCGAGTTTTGCATTACCCCCTTATAATATTTTTTTTTGAGATTACCCCTTTGCAATGTGTTTTTTTTTTTTAAAAAAAATAATATTTATATTAAAAACAACATTATTTATAATTTGTAAATATTAACTACGCAAGTTTCGATGTAGTTTTATTATATTATATATTCAACTTCTTTTTTATTTAATTTCCTAAAAGAATAACATTTTTTTTAATATAATAGAAAAAATGTGTGCACTAATATATTTTATTTAGTTTTGTGACTATGTAAGTGTTGTTCAATATTATTTCCCATACACATTAAAATTTTGATGTCAAATTTATTGAGACAAATAGATGTGTCAAAAAAGAAAAATATAAATATCAAAGTACATGTAATAATATAATAAAATTTAATAGAAAGAATGAAATATTTTCATCTTATTAATCAGGGTACTCCAAATGTGTATAATTTTTATTATTATCATTATTAGTAGTAGTAATTAAATTCAAGTTACTTTTTTTTGTTCAAGCAATTAAAAACAATAATATTTACTTAAAAACAATAGCAATTAAATTCATGATACTAAACCAAGAATCCAAGATTCAATTTACTTAAAAAAAAACCTTAACATGCAATATACCACAATCTTATCAATGGTAGAACATAGCTTGAAGAATAGATATATGATGGATTTATAAAAATAAGGGTTAATAGGCTTTTACCCCCTGCAAAGTAGGCGAGTTTTGCGTTACCCCCCTATAATTTTATTTTTTGAGAGTTTTTTTTTTCCGCAGTTCATTTGACCCCCCTGTAATATTGCAAGGGGGTAATCTCAAAAAAAAAAAAATTATAAGGGGGTAATGCAAAACTCGCCTACTTTGCAGGGGGTAAAAGCCTATTAACCCTTATTTTTATAAATCCATCATATATCTATTCTTCAAGCTATGTTCTACCATTGATAAGATTGTGGTATATTGTTAAGGTTTTTTTTAAGTAAATTGAATCTTTTTTTTTGGGAAACAAAGGGGCTAAAGCCCAGTAAATTGAATCTTGGATTCTTGGTTTAGTATCATGAATTTAATTGCTATTGTTTTTAAGTAAATATTATTGTTTTTAATTGCTTGAACAAAAAAAAGTAACTTGAATTTAATTACTACTACTAATAATGATAATAATAAAAATTATACACATTTGGGGTACCCTGATTAATAAGATGAAAATATTTCATTCTTTCTATTAAATTTTATTATATTATTACATGTACTTTGATATTTATATTTTTCTTTTTTGACACATCTATTTGTCTCAATAAATTTGACATCAAAATTTTAATGTGTATGGAAAATAATATTGAGCAACACTTACATAGTCACAATCCTAAATAAAATATATTAGTGCACATATTTTTTCTATTATATTAAAAAAAAAGTTATTCTTTTAGGAAATTAAATGAAAAAGAAGTTGAACATATAATATAGTAAAACTACATCGAAACTTGCGTAGTTAATATTTACAAATTATAAATAATGTTGTTTTTAATATAAATAATATTTTTTTTATATTCTTAATTAGTGTCAACTAGTATCTCAATAACACTAGTTAATATGACCCTTAAAATAATTATGAAAGCAAAACTAACCTCTTTAATCCAATCAGTGCGAAATGTGATCCATAATAAAATGAGGGTCTGCAACACTGTTCCACCAATCATACCCGACCATATTCCCTACATCAAAATATAAAGCCAAATATTTCTTCAATTAAAATTTGCTTGCTTACATTACATTAAGGTGTTATACTAAAAATAAAATAAAATTGAAATTCATCTTTCTACCCAACATTACTAAAAGACGAGGGAAATTTTTTTCCCACCAACCACCTTTTTAAAAAATAACAAGTACATTTTCAAACATATATGTACACATTGGATGCAATATTGGGGGTGTGGAAAGTTTCTCCCAAAAAAAAAAAAAAAGTTGTAACATTCTACAATGAACGATAAGTTGTATCAAAATCTATTAATATTAAGATAAAGTAAAAAATTAATGCAGAATTAAATTGATACAACTTTAAGCACCAAAATTACTCATTGAATGATAATTTAAGAGGAAGTAAATAGCAACATACCTTAACACCAAGATCGAACTTGAAGCCCAAAATACAGCCCAATGGGATTCCAATCCCATAATAACAGCCCACGTTTATATATGCCACAGTGGCTTGCCATCCACACCCAACAGCTACTCCTACAAAATGAATCCCCAAATATAAGTTTCATGGTAATTCTCCCATAAAATTGGAAAATAAGGATGGATTTTTTTAACATTTTTTATAAAAGTTATTAATATTAACTCTAATATTTTAGTTTAACTCTTACTTCAAAACCAATAATTTTATTAAAAAAAAACTAGTCATTTAAAGTAAAATAGATTTCCATCAATAGAGTATGAAAATAACAAATTAGTGATTAATTTTAAAATAATAACCTTATTTAGCATATAAAATTCATAAAAATTAATACAATTCAATCATTTAGTATAAACAAAAGAACAATATGATAATATATTATATTCATACACAAAGTCTGAAAAAAAATTAACAATTTGATATTGGCTCTGTTTGGTAAAATTAAGCTATAAGCTAGCTGATAGCTGAAAAGTTAGCTTATAGCTACTAAGCTAGCTTTTAGCTGATAGCTGAAAAGCTAGTAGAATGAAATTAAAGTGTTTGGTAAATTTGGCTGTTGTAATTATAAAATGACATAAAAGTATTATGTGAGTGGGTAGTTATTTTTTTCAGTGGGTAGTTTTTTAATTAAAAAAAGTAAAAAAATAAAAATAATAAGGGTAAAATTGGAATAAAAGGTAAAAAGCTATAAGCTATAAGCTCAAACGTTACTTGAAATAACATCTGGAAAAAAGCTATAAGCTAGTAAAAAAAGCTTGTTACCAAACACCTCCAATTTTTTAAAACAAGCTTATAAGCTAATACAATAAGCTATAAGCTAGCTTATTTGTGTTACCAAACACACCCTAAGTCGAGCACTTTCATTTGAGTTCGAACTCAAAACTTTACAATTGATCGTAAACTTTTATTGCATTTGTCACTTCATCTATGAACAAAAAAAATCTATTTTTTCTTTTCATTGAGAAATTTTCTACATTTCTACACTTATAGTATTGAAATGTTACATTTTAATTTGAAATAAATAAATTTGTGATTAAATAATGAAAAAATGGGCCTTAATTAATTACCTGAAAGCACTGGTTGAATACCATTGAGAATTAAAGTGATAGCTAAGAATGGACACAAATCAGAAACTGCATTAGCAACAGTTTCACCATCCGTGAATGCATAGCTTACAACGTGACGAAGTGAAAGGACCACAATTGCTTCTATTACCGCAATAACAAATGAAACCACGTTCACAATAATCACTGAAAATCCTGCTGATTTTGTATTCCCTGCCCCCAATTCGTTGCTCACTCTCACACTGTAAATCAATTCTTACATAAAGTTGTTAATTTAGTTGTAAGAGCTTATTCTATAAATATCAGTATAATTAAGTACGATTAATGAACTCTTTATAAGAAGAATTATTCGATAGAATTTGAGTTTGACTTTTGTAAAAAATATATTTTTGTAAGATTTTATTACTTTGGGTCTAAACTTCTGATGCCAGGTTCATTTTATTAAGAACCGAAGATTTAATAAAAAATAAAATAAATTAAGGTACCAATTTCGAACTTAATTTTTTCGGAACTATTATAAAATGACCGTTCATTTTTTACCAAAAAAAGACCCTTAATTTTATTTTAATTAATAAAAATTTCTCTATACTCTAATATTTTATAAATAAATAAATTGTATTTTCTTATTAGTAGACATTCTTTTGAAGTTAATCCTCTAGTTTGTAAAAAAAAATAATTTTAATAATCTGAAATTTGACCACGAGATTTGTGCGTATGTCACTACTATAAAAACATGTGTATTAGATGGAGAATATCACAGGTTGATGAAAATTAATGTACTCAGTTCCTACTTACAATTAGATTAGGTTATTACTACTATGATTTATGAATATTAATTGAAGACATATTAATATTATAAGCATTTAGACAAACCTTGCAGCTGCATTAAATCCCATTCCAACTTGCAGCAACAGCCCCGTTATTGTCATGCTGCATCAGCCATGAGAAAATCTATCTATTCATTTTTTGTATAGTGTCCACTCAAAAATATGAATTTAGTTGAGTAGATGATTAAATTAATTCATATTCACAATTTGTGGTTAATTCAACTAAATGATTAATCATAATGTTAAAATTTCGAACTTGATCTAAACTAACCATCAAATCAACTGAATTAATTAAGCATAATTTTACATTGGTATAAAAAAAAAAATCATAATTCACTACTAGAAAAATTTTAAATACCAATGGACAAAATCTGTCTCTAAAATGCAAATATTCTGTCACTAAGCATGCTAGAGACAGATTTGATGCCGTCGGTAATTTCCTCGTCTCTGAACTATTAGAGACGGACAAAATCTATCTCTAAAATAAAAATATCTGTCTCTAAAATAACTATATCTGTCTCTAACTGCTTTTTCTGTCTCTAATTTCATCTCTATTAGAAAAGAAATATATTCCGCCGGTATTTCAATTTTTTCTAGTAGTGATTTTACGTTAGGATAAGTTAGGTGTCCATAAAACATTTTTTGTATAAAAAATGGCTAATGATGCAAAAAATGACTAATGATGCACTATTATTCTATTATTACTTACCAAACAGAGATAGAATCAAGAGCAAGCTCTGGATTATCAAGCAAACCAGTAACTAACACAAGCACTTGAAAGTACCAAACCTCCAAACACAGCATAACAGCAGAACCACTTGATAATTTCACAAAAGACCAAAGCCTAGAAAAAGCCTCAACACTAAACCCATTCCA
This sequence comes from Trifolium repens, assembly GCA_030408175.1. Taxonomy (NCBI): domain Eukaryota; kingdom Viridiplantae; phylum Streptophyta; class Magnoliopsida; order Fabales; family Fabaceae; genus Trifolium; species Trifolium repens. The sequence goes on from CP125839.1 coordinate 7,866,987, forward strand.
TGTACGTTCACATTTTTTTGAATTAACTATGTACACAAACTGGGCCACCACTATAACCCACCAAGAAAAACTCAAAACCAAAGATGACCCAATTAAGCCCAAGCCCAACTTATACACCACAACCCAACTAAGCAACACGTGTAACACGAGCGTTGCCACGGAGATGTAAGTACTGGGCTTTACTATGCTTTGGGCTTGGAGAAATTTTTGTATGGGAAAGTTTATAGCGTAAGCGTAGATCTGTGGGATCAAACCGTACACATAAGTGGCTGCAGATGATGATAACGGTTCTGATTCGCCTATAAAGAGTAAGATTGGTTTGCAGAAAATGTAAACTACGGTTATTGGAACTGCTGTTATGGTTAATACTATTGTTGCTCTTTGCAGATATACTCCTAGCATTTCATATTTGTTTGCGCCGTATGCTTGTCCACATAATGTCTCCACTGCGCTTCCCATTCCCAACTGCAACCACAAAGAACACCACTATCATGATTAAATTCAATGAAAAAAATGGGATTTAGATTTCGCCCGATGAAGTATGATTTTTCTTTTGTAGCTAGACAAAACGAGAAATTTTTGGAAACGCGTACATATAAAGTAGAGGGATTGAAGTTCAAATGTCAATCATAAAATTTGACCTAACAATTTTAATATTTTTATCAATTGATTTATGATTTATGGACGGATGAAGTACCATTCTATTATAGAATCACAGGGAATATAGCCTTCAATATAATAATAAAAAAAAAATTATAGAATCAAAATTTTCTACAATTAGCCACATGAATCATGCTTTAGACTCAACTACGAAATTTGAATACACTCTTCATTCTAACTTTGATATATTGAGTTCAAAATATACAAATTAATTTAAGTTATTTGATCTCTGAATGATGATCTAGATCCGAGACTGCGTGTGTCATGAATCCAAATATTCCTAACTTTTTTTAGTAGATTATATATGCAAATGTTGGAAACACAAAATGGATATATATGCTACATGTACATAGAAATTAATGGTAGCAAAACATTACCATTAGGCCATAAGCAAAGAGCTGAACTCCACTATTACCAAGATTAGCTGCTGCAAGCTGAAGATTACCAATGTGACCAGCAATAGCTCGAGTAACGGCGGACATAAGGTTGTTGATTACATAAACGAGGATAGCTGGTCCGGCGAGAGGGAAGAGAAGGTTGAGCTCAATCCATGAAGCAGTTAAAAATCTCTTTAACAAAGGTAGCTGTGTGTTTGATAAAACCTCTTCAAGACTTGAATTCAGTTCAGGTGGTGGTGGTGGTGATGATTGATCATGAGTACTTAATAGTGGTTGGTGAATTTCATCAAATTGTGATTCCATGTGTTCTGGTATCGAGGGAGTTTTTTGATAAATGTAAATGATTGAAAATCTCAGATATAGACACGAGACTATATAATATAACCAACAATAAGTTGGTTCAAGCGGTAAAAGTTTTGGTTCTCTTAAGTATATAGTCAGATGTTCAACTCCTGGTTTATGCATATAATAAAAATTTGATTGAAAAAAGAGAATTTACTATATATGCTTCACAGATTCTCCAACAGAGATTATACATCGTTAATAGTGGCGAAAACTCCGAGATCGAGCCAATATTATTGCAACAAACAAAAAGAACTGGCGATGATATGTGACATGTTAGCTGCAGTGCAATAAATATGACATCTTTCGTTTGTAGCCTTGCACATTATTTTCTTTTTCCAATACTAGCAATTTTCATGTGTAGCTTGTAAGATCGTCAAAATAAAATAATTTGTACCTTTGTAGCATTAATTTTCGTTGAGACTTTTTTTTGGTTACAATTTTGAGACTCATTGGATGAGATATACGGTAGGTTCTATTTGGGAAAAATTTACTACATATAACCGAAAATTAATTTATAACAAATGAACTAGTTCATATAAATTTATAATGTTTGTTTGTTTGATAAATTTAATTGTTGAACTAGTTGATAAATAAATATAAATGACATAAATAATATATTTAATTAATATTGTACAATTGAGAGAAATGATGATAAGTTATAATTTTGAATATCAAGAAAAACAATTGTGTCAGTAAAAAAAAGAAAAACAATTGTGTTATCAAATGTGTCGTCTAATTTAACTTGTCCTATAAACTTAAAAACAATTGATAAAAGTGATAAGTACTTATCCAATATAAAAAAAAATGTTATTCAATATAAAATTAAATTTGTGTGTGTTTGGTTTGGCGGTGAGTAGAATTGATTTTAGTAAAATTGAGTTTGACATAATTGATTTTAATTAAAATTGAGCTTGACATAATTGATTTATGTTTGGATATATTTATATAAAAGTGATTCTCATCCATTTATATTGTTTGGATAGTTTGAATCAAAATTGCTTTTGGATGTGCAATTACCAAAATGGGTTTTAATTATATTTAAAATTATATATTTCATTTATATTATAGATAATTATTTAAATTTAATAAAAAATGGGCCTATTTATTATAATAAAAAAGTGATTCTCATCCATTTTTATTTTTTTTATATAAAAATTGATTTTAAATGTATACTATTTTAATGTGTATTTAAAATTAAACTTAGTATCCCATTGGTCATACTCATGGCAAAATACGGTCACTTTGTATTAAACCCATACCACTATACCAGTATACTCTTTTTCCAAAAAATAAATAATAAATAAATAAATAGATGGGTTTATCATTGTAACATGCCGGGTTGTGCAACGAAAAACCCAAATACTCCTTCATCTCTAACCTAGAGATTAGACACTGTTGCAAATATACCAGAACGATAAACAAAACTGAAGAACCACAAATTCATGTTATTGGAAGGGGCAAAATAGATAAAACAAGTTGATTTATTCTAGAATCGATTTTGCCCAGATGCAGAAGCTAGGAAATGCAGCTTCAAGTAGAATCGAGTTTAGACACTTGAATTGCTTTTTGAAATGAAAGCCAAACATGTTTGCAATTTTCTGAAGCGCGTTTTCACCACCTGAACGTGCGTTTGACAATGTAAAACGCGGAACCAAACAGGTACTTTGTATAATTTTTTGGCAGACTATATGGGCCCGTTTGAATTAGCTTATTTTTAAGCTATGTAAATAAATAGAGTTTTATGTTAATTTATCATAAAATATATTGAAAAACTTATAATAATACATAAAAAATTATTTATTTACATAAGTTATTTTGCATAAGCTCAAAGATAAGTTAATCCAAACGGATCATATATATATATATATATATATATATATATATATATATATATATATAATTTATAATATATAGAGATAAAATATTTTTTTTTATAAAAATAATGGTACATATAAATATGGTTTAATTTGTATGCTTTATTAATGTAATTTTTTTTTAAACATACATCCAATCAGTTTTAATGTGGAAATATTTTAGTAAACTTATTTGTAGAAAACGTATTTTACTATGATATGATTTAATTGAAAAATACTAAGGATACACTCTCTAATACACTCCATATATCACTTTCTCATTTATTGGACCATGTCACCTTTATTTTAAAACTGTGGAATTGGCAACCGGTGATACTAGTATCACACTATCTAACACACTCCTTTAAATACACTTCGATATATAACATATTGACAATGTGAGTATATAAAAGAAGACAAAATCTTTGTAGAAAAAAAGAAAGACAGACAATTTGTCATGGGGGACCTTAGCATTTATTTTTTTGACCTCGATGGTGCTGGTTCTGGATTGGTACGTAACAATAGTATGTTAACCGGTGAACATAAACTTTAATGGGGATTCAATGCAGCATGTCAGAGTCTATCTTCTTCTTCTTCAACTCGCACATGACTACATTCCCCTGAGTAACATGGCAACATATTTTTAGAGGAGAATTTCGCTTTCTAGCTCTCATGTTGTTCTCTCGGTTTCTATATTGCTTCCTGACCTTCCGTTCTGATAAAATTATTTTGAAGAATATTTTGGATTGTAGGATCCGAAATTAGTTAATTTTGGAACGTACGTTTTGAAGTAGTATATTATAGAAATGTTGTTATTTTGAAGGAATGAAATTAAAGATTCATATAGAGCTATTTTGAATTGTAGGATTCGAAATTAATTAATTAATTTTGGAACGTACGTACTGAAGTCACTTTTTTTTTTTTAAAAAAATTTCTTCATATTTCGGAAGTTACAATTCGAAAACGCTTAGTTTCAAAACGTAACTTCCGAACATTTTTTCTATGATACCTACTGATAACTGTACTTTCATTTCCACTCCAACATTCAACCGGAGCTTTTGCTAATTGGAGCAATTTTTTTGACATTTTGAAGCGCCTTCAAAGCAACATTTCTTCACTCACAGAGGTGGGGGGCTGGAAGCATATAGGGTGGGGGGATAAAGAGAAAGGGGTTTTAATGGATTGATCTGTGTGCTTCATGGGCTATTAAATTGAGTCTGTCTCAATTAGTAATGCATTATGTGGCTCGAGGATCGGTCAAACTAATTTTTACATTAATATTTTATTTAAAAAACATGAAATGAAGAATAAGATTCATATTATATAAATTAGTATCCATTAAATGAGTTACTATCATGATTTTCATAACATATGTCTTTATCCTTTCGTTCTTAGTATTTTTTTTTAATCTGAACTCCCTCAATAACATTTTTCGTATTAGCAATGTGGAGGAGATTCTAACTTCCAAAGTTGAATCAAAATCATTTGATGTTGAAGCTTTTATCAAAGTTAGGGTTCTTTCAACAAGATATAATAGGGAAAAATGGGTTAATTCATACGGAAATTCAATTGTATCCTTAAAAATTAGGGGAAATTTTGAATTTTCCACTGATAATGAGAACCATTGAGTATGCAATCTATTTTTAAAATAAATTTTTTTAAAAAATACTTTTTTTCCTGCTTTTTAGTGGGTCAACCTGCAAGCCCGACGAGCCAGCCCATAACAAATATTGGCACGGAGGCTAGCACTAAAAGATATGACCGTTTTTTCTGTCATTTTTTTGTCCCGACCCATTTTGGTAACTCTAGTATTTATAAGAAACCAATAAATTAATTTCCATACGTTCTCTCCTAATTATATTCAAGATATATCAGACATTTCTCATAGTCGGGCCTGGAATTCAAAAATTGTTTCATCACGTTATAAGAGTGTATCTCAACCGCCAATGGTATATATAGAACTTTAATTGCATGGAGTTCAATGTTTTACTTTATGAATACATATATCAGTTTTTTTAGATCAAGTAGTCTAATAATTTTCGTACTCTTAAAATGAATAAATGACGCATTTTAGATTCGAAGTTGGTGGTTAATCTTACTTAATATACGGATAAGAGAAGACATTAGCACTGATGATCGACTATAATAATGACTTTAAAATGGTTACCCTTGCATTGTATACTATTGTTATCACATGGCATTTATATAGCCTTGTGTTATAGTAATCCTAATTACTTTCATCACAAGCAACCAATTTAAGCCTAATTATAAAATTAAGCCTAATTTAAGCCTTATTTTTCTTTTCCTTCTGATAATTTTAAGGTTGTTCAACCTACACTTCTTCAACTACTTCACTATGAAGGAAGGTACTCTTAACATCAAGCTTATACCCCTGCCAATTTCTACAAGCTGCCAAAGACAAGATAGTCCTTATTGTGTCCCATCTAACACAGGAGGGAAAATAAGAATACAAAAATAACAATGTAATTTTTAAGGATCAAGAATGTTCTCGCTCTCAACTTCCGAAAGAGTAGCCTAGTGGTTAGGACACCAAAAGATTTATATGTCAGAGGTCTAGGATTCGATCACTGCTACTAAAGAAAATTCATTAAACATTACAAAACAACACTAACCAATAATTACAAAACCACCTTCAACATCAATTCAGTTCAGGTATACATTTCAATCTTGACAGGTTATTGTATAACCTATGCTTTCTAAATTTCTTATATACAAAAAAAATTATTACATAAAGCACACAAAAATAATCATTAATCAATAAGATCAGAAACATATTGGGCTTCACCTCCAATTAGGATCTCTCTTTGACATAACACTCATCCAAAAGCCCTCATTTTTGAAGGACTAAGAAAGCTGCATCTAACTAACAAGGTAGCTCTCATAAGTTACACGAGTGCCATCACGAGAAAGAATAAATTAACGAGAAGGAAAATTAGCACGTCGTGATTGTAGAGACCTGCATAACATGAAATATAAAATCATCAAGACCAACATTTGCCAGTAAACAAATGAAACTTATAAAATATAAACCATTTTTCATTGCAAATGCACACGCGAATGGATTAATGAGCTTCAATTAAGGTCGAAGTGACACAAAAATAAATGAGGTGACACAAAATCTCCTTTTTCTCCCACCTATACTCGCTCATGTTACTAGAGAGAGACACACGAGTGACACAAAAATAATTTTGTTAAATCGTACACAAATAAAATTGCCTGTGTCTATTTCTCTCCTAACAAAAGGGAGAAAATGAGATGATCTAAATTTGTTTTTAAGAGTTTCATCGATAAAGAGCATAAGTTGAAAAGGTTCTCTTACAACTTTGACCAGATGCAGCTGCAGGAAGCGCGGGGATGTTAACAGCTGCAGTTCCAATAAGGTATAGTTGTCAAAACAAAATTAAAAGCAATATAACAGTTTACATATAAATAAATAAAAATAGAAGTTGTGAAACCAAAAGAACTCTCCAAGACCGTATACGTACATTTATTGCATGATGAAGTAGCTACTTGAGATGTAGAAGGCCAAGGAGCTGGAATATTGTCATTTAGATCACAAAGGAAGGTAACACCAGTAGAACTGTCAAAAATAGCATCTGAAGGCAAGCTAGGTAATAGGCAACCAGATTCTGTTAAGGGAAGATAATGAAGCAAGTCAATACACGGCGCAACATTAAATGAAAGAGCACAATAAAGAGTAACTCAAAAATAAATGACTTATTTGAAACATGTTGGAATATTATGCAGTTACCTTGAATTGCAACTGAAGCATCCACATTGTTGATTTCCGCACCAAGTTGAACAGGCGAGGTGAAAAAAATGAAATATTAACATCAGGCATGGAATATTATAGGCATTAAGTGTTATTGTGTTGCATATTGATGTGAAGAGATAAGAAAAAACAAACCTTGAGGGGAAAAATCCTTAAGGGTTATGCGACAAAGACTATAAACATCATCGGTAACATTTGACTTTTTTAATTTCATTGCCAAAGTTTCTGCACAGCCCAAAGCTTGCAAGTTAGTGACAAAGGTCTGCTTCTGCACGTGAGACACATAGCTTTCCATTGCATTACAGCAGACTGTTTTGTTCCTTATCCTATTGCCGCAACCCTTGGCAACTTGCTTTACGTCAGGCAAAACAAGCGGACAAACTGTCGGAAAAGATAGAGAAGTTTTAAACAAAAAATGGTTATTACGGAGCCAAAAGGATGACAATTGCAAATGAAATCGTGAATGAAAAATATAACATTTTAATCAAACAAACCTTTGTTTAGACGGCAATTAGACAATCCTCTGAGAACTTTTTTGGCATGAGATGGATCAAGCTTACTAGCTATCCACCGTAGTACTATATTTCTGCAATCATTGACTCGAATCGAATGCTCAGGTAGATCACGCGATGCATCTAAGTCCAAAATATTAGAACCTTTTGATGCAATTGTTGTAGCTGCTTCTAAGATAGCATTGTGACAAATTTGGTAGCAGCATTCTTTCACAGGATCAATGTCTTCACAAGCAATAAGCAGTTTAGACGTATCCACCATGTCAGAAAAATCATTCACATGTTTTACCGGGCAAGATGCCTCGGTGAGATTCGAAGAATTAATTGAACATATTTTCTTCAGATCACCACTTGCACCTTGTCCCATCAAAATCTGTTCCACGTCTGAAAGGCAATGTTTAGCAACAGTCCCATTTAAGGCAAGTGCATTGGTATATTTACTGGATTGACCGATGAGAACTGTAAGAGTGGCTTCCAATTGGGGACAACACATTACGTTAGCCAGATAAGGCGCAAAAAATTCCCAGCAATCAATTGCCGTCACACTGAGCAAACTTTTAGCAGTAGTAAAGTTCAAAGTGCATTGTCCTGAAAGATACATCGACAAAGACAGTGAGAAAGAATGATTGCCGTTGAATATCCAAAATGACCAGAGAAATTATTTAGAAAATGACCTGATAACTTTGGGATAGAGATATTGGTGAATGGAGTCAATGGTGAAGGCGCAAGAAGAGGGAGAAAGGGTTGCTGTACTTGCGGAGCACCAAGTGGTGCGATTTTGGGGATCATGGAATCCACACGGTTATCCTGTTGAACATGACCACCTCTAGTGCTATGAGATTCACGCGCACCTGTGCCAATATACAAATAAAAGAGATTAAAATTAAAGAATGACTAAAGTAAACTTGAATATACATCATGATATCTATCACTTTAAAGTTTTGTGGGGTATGAGTGGATGCCGAACATTGTAAAACTGAATCTCCAATTTTATGGACTCGGCTATACTATTATAATATGCTCGCGCAATAAGGACTAGATCATAGAAGTTTAGCACTAAAAGTTCAACTTGCTTAAGTAGTCCCTCCTAGAAATCAGAATGGTGCTAGTGTGAAATAGCTAGCCAAAAACACAAACATATATTGGCCCTGTTTAGATAAACAACTTATTTGCAGCTTATAGCACAAGCACTTATGATAAGTGCTTGTGTATAATCTTACTAGGAAAACCTATAAAAATAAGCTGAAAAAAGCTTATGAAAAATGTCGTAAGCTGTTTTTATAGATTCAGCCAAACAGTCTCACAAAACTTATGTCAGTAAATAAGTTCAAATATGTCAATCCAAACAGACTCATTGTACAATATGTGTATACTTTTTAAAATAATTAATCAGCACCAGCAGTAACAACATCTAAATTGTAACCAAATTCAAGAATGATCCTAATTTAATTTCCCTCCACAGAACATTATCTCTTGAAATAATAATAAGTATAATAAATCCAAAACCCTAACTTTCACCATCCCACCTCAGTATAAATTTATAATTAACATTAGAAATTAGCATCATAAAAAAAAAACCAGAGAATAATGCAAGTAAGTAGTGTTCACAAAACTAAGAATTAAACAAAATTCCATCATTAATAATCAACAAGAATTAAACTTTACACACCAAAACAGAATCATGCTCTCTAAAACAAAAACCCATCTTCAAAAATCACCAAACCCACATGAATTCTCACAAAAACAAAGCAACCCATCATTCCATTAACAATAAAAAACACAAATCAACAAAAATAAAAACTCAATTTTTAGCAACAAAGTGGCAAAGAGAACTTACAAAGAAGAAGAATGAACAGAAACAACATCTTAAGCTGGTTCTTTATACCCTCAACAGAGTCAGAAGAATAGTAGAAAGTGAAAGTATTCAAGGAAAGAATGAAAAAGTGAATGTATAGAACATTACAAGAGTTGAAAAATTAGCATAATCTCAGATCAAAAAGATTGAATGAATAAGGTTGAAAAGCAAGTGGGGACTATTACAGACACTCTCAGTAATAGCTGTCTGTATAGAGAGAGAGAGAGAGAGAGAGAGGACCCTACTAATAACAATGAGGTGAGGTTACCTTAACAACCGCATTTACAATCATAAATTGTCTTTCTTTCACATTCTTTTTCAACACTTTTTTGAGACTCACTCACACGAGTCAAGTGTGTGAGAAAGAGAGAGAAGTAAAAAAGAGACATGTTTTGTGTTTATGTTTGTGCGTGTTGAAAGAGGTTTTTGTTTTTGTGCTGTGTTTGTGTTGTTGGCGCTAACTCATGTGACAGTTGGTAGATAGAGACATTTATTATTGAGTAAGGTGTTGCTTTTAATTTCATTTTTATGATTTGGAAATTGAATTGAGGTGTTACTTACTCACTCACTCCTACCACTTCTCTTTATTTATCACAACCATGCATTTAATTCAACCCTGTTTTTTCTAGTTAATAATAATAAGAAAATGTTGATCAAGTAATTTGAATTAAGGGGTTAATAAATTTTTTATAAATTGTTTACTGTTTAGGAGAAATCGATTTCGATTTTTTCTGCAGACAATTTGAATTTTGCTTTTTAGGTTTCTTATGTTGCTTTTTCATGCCTCCCCAAATATTCAATTTTTCCTCTTAGAATGTTTTGAAAGATAACTTACGAAGCAGGAGATTTTTGAAGATAATCTCTAAAATGATTATGAAAGATAATTTTTAAAATGAGTGAATTTATGCGCAGAACAAATTTTGTTATGATATACTGTATGTCATTTGTGTTTTGAGGATATGTTTATGATAGTTTATGTTTTATAGATAATTTTGTTATAGTTTTCATTTTTGTTTCCTTAACCATTGCTCCGAAGGCAATGTTTAGCATGACCGTATTTAAAATTGAACTTTTTATATAATTTAAATTTATTGATATATTAATTGTGTTTTTAGATTTTCTTTAGCTATACTTTATAACACTTAAATTTTAAATTAAAAATTAAAATAAAATTCGCAATTTAAAATTAAATTCTCAATAAAAAAAAGTATTTAAGATTGATATCTAAAGTTGAACAACACGTCATAGGTTTTACTAATAAGCTCATGACTAAATTTCAGATTTTTTAAATCCTTCATAGAAGGTAGAGAGGGTGCTCACTAATGGTTTTGAACTAATTATTTGAATAAAGTGATTTATTTAACTAAAAAATATTACTAAAGTCTATATTTTTTAAGAGTTGAATGGATTGTTGGTTTATTAACTTCTTTTTTTTTAACAGCAAATATATTATTGTGCATAACACCGTTGAACATAGCTGAAGGAGGCGTTGTGCATAACACCGTTGAGATGCAAACGTTATTTCTATTGATAGGACCAAATGGTGGTGGTAAATCAAGATTGCTTCGGTCAATTTGTGCTGCAACACTACTTGGGATTTGTGGACTTATGGTTCATGCTGAATCGGGCCTTATTCCATATTTTGACGCTATCGGGCATCATACGAAGGCATATGGTAGTCCAACTGATCACAAAAGGGTTAACAAGATGATATGAAGAGACAAGATAAACATTGTTCAAGATCAAGATTTTAACACAGTTCTGATGAATGATATCTTGATTCTGGATGCTCAAATCACATGACTGGTCATAAGGAATGGATGACTAATTTTGATACTGGTAAGAAAACTAGTAACAAGAGGGTCTATTGAGATTTGAGCATATGTTAACTGGTGGAGAAAGATTTTTCAGTCACAATGGATGGTGAGTTACTAAATATGTTTGATGCAAAGAAGAACTTAGTGCTAAAGTCATTTTTGTCAAAAAAATAGAACCTATAAGTGCAACATTAATTTCTAGTGATAAGATGATGTGTATGTCTAGAACTATCGGTGAATATGTTGTTGAAGCATTATGGCATATGAGGTATGATCATCTAAACTTTAGAAGTCTCACTAAATTGAACTTTAAAGATTTAGTTCATGGTTTTCCTAAGATGAATGGTAAGAAAGAGATATGTACTCTAAAGATTTAGTCCATAACTAAAGATCGATCCCTCCATTTCCAATGGATCACTAGATCAGATAAGCACTACATGTACAAAATAAGGGAAATTAAGAGCCTGTTTGGCCTAGCTTATTTTTGAGCTTACGCAAATGGCTTATGCAAAATAAATTAGGTTTTATGTTATTTTATAAGTTAAAACTAGTGAAAATTGAATTTTTATAAGCTATTTTATTATAAACTACCTTAAAAAATTTATAATAATACATAAAAGTTGCATAAGCTGTTTGCATAAGCTCAAAAATAAGCTAGGCCAAACGGGGATTTTATCTTCTCCGGCGACATAAGTGATTATATAGGACATGTAAATTACTTTGATTTGGTGTCTACTTTATATGTTTTCATATATAGTTATAAATTAAGTCACAAATTGAACTTATTTATTTTAAGAAAAATGCTAATTAGTGTCCCCGGGGCACTAGTTAAGAAAACAAATATAGTAAAATATTTTTAGAATTTGTGTAGTCAACATCTAAAGAATATAAAGTGTTGTTTTCTATGCAAAATATTCTCTTTTTGGTATTCTTAACTAGTACCCCGGAGGCACCGGTTAGCATGACTCATATTTTAAAAGTAAAATTCTGATCTTTAAACTATTTTAAAAAAAATAAGAAACAAATCTGCAGAAATTGGTTTTTTATATGTTTTTACTTTTTACACAATAATATTCATTGATAGTTTCACGCTCCACTCACAATTTCAAACAAGTTCTCCTTAGAACTTTGTGCTCTTTTTCAGGTGATGATTGTAACATTTTTCCCATAAACCTTTAGAACATTCTAATGTAGTGATGATGTTATGGTCTTATGGATGTTCAAGTAGTACTTCTTGATCAAATTCTTCAATTCTCCTAAGGAGTTAGTAGTAACATTGTTTCGTCTTTCTTTACCCCTCATTTTGTTTGAGCTTCTATACAATGAAGAAATTTCATTTTAATTAATATTAAAAATTGTGGACATGTGAAGAGAGAACTTAGTAAAACACATTCACAACAGCCTAGCTAGAACATCTAATGTTTATCTCACATTTATCACATTGTCTTTGATGTTCTTGTTAGCATATTTCTTGTTGATAAAATAATAATCTAGTAAAAAAAAGATGTTTAGATCAAATTTGTTATAATGTTCACTAAAAATATTCACAAAATCAGTTAACCAATACAAAAAGACAAACTTAATTTATGCACTTTGAAGACATAAAAGTGGATTAGATAACCAATCTCAAAAAACTAAATTTTTGTTCTTACCTTCTCTGCAAACCAAAATCAAGATAATTGTTTAATACCAACAACCATCTTCAAATAATTAGCCTTTTTTTTTTTTCTTTTTCAGTGAAGAATATATCGGTCAAGCCAAATAAATATATTTGCATATGAAACCCACAACTAACTTGTAGCTAACTTTTAATTTCACATACATATGACTTGTTCTTGTTGTTGGTTAAATATTCCAAATAATCAAGGAATAGTTTAAAAAAAAACCTTATTAACTGCACGCAAGACGAGACACCATTCTTTGTTAACTTTAAAAATCAGATTGAAGAGTAGAAAATTATTTATCACTCCGCAATCTCAGGTTCAAATCACTTAACAACCATATTCCAAACCTCAAAATCTTTGAACACAATACAAATAAATGACTAGATGATTGGTTTTCTTAACATTTTATATATATATAACCTAAATTGTATCCTATATATAATCATGAAAATACACAAATAATACCTTCTCAACCTCTACATATATATATCTTACAAGAAAATACAAGCTGAAAACATGGGAAAAAATAATTAAAAAATTTCTGAGTATATATATAGCTTAGCTGATTTTGTGCAAAGTACAACTTCCCAAACTTGTCTCAACCAACTTCTACTATACACACCCCACCACCACCAATTTTGAACCTAATTAATTAAGCTCAGGAATACTTTGTAACATAGGCTTCCATTGCCTATGATGACCATCATGGTTAACATGATCTCTTGCATTTAACAAACCAACCAAAACTTGTTCAGCTGAAGCATGTCTTGTGTTTGAATCATCTTGATTCTTTTTCTCTCCCAATAACACTGCAAGCTCTTTTTTTGATATCTTAATTTTCACCTTCCCATTAGCATCAGAAGAAGCTCTTAGTGCACCTAAAAGTCTCTCTTTCTCTATGTTCCCCAAACTCAACCCATGAGCTTCATCAAAAACTTTGTTTGAATTGATTCTACTCTTATGTTTTGATGTCAATGATCCCCAATCCTCCCCGGCCCACTCCATTGAAGACGAAACAGCGCAACAATTTCCCATATATGTCTTTTTTCGTATGCGAATTTTCTCCAACAATATATCTTCTAGATATTTTACGAGCTAGTTATAACTATTTTTTTTAGTGAATAAACGAGGCAAAAGCCCGAGACACGAAAACTAGAAACCATAAGAGACACAAATAAAAAACACAAATAATATTAAAAATAAAAAATTAACCAACTCTTCTATGTTTGTAAGAAGATGAAGATATATGCTTATGTTTGTGCAAATGGAGAGATTTAAGGGGTGAGATGTTTTTGATATTTATAAGGGTGATGTAATGTAAGATATGATTATGTAATAGAGAAAATTGACTTTTGGATTTTTGAATTAAAAATTAGATTAAATAGTACTATAACCCATGTGGCAGCTAGATTTGGTCAATTATGTATATGTGTATGAGGAGGGTTGGCTTAATTTCATTGACTAAATTAATTATATGATTTTAATTAATTGGGTTACTACACATATACCGTGTAGGACCATGATGAACATGGTACTTAATTTGATTCCTTTCCCTTTTTGTTTAGTGTGTGAAATGAAGATGAAATAGCATCTATTAGAAATGCTAAGCATAAGTTAGTGTGAACATGATTTTGCTATTGGAATCTTGGACTTGATTGGGATTTAAATTTTTAGCTTGCTAATTCCATTTATTTACCTTCACGTGTGGGCTTGGTATAATTATTACTTTTCGTAATCTTGTAGGACTTGGCCCCTTTTGATCATAAAATGAAACTAATTACTTTGCGTAATCTTTTAAGTTTTAACCATCTAGAGTCTTAGACTATGTATATACATTGTTGATTAATTTGTGATTAGTTGCCATTGTGCCACCTTTACATTATTACATTCATTAGTTAACTTGTTAAATCTAGCTTTTATATTGTATTGATAAATCAAAATCAATTAGTACATCTATTCAAAATAAATCAACCAATTAATTTTGTTCATTTTAAATATAAATTTTATTAAAGGGTCAATTTTTTTTTTTTTACATAGTAAAAATAGAATTAAACAAAATTAATATTTTTTTCAGTGTTTCTAAGCTAAACGATAAACAATACTAAATTTCTTCTTTAATCAAACTAATGCTTTAAAATGAAGATAATACAAAATTAGATCAAGTAAAGAAAAAATTGCAAAATTGTGACGCATTGATTGTTATAGTAAATAAATACTTGTTTGGGTGAACTTAATCATCTTTGGATAACTTTGACATAGTTCAAGTAAGAAACATTTGCAAGAGTATGACGTATTGATTGTTACAGTTAAGTGGATAATTGAGGAACATTGTTTTGTTTAAGTGAAATAATCTATGGATTACTTTGAAACATTAATTGAGAAAATTAAAAGAGATCAATATCAAAATCTCGTCATCAATATATATCGCTATAAATTAACTTACGTAAGTGTATTTTGATTTTTGTAGTCGTAATTAGAATGTTGGGATCAAAGCAATTAGAAAATAAACAAAACATACATTATTCTAATTCCATAGTATAAATATCCCATAGGAAGATTAATTTTAATGACTCAACTAATTTGATGATGCTTGCACATAATATATATATAATAAAAATCATACACATGCTTTGTTGTTTATAAGGAAAAAAATAAAGGGCATAACAGCCACATATATTGGGTCTCTAATTAGCTGGCTAAGGTATGCAGTGTAGAGCACTATGTGTTCTGTTGGTGGTTGAACCCATGTGAAATCTGTCTAAAGGTAGTGTAATTGAGTTTCTTAGAAGGTACTAATCCTAAATAGATAAAAAAAAAATTAAAAAAACTGTAACATGAATCCTTTTTTTTTTTGACGCAATGACATGAATCCTAAAATATAGAAAGTTAAAATAAAGTTTAAGTAAGTTGTGTCTGAAAGACTTATTAAGATAAACTTTAAAACTCGTATAACACTGATAAATGTACTTATAAATTACCTTTTTATCAATGAAATGCAAATGTTGATGGTAAAAATTGAACCCACATCCTTGTGAAATATGAATTAGCTCATTGCCACGAGTTGGTATAATTAAAATATTAATTATTAGTGTATATATATCATATTAGTATTAGAAATTTGAATTATGAACCTTTTCCTAAACTCCTTCAATTATTCTAGCTCACCTACAAACTAAGGCTGGCAAACAAACCATAACATTATAATAATTGAATTATATACACAATAAAAGGAATATAATAATAAGTTTGGGATTTGATTTTTCGTTGTAATTGCATCACGTATAGTTATAGCTCTTAACCATCTAATTTGAATAAATGGTTAAACTTGTTTTACTGTGTAAGTGATCTAAATCGTTCGATCTCAAATCAACAACTCATATTTATTACCGCGTGAAATTATTTGAATAATGGATAATAGGTAATCTTGGTTGATAAATTTGGTTCCAATAAAAAGTTAAACAAATAAAATATAATAGGTTTGATTTGAGTCAACTTTTTAATAATATTGTCTCAATTCTTAAAAACTAAACTAATAAAGAATGAATTGGTTTGGTTCTTAGACCATATATATGCAAGCCACACACAGATGGCAGAGAGGCACCAACCTGGGGTCTTTCAGTTCTATTGACAATAAGAGAAAGTTTTATATGTTCACAAAATTTAGAAGGCTTAGGCACACACGTATAAAAAGGAAAAATAGAATAATGTATAAATTTATGTGTCTAAACTAGTTTTATATGTCCAGTCCACAATATATATTTTTAAAATATTTGAATAACGTATAAATTTATGTGTGGCTAAATAATTTATATTTAGAATTATGACCAACAAAGTAATTCACATTGTAAATCTTTTTTATTTCATTTGGTTTATGCAAACCAAAATATAATATTAATGGCAAATGGATACTCTCTATTAAAGAGGGAGTTTGTTTTTAGTTTTTCATAAACACCTTCTACTAGAATTGGTGTTGCATGCGGTTAATATAATGTCACATTCATATAGTTGGAATATTTTTATTCGTTAGATTAAGATCAGATAGTCTAAATTTTAAATTTGACATATTTTATTTTAAAGCAAATTAAAATATTTATATCAAAACATGAACCGTTCATTTTTATCTAAGTACTGAAGATGTTAGAAATTCCATCTTAACAGTCTTGTCTTGTTGTAGATCATGCTATGTAGTTAAAATAAGTTTTCAAAGATAACATATTTCAGACCCGAAGTCCTTTGCCAATTTAATGCCAATAAATAAGCAGCTCTCCATTGTAACAACTCGTGGTTTGTTATGATACATCTAATTATATCTACTTTGGTTTATTATCTAGCGGTTAATATTATTCATTTTACACTCTAAAGTGAATCATTCATCTTAAATGAGTCGGATCTATGTTTTAGATTAAGTATATATTGACTTTTAACTTCAAGTATTTTAGTTGTACAAATTTAACCGTCAAGTTTCTTATGATTTTTGCTCCATGTTATTTTTATACCACTGGAAGAAATATTTTGATAAGATCTACACTATCGAAATATATTTTTCAATAAAATTTGCACTCCCGAAAAAATCTTCTGATGAATAGAGAGACATGGAGGAATTCCGATCAATTTAAGGAACAAAGGAACAACTATCTCAAATTGATACACATAATATATGGGCTGATTCAACCCAACTCGTATTCGGATTTTGATCCAATGAGTTAGATGGAACCCCGAGAAGAATTCACTTCCCACTCACACTTTTTTTTCTATCCCCAAAACTTCCATTTTTTCTCTTGAAAAAAAAACTTTGGAACGCGTTTTTTGAAGTTTTCCTAATTTAAATTCGGAACAACGGAAAACACGTTCCAAAGTTTATATCTAGGTAAAAGAATTTCAAAAAGTACGTTCCGAAATTTTTATTCAAAGGTAAAAATGAAATTTCGGAGGTAGAAAAGAAACCTGGGGTGGGAATAGAATTTTTCAAACTCCACCAAACAGCCCAATTTGACAATATCCTGAAATGGATAAGCATGGCCTGGTCAGTCAATCACTCACAAATTCTTTCACTTTTGCTGATTAAAAGAGATATGTATTTTTGTCTCTTATGGATTATGGGGCGCGTCCTACGAAATTTTGAAAAATATCATCCGTTACTTAAGTAGTGGAGACCCCCAAAAACATCCCACAAAATATAACGCCCGCTACTTAAGTAGCAGATGATATAATTTTAAAATTTCTCATTTTTTCTACATTCGTGACTAAAGCCACAAAATGATATTTTGGTCATTTTTAGGGCGCGCGAGTAACTGATGGGATGACTAGGATGACGAAAGTAATTTTCTTAAAAGAATAGAAACATTCTTTACAACTTCTATTTTGTTTCAGCCTGCAAGAAATTAATTAATAATCTATGATATATCATCAGCCGCTATATATATGTTATTTTACTCATTTCCCTTTTTCTACCTTATCATATAGAATTGAAAATTCTTTTGAGCCAAACACAAATAGTTATGTCGTTGCATATTTTAATTCTAACGATATTGTAGCAGTGTCTTTAATTTATTTATTTATATGTGTGTGCGTTTTTTTTTTTAAACATTTTTCTCAAACCAATAAGAGCAGAAAGTGAAACAAATAACAATTACTAATAACTAATCACCTCAAGCAATAAACAAGCAACTATCTTTTACTTATAAAACGAAACTCCTCAATAGCTCCTAAGCAAGTATTACGGTGACGTGGCGCTCTAAAAAAAGGTTTTCAATCACTACTAAAATTTTGCCATCATCTCTTTTAATAATTAACTAATAATAATATAATAAAAAACTAATGCATTATATAATTATAGGTTATAATTGACACTCATTATATATATTCCCCACCGTTATCTATATGGCAAACTTCTCATTTCTATTGAAATGTTGTAACCCTCTTTTAATATATCTCTTTCAATAACTTAATAAATCTCAAATTTAATATTTTTCATCCACTAAATCACTATACAGTGTCTATGTAAGCAGGAAAAAAAGGTCACTGTGAATTTAGCGACTCTCACACGAGAGACTCTAATTTTTTTTTTCCCAACTCTACTAAAACCTTGCCATTATACCATATATTAATAATTATTAATAGTATATTAAAAAAACTAATTAATTATAAATTTATAGGCAATAATTGACACTCATTGTAAAATTAATAAATAGTGACCCAAGTTCTCCCCTCTAGACAAAAATATATAGACATGTAGAGATAGAGATTATATATATGAAAGGCTCCAAATTAAATTCTACTCTTGATATTCCTGTAAATGTAACCTACAACATAATAAAAAAAATAGTGCTTAATTTTCAATTTCACTCATACTCTTATAACCACCACTTATCACACATTTGTTTTCATCTTTGTCCTTCACATTTGACACTTTCAATAGTACTCATGAGATCAAACATCTTCAAGTTGTACATAACTACATATGTTTAGAGGCGAGGAAGATTTGAAAGAGAACCTATATAGGTGAACTTTATCTATCTTATCTCTTGAAATAATTCTTTTTCATATTAGAGGATACCTATTTTTTGAAAGAAAAATTTAATTATTTTTAGCGTGCATGTGAGTATTTTACCATGTTTAATTGTTCTTTTGTAGTAAATATAGTGCATGTGAGTATTTTAGCGTGCATTAACAAAATCATGATTATGCCTGTTCAAAAGATGTGAAAGGGTTTTCGGAAAAAATGAAGATGAAAAAATTTAGGTAGATTTGAAGGAGAATTTATGAGGTAAGTTTTGTCTATCCTTTTAAAATAATAAACATTTCTCTACGCTTTTGTATACATTTGTATTCAATTGTTTACTAAATTTATCATATATTCCTTTTTTTTAGGCATGTTTATATCTTTCTCGACAATCTAAGCCTACTATCAAAGTTGTTACGCTTTGAATGTAACCCAAAAGAAGATAACATATATTAGTTAGTATAAATATGGTTCTCATCAATGAGAAGTCGGAGAAATCACATGTGATTCAAGTAACAAATGGTGAAACCAAACTTTGCAAGTTTAACATCGATTATGGTGAAACAATATCAAGGTAGCAAATCCCACTATAATATTTCTCAAGTTGATTAAATTTCATTGGTTTGTATCACTGTAATGTGTATAATGATATGTCATAACAATCTCAATGATTTTATTTATTTATTCAATTCTTACTCTTATTTGTATTGGTTTCTAACTATATGTAGTCCCTTGAATTTTGATGATAAAAAATGGAGTGAAAATTGATCTTGGAGGCATTCAATTAAAGGAGCTCGGTCCAAAGAACTTAGAACTATAAACATGTCTTATTTTTAAATACTATTTTATCTATAAGGTGTGTGTGATATATTTTGATTTCAAGAAACTTATAGAAACAAAAACAAAGTTGAAAATATTTAGTCTATTTTTGTTGTTAATGGCCTTAGATTTGAAGAAGCTCTTAGATTTTTGCTTTTAAGTCTTATTATTTTTTATTTTTATAAAAGCTAAAGGTTTTGTTATTTGGCTTAGATAAAAAAGAGTTCATTCCTTAAAAAAAAATCAAATTCAACATCTCATCTCATTCTTACACATATATCTCACTCTTTTGTTTTAACTTGCAATTTGAACAATTTTCAACACTTTATATAATTATACTTATCCCATCTCATTGTTACACATATATATCACTCTTTTGTTTTGACTTACACACATATCTCACATATATAATCATGTTTTAAAATAGTAACGATTAATCATTTAACTATCTTTTATCTTTTATCTTTTACTTATAAAAGGAAGCTCCATGATAGCTCATAGGCAAGCATTTTGCTTATGTGGCACCTCTAAAAAAATTTCATGTAATTTCTCATTTTAAGTAGATGATAAATAAATAAATATAAATAATAATGCATATATTTAAAGTTTGAGTTACAAAAATATTTTAGTTCAACCTTTCAAAAAATGATGCCTTATTAGTTATTATCTTATTAGTTATTATACTCCACTAAGTTAATTTAACGTATAATAATCATTAATAGGAAGAAAAAAAACTGCCATTGAGACTATATATAAATACATATTTTGATAGTATTTGTCTTTAATTTTCACTAAATTGTAACTTAATTTCTTCTACCTATTCACTTATCTGATCATTTGTTTGGTCTTTTCATATTCAAATTACATCTAATTTATCTACATTATTCTACCCACAAAAAAAGGTTGCATTATTTGGAAATCAATCATAAAAAACACATTAATTAATTTATTAATATGAAGGAAAAAAAACGTTAGATATCAGTGTATGGTTACATGATAGTTTTATGTATAAATTCTTGCCATAACATTCATCATTGGTTGCAACATGATGATTTTTGCTCTTCTTCTCCTTTGATTTGCTATGGGTCAGTTAGTTGTTCTTCCCTCTCTTTTGTTCCTATATTTACTTTTTCGATTGATCAATTGGTCAATATATGTCAAATAAATAGTTTCTTTTTTTCTTAGATTCATACTTTTTTTTTTTGCAAATTTTCTACATAACAATTAGGATTGAGAGAATTTCATATTTTTCATGATTTTTTTTTTTTTTTGATATTTTCCATGTGTTTGCAGATTACAAATTCAGTGTCTCAATCAACATAAAAATACCATATGAGGTAATTAAAGAAACAATATACTTCATCTTCTTATTTTTTGTTGATATATCTTGGGGTTTTTATGAGATAATAATTTACTTAGAATTAAGTATATGATTCTATTGTTTCTCTTGAAGTTATTGAGGCTAAAGTGAAATAATGAGTGATTTTATTTTTTTTGGATTTATATATTTTTTGTTTGTGTTGAGTGGTTTTATATGTGATTTTTTTTTGTCTAAGTTGTGTACATTTATTAACATATAATCACAATGTCATGCCTTCTTCAATCTTTATATTTTTATCATATGTTTGCCATTAATATTTGAATCAAAAAAATAATTGTTAGATTTTTGGTGAATTTATTTTAAGATTAGTTCGTAATTAATTTATTCTTTGTGAAAAATCTGTCAAGTATAAAAGGGGAAAATGTTATTCATTATACTAATTGATAGCTTTGAAAATTATACTATATGGTTGTCAAACCTTGATATACTCGATGGTTTTGAAAATATTTAGAATATAATTGTAGTTTTATTGACAAATTAATGTAGTTTTTATTCATCAATTTTACACTTTAAAATTAATCTGTTGTATCTCTTATTAATCTCCAAGTTGAATATTTGGAACTTTTGAGTCTTAAATTATCTTTTCAATTTCTACATTTTTATTTATTAATTAATATTTTATGTCTCTATTTTCAATCGTTATTTCAGATTATATTTTATTGAATCCAAAATAACACGGGTTGGAGCCTCTCTTGCATGTTAAATTTGAGGAAAAGCAAGTGATCAAGTTGTTGATAGCTTTGAAATTGATATATAGCTTAATTGGCCGTTTCAACCGAGTTGTTGATAACTTTGAAATTGATACTATATGGTTGTTCATAAAATAACAAAAATAAGTACATACAGGGTTAAAGGAATGTTTATACTGCTAAAAAAAATAGTGAGATATTTGTAAGAAGAAGATGGTATTTTTTTTTTTAAGCAAAAATAATAAGATGACATATTAGATTGAAATTATTCTAAAATAATAAACTTATTTACCTGGTAGATAAAAAAAAAGTATATATGAAATAATTAAACCTAAATTCAAATAAGATATGAAATCATCCTCCAAACATATATATTGGCAACAAAATATAATCATGTTTATATAATAACAAAAACAAACTAAATATTCAAGCAAATATTATTAAATAACAAAGTCAAAAACTAACAATAAATTGGAAGGGACACAAACCTCACCAAGAAAAAGAAACAGTAAATTAAAAAATTGGGGACTAAGAAAGTCGAGATAAAATTTTACTAAATAAATATGTGATATGAAACTTCGAAAGAACGAGAGGGGGTAAGTAGATGAGTTATTTGATGCCTTAAATTGCATAGAAGAGAGTAAGTAGTTACACTATTTGATACCTAATTTTCTAAAAAAAAGTCAAAGCCACCATATGTATGAATCATAGTATACTATAACAAGGTTTTTCCCAACATTTATCATGGACAATATTGTAAACATATATAAGTCTTTTTGTCTCCAACTCTTATTGAAAAAAATAAAAAAAGTGATACGTCAAAATAAAAAGCAAAGTGACATTTAACTATACAATTACAACTCACTTTTAAAAAAAAATACAATTGCAACTCACATAAAAAAAAGTAAGATCTTATACATATTTATACTATTAAAATAAAACTACGATTTAAATAAAATAAAAAATTTATATTTCTAAACAACTTTTTTTTATTTTTATACATATACTAATACTAATATTAAATATAATCACATTTTAAATAAAATGATATCTATTATTTAACTATGTAATTATACTTATGACAATTATTATTTTCACTTATAAAAATATTTTAATTATATAGTTTAATCGGACCCGTGCAACGCACAAAAGGAAGCTCCAAGATAACTCATAGGCCTCCATTTTGCCTATGTGGCATGCTTTAGAGAGCTTCTTATATATATTAAAAAAATATTCTCTTGACATTTCATTATATTGATGGTGCTCTACTAAATTATGTGTAATGATGCATTAATAGATTAAAAAAAAAATAGTCCATTAGTGAGAATTTAGCAACAAGAAGAGTTAGAGTCAAGGTTATGCAATTGTTGAGCTTCCCTAATTGATGATATATGTAACTTATAAGATTTTTAAGATCATATATATATATATATATCTAGAGAATATATTTGTGTCTTCAATTGAAACTCTTAATCTTTGTTGGCAAATTTGTTTTTAGTTGATTATGGATTTGCACAAGGTGATACAAAATACATAATTTCTCTCCTTTTTATATATTTATTTATGTTTGGCTCTTGAGAGATTGAAAAGATAATTTACTTTTGAAGGTATTGATCATACACCTATTGTCAACATGAAACATTGCCGTTGAGAGCTTTAATATGCGGTGCGAACTTTAAGGTCATTTTGATACTACTATTTTTTGAATAGATAATTTTTTTTATATATAGAGATCCATGTTAAATATAATGTGATTTTTTTTTCTATGTGAGCCGTCTTTTTAAGATTTAATTTTTCTATCTATTTTAAATTAATAGTTTTCTTATTTTTGCAATTAACATTCTTTTGTTGGTTTAATGTGAAGTGTTATTCTTTTTCATGTCTTAGTTTATCATTTTTTTTATGAAGAAATTTCAATGATCTGGTGGATAAGGTGCACATACCATCCAACGAAAGGTAAATTTATTTATAAATCTTCTACCATAAGACTTTTTTTTTTTGGATCAAGCATGTTACTTTATTATATTTTATAGATCATAGTGGAAAATTATATTCCCTATACAAATATTGATATATGCAACATATATACTGTGATAGATCATATATAACTACATAAAATTTATTTTTAATTAGACCGATACTTTTTTTTCTTTTCAAGTTTGGTTTTCATTTTTATATGCTTAACAATTAGAAAGATATATGTGTAAGCATTTTGGATATTTTAAACGAATATCTATATATAATTTATACTTATTACAATAATTTTTTTTCATTTATAAAAATATTTTAATTATATATTTTAATTGAACCCGTGCAACGCACGGGTTTACCCCTAGTATAATATAACGCAATCAAACCAAGCAGTAAAGGAGTAAAGATGAATAAACACACTAAAATTGGTTATCTAATTTGGCCTAAATTGACTTGCGTCTAGAAGAGAGAACAACTTTTCTATATATTATCAATAAATGCTTACAAGAGATACAAAAAAATTACATGAAAATAGTTTCAAGAGTTATTCAAGAGTAAACCATATTTTTTACTATTTTATCTCAATCTCTCATACAACAAAGAGAGTTACAAAAATAATCAATTAATTGATCGTCAATAGTCACCTCATCTCTAGTTAAACCCCTCCACAAACAATTAGGCCAACTCATACACCACTCTTCAGATAACTGAAACCACCATCTAACTACTCATAGTCACCCTATCTTCTCGAAACCAAGTAAAATGCCTCTCACCCACTAGGCCAACCAACTCAACGAACTCATTGAACCTCTCATGCTCCTCGCTGTAACGCCCCCACCCCTACCCCTCCTTTCCTCCGTCGATCTAAAAGGAGTTGATTTATAACTATACGAAGGAAGGATAATAATATAATTACATTTGTATATAAATAAAAAAAAATCTTGACTCCCTTTAAGATCCTACATTTCTTGATTCGTTGTCTAAAAAAAATCTTACGTAGACACAATCATTGACCAAAGATTCATCTCTTAAAATAAATAAGCTAAAAACATCATATTCAAACCCCACTCTACTTTTATTTTTTTCATTATTCTCATGTATGTAACAAAATAAATAAAATATCTTAGACATAACAATCTTGTTGTACATTACATGTTGCAGGCTAACATGTCACCACGTACTCTTATTATATATCATTCCAAATCAACCTTTGTTTTTTTCCTATGTCTCACTACACTTTCACTTTTCTTTTTCTCTTTTTGCTTTGAATATCTCTTATATCTCTATAAACCTTTCTTTACTCTATTCATGGCTTCCAACACCACCCTTCTCGACCCAATACACTTCTCCGGCGACCATTCCCTTATTCCGGCAATACCCTATCGCCGGAAACATCGAAATTCAACCATTGTCGTCGCTCTTCGTCGCAGAGGTAATCACAAGAAACATTCGGGGATTAACTCCCCTGTGAATTTCATCAGACAAGGTTTCGTGAAAAATGAGGTTTCAGCTAGGAAGCTTGCAGCTGGGTTGTGGCAGTTACGGTTTGTTGAGGTTTCAGGTAATGGTGGTGATGTTATCATTGATGGATCGTTTCGTTCTTCCAATTCTAAGGTATGTGTTTGTCTCAATGTGAAATTTTTCTTCTCTCTAATTAATTTGACCATGGTTTTAATTTGTGAATTTGTGATTAAGTGGTATTAAAGGACATTACAAAGACTAACTGAAATGTTGATACCGATAATAATTCGATAAAAATATATTAATTGAATGTAATCAGATAAGTTGGTATCTGACACCAGAGACACGTTTAATCAAAATTCAAAAGTGCCGGTCTTACAAAATTTGCAATTGTGCAGACTGCAATTTAAAACCATGAATCTAAGGGCTCTAGAGTGCAATGCAATTGTGTTGATAATTTTAGGATTGCAAATATGATATTTGTTAAGAAGAATCAGCATGTTTCTTGTGAATTAATGTTAAGTACATAATTAATGAAAATTTTAATTTTTAAACTATAATTTAACTTGTTATTTTTTTAATCATTGGCTATAGTTTATATATATCTTTCTTACAAGATCATATGTTTGCTTCAGCTACCAAATGGGAATGTGAATTATCAAAATTCTAAGGAGAAATTAAAAGCAACAAAAGATCAGAAAAGAAAGCATGTAACCATCTTGCGTTCAAGAAATGGACTTTTATGTGAGGTGCCATTTACATTATGCTTATTATCATTAATTAATGTGAAGAAGTTTTACATCGCTTGCGAGATAGCCTGAATATATATTTATATTTTTCTTACAATGTTCCTACCAGATG
Source organism: Trifolium repens (assembly GCA_030408175.1). NCBI lineage: Eukaryota > Viridiplantae > Streptophyta > Magnoliopsida > Fabales > Fabaceae > Trifolium > Trifolium repens. The sequence continues at coordinate 7,893,568 of CP125839.1, forward strand.
AGCTATGCTCATTGTATGTAATATGCAGAGACCGGCATTTGAACTCTGGTACTCCCACTAATTAGTATTAGTATTATTAGTAACCATCTTGATTAGACACTAATTTATTTTACCTGTGGATTTTGTCCTCAGCTTGAAGCATTTATGCCATTTATCAAATCTTCAAAAGAAGGGGAAACAAAATGGAACCATTCTATTAATGAAGCATTCAATGATTCCACAATGATTCATAGAAGAAGGAAGAATCTAAAACACAGAAAAATAGAAGGTCAACATGACTCTATTGCCACCATTCTGCTCGAAGAACTTCTTCGAGCTCAAAAGTCGATTAATAAACTTAAAGCTAAACAGCATTCCTCTAAGAAAAAATTCGAGCAAAATCTTGAAGACGAAAAAGTGTTATGGAAATGCAAAGAACAAAAGAAGATTGAAAAAATGTTAGATGAGTTAAAGGATAAGTTGGCAAGGGAGAGAAGAAGTAGAGAGAGGATGGAGTTTTTGAATAACAAATTGTTGCGTGAATTGGATGTGGCGAATGAATCAGCCGAGTGGTTTATGAAAAACTACAAAAAAGAAAGGAGAAAAAGAAAATTAACAGGGCAAGTGTGTGATGAATTGGAGAAACAAATAGGAAAAGACAAAGCTAACCTTGAGAAGCTAATGAGGGACTCAATAAAAATGTACAAGGAAGTTGAAGAAGAGCGGGAGATGATGCGAATGACCGAGCAATTGCGCGAGGAACGCGTACAAATGAAGCTAGCCGATGCAAAAGATATGCTTGAAGAAAAATATAATCAAATGGTAGAGTTGATCGCCTATCTACAAATGTTCCTAAGATCAAGAGGTGATGAAGTTAACGATAACGAAATAGAGGATGCTCGGTTGATCAAACAAGTGGTTGAATCGGTAAACATTCGACAAATTCTAGAACTTTCTTATAATTTCTCAAAGTCAGGTGACAATGTATTTCCAATCTATGAAGAATGTAGCGAAAAAGCTGGTATGGAATATTCTTCGAGACTTGCCTGTAATCAACAATCGTGCCGCGACGATGATTGGTACAAACAAAAGGAGTGTAACATGAATGGTGAAACTACTACTTCTTTATGTAAGGATTATGTTGAAGGTAGCTTCAAACAAGGAAACTCAACAAATCACAATATCAATCCTCACATAACTCGTGGGATGCAAGGATGCATAGAATGGCCAAAATGTATTCCAAAAACTAATTCCAAAGTTATTCCTTTGGAAGAAAGAATGAAAAACCAGAAATCTCAATTGCAACATATTCTTAAGCCAAAGGCCTTTTAAGCCTTTTTTGTAAAGGTTGATTACTTGGTGCATTTTTGAATGAACGGTGAATTTTGAAAAAATTTAATGAAACTGTAATTTTGTTGAAACTCTAAAGTGTAGTTTTTGTCAAAATCGCAGGAATTGACCGTAATATTGTGCAATTTTCACTGCGAATTCAAACATCCAAATAAAATGTGAAAAGAATTTGATATATTGTCTTTTTTTGGATAAGTTTTGGTTACATTGTGTGCTAAAACATTGTAATTTTGTGTATTTTTTTTTCTTCAGAATATTGGAGTACACCAATTTCTTTTGAATGTATATAGCATATTTTGTATCTCAAGAGTAATTTTCACTCAAAAGTCAAAACATGTTTTGGAACCAATCATGCTAACTTTTGAAAGCTAGGGATTCTTCAATGGAATAAGTGAAAAGTTAGAAATGTTTTATTAGAATCAATTATTGAAGTTGTTATTGAAATTGACTGCTCTGGATCAAAGAAAGGAAAATTTTGTGGCAATTGGCTAGTAATCTTATAATATCCTTTTCTTTATGTTATTTTATGAAAAATAACACTTTAATAAAATATATTCTCTCATTTAAACATAATATATCCAACAAAAACATAAAAACTCCATGTGAAAAATAACAAAGACAAGAAAATAGCATCACAATATTCACCAAAGATCAAGTCTTTCATCATACACAAATTTATTTTTATCATTAAATCAATATGATAATATGTCACATCATATTTCAGTTGATTGAATAGTATAACTCATCAAACAAATGATGAAAATAAGTTTATGAATGGTGAAAAATTTATCTCATTTATACACCATAGATTTAGCCCTAGACATGGCAAATGACAAATACTTTAAGGGTCCGTTTGGTGCGCAGGATATGATAGTGTCAGGATAGGATATAAAACAGGATAAGGATATGATATGATATGATATGATATAAGCAGGATAACAATTATCCACAGTTATCTTATCATATGTTTGGTGCAGATAGGATAACAAACATGATAACAATCGTATAATGTTTTTAATATATATCTCGCTCATAATAATATAATAAGATATATATATCATATTCTAATTACAAAATTAACATTGTAAAATAATTATTTAAAAAAAATTATTTTGTAATACTTTGAATTTTATAAATAAAAAATTTAAATAAGCAATCAAATATATATTTTCATATAAATTTAAATAAAATAATGAGCAAATAAACATGTTAAATTTTTATATGAATATGATCAAATAAATAACTTAAAAAAATATGTTAGATAAGGTAAATAAATATATCATATATTTTATATGTAAATAATAAAACTACCATTGCAAGAGAATTATATTTAATTTGTTATAAAATTTAAATTAATATCCCTATTTTGCAATTTTTAATAATTATTTTACTTAAAATATTGTAATTACAATATAATTTTGATTTTTAAATTTATGTAAATTACAAAATTATCCTTCTGAGAAAATCGTGTATATATTTAAAAATTAATTTTTTTTAAAATTTACTATCAAATTATTTTATTATTTTATTATTAATATTTTATTAATTTTCATTTTTTATTTTAAAATATATTTTATCAAATAAATGGGTAAATTATTTTCTTATCCTATCCTGCCTGTATAACCCAGCTTAAACTCAGGATAATAATTTTAACTAGAGAGACAGGATAGGATAAGTTGCAGGATTAACTTATCATATCATGTTGGTTCACCAAACACTGGATTAAGACAGATATGATACAGTTATCCTATCATGTCTCTTATCCTGCGCACCAAACGGGCCCTAACTTTCTTGGTGGTGCCTTCATGTTTTTTTTTTTTGACAAAAGTGATGCCTTCATGTTGATACTTACACCCTCTGATTAGTACTATTAATAAAAAAAAATATTTTGATTTATTAAATAACTATATTTAATTTATATAAATAAATCAGATATATGAATAAAATTAAGAAAACATCTTTTAGTTATAATAGTGTGACAGGAGGATAATTAGTAATTAAACACAAGATGGAATGATTAACTGTGACCCCAGAAAGTGTTATTATGTCTGCTAAAATGTTTTCACACCTAATGTTACGCCTATAATTTCTGCTATCTTACTTTGCTGGCTAACATATTGTTGATTGATTGTATAGTAGTTGCTCCTCTTATACCATCCGAGATTCCTGTTCAAATCCATGCACCAAATTCAATTAAGGTTGAATGACTGATGATTTAATTTTTGGTGAATTCTTTGATACTCAATTTATATCGTTAGGTATCGTCGTATCGATATATTTAGTCAAATTAATATAAAAATATAATATGATATTGAATTTTATTTAGAGTGTATTGGACTACGGATACCCAATAATATATGTTGGGTACAGTGGCGCGGAGCTAGGCTAAAATGTCCGGGGGAGGGTGTGATGGAGCTTTCAAAAAAAAAATCTAGGATAGTTAAAAGTTCATAAACCGTTAATTTTGATAGGGTCTTACTATCATATTAACTGAGAGAAACTCAAACAAAATAACACTTACAGATCACACCTTTATTCATAATCAAAATAAACTCAAGAAATTATAAAGACCAGATTTTTATATTTTGTTAAACTTGATCCGTGGTGCCCAAAAACATTGAAGAAAATTTTTATAGAAAAAGATACAAATTCAATTTGAAAACTCTTGGGTACCAAAATGTTCACGTTAATTTTGATTGTAAACTCTTTTATATTGAATTTAAAATGCTTAAAAGTTTTTTATTTTTTTTACAAAAAAAATGCTTAAAGCCTTAAAAGTTGACATGTATGTTTGTCATAAAATAAAATTACATGTATTTGAACTGTTTGATTAAAATATGACGGTGACTTGCTAATTGCATGAAATCTAAATCACTTTATTGTTGTCTTTGAAGATGTTTATTATGTATGTACATTTACTCTCTCTTTTCCTAATCATAAAGTCATTTTGAAATATTTCTTTACCCTTGAATTAATATACATTATTAATCAATTGACTTCCATGACTTAATTTAAATATAAGTGTTTTAAGAGCATCTCCAATAAGAGTATCATAGAGAGTTTCATAAATTAATGATCCATACCTTACTTTTTTTTTTTTATCATTGCAGTTTCATGACGTGTCATAGAGAGTATCAAAATTGATGACACGGTACCTTATTTAAGGTACTGTATCATCAATTTAATATTACCTTTTTTTTATATCAAATTAAATAGAATTGATTACTTGTTAATAATATATGATACTCAAAGTGGTATCACCATTGGAACGAAATATGTATGAATTGCATAAGTATTACATGACATTGTATGGACCACTTTTTAGTGATGTATGCTACCGAAGGTGGTATCACCATTGGAAATGCTCTAATAAATTGAAGGCATTGTTAGTTGAACTCTACATATAATATCTTCCATCTTCATTAACCATTAGGTGTGAAATGATAACATGATGACATAAAATTTATAGGATCTCAAAATTTTGAGTTGAAACCTCCAAAATTTTGAGGTCTGATGCTGTCGTTCGCCCTGTATCTCCATAGGAGCCGACCGTGAGGCATGATGACATGAAGTTACAAAATCCCCTATGTTCCCTCGGATTAATGTGTGTTGTTAGGAACATATGATGGGGTGATATATGTAGGAACAAACTTTCCACTGCATGCAAGAAGAACAAATAACATGATAATTATCCTTTTACCTACTTATTGGGCCTCTAATGAATACAAGAGGAGATTGATGTTTCGTGCCTCCCACTATTACAACAATTGAGAAAATTGACTTCTTCAAATATCTTTTACTCCCTCCGTCCTTATTTATAAGAACTAGTTTGACAAAACACGGGTATTAAGAAAGTAGATTTTAGTATTAAATTGATTGACAAATAATATTGATTTTACATGTTTACCCTTACAATTAATTGTAGTGTTTTGTATCAAACAAAAGAGAATTTAATGCTATTAAAAAACTATGCAAAGTAAATAAGGGTAAGTTTGGAAGAAAAAAAAAATTAATATTATTGATAATTAATAAAAGATTCTTATAAAAAAGGACAATTTTTTTGTCAAACAAACTCTTATAAAAAAAGACGGAGGAAGTATTATTATCCACCTTATTAAAGTGCATTTACCTCTGCATTAATCCATTTCAACACATTTTCCCTGTTTTCCGCATGTTTTCCTATATTGAAACTAGCATCCAAATTCCAAACCCGTGTCAAGCACGGGTAAAAATAAGTTTATAAATTTATTGACTTATTATGAAAAATATATTTTACTTTAAATTGAAATTAAAATTTTAATTGCTAATGGAGGATAATTAATAACAACTACATAAATATTTATCATCTTATATAATTTAATAATTAAAATAACACCATGTAATAAAAAGTCATCCATATACTAATGCATAAGTAGAAATATATGTTCCTGTAGAAATTACAATAAAAAGTCATCCGTATATTAATGCATAAATAGAAATATATGTTCCCGTATAAATTACAATAAAAAATATAGGTCACGTATAAATATTAAAAAAAAAAGGTTTTCATATTAATATATCAGTCAAAATATAAACTATAGTATACATTACAAAAAATAAAATAAATCCCACATTAATATATAAAAAGAAATATAAGTTTAAGGCATCCTGTATACCATATGTTGATGATATTTTAAAAATAATCCCGATTTGAACATTGATTTGTTATGATGTACATTTAATAATATATTTGATCTATAATATATTTGCTAGACTATTTGACAAAAAAAAAATTATTTTACATTTGTTTGATAAATTAAATCTATAACATAGATCAGATAAATCAATTATGTAATATATTTATAAAAAAAATTGCTTTTTTTTTTACAAAAAAAAAACAATATTCGAGAGTACATCGATCAAAATTAATACATTACATATTTAATTTCGCTAATAAATAACATCTAGATTGTACAAAAATTTAACCCTTTTTACTAATAAATAATATCTTGTTTGTCTGATCAAAGATTTTAATTTTCTCTCTCTCTCTTAGAACCAGCGCTCTGACCTCTCTCTTAAACCCTTAGCCGCCTAACCCTAACCCTCTCAATCCAAACTCAAATATCACGATGTAAGCATTCCAGTGGTGGTGCGATGAGTTTTTTGCTCCGCACCACCGTTTTGAGCCACGTTTAAGCTGTTAACCCCTTCTTCTCCGGTAGCCACCGTAGCTCTAGATCTTCCCGTCTCTGTCACAGTTGCCTTTCTATCTTGCGGTCGTCGTCGTTGCAAGGATCGGAATGGTTGGTTTCCAGCCTTGTCGATTAACTCTCCTCCTTCGTTGGCTTCTAGGTGGTTGGTTGTGCTTCTTCGGTTGGTCGTGATTCTTGGTGGCTGTTCCTTCTCCAGCTTGCCTTGGACTGGTTTGTGGTTGGTGTCTCCTTTGTTTTTCTAATTCTTTCCCAGATTTGTTGAAATCTGCAGACGCAAAGGTTTCATCACTACAACGGCGGATTTGGGGTGGTTTTCACTGTGGTTTTGCTTTTTCTGCTATGTTATTTTTTTCCCTTTTGTGTGTACTGTTTTTTTATTTTCTTTTGTAATGTTTGTTGTTATGCTTTGTGTTCTTGATCAGAGATTGGGTGGTAATTTCAGGTCCTCCTAGTTTGGTTTCGTAAACCCGTTTGGGTTGGCTCTATTAACCCGCAAGGGTTTGGTTCTCTAACGTGTTGCACTTATCCCTCGATCTGAGTGTCACCCGTCGTTTGCTCGAAAGAGCTTTTATGCCTGTTGCTGCTTTGCTCAGGGGCTGTTGGCACGTGGGTCTTGTTCCGTGTTGGCGGAGGATTCATTCGCCAAGTTTTAGTCCCTTTTGATCTTTGCCGATGTGGTTACTCTTCATCTTTTTTTGTAACTTAGTTTCGCGCCCGTACGCGGGTTCGCTGGGTTGCGCTCGTGATGAGTGTCGGTATTGGTAGATTTGATTAGGGTTGTTTTTTCCTGGTTCGTCATGTTGTATTACTTTGAATTGTAACTGGGTAAGGTCTAATGTCCCCCCGGTCTCTGTATCTCTCTTTGTTTTTATTTATTATATTTTTCGTTTGGCTTAAAAAAAAATTAATATCTTGTTTGTCTATTTCAACGCTCTTTATAAATGCTTTAAAAGACTTTTTATTTGAACATTATTAATAAAAGTACTTATATTCAATTTCAACCTCCTGGTTGTCCACAATTTTATTGGTCTTGGTCTTTAGATTATGAAAAACATTTTAAAAATTAAAATTATTATTAACCGTAACACTAACAATTATTTTTGTAATAAATTTATGAGATTTGAATTTTATCACTTAGGTTAGATAAATCAATTATTTAATATATTTTTTAAAAAAAGTTTTTGCTTTTATTGTGTGACTAAAATAAGATATTTATTCATACTGGTACAATACATATTCAACATCGCTAAAAACAAAAGGATGAATCTGCGAACAAATTCACAACATCCAAATTAATAGAATAAAACGGCATACTCAAGACTACAAATAATGTGACAAAATAAAAGTAACCGAAATACTCATGTCTCTGGATCTACAATATCGTTGATGATCTTGTCATTGGTTGAATCATTGTTGATCTGTCATTTTGAACCAAACAAACACCGCAACAAGACAGAAAAGCAAACGAACATTGTATCAAAATGGAAGATCATACGAACACCGCACGAAGATGAAAAGTCAAACAACGTCGCACTGAGATGAAGAAATCACAAAATAAAATAAACCCTAATTTATGTGAAAACCACTTATTTAGATTAAAGCAGGCCGGGGAAAAAAAGATGAGCAATGCTAATTCTTACGAGCAACGTGACATACGAAACACAAGAATTCTTACATGGAATGGTTTTACTGGTTGAAATTATTAAAGTTCCGCATTTAGTGGAAAACATGCAGGTGATGGCTTAAAAATTAACGGGTAAGATTCATTGATATGTTTCGTTTCGTAAACTCTGACATTTCCCTTTTTATTTATTTTATAAATGAAGCACATATGATTCTTGCCTTTCCTATGCCACTTCATCGTAAGACTTAGCAATGCTCATCTTAAACTTTTATTTTTCTTCTTAAGTGTACATCTTGTGTTATTTAATTCACCATCGGACAGATTCAGATTATGAGCATTCGCTCACCACCAGATAGATTGTGAGAATTCATTCACCAGATAGATTGCGAGCTTTCGCTCATCAAATAGACAGATAGAATCAAATAAAATAAATTAATAGCAGAAGCAATCAGACATAATCGAACCAAATTAAATAAAATAAATAAATATGCACCACACAGAGTAAGCTTTCAAACTCTCTCTGATCGGAGCACAAAGTCTCTCCTTCTCACCGGAACCGAAAGTCAATCAAATCAAACCAAATAGAACTAAACCAAGAAATGAGCAAAATACTCTCATAGAACCAAAATACTTACGTGGGTTAACTTCTACAAACACCCTACCAAAATACTTGTTCCGAAGTAGACAATTACTGCATCATACCTATCACAATAAATTATGAAGATTTCTCTTCCCACTCCCTGCTTTTCTTTTTCACCCCCTGAGTTTCCGTTTATACCCTTAAAAAAAGTTCGGTAAATGCGAACCAAACTTTTTAAATGATTGAAAACACATGTTTTTAATACACCAAACAGATACTGATGACAAAAAGGCACTAGATAGCTCTAAAACATTAGTTACTTAGACTAGTTTGTTTTGTAATTTTGGCTTAGTCTTACTCTGAGTTTAGTGGTTATTACTTTCTTGTCCTGTATTCTTACTCCTATATATATGGAGTAGATGTAATCATTTTACAATTAATGGATCATTTTATTCTATCATAATATGGTATCAGGTACTTCTCTCTGAGAAGTTAGTTCCGATCCATGGCAAGTTAGTTACAGATTGTAACCGTTTTACTTCCCTCGTTTTTCCCTCATTCTTGAGCTTCATCGTTCTCTTCTTGAACCTTTTCTCTGCAATTTTCTCGTCCTTTCTCGCCGTTTCTTGCTCTGATCATCATGCCTCCACGCACCGCACCGGTGATTCCTCAACCAGATACCGATTCGGCACTCTATATCCATCCGAGCGAAGGACCTAACTCCATCAACGTCGTTCCGAAATTGACTGGTCCAAACTATCTCGCATGGAGTAGATCTATGAAGCGAGCACTCGGAGCTAAGAACAAGCTCTCTTTCATCGACGGAACCATGGCGATTCCGGCACCTCTCGATCTGAATCGCGCTCAATGGGAGCGTGGTAACTACTTAGTTTACTCGTGGATCTTGAATTCCGTTACAGATCCGATTGCTTCTACGATCGTGTTTCACGACAACGCCATCGATGTTTGGCTTGATCTTCAAGAACGTTTCTCAAAAGCTGATCGAATCCGTGTCGCTACTCTTCGTAATTCGCTCAACAACCTCAAGCAAGGTACTAAATCCGTTCTTGACTATTTTACTGAGATGAAATCGCTTTGGGAAGAATTGAATTCGCATCGTCCTCTTCCCAATTGCACATGTGTTCATCCTTGTCGGTGTCCTGCTATGCAACTTGTTCGCACTTATCGTCTCGAGGATCAGGTGATTCAGTTCCTTACCGGTCTCAATGATTCTTTCTCTGTTGTTAAAACTCAAGTGCTTCTGATGGATCCTCTTCCTGGCCTTAACAAAGTTTATTCGTTGGTTATTCAAGAAGAGAACAATCATCCACCTCTTCCACTAATTGATGAATCTTCTTCTCTGATTAATGCTGCTCAGAAGTCTGCCAATCGTGGTAAAGGTCCCTCCAATGGTGGTGGTAAGAACAACTCTAAGTATTGTACCTTTTGCCATCGTAATAATCATGTTGTTGAGTTCTGTTATGCAAAACATGGTTACCCTGGCCAAGGAAGAAATGCAGCATCTGTTAATGTGTCCACTAATGAAGGTGGTGAAACATCCAATGGTCACACTGAGGCTGGTAATTCAACGTTGTCCAATACTGTTATTTCTCAAGATCAACTCAATCAGCTCATGGCTATTTTGCAACAAGTGACTCTTCCTACTTCAGCTCAGTCTTCCTCTTCCACACCTTCATCTAGTGCTAATCAAATTTCCACTCTGGCTCATGGTCTTCCACCAATTGAGCCCTCACCAGGTATTGTCTCCACCCTTACTTGTTCTGTCACCATTAATGATTCTTTTTGGCTCTTAGACTCTGGAGCTTTTGATCATGTTTGTTCATCCCTCAATTGGTACTCGTCATTTTATAGAATCAAACCTATTCATATTAAACTTCCTAATGGTAACTCTGTACTTGTTCAATATGCTGGTACTGTTTCCTTTTCACCTACACTTTATCTTACACATGTTTTATATTCCCCTGATTTCCAACTCAATTTGATATCCATTGCAAAGTTGTGTTCTTCTTTAAATTGTTCTGTGCTTTTTAATACCTCCAATTGCATCTTACAGGATGTGAAATCCAAGACGATGATTGGTTTGGGTGAGCATGTGGATGGTTTATACAAATTGCAAGTACCACCATCGCTTCTTGCTTCTCATACTACCTCACTCACACCTTCATCCTCCATCAATAATATTGCTATCCAGCATCAGACCATACCTGCTTCTGCTATTTGGCATTTTCGATTAGGACATGTTTCTAATTCTAGACTTTCCTCTATGATTTCAGTGTACCCTTCTATTTCTGTTGATAATAAAGCTGTATGTGACATATGTCACTTTGCTCGACAGCGAAAACTACCTTTTTCTATAAGCACTTCTGTTGCTCAATCAAAATTTGATATGTTGCATTGTGATATATGGGGTCCTTTAGCTATTTCTTCTGTTCATGGCCATAAATACTTTCTTACCATTGTTGATGATTATTCTCGTTTTGTATGGATATTATTGCTCAAATCCAAGGCTGAGGTCTCTCTTAAAATTCAAAATTTTATTCTTATGATTGAAAATCAGTTCCATACCATCCCTAAAGTCATACGGACAGATAATGGACCTGAGTTTATGCTATCTACCTTTTACTCTTCTAAGGGTATCCTTCATCAAAAATCTTGTGTTGAAACCCCACAACAAAATGGTCGGGTAGAACGTAAACACCAACATCTTTTAAATGTGGGTAGAGCCTTACTTTTTCAGTCCAAATTGCCTAGACAATACTGGTCCTACGCCCTTCTTCATGCCACTTCCATTATTAATCGTGTTCCCACACCCATTCTTCACAATATATCTCCCTACCAGAAACTGTTTGATAAAATTCCTGACTTAACCACTTTCAAAGTCTTTGGTTCATTATGCTATGCCTCTACCCTATTAGCCCATCGTACAAAACTTGATTCTCGAGCTCGTAAATGTGTTTTTCTGGGCTTCACTAATGGCTATAAAGGGTCTGTTTTACTTGATCTTAACTCTAGAGAAATTTTCATTTCTAGGCATGTTACATTTCATGAACATATTTTACCTTACCCTTTGTCCTCCACCTCCATTACTCCTTCTTGGGACTATTTTCCATCCCCTACTCATCCATCATCCTCTACCACTTCCCCCCACCCTACACCTCTAGATGCTTCTTCTGTTCCGTGTCCTACAAGTCACCCTGTACCTATTGTCCCATCTATTTCCACCTCCTCTCCCATCAGACACTCCACTCGACCCAAAAATCCACCCAAATACTTGCATGATTATGTTTGTACTTCCACCAATGCATCGTCCATTCCTTCATCAGGTACTGTACATTCTTTATCTAATGTTTTATCTTATTCTAACTTGTCTGCTTCTCATTTTCACTATGCATGTACCCTGTCCAATCAAATTGAGCCTAAATGCTATGCTGAAGCAAGTAAGTTTGACTGTTGGAATCAAGCCATGCAAGCTGAATTGACTGCTCTTGAGCGTACTGGTACTTGGCACATTGTTGATTTACCTCCCAATGTGAAACCTATTGGTTGTAGGTGGGTTTATAAGATCAAACATCACGCTGATGGTTCTATAGAACGGTTCAAAGCTCGTTTGGTTGCTAAGGGTTATACTCAAGTTGAGGGGCTTGATTATTTTGACACTTACTCCCCTGTAGCAAAGCTCACAACCGTCCGCACCGTTATTGCTCTTGCTTCTATCCATCATTGGGTTATACACCAGTTAGACGTCAATAATGCGTTTTTACATGGTGACTTGAAAGAGGATGTTTACATGGCTATTCCTCCCGGTGTTCACACTTCCAAACCCAACCAAGCGTGTAAATTGGTCAAGTCTTTATACGGCCTTAGGCAGGCGAGCAGACAATGGAATGCAAAACTTACTCAGTTTTTGCTTACACTCAATTTCACTCAAGCCTCATCTGATCATTCTCTCTTCACTAGACAGACTTCTACATCATTCATTGTTCTTTTGGTTTATGTTGATGATGTTATTATAGCAGGGAATTCTCTTGAAGAGATCACTAGCATCAAGTCTGCCTTACATCACAGCTTCAAAATTAAGGATTTAGGCCAGCTCAAGTATTTTCTTGGCTTAGAAGTTGCTCATTCTAAGTCTGGGATTTCTCTTTGTCAACGTAAATACTGTTTGGATCTTATTACTGATACGGGGATGCTTGGTTCTAAGCCTGTGTCTACTCCATCTGACCCTTCCTTGAAGCTTTATCATGACAACGGTCCTGCTTATCCTGATATCTCTGCTTACAGACGATTGGTTGGTCGTTTACTCTACCTTAATGCTACACGCCCGGACATTACGTTTATCACTCAACAGCTTAGTCAATTCCTCTCTGCTCCCACCACTTCTCACTACAATGCTGCTATCCGAGTCATCCGTTATTTGAAATCCTGCCCTGGCCGTGGCATTTTCTTTCCCCGTGATTCTGGCTTACACTTGATTGGTTACTCCGACGCTGACTGGGCAGGTTGCAAAGACACACGGCGCTCTATTTCTGGTCAATGTTTTTTTCTTGGCACGTCCTTAATTTCCTGGCGCACTAAGAAGCAGTTGACTATCTCTCGTTCATCATCTGAGGCTGAGTATAGAGCTCTTGGTGCTGCCACTTGCGAACTCCAATGGCTCACCTATCTGCTTGCTGATTTACGTGTTGCTCCAATTCAACAATCTGTTCTTTATTGTGATAACCTCAGTGCCATTCACATCGCTGCAAATCCTGTATTTCACGAGCGCACCAAACATTTAGAGATCGATTGCCACCTCGTGCGTGAGAAAATTCAGTCTGGCCTCATGAAGCTTCTTCCCGTGCCTTCCAAGCTACAGCTTGCTGACTTCTTCACCAAAGCCCTGCTTCCACAGCCCTTCACTTCTCTGGTATCCAAGTTGGGCTTGCTAGACATTTACCAACCTCCAACTTGTGGGGGGGTAATACACCAAACAGATACTGATGACAAAAAGGCACTAGATAGCTCTAAAACATTAGTTACTTAGACTAGTTTGTTTTGTAATTTTGGCTTAGTCTTACTCTGAGTTTAGTGGTTATTACTTTCTTGTCCTGTATTCTTACTCCTATATATATGGAGTAGATGTAATCATTTTACAATTAATGGATCATTTTATTCTATCATAATAGTTTTTCTATATTGGAAAAGTTCGGTAAATGAAATCCGAACTTTAGAGGAGTAAAATTAGAGGTAAAATTAGATTTTTTTGGGGTGAAAAAGAGACGCAGGGGGTGGAAAGAGAAATCCTCATAAATTAAACCTTCACAATCCCCTTGCATATGCGTAAAAGAAAACTCATCCACAAAACAACGCCGGTTCGATTTTGTTATCAGCAGAAGCACAATTAACCAAACTCTTTCTTCAAAACAACGAATTTAGTTTTTTATTAACATATCTTTTGACTTCAAAAAAATAATAATTAATATATCTTTTGGCTTCATAAAAAATACGTATTAAATATTTGTTTATCCCATACAGGGCCGGCCCAACATGTTGGTCCAACTCCAAAACTTTGGTATGTATGAGAGTATGTTGTTACTATAGGCTGTTTTTGATAGATTAATGCATTATTTCAATTTATGGTGTTTATCTGTTTTGGATTTTGGAATACATGTCTCTGTCGTGATTGGAGGATTTGCCAACTTTAAATTTTTCTGCTTTCAGATGATTGTAGGTTGGTTTGGCTGACCACAATTGTAATTATGTTGCCTGTTATTTTGTTCCACTTTGCTTAAATATTAGATCATGTTTAATAAAATGTTTATAAAAAGAATAAATTAATTTTGATATATTGTCCACAATTAATAAAATTTATGTTGTCAATTATGAATCACAAATCACTTTGTTTGTGATTTTTAAATCATGTAGAATTACTGAATTAGTCGGTAGTAATATTGTAAAAAAAAAAAAAAAAAGGTAACAACAATAGTCCCTCTTTCAATAATAGTATTAACTATTTTTTTTTTTACAAGAGTATTAACTATTTATTATAGAGAGATAAATAGGTGGAATAATCAGGGGCGTCTCCAAGTTTTTGGAGGTTATGTGCAAAATGTTAAAGTGACACTTTTTAATAATAATAAAAAAACATAATTTTTTTATTATTAAAAAACCATCATCAATTTAAATTGCAACGAACATTAAAAAATAATAATAATTCTTGTAATTAACATAAAAGGGATTCATAGTTTAATAGTAACATTAAAATAACTTCTAGCTACATAAAACGAGTCACTCTACTAGCATTTTTTTAAGCAAATTCTTCAATCAGACCTTCATATTGTATGTCATCCAAGAGATTATTCTTCTTTACAAAAACTAGGCTTGGGCCTTAAGTGTTGCAATAAAATTATTTTTTACACCTCCTTATTTACTAATACTACTACCATATAATTTTTTTTTAGGCCCTCAATTTTTGGAGGCCCTATGCAATAGCTCATGTATGGGTTTGACCCACCCCTGGGTGGAATGATAATAACAAATATGGTGTTGTGAAAAAAGATAAATAACTTCAATTAAAAGTAACAAAATTTATTTATTTTATTTTTTTGTCATGTAGTTTAGTGGCTTGAAATTCCACTCGTAACATGGATAAGTGGGATGACCGGGATTCGAACTCCGGCCCTCTGCATATATAATGCAATATCCCTACCGACTGAGGTAAGCTCACGGGACAAATTTATTATTTTTCTTAATATAGTGTAGGTAGTATATTTTTTCTTAATATAGTGTAGGTAGTATAATCATTCAGCTACTTGGGCTTGACTTATACATAACCTTTGGTTCATCCTCCTCTTACATGAAAGATTCTCTTCTCACCCCCATGACTCTTTTTAACCCTCCAATATTTCGATTTTACCCCTGTCCAAAAACTTCGAAACGTGTTTTCCGAAGTTTTTCTAGTTCAAATTCGTCGAAAACTTTGGAAAATACATTTCGAAGTTCATATTCAAGGCAAAAAAAACTTCGAAAAACGCGTTCCGAATTTTTAAATCAAGGACAAAAAAGGAAATCCGGGAGGGAAAAAGAGTCATGGGGGGTGGGAAGAGAAAATTTCCTCTTACATTTAGTTGGAATCAGTTTGGGCCATATTTTAGTCCATAAGACCATAACCTATAATCTACTTCAATTTGTAACAAGAAAAATACTATTTTAGTATGAGTTCTTCTTTTCGCGCCCCTTGGTTTCTCGCATGTCACCTGAGTTTATAATTTTAGTATGAGTGTGTAAAATTGTAAAATTTGGGGAAAAAACAGTTCGCTGGCTACAACGCAAACTGAGTTTGCATTCTAGGTGACACTTGACCAAATGTAATTGGTCACATGTAGGGATGGCAAAATGGGTTGGGCCCGTTGGGCCGCCCGCTTAGCCCGTTATTTTTTACGGGGTGGGTTGAAATTTTGAACTCGCCATTAGTAAGAGCCCCGCCCCGCCTAATCCGCTAAAAAGACGGGGTGGTGGAGTTTGGGTTTCCTCCATTTATTATCCCTCCATTTATTCTCCATTTGGAGAGAGATAGACACATTAAAAATTAGTGGGACCCATTAAAAGTGAGTCCCACTAATTTGTGGACCCCACTAATTTTTTTCTTGTGTCTATCTCTCTCCAAATGGAGAATAAATTGATAGATAATAAATGGTGGGAACCTGAACTCACGGGGTGGGCGGGTTGGCCCGTCGGGCCTAATAGTAATTAAAAATACTTTTTTCCCACCTCTTTTTATGTATAAGTCACAATATTTTTTAAATTTTTCTCTAATATATGACCCTTTTAATTAAATTACTTTAGTTGTATGATTTTAAACTCATGTATCTAATATATTTTAAATCGATGAACTCATTATATTTTCATTTTTGTTGTCTTGTTGGTTTATTCTAGATATTTTATATTGCATTATAAAATTTTGAATTATAATTTATATTAACTCAATTGATACATATTTTACTACATAAAATATTTTTTAATTTAGTTATTTTTACATTGTTTTGTGAATTTTTTAATTAAGAATTTTTTATTTAAATAATTGGCGGGGTAACCCGCCAACCCGCGGGCCCCTCATAAAACGGGGTGGGGGTGAGATTTTTAATCCGCCATCTCTAATTTGTCCGCCCTGCTCCGCCCCTTTTTTTACGAGCTAATGGCGGGTTGGGGCGGGTTAGCCCTTTTTGTCATCCCTAGTCACATGTGTGGCTGTAAAATGGCTAATCGGAATGGAGGTCACTCAAATGGGACTTTACCACTCTGCATGGAATCAAAAACCGGTCCAAGTACTCGGCGTAATGCTTGGAAATCTAGATGGTGGGGCAGGTAAGTTGGCTTATGTATGACCAAAAATAGAACATTCACGAGCTAAGTGTGAGTTTGCACTTGCGGGCTAAACTCTTTCATTTGACACCTGAATATTTCTAGGAAGATTCCAATTAGGTCTTTATTGTTATATTTAGGCAAAATGCATTCATAGGTCCTTTAAGTTTTATGTTTGTAACAGATTGGTCCTTTAAGTTTTTTAAGTAACAAATAAATCCTTTAAGTTTTTTAAATAACAAATAGATCCTTTAAGTTTGTAATTTATAACATTTAGGTCCTCCAATTACTTAAAAAATAGGACCTAGATGTTACAAGTTATAAACTTAAAGGACCTATTTGTTATTTAGAAAACTCAAAGGACTTATTTGTTACATAAAAAACTTAAAGGACCTATCTGTTACAAACGTAAAACTTAAAGGACCTCTAGATGCATTTTGCCTTATATTTAATTAGAAGTTGATCATATTGTTATATTAATCTAGAAGTAGAAATGTTTGATATAATTTTCTGTCTAATATTTTAATAAAAATCTTTATATTCAATTTTCCTTTCATTATTGTTTTTGTTTTTATTGCTGATATTATTGTCTGTAACAGAAAGGTTCACAGGTTAACCATGTTGTAGTTCGCCGCCTAAGTAGCGAACGTACCTCATACCAAAACTAGACAAGATCTTTTTTCGCGTGTTACTGAACCAGTTTTTGATAAATTTAAGTGCATAATATGCAGACATACATTACCCAATTTAAATACGCAACTTGTAATAAATTAAGTATACGTAAACTAGTTTAAATACGCAAACTATTAATAACTTAACTATACATAAACCAAAAAAAAAATCCATACAAAAACCATTAATTATCCAAATAAAAAAGTTCCAAAAATTATTATAAATGCAGAACATCACTGCGTAGTTGAACCCCCTCTGTAAGTGAAGATTGGAGCAAATTTGCACTAATCTCTTGTTTGTTGACTTTGGTGTTCACTTATTACGAGATTTCGAACACAAATGTGACGCAAACTATTGATTTGGATGGGTTTTCGAGTTTTGGTGTTTTTGGAGAATTTAAGTTTATGAACAACTATTGAAATGAGGGGGAAGGAGATAGGACTCATGTTGTATATGAAAGGGGTTCACTTTCTACAATGCGAACTGATAAGGATGTTCGCTTTCTCAATAACAAACCATTTTTTTTTAAAATCAACGTAAGATACGATAAGAGGCGCAAAAAGAAGAAGAGGTCCTTTCTCTAGAGTCCTCGTATAGAAAAGAAACAACTTCCCTTACATAAAAGAGATTATTAATAAGCATAGGTAACCAACTATTATAACATCATTATTAAATGACGGATTGATTAGTTTATGTCTTGAACATGTTTCATGAGGGGACCATACCCATCATAATTAAATCCATTTAACTTGTACTTCATTACACAACAAATAGCCAATTGAAACCTTGATTTGATATGTCATGGGACCTTTTAAGTGACACCAATTTATTGTGACACTTATTTTATAACAAGATGCCAAGCACATCATTCATTTTTCACTCATTCTGGCTGGCCATAGAAAAATTAAAGTGCTTTCGTCATGATTGAATCCAAAACCACCATTTGATCTAGAAAAATCACTTGCTACGAGCACCATATCCACAAAGTCTTTGGCTTTCACCATCATCAAATGGGTAGCTAGTGAGTAAGTGGGACTCTCTAGCTATAGGGAGTGAAAACAGAGAAATATAGTTTATTTAGTTGAAAACGTCTTAATATTCTAAAATATAGGTAGCACTACATTAACTCTTAGTTTAATAATACACAAACCAATGATTAAAAAAACATATTTAGTAATTGATATTGTGAATTGGAGGTCGAACGACTGTCAAAGTTAGTCATCACGGTTGAAAATAATATGATCATAATCGACGAAGAAGCTTTTTGATATATGCAATGCAAGTATTTATAAAATCAAGTCAATTTTTTATAAGGTGTTCGAGTGAGAGATTTTTAGAATAGGATGTGTATTTTTTTCATGATGCAGAAGTCGTTTTTTAGTACGAGTTTGTTTCAAGATAAATGGACAAAAATCAATTGAGAAATATGCGCCATTATCAAGAGATCACCCTATGCCCTCTAATCTTCATCAAATAGTGATTGATTGTTGATGGATAATGTCAAGGTTGTGCCGATAGTGCAGTGTACCTAGCGTACCCTCTTGCACTGTCCTTGAAATACATTTATCAAGAAATATGTTATTTAGACAGACAAAAAAACACACCGAAGAAATGCACATTGAATAAATATTGACATTGGATCCGAAAAGAATATATATATATATGATGGATCAATAATATGTTTACTTAAGCTTTAGAGAAGGGTCGGTCTTCATGAGATCGAGGGGAACCACTGCTTGACTGGAATGACGAAAGGTGAAAAAAGACCTTCTCACTCCTATACCTTCATAGGAATCAACAGGATAATCTCAAATTGTTCAAGTGGGCTGGAAGCACTCTCAATACCGGTTTTGGAAGTAGAGGTAGAACTTTCACTAACTAGATTCAGACGCGGATTTCGAGCTTGTTAATTGATAAATCAACTGGTCCTTCAATGCCATAGTATGTGAAAATTCACTATGAGATGATCAGATGATCAAATTCACTAGAGCTATATGAGATAATGTTTTATTTTTTGACATGATTAAGATTAATTTACTGTATCTGACTCAGATTTTCTATATTTTTCAACAGCATTTCTATTAGTATTTTGCATGATCTTTGTGTGAAGTCATTAATCTGTTGAGCTATATGTAAACTGTTACAAAAAAAAAACAACTAGCAACTGTTCTGACACATCTACATGAGGTATTATAATGTTATATGATTTATTGAAAGTGATGTTGTACCAAACAATAGTAACAATAATTTTCAGAAATAGTTATTTGATACCATGAAAGTTGAAACTACCAGTGTCCTTGATTCAACTATAGGTCAGTGGGTACTATTCTCTTGTGCTTCACACACGCCTACATGTGCATATTTAACACTAGCTAGCTACTTGTACAAGATGGTTTTCTAATTTTAAGAATATGATAATGGCACGGCGGACCACCTTTACAAGTGGTTCACTGTGGATAAGTGATCAATATTATTATAATGAATACGAATTTTACAAAATTCACCGTTAAATTGAAAGCTTGTATCATATAGATCATCCATAATAATTCTCAGAAAAATTGAAAATAATTTGATATGTTATTAAGACACATTAAGATTAACGGTTAATGGGAAAAAAAAAATTAATACTGTTAATTTTGATGTGTCTCATTAACATATCAAATGATTTTCAATTTTTCTGAGAATTTTTATGGATAATCTATATGATATAAACTTTCAATCCAACGATAATTTTGTAAAATTCGTATTCGTTATAGGGTTATTCATTATTGGTCCACCATGGACTACTTTTTTAAGTGGTCCATGTTAGAATTTTCTTTCAACAATATGTAACTTTTTGCTTTTTTAATAAATCATCAATTTAATTCATATAAACGATGATATCCTCTATTAATAATAATTACACATGAATGAAATGTAAATGGACAATAAATTATGCCGTTAAATTTTGTTTATAAAAAATATATAAATATAACGAGTGGTTGGTATATAAAATTGGTCAATATATTCTCAGTTGTTAAGATATTATGAACTATATAAATTGATAAATTTTTATATACTTTTAGAGATTAAATTATTATATTTATATAATTTAGGGATTACATTTTTGAGTGAGTTTCATGGTCTAATCGTACCTTTTTTAATAATGTTCCTCGTTGTATTGAACTCTTTATAAGTGAAATGAGTTAATTGTGTTTGCGTAAAAAAAAAAATTAGAGTGAGTGGGTTATAGTTTATAAAATAAATTGATAATTCATTCCTTCTTATAGTAGTATTATCTTAAACAAGTAATAATGAAGTGTTGTAGTGTGGCTAAGCTATAGAATGATTGCTTTTGAAGAAAGTAACTTGTTTGAGATTTTCTATCTAAAATTTAATAGCTAGCTATAAACTTTAGGGAGTGAATTAAGAAATGATTCACAAATGAGATGACTAGATGGACCACATAAAGATGTAAGAATTTAGGTGACTACTCCTCTACCCTTTCATAATTTGAGGGTATTTGCCCTTCAACCAATGAGAACAAGCCACATAAGTGGATTTGTATGTGGTTCCCACAACAAATTGTAACAAATTTATGGGGACCACATAAAAATAGTTTGTTCTCATTGGTTGAAGGGCAAATACCTTCAAATTATGAAAGGGTAAATTAGAATTCCCCAAGAATTTAATGTGAATTTTATTGTTCTAAGTTATCTTGGTAGAGTTTTTTTCTCTCTTATTAATTTTAAAAGTCAATGTCTTGATTTGTCAAAAAATAAGTCTATGTCTTGATTTCCATGATAGAATGAGATGTAGGGAAATATTTTTGAATGTACTATCTCTTACAATTTTGAACGGAAAGAATGGAGTGAACTGTTTTACATGGTTTGTTGTGAATTGGTCGCAAAGAAATTATATTCTTTTTGTATTATATTAACTCGTTTTCAAGAAAATTAAATTTCAAAATTTTAGAGTTTGACGGTAAGGCAAGTAAAATTTAGCCAAAAAAATATCTATCTTGAACTTGAATTCTTCCTAACCATTCAATCTAAGAGGAACTCATTAAGACTTGAGTATAATGTCTTGATTTGTAAGAAAATCAAATAATTGATGAGGAAGGGAATCTCTCTTGACTAGCTAGTTACATAAATGGATATGATTTGGAAGTTATAATTAATTATTAGCCATTGATTTATTTTTTTAATTATGTAGAGTGAAGAGTGGTGTAAGTTAGCTATCTCTGATGTGCTAGGTTAACCAATTGGAATTGGTTAATGGGGTCATGGTGAATAGATATGTATTGGTGAAAAGACAAACAATTATAATTTTGTAGGGGCATATTTTATTTGGCAGAAAAATGAAAGTATTATTTTCTAAGAGAATTGGGTATGTTAATCATATCTCTGTTGAGTTATTGTTGACAAGGACTTAGAAAATTTAGAAAAAAAATTCTATGTCCAATTAATTTTGTTTCCTTTTGGATTGAGACATAAAATTTCTTGCTCTTCTATTAAAAGTATAGAATGAGTTACAATTTGGTTAGATTTTTAATTAGTGTGTTAATCTTCTTCTCTTAATCTCTATATAAAGAGCAAAGTGTAATTGTCTTCCAGTGTTTATTAATTAATCAATATAAATTTTAACAGGTCATTTTATTTTTGCTTTCACCACTAATTTAATCTAGTTCGGGATTCAATTATGGTATTATGTGGTTTTAATTCCATTGGTCATTTTTTCTATCAAGCTATAAAACTTATTTTGGTGATGATCCCCTTATTTCTAATATAACACTAGAGTCTTTTTAAGAATTATTGGATTACTTGCTATCAAATCATTATTACTAGGTCACTCGGATCACACCCTCAAGTCCTAAATACTAGGACTAATCACTCAAGGTATTAAAGATTTATTTAAGAGATTAACCTCATTAAAAAAAATGTTCTATACACGTCAACATAAGATTGAACAATTGTTCAAATCTTTATGGCGTGTTTGATATGATTGAAAGAAATAAGGATGAAAGAAAATTACGAAAACCACCGAATGAATTTAAACTAAAGTTAATCAAGTTTTCGTTCAGATATCCAATTGACTTTTAAAATGAAACTAAAGTTTTTGTATTAAAGTCATATTCAGATGTCCTTCAAAGTGATGAATAAAATGATCAAATTGTATATGGATAGGTACAAGACATTGAAAACACTATGTCATGGTTGTCTCAATTTGCCTCGGATGAAAATAACAATTCAAAAAAGAGTATGATTGAGAGTTACCAATCTTGAGACAGTTACATTTTATGTAGCCCCTGATACAAATATGATAGAATCACCTGCATATGCAATTACTACCGTTTGAATTATGTTCACAAATTGAGCATGCAATTGTTGTACGTGGTGGTGGACTCCAATGATAAGGACTAATCTAGCCATGACCCATCTTTGATAAGGAAATATGGCCCATTATTATTTTTATTTATTTTTTTATCTATATTTTGATGTCAAAAGCATGAGATGCTTCATATAGAATCTTGTATATATGGTTTATTGTATATATTGATCCATGCAAGTTCATGTTTTTGTATATCTAATACTTGACAAATACTGAGCATGTTTTTTCTACTGTAGAATGCTCTCCCAATGCCATCTAACTTCCCTTGGTGACCACGGTTCTTGTGTTATTAATAATAAATATAATAATAATATAATAATTTAATATTTTAACTTATAAATTTTTTGTCTCCATCATTTATTTTTGCGTGTCTTTGAAACCAGTCAATTCGATTTGTGCAGATAACACCTTCCCATTGAATTGATAACACCTTTCCATTGATGATGAACTGACTGCTTCGTAGGCTAGGGCATAGATGGTGGTTTTTCTAGATGTAGATCTTACTGTCCAGATAAACCTTCCCCTCTTGATAGCTATTTCCATGTTCTATTTGTTTTCCATTTCAGCACAATTTAATTTCAATTTGAGTTTAACGTCCAGATAAACCTTCCCCACCGTCCAGATAAAACCTACCTTTTTCTTTATTTCTACCGCTGTCATAAATTTCCCTCCCATTTCAAGTCAATTTAATTATAATTTTTTTTTGGAATTATTTATTGATATTGATATTATATTATTTTTGATTGTCTATAAATTATGCCTTTCTCGCAGATTGTTCAACACATCTTTGGTTGCATATTTACCAAAAATGGTTTTCAACGATAGTGCTACCTCCAACACCAAATTCGATGCCATTGCTGATATACATCCTGGCAAAGAGAATATTCGCATCAATGTTAGGGTGCTTCGTTTGTGGAAGGTCCCTACTTTCCTGAATCCATCTGAGAATGGTTCAATGGAAATGGTTTTGGTTGATGATCAGGTTATTTAATTGTATCGGATTATTTACTTTTTAATTTTTTTTTTATATTTGTTTTGTCGATTTTAATTTTTATAGGTTATGTAGGGTGGGAAAATTCATGCTTCTGTAAAGAAACAGCTGATTTATATGTTTGAATCGAAGATTGAAGAAGGAAATATATATGATTTGTCCTGTTTTGCTGTTTATCCCCAAAGTGGTTCATATCGCAGTACACTACATCCTTACAAAATTGCATTCCAAATGAAAACAAAGGTTAAATTGTCTGAGGGGTCGTCCATAGATTCTTATGGTTTGAGTTTGACCGATATTTCTGATGTGTGTGCTCATACCCATGATTATGAGTTCTTAGTTGGTAAGATATTATTGTCTACAGTCTTATATTAGTGCATCCGTTGTTTTCTATAATCCACAAAATGCTACTCTTTGTAGATGTAATTGGTTATTTGACTGGTCTATCTGCTGAAAGGGAGTATATTCGTGACGGGAAGATAACTAAGATGGTCGTTGCTGAATTAACAGATCACAGGTGAGTTATTATTTATGTTGTTTGCTAAATATCAATTTGGGATGAAACAAATTTTTTGTGTATTGTAATTGTAATTCATATTTTTTGTTCATTTGAAGTGGCAAGTGTGAAATAGCTTTATTTGGAGATTATGCTGTTGATTTGACAAAGAAGATTGATAAGTCCTCTGGTGGTTTGCCTATTGTTGTTGTACAATTTGCTAAAGTGAAAATATTTAGAGGTAATGTATAATTTTGTGTATATTATATTTTAGTTTGTTTAGATTGAA
Source organism: Trifolium repens (assembly GCA_030408175.1). Taxonomy (NCBI): domain Eukaryota; kingdom Viridiplantae; phylum Streptophyta; class Magnoliopsida; order Fabales; family Fabaceae; genus Trifolium; species Trifolium repens. The sequence goes on from CP125839.1 coordinate 7,918,472, forward strand.
AAGGTGTAATTTGCCCTATATTGAATTATTGTTGCAGACAAAGCTTCTCTTCAAAATGTTAAGAATACCACTAGGATTTTCGTTAATCCAGATATTGCTGAGGTTGAAACCTTCAAAAACAGGTGACAGATGGTAATTTATAATGATGTATGTTTGTTTGTTATTGTGTTATGTCATCTGACTTATGTTAAAATGCAGTCTTGCTGTTCACGGTTTTGAAGCTGAGACCAGTGTTCTTTTAATTGGTGGACCTCCTAAACCTTCTTTTGAAGAAGAATTTCTTCAGCTGCACCCGAAAATGAATGTTTCACAGCTTGATGGTTTGGATGAAGGTGGTGTGTCTGTTGTTTGTGCTGAGGTGGTTCGTTTTGTTGATGATAGTGACTGGTGGTATCCTGCTTGCAAGTGTCATAGGAGTGTTGTGGCTGACTCTGGATCATATTTTTGTAGCTCATGCGATAGGCATGTTTTTCAAGTTGTTCCAAGGTAGTTAATGGTACAGCTAACATTTTGGTCTGCCTTTAATTTAAAGTGATATTATTCTATCTGATCATTTTTTTGTGTTATAGGTTTCGTGTGAAAGTTGAGGTTACTGATGGTACTTCTTTTGCCATCTTTTTAATCTTTGATTCGGAGATGGCTTACATAATGGAGAAATCATGTGCCTATTTTGTTGCTCAATCTAAGGTGGATTATTGTTTTTTGTCTTTCCTCATCATTGTATCCACTTCATTGAATGTTCTAATTTTCTATTATGGTCCAGGTCTGCAATGGTGTTTCGCACCCAAATGAGTTTGATGGAATTGTTGGAAAGAAGATGCTGTTTTGTGTTCAGAAATCTCCTCGACTTGGACTTGCTATATCTTCGTACAGGGTTAAAAGAATATGTATGGATGCTGTTTTAATTGATAAATTCTGTACTCAAGATTCATGTTCTAAATCTTCCGAGGTAGATTCTATTAAATAGATTTTATATTCCTTTGTTTTCTTAAATTTTATCTTATTCTGTGATTGATAATCCAACTGCTATTAGGCAATCGGAGGTGTTGTTGATTTGGATTCTGATGGAGTTGGTGATGAAACTGATGTTGTTCTTGACTCAAAGTCTCTGGAGTTCCTAGACAATGTAATTGTTACGCCTGTTGAAGCTTGTGATAGATCTATTGTGGAAGATGAGGCTGAAGGCTCTTTAAAGGCCATTGAAGTCCGCGACAATGCAGTTCTTGCACCCCTTGAGGTTCCCCATAATTTACTTGGAGAAGATGATGCTGAAGGTTCTACTAAGAGGAATTTGTCCAAGTCATGTAGTTCTGCTCCCAAACGTCAATCAAACAAGCGTCTCAAACCTGTTAAGACTGAGAAAGAGTGAAGATTCAGATGTTTTTGCAAGCAACAGCCACTTAATGTGCATTCCAATTATGTTGGTTTTATGTTATTTGTATCATGTGTTTGTCTACTTTTTTTATTTTATAAATAAATCATGTTCCAGGTGATTATGTTGCAAGTTGTTCTTTAGTATCTTATTGTATTACTTATCTAATCTAATACTTATCTAATTATCTATTATCTAATATCCAATTGTCTATTGTAATATATATTTTATATTTTATAATGCCTAATAAAAGTGGCCTTTTCTATATTGTATGCTTTGGGTTTCTTGCTAATCATGTTCATAGTTTGTATTTTTTTTTTTTTTTAAGTTTCTATGTATTATTGATGGTCTACTCTCATAGATATAATAATATTGTCATGATAATTCTTCCACATCCTTAAACATGATACATTTATATAATAACTATGGATTTTTTTACATTAGAGTAATTAATTGAAACTTTGTTCTTCTAGGCTTCATTTTTTTTAATTCTTATTAATTTGCTATTTATTTGGATTATTTGGGCTTATTTGTTTCATTCATTGTTATAAGCATATAGTGCATGTAATAAATTTTTTTGTTACATTTATTTTGTTAATTGTTTTTTATGAGCATACCTATATATTAACGCCTAATATGATAAATATTTATGGGTTTTCATTTCATAAGTTTTAAAATGAATTCTTCTCCCTTTGTTTTCTTTGCAAGAATTTTGTTAAAATTGGTAATTTTAAGTCCTTTTATATTCCATTAAACACCTGTTTCTAATTTATGTAATTTAATTTTAGTTTAACATTTTCTCAATTAAAGTTTTTTTGTAATTAGTTTTGTTATGCAAATTATTTTTAATTTAATATACGTTTGATACTTTATTTTTCCTCATTTTTTTATATAGAGTAATTAGTTTTTATCCCTAATATATTTATAACATATGTGTTAGATTATTTATTTAATATTTATTATATAGCTAAAAGTTGTCTCACTAATTATTTTTGTCTAAAAAAATTTTTTGAAATTTAATTGAAATTTAATATAAACCACAATTCCGTCCAACTAAAATTATTATTGAAATTGCGTTATTTAAATTCATTAAATGGTTGGTGTATTTGAAATATAATTCACACTATATACAGTTATTATTAAATAATGTTATAATTCCACTTTTGGATATATTTGTTACAATGATTCCTACTATTTGGTTGTATTATTCCTATAGTTCACAAGAATTTCATCTCATTGTTAAAGCATATCATTTTTAAATGTTTCAATTTTAATTTTTTAATTTATTTAGTTGGGACCACGGTTGTGTAACAGACAAAAAAGACATTTTCCAGAACTTTTTAGATTACCCTAAATGTACATAAGACAAATACATTTATTAACAAAGTCTTATAACTTTCTAACTTTACCAAAGTTTAGTGACGGAATCCTTATCAAAGAATACCCATATATATATCCTTTTTGTTCTTTCTCCCACCTGCGCCGGTATTTGTCCAATCTGTAATCGTTCTATCTTACCATGGCTTCTTCTTCCACCAGGTTTCTGATTCTCTGACTTATGATCTCTTTATTTTTCTATTTTGGTTGTTTTATTGTGCAACTTCTTTAATAAATGCCATGCAATAAACTGTATCTGGGTGAAGTACCTCCTTTTTAGATCTGGGTGAAGTACCTCCTTTTTTTTAAATTCTATCGTAATAATAGGTTCTGTAGTTGTGTTTTGTGATTTCTAATATGTGGGTTTCTGTTTGTTTGAAGCTAAATATCTTGCAATATTTAGTGAGTTTTAAGTTTTTAAAAATGTAGGGTACTGTTTATATTTTTATTTAAAAATTAAGCTTATTTCTGGGTATTACTGTAAACAAATTTATCGATTTTAGATGATGTTTCTCATAGGCAAATTTAGCTATTAGCTTTTGTAAATTAATAAATTTTAATGAAACTTATTAATTTGATTTTCCTAAAAGCATTTGTTTTGTCATGGTAGAAATCCTCCTGGAAACAATGATGCGCCACCGTTTGAAACAGTTGTTGACCCAAAAGAGGTTAATTTATTGTTTTATATTACGATTTATTTATCATATTCAATTTTGTTCCATCCACCGTTAATAACATTTTTTGTCAAATTGTAGAAGTTGATTTCTGTGCCCTACTCTTTTGTTGATGTTTGGAAAACTATCAAGCGGACTAATTGTACTGTAAAGATATCATCCGGTGGAAAATCAATGAGTGCTTGCTTCTGTGTCTCTGATGAAGCATTTATATTCTATGCTGATAAGGTTGCTGAATTTTTTGGGTTTACTGAGCCCACTAAAGTTGTGATGAATTACGTCATTGATCAGAATACTTTTTTCATGGAGCCCCTTTGTGATCCTGGGACTGAAGAATCATGTAATGAAAATGAAACTATCTCCCTCAATTCAAATGACGATGAGGCTCAGAATGGATATGATGAAGTTGAAGATCATGATGATGAGTCTCATAATCAGCAAATGATTGTGGTATGCCAACAGTTATATTTTTAATTGCTTAACTTAATATTGTGTTTAGACATTACCACTCACTTTTATTATAAATTGAATATGAATATACCTTATTGGAATCTTTTTACTTGCCTGCATAAATTGAAGTACAATGAGGAGATAAATGCTGATTACGAGACTTTTCACACTGTTACTTGGTCTAAGACTGTTACTGAAGCCATGGTTGCCTCGAGGAGCAGGCAATCTCTGGTATTCTTTTTGAAACTGATTTTTAGTTATATTGGTTATTTTTATAGTGTATATACTCTTCTATGTTTTTCTGCACATTTTGTTCTCTATTTTTAGGATGTAATTTAATGTCATTTTTTTTTCAGCATTTTTATAAATTTATTTCAAGAAGATTTCTTCAGAATCAATATAAAATGCTATTGAAGTGTGAGGATACTGGGTTTTCGTACATGTGCAAGCTTGAGAGTTCGAAGCAACCCGATGAACATGGCATTTTCTTGAAACGAATCGGTGAAGGTTGGTACATATTTAAGGATCAGCACCATCTTCGCGTTGGTGATAACTTGCGTTTCGAGATGTCATTTTATCCCTATGTCTTAAAAGTTTGGATTGAGCGTAAGAAGTGATTTGGTATTTTTTTTTTATCACCTTATGGATCTCTAATGCAGTGCCACTGGATTATGTAATTTAATACATTAAGTCCGTTGTCTCCCCTCCTATATTTTGGTTTCGATATTGTTGCTTTATGTATGTGGTGAACTTGACTTATATCACAGTATGTGTTTTTTGATATTTATATTATCGCATGTGAATTTATTTTATGTCAATTTGTTTATATTTTTTTTATTTTTTACTTGTGTTTTACTAAGTATGGTGTATTTTAATCTAAATTTGTTCAATTTTTTTTTAATTAATTCAATTTATTGTTCCAATTATTTTGTATTCATCTTATATTGCCATGCTTGGGTTTACTATTTATTTTTGTATGACCATTCTCTTAAATATTTTTTCCATATGTTTTTTGTCCTACTTATATATAAAAGTTTAGTATCTATGTTTGAAGATTATATAGGAATTTCATATTTTTTTATTTGTAAATTGTTTGGTTTATATAGTGTTAAAACGTGTTCTATCCTAATATGTATTTTTTATATTTTTTATATTTCAGTGAATTTATCCATCTTCTAAGATTTTGCCATTTTTCCTTGATGAGAATCTTACTTTTTAAGAATTGTATCAATACTACGCTCCATGTACTTCAATTTTTTTTTGGGTCGTTACTTCAGCTATAATTCATGCATTTTTTAACTTAGAAAATACCTAATTATTTTTTTAAAAAAATGCGATTTATAATATTCATGAATTATTTATTTTATTGCTCAATAACTATATATTAATTTTTGTTAGGCATTTAGCATAATATATATTCTGACCCATGTTTTATTCATATTTTTTTTATATTTGGCTCATTTTATTTGGGTTTTACATTGTTGTAAGCAATATATGTTCAAATTTATACAACATACGGTGGCCATTGTTTTGCGGGGTGTATGGAAGTAATTTCCTGCTGCTTTACTTTCAGCTGGACGGTAACACATCATAGGCCCATGTAATTTTCAATGGCCCATTTTTCTGTCAAATAGTTTTGGTTACAGATTCCCTCCAATCCTGATTTTTCGAAATATTTATCCCCCCTGTTCTCTCTATATATACCCACCCGTAGCATTCTATACTTCATCAAATTTATATTCTAATATTTCTAAAATTAATTTGTTAATATGGATCCTATTGAAAATGATATTTCTAAAAGGGTAATTAACTTTGTTGGCAATTCACCTGTTAAGACACTGCACGAGCTTTTGAATGGTGGCTCAAGTGGTGTTTCAATTGTTCCTGTTTGGTTTGATTCTGTTTTGGAAGGAGTTGATGTATGGTTTACTGATGATGAGTGCAAAGGTCAACCTAGGTAATATAGTTCACTTTTAATCTCTTTTTGTTGATGTTTTTTTTAAATGATCAAATCTTTTTTTTGTTCCATTATTAATCCTCATTGTTTACAAGGTTGAGGATGAAAATCAAAGTGAATCATGGTGATGATGTGGCTGTGTTTGATGTTTATGATGATGATGTTCAGAAGTTAGCTGTGGAGACTTGCCCTATTTTACTAAATTTGGTATGTTCTTCAACTATTGTTAATTTTTTGTGCATTTCTAGGTAATGATGTTAATGTCTATTTTGTAGGGTGAAAGCTGCTCTCTCTACCCTGATGAAATGGAGTGCTATTATGGTGATGCTTTTCTTTGTAGGGTTGAGAAAAGTGAGGTCCAGGAGTTTGAAAATCTACCATGCTTTGTGGTATCTGCTATATGCGGTGATGCTGGCTTCGTTGATATGTTCTTTGAGGAGTATCTACCAGATTTTGATATGTTTGTTAGTGTTCATTTTTTTCTTTTGTTCATCTAATTTTTGTTTGTTCTTTTTCGTCCTAATGAAACTTTTTATCAAATAGGCTGGATTGTCCCCCATACCCTTATCTCGAAAGTTGAGTGAGGTACCAACTTTGCTTCATTCTAGCTGTGGATCAAAGGATCTGATTGATGGAGATTTTCCTCCTCCAATTTCACCCCCTTCTGTTAATGGAAAGCTTCAGGTATGTATTTTGTTCTGTTGTTTTTTAGTTCTGTTTATATTATATTGTAAAATGACTTTTGTTTCTCTTTGTAGGCTCCTTCTCCTGAATCTGATGTTTGTAACATTGAAGATGGAAGTCCTCAAGCAAAAACTAGGAGCTTCAGGCGTCGTGCAAAAACATCTAAGGGTCCTCTATCCACTACGGTCGAGACAATTGTTTATTCCAAGAGGAAGTGTTCCATCAAGAGGAAGCTTATCTTTGATGATTCCGCTGATCATGGTGAATGTCACAAGAAAGTTGCTAAAACCCCTACTGCCTAAGGATCTTGCTGGATCTATGTTTTGGAAGCAGTATAGTTTCTTTTGGGTTGTTTATTGTGATTTTAAGAATCACTTATTATGTATTTGTTTGGTATCTAATCTTAGTTGAATGAACTATTGTATAATTAATTTAGTATCCTATTAGCTATAATCAATGTCTATCACTATGTAATTTTATTTTTAGTTTGATTATCCTTGCATGACTTAGAAGTCATTTTGTATGAATGTTGTGACAATATTATATATTTATATATTTATCAACCAATTAATTTTAGTATAATTATATTAATTTAATTAATGTTTCCATTATTTATTGCATATATATCCACAAATTGTGTTAAACAATTCTACTTATTTAACAACATCTATACGATCTATGTGTCTAATTGTTTTAATTTTTTTTTATTTATAATTATATCCATTTTTTAACCATTGTCTACTATTTGATTTTTTATCTATAATTTTTATTTATTGTGATGTTTAGGGTGTTTGTTGAATTTTATTTTATTAACTAATCATCAGTACTTATTATTTCGTAAAAAATAATTGCTTATTAGTAATATATTATTTCCTTGATGTATAATTTATATTTATCATGAATTAAAAAGTAATATGATATTTGGCAGCATATTTTTAAGAGGCTAATCTTTTGTAATGTCTAGGGTATTTGTCTTATTTATTGTTATAAACTAGAAGTATACATTTACAAAATTATGAAATCTACGTTTCTTTAGGTGAATTTATTTAAACTTTGAATTATGTCTCATATCACTGCTATAGTCCAAGTGATATTTTATGGTATGTATTTTTAATTTGTTGATTCTTTTGTTTAGTCACTATTGAGTTTGTTTCAATATTTATAGGATTAAAATTGAATTATTTTCATTCAAATAACTATTGTTTCCATTTATTGAATATTCTTTGTTGAAAATAGTCATTTCATTTTTATTTTACATTTTTTGTTACAATTATTTTAAATTTTTTTCCTACCATTTTATCTATAATCATGTCTAGGTTATACATTGTGGTTATTTTGTTATTCTAGATATAGGGTTATTTTTCTAACATATGTTACACTTATTTTTGGTAACATATTTTTTGACGTGATTAGATATTTTTTGATGAAATTTTGTAGTTGAAATAAATGTTATGCTTATGGGTAGTCCCTTCATTTCTATTTTTGCTATGCACTAGACATGAGCCTAGAAAAATATGGTTGAGATATTTAATGATTCACCATTTTAAAAATATTTTAAAGTTATTATTTGTTTTGTTCTTACATCTCTTTTTGTATACACATGACCATATATGCAATATGTTTAGTATTCAACGAAGCTTCTGTTCTGTTTGCATCAGTAAGGTTATGGTTAAACTTTTAGATATCCACTATTTTTGGCTATATTGTGATGTCACGTGGGTGTATGATTACATGTTTAATACAGAATCAAAGTTATTATTTATTCTCACTCTAAGTCTTCTGCTTCTATATCTCAGTCCTGATTATTCTTACAACTTTACTCTAGGTGATAGTCATAGTAACTCTCCAACACTTTTATCTTTGGATGTCGTGCTTGCTTTTTCTTAACTCATCGTCTACCATCATTATAGCCCTCGCTAAACGCTTCTTTTTCCTCTCTAATTCATTTGTTATCTTTCTTCAGGTATGGATTTTATTGTTGAGAACCGTTACCAAGACCTCATTACCGTTGATTCCACTAAAGGTGAAGCAATCTATGAACTTAGGGTTCTTAGAAAATGGAAGTGTGTTGATTTAAGCAAGCCTAGCTTCGTTGGCTGTCTTGATTTGGTTCTCATTGATATTCATGTAAGTTCCTTTCCTTGGATGTAAAGAGTTTTTAAAGAATACATGTTTTAATTTATCGATTTCAACGGTGATGTATGATCTCCACTTTATTTTTCAAATTTATTTGTTATAGGGTATTAAGATTCATGCTACAATTCCAAAAGATCTTGTGCCTACTTTTGATGAAAGGGTTGTTGAGGGTGGAGTGTATCTCATATCATCTGTTGATGTGAGGTTCAACTTCGGGACTCATCTTCCAAGTTATCATAGGTATAAATTTATGTTCACCTCAAATACCATTGTTGATCCATCTACCAACAGTTTCATTCCCGAACATGGTTTTGAGTTGATTGAAGCTGAAGATGTCAAGAAGAAAGGGAGTTCATTTAGGTATTTGGTTGGTAAGTATTTTCAAGCTGCTAGATATGATAATTTCGTGAATAATTTTGGTGGGTTGTAGAAATGATTTATTTACTATTGACGAAAGTATTATTTTTACTAGATGTCATTGGTCTTATTACTTCTACTTTTCACGACAAGGACTTTTTCCTAGATGGAACAGTTTCTCAAAGTGTCACTTTTACCTTACATGATGGAAGGTTTGTGTTTCACTGCTTTTATTTGTGGGTGGGTATAGTTATTAGGTTAATTTTTTAACTTTATTAGGATTTGTTGCAGAAAATCTTTCTTGTGTGAGTTTGCTGGTAAACTTGTGGATGAATTCACTGATTGCTTGAAGCCCCATGTTGATGGTCTACCAATTCTTGTGCTGCAGTTTGTAAAAATTGGAAGATCACAAGGTTTTTGGTATTTTTTAAATTATATACTGATCAAACCTGAATTACAGTTCTGTTTTTGATAACCTAATTTATATTGTAGGTTCTGTTTTGGTGGAAGGGGTTCAAGGGGTTACAAGAATGTTTGCTGATCCAATAGAATCTGTTGCGGTGTGGAATTTCAAGAAAAGGTTGCTATCATTACCACAGTTTTACTTTAATTTTTTAATATGTCATGTTTGCTCTCTGTTGATTATTTGTGTGTATGTAGTTTGGTGAAGTTTCTGTGTGCTAACTTCGACTATAGTGGTCTCTATCGTCCAACCACCCGTGTACCTGTTCCTTACACCATGGAATTTCTTAAAGATCATCCAATTAGGACCATCTCTGAGCTGAAAACCAATCCAGAATTGGGGTACTTCATTGTTAATGCTAGACTAAGTGACATTGTTTCTTTTGATCCTTGGTGGTACCCTATGTGCGACTGTCCTCGAGTTTTTAGGGGTTACATTGGTGATTTTAAGTGTATTAAGTGTAAGGCTGATAAATGGAGTCCTTCACCCAAGTATGTTAGATTTTATTTATCTTTTAAGTTCTATAATTCTTTTATACTTGCATTTTGTGATCCATTTAATATAATTGTTTTTCCCAAATAAAAATTGTAGGGTTAAGCTAACCTTTGAAGTTGATGATGATACTGGATCCGGTTTGTTCCGTGCTTTTGATAATGTGATGATTAGTGTTGCTGCTGTGAAATCATCTTCTAAGGTGGGTAATATTTTTGATAGGGATTTTTTTCCTTATTGTCATTGTACTTAGTTTTGCAATTTTGAATTTTACAGGGAATTGATGCTGATACATTCTACAAGGTTTTTGACGGTGTTCTAGGAAAAAGCCTGATGTTTATTGTAAGGAAGGACCGTCATGAACCCAATTACATTACAGCTACATATGAAATCGTGCGTGTGACTGATAAACCAACAATTATTGAATACTTCAGTGATAGGGGTTTCTCTATTGTTCCCTCAAAGGTTGGGTGGATTTCTATTTACAATTTTACTTATTATTTTCATTATTCTTTGATTTATTCTATTGATGAATTGGTATTTTTATCAGGTTTTCAAAAAGAAAGTGAACAATTCTGAAGAATTGCCTGTTGTAACCAGTACTGGCTATGTGAGTACAACCACTGATGAGCTCATCAACCAATATCTATCAGGAATCAATCCAGGTGATCCTTTCGCAGCTGATGTTGCTTCCTCCTCAGGATCCAAGCGTGCTCGAGATGATTAGATTTATTTTGCTGGAAGTGGTTTGTTTTGTAATGTTTTCTGGTGGTGTATGAAATGTTTAATGGTTATTTCTGTTTTATAACTTAAGTATTGAACTTATTGGAGTGCACTTTTGCTAAACTCCATTTTTAATTAGGTTGGTATCATATTAATGCGTTGTAATTTGTGTTTTGTTTTAAGCTGAATGGATTCTGTAACTATGATATGTTACAGATTTCCTTATCACATTGTATCAACAAATATTATAAACTTATTGCTGCTTTTGTTGTTCTGTTGTGTTATTTTTTTGTGTTGTGCTTATTGTTATATGGTTCACGTCGTTGCATGGTTTTTAATTTGCTTTATTGAAGTATTTTTTGTTTCCACGATTTACTATTTGTACCCTTAAATTAGAAAGGAATAAGGAATAAAGAATTTAGATTTTATGGACTGGTCCACTTTGTCTTTTGGTCCGGTCCATTTTTGTTTAACTTTTAAATTATATTATATGTACTTTTTCACATGCGCCCACAGTATTTATACTTTTTATGGAAGGCATTGTTTTGATTCAGCTTCTTCTCTATCTCTTATTATACACCTCTATCTCTGTTTGCCATGGATATCAAATTGAGGTAATGTCCAACAAGAAGATTTTATTTAAATTTGTTCATTGGCTGTATTTTAATTATTATCGCATTTTTTCTATCTGTTTTGTGCTTAATTTATTGGATCTATGTTATCTTATTTGAAACTCAAATCTATTGTCAGGAGAAAATTTCCTATCTCATACCAATGGGAAATTGTTGTTTCTACATCCATAGCAAGAGGCGGAAATGTTCTGGTATTGTCAAATATAATTAATTAAATCTTTTTGTATTGAATAATTTTATCTGATTTTATAAATATTTTGCCCTTTTTCTGAATATTTAAATCTGAACTTTCACAGAATTTTCCAAGAGATTATTCAAGAAATTGTTTATTGAAGTCTGATAAAACTCTTTATCTGATTGAATCTACAACTGGGAAGATATTCAGATCTCCTATTTTTACTTCTTCAAAGAGTGAGGAGAGTAGATTTATATATTCTGGGTGGAAGAAATTTATTAAAGAATTTAAGCTGTGTTATAAAGATAGACTTATTTTTAATTCAAAAAAAGGCAATAATGTACTAGAGGTTCAAATTATTAGACGCTCACATCCAGTGTAGAAAATAATCTTTCTGGATCTGTTTTTTAATCTATGCATTTATTTTATGTAATGAAATAACAATCTTTTTATAATTTTATAGTTTATCGTAATGTTTATTTATTAACTCCTTTGTTATAATGATATCGTTTATTTGTTTTATTAATTAGATTATTTTAGTATTAATATTTGAACAATTTTTGTATCACGCGTTTTGGTATTTCTCTCTTTGCCATAAGAATTTAAATTGTTGGTGAATGTTAGATTTACTGATATGAGATACCCATTTGATACATATTACTGTGTCATTAAAGTGGGTAGTTGATATATTCTGTAACTCATTAATTGATTTCATTACTTCTTTGACTAATTTGCCAATTTACGTTGGTTATTGTTGCCAAATCACTGCAAAATCTTCACATATCATGTCCTACTTTTTAGCTTTGGCCGATATCTACTACTACTCCAGTTTTTATTTCAATGAGTTTATCCTGCATTTCCAGTCAGTCATTTAATTGAGTCTCTAATCAAAAACGCGTGTAGAATGGGTGGAAGTTGCTTTAAATGCAAATCGTGTGTCTCCTGTCTAAATTAATATGATCTATGAAATCTTATATTTTGTGTTGTCTAATCGTGATCTTAGATTTTAATTATGGTATCCATTTGAGGTGGATGATGCAGATGATTTACTTACATATTTTCTTTGTGTTGAAGTGATATATCAATAGCTATTTGGTTGTACTTAAACTGACGATACAGCACATCATATTATCATGGTGTTGTTGACTCTAAAAAGACGGTTCAATACATTGTTTATTGAAAATTTAATACAAATTTATTGATTTTAATTAATGCAGTTTTATTTATATTTTGTAGCTGTATTGGATGTATATAGGTTTTATCATTCATTGTCACACTCTGTATTTCTTTCTTTTCAAGAGTGGTTTAGGTTGGCATTTATTATGCTTATTAAGTAAGAATATATTTATTGGTAGACATTGAGTAATTTATCGTTTATTTATTTATCTTATAGCATTACATTCCCACAGCTCTAATGCACCTGCAGAGCCACTCTATAAAAGGAAGTTTTGCATTAGAGATCTTCAAAACTGTATCATTGTATTTTGTTTAAGAAATACATATTCAATTTAATATGTTAATTGTTTCCTGCTAATTTATTAAAATGACATCCGAATCTTTGCATAACAATGGCAATACATATAAACATCGACGTTTCATCCGAATGCAAATTCTAAAGCAAAAGCGTTTAAAACCAGCAGCAGTGCACCCAAAGTTGGCTACCAGACGTGGATGTATGATATTTGACTAAAATAAAAAGTTAACTTTTAATTTGTTACATACTGTCATATTAATTTTATATATAATTTTCTTTCAGTATCCTGGTCCAAAGCTTCTACAAAAAAGAAAAATTCGCGTCAAATTCCACTCACATCCTCATGTATATTTTTTCTCTATATCTATTTATAATACTATTATACCATATATTTTGTAGTAATACTAAAATGGATGAATTATTTTTTTTAGTTGTTCCTGTTGATCCATCTATATACCCAGATTATGTTCAATATCAAAAATCAAATTTTAGAATATTTCGTCCAAGTGAGCAACAAGGTTTGTTTATATGGATTAAATTTTACTAATATTTATGCCATCAATTTTTTTTATATATTTTCATTTATCTTTAGTTATTTAAAAGAAATTCATTCTGTATTTTACAGATTATTTAGATATTGGTGATATGAATGTAGCTTGCTTGAATTGTGGAGCTTTGATTTGGTATGCAGAGAGAGCTGAGAAGCATAGGGGGAAAAAGGATTTAAAAGTTTCTATGTGTTGCAAGAAAGGCAAAGTAACCATACCCTTAATGAAGGAGCCCCCACCTTTGTTAAGAAGTTTATTTAATGGAGATCATCCAAAAAGCACAAACTTTATTGTTAATATTAGAACCTATAATAATATGTTTTCGTTTACTTCTATGGGTGGAAAGATTGATTCTGGTATGGATGATGGACCTGGGCCACCTCATTTTGTAGTATCTGGTCAAAATTACCATCGACTAGGAAGTTTAATACCAAGTGAAGGAAGTCGTCCAAAGTTTGCTCAACTTTATATATATGACACCGAAAATGAAATTTCTAATCGTTTGTCACATTTTAGGTAAAATATTTTATTTTTCTATTGTTTTAATGTTAACATAAAGATGTAAATTGTGTTTTCTTTCTTACTTATAGTATCTATTCTTTACAAATTTTGATCTATGAAAGATTTTCTTTTAATTTTTTTAGTTTACAACTATATAAACATTTCATTCCATCAAAAAATTTAAATGTGTCATTAGACATAATTAATTAAAAAAGATGATTTTTTAAAAATCTAAAATATATACTAATTGGTTTTAAACATTTTTTTATTTATAATAATACCAGTATATTTATTAATTTAATTCTAATAGTTACACTAATTATCATTTTTATATTGTCATTTTAGTGGATATGACTTTCAAAATCCCATCGATGATTTGCTAGCACAAGATATTTTAAAAATTATGGATGATCACAATAAACTTGTGAAAAGTTTTAGAATGGTTAGGGATTATTTGCAATCCGGACAAACGGTACCTGTTTCATTGCGTCTCTTCCGCAATCGTCAGCACGATCCTAGAACTTACAACATGCCAACAGTTGATGAGGTAGCTGCTCTCGTGGTTGGTGATATTGGTGATGGGGAAGACGGAAGAGACATTGTTGTTCGAGAAAAGGATGGTTTTCTTCAAAGAATCTTTGAAACACATCCTAAATATATTCCTCTTCAATATCCTTTGCTCTTTCCTTTTGGGGAGGATCAATATCAAGAAAAAATACCTCTAAATAGATTAACTAAATCTCAAAGTAAAAAAAAAAGAATTCGTGTATCCCTTCGTGCCTTTATAGCATACCGGATGATGGAGAGGGTTGCCGAGAATTCTGTTCTACATAGAGGAAGAAAATTATTTCAGCAATTCGTGGTTGATCTATACTCAATGATGGAATCTCAAAGATTGTCTTTTATAAGACAAAATCAAGATAAAATAAGATCTGATTTCTTGGCTGGTATAGAAGAGGCGGTTAAAAGTGGCGATGTTGTTGGTTCGTCGGTTGGATCTAGGGTTGTTTTACCATCTTCTTTTACTGGAGGGCGACGTTACATGTTTAATAATTGTCAAGATGCAATGGCTATATGCAAAAAATATGGTTATCCAGATTTGTTTCTCACTTTCACTTGCAATCCTAAATGGCCAGAAATTCAACGTCATTTGGATAAATCTGGAAATTATTCCATATATAGACCAGATATTAGCTGTCGTGTTTTTCAAATAAAACTTGATGAAATGATGGCTGATTTTCGTAAGGGACATTTTTTTGGCAGAGTTATTGCAAGTAAGTGTCATTTTTATATGTTATTTTTAAATCTTTACTATTGCTCATGTTAATCGAAATTATTTATCAATTTTTTTATATGTAGGTATGTATATCATTGAGTTTCAAAAGAGAGGCTTGCCGCACGCTCATATTCTTTTATGGTTGGATTCTCGTGATAAACTTGATTCCGCTGAAGCAATAGATTCTGTCATTTGTGCTGAATTGCCTGATAAAAACTTTTTCCCAAAGTTATATTCAGCGGTATGTAATTTTATGATTCATGGACCTTGTGGAAGGGCTTGCACTTCATCTCCTTGCATGGTTGACAACCATTGCTCTAAATTTTATCCCAAAAAATTTGTGCAAAAAACTTCATTTGATCCAAGTGGTTATCCTATTTACCGCCGTAGAGACTTTGGTCATACAGTCATCAAAAAAAATATTTTACTTGATAGTTGTAGTGTTGTTCCATACAATCCAAAGTTACTAATGAAATACCAAGCTCATATTAATATTGAATATTGCAATAAGTCTAATTGCATTAAATATCTTTTTAAATATATTCATAAAGGTGTCGATCGTGTAACTGCAACTCTCCGAAATAGTGATGATGAAATAGTTGATGAGATACAGCAATATTATGATTGTCGATTTCTAAGTCCTTCAGAATCGATATGGAGAATATTTCAATTTAAAATACACGATCGAAAACCAGCTGTTGTTAGATTAACTTTTCATGAGGAAGGGAAACAGTCCATCATATTTAAGGATACTTCTAAGCTATCTTCAGTTATTCAACACAACAAATCAAAAGGAACAATGTTTTTAGCTTGGATGGAATCAAATGTTCGATACCCTCATGGTCGACATTTAACATATGGTCAATATCCTTTATTATTTAGCTTTGACAAAGATGGATGTTTTTGGAAGCCTAGACAAAGGGGTGGTTCTGTTGGTCGTTTAACGTTTATACCTCATAGTAATCGTGATTTGTTTTATTTGAGACTGTTGTTGAATGTTCAAGCTGGGTGTACAAGTTACAAAGATCTAAAAACTGTCCATGGATGTGTATATGATACATATAGAGAAGCTTGTGGTGCATTAAGATTGCTCGAAGATGATCGTGAGTTTATTGATTCTATTCTTGAGGTAGCATTTCTTGGGTCAGGTGTATCTCTTCGACAAATGTTTGCAAAATTACTAATGTCAAATTCCATGAGTGATCCTTTGAATGTTTGGAATCAACTGTCTGATACTTTAGCCGATGGAATATTATTTAAAAAACGTAGAGAACTTCAAAATCCTGGTCAGTTTAATTTTCATGTTGGTATTAATTATATTTTAAGTCTCTTTTTTATTTTAATTATAAATTGATTCATTCTTTTCTTATTTTTTATGTAGGTCTCAATTTATCTTCTGAAGAGTTGACACAGTTAACTCTTCTAGACATCGATAATTTTCTACGAGAAAATGGTAAATGCCTCAGTGATTATAAATTTATGCCTGAACTTAAGATATCCAACAATGGTAGATATAACAACATTTTGATGGAAAATGAGCTTAGGTATGATCGTGAAGAAATGAAAAATCTATATGATGAGCATATTTGTAAATTGAATTATGATCAACGAGTTGCATTTACCAACATTATTGGTGTCGTTGATGATGGTATTGGTCATATGTTTTTTGTTGATGGTTATGGTGGAACTGGAAAAACTTACTTGTGGAAGACTATTTCATACAAGTTGCGTTCAGAAGGTAAAATAGTTTTGAATGTAGCTTCAAGTGGAATTGCTTCAATTCTTCTTCCTGGCGGTAGAACTGCGCATTCTCAATTTAATTTGCCTTTGGTGTTAAATAAAGAGGCATGTTGTAAGATACATGTAAAGAGTAAGAAAGCACAAATGTTGACTATGACAAGTTTGATCATTTGGGATGAGGCTCCTATGATTAATAAATATGCATTTGAAGCTCTTAATAGATGTTTGCAAGATATTATGAGAGAGGTGGATCCTCGAAATGCAGATTTATTATTTGGTGGTAAGACAGTGGTTTTTGGTGGTGATTTTAGACAAATTTTACCAGTTGTTCCAAAAGGTTCCAGGGCTGATATCGTTCATGCCACAATCAATTCATCTTTTTTATGGCGTAATTGTATTGTCTTAAAACTCACTCAAAATATGAGGTTGCGATATTCTTCTGATTGCCCTGACAGTGAGTCTTTGGCATTGTTTGCAAAATGGATCCTTGATATTGGTGATGGAAAAGCTGGCGAATTAATTGATGGTGAAATGGTTGTTCAGATCCCTGATGATATTTTGGTTAAAGTGGTCACTAATCCTATTGGTGACATTGTAGAAGCAATCTATCCTGATCTTTTGAAAAATATGTTTATTACAAATTTTTTCCAAGATCGAGCCATTCTCGCACCAACGTTGGATGTTGTAGAACAGATTAATGATTATGTGCTTTCATTGATACCTGGTGAATTTAAAGAATATTTAAGTTGCGACTCTGTTTCAAGGTGTGATCAAGATGATGTTATTGACCATCGTTGGATTACAACCGAGTTTTTAAATGAGATTAAATGTTCTGGTCTTCCTAATTATAGACTCATCATCAAAGTTGGTGTTCCTATAATGCTTCTTAGGAATCTTGATGTTTCATCTGGACTTTGCAATGGTACACGTCTCACAGTCACCTATCTTGGTACTAATGTTATTGGGGCAAAGATTGTTACTGGTACTAATATTGGTGACATCGTCTACATTCCAAGAATGAAGTTGTTGCCATCTGATGCTAATGTTTCCATTAGTTTTCAACGTCGACAATTTCCCCTTTGTGTTTGTTTTGCTATGTCTATTAATAAAAGCCAGGGTCAAACTCTTGGGAATGTTGGTTTGTATTTACCTAGACCAGTTTTTACACATGGTCAACTTTACGTTGCTATGTCTCGTGTTCAAACGCGTAATGGATTGAAGATTTTAATTGGTGATAGTAAGGAAAGTAGTAAAAATAATACTGTAAACGTTGTTTATCCTGAAGTATTTCAGAGAATTTAGTTATTAATATATAATGTTTTATTTATGTTTCTTATTATTAATATTAGTTAATTTAATTTACATTTTTTTACATGTTATTCAACAATTTTTAAATTATATACTTACATGGGTTATTAGTTAGTTAAAAATAAAATGAAATCAATTTTAAAATATAACCGTGCGTCAGCACGGGTACAAAAACTAGTAGAAGAATCATAGTGTTTCAAGTAGCTAAGGAGTTGGCTACTTAGCAAAGCCTTTTGCTCACTTTTGTGAGAGCTAATATGCATTTTCTTTATGACAATGACATCTAAGATTCATATGTTAAGAAAATTATTTTTAATCACAAGTGTCATTAGGGGACCATTGCTTTCCAAGCACTTTTATAGAGGCATGTGGTGTGGTGTGGTGCATTGCCATAAATATGATGTAGAGAAGTCCTAATTGACTAACCTCGCTTTCTTATTATATAAGGTTAAGAATATATTTCAGAATGATTTTTTATTTGAAGGAGACTTGGTACTTATGTTTGGTTTTATTGCAGTCAGAATTGATTCTACATCTGTAAAATTGATTCTGGTTTGTTTGGTTTTTCAAAAGTAGAATTGATTCTGTCTCTTGAATTGATTCTACTTAAAGCTAGAAGTCATAGCTTCTGATTCTAGAATTGATTCTTACACTCAAAATTTTTTGTTCAACTCACTTTTACATGAATATATCCAAACATAAACCACTTTATCTTCAAATTAATTTTGGCCTGAATCAATTTTACAGAATCAATTCTGCCAAAATCAACTTTACAGAATCAATTCTGCCAAAATCAACTTTTCTCACCGCGGATGCAAACTTACACTTAGTAAATTTGGAATTAGTCAAAAAGTAAATACCACTCACAAATTTTTGACCGGACAATTTAGTTCCAAACAAAAATAAAATTTAAATTTAATCTATGATATTTTCATATCAGAGACAAATTAGTTCATCTGTTGTAATAAATTAGGAGAAAGTCTTACATAGGCACAACTATTTAGGCACAAAATTTAGGCACACTCACATAAATTAATAAAATTAAAAGAAAAATAAAATTGTCACATCAATTTATATCACTTCAACTCATTTTTCTTTAATTTTTTTCACTTCTTGTGAGTGTGCCTAACACCTATTATTTATATTTATGCCTATATAACTATTTTATAGAGACTAGTTTGTCTTTAATATCTTAGGAACTAATTTGAATTTTATTTTTATAAAAACAAAATTATGGCATCACAAATTTTTTAGAACCAAAATAGATCTTCACTATAAAATCTAACAGAAAATTATTCATCCAAAATCAAATTTAAATTTTCTCAAACAATTTTTATTCTTAGGTAGAAGTAGAACTCATTTTTCATTCAGAAATTTTGTTTAGCTTATACTAGAAACATTAAACTATAGTGACGAAAGTTTAGGAGAAAAAACGTGAAGTTAGTCTCTAATTTTTTTTCACAAAATATTGCGATTTGGGAATCTCAAAAAATAAATTAAATCACCTCAATACAACAGCATATAATATACTTTACTTATACCTTATGATAGTTTATTAAAAAAAAATCATTGTCTACCAAAAGCATGTGCAACTCCATTCAATGTCTAACAAAAGCAACTTCATTCATGTCTAGTCTTTGAATTTATAATTAATATTTTTTGAATTGTCTTATTTTTTAGTGAACTGAAATGATTTTATGCATTAAAAAATCAGAAGAAAAAAAATGAAAAGTTTAGAAAACTGAGGATTTGAAAAGAATTTTCTCCTTACCCGACAAAGCCTTCAAGAACATATTGGCATTTTTCTTTCTCAACAAAAATAAATAAATAAATATAGTGTATAATGCAGGTGAATCTTTTTTTCCTTTCTATCACTTTTTTCTAAAAAAAATCTAATAGATTCCACCTTAGTACAATCATTATTCAAGTTGTTGATCCTAGTGGATCCAATTGATTCATATAAAATATTGTAATAAAATATCATAAAAATAATTCAATTAGTCACGAAAATAATTCCATGTACTACATCTAATCTAAATTTGTCATCTTGTCACAAACAAGTATATCCAACTCATCTAGAAATCATGCTATCACATGGAAAAAAAATCATAATTTCTGTTGCATATGTTTAATTTCTTTTGTTTATTACATTTTGTAGGCGATGCCTCAAACA
Organism: Trifolium repens; assembly: GCA_030408175.1. Classification (NCBI taxonomy): domain Eukaryota; kingdom Viridiplantae; phylum Streptophyta; class Magnoliopsida; order Fabales; family Fabaceae; genus Trifolium; species Trifolium repens. The sequence continues at coordinate 7,938,984 of CP125839.1, forward strand.
ACATATGAGATTCTGATTCTATTCTGCAAATTAAAATAATTCACCAAACTATATAATATAGTAAATAATATTAAAAAAATATATTTAACTTAATTTAGATATATAATGGAACCAAAGAAAATATTCATGAGAAAGAGAATAATACTAATACTATGATTGCAAATATCATAATGGCTGACGCAACTAAACCCCCCATTGTATAATTTTTATTTATTTTAAAAAGAAGACATAATTAATAGTGGGTCAAGTATTTGGGACTATTGTGCTTATATCAATCCACTTGCAATTTTATTCTATGAATTTTCACTAAGAAACAAGGAGTATCCTAAGATGTGGGATTATTTTAATAGGGTAGGCCATCCCATTGTGAGCCGCCAAAGCCTAATTTGCTACTATAACAAATACCAAATGCTTGTGTAGTGTAAACCAAGTACAATTTAATTAAAGTGGTAATAATTTTGAGATAATTGACTATATGCCTATACATAATGATGAAAGAAAACCAATGAAGTTGATCTTGTGGAAGCATGATAATTACTAATTAGTGATCCACATTAAAACTAAACATAATATTTTGAACAAATATCAAATATCAATAATCATGACATTAAGTTCAAGTGGTTAATTAGTTTTTCTTAGGACGGATTATTTAGAAAAATTCAAGTTTGATTCTTGGTGGAAACAATTTTTTATTAGATTTTTCTTATCTCGCAGCCGAATCCTGGATTATTTGGGCCTCCTTCCCCTGAAAACTAGAAAGTTAATAAATAAATAAATCTAATGTCATTTTTAGAAGAACCGAATAAGTGATTCACATTAACATCTACCATAAATGAAAAACTCTACCAGCATTAGAAAAATGCTAACCAGTGATGAATCAATTGATGTGGAAAAAAATAATTTATCTTCTTAAGTATATAATTAGGAGTTTGATTCCAGACTTCTATTTATGGAGAAAATTATGACAAAATAAGAGAACTTAATTTGTTTTTTTTCACAGATTCTTCAACATAAATCAACCACTCTTTAACGGAGTTAGGATCCTCTCCATTTTCCAAAAGAAATGGAAATGTCCATTACTATAGTTTTAATATAAATATGTGATATAAATGCACGTCTTTTTAGAATTGATGACATCATTTGAATATTTATACACTTAAACTTTAGTACTTGTAATCTCCATTTTTATAGGAAATGGAGAGGATCTCAACTCTCTTTAACGACACTAAAAACTTCGTATATATTTCATTGATTAAAAAATATTACTACACAGTATAGGATGCTTGTTTGCTACAGTGGGGCCCATCTATAGGTAAATTTGGGCCTAGGGCCCATCCTGGAAAATCTAACCACACTTCTGACTGGGCCTCTGTCAAGGTGAAAGTTATGTGTGTGACCCACTTTACTGCCTACTCCACAATCTAAGGTCTATAGAAATTTATCAGAACTCAATAACTCACTAATCAAATAATAGGCTATATGGAAGAAAAAGTTGCTAGAAAGGCTAAAGATATGTTTGGTTTCATCTAAATATTTCTGGTTTTTATTAATAATTATAAAAAAATGATTTTATTTTTTTATTTTTATACAAAACTTCAAAATTATGGAAAAAATAACCTTAAAAAAATAATAACCATAAAAATTATATTGGGGTTATTTTTCCAAAATGATGTGACATGCTTGTTAGGATTTATATAAGTATGCCTTTGCCAATTTAATATTCCATTCAATTAGTTTTTGCAATATATAAAGGTTTAGTGGTACAGTTTGTTTGTCCGTATATCTTTCATTCATATGTAATTATCTTGAATATATACTATAAAATTGAATAGTTAATATATTTAGTCTATTATATAGATCAATTAATGTATTTAGTCAATAATATAGACCAAATATATCAGTTATTCAATTAACATGATTTTTTTTTACTTATATGTAAATGAAACAGAGTAATATTTTTATTTATTTTCTAGAATGCCATAATTACAGCACTTCCCACTTGAGATCATAACCAGAGAAACACCTGAAGTCACACACTCACTCCTAACATAACTACCATGACCCTGCTGCATACTTTGTTCTGCAAAAGGTTGTTGTCCTTCCTGACAACAAGTAAAGGTTTCTGTGCTAAGAATTATTGATACACTTTTGATAAAGGTTTGAGCGTGTCAAAGATTCTTGGATGTTTAAGATTTGTTGGGTTGATTTTAAGTTTGAACATGTAGATAGTGTTTTTAGATTCTACTATTCTAGTACTGTGGGTTTAGAATTTAAGGATTTTTTACTCTTTCAATTTCTTTAATTGTAATATATCAAAAAAAATAAAAATAAAAAATTTTTTAATTGTAATTTAATAGGTTTCAATTTCTTTTTAATTCTAAATATTTTGGATATTAACCAATATATTAGACTTAAATGGTTAATGAGATTTATCAAATGACAGATTGTTCGGAAGAATTCAATTTTAATTTTTTGGTAAAATAATTTTTTGTTAGGTTTTACTTTCTGCATTGTTGAATTCCAGATTATTAGCGTCTTCATTCCCTAAGAACCAATGGAGAGAAAAACCACAACCAAAGAGAGAAACCATCATAGAAATAAACATCAATCAAAGAGATTAACTAAAAAAAAAGAGAAACTGTTAGAAATAATATAAAACCATTGATGTAACCTTTCCTAAAAGCTTAAGCTTTTGGGATAATCGGTTATTTGACATGGTATCAGAGCCTCTATGACTAAGTGGTCTAGAGTTCGATTCCCGCTGCCCTCACTTTCTAATTAAAAAGTGAAATTTAAGCATATGGTAGGTGGGCCTATGCATTATCCACGCTTCAAGCCCAAATGGGCTCTTGCGTGAGGGGGCGTGTTAGAAATAATATAAAATCATTGATGTAGCCTTTCCTAACAGCTTAAGCTTTTGGGATAATTGGTTATTTGACAGAAACATCATTCGAAGAAAAGAATCAACATACCAACACTGAGAGGAACAACCAAAGAAGAAGCAACAATAAAAATGATAAACCATTAGGGAGTCACAAAAAAATGAAGAGCACCCAAAGAGAGAAATCATCCGAGAAACAATCAAATGAGGAACAACTAAAGAAGGAGCAACAATCATATCAAATAACTCCAAATCAATTTCAAGTGTGTGCGCGTGCACGTGTTTGTGTAAAGAAAGAAAAAATAACTAAAGGAAGTAGCAATCAAAGATGGAACATCAATCACATATTAAACGATCATAAATAAACCAACTGAGAAAGAGCAACAAAGAAGAAAGCAATAGAGAGATAAGCAACCTAAGAAGAAGCAAGAAGCCAACAACCATATCAAACAATTACACATAAAAACCAACAAAGATAGCAGCCAAAAGTGAAACCAAAACAACAAGAAATCCAACAACATCACAAATTTAAGACCCAAAATCCAACTAGAGTGAGAAGAGACGAACAACCAAATAACCAACCAAATCGGTTAATTTTTATTTGAAAAATAGAACACCAAATTAGCAAAGAAGCATAATAGCAAATTGCATCAACGAAAGCGAATAGAGAAACGACCAAAATCTACAATCAGAAGAAGAATCTTGCCGAAAACGAAAAATTATGATTACATTGTCAAACTTTTGGAGACTCGACAACAAAATAGTGACGACATTGTTTAAGTAGGATCAAAACAAACTTAAATAACATGTTTAATGGAATTAACTTTCATCTTTAAAGGATGCAGATGCCCAAAACACATATAGACATCCAACAACCCAAAAATCTGAGCAAAATGAGACTAAAATACTTCGATAGTTATTTTCGTGAGTTTAACTCAATTGGTATGTATATTATTTTATATGCAAGAGTAGGAGTTTGAAACTCTAACATTTTACTTATTTACTTTAGGAGAGAAATTTTAGTTAATATTGGACTACTTGAAAAAAGTTATAATGGAGTATTACAACTTATAATGATGAGATTATTACGAGATAGCTAATCACTTAATCAAAGATTAAATTACTCATTGCTTAGCAAGGGTCGCATGTCTAACTACTACTCTCATATTTTTCTATGATGTCCTAATATATACTATGTTATTAGCTCTATATTGTTTTTAGTGAGATGTTGACTTTGCATTTCTTTCGTAAAAAAATCTTGTAATATAATTTTCACAATTTTTTTAATGCTTCAACGTAAGCAATCAAATCTCTTGTTAATTAACTCAAATATCAGGATCGAAGAAGACTCGGCATTTCTAATTCTAACTATTGCATTGTCTTGCATAAATTGAGATTAATCAACTCTAATCACTCAAATCATCAATTATAATTGTTGAGATTGATCAATATCGTCTTCGATCAACATCGTTTTACAAATCACCTACTAAAGATATTCTTCCGTTGGTCGTGAGAGTTGAAACACACACTTACGGTACATTATTTATTCTCAAGAGAGCGGTAGCAATTAGTAATTTTTTGAGAACCGTAAAACTGCTAGAGAAGAGCTTTTCACAGAAGTGATGTCTAAGGCTAACAAATAAAAAAATTGCAAAAGGGTTTTCAAGTTCATAATTCTCGCTCTAGGAGTAGGATGTTAGACACCGAGCTTTCTTTGTTCTTTTTATTTTCATTTCCTCTTAGTTTTTTATGCTTTTTATTTTCTTCCTATTTTCACTTTTATTTTGCTTTTCTAGCTTAAGAAGGTTTTGGCTCATATTAACTTTCTTCTCTATTTATTCTTGCTTCATTTTATATCTATCTTGAGTGTTGCAAATAACTTACCTTCTGCTTTTCATTTGCTTAAAAAAATGTTATTTCTTCCCACATCAGCAATGCTACCAAATTTTATTTTATATTCAAAATAAAAGTTATAACTTGTCATTGTTTTCTGGCGTGGCACAGATAAAGAAAGCATAGCATACGTATAATAAATAAAATGGCACACATGAATCAAGAAATACTTAAGTTGACAAACGTGTACTTGTATAGAAACAAAGTTGGCATACGTCGTCCCAATCTAATTTTTGTTTGAAGTAATCTTATTTAAAATGTGCCAGATATTAAATACAAATATATATTTTAACTAAAATTTAAGTATTAATTTGCAATGTACTAAGAGTCTAACTCATTCTATTATACTCAACTATCATTAGGTTTGGTGGTTTTTTTAGATCAATGCTATAAAATATATATTTTAAGGCAAATACTAACAAATGTCCTCGGAGTACTCTTTAAAATTTTATCAAATTTTTGTGGAAACGCGTAAAATCAATACATTAGAAATTGTAATGATTAACTTTCTAAATAAGAAGCTAAGTTTTTTAAAATGGAATGTTTAAAGAGTGTCTCGAATGCACTCGTTAGCAACACCCATATTTTAAATATAACATGTAAAATAATCACATAATTTTTTAGGACTAAATTAATATTTGCAATAAAAGTATGTAAGGTCATGTGAAAGGGTACACGCTAGATAAATATGTTAATTTAGGGAGTGAATATAATTATCTCCTATATAAATTTTCTAGTTAAATCTGGATCGTTCATTTAAAATTAGAAAAAATACAAAACATAAAAAGATGTTATTTTAATGGTGTAGATATACAATGCTCTCCCTCCATTTAATTTTGCAATTGAGGAGATCCTAATTCGTTAATTTATGATTGAACTTTAATGACCAATGAGTTTTATTAATGAACGAATTGTTTGGAAAATTTTAAATATAATTTTTCTTAAAATAATATTTTTTATTAAATTTTATTTATCTCTAAATCATTAGAACTCATTCATTTATAAAGCAGGAGAGTTAACACACACAAAAAAAAAAAAAACAAATTAACATTAACATAGATAAAAGTGACATGATGAGACTACCAGGGTCGTCCCCAACTATTTGGAGTTCCTGTTTAAATATTGAAAATGGATTCTAATAAAAAAAATACAACACAATTAAAAAAATCATTTTCAATTTAAATTATATATAAGAAACACATAAAATTATTATTATTATTATTATTATTATTATTATTTAGGATCTCAAAATTAATCTATTAATACACCTCTAATATTTTATAAGTATAAATAATTATTTAATAATATTATAGGACCTCCAAATCTTAAGTCGGGACCTAAAATATTTGGAGGCCCGAGGCCCGCATACACCCTGCACATGTGTGCAACTTGGGCCTGGAGACTACTAAAAGTAAAAATCAACTTATGACTTATTTGAATGAACAATTTATTTGCAACTAAGCACTTGTCTATAAGCAAAAGAAAAAATAAAATAAAGAATTTTTTGTGTGTATGTTATGTTCTATTTTTATAAATTATATTGAAGAATTTTTAAATATAAACTGAAACAAATTAATAAAATTTATTAAGCAGTTTTCATTAATTCTTTCAAACTGTTTCAATTTGAATTTATTTGTGCAATATTATACATATTAAAGTAATTAAAAATAGTAACTTTTTATTAAAAAATTAATTATTTATTAAAAAATTTATATATTTAATATAAAATGCATAAGTTCTCATACAAATTTACTATTTTAAACTTTTTAATATGTACAATTTTATACGTGATAGAAAAACTCAACTTTTAATGCTAAATAAGTTAATCGAAATAATCCTTACTTCTTCTTCTTCCAAAAATTCACCTATTTATTTTGATCATGGTAGAAAACCAGAATTGTGATTTGTCCATTTTGCCCCGCACTATTGACAACAAAGTGAAAAAACAAAAGCAGCAAAATCGTTTTCATGGGTTTGAGTGGTGGGCATGACATGAGATTAGAGTCTTAAAATGGAAAGTCCAATTCAGTATTCACATGTTTCAATTTGAGCGAATTTCCATTATCTTCTCTCCTACCTCAAAATTAACGAGTTATTATCCCACACACACTACCACAGTGACGTGCCATTAACGACAAATTTTCATATTATAATGTTCCATTTCATTTTTAAAATGTCATGTGTCGTCATTACCTAAATTTCCAATCAAGTTACTAATAGTTAGTTAGTTGATAAATTTAATAGAGAATATCATGGTTTAATTTCCGCAACTGTAATTAAAAGGTATTGAAATTATGTGATATTAGAATTTACCTCTAAATCAGATTATGTGATCAATTAGGTCGGATATTAGTAGCGAAAAAAAACATACAACAAAATTAATTATCATAAGTTCATGGATGCGAATTAAGTGCAGGAATTGATGGCGAACAATCATACGGTTATTGATTTGTAGTCCACTTGATTTTAATCAAATCATTTACAATAAAATTATTTTTAATTTTTGTAAAATAATAAAAACTACTTTCTTAAAATTCTAAATTGTTTGTTCTCCATCAAACAATTACGAATTTGTGACAATAAGATTGGACGCAGTACATTGAATTAGCGAAATGAATTAAATTTTCACAGCATTGTGAACTACTGTCTTCTTTAATAAATTATAAATAAAATTTCACTTTTCAAATCCAATAAATAACTGATGTATTTGAATGATAATTAAGACCAGATACACTTTTTATTTAATAAAACAAAAAAATTAAATTTTATTTATAATATTAGTTGAGTTTCAGCTGAAATAGATATATGCATCTATTGTTTTATAGACATATTTTAATCAAATTATTACTCCTACAATCTTTTTTATTTTTACTATTCACCATGCATAATGGTACACTAGAAAAGAGTAAATTCAGTTAAAATGAAGACCAAACTCAAATTCAAATGAAATTCCAACATTATATATTATATATAGAGAACAAGTTGCAACCATTTTTTCCTCAGTTTAAGCTTAAGAGCAATGGACTCATCATAACATTAGTAGTAGAAATATTAAAAAAAAATTGTGAATAATTCTTTTTTTTTTCCTCATAATTTCAATATAGCCGCAGCGGCGCAACCTAATTCCGCCACCGTATATGGCGAAAGGTCGGAAATTAACCACCAGCCGAAGCGAACGTTTATTAGGAACATACGGTTACTCTCACTACCAAGGCTCCACTGCCGCCGATCCATCGGAGCTCCGGGAAGAGGATATCTGGTCCACGGCTGCCGGAGATTCCGGCGAAGTAGACTTGAATCACTCCGATGAGTGGGAATCACCAAACGCTGCCACCACTGAGAGCAACGGTGGATCGTCGTATCGGAATCGGCGTCGGATTACTCAGAACGGCGATGAACACCGTCAATTAGGTGGTTTATCACTTGCGTTTGAAGATCCAGCGAGTGACGCTACGACGGCGACAGCGAGGATTGTGCATCAGTTCCGTTCGCATGAGAGCGTTGCTTCGTCGCCACGTGGACGACACATGGCTACATCGCTGCCGGTGAACGTGCCGGATTGGAGTAAGATACTCCGAGTTGAGTCAGTTGAATCGTTGCATGACGATAGTCTCGACGACGATGACGATTTGGAGATGGTTCCGCCGCATGAGTACTTGGCACGTAGCCGTAAGATGGCAGCGAAATCTGTTTTCGAAGGTGTGGGTCGAACTTTGAAGGGTCGTGATTTGAGCCGGGTTCGTGATGCTGTGTGGAGTCAGACCGGGTTCGATGGGTAAATGTCCGGTTCAGTGGTGGTTTTGGTTCAGGTGGTGTTTTCACCTTGTTGGTTTGTAATTTTAGTTAATTATTACTACTGTTATTGTTATTATTGTGGTTAATTGATTAAAATTAATTAATCAGATTCCACTTGTGGTTGTTGGTTAATTAATTTAATACATTTGTTTAATTATTAGAAATGGTGGTTTATGGGCAATGATTCGGTTGGGTGGACTTGGGTGATTAGAGTCCAACTCAGTGGCCAGTGAGCCTAATTAAGCAGCAAGAAAGTGCTAAACTGTTAATTAGCATGTAATAATTGAAAACAATTTGTAATTTAATTTGCTGAATTATGATTAAGGTCATTGTGTCTGCCGAGACCACTTCAGTTTTCATTTTGGATAATCATGTTTGTTAAGGTTCAGTTTTGATTTTAAATAAATAAATTTAGTTTGTTAGATTAATTTTTTTTTGTTCATTGCTAAAGTACTAAAGACCTACGAATTGTTAGTTGGTTTAGTGGTGATTGACGTTGAACTTGGTAGGAAGAATCACAGTTTGACCTCCCACAACTACAATCGAAAAGGGATTGGAACCACTTGATACTAGAACTGACCTCGAACCATATTAAACTGGTGGTGGAAAAAAAAATGTACTCAAGACCTGTAACTCAATTTTAACTTTGAACTCCAATAAGTTGAAATTAATTGTTTATTGTAAATTGTGATAGGGAATGCTATTTCCTAAAAGAGATTACTAGGTTTCTTTGCAATTTGCATCAAATTTGGTTAAATAAATAAGCATGTAAGCAACAGCAAGTTAGCCACTAAAGACAAAAAGAAATTTATTTATTATTAATATAATTATTGATAACTTTTTTAGGAGATTTGATTTTTAATAATAGGTTTGTGAAAACAACTAGCAAAATGATTTTGACAAGAATGAGACAAGCAACACCGTCTTCTTTTTGTTGGTTGGTTTTTTGTGCAAATAATGAGTATCACATAAATTGTTGATTTTTCCTTTTTAAAATAAGGACCCATTTTGTCAAGGGAAAGAAAATATTATTCCTGTTTAAAATTATGAGTCATTTTGCATAAAAGAAAATTATTGTAAATTATAAGTTATTTTACAATACTATACTTACATTAGGGAAATGACAATAGGAAGGGAATAAAACAGTGGAGTCGAAAGAAGAATCAAACGCAAAGAAAGATAATCCATAAAAAGATGAATTTGAATCTCAATTAAAAAATATTAAGTTGGATCATCAGGAGTTTTATCATTTACTCAGCTTATATTATAGTCACTCTGAACTCAATCATTAATAAGACTAACCCATAGTTCAATTATCGTCACATGTGCCTAAAGAACACATGTGCAGATTTTACTTGATCAAGAAAATGAAGGACATAATTGTGAAATGGAGAAGTTATGCGAATATATGAGCTATGCACAAAGCCACGCTGAGGGAAAAATAAGACACCTATGTCTATATACTAGTTTCTAAACCCGTGCGACCTCATTGGCCTTAGTAGAATATTATTATAATTATAATTAATCAATTCATAATTAAAATACCAAATAGAAGCAACTAATAAATTAAAAAATGCAATAGCAACCAAAAATACAGCAGCAATATATATCATAAATATAACTACATACGGGCCTATATAAAATAAAAAGGCAGTGGACTATATATATAGTTATGAAAGACCCCATCACCAAGTAATTGCATCTGCCATATACAGTATATATATATAGTCCATTGACTAACAGAATGAGAAAAATCGTTAATTCACACATAAGGAAATAAAATCATTCCAAATTCACACCATATAAGAAAAACTAAGTGTATAAAAGTGAAGAGTTGATAAAAAATGAGAGAAAGAAATCAAAGAAGGGAGAGGAAAAGTCTGCAAAGTTATCCATGTGCTTCTTTTCTCAAGTCCCGTGAAAGTAAAATCAGACCATTTTCATTTAAATTTAAATCAAGGTGGTTAAGTTATGAATACACGTGAATCAAAGTATAAGTGAACTCAATAGCATTCTATTTCAAAAAATAAATACATAATATAATAGCCACCAGTAACTTGGAATGAGTCAAGAGTTATATTTCCTAATCTCAATTACATTTTATAGAAAACAACATTGTAAGTAAAATTGATTTGTAATGAACTAAACTTAAATGAAATCAAACTTGTTCAAAAACTAAAGATTAAAGAAACAATAAAAGCAGATAATGAACACACAATGTTCTGATTACAACATCACACCTAAACCAAAACCTCAGTCACCACTCCACATAAAACGTTTGGGCTTTGTCCAAGGACAGACAGGTCTCTCTTGTCCGCTCGATTGACCCTGCCCACTTAACAGGTTCCTTTGACTCATCTCTTGATCTTATGAGAGATACTCAACAATAGCTGACAAACATGGTTTCCTTTGAATCATCTCTTGATCTTTGCTCTCTTTGAAATTGGAGTTTTTCATTATCATCATCTACTGAGATTTTCCTCCTATTCTTCTGCCTCTTTTCTTTCAGCACCCTGCATCCAGATTTTTAGCAATTATTAAGTATGTTCCATCATTCTAATTCAATAGGAACAAATCTAAAACCTAAGTTTCATAACACCGTACTGTCTAGTTCATCAAACTACAGTCATGATCTCGTTGTTTTGATCTGACATATAAGCAGAATTGCTATTACAATTTTAGCATTGAGATAGAAGAAACCACACAATAGATTGATCTTTATTGAGTTTTTAAAAAGACAACTATACAAACCTACAATTATCTCTGAAATAAGAAATTTTTAGTAAGATGAGAAATTACATACACAGAAGAATGTGCAATGGACTTGCTTGAGCACTTTGAGAACTTCAGCAAGCGTTCAATTAGTTCTTTTTTCATCACTCTCGAATTCAGCAACAGATTTGCATTTGAAACCAATTGACGACAACTTGAAGCATAAAATGGCATCTTTCCATAAGCAACACATTATCGTTATGCTTCATCCAAACCTACAACATATGGTAGCAACATTTTGGTTAATAGGTTCCAAAATGAAAGAATAACATGTCGCTATATCCAAATACTTATGATTAGGCTTTCTTTAAAGTGAAACCTGGGGAAATATCAGCCATTGATTAAACAATTTTTTTTTTTCTTCAAAGTAAATATCGCTGCAAATGCATTCATGAATTGATAAAAATATAATAAAGATGCATTAAGTTTCCATACAAAGATCCAGATGAATTTGTTAAAACTGTGCTGTAATTTTCTAGTCTTCAACCATACCAAGAGATAAATGATTGAAACATACTCACTCACTTAAATCCAATAATCCTTCTAATTGAGTGTGCTAATTTATTTGTTGCCTCTGGAAGCATCCAAAAATGTAGATGCTGGATTTGAGCCTTCTAATTGATGGTAATGCTTTGAAAAGAATGGTCAGACATTTGTCAGGTGTGTGCAAAGCTCCCAATTCCTCGAAAACATCATCATCTTCAAAACATATCCTTGTTCGGAAATACTTCTATGAACTGTGTCCATTTTGAAGGTTCATATAAGCACGCTTCAAAACTAATTCACCTATGAAAAATGACTAATATGAGTATACATGAAATTTATAGTAAAGGATGTCAATTATTTAAACCTTTTTATAAATATTGCAAATGAAGCATGTCATGAAATGGTTTTTGATTAAATTTGTGTTAATGCAGTACTGAAATAGAGACCGCAGTTGTATGTATGCAAAACTTATTATGATCAACTATATCTTTGAGGCAGGCACTGTTTCGGTTTCTGTTTGCATAATGTTATTAAGTATCAACCAGACGGAACTTGATTAAAGCCTGGTGCAAGGACAATAAGAAAATAGCTGAAGTTCATTACTTCATCGTTCTATTTACACATTTTTGATTTCTTGTGATTTTGTTTTGAAAGAAATTAATCATTCACCTATTCAAATGAGGGACCTGCAAGGCTGCAAATGGATCCTGCACGAGCTTCATGGCAATGGCAAGAGTATGTCATGGTCACAGAACACCGCTAGAACCTTCAAGTTGGACAAGAGTGGTGTACGACAATGAGAGTATGGTTTCAAGTCTCCTGTAAGAAAGATATCAGAAACGTATTTGCTCATTTCTTTTGCTCAATAAAATCAATCTCTTCATAAGCCAACAACCCTCCTTTGGAAATTAAGCTCTGGACAGTCGGACAGATCCGGAGAACAAAGATTGGTGAACTAATTAAGCCTTCTTCTTGAATCTGCTTAGATTTCTTCTCTTGATGGCAATACTGAGCAAAATATGGTGTTCTCCAGATTTCTTCTCAAGTCCTAAAGAAACACCATTGTCTTCAGAAGACATTCATAAACACCATTGTGCTTCGTGTCAGTGGCAGAAACAACAAGATTCTTCAGATACACTTGCTACCATTCAATATCAAATGCAGAATCAAAATAAATTACTAATAATTAAGAGAAAATTAACACATGTGTTGTACTTACCTGCATGCATTAACATCTCATTCATGCTGCTCAATTTTGTCAAAGCATCCTCACTGCAGGGATGTTTCTGATGCTGAAGATGATATAATAACCAACTTGAACCCCAATTTATAAGGACTTGAACAAATGTCAAATTTCAAATTCACTTGCATTAGGCGGGAATTTGGCACACAGATAAAACCTCCACAGAAAAGGTGCTATCTAGAGAAGGCATATTAGACATTAGAAGAAGAGAACTAAATACAATGAATACTCAACAACCTATCCTTGTATAGGAAGACGGCTAGCCTAATTTTAGCTTCTAATTTAAATACTCCTATTATATAATAATTATCTAATAATATTCATATTAATTAATATTAATATAATTATACCAATCCAATTCCTCACTCTAATAACGAAACATCACACACATGTGGCATGCCTAATTGAAATCTACAGTGGCCGAAAACCCTTCTCAGTGTGTCAAGGTTATAGATAGAAGGCACCAAGAAAACAGAAGATTAAGTTTTTTTTGTTTACCCTAAAACAAAACACTTTAGACTTTGATCACGATGCATTGACATGTTACAATCCAATGAATGACTTCTCATAGCAAGAGAAAAAAAATGCACTTATAGAAAAAATATATATATTTACATTAGCTAAATTAAAAATAAGAATATTTATTTTCTTCTTAAGATGTCAACCATTATATACTCAAGTATATTTCACTATAAAATAATGAAATTTATGTCTATCATTTTCTCTCCCTTTTTTTGTAAAGATCTACCTCTAAGTGCTTATTTTACCATAATAATTTACTTATAGTGTTGAGACTAGCTGATATGAATAAAAAAGCTGATTTTTGCACTGTACAGCTGAGCTGATTTTTGCCATGGTTAAATAATTTGGAGGAATATTGTTAAGTTTAAACGAGTTTGATTACTTTGATGCGACTAAAATCATTTTTTTTATTTTTTTAATATATTTATAGGAACTTAATATAAATTTAAACGAGTTTTATGTATTTTGAGGAAGTACTAAATATAAATTAGAAAGTACTAAAAATAATAAGAAGAAAAATTTAAGGATGTCTTTGGCCTATTTTAATTTTTGTGGGGGTAAGAAGATTTGACGTGTGGGTATAAAAAGATTCTTTTTCTAATTTAATGAATAAAAAAACATTGAACAAATTTAATGAATAAAAAAACATTGGACAAAGACTTTTGGTTCAGCCCAACAATGTTTTGAATGCAAAAGTGATGGCGACTACAGTAGAATTTTTATCTTTCACCCCCAAATTTCTTCTAGACCCTCCAACTTACTTTTTTTTTTCCCTAAACATATATGTTTTGAAAAACATTTTCTGCACAACATGCGTAAAAATTCGATAATGTTTTCTGCTCGCTATGTTACAGAAAACGTATGAGTTGATGTTTGTAGGTCGACCTATTTAAGGATGGCAATGGGTAAGGTATGAGTAGAGTACTATAGTCATCATCCCCGTACCTGCGATTTGAAAAAATATTTGTACCCATCCTTATATCTGCGTGGGTGACACTCTTTGTCCCCGTCCCCATACCCTATGGGTACTTAAATACTCATACCTGTACCAGTTATCCACATTTTTGCTAAAAATAAATTGATCAATTATAAAATATCATATTATTTTAATATAATTAAAAAAATTTCAAAGATTTTAATGTTAACTCGTGAAAATTATGAACAAAATTATTAGTAATATCATTCTAAAGTTCATTTATCTATATATTGACATATTTGGATTATGTTATAAATAAACATTTTCATTAAAAATGTGTAATAGTAGAATAATGTTGTATTTAAAATTGATTTACATATATTATTATATAAATAAATATATACTATGTGGGTATGAGGTGGATACTAAGGTACCCGTACCCGGACCCATACCCGTACCCAAAATGCGGGTTTTTACACTCCTTGTTATGGGTATTTTTTATGGGAATAAATAATACGTGAGAACAAATTTTATGAATTTGCACGTTGTGCCAAACAAGATATAAAATGTTATATTCCATTAGCAATGTTTCAAATCAAGTATCGGGAAGTACCGCTTGTGGAACCTCAATATCTTCGGGTTTATTAGCTAAATGACAATTAGCACATGCAATCTGGCCGGTAACTTCTCGCGGATTTTCATAATCTTGTTGGGCAAAAATGGGATATGCATTTGAACTCATTCGATAATAAAGATAGGGAATTTTCTTTTAAGGAATTGAGTGTGAGAGCCAAATGAATTGAAAGACTCATGTTTGGTTCCGGAAGAGATCATAGACATTTTGAAATGAATGGAAAGAGAATCTACACCAGATAAAGTATGCATCAAGGATCCATTAGATTAAACTAAATGCATGATAGACCGATTCTTATATCGTATGAGAATGTGACTACCGATTAGATTATGATTATGTAGTTATCATTATTGTTAGACTACTTGGCGATCACTTAGAGGGGGGTGAATAAGTGACTCTTTCTACACAATGAGTTTTTCAAAATATTTTCGAGTACGCGGAAGCCCACCGGATCGATAGTCTACTTTGCACCCTTCGATCAAAGGAAATGTAGTATAAGCCTTGGAGCGTTTAATGATAAATTGAATTAGGTTATGTATTGCAATCAAATTACTAAGATAAACCACACAAGTTCCAACAATTCAAGTTATACACAATCACAATTCAAGACAAGTTCAATTGAATTTTGATGAACACTTACGATCACAAAATTCAATTGATCAATTAAAGATAATTCGAAAAGTAAAGAGTGTAAGGAGAGAAGAACGCAAACAGTTGATTAGGGAGTTCCCGCAGCTTTCGTGTCGTCCTCGCGGTCGGCCGGGTACGTCTCCCCCCAAATCGTCAAACGGACGATTTGAGCGATTTTATTAAAAACGCTTTAGTGCACAATTTACAAAGACTCGAATAACCCTATATTGAATCTAATGCAAATTGAGCGATGCAACCTCAACACCTCGCGAAGCTTCTACCTCTGATTCCAACGTTTCAATCTTGCGCCGTCTTCGAACCGAAAACCCCCGCAACGAATGTCCAGCTGATTACCTCGCTTCCTCGATGTTGAACCTTCAAGATATCGCACAATCTTGAACACTTGATGAGAACCCAAACCTCCAACGCAATTCAACCCGATCGCAATTCTGATTCACCGCGAATTGCACCGAACGTTATCCACCAAATCAACTAAGAACCCTTGATTGATCTCATACTCAATTTCAAATTGGAAGTGATTTGGTAGAAGATGATGAACTTGTGTTGAATAAGTCTTTGATCCAAAATCTATCTCAAATTTTGATCAAATGTGTTTTTCAGATGGATTCTCATTCTTACAACAAAAACTCATATTGCTATTTATAGAGAAAATAGAATTGAGCAAATTTAGGCAAAACAGAACAGACTTGTATCGATACATATGAAGGTTTGTATCGATACAAACCCTTTGACCAGCGTTCAAATGTGAAATTTTGACCTATGTATCGATACAAACACGTGTGTATCGATACATACATCAGTTTCTTGAAATCTTGACTGATATGTATCGAAGCATGCAAGCATGATTCGATACATCATGCACTCTCTGGTTTTCTGAGAGATATAGGTGTGTATCGATACATGCAAACATGATTCGATACACAAGAGACTCTCTGCCCCTGAGACACCGGTTTTGTATCGATACAAACGAAGTATGTATCGATACAAAATGCACAAAATCAGTCTGAAGTAGTTTCAGGACATTTGTATCGATACAAGTGATTATGTATCGATACAAAATATATACCTTAAAATCAATTTTTCAAAGTTTTAAAAAATAGTTTTTCACTGTCAAGTCATTTCTAATGTTGCCAAAATATGTTCCACTCTATTTTCATGTGTTTTGACAATTATTAAAACAAGGGAATGAACTGGTGCACTTACAATTATTTATTCATCATATTTTATGATAAATAATATGCTTAGTTACAATTTTGATCGTCTATTTTCAATCATTTATAAAATTAGTCTCCCAATTTTAAAATCATTAAGTTTTGATCCTCCATTCAATTTTTGTACTTAAAAATTGTAATTTACATATTTTAAATAATGTCATATTTTAAGTTGTTCACTTTTTGTAATTGAATTAATGAAATGTAATCAATTATATCTTGATGAATCTATATTTTCATATTGTTGTGATATTATTTAAAATATAATAAATTATTATTTTTAAGTATAAAAATTTAATAAAGGAACTATAAGGGTATACTTTTAAAATAAAAGAATCAAATTCGTGAATGATTTAACATACGGAGATGAAAATTATAATTAAATCTAAATAATATAAGTTGGTGCAATCTAATATGTTTTGGATCCAAAAAGACCACGTTTGAAGTCCCAACATAATATATATGAATGTCCTACATAATTTGGAGGTGGGTTATGAGCCACTTCAAAAAAAAGGTGTATCATCTAAATAAATCAATAGTTGCTTTTAATTTGAAGTCAGTATTGTGATTTAATTATATATAGGTTAAGTTCAACTTACTAAATTTGAAGTCAGTATTAGTATTAACAATAAATTACTAACTTTGACAATTTTAAAAAAAAGAAAAGATTATCAATACTTTTTTCTCTGCAAAGTTTTTTTTTTTTTTGAACAGCTCTGCAAAGTTAATAAATCAATGAAGAGATTTTAATTATTACATGCATTTTATTGATAATTCACCATTTGGAATCTTTATTACAATAAATAAATAAGAAAACATTTCTCAAATCATACATAGATAATAAAATCAATAAAAATCATAAGAAACTTAGGATGGTACTTAGGCAGAAGAAGAAGCTAGCATTTAACATGCAGTTGATGATGAAGAAAACTTTGAAGTCCAATACTTTTCAATATCTTCTGCAGTTCTTCCAGGGATTCTCCCAGCAATGAGATGCCATCTACAAAACATGTCAACACACTTTAATTAGACCCTCTCCAATACAAACACATAATAATTATATATTGCCTCACAAGATATAAATTACCGTAAGGTAATAAATTAAATATGTTGATTTTTGCAAGAGATTACAAATTCATTAAATGAGAAGAAAAAAAGAAAAAAAAAATTGAACTACAGTATGGTATTAATTAAAATAAAATTAAAATAAAATGTGTATCGAAGAATTCAGCATTTTTAAAAGACTCTTAGTATTTCAGTTTAACTAGAAAAATATGCACGGTTAATTTACACCTTAATATATAAAAGTGTGTGTCTTTTCTATTTACACCAACAAAATCACTAGCCAAATTCGAAACAATTTTAACCAGAAAGCGCACATTAATTTACACCTTCATATTGCCTATAAAAAAACAATTTACACCTTCATATTATCAATAATAGTCTATATATGCTTGACAAATTTATGTTACCTTTTTCCAACCAATCTAAACATTTTTGCAACTATATCTTCCTCTTCCGGGGATAATTCCAGCACAATCTCACGTTCCATCTGGTCTGAGACAACAAATTAACAAACATATATAAACTCATAATTTGTGAAGGGGTGAACAATAATTGGTTTTTTTTAATGAACAATAATTGATTAAAACATATATATAAAGATTAGTTAAAAGCATGACATATATATGCATGAATATGAATATATATATATATATATATATATATAGGTTAGTACCTGAAGAGGCATATTGGCCATTGTTGGAAATGGTTTCATTCTTTGAGTCACTCATTTTTTTTTTGGCTGGAAAAAGATAAGTTTTAAACTCAGTTTATGTGTGCAGGCATTTGATATTGAGAATGCATAGTTTTATAGTATAAAGTGAACTATGCTAGCTTGTTTAGAAATAGACATTTAGATTCTTAATTACCCAAAGAAAAAAGGACATGTAGGGAAAACCGGATAATAAGCATATATAGTACTCTAAATGAATAAGTTAAGAAAATGACACATGTACATATATACTGTATTTACTGTTCCATCTAAGGCAAATGCTAAGGAACTATGGACCACCAATTAGGTAGTTTGATTCAACTCATTTAAAGTACAAAATGAAATAATATCAATAGTAAAATAATAAATTAAAGGTAAATATTATTTATTATAAAAAAAAATGAGAGTAGATATTACAAGTATATTATTACAAATTATAATGTTGTTGCAATTACAATTTTTGATGTTCTTATTTTACACTTTATTTATATTAAAGGATTCAAATTTTAGGTAGTCCACTATGGACCAGTGTCAAAAATTGATCATAAATTTTGATGATTGTCGATGATATTTTTAAGAAATAAAAAACTCATAACCCTTATATTTTTACGGCCTAAATGGTGACTTAATCGATGACAGTTCAATATCAAATACATATTTGTTTTCTGTTTTGTTTTAATTAAATCATCAATTAAGTTATTTTTTTTAATTATAAATCAGTCTCTAGATCCAACAAACAACATTTATTATCTTTGATGAAAAAAATTAAGGATAAATATTTTATCGACATAGTCTACCGTAGGATTTTTTATTCTCTACATTTAAATATCTTAAACTCATCTACATTCATTTACATTTAGTATAAAAATGTTAGAGAAAGAATTGAGAGATGGTATAATAGGTGATAATGATATAATTGACTTTAAAAGTATATATAATATTTGAATGTATAATAATTGAGAGAGATGCATGTAGAATTTTTGAATGTTCAGAGTCTAAATTCCTACCATAAACCAAGTCCATATTAGATTTTTTTTTTTTGACTAAACCATATTAGAATTTATTGTTAGTCTAATATATATAAATCTCTCAAAAGTAGTTTAAAGTAAAATATTTTTACTGTCCATCGATCTAATATATAGATCTCTCAAAAGTGGTCTAAAGTGAAATATTTTTACTGATTTTACTAAAAAGTTAATTTTATTTTACAATAATAACAATATTTAAAAATATAATATTTTATTAAAATTTATTAAAAATAATAAAATTCACATTTAAATCAGATTCATATTAAATGCCAAATATATTTACAACCCAACGAAACAAAGGGTGTGGTTGAGAGTTTCTGTTGGAAATGACGTAACCTATGCATGACATACATTATTGGAAAGGGACACAAAAATGTACCCTTAACTTAACTATGAGTAGGCGAGCATGTGAACTAGAGTCAGCAATGATGGATGAACAACTCAATATTTTTTTTCCTTAAAAAAACTCAATTTTATGATTTTATTTATTTTTTATGAGAGCCTAAGCCCCAGAAAAGAAATTACAAGGAAATTAAACAAAAGATAGTAATCCTCATTACATCAGCAATTAGTAAGTGACTAAATTTTGACGGACACGGACCAAAAAAAAACACTCTCATCCTCCAACAAACACATATAGTTAGCCAAAAAATTTGCACAAAAGTTTGTCTCGCGATAAGAATGACGAACTATCACTTCCCAGTCAAGTTCTAGTAGTCTTCAAATTTGCTCTACAAAAGATTTTCCAATAATGCTACTGCTCTTGTTATCCGTAATGTTCCTCTCACAACTCATAGCTTGGAAATTTATGAATCAATTTTATGATTTTATCAACATTCATTCATAGTGACGGAGCCAGAACTTTTGGATTTTAGATAACAAGTTTCGCGTTTGAAACAATTATGTCCTTACAGTTAGGTTCTTAAGGATTTTACATAACAAATAGATCTTTTACTTTTCTAACATGTTGCGCCGTTACCCTTTCAATTAATCTTTTTACCTTGTTGCACCGTGACAATTAACATTTACTTCCACCATAGTGAATATAATATTTTGATGAAAAAGACATAGATGTTGGAGAAGATTAGCCCAACGAGTTTTTGTAACGGAGGACAATTGAAAGGGTAAGGGTGCACCAAATTAGAAACTTAAAGGACTTATTTGTTATCTAAAAAATTTAAAAGACCTAACTGTTACAAACGTGAAACTTAGCGAACTCTAGGATGCATTTGACCTATATAATATGTTTTACTCTTCATCTTTGTAGATGAATTGACAAATACTACTAAAATTCACATACAACTACGAGATTTTGGATTCAAATTGAAAAAAAAATGTTCAATTAAATAATATCAACATTGTGAATTCAACATCAATTTTAGACGTGTTACTCCCATTACAATAAATTCACATCACCAACATACACACATACTCTCTCCCTCTCCCTCTCCCTCTCCCTCTCACTTTCACATTAGACCTCACTATATTATTGGAGAATAAAAAAAACCTTAAATTAATAAAAAATTACATTAGTGGTTTTTTTTTCTTTAGTTTTTTTTTTGTTTTTTTGTTTTCACCACCAGTTGAATCTGGTTCGGGGGTCAGTTCTGGCATCAAGTGGTTCCAGCCCCCTCCCGATCGCAGTTGCGGGGATCGAACCGTGGTCCTCCCTATCAAGTTTAGGGCCAATCACCACTCGAGTACTTCTTATACTCTTTCTACTTTTTGATTTATTAATTGTTCTTAATATATCTTTAAAACGGAAATTTGCCAATATTAAAAAAATTACAGGGTTAAAAAAAATGATTATTATCTTACGTTTTCAATACAAAATTATGTGATATTTTTTAGGCAAAGAAATTAGAGTGCGAAGATATCACATATTAAAAAATGTATTCTAAGTTTCAGCTAAGTTGAAACCTCAAAACTACCATTTATTTGCAGGAATATAATGAATCTACTAAAATAAGGGAAGGAAAAAAAAAGTTTGAGAGAATTGGATCAAAACTCAAAAAACAACAACTATGTATAGAAGCAGTGATTGCCTCATTAAAAAACTTATTACAAAATCCTCATTAATAGATTAAGGAATAGGAATATATAAAACCATTTATACTAAGACTATGAAAAGCCATGGAGATCAACAAGTGCTTTCATTCACGAAAGATTGAATGAGAATCACTACAGCCATTAAAAAAAAGTCCAAAAAAATAAATAAAATTCATCTCATTTCATCTACTAATTAGTTCATTATTTAAAAACACTCTAGCATGCTTAAGGTCTTGCTTGGTAGAAGAAAAAAAGAGAAGAAAAAATAAAAATACGGAAACTAATACATATATTTCGACTAATGTTAATCTTAACAAACATTAAACTCTCAATTCTCCACGTACTTTTAAATTTTCAAAACTACACACATTTTTTCAAAGTTTTAACGACATATATTATCCAACTACTATCAATCTTTTTAATATAGCTCAATTGTTGTTGCGGTTGTTGTTTTCCTTGCATTTTTTTCATCAAATTACTAGGTATCGAAAAATCATTGATTTCAAAAAAACTTAGGTGTTTTTTCGAGGATTTTTTTCCTATGAAAACACTCATATTTCTTGTAATAGTGTTCTAAATTAAATTTCCGGCATTGTGTTTTTTTTTTCCCTAATCAAAGAGGGCATAAGCCCGTTGTATATTGGTATGATGGATAATCAACTTGGGTTGATAATTAATATATGGCAAGAAACATAAATTGACAACCTATTAACATATGACCACATGTGTTTTTTTTCTTTCACCACCAGTTTAATCTGGTTCGGGGGCCAGTTCTAGCATCAAGTGGTTTCAGTACCCTTCCGAGTTCCGATCGCAGTTGTGGGGGATCAAACTGTGGTCCTCTCTACCAAATTCATCGTCAATCACCTCCAACGACAACATGTCTAATTTAACTAAAAAAATGTTGATATGGCCACATTTTTTTAGTTTTTCATACTTTAAGAGAAAAATAAATCATAGTTTTAAATGGTGGTTCTTAATTATAATGTGTGTTTAGTTTTAGGCTTTTTAAAATCAATTAGAATCTTAAAAAAATGATTTTTTTTGTTAAAATGAGAAGTAAATTTGGTAGCTTTTGAAAAAAAATATATAATTCTAATAAAAAAATGTTGTAAATGATAGAGAAGATTAAAAAAAAAATAGTTTACACTAATTTTATAGAAAAACACAAATCAACTTTTGTTTTATATAGAAATCTAACTATATGTAACCAAAAAGAAATCTAAATATAATATCTAGCTAAGGGGCCGTTTAGGGTGATTGCTAGTTTTTTAAATGTTAAATTTAAAAATAAAACTTGTTCAAGTAGAGTGAGGTTGAATTGATATTTTATTTAATTTGAAAATAGTTTTTTCTTAAATTTCAAAACCACACAATAAATTTTAAAATTTATGTTTTTGTTGTAAGTTGTAACACCAACATGCCACCATCAAATTAAAGGATATTTGATCACCTCCAACCACCAACAAGACTACATATCCAATCACTTTGTTGATCATTATTTGGATTACTATCGACCATCCCTCTAATCACATTTGATCACTTTTAAGAATCATCTTAACCGCCAACTGATCACCTCGAACGTGGCCTAAATTATCTTATACTCCCTCTGTCCCAAAATAAATGACCTGTTTGACCACTGACACGTTTGTCAATGCAAAACTTTAATCGTTAATATCTCTAATTATCTATTATTAAAAATTATAAAAATTGTATATTTTGAAAGTACTCGTCGAGACAAATCAAACAACATCTCATATGCTAATATTTGCATATATATATTAGTAGAAAAATAAGGTCAAAACAAGTCAAATGAATGGTAAATTAAGTCAAAAAAAATTATTTAAAATGGGACGGAGGGAGTATCTAATAATCACATTACTTTAACTTTAAATAAACAAACTTAAACTAATTAAGATTTTTTGCTAATTAACATAAACTATCTACTCAATAATAAAACAAAACAAGTTAATTTTTTGTTTGTATTTTGCATGTGTTGCAATTTATCAATGTAGTTGTTTTATGTTTTAAGTGAACAATATCAAACCAACTTCTTTTGGGAGCAACATTGTTACACATATATGCTGATTCATTGGATATAATTTCATTTGAGTCATGAATAAGTTAAGAAATATCTTCTTCTTTTCTATCTTATCCGGCGTTGTCTCCCACACCTTTTATTTTATTCGGAAAATGCTAAGGGAACTGGTTAACGATACTTATTATAGTATAATTATTTAGGAATTTGTGTAGTCAATACATTTGAAATATAAATAATATTGTTTTCAAGGCAAAATTTACTACTTTTGATATCTTAACTAATGCCACCCAGGGCACTAGTTAGTCATGAGACACTAGTTAGCATGACCCATTTTATTTTTGAAAAATCACTGTCCATATTTATTGTGTTGTCTAAACTTTAGTGCATGTGTTCATGTTTATCATGTGCCAAGGAGAAGATTATGCTCAATGCTGAATGCATACATAGTACGTCTCCGGTTCTAAATATAAATATAAAAATTTATTTAAATTTATTGAATAATAAATAAATTTGGTCTATATTATATGATTGATTCATTTATTATTTAACGAATTTAGTTTTGTGACCCTGTCAGCTTTTAATCAGCGACACGTGAGAAATTCTAGTATAGGCACAAATCCAAATAATTTTATCTTAGGCACACTCACAACAAAGGTAAAAAATTAAAGAGAAAACAATTCAAGTAATGTTGATTGATGTGACAATTTTATTTTTCTTTTAATTTTATACATTTATGTGTGTGTGCCTAAATTGTGCCTATAATCTTTGTGCCTAGGTAAGAATACCTCGCGACACGTATTCATGTACTTTAATTTGATGGTGGATCGTGTCGATTTCTCGATGCTATCTTCTTCATTTTTGATGCATCCTTTCTATTTGTTTGACAATGAATCCGGTCTATTTTCCGTGTTCAATGTATTCCATTTTTTTTTTTGTGTTATTAATTTTGTTGTAATAATAATTTCTAAAATTAGAGTCTGCCATTTATTTTTCATTTTAAGCCAATTGTTTTATTTTGAAAACATAAAAAATGAATAATTGTAGTTATATATGTAAATGGAAGTATATCCAACAGTTCTCGTAAGCGTAACTCAATAAGAGTATTGCATTATATATATAGCGGTTAGAATTTGAACCCCAACACTCTACTTCACTTTAATGGTAAAAAAATTAGTTATTAGACTACTCAACTAAAAAAATATATAGGAGATATTAAAAACCATATGTATTTCGTCTGATAAAAAAATGTGAAAAATATAATGTTAGAATGCATGTTGCCAACAATATTTAGGGTATGTTTGGATTGATTTATTTTCGACTTATACAAATAAATAAAATTTGATGTAATTCATAAATTTCACTCATGAAAATTGTATTTACATAACCTGTTTTTTCATAAACTACTTTAACAAACTTATAATATACTAATACATAAAAATTTATTTATTTGCATAAATTATTTTACATAAACTCAAAAATAAGCCATCTAAATAAATCCTTAATATAAAAATTTATAACAAAAATAAAATACAGTATTTCTAATATTTTAAAATTTGTGAAGGTCTTATATATTAAAGTTTATTTCTAACGTTCTCCCCAACTCTCAAGTCATAATCACTGTGCACCCTACTTCACGTGGCCACACACTCCCAATCACGTGCTCACACAATAAACATTCACACTCTATCACCTCACTCCACATCACATTAATAATATAGGAAAATTCTAACCGGCACAAGCATGTTAATTTGTGCAGAATGCACAAACATCTTTTTAGTAGCTACAGTCTAAATTGGTAGTATATCAATGGCTGAGATTGATGTTAGGTGTGTACATTTTCCCACACCATATAAAAACTTGGTTTGAGTAATGTTGGAGCGGTTTTACTTGCAACCCAGTTGGTTGTGTTTTTTAATACCTGGAACGGATACAATTATATGGTCAACTTGGTTTGAGTAATGTTGGACCGGTTTTACTTCCCCACACCGTTTACTTGCAACATATGTCTCCACAAGGTAATCTACCTCAAAACAGATTCTGCAAAATGGACATATTAAATATTTGTCAATAACACCAGTTTTAGAATTATTAACAAATTTTAAAAAGTAAACAATAAATTTATTTTAACTCACAGTGTCAACATAATCGGCAACCATATCATCAACCATATCCATGTCAATAACACCCAGACAAACCTCAATCGATTCACTTGAAGTATCCATGTTGCTACTGGATTCTGAATTTATAACCACCATCTTTTTGCTCCTTTCTACACAATCAAAATTCAGATAAAATAACACAACTTATCAATAACAATAATTGAACAACTCCTAAACCATTTTACAACTACACAAAATTAACTATACCACATAAAAGATAAATAAAAAACTATGAGGACAATTTTTCTTTTTTCACTACAACATTTTCATTCTACAACAACGCAAAAAAACCGTTCTGTAATGTAAAAAAACCGTTGCCATAAGCTACGACAACGGTTTTCAGGCCGTTGTATACTGAGGCGTTCTCTTAGCCTTTCGCAACGGTTTTTTTCCCAACGGCAACGCCTTCTCGATAACCGTTGTCTTAAATTTCTTAACAGAACGGTTTTCAAACTTCTCAACCACAACGGTTTCTCTCTGTTCTCATTTAAAAACCGTTGCCATTGGTTTAATTTCGAGAACGGTTTGGTATGATCTACCACAACGTTTTTCAACCGTTGCCCATTTAAAAACCGTTCTCGTAGGTGACTATTAGAGTACGGTTTCAGTGAGCAACTTTAGAGAACCGTTTCAGTGAGCAACATTAGAGAACGGTTTCAGTCAGCAACTTTAAAGAACACTAAACAACCGTTGCTGTTGACTTAACATTTTAAAAAAAATTAGAAACTTAAGGTGAGACCCATTTCATTCATGCACATAGATGAAAAAATTAGGCTGGTTATTTGTTGGGTAATATCACCCAAAGCCAATGACACAAAAGTCGATACCAAATAGAAAAGCTTTCTTATATAATACATAAAGTCAATACAAATTTTTTTGAAAAAAATACAGAAAGGCTGACACACAAAAAAGAGTAGTCCATATATATTAATAAACCTTCCTAACTATATACATAATAAACAATAATCAGTAAATACCTTCTGACTAATCAATTACAATGTACAAGTATCTTGCTAACTAATAACATAAAGATCCAATTACTACTTCAAGAACTTGAAGTTGATGCTAATCTCGACTCTCGCATACTTCCAAAACCATATAATTGCTGGGATATAGTCAAGTTTGAGTGCTCTATAATTGGAAACAATGATTCCAGTGGCCGCAACATATTTAGCCAACCTAGCACATGATTATGGAGTTAAATTCAAGATTGATTAAAAAAACAATCCTAACAAAGATCAAATGGACAAGGAACTGAAGGAAGCATATATGTGTGTGTGAGTCTATATATATATTTGAGTCTTGTGATTTGTGGTTTATAAGCCTAACCAACAAATTAAAAGTGAACATCCTTCACTGAAATATGTGATAAACAGCTAAATAAATTATACTAATTCCCCACCATGCACACATTGGAAACATCAATTTAAATTCTCATACAAAACTTGGAGAACAATGCTATCCATCTCTAGGAGCAGAGGAGCAAATTAGTAAGGGAACATACAAAATATAAAAGACAACCAAATTTTTTAGCACAGATCTATCCATCGATTTCAAAGTCACACAGCAATATCTCTCCGGTGTATTTAATTAACCTATTTGCTTATTTTATATACAAAAAAATAATCATAAGGAATAAAAACTAAGCAGATGAAACTAATCCTTCAACTGTGTCCCAGCTACTACTTGCTAGTTTAGTTTATTACTCAAAATATAACTTCATTTGAGAGATATAATTGACCTATCTCGAACTTCATGTAATATTTGAATTTTATTTTTGCACTGTTGTTCAAGCTTAGTATTCTTCACTGCCTAATGGTTATCGATCTATGATGATTGGAGCTTATTCAAACAGAACAATAGATCTTACCTTAGTAAATGTAAATGTGATCTTCCAACAAATTAAATTACATATAAGAAGCATCGGCATAGACATGAGTACGATACATGTGTTGTTGTCAGACAACTTTTTTCTATTTAAACTATTGAGATAACCAATGAATGATTTTCTTAAAGTTTAGGTGATTGATCTTAATCTCAGTATGTATTTTAGTTCTATGGAGACATGTTAATACCCAAAATTCAGCAACAAGCACATAGACACCACTTATATAGACATGTTAATCCCCATTCACACGGGGCTAAACATACCTATCTAATCTAATATACCTTAAAACCAATTCAAGCTATAAGAGTATACCTTGTGGGATTAGATCAAAGAGTTGAGTGATGGCGCTGACACTGGAGGGCAACAATGAAGTAGTTGTCAAGACTAAACATATTAGAAGCTCTCTTTAATCAAACAAGTAAACCAGTTTCTGAAGTTCTCTTGAATCCATGCTACTTCCCAGCATCTGAGTATACGCCAAAGAACCAAGAAAGCCAGCACCAAAGCTGAATACATGAAAGAAAAGTATGTATTAATCACACATGAATAAACCTTAACAATTTCTTTTGAAGGATACCGTGTTCTGAAATCTCAGCAAAAAAATTATATTGCATCAGTAACTTGGATCTTTATTAATAATTAATAACCAGTTTAATACTGAATTTATCAAACATATTTCTCAATGGAAACATGACACTGATTATTCCCTAGAAGTTGTTTCTTTTAATCATCTCAGTTTAACCATATTTGATAGCATAGGAAAATGATAGCAGGATCTTCAATTCAAAATAACCAAGTTAATAGGTGCAATAAGAATCTAGCTACCTAGCTGCAATCTCATAAGAATATTTGTGAAATACCTTGTCTTTATCATCAACCTTCAAAAGTAATCCTGCTTGCTGAATATTATGTAATTGTAATTTTTCTAATTCATAGAACATAAGACTGAAGTATAAACTATGTTGTACCGAGGATATCAGAACCGTTGTATAGATATTGGACAACTCCTATTTCAAGTTTTGTAAATCAATATCAACATAGTTAAGTCAGATTAATCTAACACCAAAGATGCGGTAGGAGTTACTGTGGAAAATTCAAGTTATCATAGTTAAGTTTCTTTTAACAGTCATATTATTAATAAAAAAGGCATGGATCAACCTAAGGATATTGGGCTTACTTGAACGGGGCTGCACATATCTCTTATCTGGTCCTCCTTCCCTCAGAAAAGTTTTAGCTCAGTGTATCCGTGCGAATATGCCCAAACATGCCATAAACCGGTGTGTGGTCCGAAAACATTGATTCACCGCATACATAAGAAAATTGATGTAAGCCTTCTCCATGCCACAATAGAAAAGATGAAAAACAACAACAAAAAGTAAGAGAAGATTGAAGATTTGTCCATAAGTTCATTGAATTTAAATGAATGATATTCAGCATCAACTATCTTAGTGGTTACAACAAGGCCCTTAAAATGAAACGGTGTTTATTCCAGTACTCAATAATTCAAGTTGCATGTACACAATCTATGGAAACAAATACTCAAGTCTCAAACCTAGAACATTGTATCACAAACAATGTCTTCAGACTGGAATATTACTTGAAAATAGCAAGAGGCCTCTTAAGGTTTTGTTGCGTCTCTAACCAAATCTAACCTACATTCTTGTTACATATAAGTTTAATTAGCTATATATATTCTTTTATATAGTAATGACAAGCAGATAACTCAAACCAAAAGTGATTCATTTAGTTGAATTGGTTCTTTTAAGATATAGACATAAAAACTTCAGGAATTATTAATAGTCACATAGAGGCAATTTACAAGTAAAAATCAAACACCTTAACAGCAGTACACAAATCATAGAGAAAATCACTGTTTATATCCTTTATCTCTCACAGGCATAAAATCAAACACCTTAATAGCATTACACAATTCAATATTTATATCATTAATCCTAAAATTGTTTATATCCTTAAAATTCATCACATTGAACATAAAAAGAAGCAATGTTAGTACCTGACGTGAGTGAGCTTCGATTCTCTTCGTTTGAACTTCAAGGAATGAGCTTCCCTTTGTGAATGAGCTTCAGGCCATGAAGGAGCTTCGTTTCAAAGAGAGGGGAATGAATGAATGTGTTTCAGAGAGAGGGAATGAGCTTTGTTTCGTGAATGCGCTTCAGAGAGAGGGAACGAGCTTCTATTTGAGTGAGCCTAGCGTTTTGACGAGACGAAAGAGCTCGCGTTACTGTGTGAATGAGGCTAGGGTGAATCGAATTTGAGAATTTGAGAATCGATTTGAATCGCGTTTTATATTTGAGTCGATTCGATTTGAGAATCAATTTCTCATTTGAATCGCGTTTTCTAATAATCGATTTGTGAGTTTAGGGTGAATCGAATTTGAGAAGAAAAAGAAATTTGGGATGAACAGATTCAATTTGGAGAAGAAGAGCAAAGTTGGTTTTTCCATGGATCCAATTTGGGTTCAGAGCAAGAAGAGCAAATCGTCTTTCCAAAATCGTATTATGTGTAATGTTTTTTTGGGAGAAAATCTTTTATTTTATTTTTTAGTTTGATACAATGACAACGGTTTTATCAATATATTATTCAATCTAAAATAACGGATTTATATATTATTTTTTATCTATACTAAATATAAAAAGGACTCAAATTTTTGGTGTATACTTTTTATAATACCAAAATTACCCTTATAATAAACTGTATAATATGGTTAAGTTTCACCTTTCAAACCACTATTCTTTTACACTAAACCATAATCACCTAAAACTATATCTCTCACTTTACAAGTTTAGAATTACACAATTGCTAATTCATCTTGCCAACCAATGACGGATCACTATACCAAGAACATATACCATTTTGCATAAAAAATTATTTTACAAGGATCCTATTGTTATCTTTCAAATAAATTTCTACAAGAAACATAAGGAGAAAAATATCAAGCGGTAAGAAGCAAAATACTAAGCGGTTAGTTCATTCAAAATATCAAGCGGTTCATTTCATTCATATATGTTCATGTTTGTTGGAGAATTCGGCAACGAGAAGTTTGAGAGAGATGAGAATTGAGGGCCACAGTGGTTAGAGAATTACTGTTTGGTGATTATTCATTTTTTTATTATTGATTTAATAGCAAACTCTCAAGCGGTTATTATTCATTTATTATTGATCTCAGTATAGCAACCTTTTTTCAATTGATCCAAAGGTCTTTCATATAATTAAGGCAAAACCAATACCAAGACACTACATGATGATGAACACTATCTTGCCAACCAACTTAGTTTTCTTTTATTATCTGAAAACTAAGTTGAATAACATATTTCTTCCAATTTCATTCATATATGCTTAGGTTAATCTTTACGAAATTTTCATTTCCATTTCTTATTACAACGTTTTGCAATTAGTTATTAGCAAGGTTTTAAAAAATGGTTGCGGTCGCGTCTCAGTTACGTAAAGGTTTTCGCGATTTCGGTCGGTACAGATGTTACGACACTAATTGCGGTCGTCGCGGTGTGAATTAATCACAATTTGTTCTTTAATATAAAAAACGGTAATAACGGTAACGGTATCGGCACCTGCCAAAACTGTTTTGTCGCGGCCGTTTTCACAGTCGCGGACTTTTATTTAAAACCCTGGTTATTAGTTTATATCAGCATTGAAATAGTTCATTTTGTAATTGATTGATTATTAACTAAGTTTAATTTGAAATTTTACGATCTATTAGGAAAATTTTTTGAGCCTTAGCTTAGATTAGGCTATGAACGATTTTCATGTGTCAAGATTTGGTGTTTTTGTTTACGTGTGTTGGACTAAATAAGCATTTTGTTTTATTAATTAATTGAGACATTTCTCTGATATTTATCTCATTATAAGATTATTATATTCTCTTTGTATGAAAGATGGACATTGTAAAAAAAGATATCCAAAAGAGTTCTTAGATGAAACCCGTCAAGGAAATGACTCTTATCCACAATATAGAAGAAGGTTTCACGAACCCATTTCTATAAGTAGAAATAAATCTGTTGATAATAGATGGGTTGTTCCTTATAATCCCTGGTTATTGTTAAAGTATGATTGCCACATCAATGTTGAGATTTGTAGTAGCATCAAAAGTATTAAATATCTGTATAAGTATGTCTACAAAGGCCCTGATCGAGTGGCAATGGAGGTTCATAGAGGATCAACAATCGATGAGATTCAACAATATGTGGATGCAAGATGGATTTGTGCTCCTGAGGCATTTTGGAAAATATTTCGATTCACCATTTACCGATTATACCCCTCGGTCGAAAGATTACAGATCCATTTACCCAATCGTCATCAAGTGCGATATTATGATCATCAAAGAATTGCAGATGTGCTCAATGATGAGCGTAACTCCAAAACAATGCTCACACAATTCTTTGCACTAAACCGAAGAGATCCCCATGCAAGAAATTTTTTGTATAGAGAGAT
Organism: Trifolium repens; assembly: GCA_030408175.1. Classification (NCBI taxonomy): domain Eukaryota; kingdom Viridiplantae; phylum Streptophyta; class Magnoliopsida; order Fabales; family Fabaceae; genus Trifolium; species Trifolium repens. The sequence goes on from CP125839.1 coordinate 7,971,394, forward strand.
TCCAGAGCATTACTGGTGGGACAGTAAGGTTAAAGAATGGAAAAGAAGACTTTCATCAATAAAGGTTATTGGGAGAATATATACTGTATCGCCTTCGGAAGGAGAAAAGTTTTACTTGAGAGTACTATTATCTCATGTAAAAGGTCCAACCAGTTGGGAAGATCTTCTTACGAATAATGGCACTCCCTTCAATACATTCAAAAAAGCTGCTGAGGATCGGGGATTTCTAGAGACTGATCGTAGTATTCGAGATTGCCTGGTTGATGCAACATGTGTCAGAATACCATACGCTGTAAGGATGTTGTTTGTAACTATATTACTTTTCTGTGAACCTACTAATGTTAGATCCCTTTGGAATGAGTTTTTAACCCACATGACAGAAGATTATGAAAATGTAAACAATGTTGTGGGGTTAAACTTAACTCATTTGTTGTTGAAAGATTTGAATGAGCTCTTGAGCATACACGGTAAAAGCACCAAAGATTATGATCTTCCATCTTTACCTGCAGCTGCTAGAGAAGAAAATGCAGTACCGAATGTTATACAAGAAGAGTTATCAGTACATATTCCAGATGAAGACATTCAGGCTGTTGCAAAATTAAATAACGACCAAATGATTACTTTTAAAACCATTATGGATGTCATCGATCGCAAACAAAGTGAGGTATTTTTTATTGATGGTCCAGGTGGAACGGGTAAAACATTCCTCTATCGAACAATTATGGTAAGTTTGAGAAGTAGAGGACAAATTGTCATAGCGACCGCTTCTTCTGGTATAGCCGCAACATTATTACCTGGTGGTAGAACAGCACACTCAAGATTTAAGCTACCATTTGAGGCAACACCAGGTTCCAGTTGTGATATACACAAACAAAGCGATCTTGCAAAACTCTTCAGACTGGCAGCTGCAATCATTTGGGATGAAGCTCCAATGACAAACAGGTATTGCTTAGAAGCCTTGGACAAATCATTAAAGGATATATTAAACAACAATGCTCCATTTGGTGGAAAAGTTATGATAATGGGCGGAGACTTTCGCCAAGTTCTTCCTGTTATACCTAGAGGTACTAAGGCACAAACAATATCTGCATGTATTATTAAGTCTCAATTATGGGCTGATACCAAGGTCCTACGTTTGCGTCAGAACATGCGATCAATGCATGATCAAGAGTTTGCAACATTTCTTATGTGTATTGGTGATGGAGTTGAGCCTACCAAACATGATGATATGGTGAAGATACCTCCCCAAATTGCAATACCGTGGGAAGGAGAACATTCTATACAAATTCTTATCGACCATATCTTCCCCCAATTAGAAGTGCATGGTTGGGATGCATCATACATGACACAAAGAGCCATACTTACACCTAAAAATGATGACGTCCAAAAGTTGAATGATATACTTATCAATCAGTTTCCAGGAGAGGAACACAATTTGTTGTCATTCGATGAGGTTGAAGGGGATACCCACACCTTATATCAGCAGGAATTGTTAAACTCCATTACTCATGGTAGTTTACCTCCGCATATTTTAAAATTAAAAAAAGGTGCACCACTTATGTTGTTGCGGAACCTTGACCCTAGATATGGCCTCTGTAACGGAACACGGTTATTATGTCGTGGTTTGTTTATGAACATGTTGGATGTCGAGATCCTAACAGGAAACAACGGTGGAAAAAGAGCTTTTTTGCCAAGTATTAAAATGAAAACATCAGCAAGTTCAGGTCTTCCCTTTGTGCTTAGCAGAAAACAATTTCCTGTGAGACTAAGTTTTGCAATAACGATAAATAAGTCACAAGGAAAAACTATTCCAAATGTTGGAATCTATCTTCCGCGTCATGTTTTCAGTCATGGCCAGTTATATGTGGCTTTATCTAGAGGTGTTTCACAAAATTCAACAAAGGTACTCATCAGAGACGGAAAACTACAAGGTGAAGATGGAGAGTTTACAAAAAATGTAGTTTTTAAAAACATTCTTTTATCACAACACATGTATTTTATACATTTTTAAATTTATTAGACCAGTTACACATTTATGTCTCAACACTTACAAATTATCTTGCATTATTTTATTTTTTCTTTATGGATTAAATTAAATAATGTCTTATTTTGATTACATATACAGACAAAATACGTTACCGTGAGATCTTCCAACTCTGTCGTGAGTTAAAAACCAAAAAATTTGATGCATATTTCGAGAACCAAGTAAGTAATACTTAATCATTTCATTAATCATTTTACATTGCTAGCCATTTAATTATCAAGCATTTCAACAATTTTAGGAGGGGGTATTTCAAAATAGATGGAACACATGGAAGGATGAGCAATCAATGTCATCTATTTGCAAAATTGATAATAAGGTAAAATTAAAATATATGTTACAATATTCATATTATCGCACTTACATCATTTTACTAATAGTTAAATTTTCAAATTAAAAGGTCCATCGTTTAAGAGTTTACTCTATTGGATGGGGTGCCACGATAATAACAGATAAAACACAACTATGGAAAATGGTGAAAAGAGAAATATTATCTCAAAGGACGACTAGGTATTTATTTTATTCATTTGCAAAAATCTTATTTATGAAATTCATTATTATTTGTGCTTACAATTTAATTTTGATACATCTATAGTTGTTCTCATCCATCTATAACAATATACTTATGATTTTACTTTTTTTTTAGGAATCTCTAAAATGTTGCAGCAACAACAACCCACCAGTCAACTATATCTTTTAAATTAAAGCAAGACATCTCCATTCTCCAGGTTTTTTAATATCAAATTCTATAAATATACTATTCCATAAAAAATCTATACTATTAATCAATAATATTAAATGTGATTTCATTTGTAGTTTTTTAAGACTCAAGAGTTCATCGATAAGGGAATGTATGAAGAATTGGTGAGAATATTTACACGGTAAACAACACTATACTCAAGTTATTAACATTTTATTCATTCTTCTTCTAACAATGTTGTACTTTTACTTTACAATTTCTAAAATTTACTTTAGCACAAAATTGCAGGGAAATGATAAATAATCTTGATTCTCATTCGATGTTAGGTCTTCCTGATAAAAATCAATGACAAAGTAATGTATATGTTTCTTTGTAGGAGCCTTCAAGATATCCAACCTATCTTGAGTTGAGTTTCTTAGAGTGACTATCAAAACAGTACCCATTACATAGAGCGTCTATTGTATTTCAAATTGTTGGTAGAATAGTATATCTACAACATTAGATGCATAGTATGTTTATGGGACAACACCTTCTCGATTAGAAGTTTTGCCCTTACCAGATTTTGTATAGCACAAAATATGACGTCAGTAATTAATTGACATTAATTTGATTTACAATATATATGCTAAGACATGCTTTATTTACCTTAATTTTCTTCTTACCTATTTATTTATTTTAATTGCTTCTTGGCTGTTGAATTAGTTTCATACAAAAATTTGTGAATAATTAATCTTTTATATTAATTCAACGTCTCTATGTGATTAAATTTTTTATTTTTCAAAAACCAACTATTCATAAAAAAAAATATGAAAAATTCCGAATAATTTTTAACATAAGTTAGCATAATAAAAAATGCATATCACCCTTGACCCGCTATAAAAAGAGCGGTCTAACGGGCACGAGAGTGCCCATCATGTCGCTAGTTATAATAATTAATATTATATCAGAATGGTTTTCAACCGTTGTTGTAGAAGTAAAATAGAAAACCGTTCTCGTTTCATCTATGAGAACGGTTTTCCGCTGTTGCATAAAATTGGCAAAATATACATATACTACTGCAACAGAATATGAAAACCGTTGTCTTTGTTATTCTACGAGAACAGTTTTTTTACATCCCAATATTTAGGCGTTGCGGTAGGCCTAAAATGTTGTAGTGTTTAATTTTGAATTAATTTGAGTAGATATTGTTAATTTTTTTTGAATTGAGTAAATAAATAACTATGTGGCAGGTGTCATTGTCTTGGCTGGCGTTGCTATGAAAGGGAGTGGGGATGCTTTAGTGAGTAAGTAAATAACTATGTGGCAGGTGTCTGGTTCTTGTGGCAGGCACCAACTTATTTTGTGTGGCACTGGCCACCTTTGTTGTTCTTGGTTTTTTTTTTCTTTTCAATTTTCCATTTTTTTTGTTTCAACTCTTTGTGATAAGTTCCACACATATAGTATCTGAAAAACATAAAAAATAACTACGAAAATGCAAAGAAATAATGAAGCACACAGCCAACACAACACAGTGGATAAAATCAGATTTTGTTAATAAAAATTAGGAACACATCTTAACAAAATCTTTCCTTCATTTTTATTAACAATATATACTCAATTTAATTATAAAGAAAAATATGTTCATAATAAAGTTAAGAACACAAAATGAGTTTATAATTTTGAAGACATATCTAGATCTCATACCTTGTTTTCAAAGAGGATAGCTTAAGATGACAACTTAAGGCTTTAATAGATCTCCTTGTTTTTAAAGAGGAAGGTTGAAGAAGATGAAGATGAACACGGATGCATGAAATGGAGATGAAGTGGGTGTGTTGAAGAAGATGACAATAATGATGCAACTGTCATGCCATACGAATATTGATGGTTCTATTTTGATTTTGAAAAGTTGAAATGGATAGTAAGGATCCAACTTCCAAGAATTTCATTGCACATGTTATGGGTTATAATAATCCAACTTGATAAAATGGTTTATTTGACTTTTATTATATGGTGTGGTTTGACTAGGGTCTATACTATGAAATTTTTTGTCCTATTCAAATTTATGTGTTTGTGCATTCTGCACAAATTTACGTGTTTGTGCCAGTTAGAAGCACCCAATAATATAATACCGACTCCGTCCCAAAATGGCAAAATATAAGAACTTATTAATTACTTTATTTGTATGTATATGTTAATGCATAATTTTGAATACGAATATTTTTAATTGTCTATTAGTAAAAATTTATAGAAATTTGATATTTTAAAAATACTCGTCAAAACAAATCAAATAAAATCTTATATAATATTTACATTTATATACTTTTTGAAAAATACAATCAAAACAAGACATATAAATAGTACATTTAGTCAAAATAGTTTTTATAAAATTGAACGGAGGTAGTATATCATATGTGGTAAAAATTTTGCATGCTAGGAGTGATTTGACTGTCTGATTGAATGTCCAATATAATTAAATAGTCATATAGTTTGATTAATTTTTTAAATTTAAAATGTCCGATTGTAATAAAACAATTAAATCTATGACTGTATAGTTGCATGTAGTTTTGACTACATATAATTTGAATCTCATTAATACACACTCCTAATAATATTTTTCTCAAAAAAAAAATTCAATTTTTTATCTCCACCATTTAAACACACGTAGGATTAATGTTCGAACTTCGAACACTCCACTTATTCACTTTAAAAAAAAATGAAATTTTAGCCATTTAATTATTTTTTTAAAAAAAATACATGCCATTCATTTTCTCTTTATAATTAAAACTCTCATTTTCTCTCCCATATATTTGGTGGTTGAAATTCCACTCGAAATCAATTGATAGAATTTTCAATAGTGATAATCCAAATCCCCCCAATCACATGTTGTCAAGTTACATAGTTTATCGCTTTCAGGGCCCGTCTTGAGTGAGGTACATTCAATTCTACGGATTGGGCTTTTAAATTTTTTAGAAGATTTACTTTTATTTTCTTGCATGGCCTACAAATTTACCAAAATAATCATATCTATTATTAGGTAGTGGATATCCTTCAAAAACATCTATTATAATTGTTTTTTATAACGTCCGCTTCTTAAGTAGAAGATAATATTTTTTAAAAGATGCTCATTTTTATGACATCCGATACTTAAGTAGCAGAAGAGTAAAACGAAAAAGGTATATAGCACGAGAGTAACTAGTACGGTTAGGTAAATTTCATTTTTTAAACTTAAAGTTTTATGTTCAATGATAGTAGGCAGCCATTTCCTTTTTCTCATTAGCTTGATTTATTTTTATATAAACTTTATAAAGTATAATTATATGGCTCAGTTCACACAATAAGAGCGTTAAGAAAATAAATTGAAAAGACCTAAACACCCCATCCACCATCGACCCATTCCACACAAAACAATATGAATATTTTTTTTATGTTAACTATAAGAGTGACTATTTCTTTATGTTATTGATGTTGTTTACAATTTAAATAGATAATAATTATTTTTAATTTTTTTATTAAGGGCCGATTTTAAAAATTCGAATTGGACCTCTAAATTATCAAGGACAATCATTATCTCTTTCCAATTTTTGATGTAAATTTCATTTTGTAAACAATATTTTGGTTAAATATATAATTTGTAGAATATATATATATATATATATATATATATATATATATATATATATATATATATATATTAATTCCAATTTTTTTATTAATTCCAAACAGAGCTCCAAGTCTGTGCTATTAATTCCAAAAAGAGCTCCAAGTGGTATCATCGCCTTTTCCATACTGAACGATTCAGGTATATCCAATTACTTACTTTACTAATTGTAATGGCAATTAGTTGCTGAATTCTTGTTATGGCTTGACAGCTTAGTAATTAGATCTGATGAAAAAATTAGTAAAATTTAGTTTACCAATTTTCTTTGTTCTTTTGAACTTGGCATATTTCTTAGTGTAAGGCTAGATCCCGTTTTTCCCCAGGGAGGGAGTTGGTTGATCTTTTGCCTGTTTTTCCTAAGAACTATGCAACTTCTGAGATTTGAGACTCGGTCTGTCTATCCCTTCGAGTTGATAGTTAAACGCTGTTTGCGTTTGCTCAGAAGACTGAAAATTTGTTGAAAAAATTTTATTAATAGTTTCATCAGATAAATTTACTACTCTGCCAGCCATAACAACCCTTGTAGTATGGACGACCCTGAAGATTATGATAATAATCAAAATAATTTAATAAAAAATGAAGATTCTATAGAATATCCAAAAAATTTGGAAAAATTAAATAGATGGACTATTCCTTCTGTCCCTTCTAAACAAATTTATAAATTTGGAACCTTTGACATATTATCTCGTTATGCTGTTAAAACAGTTGAGCGAACAATTCAAGTTACTGGTAATACCAAGACTATAAAATTATTAAGTAAAGCAGATTTACTTCCTTTTAAGGGATATAATTTTATTCATATTGGATTAATTCAAATAGCCTTTAAACCTTTAACTATGTTAGGGTTAAATTCTAGTATAATGGCTTATGTTAGAGATGGTAGGTGTAAAGATTTTAAACCTTCTCTAGCTGCTTTAATCGAAACAAGTATGTGTCATGGACCAGTATATTTTGATGTTTCACCTAATTTAAGTTTATCTTTAACTGATAAGCATCTAAGTGATGCTATGCAATTAACAATTCACACCAATGGTTATAATTATAAAACTGGTAGTGAAATAATAGCAATATGCTATAGGGTTTATTACAGAGTCTTAAATACTCTTAATCCCAAAGCGAAACAAGTATCGTTTCCTGGAACCACAACCTTAGTCCAAACTAATTTATTAACTTCTGATATTGCAACAAATAGGTTAATAAAATGGAATGAAATAAATTTTCCTGAAACTTGGACATTACCTCAAGAAGTTGATCCTGATCCTATAATAAATACGGATACAGATCAAATTTCCCAAACTACTGAGGGAGATATTGAAATAAGATTTACCCCTCAGAGGAGTATTAAAATTCCTAGATCTATGTCATCTATTCCTAGAACTATGTCATCTAGATACTCTATAAGCGAGTTCCATACTGCTCCTATAGAGCTTTCTAGAGCCTCTACTTCTCAAATAAGAGAAGATATTGAATCCGTTGAAAATATTCGCATAAGTGAAAATAAAATTCCTCAAGGAATATATCAAAAGAATATTTCTCAGAGTAGGGAATCTCCTACCCAATCTGAAATGAGTTTCCATTTATGATGGATCTTTCCCCAGGAAGTAGTTGGAGGCAACTCATCAATGATGAGTTTAACCAAGATAGATATAAAGATTTCAGAAAATGGTATTTCAAAAAATTCAAAGATTTTGAATTAAAAGAGTTGAAAGATAAATATTATGATTATTTATCTGAAATACAAAGCTATGTTCCTTTTGTAAAATGGTTTGTTAAGTATTTTCACAACAAAGTTAAAAGTGAAATTATGATTTTACAAAATAAGAATTGGAATACCCATAGTGGAGAGATCATAACTTCTCCTTTTCCTCCTGAACAGACTATAAGTTTAGGAAAGAATGTTGAAGCTACAGCTTATTTGAACCTCCAGAGTCAGAAAGTTGAGAATGATTATATTACTCTCAAAGAACTAAATTCGATAGTTAAATCTCAGAATTACACTAATACTTTCCTTATTTGTTTAGGTGACCAATTTATGTCCCTAGAAAAAGATATTACTGATTTAAAAAGACTTTTGGAAGAGCAATTAGCCAAACAAGATTTAATTCTAAATCAGTTAGATAAGAATAAAATTGATAGTGAATCCTCAGAGATTATTATTAATAAAGATGTCCCTATCATTCAACCACCTATAGCGGTAGAAGGATTTAAATTAAAATCCAATAACGATGAATTTATTCATGTTTTGGAAGAAAAACTTAAGCAACTTCGCTTAAATGTCTTATCTCAGAGAAATATGTCTGATACCTCTGATATAGAGGATATTGACCAATTAGCTGAAATGTTTACTAATCATGAGATAAATGATCATGTTACACAAATAAATCCTATTTATGCTCATAAGCCCGTAGAAAAATATTATTATAAAAGACCTTCGCCTCAAGATTTACTCTTTGAAGAAGCTGAACCTTTTCAGAATTCTTATTCTGGAAAGGCCATTTATGAATGGAATATTGATGGCTTAAATGATAAGCAAATCATTGATACGATACATAGAATAATTATGTACCCGTCTGTTTGTAAACAGCAGAACAATTCTGATAGCTCTATAGCGTCGTTTATAACAACTGGATTTGTTGGCCAATTAAGAGGCTGGTGGGATCATTATCTCACTGATATTCAGAAGAGAGAAATTCTCTCTCATAAAAAGCTTATAAAAGCTGAAACATCAAGCAGTAATACTACTATCACTACTACTGGAGAGGAAGATGCAGTTTATACACTGTGCCTCTCTATTCTACAACATTTTGTAGGAACTAATATACCCATTGCTGAGAAATTGCAAACATTATTGCAAAATCTTAGATGCCCTTCTTTAACTCATTTTAGGTGGTATAAAGATACATTTTTATCCAGAGTTTTTCAATTAAAAAATCCCAATTCTATGCATTGGAAATCAAAATTTGTAGATGGTTTACCTCATCTTTTTGCTGAGAGAATAAGACAAACTCTTAGAAATAATAACGATGGAATAAATATTAATTATTCTGATCTAACTTATGGCCAAATTATTAGTACATGTATTAATGAAGGTTTAGCTTTATGTAATGACATAAAACTTAAAAATCAACTTAAGAAACAAAAATTAACTGAAAAACACCAAATAGGTGAATTTTGCGAGCAATTCGCTTTTGATCTAGAAAAACCTCCTGAAAGCAGGAAGAAGGGTAAGATAGATAAATCAAGACCTTATAAAGGTAGAAGGAAAGACCCCCCAGATACTTATAAGTATTCGTATAGAAAAAAACGTAGAAAAAATTATTCGAAACCAAAACATAAGGATTATACTCCTAGCTTTAGCAGAAAAAGAAAAGCTAAAAAGCTTGACATAACTTGCCACAAATGTGGAAAGGTTGGCCATTATGCTAACCAGTGTAGGACTAAAAAAGCCCTAAATGAAATTGAGGATGAAGAACTTAGAAACCAATTAGAAAAGGTTCTTCTTATTAATTCTGAGTCTGAAATAGAATCCTCTGAAGATGATGTTAGCTATAGCTCCTCTTCTTATACATCTGATGATAATAGTTGTCAATGTAATGAACTAAGCTATTGGAAATCCATAGTAGAGATGAATGGTTTAAATGTTTTAACCAGTGAACAGGATGAAGCCTTAAAAGCTTTAGAATCTATCCCAGATGATAATCTGAGAAGGAAATTGATAGAAACCTTAATAAGGGATAATTCTAGAGAAAAAGCTCCTTTAATTAAAGAAGCCCCTTATCAACTTAGCGAAGTCTTATCTAGGTTTCGTCAATCTAATGAAAGAGAAACTCCTGTTTCTATAAATGATTTAAAAAGAGAAATAAATCTTTTAAAATATGAAATTTCTTATATCAAGAAAAACAATGATGTTTTAGCTAAAAGAATTAGTTTATTAGAAAATTCTAACAAAATAGGAAATATTGTTTCTGATAATGACAGTCCATCATCTAGCAATAGCTATCTTAGCCTTCTTGAAAGGGTTACATCACAAAAATGGTTTGTGAAAATAACTCTTGTTATTAACAAAAGTTTTATTCTTGAGGACGAGGTTGCCCTCGTTGATAGTGGTGCAGATCTTAACTGCATTCAGGAAGGGATAATTCCAACAAAATATTTTGTTAAAACTACCCAATCTCTGACTCAGGCAGGAGGAGATAAACTCCAAGTTAATTATAAACTATCTAATGTCTATATTTGTAACAAGAATATTTGTTTACCAACCCATTTTATCTTAGTTAAAAATTTAACTCATATGATTATATTAGGTACTCCTTTTTTGCATAATATTATGCCTATTGTTAATATTGATCAAAAGGGTATTACTACTTTCATAAAGGATCAAAAAATTGTTTTTGAATTCATAACAGATCCACAAACTAGGATGTTAAATGAAGTAAAAGATATTCTTTTGAAAAAAGAAAAACAATTATGTTTTTTAAAGGAAGAAATTAGTTTGCTTAATATTAATGAGCAACTTGAAAATTATGATATTAAAAAGAAAATTAAGTCTTTAGAACAAGATTTTACAACGGAAATCTGTAATGATCTCCCAAATGCTTTTTGGGATAGGAAGAAACATGTTGTTTCTCTACCTTATATAGATGACTTTAATGAAAGTCAGATCCCTACTAGAGCTAGGCCAGCTCAAATGAACAATGATTACTTAAATTTATGTAAAAAAGAAATACAATCTCTTTTAGACAAAAGTTTAATTAGACACTCTAAGTCTCCTTGGAGTTGTACTGCTTTTTATGTTAATAAGGCTGCGGAGAAGGAACGAGGTGTTCCTAGGTTGGTAATCAATTATAAACCCCTTAATAAGGTTTTAAAATGGATTAGGTATCCAATTCCTAATAAAAAAGATTTATTAGATAGGTTAAATGATTCTTTAATTTTTTCAAAATTTGATATGAAATCAGGATACTGGCAAATCCAGATATCTGAAAATGATAGGTACAAGACAGCTTTTACTGTACCTTTTGGACAGTTCGAATGGAATGTCCTTCCTTTTGGTTTAAAGAATGCTCCTTCTGAATTTCAGAAGATTATGAATGATATTTTTAATCCATATTCTGAATTTATAATAGTTTATATTGATGATGTTTTAGTATTTTCTAAAACAATTGATCAACATATAAAACATTTGAAGATATTTAAAAATGTTATTAAACATAATGGTTTAGTTTTATCAGCTACTAAAATGAAAATATTTCAAACTAAAGTTAGATTTTTAGGTCATATGATTGACCAAGGAACTATTATTCCTATTGAAAGAAGTATAGAATTTGCTTCAAAATTTCCTGATATCATACTAGACAAGACTCAATTACAGAGATTTTTAGGAAGTTTGAATTATATTTCAGACTATTATAAAAATTTATCCAGTGATACTGCCATTCTTTATAATAGGCTTAAAAATAAACCTGAACCATGGACAGATGCTCATACTAGAGCAGTCCAGAGAATTAAGACCTGGGTTAAATGTCTTCCATGCTTATCTCTGGCAAATCCCAAGTTCTTTAAAATTGTGGAAACTGATGCTTCCAATATTGGTTATGGAGGAATACTAAAACAAGTTATTCCTGATACTAATAAAGAAGTTTTGGTTAGATTTACCTCTAGTAAATGGAACCAAACTCAGTCGAAATATTCGACTATTAAGAAAGAAATGCTTTCCATTATAAAATGTATTTCTAAATTTCAAAGTGATTTATTAAATCAAAAATTTCTTTTAAGAATTGATTGTAGCTCTGCTAAATCAATCATAGAAAAGGATGTTAAAAACCTTGTAGCAAAACATATTTTTGCTAGTTGGCAGGCTCAACTATCTGCTTTTGAATTTGATATTCAATATATTAAAGGGGAAAATAACTCTCTTGCTGACTACTTAACCCGTGAATTTTTGCAGGGTGATGACAACCCCTCATAGGGGAAGAGGCCGAGGCCGCGGTTTTGGCCGTGGTATTGGCAGAGGAAGAGGGGGTAACAATATGTTGCCTTACCAGGAGTCTACCATTCCTCTAATAGGGGATTGGACCACAGTGGGAAAACTCAGGCAATTGCCTGCCCCACCTAAGAAGGAAGAACAACCTTCTTCATCTTCATCCTCAGGTAAGATAATATCTTACAAGGATATGACGGTTAATGAACCCCAGGAACAGGCATCCGAATATTTTGAAAATCCTGTCACATAAAAAATAATTTACATTGATGACGAAGATTTGTCATTAACCCATAATGATGGGTGGTCAATCAAAACAAGATATCTAGAATCCAGAGGATATGCTGGACTCTAGCAAATCAAGGCCAAATTTAGAAATTTTGCTAACAGTTACTGAATCAGTAACTATAACTCATTATTACCAGAATAATAACCCAGAAAGTTTTATAAACTTTAGTAAATGTCATATAAATAAAATTTTATTACCCAGAGAATGAGGTTTGAATCCAAATGGCGAAAAAGCAATAAAAATTGCTGAGGATAAATATATCTACTTTAATTATTGGGACTATATCCATGCTTTTACCCAAGCTTTTTATTATCAAAATCCGAAAAACAAACATTCTTGGTTTTTCTCGGTAAATCCAGAAATTGTGGACAAACCCATACCAAATTGGTTTTTTGATTAGTGGATCAAATTATGTCCTTCCTTGGAAATCTTACCTAAGGAAGTCGCGGAATTATATACTCCGTGGTGTGATAATAGCTCTTTAATATCAAAGGTAGCTTCCAGTAAACTTATTACAGGACAATGTCCCTGTTTATTCTTCATTAAATTTCAAATTCCATGGATATGGAGATGGACAGTAACCATATCCAAAGATAAATTTAATATCCCCATTTTAGAAAGAAACTTCTTCTACAAATGGCGGACCAAGATGAGTTCTGAAGATATTCAGGTTTTAATAACTAAGATAAAAATTGTTATCAATGAGGATAAAGCCAAGGATAAAAAAGAACAAAGCCATCAGTACTCTATGGCTGATTTAAAAGATTACTTTCAAAGGAAATACCCTAAGGAATCAGAAGAAGAAGTCATGGTCAGAATATTGGATCATATGAAAAATCAGTTTTTCAGTACTTTTCCCTCAACAATAGTAAGGAGAAATGATATGTCTACCTCTTCCCAAGGATCTATTGGTCAAAACATGTTTGAAGGACTGGCTGGAGAATCTCAGCCGGATGAAGAACCTACCCAAGAAGATTTCTGGGATGCCATGATTCAGTCAATTAAAACCAAGAAAGGTTAATCATAATTTAGCCGAGCCTTTGATGTCGGCCAAAGAAGACAAATAAGTCATTATCAGCTTTATTAAAGTTGGCAAAATAATATGTCAGTTGTCCGTTTGTGAATTGTAATTTTATGCTTTATTGTATGATAGTGAGACAGATGTGACGATGGGGCCCATTGAGCACCCGGCATTATCCCACCATCTTTTGTCGTTTTTTGTCTTCAGACAGCTGTAGGTTAATGTTGCCTTTTTACCGGATCAAATAGTGATCCCTTATTTTCCTTTATATAGGGGCCTTTGCCTCAGTTGTAATCACGCTTGAAATTGAAGAAAATAAACTTTCTATTTCTAATATATATTCCTTATACTCACTCTACTCTTATATATAAATCCTTCCTCCCGCTGCTATTAATTCCAAACAGAGCTCCAAGTGTGCTATTAATTCCAAACAGAGCTCCAAGTATATATATATATATATATATATATATATATCTTTACTCAATTGCAATTTCATTTGATTTCATTCTTTTCATTTGAGTTTAAACACTCACTTGTTTTTATGTTTTGATCATGAAAGAGAGATTTGGGTTCATAATAAAAATAGGGTTTAATCAGTTGATTTGATTGAAAAACCAAATCACATTTAGCAATGATAATTGCTAATCAGTGCAATATTTATTATAAGAAATAGCACAAAGTTTTACTTATATTATATTTCAACAATATTTTATAACAAATTTTTAAATATTTTATTCTAAATAAAATTTTACATTAATATAATAATAATTTTAAATATTGAATAAAATAAAAACACTCGTGGCTACTGCGAATGCATGATCTCAAAACTAGTTAAACTTTAAGAGAGAGACTACTCATCTCATTTAAGCTTCGAGGAAATCTTACTTGAACACAACATTTAGACATATATATTTAGGCACATTCATATAAATAAATAAAATCAATAGAAATATAATTTAGTCACATCATTTTATTTTATAATTGTGCCTAAATAAGTATTGGAAATTGCTAACTAGCGTCCCTGTGATACTAGTTAAGGAGCTAAATAAGGTATAAATATGTTGAAACTTGTGTAATATTTTTTTTATCTATAACTATATATAAAGGAGATTGAAGATTTTGGTGTATACTTTTTGATTTTCCCATTTTACTCTTACTAACTACCTAATAGTTACACAAAAAATTTTGGTGTGGACTTTTCATAATACCAACAATACTCTTAATTTTTTTTAAACAACAAAAATCTTTTATTAACAAACTCACCATAGCATAATGCATTTTTTTGACATAAATTTGCATAGTAGACACAGACAGGCGCAGAACGCGCCCTGTCTGGCCACTAGTAAATATAAAGAATGTTATTTTCAATACAAAAATTATTCATTTTGGTATCATTAACTAGTATCGAATGACATTAGTTAGCTTGACCCATAAGTATTTTCCTTAAACTTCACCATTTTTATGAATTATTTTTCTTTTAAGAATTTAATTTAAAATTAAGGGTAAAATATGTTTTACCTAGAAAACGTGGTGAATAGTTGACCGTGTAAATTCAGTGATTTTTGTTTTCCCGACAGTCGAGAATAATCACGCAGAATCAAATTCCACCGGTGGAGCGATCGGAATAGAAGAAGAAGATGTCGACGGTGTACGTTTTGGAACCTCCGACAAAGGGAAAGGTAGTCGTCAATACAACACGCGGCCCTATCGACATTGAGCTATGGCCTAAAGAAGCTCCCAAAGCCGTTAGAAACTTCGTTCAACTCTGTCTCGAAGGTTACTACGACAACACAATCTTCCACCGTATTCTCAAAGACTTTCTCGTTCAGTGTGGTGATCCCACCGGCACCGGCACTGGTACGTTAATGTTGTTTTGGTTTTGAATTTATCTTCAATTTGATTGGTTTGGGTTTTTTTTATGAATGAATGAATTGGTTGTGTTTTGTGTAGGAGGTGAAAGTATTTATGGAGATGTTTTTGCTGATGAGTTTCATTCGCGTATTAAATTCAAGCATAGAGGTTTGGTTGCAATGGCGAATTCTGGAACACCTAATTCTAATGGAAGTCAGTTTTTTATTACTCTTGATCGTTGTGATTGGCTTGATCGAAAACATACCATTTTCGGAAAGGTAAATTACGCAATTGCAATGCTTTCGTAGTCAAATTATTATTATTATTATTATTATTAGGAAGAGGAGAGATAGTAGTGGAGTGGTAGTATGTAGGGTTTTATTTAGAGGTTGCCTCAATGGTTGTTGTTACATTGCGATACTTGATATTGTGGAGAATTGCAGCCAAATGTGGACGATGTGGCCTCAATCGCAGTTATTTTGTGGTTTCTGCAACATAGAAAACCACTATGTCGAGGCTAGAGTGTTGCTGACCTTTATTTAAAGGAAAAATGCTAACAAGTGGCCCAGGGGGGACTAGATAAGAAACTAATTGTAGAAATATTCTCTTGATAGTTGTGTATTCAACACCTTAATAAAAGTTTAACAAGTTTTCCAGGGGCACTTGTTAGCAAGACCCCTATTTAAAACCCTGGTAATATGTTTTGTGATTGTGATTTTTAGGGATACTCACGAAGGATTGATTGTTCTAGCTTTTGTTTGATTTTAGGTGACAGGAGATACAATGTATAATCTGTTGAGACTTGGTGAAGTTGAGACAGATAAGAATGACCGGCCATTGGATCCAGCTCCGAAGATATTGTCAGTTGAGGTAGGTTGGGAACTTGTGATTGTGATTAATATTGCATGAAAATTGATTGAAGAGGTTGTTCTAGGTGTTGAGGAACCATAAGGGAGATTCTAACCTTCTGAGCGTCTTCTTACTTAAACCATTTGGTTGTTTTAGGTGTTGTGGAACCCATTTGAAGACATTGTTCCAAGAACACTTCAGAAACCTCAGACTAAAGCTACAAATGATACAGATGGTAAAGATGTAAAGAGGAAAGGTGTAAAGTGAGACCTCATTTCTACCTATGATAATAACTGTCTTCTTAGAATTCAATGCAATGGAATAACTTTCTTATTATTTATTTATTTTTGTTGCAAACTTAAATTGCAGAAATAAGAACTTGCTTTCATTTGGGGAAGAAACTGAAGAAGAGGAAAAAGAATTGACATTGGTGAAGAAAAAGATTGTGAGCAGTCATGATGTCTTGAATGATCCTCGTCTTCTAAAGGACGAAAATGCTAATAATGAATTGGTAATAAGGCCTTTCATGTAGTATTACTTTCAGTTCTCATATAGCATTCTTGCCTGACATACTGCCGCTCATACAGCTCCAAAGTCAGAGTGATATGGAGTTATTTTAATAATTTCACTCTGATAGTGTAAATGTTACATCAAATGGCCACACATATAAGCTTGCTTTAATTTATTTTGCAGACTTCATCTGAAAGTAAATTAAAAAGGGATATGCAATTATCTGTAAGGGATGCACTTAACACAAAAAAAGAAGAGCCTCAGAAAGATTCAGGAGCTGGTAAATTGGCTCATCTTGATTCCAGTGATGACGATGAAGCAGATTTTGATTCAAGAATGCGCATGCAAATACTCAAAAAACGGAAGGAACTGGATGATCTCCCGCCCAAACCAAAGTTGCAAACTGGTACCTCATTCACCTTCCACATTGTACAATATAGCTTATAAAATTTCTACCTCTGATTTAGGAAGTCTCTGGTTCTACTGTGGAATTTTTCATGAGCTTTTAACTTTTACACCGTGTTGTTAGAGTAACTTTCAGAATGCCATGTTTATTTACTCAACATTCCAATAGAAGTTTAATATATTGTCAATTGTTTGGGTCACTTCCTACCTAATAGGTGTAAATTTTAAATAAATTAATGTGCTTTGTGATAGGAACTGTGAAGGGGAGTTGGGTTAGTTGCCACTAAATAATGTGGCCAGGCCCAATATATTACATGTTTACCATAGGAAGCATCTTAAGAAGAATGAGGAGGCTGAGCTGGTAGGGAAAGGAGGGAAATGACAGTAGTTGGAGAGTTAGTTATATTAGGAATAAGGGGAGGTATGATGAATTCTGTTATAGGAGAGGGAGAAAATAAGGGGTGGTATGAGACAGGTATGATGAATTCTGTTATAATGAATGAATTCTGTTGTAGGAGAGAGATGGACCACTAAGAATATTCTCTGGTGAGGGTGCCTTTTTGGCTAGGACTTTTGTTGATATATTCTTCCAGATTTTGTTTTTCTGTTGCTAATTTTCATCAATATTAATATTCAGTAGTAATTCATCTTATCTCTATTCTTTAACCTATCACTTTCTAAGTGTCAACTTTATGGAATCAAACTTCCCCCTCTTTTGATAATGCTTGTCTTACTAGCATATAGTAATGGTGGGCATTCTGAAAATAGAATTAGGAAATTGCGAAAGCAAAAGGTAAAGTAGAATCAAGTCCTAAAAGTAACATTTGTCACCTGTCAAAGGGAATATTTATATTTGAACTACAAACAATGGTAGTCTTAACAAATGATAAAATAGTTAGATGTTAATTTTACTACATGAACAATTAATTGAAATACCTACGATTGTTTATGGCATATTGTATCTTTATGTTTACTATGAAGTTCTATAAAATTCCTTTTTGATTTATCAACACTCTAGGAGAATGTTTAGTTCGTTTTGAAGTTGCAAAAGCAAATGAAAGTGTCAAACAAACTAAGTTGCTCTTAATATAATTATCACAGCAGCAATGAATTAATGCTTAATATCACTGGGATTAGGTAAGCATTTTAATTTATAAATCTGATAGAACCAA
This sequence comes from Trifolium repens, assembly GCA_030408175.1. Classification (NCBI taxonomy): domain Eukaryota; kingdom Viridiplantae; phylum Streptophyta; class Magnoliopsida; order Fabales; family Fabaceae; genus Trifolium; species Trifolium repens. Next base: position 7,989,849 of record CP125839.1, read on the forward strand.
GTATACAAAAAATATATAAGTAACTGTATTGCAATTCACTAAAAACAAGGGATGAAATGATGAATCCCTTTCTAACAATATGGAAAAGCATGATCCAACAAAAGAAAGTGACTCGTTGATAGGATTCAACTGGCCTAGACTAAGAAAAATAACAGAATCAAACAGATATTGAAAGGTATATTGTATTATTTATGAAATAAGACTAGAGTTCAAATGGGATCTAACCATGGTTACAACTTACAATATACTAGGTAGAAGAAGATAATAAAATGCAGAAAATTAAGATAGATAGTGGAGCATTTTGAGCTGCTCTTGCACTCCTAAGCAATGACTGCTACTGATTTCATGTGTACCCTCTCCCAATGATTGTTAGCGCATTAATAGGAACTAGTGCTCCATTCTCTCACTGCCACGTGGGCAATCACAGCTGTGTTGCATTTAATTCTGTGCCACATTCTGTGCACGCCCCCCCTATTTTTGCGCTTCCTGGTGTAGACTACACCATACCTATCACTCGTGAACTATGGAATGGAGATGAACTCCTTGCAAGATGTTCCAAAAAGAATGGCAGATACTATCTCTATATGAGAGACAGTAGCTCTTTGCTTAGCACAGTTCGTTCCCACAACCATCGGTCACCACCTCTCCGTTATATAGTTTTTTCCATCCCTCTCTCCACTTATCAATTGCTACTTGTCTTTCTGTTACGCCCCCTTCTTACTGCTTCCTCTCCTTCCAATTTCAATCCCACCATTTACATTCCCTTTCTTTAATTGTTACATACCAACTGTTTACTTCCAACCGCAGGCCCAATAACCCAGCAACCCATCAAAATCTATAACATAAGCTTTTCTTACTGTTATTTGTGTGTTAAAGTTACAATGTTTCAGATAAAGAGGGCAAGACAGAATAAACACTTTGAATCATGAGTATAGTTTGATATGATAAGATTAAACACCAAAAGTTTATTTATTTGCTAATCAGCAGTAGTTAGGGCCTTGAGCCTCCAGAAGTCGCTTCAGGGTATCCCCTCATGCTACAGCCCACAGCTTAGGCCCTTTGGGCCACTATAAGACTGATCCCCATAGTTCACAGAAATTTAATTCCAAGTAGTTTTGAGTAAACAGTAGAAGACGGAATCAATGGGACTTTGCCGTACAAAGTTTAACACAAAATCCACTTCTTTCATATTGGAAATTGAGATATTATAATGCTTCACTTCAGTACATCAATAACTATAGTAGTGTTGGGGCTGCCAAGTCTAGTCTATTGTGCCACACAGACAATAAAGTGGAACTATGTGTAGGAACATTGTTATTTGTATGTAAATGTTAATGCTGTACATATGTAAAGATTGAAGAAAGAAGTAAGACTGTTAACTGAGGAATTTGAGCTAGAAACTGAGGTACTGAGTGGTTGTTTGACAGCAAACTTGGACTAGGTCTAATTCAAACCCAATAGCTAACTTGAGGGGTGAAGATTGTCATAACTTTATAAGGAAACACTATTAACTGAGGAATTTGAGCTAGAAACTGAGGTACCGACTCGTTGTTTGACCGAAAACTTGGACTAGGTCTAATTCAATCCCAATAGCTAACTTGAGGGGTGAAGATTGTCATAACTTTATAAGGACTATTTTGGCTTTATCTCTAGTTGATGTGAAATGTGAATATTGTGAGTGGTGTAATCTTCAAACTTCCCTGCATTTTGACTACTCATTTCTTTGAACAGACTATAATAATATCTCATTCCTTTTTTATACTTTTCTTATTCAAAATTATTGTTGTATCGTTAAGTTCAGCATCTTATCATTTTTCATATGCAGGAAGGTCCAGGACCAGGTCCAGTCCAGAGAACCATACTGTGTCAAGAGCTAGGTAATAGTTTCAACATTTAGAACTTGAATATCTGTTAGCAGTTGCCACAAAAGTGTCAATGTACCAGCATTTGAATGGTGGTGGTTTACCTTATGGGATAAAACAAACCTAGGTCTTTTAAATTGTATGATTAGTCTCATTTATGTGTGTAGCCTTATGCCAGAATTTACAGAATTAATAAAGGATTTTTAATAAATGTCGGATATTTTATGCATAGAAAATCAGTGACATTTGACATTTGGTATTCACTCTTGGAGGTTTCTAGTTCTTAGTGCATTACCTTAGAAATCCACTTCAGTCAGGTCCCTATTCTAGTCTGGCACTTGAAAGTTGCCAATGTCTAGCAATATATATTTAGAGAAGCATTATCTGTCAATTGGACTTTTTTAAAATAGCTTCTAGTATGACTTACCACCTGTGAAGTTTGCTTGCAGAATATAAATATACCATTTGTATAATAATTTTCATTTTCAAAATATGGACCTGGCGGATGCTCTAGCTAAGCATAGTTTCTCGGTGAAAGATGAAGTCTGTTTCTTTCAGGATTGTCCGTATTTTTGTAAGCATCTGTTAGATGCGGATGTGAAGGGATTTGTTTCCCCTCGTAGTGTGCCGGTGTAGTTGTTTTTTCTTTTTTTTCCGGGCTTTTAGCCCTCTTTGTAATAAAAAATAAATAAATATGGAGTTTATGATGTCTATTTGATGTCCTACATATGTGAGCTTGTTTTGGGGTCTTATAATTATCTGACTGGTTTCTGATTGGTTCTGTAAATGGTTGAATAATTTCTTGCCAGGTCCAATTCTTTAAGTGCCGATGAGGATCAACCACGAGTGGAAAAACTGTCCATGAAGAAAAAGGGAATAGGATCCGAAGCAAGAGCTGAACGAATGGCTAATGCAGACACAGATATGCAGCTTTTGAATGAAGCGGAGAGAGGAAGACATTTGCAGAAGCAGAAGAAACGCAGACTTCAAGGGCGTGAAGATGAAGTATGCTGTGATTTTTATTTATTTATTTATACTTTTTGCTCTCTGTTTTCTTATTCCCACATTGTATTCTTTCTACCATCTAAAGCGCAAGAATGTTCTTGAATATCAAGAAATGGGATAAACAGCGAACAGAAGAGCAGTTGGCTGTAAATTTATAGATTGCAAAAAAGAAATGACCCAGCTAGTTGAACTTATGTTGATATGCCAAATCATGTGTAATCAAGTTCATTTTGTATCTCTATTTTCAGGTTCTGGCAAAACTTGAAAAATTTAAAGCCAAGGAGACACCCACAACTGTTGAATCTAAACATGTCAGTGATGAGGTATCTGACTGGAGAAGTGGTGGCTTAAAATTCTCCCCCGCAGTTGGCAAGGTCAGTTTTCTCTTTCCATTCCATGATATGAAATCATTTCGTTTACCATCCACATCAGTGTGTCTTGCCTATCTTGAGTTTGAAATGCAGAAAATTGTTGAAATCTGTATGCTCATGTACTGAGACACGTTAATTATATTATTTGGAGTAAATCCTTTTTGAATTCTAACCACCAAGTTAGTTCTTTACTACAATTGCAACACAAGTTCCTTTTACGCAGAGTTGTTGTTACAGATCAAAGACACAGTTATTCCTTTTCTACAGTCTTAAGTTTTGCCTTTAAATATGCAGGACCGCATGTCTCGCACTGAGGATCCAAATGATTATGTTGTGCTTGACCCTCTTTTGGAGAAGGGGAAAGAGAAGTTCAATAAGATGCAAGCCAAACAAAAGAGACGAGAACGAGAATGGGCTGGGAGATCTCTTACCTGACTCTGCAAGTGTCAAGTGTCAACTATATGAATTTACAAAACTGATTTGGTTTTCATTTCTGAAGGCCGATATACCCTTTCAGTCACGGAAGCGCCTTATGTATTAAGCAGGAAAACTTGCCCTCAGAGACTGAGGAAAAACTTGTTGCGCAGAGGATGATGGTGGGCATAATAGTTAATAGGCAGGGGATTAATGTGAATTGTGAAATGTAGGGTTATTGTTCCTGTCTTAATCTATCCTGCATTATTGCTAACTCTTCACCTTTTAGTTGAAGCTAAATGGCAAAGATCTCATGAAAGGATATCTTCATTCATTGTGCCCCCATGAAAGGACGAAGTTTGACATAATTGTAGTTTTGGTGCAATGATAATAGATGTATTGTTTAGCTTTTAATATACCTACTTTTTTTATATTTTTTTTAATTTTTTTTTTAAGTTTTAATATACCTAATTGTTATTATGTTTTCATACTACAATGTATGTTGTATTATACTTGTGGAAGTTTTTTTTTTTGTTGCAAATTCTTGTGGAAGTTGGAACCAACATGTTGGGTTGAAAACTTTATTTTAGATTCATCCAACCCTTCTGGTATTTTTATCAAACAAACAAAACCAGATTAATTTTATTTTTTAAAAAATTAGTGCTTTTAAAAGTCCTCTAGCGATTGTCTAAATCATAGGATATTTTAGTATCTTGGCATGGCACTAGTAAATCATGATGTCAACAGCCTGCCAAATGAATGAAATTGAGAAGGTCATGACATTACTAGTTCCATCTGCCGGCCATTATTTGTAATATATTAGATTTAGCAGGACGGCTTTAGGATTATAAATCAAATTGTCATTGTAATATCAGCCAATTGGACCAGTTCCATTTCTGTCAGGAAAAAAGAAAAAAGCTTATTTGTCCACATAAACTTTTGCATCAAAAAGTCTATAGCATATTCTGCTCAAATGGTAACAATTTCTAACATGTTGTTGGTCTTCTTGATGATACCTTTTTCCCTCCTAAACATGATTAGTTGTGAGGAGGATGAGGTGAAGAGAACACTGATACAGTTCCTGACACAACTCAAAGGCCAGCAGAACAATAATTCCACTTTGCTTTGGAAACCAGACACTGATCCTTGCAAAGATCAGTGGAATGGTGTAATCTGTGATGCTCAAATGTCTATAAAGAGGTTGGATCTTTACAGGTTCAATTTGTCCGGAACCCTTGATGTTGCCTTGCTTTGCAATTCGCAGCCTCTAGCTGCATCGCTCACCTTTCTTAGTCTTGATGACAACAACATCAGTGGTGGAATAGCATCCGAGATTGGAAATTGCAAACAACTCACTCGCCTTCACTTAAGCGGAAACCAACTTGCTGGAAACCTTCCTACTTCGCTTGCCACGTTAAACAATTTGAAAAGACTAGACCTTTCGAACAACAAGTTTTCGGGACCGTTGCCAAACCTGGATAGAATCTCAGGCCTCAATATGTTCCTAGCACAAAACAATGACCTCAGTGGAAATATACCAGCATTTTATTTCTCTAATTTTGACCATTTCAATGTTTCTTTTAACAATTTCAGTGGCCTAATTCCAGACGTGCAAGGTTATTTCACTGCCGACAGTTTTCTCGGTAATCCAGGACTATGCGGATATCCACTGCAGAAAAATTGTTCTAGTCAGATTCTGCGGAGTACTTCCAGTAAGATATCAGAAGACGAATCAAAGGGTCCTTCTAAAGAGCAGATGCTTATCTATTCAGGCTATGCTGCATTAGGTGTTATCATAATCCTTATTGTAGTCTTGAAGATATGTAGCGGAAAGAAACAAGGAAAGAAAATTGAAGCAGAATCAAACGGTGATATCGAAAAAACAAGCTATATTTCAAGTGAATCCAAAGCAGAAGAGGCAAGCAAATCAGGATTTTCAGTTTCATCTGAAAATGGAATGGTCTCACAACAATCACTTATTGTTCTTGCAAGGCCAATGGTGAATGAATTGAAAATGGAGGACTTGTTAAGAGCACCTGCTGAAATGATTGGTAGAGGGAAGAATGGAAGTCTTTATAAGGTGATGCTAACCAATGGAATAGTAGTTGTTGTGAAAAGGATTAAGGATTGGAGTATTTCTAGTGTTGAATTCAAGCAAAGAATGCAACTATTGAATCAAGCTAAGCATCCTCATGTTCTATCACCTCTTGCATTCTATTGTACCAAACAAGAGAAACTTTTGGTCTATGAATATCAGCAAAATGGAAGTTTGTTCAAGCTTCTACATGGTAAATTTTAAATACCAAATCTTCATTTTGTTTTTACATATATGATGCATTTTCTTTATTGGTTTAATTACTCAGTAAGTCATAAACTATTAAGAAATAGACTAAATTGCACTTGTGGCCCCTTAACTTTCACAAACTTGCGATTTTGGCCCCATGACCAAGTCAACGCACATGTGGCAAGTGACTAGCACGTACATACCACCATGTCAGCATGTCTTGCCACGTGGACCATGACTCACATAACTAAAAAAAGGTTACAATTAAGGTCTATTTGGTTTGTAAAATCCGTTTTCACTATTTGCGTTCACAACTTTGAAAATAGGATCTAGGGTGAAACCATGTGGACGTTTTGCAATTTAAAACGAAAACAGAAAACTTTTCCTCAAACTGAATATATCATAAATATCTTGCTTGAAACATTATATAAAATTGTATATGGATCAACATGAGCTAGCTAAAGTACTAGATATGCTTTCAGGTAAATCAAAAACATTTGATTGGACCAGCAGACTTGGAATTGCATCTACAATTGCAGAAGCATTAGCTTTCATGCATCAAGAGTTAGGCCAACATGGTATTATTCATGGTAACATGAAATCATCAAACATTTTGCTAAACAATAACATGGAGCCTTTTATAAGTGAATATGGTACTATGCCTAAGGATGATCAACAAAGTTCAACTTTTGCAACACCTATTGCTAATGATGCATTCAAAGGAGATGTTTATGGCTTTGGAGTTATTCTTCTTGAACTTCTTACTGGAAAATTGGTGAAGAATGATGGTATTGACTTAACTGATTGGGTTCAATCAGTTGTAAGGGAAGAATGGACAGGTGAAGTGTTTGATAGGTCATTATTGAAAGAGTATGCAAGTGAAGAGAGGATGGTTAATATGCTTCAAGTGGCTATAAGATGTGTTAATAGATCCTTAGAAGCTAGGCCAAGTATGAATCAAGTGGTTCTTATGATTAACACTATCAAAGATGAAGAGGAAAAATCATTGATTTACCAAGTTTGATTGCTTGGGATTAAAGTTTATACATGAAACAAGATGACCTTACATCCTTCAAATCAATTTCCTTAAAATATTTAGAGCGAATATTATTTTAATTCACGAGCAAAATTGCAAGAATCAATTTAATATACGGAAAAAATAAATGGGACAACTTAATCTCTATCTTGTTTAAAGAGAAGTTGTCCCACCACATCTTTCTTCGGTACTAAAAGTTGTATAGTATTATTTTGACGGACTAAATTGAATCTCGTGATTTTTTTTAAGAACTAAAATGGTAGTCGCTCGAATATTTTTAAGTCTCTATACAACCAACCATGAAGGAGCTGCATTTAAGGATTGAAACAATACTAGTTTGAGAATTGTGAATAAACTATAAATTTAAAATATTGTTCCTACTTTATTTTTTTGAAAGGAAATATTGTTCCTACTTGTATTCTATAGGCTGTCTAGTTTTAACTAGTAGTAACTTTGTAGTAGTATTACACATGAATAATGATGACCTCTGCTTTTCTTATTTTATTATTTGTACTAAACTATGTTTATTTATTCAACATTTATATGGTCTCTACTTATCAAATTTTTTATTCCTAAAACATATGTATTTGCAAAGGACCTGGATTCAGTGCAGTCGGAGAGACATTACTGCAGTACACTCGGTTAAATTTGAACTGTTTGATTGAGATCGGACGGTGACGATTAATAACTCAAAAAATAAACAAAAAGATATAAAGCAAATCGGACGGTTGAGATCATCCTACAGTTACTATTTGACCGCAGGAAATCCATATTCATTTGCAAATCCTCTAAATAATATATGCCGCCTCTGTCAAGCCATACACACAAGTAGAAAAGTATAATCTCACATGACATGATAGTCTAGTTTCTTTTTACACAAAATATGAGTTGAAAATTTAAGGATGTGAGATATAAAACATGAGTCTACGGTAAATGTTCATGAGACATAATTTCATTTCCACATAATCATCAAATTTAACATTAAGTTTGGTTAGAAAAAGAAAGTAGAAAGTGAAAGGAAAGAAAATATAAGAAAAGAAAAAGTGTGAAAAATGAGAGAAGTTTTTAGTTGTTTGATATGAAAGAGAAAGTAAAAGAAAAGTAAAGTAAAATTTTCTCTTCAATTGATTGATTTGATAGAAAGTAAAATGAAAGAAAAAGATATATTTATAAAATTACATTTGTAACCTTGACAATCTCTTGTATTTTTATTAAATTTATCAATTATTTTATGCTCGAAAAATAATAAGCCAAATGCATTTTGTGGTCCTTTATGTTAACGTTTATAATGATTTGGTCATTTTAATTTTTTAAGTATTCAATTAGTCCCTTTAGTTTTTTTAAGTATTAAATTGGTCAATTAAATTTGTAACAGATTACACTGCTACCATTTTAATTATCGTCTATTACAAAAATATTTATGTCGTTGTTACCCTTCAATAACTGCTATTGCTACCGACAATATTTGATCATTTGGATCACTATCAACAACTGCAAGTATTGTACCACCATAATACTCCTTTAAAAAACATCCATCAAACTTAATGATTGATTTGCATTTTAAGAAACTCTGTTCACAACCTACTAGACACATATAGATTCTTCAAACTAACAACCATGTACGTATTTTTGTAACGACCACGTAAACATACAATGTCATGGCATTTAGTAAATGGACACATTAGCACTTTTGTAAGGATTGGTCATTAAAAGGGTAACACTGTAATCTATTATAACGTTAAAGGATCAATTTGAAACTAAAAAAATAAATAATAACCAATCTATTAATAAACATCAAACTTAAAGAACTCCTAAATTCATTTAGTCAAAATATATTAATATCATTAGTTATCAAATTAATAATTTCTAAACCTTACCGAAAAAATTAATACTGTAATTTCTAAACATAAATATTATAATTTTTTTATATATGTATTTTGTTTTAAAAGATCAATTTATATATTTAAATATCTTTTAATATTATTTTTTCAATTAAATAAGTATTAACTTTTAATGTCTTTAAACTAGTTATCATAATTGATGGAGATAAATTAGAGTTTTTAGCATTACTTTTTGTTTTTAAGCAAGTTTTTAGCGGTACTTCTTTTAATATATTGTTATGTTAGGTGATATAGATAGATATCTCGATTCTTAAGACACATAAATAAAAAACAACATATTGTGTTGCACATTGATTCTAATGTCGTGGTTCAGATGCTACAATGCGATAAAGTCGACAGTGTTGTTGGTTGGAGAATTATTCATGAAATTAGAAGGTTGCTGGATATGGACTGAGAAGTTTAGATTTGTCACTCTTATCGAGAATCTAATACTTGTGCTGATGCTCTTGCTAATTTAAATTTAGTGTGTGACCATGAACCGGGGATGCGTGTGTATGACCAATGTCCTGCACGACTAAGTTTATTGTTATTAGCTGATGTTATGGGGATAACTACCCCTAGAGTCATCTCTTTGTAATTTTTCAGCCCCTTTTGTATAAAAAAAATAAAAAATGAAATAGAAATTAACGCTAAATTTAGTAGGGAGGACCACTTGAAGCCCCTAGGATACTAGTTAAGGAGCTAAATAAGGTATAAATGTGTTGAAACTCGTGTAATATATTTTTTTATAAATATAAAGAATGTTATTTTCAATATAAAAATTATTCTTTTGATATCATTAACTAGTTAGCTTGACCCATAAGTATTTTCCTTAAGGGTCCGTTTGGTTCGGGGATTTTGGAGTGGAGGTGAGGGGAGAAGAGGTGAGGTGAGAGGAGGGATTTTTAAGGAGGGGAGACGAGGTAAAATATAATTTATTATGTTGACAAAATTACCCTCACTTTTTTATTAAAATTCTAAATTATCTTTGTTGGAATATTAAAATTTTAGGTTATATTTCTTTTTACAACAAAAAAAATTTAGGTTTTCTACTCATTAGATTATATCTATTAGATTTTTTTTTAGACGTAATATATCCGTTATAATTTAATCCTTATTTTGAGTTTATAAGGTTAAGACTAAAAAAATAAATTACTTCTCTCTTTCCCTCCCCTCCCGTCGTTAAAAAATTGAACCAAACATAAAAATTTAAAATATCACCTCCCCTCCCCTCCAAAACTCCCAAACCAAACAGTCCCTAACCTTCACCATTTTTATGAATTATTTTTCTTTTAAGAATTTAAAATTAAGGGTAAAATATGTTTTACCTAGAGTTATGTAGGATGACGTGGCAGAAAACGTGTGAATAGTTGAAATCCCCCCATAATTTTCCTTCCCTCTTCTTTCTTTTGTCTTTCATTACAACCAAACACAACGCAAGTGCCAAAGTTTCTTTCTTCTTTGATCAAACCTCGATTCTCAAGGGTTCAATCTGCGTAAGCTTCATTCTCCCATACGCACGAGTATCACATATTCACATTCATCGATTCTGATTTCAATTCAATTTTTCGATTTAGGGTTCGTAAAGTTATAGTGAACACAAACTTTTTTGACACGACGGTAACGTCTGAACTTGCCACGTGCTGAAGAAAACAACCATGGGAGTTAGCATTGGTGAGTACATAATCAATTCACAAACTTTACTAATTATTATAATGTTTACAATACCTAGTTTAATTGATTTCTGAAAATTTCTTCAATTTAGGTAATTTTTTGATTTTTTTTTTAGTTCTATTGTTTCATTTGTGCTTTCAATAGAATCGGCATTTTATTTGAAATTGAGTTTGAATTTGAATTCTGAATTTTGTATTGTTCATTTTTAAAGCGATTGGATTTGGAAGATGCATGCATAAGCATAAGTACATGTATGATATATGATGAGAAAGCTATGTCCTTGATAATTGATACTCTCTTGAGTTTTGAGAAGCATAGGAAATTGATATGCATTGTTTATTTAAAATGGATACAGGTGCAGATACTGAGTCGGCCGAAAGGAGTTTGAAACCCGAGGATGATAAAGAGGAGGAGGAGGAAGAAGAGGAAGAAGATGTGGATTTTAATCCTTTGTTTTTAAAGGAAACACTTTCAGATGCTTCATCAAGTTTGAGTTCTGAGGGTGATGGTTTGGATGGTAATGTTGTAGAGAGTGGGTTATCTATGGGTATAGAGTCGGAAAAGGTAACAACTAATGAGCAAATTTGTAGTGCAGTAGATTCTGAACATGGTGAGGAGGAAATTATTTTACAACCGTCAGGTATGATATCTCAGTCGGAGAATGATAAAGAGAAGAATGATGAGTTGATTAGTGGTACTAGTAATGGTTTTAGGATAGGAGAAGTAAGCAACACAACAAAATCTCGGAGTACAAAAATAGGATTAGATAATGAGGATGCTATTTGTATGCGTACTAGAGCTCGTTATTCGCTTGAAGGTTTTAGTCTTGATGAGCTTGAGACCTTTCTTCAAGAGACTGACGATGAAGATGATCTTCAAAATGCCGATGATGAAGAAGAGTATAAAAAGTTTCTAGCAGCTGTATTACTGGGTGAAGGTGATGGTGTTTCATCTCATGAAAATGAAAACCCTGATGATGATGAAGATAATGATGCAGACTTTGAGTTAGAGCTTGAAGAGTTGCTGGAGAGTGATGGTGATGAGAATGTAGCGGTAGAAACCCGAAACGAGTGTGATGGTGCTGGACGACGACCAGAGACTAGGCAAAATAGGCGCAGAAAGACCTCTTCCCAAAGTGAGAGAAAAACATTAGGACGGGTTAGCAGGCCACTGCGCCCTATTTTGCCTTGGCTTAATGGACACCTTGCTTCAGGGAATGGTTTGATGCCTGAGGCTACTCCCAGGATTCAATCTTCTGCTTCAGGAAATGGTCTTGTTAATGGCTTTACTCCCCAGCAGATTGGTCAGTTGCACTGTTTGATACACGAGCATGTGCAACTTCTTATTCAGGTATTTTCTCTATCGGTTCTTGAGCCTTCACACAAGCAGGTATCTTCTCAAGTTCAGAGTTTGCTTTTTGAGATGCTTCACAAACGGGATGAAGTATTAGCTTCAACGAGAATACCATATCCTGCTGTTTGCTTTACTCCATATTTTTCCCGCAAATCTGTATCCAATGGGAAGTCTAAATCTGTTCCAGGCCAGTGCAACACAGAATCTGCTTCTACCCAAGATGCAATGGGTGTGTGGTATCCTCAATCCCATCAGACCACTTCTGAAGGTTTGGATGGGCAACAGAGTTGTTTTCAAAATACTGACGGTTCTTTCTGGTTTCCTTTTGTAAGAGGCCCTGTGCGATCTATTCTTGATGTTGCTCCTCTTAATTTACTAAGAGGATATGTAGATGACATTAATTCTGGTAGGTCATATTAAATATTTTAAGTCTTCTTCATGCCTTTCCAGTCTATACTGGTTCATAATAATTACTTTTACGGTTTACTTACTCAAACATCGTTTTAAAATTCATTTTACAGCTGCGCAAGAGTTTCGAAAGCGGTACATTGAATCTGGTTTTGATCTGGGTATTGAAAAAGAACCTCTATTCCCTTGTTTGTCATCTGTTGCTGGAGCTAACAATGAAGTTTCAAGTACAACCATATCTGGAGCAAATAACAGAGTCTCATCTTCACCTGGTAAAAAACAACCTAAGAAAACATTGGCTGCCAAGCTTGTTGAAAGTACCAAAAAGTCAATTGCTTTGGTACCAAAGGAAGTTGCAAACTCAAGTCAAAGATTTTTGGCCGTTTTCAATCCAGCATTATTCCCACACAAGCCACCCCCGGCAGCAGTTGTAAATAGGATACTTTTCACTGATGCAGAGGATGAGTAAGTTGCATTCCTTCTCTTTGTGCCAGGCTGCCAGCCTACTATGTTAAATGATTTACCGTGAAAAAGCTAAATCTTGATTCTATTTCCTTAGTATTATTACTTGAACATTTATATTTCTCACTCAATAATGAAAAGGTATGTACAAATATTTATATACAATAGATGTAATCTAAATAGGAATGTAAGTCTATCAAGCTATAGGTGAAATAGATGGATTGGTTATACTTCTCTTATAAATTCCCCTTTCCGACCATTCCTTCCGTTAGTTAATAAACTTCTCTAATAAGTATGTTTTTCCAATTTTCACTTCTTAGGATATGTGCTTTTATTGCTGGGCTGGCAATTTATATACTGTGTTTTACTTATACTTAGGCTGACATCATTTGTTCCTAAGGTTTATCTCCATACTTCTAACTTTTCATTTATTTCCACTCTTGACTCTCCAACTATGTCATCTACAAAAAGAATGCACTGGGGTATTTTCATTTTTCGAATCACGAATATGTCCTGCAGACTGCCATTAATATCGTGGTCAACATTTTCTGTTATGCAAAACCCGCTTTTGTTCTGCGATTGCACCGTACAGCCACTTAATATCATTGTGTCTCTGCATTTTCACCATTTGTTTATTAGAATTGTATATTCATTGTTCAAGACAAGCTTTAGGTGATTGCATAAGAGCTATATATTTTATTGCAGATTACTAGCCTTAGGGATATTGGAATATAATACAGATTGGGAAGCAATTCAACAAAGATTTCTTCCCAGCAAGTCTACGCATCAGGTGACTATTATTGTTGACTAAATTTTATACCTACTTCTTTTCAATGTGATCCAGTGGATGGACTCTTTTCTTGCATATAAATGCATGTTAGTTTCTGTTGCATGCTTCTTTGATGCATTTTCTCTAATTTGTGAGCATTCTCATGTTTATAGACTTGTATGACTGAATTGCAGTTGTTATTTATGTTATTATACATAATTGTAATATAACAAGCATTTCAAAAATTGTAGCGATAAAAATGTAAATTAACATAAAATGGTCATCTTATACTATATGTTTTGTAAGTAACATTAAAAATCAATAACAAGAGACTAATTAATGTAAGTTTGTGCATCAACCTTATATGCGAGCTTTTGTAACTTGGCATCGGGCTTGTACTTAATTTTTTGTGTGGCTGAATTAAAACAATAAAAATACAAAAAAAAGTTCAGATATAATACAACCGCTTCATCATAGGTTTTCCACTAGTTCTCGTCAATTCTGTGACTAACTGGATTTTGGGTTGAACAAACCAAACCCCATAATACAAATAATATTCACCAATTTTCGATCATATCAGCTAATCTGGTCTCACTTTTAAAACTATGTTTGAAATGGCTAAGTGGATTATATGAATTATTGGTTACTTGAATTAAACTTTTTGTGGAGTACCTGGATGGCAATCCTCTAAAAAATGGCAGGGTTGGATTACATTTATTTCTCAATTCCATTTGCTGATTTTTTTTTACATGATTTTGTTGAAACGATTACCAAATTAATTTTCTGCAAAAACTGCCCAGTGATGAGATTCCTGTAAACTCAGCAACATATACACTACCTCAACACCCTCCCCCCAAAGTAAAAATGTTAAGTAAGAGAAAAGTAAACGAGTTATCATGTGGCTGTATGCAATATGTTTCTTGGATTTAGATATTCATTAGTAAACACAGTAAGACTGTGATACAGCTCTGGAAAGTTAGTTTTAATAATTGTCATAGATGGGTATAATATACTATTACTTATTGATTGGACAACTATACTTTAGTTCTACAAATAAGGTCTTGGATAAACTTTCTTTTAATCTCTTTATATATCGTGCTATTACGATGAGACCCAACGTTCAGCGTTTTTGTTCTTGAGTAGGGCTGAATCAGCCGATTTGTGATATTGAAGTGTCAGGCTGTCAGCATGCTGATGATTTGCAATCCTTAATAACTAGCTTTTGAATTGAAACAAAATGTTTAGTTGAATAATTAGTTCAGCAAATTTCATTATGATGGTCAAATTTTGTGGCATATCTAATATGGCACCGAATGGTCTGGTTACAGATTTTTGTCAGGCAGAAAAATCGTTGCTCTTCAAAGTCATCAGAGAACTCAATAAAGGTAAACATATGTGTTTAATTCATATATATAATCAAATACAAGTTGTTTCTGATCAGTTCAATCTTTGCTATATCTGTCTCATCATCAATGATAGTAAAACTGTAATTTCCATTCAAAGAGATTGCATGCCCATTTCTTTGCAATTGTGCAACACTAAGTAGATTTAGATATATTTTTGGAATCTAAAGAACATCAGTGGCAATTTCCACAACTTTCCTGTTTTTACAGCAATTGTCCTTTTATCTTTTGCTTGCTCAAGTTCACCATTTCCAAGCTTGACTTTTGGTTGAGCTGATCTGTTGTCCATGAATGTAAAAATTACAAATCGTTATCAAATAGCAATCATATTTCACAATAATCATACTCTTCTTGTTCTTCTCCTTATTTTATCTAAACTTCCTTAAAAACCTGATAACATCTAGATCAAATTTTTTAGATAACTGAAAACAGAAAAAAGTGCATGAGGCAAAGTTGACTCTCATAACCCTAGACCAATATCCAAAACCAAATTGACTCAGAAAAGATATTTATGGTTAAATACTTAAAATTTGTGGCAAGAAATTTATGGTTAAATACTTAAAATTTGTACCACTCAAATGATGTGTTTTAAAATGTGAATAACCTGTTATCCTGCTTATGAATCTTAGGTATTGGATTCGTGGATGGTCAGGATGGAAAATCATGATTCGGAAGTCCAGTTAGCTGAATAACATATTGAATTTTTGTATATATTTCATAATAATTTATGATTGATCATTTCAAGTGACAAATATCAACGCCATTAAAAAAAAAGGTGACAAATATGCACAATTAAAGCCAAATACAGCATCATGCAACCAAAATTTATATGTCTGAACGAGATTCAAGTCATACAGGCTTGTGCTTCTAGGATTTTTTATTTGAAAAGGACCTAGATAAAATGAACTACAGACATGAATATAAGATTTAATTAATTGATTCTTTACACTATTTAGTGAAAATTTTCTCCATACAGGCAGTTCGAAGAATGAAAACCTCTCCATTGACTGACGAGGAGATAGCATGCATTCATGAGGTAATTTATCCTACAGCAATTTGGATTTGAAAATTTTCTGTTAGATTGCATATACGTTGCTAATGTGTGACAAAAAATAATCAGGGACTTAAGCATTATAAATCTGATTGGATGGCAGTATGGCAATATGTTGTTCCACACAGAGATCCAGTCTTGCTTCCACGCCAATGGCGAGTTGCTCTTGGGACTCAAAAGTCTTACAAGTTAGATTCACCAAAAAGGGCGAAGCGAAGATTGTACGAGTCACAAAGAAGAAAGTTGAAAGCTACTACAACAGAATGTGGGCAACCTGTATCTGATAAAGAGGTTTGTTACTGTCTGTAGCTAAAAACCTGTTTTTGAATTTATCGCTCAGGTCCTTCCTGCATATGAGATGCCATTATAGTCATCTTAAATGTAGTTTTTGTGATATCCAAAATAAAAATGTAGTTTTTGTTAACTGCCTGAGTGTTTTAGGATGAATAAACTAAAATGCGCAATATACAATTTTTAGTTTACCTTTATGCAATTTTGTCTCATACGTACATGCCCCATAAGTATATAAGAAGTTGTAAATCATCACGATTTGATGTTTGTGTGCTTGTAAATGTACCAATATGTTTCCATACATGACACTTGTTCACATTTGCGCTGGTTAGTTTATTAATCATTTCAGTGGACAATGGCTTATGGCTTCGTATGAGAGCTTAGATTATCTTAGGCTTTAGTTTTGAGGATTGAAATTATCAGATTTTGGAATTACTGTTGTGAGCTTTCTTTGGAACTTAATGCAGGATGGTGAGGCTGAAATTGCAGATGGCAACGATTATTCAAACATTCCTTATGTCCACCAGGCATTTCTGGCAGATTGGAGACCAGACACGTCTACTCTTAATTATTCAGAACACGTTTCCTCGACATCTGTTGTAGTAAATGCTGGCCATGATTCAATTTCACAAAATATTCAGCTTTATAGAGGAACTAGCAATTATGGTTTAAGTGGAAATGTTCAACATCAAAATGGTAATCAGCCTGCATTTCCATCTGCATATAAGCTTCCCCTGCCTTTTCACTCAACATCTGATTTTAGGAGTGGCGTGAAAGGTGCACCTAGTGCAACTATTCCTAATAACCCAGTTTTTGGTGCGACCTCTAGCTCCAAATACTATTGCCGGCCTTATCGGGCTCGGAAGGCAAATAGCGCTCGCTTGGTGAAATTAGCACCGGATTTGCCCCCTGTAAATCTTCCTTCATCTGTTCGTGTAGTTTCTCAGACTGCTTTTAAAGGTTTCCAGTGCAGAACATCTAAGATTTATCCTCCTGGAGGTGGTGTCACTGATGTTAGAAAAGATAATTCTGCGTCTCAAATTCCTCATGGTGAGAAAACTGGAATTGATCATCGTGCTAAGCGTGCAAGACCTATGCCAAAAGACAGTGTGATACATTCTCAATTAGAAAGGTCTGAAACTGCCGAAGGCAGATCTACTGTGGAAGAGGAAGCCACTTGTGCTGATCTGCAAATGCATCCTCTTTTGTTCCAGGGCACTGAAGAGGGTAATACACCTTATTATCCATTTAAATTTAGTACCAGTCCTTCTAGTTCCTTCAGTTTCTTCTCAGGAAGACAGCCTCAGTTAAATCTGAGTCTGTTCAGTAGTTCACAACAAGAAGGACACATTGATCGTGCTAACAAGTCCTTGAAATCAAAGAGTTCCTCATTAAGGTTAGGAGGCATTGATTTTCATCCACTTCTGCAGAAATCTAATGATACACAAGCACAAACTGGTTCTGATGCTATTCAGGCTGAGCCTTTTGTTAGTGGTGTGCATGATACAACTAATATATCTTTTGGCCTTAATGACAAATCTAATGAACTTGACTTGGAGATTCATCTAAGTTCTGTATCAGAAAGTGAGAAATCTATGAAAAGTAGACAGCTAAAGGAACATGATTTTATAGAGTCTCAGAAAATCGTAGCTAGTTGTGAAACGGCAACGAATGCTCCATATTGTCAGCAGGGTGGTAGAATTCCTTCACCTAGTGGTGGCAAACTTGCTTCAAGTTCCCCTTTAGTCGTTCCTGATGATAACATTACCAGATATGTTGTAGATGATGTTGGTGAACAGTCTCATCCTGAGATAGTGATGGAGCAAGAAGAGTTAAGTGATTCAGAGGAAGATATTGAAGAACATGTCGAGTTTGAGTGTGAGGAGATGGCTGATTCTGAGGGAGAGGATGGTTCAGGATGTGAACAAACCTCTGAGGTTCAAAATAAGGTATCTTCTTTATTTTTGCAGTTAGTTTTAGATTTTAATTGTCTTTTTATATATGTTAATGTTACAAATTTTTAATATTGAGGAGAAATACATTTTACAAATTTCAATAATGGGGAGAAATAACATGGATCTCCTCGTATACAGTTTTTTATTTTCAACTTCAATCTTCTTTATGCTGAACCACAAATTATCAATTTTCATTTGGTTTTCAGCTCATACTGTATGATATGGTCCTCACTGCTTACCATAAAAACTTCATGTTCTTGTCTTGAGTTTAATTATTTAACATAAAAATTATAAAGTACACTTTTTGTTTGAGCCTTGCAATGAGATGGCATACATCTATTTCGAGCCTTCCCTATCCATGTCTTTCCAAGTTTGATTCTGTTATTTGTTTGTTCTGTACGACTCCTACATTGGATGGTAATTAATATATCAATCAGTCAATGGCAACGTGATAATTCTTTGCTTACGCCGGCAAATTTGAGATTTATGTTATCCTTGTGAGGTTCTCAGATCTACTCTGAGCCATGTTTAAACTCAAACAGCCCGCATTATAATTCATTTGTCACACATGTAACTTCAGCTTCCTTTATGCAAAATTGCAAACTCTCTATTAACTATTTGTTTCTCCGACCCCACTATAGTCTTGGCACCATTCAGCACTTCATTATTCTTCTTTGGTGCTTCATATTCTTAGTTTTTAAAAATAGATTTTTTCTTCCCTTGTAACCTTGATTTTAACTTTGTTTTAGTTTGAGTGTGAGGAGATGTCTGATTCTGAGGAAGAGGATGGTTCAGGCTGTGAAAAAGCTTCTGAGGTTCAAAATAAGGTAGTTGCTTTATTTTTTTTCACCAAGTTTTGTCTGTGTGTCTTATATAGATATAGATTTTTTTAATGTTCACTTCAATCTTCAAAATACAAAACTGAATATTTTTGTAAACCAAATTTTATGTTGAACCACCGATTATTAATTTTCAATGTGGGTTTTCATTAGATGTTTTATGATGTGTTGTTTTTCTTACTACTTAGTACTTACTATGAAAATGTATTGAGTTGTGTTAGAATATAAGAAAATATCTTATGCTCCCTCCGTTTCAAAATGAGTGTCATTTAAAGTTTTTACACATAGATTTAGAAATACAATGATTATGTCAAAAGACATGACAATTTTACTAAACTAGCCGTATTTACTATTGGTGTAATGCTTTAGAAGTAGTATACACTCAATTAATTGGAGGATACAATTGGAAGTAACGTAATAATTCTACATTGAAAAATGTAAACGACATTCATTTTGAAACAAGTTGACTTTTTTTTAAGGAAAAAATAGGTGGAATTCTTTCACATAAAAAGGGAGTACACTTTTTGTTTGAGCCTTGCAATGAGAGGGCACATATTATATATCTATATTTGAGACTACCCTTTTATTGACTTTCCACGTTTGACCATGTTATTTGTTTGTCCCTTGTGGCCCTTAATTGGATGATAATTAGTATATCAGTTAGTGGCAACATGATGATAATTCTTTACTTAAGCAAGAAAGTTTGAAAATAATGTTATCCTTGTTAGGTTCTCAGCTCTAAAATCTGAGCCATTCTAAAACTTGAAATGCCCCGATAATTAAGTTGTTTATACCTGCAAGACTTTCTAATTTTGACTTTTGCCTCATGCTTTAATAGATTTATGTTTTCATCATTCAATTAACTATTTGTTTTTGTTGCTTCTTGGTTCATTACCATCTGATGATAAACTTATTCTGTCGACTAAATTTTATGCTAGGTGTTGGTGGTTCGTCATTTCTCTATGCTTATAGTCTTGAATCATTCAACCCCCCTTTTTCCCTTTTTGATGCTAGTTTATATTCTCAGGCAGTTTTTCAAATTTTTTTTTTCTTCTTCCCTTTCAACCTTCCTTTTAACTTTGTTTTAATAGGTCTCAAGAGCCGATTCTGATATTCAAGTTGATTCTAGTCTCCCTACAACTAATGCTATGCCAAATATGGCTTTGACTATTAAGGGAATGGATGACATAAGTAGTTCATCGTGGCTAAGTTTAGACTCAAGTAGATCAGAAGATCTTGTACAATCCAAGGCTATGCTTCAGCAGGTAACAACTGGTGAATATTCTATGTCCAAAAACTTCACAATTGGTAAAACAGTCGTGGGGGAGGAACATACCGTAGACATTATAGAACAGCCAAGACCAGGTCCTCATGTGTTAACAGCATCACGAAAACCCAGGACACGTCGTAGCAAATTGAATGCAAATATAGGATCAACTGTTGAAAGAATCAAACCATGATGGTAATGGTGAAGATGGTTTATTTTAAATTTCTGGCAAGTCGGGTGCAAATCGGATTCAATGTTAATGTGTTCAAGGCATGGCAGTAATGATCAATACTTTTGATTGGTGCACTATGCCACCATCTAAATTCCGAACTAACTAGGCTTTTTTGTTGTTGTTTTTGTCCATCACCATGTCTAATATTATTGCAATTGCTGGATGCAAGTTAATCAGAGATTAGGTGCTACATGATAGGGAGAATTCACCATAAAGTTTTCTTCTTCATATTTTCTGGGTAGTCTGCGAAAAATTGGGACTTAAGATTTGTATAGTTAGTGTCAAAGGTTCAAGTAATGTTTTTTGGTCCTTGTAAATATATTGAGGGGTCATGGCCAAAATGGTCATGTTCACTGGATACATTTAAAAACAGATTAGTTCATGGTGGAACTATTGAATTGTATAGAGCTTATCCATTGGATTTCCTGTAATTATTTTTGTTCAGGCTAGAACCCTCTAATACATATATTCTTGGTGTATTATTTGTGCCTTCCTAGCTTTTTGAATGAATGAATTTCAATTTCTTAACAAAAAAAATAAAATCAGTTTCCTCACCTTATATACATATTTGGACATTATTTAATGTGTACCGAAAAATTCACCTAATTATATTTGGTACACGAATATACAGTTTCCTCACCTTACTATATTTATTAATCATCACTTGAACTTCGTAGTAACCATATATTTAAACTATATTAACCATATACTAATTTGTTGTTGAAATTTGATACTTGTACATCAAACTAATAAAAAGTTTTTCATATTTTTCTGTCAAAGAAGTGTTTACTGTGTTAAGTTAATTATTGCAGAAAGAATCACTATTCGAACAGCCGCATATACCCTCAGAAAACACAGAAGCCACATCAGATTGGACCCACAAATAGGAAATCTACTCTTACTCTCTCCAACACTCAAAATCGTTATCTCAAAACCATATCCACTTCCTTTCATTCCCTCCACTCATTCCTCTCTTCTAACTTCCACCCCAATACAGATCAGAAAAAAAAAACCATTAGGATCACAAGATAAGACATCATCACAAAACCAAAAAACATCTTAGAATAAACCAACCAAAATCCATAAACACAACTTTCTCTTTCTCTGCTAAATTCTGCAGAGTTAAAAAAAAAACAACCTTAACTATGTCTTGCTCCAATGTAACCATGTTGGTCTCTTCCAAACCTTCATTACCTGATGCATCTAACCTCTCTTTTCGTTCAGCTTTCAACCCTTTTCAGCTTCCTTCACAAAACTCATCATGTTCTTCAACTCCTTCAAGACCTACCTCAATTCAATGTGGACTAAGAGAACTCAGAACTCGTATCGATTCTGTCAAAAACACTCAGAAAATCACCGAAGCAATGAAACTTGTCGCTGCTGCAAAAGTCAGAAGAGCTCAAGAAGCTGTTGTTAATGGAAGACCATTCTCACAGACACTTGTTGAAGTTCTTTACAGTATCAATGAACAGCTTCAAACCGAAGATGTCGATGCGCCTCTTACTAAGCTTAGACCGGTTAAGAAAGTTGCTCTTGTTGTTTGCACAGGTGATAGAGGTCTTTGTGGTGGATTCAATAATCAAATTATTAAAAAAGCTGAAGCTAGAATTGCTGAGTTAAAAAATCTTGGTGTTGATTACACTATTATAAGTGTTGGTAAAAAGGGTAACACTTATTTCTTACGTAGGCCTTATATACCGGTTGATCGGTATCTTGAAGGTGGAAATCTTCCTACTGCTAAAGATGCACAAACAATTGCTGATGATGTTTTTTCACTTTTTGTTAGTGAAGAAGTTGATAAAGTTGAACTTTTGTATACAAAATTTGTTTCATTAGTGAAATCAGATCCTATAATTCATACTTTGTTACCACTTTCGCCGAAAGGTGAAATATGTGATATTAATGGAAACTGTGTTGATGCTGCTGAAGATGAGCTTTTCAGGTTAACAACAAAAGAAGGAAAGTTAACTGTTGAAAGAGATGCTATAAGATCTAAGACGATTGATTTTTCGCCTATTTTGCAGTTTGAGCAAGATCCTGTTCAAATTCTTGATGCACTTTTGCCACTTTATTTGAACAGTCAAATATTGAGAGCATTGCAGGAATCACTTGCTAGTGAATTAGCTGCTAGAATGAGTGCTATGAGTAGTGCTTGTGATAATGCTGTTGAGTTGAAGAAGAATTTGTCAAGGGTTTATAATAGGGAACGTCAAGCGAAGATTACCGGTGAAATTCTCGAAATTGTTGCTGGTGCTGATGCATTAGTTTAGGTAATTTATAATGAAAATTTCAATTTTCATTTTATATATATATATGCTTATATATTGTTATGCTATGCATGCAAATGTTGCAATTTTATATTGTCTTTTCTTAATGTGCAAACTTTGTGCACTTGGAAAATTGCAATTTAATTTGAAGTGGACTCATTTTTTTTGCTAAGTTATATATATGTATGTAATAATAACAGATTTGTATAAATAATATTCAGAGAGTTCTCTGTGTTAATTTGTTCTGTAATGTATTATAACATGGCCATGAATGAGTCACAAATTGTAACACTGCATAATTCTTGTGATCATGTTTTGTGCAGTAATACATATGTAGTAAGTAATTGAGGGAATTATGTTCACATGCTTTCTTGAAATGAAATTATGCAGCAGAAAAAGTTGTTAGACTTTAGTTTATTGATCAAAATTGATCATTAGAATAATTTATGACAATCGTTAATAATATGACCAAACTCGGATTGATTATTGGAGTTGCTCTTTATAGCGTTTACCACTAGCAAACAATCTTAGTTCAATGACCACTCTAGATAACTCCAATTCTCCCATCTGAGTGATGGCTTCCTTCAACGCCGATGCTTATGCTTCTACCGGTGGGGGGAGCCATGAAACGACTTAGTTCTTGCTTTTACAAAGATACCATGGTCGTCCTGTATACACATACCTATGCCAAATTGGTGTTGTTCATTGAATAAGACCGCATCAACATTACATTTCACTTTCCCTATCGATGGTGGTTGCCACCGTATGACATTGCTGCTGTCATGATGACCCTGCTGCGTCCTTCCTTTGCCTTGCGTTTTGCCACTGATAGAGCATATCCCTCGCGAGCTGCATCGCCACACGAACTGCTTCTTATTAATCATGTATCCATTACAAACCGATGCGCCAATTTTATAGTATAAAAGCCTTTGTTATTATACCTCCATATCCTCTTATCCTCACCTTCCATTCCAACAATAGTCAACCTGCTTATTTCTTTGTCTCTAGCATTGAATAATCCATTAATGAGCTTCCAATTCCAACTTTTTATTTCCTTGGTGAATTAAATCTGTAACTTTTGTGTGTTCTCTCTCCGCCTTGCACCATTGGACTAGTGACGTGAGAATTAGTCTCAGCGCGTAGCCATGGTTAAGGCCATACATTGATTTTTCTTTCATCACCGATGCACCACCTAAGTCCCCCTCTGACTATTACGTGTGAATTGTAGATACTATGCCATATAAAATCTAGTTTTGAAAATCCGAGCTACAATAGTATCTTGGTTGGTTAGGAACTTCCAACCTTACTTCCCTAGCATAGTTAGCTCTACACCAGAAAATTCCCACCTAAACCAGTAAATCATAATAGTGCAAAAATTGCTCTACACCAGAAACAGTTTTTGTTCACAAATGCTATGATGGATGAATGGATCTGTAGGAAAAATGAATACAAGATAAGGCTAAGGCCAAAAATACATTAGAAATGATGGTTAGAGATTGTGCTTGAAATTTCATAGCAAAGCAGATAACTTGCAATTGCTTCATTATACCTATAGAACTTTAAGTTTCTACTTTTTTTATTATTATTATTATTATTATTATTATTTTTGTCAAGTAGTCCGATGGCTAAAATTTTCATCCGGGTATCGGGATTCGAATTCCGACCCTTGCATATATAATGTGATGTATGTGATGTTTCTACCAATTGAGTAAAATTCACATAGACTAAATTTCTAATTTTTAATTGTAATTTGAAATTCTTCAAATTTTACTCGGACGATATACTTTATAAATTCTAATCATTTTAAGAATTCTCTAAATTTACTTATTCAATTTCAAACAATAAAATTTACATAAAAAAACTTAAATTCTATAAAAAATAATATTCCTTCAAAATATTCTTATCCAAATATATATATTTTTTTGCTTTCACTACCAGTTTAATCTGGTTCGGAGATCAGTTCTAAGATCAAGTGGTTTCAGCCTCTTCCGATTGCAGTTACGGGCGACCAAACCATGGTTCTTTCAAATTTAGCACAAATCAGCACTGAAACAACTAACGATTGGTTGTCCAATTACATTTTAAAGCAACACGTTTGTGTTATGTGTTTTCATTAATTTAAGTTCAAAATGTGTATGTTCCTTAAAAAAAAAAAATTAAAAATCTGTACGTAACTCGTGACCGTGAGTCCGTGACTAAGATGTGTCAATAAATTAATGATTTTATTGAAGATTTTAGCAGAAACCCCCCAATTTATATTTTCCACTCCTCAATAATTTATTGTCTTTTTTGTGTCAAAAAAAAATAATTTATTGTCTTTTCAATTTTTACCCTCCTTTGCATCCGATCAAAAGTCGAACAACTGCACCATTCATTCAATTCAATCATACATTGTTTTATGTTATTTGGATTCAAATCATTCACATATTCTTTTACTTATTTATTATATTTTATACATTATTACACGTTAAGAGTCTCACATTAAATATGAGATGATATGAACATAAAATTATATCTAGAGATAATTTTCATTTTATAAATTGATTTTGTATGGTTAAGTTAAGCTCAATTTAAATTTTAAAATGGTATTAAAGCTTGGTTCAATATCCATTTATGCTGGGCGTAAGAGAGTGTGTTAAAAGTCTCTCGTGTAGAAAGTGAGATCACCTGAACATAGACCTCTAAAACTAGAGATAATCCTCACCTTACCATCTAATTTTTAAGGTTTAAATTTTTTTGGTTTTCACCACCAGTATCCGGATCGTCTAATCTAATTCGGGAGCTACTTCTGGCATTAGGTGGTTAAATCCAACATCAATTATCACTGAACCAATTACGATTGATTATAAGGTATAATTTTGTCCAATTCAAATTCTAAAAAAGAAACACGTGCATTTAGATAATATGTTAGTTTATTTAGTGTGTCCAAAAAAAAAATGTTAGTTTATTTAGAATATATTTGAAGATGTTTAGTTGATAGTTGGACCACAATAGTAGCAACTAGCAAGTAGTGACATAATTTTGGAGCTAAAAATAGATTGTATGTAATCTAATTAGGAGAAAGTCTTGTACGATCATAAATATTTGGTACACAAATGAAAAGTATCAAGGTTTTAAATAAAGGAACGTTACCGCGATATCGGCCGTTACAAAACGGTAAAGGCAGCCACCGATATATACCGTTATTGTCCGTTTTAAAGGTGAGAAAAAATATCACAGTGAAACACCGTTACGTAATACCGTTACAGCTGTGAAACGCCGTTCCAGCCGCAAAATGCCGTTACGGCCGTGAAACATGCCGTTACAGCCGCGAAACACCTTACAGACGCCAAAACTTCAGATATGTTTCTTCTCTCATTCTCTTCCTCTTTTTGTGCAGCTTCATTATTCATTAATCTTTTTTGCTTCCTCTTCAATTTATAGACTATTCTCCTTCAAGTAATTTCAATTTTAACTCGTACTCTAAATTTGGGTGTTGTTCTCTAAGCGTGCAATAGAGATAATATGATATTTTAGAGAAACAAAATTGGGACTTTGAGTAGAGTGTCTTTGTGTGTGTGAGTTTGAATTTTGGAGATGAGATTTTTGGTGTGTGAACTTGCTTCTGATATCTGAGAAAGAAATGAAAAAGAAGAACCTAGAAAGAACAAGGTGAGGTGAGAGGAAGTGGTTGTAGCTGGGTTGGGTGAGGAAAGTGAATTCCACTCATTTTTACTCCTATTTGACTTTTTGGAATGTACTAGTATCTCTTATAATTATATTTTTATTATTATACTATTTATTTTAAATGTTTTATAATGAAAAAAAATGTTTGATTTAAGTTAGCGTACATTAGATGAGAATATCCATAATTTTAGTCAGATTTGTGCAACCTTATAATTAATTCACACCGCGACGACCGCAATCTGTAACGCAACACCTGTGACAGCCGAAATCGCAAAAACCTTAACGCAACCGCGACCGTTACCGTTATTTAAAACCTTGAAAAGTATTATTTAAAAATATATTTTATTTAATTCTTTTTTCTTTTTTATATTTTTTAAAATGTTTGGTTTCCCTTAAATAAAATTGTTCAAATACTCCTATTTGTGACCAATTAAGTGTTTTTTTCTTCTAATTAGCAGCTTATAAATGAGTCATGTGGTTCAATTTCACATGTTTTGTGTATTGTGTGGCAGTCAAATGAAAGAATGTCTTCATTCAATTTGGTTGGTCTGTGTGTTGTTAATTCCAATTCCAATCAAATGTTGTTTGGTAAGACAATCAATGGTCCACTTTTAGACATGGTAAAATTAGTGATTTGAACAAGGATCAAGTAAAAAATTAGTGTTTTTCTTATGATAAAATTAGACCATTACAACTGATGGTTAGTTGCTTCAGTGGTGATTAGTTCTGAATTTGGTAGGAAGGATTACGGTTCGATTCCTACAAGTATAACTGCAATTAGGAGGGGCTCAAATCACTGACGTCAAAATGACCTCAAATCAGATTAGACGGTCAAGTGAGTCAGATACTAGTGGTGACAAAAAAAATTAGACAATTACAATCGCTTCAATACTTAAACGTTCTGTCCCAAAATTCATATGATCTATTTTGACCATATTTTTTTTACTAATATATACATGCAAATATTAACACATGAGATGTTTGATCTCGATGAATATTTTAAAAATATACAATTTTTAATAATATATTACTAACGATATTAATGATCAAAGTTATACATTGACAAACGTAAAAGTGGCCAAACATGTCATTTATTTTGAAACAGAGGGAGTAATTACTTTTCTTGTTAGATTTAGCCGTGCCGTTTCATTGTTTTTCTTTTTTGTTTTTTTTATGACACTTATTTATTTCTAACGAGATAAAATATGATAAAATATACACTTTTTTTTATGAAAGAATATCTTGTTGTTTCATCAAACACTTAATTGAAATAAAATATGATACAATTATTCTTTTATATTTCTTATCCTACCTATCAAACACATGTATTGTTCTTTGATCGTTCATTTATATTATTTATCATAACCCTTTACAATTTTTTTGACAAATATTTTTTATTAAAAATACTATTTAACTTTAACTACATCTATCTTAAAAATTATACCAACAGAACAATGTTTTGTGATTTATTAATTAATCATTTTTAGATTAACACATTACACAATTTTTTTACCTACACCATTTAAGAATAATTGGAATATTGTTTCAAAAAAGGAAAAGAATAATTGGAATAATTCATTTTGGCATTGCTAGTAGTCATATATTCCCTTTTTAATGCTAAAAATTTCCATTTATAAAATCATACACTCCCATAGAAGATATTTTCAAAAAATAAAAAAATTATACTATCACCAAAGATAGATATGATTAAGCTGGGAAAATTTTGTGCCTACCTCTCTCTGTTACCAATATTATAGTATTTAGTTCAGACGAAGACAAAACATGAAAACAGAACACTACCATATTCGATCTTACTAGTATCCACTCACATTTCATCTCAAACAATGTTGTTTATCTCTATCTATAGTATACCTCCAACCAATGAATTAATGCTTCAACAAACAAAACTTTTTACTTCACTCACACTGTGAATTTGTTTTTGTTTTATGATTTGTTGTTCTACACATAAACCTTGTGTTGTTTTAATCATTATATTCATCAATCAAATGCTTTCTTAACAAAACCAAACATCCTTAAAACTACCAAATTTAGTAACAAAAATTTTCATGGAGATGATGTCTTTGTCTTTGCAGTTTAGCTGCAAAACCTTCTTCCCTAATAGAGGCGGTTGTTTTAATCTCACTCCATTTTCTGGTCTATCATCTGTAAGTATCTTTTAACTTATTCATAATCATGCGCCCAACTGCAGAGATTAATCTCTCTGAGTTAACTGAGATCCCAACAAATGTTTTTCCATACGCACTGACCGGGGATCGAACCCTGAACCAATTGGTTAAGGGATACAAGTATCTACCGCTTGTGTTTGTATGCATCTATTTTTTTTAATTTTGCTATAATTTGATTCTATTTTTGGTTCATTTTTTCTTTTCAGTCTTCATGGGGCAAAGCAAGTAGGGGACTTTCTTGTGTTAATGCTAGTGCAGGTTTTTTTGTTAGTTACCCTTTTTTTGGTTGTTGTTGTATCTTATAAATTTATGTATATTATTATGATTGTTGCTTCAAATTTAAGATTTGATTTTTCAAGAACTGTTTTTTTTTTTTTAATGTTTTTGTAGATTTTTCTAGGAAAAGACAACATAAGAAGGGTAAGTCAAAGGGGTCTTCTCAAAAGGGTTTTGTCCCAAAATCATCTATTGGATCAAGTAGTAAGAAAAATGCTAGAGTAGTGAAGAAAGGAGAACAAACACTTGATGTTAATGTTGAGGATGATAAAGATGGGGAAGTTGAACTTCCCCTTGAGGAAAAGCTTGTGGTTGTGGATAATAAAACTAATGAAATTGCTCGGGAGTTCGGCGAATTGTCTTTGCGAGATGAGACATTGGCTGTTGTTGAGAGTATCCGAGGCGATGAAATTGAAAACATTGCTATTGTTGATGAGGATGTTGATGATGTCCAACTACACAAGGAGGAAAATTCTTACATCGGAGATGATAGGAGTGTTGAGGAAACAAGTGCTGCTACGGATGATAGAATAAATGAGGAAGCTTCTCGGATGTTGAAGTTGAAGTTGGAAGAAAATTTGAGAAAGCAGGAAATAGAGAGGATTGCAGACGAAAACTTTTTGCGAGGGACACAGATGTTTGTATATCCTCCTGTGGTTAAACCTGATCAAGAGATAGAAGTGTTTCTTAATAAGACCCTTTCAACATTAAGAGATGAAGAAGACATTCTGATCTTAGGGGCATTTAATGATTGGAGGTGGAAATCTTTTACTGTCCGATTGAATAAAGCAGATCTCAAGGATAATTGGTGGAGTTGCCGATTGTATGTGCCAATAGAAGCCTACAAATTAGACTTTGTGTTCTTCAATGGACAAAGTGTTTACGACAATAATGACCAGAAAGATTTCTGTATAGCAGTTAATGGCGGAATGGATGTATTGGCATTTGAAGAGTTTTTGCTTGAGGAGAAACGTAAAGAATTAGAAAAACTTGCTAAGGAGGAAGCTGAAAGGGAAAGAATCGCTGAAGAGAAAAGGCGGATAGAAGCAGACAAAGCTGCAAAGGAAGAGGACAGGTTGCAGGCAAGGTTGGAGGTTGAAAGAAGGCAGGAAGCAGTGCTGCAGTTGATGAAAAATGCCGTAAAATCTAATGACGATGTTTGGTATATTGAACCTAGTGAGTTTAAAGGCAACGACTTGGTTAGATTATATTACAATGGAAGCTCAGGTCCTCTTGAACATGCTAAGGAAATATGGATTCATGGTGGGCACAACAATTGGAAGGATGGATTATCAATTGTTGAAAGGCTTGTTAAATCTGCTTTGAAAGGTGGTGGTGCATGGTGGTATGCTGATGGTAATGCTCTTTTACACAGCTACTCTTAATCTTTGATTTTAATGCATTTCTGAAAATTAATCTTTTACAGAATTTAATAAGTGTATGAATAGACAAACTTGCACATTATAGATCAGAAAAATCAGGATTGAAGTCACTTCATGCTACTCATTACCATGGATTTGTACTGTGTGTGCATTTGTTTGGTAGGCATTTCATAGAGAGAGTGTGAGAGTCAAATGTCCTACGTGAAACATTAAATGTTTACTTGTCGATTAGGGTTAATCTACCTCATCTACTCTTCATGCAGTTCTAGATCAATGTATCTTTGATTGTCAGCAAAAGCATACACGGATAAAAACTTGATCTCATCTTTTGGACTAATTTGAAGTATAAAACACTTTTTTTCTTATGCAGTTGTTGTACCTGACCAAGCTCTTGTCCTGGATTGGGTCTTTGCTGATGGTCCACCTCAAAATGCAGTTGTGTATGATAACAACCATAGGCAAGATTTCCATGCCATTGTCCCAATGGCTACACCTGACGCTCAATATTGGGTTGAGGAAGAGCAACTTATATACCAAAAACTTCAGGAGGAGAGGAAGTTGAGAGAGGAAGCTATACGTGCAAAGGTTTGTCCTTGCCTGTGTTCACTTCCAAGTTGTAGCATTTATTGGGAAAAACTTAAGTTTAACATTGAAAAGAGATAAGGTCTTAAAAGAGCGATACCCCTCTACTTATAAGCTGGTTTTGTGAGGACGAGTTAGGTCCAATATAAAAACTTAATATGGTATCAAAGCCTATTTGTTTGAGCCACACACCATATTTTTTACACACCAAGCTTAATAGTTCTGGGCTGAGAGGGTGTATTGAGAAAGTCCCAAGCCCCACATTAGAAAAGAGATAAGGCCTAAGAATAGTTATATAAATAGGCACCTTCAACTTACAAATCAGTTTTGTAAGGATAAGTAGGCCCTATATAAAAACCTAATTGCTTTTTAAACTGTTCGTGTTCTTTCCTGTGCCATATGAAGCACGGAGACAGACATGACATTGACACTGGAACGTTGACACCGATAATAATTTGAAAAAATGATATAATTCAACATAATCATATGTGTCGCTAGTGTCGGTGTCGTGTCACCGGGACACGCCTAATCTGAGGAGTGTCCTTGCTTCATAGGTTGTGCCCCTTAGTGTACCAGAAATATAGTAGTAGCAGAGTCTTTTAGAGAAAACCCTCTTCAAGTTGCTCCTCCAAAGTTATGTCCCTATATTTGTCGACCAATGAAATTTAGTTGCCAAATTAGTTTCTTAACTTCAAAACATCACTGCATTATTCTTCAAAATATCCTGTCATCAAATTAGCCTCTCAAAGCACTAAAACATAACCATATTTGTCCTTATGGAAGATAAAGTGGTGACACAAAATGATTAATTTGGTGGTGATATAAACCTTTGAGGGACTTAGTTGGTTTTTTTTGCAAGACTAATGTGGTAAAGTTTTAGATCTTTGAGAGATTGATTTGGTGACAAATTATTGGAGGACTAATGTGATGACACACGTTGACAATCACTCATGAGTTTTAAAATATTATATAGTGACTTTTGAGGGCCAACTTGAGGGTTTGGTCATCTAATGATGTATAATAACTCATGTATTAGTTCACCTTTTTTACTCTGGTTAGGTTGATAGTTGAAATTCTATTGATGAGAGTGTGTTCTAGATTGATTGCATTCACTGTTTGGGTAAACTCTATTCTTCGCACTTAATGAGGAAGAAAATAGATCAAAAGATATTCAAGCTATTAAATACTCATCTTGTTTATTTGGTTCCGTTAATGTTTCAGGCTGAAAAAACAGCACTAATGAAAGCAGAAACAAAGGAAAAAACTTTGAAAAGTTTTTTGCTATCTCAAAAGCATATTGTCTTCACTGAGCCTCTTGATGTTCAAGCAGGGAGTACAGTGACCGTGTTTTATAACCCTTCAAACACAAATCTGAATGGAAAACCTGAGGTTTGGTTTAGAGGTTCATTTAATCGTTGGTCTCATCGTAATGGTCCATTGCCACCTCAGAGAATGTTGCCTGCAGAGAATGGCACACATGTCAAAGTCTCTGGTGAGTCTCTTCCTTTGCTTACACTTGAAAGATGACTGTACCATAGTATTCTGGCAATTAGCAATATCAAGGATTTTAATCCCATTTTCAGATCTTAATTAGAGGTATTATTTCTAAAATATGATCTTTCTTCCAAATATATTACATGTGACTTTTGATGTTATCATTTTTGTGTGTGCTAATCTGGTTAGCAGATTACTGGTATTAAAGGAGACAAAAAATGACAGCAGCTGTCCAGGCTCCAGAGCCTTCAGATTCCATTTGAATTTCTGCATAAAAACTTTGATATGTGGCTGCATAGATTTAGAGAAAAATATAATGATGCTGAATTTTTGCAAATATTTGTATGTTTCATTGTTCGTGTACAATTAGCCTTTGTGTATCCTAAGCTATAGGCTGGCCTTGGATTTGAGTGCTGAGAGTTCATTGTCTCAAATGTTATGAAGAATGCTGCAGAGTTTATTATCTATATCACTTATGGTTGACTTTAGATTTCATGTTCACGAATTGTGTATAATAATAGATTCGAGTAGCTTTTAATGATGGACAATTTTACTGTACTTTTGCAAATTTTGCATTATTCAACTTGACACAAAGTATAATAACTTTGTTCTAACTAGGAAATCTGGAAAAAGCTTGATGATTTTATGTTTGTGCAGTTAAAGTTCCACTGGATGCATACATGATGGACTTTGTGTTCTCTGAGAGTGAACATGGTGGAGTTTTTGATAACAAATTTGGAATGGATTACCACATACCTGTTTTTGGTGGTATTGTGAAGGAACCTCCTTTGCATATCATTCATATTGCTGTTGAAATGGCCCCAATTGCAAAGGTAAGCTTAACCTATTTGCATGGAGCATTAAATTGGTTATTCTAGGAAATCGTAAATTTTAAAGAGGTTGCCTTGTGTATAGTTTGATCTTCAATTTTAAGATTTCCACTACCCATTTTTTTTCTCCTTACATTATGATTTATGATCTGTTGTTTCGCTTTTTAATGTATGCTCACATTTTTCTTTTAAGAAGGTTGTTGCATTGTTATTATGATCTCTCCAATTAGTTTCAATGACTGTAGGAAGAAAAAGAGAGACCAAGATTAAAAGAGTGTAATCTTAGAAGAGATAATACTTGTTTCTTTTGTAATCTTAGAGAGACCAAGATTAGGAAAATACTACACTTCATTATGATACAACTTAGGAAAGAAAAAAAAGAGAAAGGTAAGAGATAATACACGAAGAAAGAGAGCGAGTAGAAAGGGAGGAGACATGAGAATACTGTAATGGGATACGCTAAAATGTGTAGTGACCCTCATATTTATATTACTATGTTAAGAGAGAAGTACTAGTACATAAGAAAGACATGTGAGCCAAGCCCATATACTAAAGACTAAACCCTAGTAACTTACTATAAAATCTCTTAACACTCTCCTTCATGCTGGAGCATAGATATTAATCATGCCCAATTTGTTACAAACGAAATTACTCCATTCAATGCATTTGTAAACAAATCTGCTAGTTGGTCACCTGTCCTAACATAGGAAGTAGATACAAGATTCTTTTGAACCTGCTCTCGGATGAAGTGACAAATCTACCTCAACGTGTTTTGTTCTTTCATGAAAAATTAGATTTGATGTTATGTGTATGGCATCCTAGTTATCACACCACAATTTTATAGTACAAATATTGCCATATCCCATCTCATCCTAGTTCTCTCGTAGTCCTACATTCTGCCAATGCACGATCTTGTTGCCACACTTTGTTTTTTACTTTTCCAGGATTTCCTCCCAAAAATACACAACATCCTGTGGTAGACTTACGGTCTACAGGAGATACTGCACATTCTGAATTAAAAAAGCCTCCAGGTGTGCATATGCGAATGATATTGGTACACAATTCCCTTTCCTAGAGCTTTCTTCAGATGCAAATTTATGTTTCCCAATGAGTAGTAGGAAAAGATATAAACAGACTTGCAGCACTTACTTGAAAAGCAAGATCAAGTCCTAGTGACAGTGAGATAATTCAGCTTCCCTTCAACCTTCTATAGTTTTTGTAGGTCAGAGAAATGTGCTCCATTTGCTGTCAACTTAACTCCTGGCTCCATAGGAGTGTCACATGGTTTGACTTCCATTCCATCAGACCTATTTCAGTCAGCTGGTCTAGAAACTTGGTATAGAGAAATGTCTTCAAGATTCCCAAATCTTTGAATAACTTTAATGCCCAATAAATTCTTCAAGATTCCTAAATCTTTAGTCTGAAACTTGGTATAGAGAAATGTCTTCAGTTTGTCAATGCTTTCGTTATCACTTCCTGTAATTACACTATCATCAACATACACCACATGTAAGATACTTGTATTATTCCATATACCGTGTGTTACTTCTACTTAGGCAGAAGTAATGTGCGTCTAAGGCTTGTATCCATATGTCTCAAAGTAGTCGATAGCGCACTATAGCGGTGGAGCGGAGTGGCAGCGTGCCACTATGAGAAGGCTGGTAGCGGAGCAGTTTGTGACAGCGGCCGCTTCAGCTGGATATCCTGCTTTTGTGTTTTCATGGAGCAAGAAGCACTTTTTCCGGCTGAAACTGCCGGAACGGCGCTTTACATGGTCTCCCTTTTTAATAATCACTATTTAAAATAATACTTTCAGTAATTATTAAATATTGTTTTAAATAAAAAATAACTACATATATATTTAGTATTAAAATAAAAATATTTAGATATATAATATTAATTATTATACAATTATATATTTAATAATTCAAATAGTGGCTATCCCACTATACGCTATCCCAGTTATAGGGTTCGTCGCTCTGTGCCGCTATCCGGGATTGACTCCTATGATATGTCTAACTTCCCATTTACTTCTTTTCTCGACTCCAATTAAGACTATATCATTTGCTAAGCATGAACTATGACACCGTCTCTTGGATATGTTTAGTATGCACGCCTAAAACTAAGATAAAAAGATAATGGGTCAAAATTAATCTTTAGAGGAAAGAAACCAACAGGGAAATCTTCTACATACCCACCTTTTCTCAATGTAAGTAATGTGGAGAGATTCCTACTAGATAAATTTTTTTAATTGAATCCTCACATAACTTGGCTGCGTCTAAAGGAAAATTGTTTCCTTCCATCACATGTTATAGTGATAATTTTGTTCACAAACAAGTTGATACTTGTTATTAATGTAGAGAACATTTGTCAGTTATGTTTTTAACCTATTTTTTCTGTTTATGATAATCTGATGTTAACTTTTGGAAGGTTGGAGGCCTCGGTGATGTTGTTACTAGTCTATCCAGAGCTATTCAAGATTTAAATCACAATGTGGATATCATTCTTCCAAAGTATGACTGCCTGAATCTTAGCAATGTAAGCTTTTTTTCTTTCTTTTGTACTTATATTACATCTGCTACTCTGCATTAAAATCTGCATTAGATATTTAATGTATGTTCCTTAATTCACAAGTTTTCTGGTCTCTCCCTAACTCTATTGAATACAGCATGATGTTGTGATTATAAAAGTAACTTATAGTTTGAGTTTCAATATGAAACTTGTTGATAATCAAAGTGGGGGAAATTCAAGTATTGTTTGACTTGCATCTGCAGGAAATGCATGGCTTGTTGAGAACATTTCTTAATATTTGGCGTTTGAGCGCCTTCATCAATGGCCATTATTGAGCACTCTCCTTAACATTTTGCGGGAAAAATGCAGATTTCTTGTTTTAGTTTTAGTTAATGTTATTCTTATCTGTTGAACAAATGGATTCTGATGCAGGTAAAGGACTTTCAATATCACAAAAACTATTTCTGGGGTGGGACTGATATTAAAGTATGGCACGGAAAGGTCGAAGGCCTGTCTGTTTACTTTTTGGAGCCTCAGAATGGGTAAAAGCTTTGGTTCTCGATCCTTTTCTTACAAACTTAAAAAGAAGTGCTTTTATGTCAGGGCAACATATTTCTTTTGAAAAAACGCCTCTTTCACATCAAGTTTCTAGGTTATAGTAATTTCATAAATCGAAGTATGCTTTACAAATCAATATTCTTTCGTGCAGATTCTTTTCGGTTGGCTGTGTATATGGTCGTGCGAATGATGCAGAGAGATTTGGTTTTTTTTGTCACGCCGCTCTTGAATTTCTACTCCAAAATGGATTTAATCCTGTAAGGAATATAGTTTGATTAAGTGATTATTAAGCTGGTTATTTTATTTTTCTTTATAATGTATATGATCTCACATTTTTCGAAGAAAAAACATATGAGTTTAATCAGTTGTTTCCAAGGATGTATCGTAATTTGCTCTTACCAATGGAACAGGATATCATTCACTGCCATGACTGGTCAAGTGCTCCAGTTGCATGGCTATTTAAAGAACAGTATACACACTATGGTCTTAGTAAAGCTCGAGCAGTCTTTACAATTCATAATCTTGAATTTGGAGCCGCTTTAATTGCAAAAGCTATGGCGTTTGCAGACAAGGCTACAACTGTAAGTGCTGTTTATGCCCTTAATTTGTCAACTGCCTTATAAACTTTCGAACAGTATTTTATTATCCTAAAAGTTTGAGTTTGTTTGGTCAAAGCATATGTATGGTTTTTTACTTTACATTTCTTTTGGACGTTAAACTGCAATGAAAGAAAAAGCATTTGGGATTTTTGCATCTTTATCATATTCTGATTTTCTATTATTTAATGAGTATATGCATTTTGGTTATACATGCTTGCAGGTCTCCCCCACTTATTCAAGAGAGGTTGCTGGGAATCATGCAATTGCTCCTTATCTTTACAAGTTTCATGGCATAATAAACGGAATCGACCCAGATATATGGGACCCATATAATGATAACTTCATTCCTGTAAGTTGGTATTTGCACAGATCTTCCTTTATCTTTTCTTGCAAAAGTACAATGTCTTGGCATTTACATAGTTAGCAAATTCATGCCCCAACATGGTAACTGCTTGAGATCCAATGCCTAACATAAGTTATACAACTCAAGTGAGAGAAAAAATGCTGAAAAACTGTTTTATCTTCACTTTTTACTTCCAATGGAAAAGACAGTAAATCAGTAATGAGTAATGACCGGTTCCATCCTATATCAGTCTTTATCTATGTCCCTATGATTAAGAAACTGATTAGGATGAAGATACTCGCATCCTTTATTCTGTAACTTTGCGAATATTTGTGATGAGGCACGACTGCACACATTTTTCCCATCTGAGTTTAACATAGAAAACCTTAAACTAGATCTCTTCGTTGCACAGATGGAATGGATTCATGTATGCAGTTGAGTTCAATAATGAGTGCAATGAATGAGTCAACAGTACCATTACGCCACCCCCTTTAATTGTACATGTAGTTTCATATATACAAGTTATTTTTATTTTCTATTGTTTTGGTCATAACTAGCTCCTATATCACATTATTCCAGGTACCATACACATCAGAAAATGTTGTTGAAGGAAAAAGAGCTACCAAACAAGCCTTGCAACAAAAGCTTGGTTTAAAAACAGCTGATCTTCCTTTAGTAGGAGTTATTACTCGATTGACTCATCAAAAAGGGATCCATCTCATCAAACATGCCATATGGCGTACCCTAGAACGCGGCGGACAGGTCTTCCTTTTTCTATTTTACATCAGTTTGCGCCAGAAATGCCTATTAGGACTCAATAGAAAACAGAGCTTATCTCGTTCAATTCCATAGTTGATTGCCTGCTTAATGAACACTAGTAGAACAAATTAGAAATGTTTCAACTATTATTTTTATTATAATCGTAAAAATCATTCTTGCTGCTACACTGGATACTTCATAGTATAAGCTTTTAGTAAATGTCATAGTAAGGCATTTAAATTTGATTTTAGTTTCTCCTGTTCAATTTAGAAGATGTTCACAAATGCTGCATCGAAGTAGGTGTCTTGACTGCATAAAGATTTGAATGCAGGTTGTATTACTTGGCTCGGCTCCTGATCCCCGTATCCAAAATGATTTTGTGCAACTGGCAAATCAATTGCATTCCTCTCATTATTGTGATAGGGCTAGACTTTGCCTTTCATATGATGAACCTCTTTCACACTTGGTAACTTATGGAACTAAAAAAACTTCGATAACATTTTATCTATTATATCTGCAAGTACTATTCAATGGGGCACGACTGATTCACTTGGATTTATTTTTACTCTAGATATATGCTGGTGCTGATTTCATTCTCGTTCCTTCAATCTTTGAGCCATGTGGACTGACACAACTCACAGCAATGAGATACGGTTCAATACCTATTGTTCGAAAAACTGGAGGTTTGTGTATACTTTATATTTAGCCACCAATATAATCATTTAACTGGTCTTGTTGACGTTCCGACCTTGAATAGCACATTGATTTGATCGTTAGCGTTGTACTTTTTAATATGGAATGTTTCACCTTTTCAATTACTTCTGTTCATCCATTTAGTTTTCTTCAGTTGAGCTCATCTTGATATAATTTTCAGGACTTTACGACACGGTATTCGATGTTGATCATGATAGGGATAGAGCACAAGCACAAGGTCTTGAGCCAAATGGATTCAATTTTGATGGGGCTGATGCCGGAGGTGTTGATTATGCTCTTAATAGGTTAGTAATGTGCCACATGACGAGCCAGAATTATATCATGAAAACCCAATCTGCCAATAACATTCAAAATTAACAAAATTCAATAGTACCAAATGATTTTTTTTTTTTTAATGTTGTCTAGTCACTATTGCGAACATCATCGAACATAGCATTCTCATTTATGCAACATTAAATTTATTCTCTAGTTGCTCCTTTTACTGCCGAACTTTTCATAATACTGTGAGAAGTTCTTAGGAGTATCCCAAGATTCTTTATTTGGCATACATGATAGTTAGAAACAGTCGTTGTATACTGAAGTTCTTGCATTGGAATTTTCATGTCGAAAGAAGGGTTGGAAATGGCTGTGGCATAAACAGAGGAATCACAAGAATTATATATGTTTTCTTGCAACTTTTGATTTTGGATTGTTTTGTCTGCTTGCTTTCTTGCTCATGTTGTTTCCACACACGACTAACATCTAAATTTTTCATGTTTCTAAATGCAAAATTAATATTATCTGAACAATTTGCAGGGCAATATCCGCGTGGTATGATGGCCGTGAGTGGTTCAACTCATTATGCAAGACGGTAATGGAGCAAGACTGGTCTTGGAACCGGCCTGCTCTCGACTACTTGGAGCTTTACCATGCAGCACGTAAGTTGGAATGATATTTTGATGCGCGAATAGCCATGCAAGTTATGATTCATCCCTTTTGTACAGCTTTAGACTAAAGCATAGTTTAGTGCACATAGTGAATCCTAGTGAAAAGATCACAGTAAGGCGACATCATTTGTAGAGACCAGTCTCTTTTTCATTTTTTTATTGGCACACAATAATGTAGGTAAACATTACATAGCATTAGTATATATGCTGAGAGATTGTGCTCTTAATAATAGATTTAAAGGAGAGTATTACCCTTTTTGTTTGAGATGAAAATGTGCTCTTTGATGAGAATAGTTGAACAAGAGAATAAAAGAACATCAAATAAAATAACAAATTCATTAAAATGTAATAATTATCGGATCGAATAAATACTGTGATAAAAGGAATGCTGAGGACATGTTATCCAAATCAAATAGTTTTGGTTCTAGCTGCTCACTATTTGTTGTGCAGCAAATAAACCAGTAGATGCACATAGTTTCATAAACTTTAATTGTCATTAAAATATGAACCCAAAAATAAATAAAAAAAAGAATTATAAATCTACCTTTTTTTTAAAATTCAAAAGGCAAAGGTGCCTATTTTTATTTGATTGAAATAAAAAAGAGAAATTACAAGAAGTGGGGGGACTAGGCCAAAACCCACCGAAAACAGCGAAAGGCATAACCAGCATTTGCCTTACTAGGTGCTTAATTCTCTGAATCAGGCACATCAGTAGAATCATCATTTTCCTCTTCCTGTTTTGGAATTGGAAACATTGGATTTGCAAAAGGATGAGGTATCTGCATGTTGTAATAAGGTTGATTGAGAACATGTCCTCCCATAAGCATTCCTGGAGGACCATAGGATGGACCTGCAGCATATTGAGGTTGCATAGGAACATGCTGAGGTTGCATAGGAACACCAGGCACATAACAATACTGAGGTTGCATAGGAACACCAGGCACATAACAATACTGAGGTTGCATAGGAACACCAGGCACATAACAATACTGAGGTTGCATAGGAACACACTCTCTTTTTGGTATATCCTTAAATATGTCATGTTCCTTTGTGTCTTCACTTGGAGCAATATCAACAAGGAAATCAAATACATCAGTACTTGATATTGCAGCTGCAATGTCACTCTTTTGAAGTGTTCTTCTTTTGTTAAATTCAGCATTAGTCCAAGACCTTAATGTTAGCTCCATAATAAACATCTCACATGCCTTAGCAAGTAGAGGAAGTGCTTCAGCTGATACCTTATTCACTCCCTCGTCCGCTTTCATGATCTTCTTAATCCTCAGTAAAGGAATGGGATTATTTTTGAAATCAACGGTCTCCTCAATTTCTTGGCTTTGTTTCGCCCAGAAAGTGGCGAGTTTTGTCTGCAAATCTTGTTGGTGAAAAAAGTTGTGAGAAAAATGTTGGAAGTGATCTCTGCTCAGATAGGGTGAAAAGCCAGCTGCACTGTGAATTAGAGGGTGAGATAGTGGCCCTATCTGGTTTGATCCATTTCCTTGTGTTCCTGTTGGAGCATGGTTCTCTTGTTCCTTTGACTGCTCTTGCTCCTTTTGATCCATGCTGTAGAAGAAAAACATAGCATTCATGAAAATTAAATTGGTTCGAGATATAAAAACCGAAGATATAACCGGTGAGACCTCTAAGTCATTGTTCAAAGTTCAACCACGTTTGAATTAAATGAAATATATATAAATACATCAGTAAAGAAAATTTACATATTTTAAAAGAAAAAAATCCGACCAACCAACTGCGCTTGAACTCGATTCAACCATATTGCAATGCAATATTAAACAAATAGGGAACTAGGCGGTTTTTAATTCATCTGTTTGAACTGGATGATTCGATCTTATTTTTAAAATAGGATATCGGTTAAATAAATCAAGAACATTCTTCAAGTCAACTATAATAAAAAATTAATCTTAGAAAAACATAGTATAAACTATGAGAAAATTTTAATCCAATTACTATGCAAACAAATTTTAATCCAATAAGAGAACTAAAATAATAAATGTTAAAAAATATTTTACGAACAAGATGTGGCCGCATAAAAAATCCCAATAAAAATTAGAATTAGAACCGGAGATTTAAAATTTGGATCCTCTCATTCTCTTTTCTCTCCTTCCCTCTCCTAACTCTGATAACGAAATTATTATTTTTTAAGTGAAATTTTGAGTTCGAGCCGAGTCGTCACATTTTCTCTTCTCTATGTGTGTGTTTAGCCACTATGCTAATAAGTTTTTTTCTTTCAAAAACTTATATATTAACATCATAACGCTGACACATATATTCACAAAATCACAACAATTAAAACTGCATGAAGCACCAAACAATTTGAGTGAACTCAACACTTTTGGTTGTTAGTGAAAGAACATGTAAGTAAGATCTTTTATGTTTCTCAATATAAAAATAAGATCACAATAAATCAAACTAATAAAAAATCATGTAACAAAAAAAAACTAATAAAAAACCACATATGTATATATGGTATGAAATTAATTTATGTACATAGTTATAGGAGAATAACACACACAAGCAGAAGAAGTACCTCAGCTTCACTGTAGAAAGATTGAGATATCAATTTGAAACTTAAGAAAACAAAATTTATGAGAAAAAATAGAGAGTAATGAGACACATAAGAAAGAAGTACATGCTTGGTTCATTTTAATGTTATGAGATGATATATTTATATTGTTGGTAAGGCAACTTTACCCTCAAAATCAGCACAGTTTTTATTGGCTTACAACCAAGGTGACATAGGTATAAGATGCTGAGTTGGAAATATTTAATTTCCAGATGGAAAATAAATGGGTGATGTCTTTCTTTGTTTTTTTTTTAAATTTTTTTATCAAATAATTTAGTGGTCAAAATTTCAGTTTTAAGGTGAATAAATAAAAATTTCGAGTTCAAATTCTAACACCTACATAATGTAATGTTCCTACCAACTGAGTTGCGGACATGTTTATATTTTTGGTGTGAGACCGATATATTTAAGAAAGAGATTATAGCAATAATTATTTTTGAATAATCATAAATTTAGCCCCTTCTGTTAAGATGCTAGAGACTAAATTGATATGGAGTGAAAGTGGGTAGAAAGCAAAAAGTTAATAAATGCCGCGTTGTATGGAGCGAATACCGCGCATACTTCCATTTTTACAAAACGCACTCTTATAATAAAAAAGTTAATAACATACCGCGTTGTATGGAGCGAATAACGCGCATACTTCCATTTTTACAACACGCACTCTTATAAACAAAAAGTTAATAAGATGCCGCATTGCATGGAGAGAATACCGCACATACTTCCATTTTTACAACAACAGACTCTTATAATAAAAAAGTTAATAACACACCGCATGGAGCGAATACCGAGGATACTTTCATTTTTCCAACAACACACTCTTATAAAGTTCTTTAAACTTGATATTTTTTTTTAAGATTCCTTCTGTTTTCGTTAACATTTCAAATCGAATTCATGATGAACATATACTTCATCCTACTTACTGGCCGCACTCTAATTGTGTTTTCTTTCTTCTGCATTATTAGTTTTTCGTTAATTAGTATTTTGATCCCTTAAAAAATTGGTTTTACATTGGTCCCTTAATGATTAAATGTTTCTCCTTGGTCCCTTAAAGATATCTCTGTTTGCCACATTGGTCCATTCTGTTAATTTTTTGCAGAAAATGTTAACTTTGGGACCAATATGAAAAACTTATGAAACTAGATAAGGGACCAACATGAAACTAAATAAGAGACTGATATAAAACCTATTATACTAGATAATTGATCAATATGAAACCAAAGTTAACGTTTTCTGCAAAAAGTTAACAGAAGTGAACAATGTGGCAAACAAATATATCCTTAAGGGACCAAAGATGAATGTTTAATCATTAAGGGACCAATGTGAAACCCAAAAATTCTTTAAGGGACTAGAATACTAGTTATTCCTGTTGATAGACATCTATTGATCGAATAAGTTGTTGGACTCACAACTTCTCCCTAAAAACTTTTAGGTATTCCAGCTCCCATAGACATACATATTAAACACACTTAAAAATATGGGCATATTAATTCCATGTTTTCTACAAAATTCATTAAGCTACTATGAAATAAACTTTTATTTCATGCCATTGTCGGTCCTTAAAAATTTCAGTAAAGTTCATGATTGATTTTCTATAAGGGTACATTTGATATGCAAAAACTAAGTACTGAACGAAACAATATAGAACAGAACAATACAAAACAAACTCTTAAGATATTGAACAAAGTTTGTCATGTATGATGTTTGGTTAAAAGAAATGTTATTTAGGTTAGTATTTTAGACAACTTGTGCAGAGGATAATAAGTTTTCTCGTGGTTTAGTAGGGGACAAGAATTTCAGTTTTTGTCCGGTGTCTTGACCCCTAGTTTGTCCAGTCTTAAAAATAATTTTAAAATCAAACACAGTATAACTGCAATTGTCTTGTCCAATCCCTTAATTTTTAGCCGATCAAACGCACCCTAAAAGTATGTCATTCCCTTCAACTTTTCAAAGGTGCCACTTTTATTTTTCAAAATGTGAATCCATACTCTATCTAAGTTGTTTGACTAGAATGCAATCAGCACAAAATTCTAGTTTATCTCTATCTAGTGAACCTTGTTAGTTCAACTAAACATCTTTCACTACATGCAATAATTTCAAATGTCATATTTTGGTTTTATAATGTTAGTCTTGACTTAGCCAATGATGCATGACCAATAATAGTCGAACCATCTAATATGTACAAACCA
Source organism: Trifolium repens (assembly GCA_030408175.1). Lineage (NCBI taxonomy): Eukaryota > Viridiplantae > Streptophyta > Magnoliopsida > Fabales > Fabaceae > Trifolium > Trifolium repens. The sequence goes on from CP125839.1 coordinate 8,034,265, forward strand.
TATATACATATTTTGGTATCTTTAGCTATTACCAGTGTACTATATGCGAAATTGCCATTGTGTCAAAGCTTAATCCATGAATATGCTTATGAATAAAAAAATTCACTTAATTTTGGAAACATACCTCACATCGTATAAAAAGAATTCATGATTGTCAAAAATCTTAAGATGAATTGAATTTATACCTTGAACTATGCATCCTTAAAGTGTTCAAAAGGTCTAGGTATAAAGTAAAGTTTTACCCTCATCATCAAATTTCACTTAAATATTCCATAAATCATCGATAATTTTGTTTGAATTTTGTCAATTGTTCTGCAATGAATTTTAACTCTACCATCCTAAATGAACAGAGCTTATGTTGTTTAGAAAATAACCGATGTATCAACGCGTCGGTTGTATCTTTGTCAAGATCTTCGTCGTGGTCTTCTCCCTTGTAACTTTTCATTAAACATCATTCAAATATATTAAAATTAATTTTTATATATCTAGAATCACTTTTAACTCTCCTAAGAGTAAAATCAAATATGCCCTAAGATTTGTTGCTGCTATTTTTATTTCTATTTTTTTAGAGTTATTACTAATGCAACTAGAGGAAGAAAATATATTGACCATAGTATTGATAATTTGATATCACTGTCACAGGGCTTTTTTTTTATAGTAGTATTGATATCACAATTTGGACCAATAAGTCAGAAAATAGGAAAATATAGAACACTTGATGGCATCCATATTTTGGACCCCTCCTTATAAATGCACTGCATATATGTGATGAGTAATATACAACTATAAGCACAAAATTAATTATGATAGTAAATAAATAGCCACAACCCAAGAACTAGAAGGTTTGCTTTTATTATGATGATATATATAGTACACTATTTAGGGGTTTGTGTAACAGTTCTCCAGCTGGACAAAGGATTAAAACACTCTAACGGGTTAGTCAAGAGATGGGGTATCCAATTGTGGGATCTTTAATTTATAGACCATTATTGTTTGTTCTTAAATATAAACTTTCTGTCATTCTGTAAGTGTAGTTCGGTTGATAGGATTTTAATTTACAGAGATTTAAATTCGAATATAAGATTTTTATTTCTCTAAATTTAAAGTGTGTAAGTTTAACTTAATAAATATAACAAATATTAATCGATCTTATAAATAAAGACGAAAAGACTTAAAACAAGATAAATAGACCAATGCATCGTTAAAATGATGATATATTGAAGAAAAAAAAACTCAAGTCTAAAATTGAATAGAAATAAAATTTTAAAATGTATTTATAAAGAGTGAAACTCCTAATAGAGATCTTAAAATGACAATGTCAATGGAATATATGTAAACCCATTCAACAAACTTAATTTATCGTGCAGTTTATATCAGCACATTAAAATAAAGTCTCAATCGGAGAGAAATTTTACGATCGACTACTTTGATAGGTGATAATACACATAAATCGATATTAAAAAATCATTCAAAATTTCAATAATAAAAAACATCATCGATCTCTTAGTTAGAAGATTATAGTACTTCTCCTTTACAAAACTCAAACTCTAAATTGATCATTTTGATTCGACAAAAACCAAAAGAAAACAAATGTGCACGATTTATAATTTAACTCATATTTATTTTTGTAGTATAGTACTCCCTTCATCCAAAATATAAGTAAAAATTAGTCAATAAAGATGAATGTATTTAGTCCAAATTTTTAATCAAATACATTAAGTTTTTTTGATTCATTTTTTATTATATTTTGAAACGGAAGAAGTACTTATCCAACCAACACCAATCAAATCACTGTATCAATTGTAAAAGAGATTAGGAGGACATAATTTCAACTTTCTATGGAATCCTCCCTCAATGAGATCAGTTGAAACTTGAAAATCTATCTGTCATCTGATGAGCAAAATCCGGCTACAAATCTCAATGTAATTTATAGAAGTAATAGAAACACAATGGTAACACCCAATGAAAATAGCTTTTATTCAGTAAGCACTTATGTCATAGTACACAAATGCAGCTCAAAATGAGCTTTACTACAGAGTTGAAGATAAGGTTCTGGATTTGGCAGTGTACCTTTAAGCCAATAGTTTCTTACCACCTCTCCATAGCATGCAGCTTTTTCAAAAGTTATTGAAAGCTAAAAACAAAATAAAAAGAAACTTTTGTTTTTCTGATTCTTCTTCTTAATTGGAAACTCTATCTATGCTATGCTCTATACTAATGCTATGATGAGACTTGTAATGCCTTTGCGCCCACTTCTGTGGCTATTTTGGACTTTTGCATTTAACAACTCACTTTGATTGTTTACAAGTAATCATGTTATTATGAAACTGAGATTCACAATCAGATTCATCATTTTCTTTTTGCTCTCTTTACCATAATATCATGTACTTTTTTCTGGTCCAAACAATAATACAAGCTTATCCAATCTACATTATGAGTACTATATACATTTACTCCTTCTTGGCTTTTTCTATACCTTCCTTACCATACCATGTACATGGATGGATTGTAATAGTAGGTTCAAGCGGTTATACATTGTAGGTGATATTGGTCGTTGATTTGATATCAGATTATTTATGTTGTACAATTAACAAATTAATTTTAATAAATTTAGACCATTGATTTAAAGTCGGATGGTCCAAATATATAACTGTGTCACACACAGTTACAATAAAGAATCTTTTTTGGACTAGGTCAAAGTCTAAGTATGTGTTTGGTTTGGCTTTTTCAAGCCCCAAATGTGAGTTTTAATTTCCAGATGCGATTTGAACCCATTTTTGGATGTTTGGATAACTTGTAAAATCAAATCCCTAGAACGCGATTTTACTCCCAAACGTGCGTAATCTTGAAGTTAGGAATTGGAGCTTCCACGTCAAAGGGAAATCAAATCCCAGCAATTAATTTTCACTGAAGTGTAAACTTACCTATTTACCCATAACTCTGTTCTTCTGCTTCGTAACACCGAGATTCACAACCATACATTTCAGTTTTTCCCCCTTGCAACTTGAGGTCTTTAAACAAGTTTTGCGCAATAAAGAAATGGTAGAAATGAGAAAATTTTTGAGATATGGGGTGATAGAATAGTGGGTTTTCTTATTATTGAATTGGGTTTTTGTTAATTTTATTTTTTGCTATTTAACTATTGGGTTGAATTTTTTGTCCCAACGAAACATATGTTTGATTATTTTTAATAATTAAGGAGTTTTTTTATAAGCTGTGATTATAGTTATATATTTAACTATCAGTATTTTAGATATTGATTCTTGACTATTAAAACCCAATATGGTAATTATGCATTTAAAAGTGATTTTGATTCAAATTGTCCAAACAACATCAAATGTCAAGAATCAATTTTGTGTTAATGTATCCAAACATAAATCAATTTACATTTAACTCACTTTTAACCAAAATCAATTCTATCAAACTCAATTCTGCTAGAATCAATTATAGTCACCGCTCAACCAAACACACACTAATATACATAGCGTGAGCCCTCTATATATCTAGCCCAAACCACTCATTCATGGAGGTTTCTCGTGCAAGCCAATGGTAACTATATTGTACACCCCTTGCAGTGAATATGCACTCTTACACGCTCACGGGACCGTTACATTCATCTCAACATACATCATCGCTTCTAATGACAGTTGTTGTATGTTAGTTGGCACAGACGGTTATAATTGTCTCCCACTATATAACGGCAAGCTTTGGCGCCAAAGTATAAAACTCAATCACTTTTCACTTTCACTCTTCCTTGATCATATACTGACTTGAGCGTTGGAGTATTAACATATCTTATAGGTACCTTCCCTACAGTGAAACATCGTACATGAAGCCTATCACCTCCGTAATCATTTCAAATCTCACCATCAAAGACATCTAGTTATGCCTAGCACAGTTCGAAATCTAAATCAATATATCATCTAAACACTTGGATCACGACATTACGTGAGGTGCAGGAGACCAGGTCGAGAAACATGGTACCCCCTATGTTGATCATTAGCACATCTAAGGCATGTCGAAACCAATAATAATATATAAAAATAAAATAATTAAAAACGTATTTGCATACATTTGTGTTGGTGTTGGACAATAATATGTATCGGATATTAAACATACCTTTAATTTGAAATGTCGGTGTTAGACAACCCATTGCCACTAAAATTTTGTCTTTTCTCAATATTAGTTTGGTCTCAGATTTCCAAGTCTATAGTAGTTGGTAATTCATTAAAGAATTTCAATTTTTGGAAAAAATGTGAATTTTCCAATTATAGGGTATTGTATAAAAAGCTAGGGAGATTCCTGATATTATTCTCTTGGAACTTTTCTGCTTTTTGATTCCCAAGGACAATGGAAAAAAGATATCTATATATTTTATCTCATTTACAAAACTACAGTGTGATTAGGTGGAAAAAAGTTTCAGTTCTCTATGTGTCTATATATGCTGAAATAGGAAACATTTTCATCACTACTCATAGCTTGTAAAAAATCTCTTTATTATTACATTATTACACTTCTCTGTCTTTTCACAACCACTCTCTTTCACTTCATCATAACAATGGCAGATTGGAGTGTTTTCAAGAACAAAACCACAAGTTTTTATGATGGATCAAAAGAAGAAGAAGAAGACAAAGATTTTAATGAAGAAGATGTTTGGGGTGATTTTGGTTCAAAAAAAATCAAAAGGGTATATAAGGATTCTTATGACTCTTCTTCCTCTGCAAGAAAAAATATTCCAAAACCTGTTTCTTCTGATGAGCCTTTTGTTAAGGGATCATCAGCACCTATGAACATTCCTGATTGGTCAAAAGTTTATGGTAAGAATTGCAAGATTAATGATGGTTTGCATGATGATGGAGATGATTATGGTGATGGTGATGATGATGATGATGAAGATGGTGATGTTGTTCCTCCACATGAATGGATTGCTAAGAAGCTTGCAAGGAATCAGATTTCATCTTTTTCTGTGTGTGAAGGGATTGGAAGGACACTCAAAGGAAGAGATCTTAGCAAAGTGAGGAATGCTATTTTGACCAAAACTGGCTTCATTGAGTAGTTAAGTACTTTTTCTAAGTTGAGTACTAGTTAAGTACTTATTTTTTTTAAGTTTAGTAGTTAAGTGCTTATTAGTGGCTTCATAAAATAGTTATGTTTCAAATTTTGGCATTATCATGACTAGTCATAGAACTATTATCTATATCATTTGTATGACTTAGATCCCATGCAATTGTTGTCTTTTTATTATTATATTATTCTCACTATTATTATTATATATTAGTTTTAGTATATGGTGTTATGCTTTCATAGCTTTTTGAACTTAAAATGAAAGCACTACTAAATGATATTGAAGCCAAAGCTAGCTACTTTGTTGTTTTTGTTTCTTATTCTGAAATTTCTGAGAAAAGTGAGCACTAAAATTTCTTTATTAAGATAAAATGTGCATCTTATATAAATGGAAGAGCTATTACTTGCTATTTTTTTTTCAAGTTTTGTTCTTTCTTATTGTTTTATGCTTTACAAAGTGAGCTAGTTATTAGTCATGCATTGATCTATTTTATTTTATCTATTAAAAATTGTTATTTTAGTCTTTAAATATAAAATGTGTTTGTTTTGACACTTGGTTTATGTGGATCAATATGGATTTTGAATATTATTTTGATGTGAGTTTTTTCTTTTGGAAAATCCGATTTTAATGTCGCTACACTAATGGATCTTAGATAAACTTTAATATTATCTTTGAATTTGGATTTTAACTAGGTTAATGGATCTTGGATAGATTTTAATATTATTTTTTATTTTGTATTTTGATTGTTAATGGATCTTGGTATATAAACTTTAATTTTTCTTTTAAGAAGATAAAAAATATATTAGTTCAAAGTAAGCACAAAAAGTGCCTACATAACAGTTTAATATATTATATTTGTATTTGAATTTTGATATGAGTCAATGGATCTTAGATAAACTTTAATATTATTTTTGAGTTTGAATTTTGATATGAGTCAATGGATCTTAGATAAACTTTAATATTATTTTTGAGTTTGAATTTTGATGTGGGTTAATGGATCTTGGGTAGACTGTAATATTATCTTTGAATTTGGATTTTGATGTGGGTCAATAGATAGACTTTAATATTATCTTTTAGATTTCGATAGATTTTGATGTGAATCAATATGTGATAGTTATGGTCATAGATAGACTTTCAATAATATAAATTAGATATATCAATTTTTTAATGAATTTAAAAAATGATTTTTTGTTTATAATAATGACTGAAGTGAGTATACATTGATATTATCTTTGAGTATGCATTTGATATAACTCAATCATTACAAAATTAGCTTAACATGAAAATATACTTACTTATAAATTCATATTCAAATTAATCCTGTCTAACTCAAAAGTGTAAATTGTGATTTTTAAAAACTAAATATGTTTTTGATTCCCAGTGTAAAATTGTTATTTGGGTGGTTTTTTAAACACACACCGCGTATGTTGAAATCCACTTTTTAATTAATTAAAATTGATTTTAGATATATATAATTTTTAACATGTTTACATTTTTTGAAGAATTGTTTTTTTCATGATCAAAACTGCTTCCTCTTTATTCATTAAATTGCATTCTCCTAAAAAATTGATTTTGCCTTTAAACTTAATTCTAATTATTTATTTTTGGTACAAGAAGCTAAAATTAGTAATTTATGCTTCTGTGATTGATTTTTAACTTTAAATTTATTGTTCAATCAATTTTCTCATAGATATTTTTTGGTTTTCACCACCAGTTGAATCTGGTTCGGGGGTCAGTTCTAGCATCAAGTGGTTCCAGCCTCCTCTCGATCGCAGTTGCGGAGGATATTTTCTCATAGATATATCTAAACATAAATTATTTTTCATCCCTAAGATAACTAAAAAATAAGGCTAAATTGCACTATTGGTCCCTTAACTTATTTATTGGTTTCATATTGGTCCTTTAACTAATTAATGTTACAAATTGGTCCCTTAACTTATTAACGTTACAAATTGATCCCTTAACTTTAATTATGTTTGCCATATTGATCCTTTTTAACAGATTGATAGTGTATTTATCTTCCGTCTAAGAAAGATATCTGAACGCACAATCATATTCACTAACAATATAACTCAAAAATAAATCATTTATATGTTCATATAATGAATAATAGAAAGTAAAATTAATGTTTTTTCATAAAAACTAATGTAAAGGACCAATATGACAAACAAAATTAAAGTTAAGGGACCAATTTGTAACCTTAATTAGTTAAAGGACCAATATGAAACCAATAAATAAGTTAAGGGACCAATAGTCCAATTTAACCAAAAAATAAATAAAAATCAATTTTTATCCCTAGATAACCTAACACACGATAATCTCTTCTTTCTCATTGTGCTATCTAAATTTTGCAAAGTAGAGAATCACTAGTTTTTCTTCTTTTACAAAAGGAAGAATCTGACATCCTTTTTCATTAGAATCAGGGGCCACCACCCAATATAGTATAAAAGTTAAAAACAGAATAATGTCATGCTGTCCTTTATTTGGATAAACATTCTTGCTCCCCTTTCAATTGACATTCCAAATAAGAAATTTCCAAAAAATTTAATTTCATGATCCTGTTCGAATATAGAGGGAAAAAAATTGTAACACGTTTTTATAGAACTCAAAATAAAATGGTTAAACATAGACTAATCAATAAAATTGGTTTTTATTAAAAAAAACGGGGGGGGGGGGGGGGGGGGGGGGGGTGCCATAGGGATTTTAGGAGCTTAAATATTTTTAGTCTTTATTTTTGCTTCTTATAATTTATTTAGTTTTTTGTTATCTTAAAATGTATTTTAGTCCTTTTTATGTCTTGTTCATGGATTTTCGTAATTATAGTATCAATAGTAAAGTTTTTCAAGTTGGTTTGATAAACTATTTTTGAGGATCATATGTCACATGACCTAAGCCCAAGAAAAATAATTCAGGCCCAAGTAACTTTAGGGTCTGTCTAAGAGTTTGAAGGAGAGGAGAAGAGGGAATGAGGGGTTTAGGGACGGAGAACTTTGAAATGCTTGTTTTTCTTCATAAAACCAAATTCTATAGTTTGGAGAACTAGAAAATTGTATAAGAGAAGTCATCGTGAGCTTAATTCAGTTGGTATGAATATTATATTATATTAGTATATGTAAGGATTAGAGTTCGAACTCCGAATATCCCACTTATTTCCTTTGAGGGTGGACTTTTCAGCCAAAAACTAGTTGATAAAATAAGAAAGGTTTTGAGGGATTTTGATTAATTCTTTAAATTCTATATGGAACTTTCAATATTAAAAGTATATTAACTATAAATATTTATTTATTATTATCTACAAAAACCCTCTTTAAAAATGTGAAAGAACTCTCATCTATCTCCTTCAACATTTTGTTTCTATCTCTCTCTAAATTTTAGAGAGAAGATAAAAAGAGAGAAAGAATTAACATTAAAAAAAAAGATCTGGAAAGAGAAATAAAATATCAAGAGAGAAATAGAAACAAAAAATAGAATAACAGAGATGGAGACAATGGTGGAAGGAGAGGATCCATTCTCTATTTTTTCAACTACTTTCTTCCCTCAAAATTTCATCCTCCCCTCCAAACTTCCAAACAAACCTTAAGAACTAGGGGGTGCCCTTGAAGACGAGTCACCACTTTCTTAAATGATCTAGATATATGCATTTGAGTCGTTATTTTTACTAATCACTTGAGTCCAGTGGTGATTATAACGCCCAGCTTGCCTGGGCACGTGCCCGGGCTGCTGTCCCACTATTTTTTTTTATAGAGTCTGGAATGTAAGGATCGTCGTTTCAACGGTATTTCATTGAGTCGAAAATAAATGTTTATAATGAGAATTGTTTAAGGCCTGAATTAATTCTGTTTTTAGAACTCATAATTTACTATGAAAGTAGAAACACAGAGATACCGGTTTCAATTTGAAAGAATAAAAACTTTATCTGACTGTAGAAAAATTCAGTTTTTGATTCTAAACACTGCAAAAACAATTTTTTATCAATTAGAAAAAATTCAGTTTTCAAAAAGGTGATTCTAAGAGTGTAAACGGACACGCGAAAGCGGGCGTTTATACGCTTAAAATTCGGTACCGAACATACGACAACCGACGGTACCTTTAAATTAAATTTTCTACCTTAAGCAACTTTTTGAGTAATTAAAAGTAATTATTTTCATAAATAATATTTTGTGTCGTAACACGTTGGACACGCGAAAGCGGGCAGTTAGATTACACAGTTAAAATCTATTTTAAAACTGAACCTTTTATTTACAAGAAAATATTTTCTCATTATAAATACTAGCGTCCAGACGGGCACGATCGTGCCCGTCAATCCGCTCTTTTCATAGCTGTACAGAGAGAAAAAAAGGCGACCAACATTAATCATAAAACAAATGAATGAATGATACGATGATAAACAATAATAATGAAAAAAGAAGAAGAAATAAGCAGAAAAATTAACCATTAAATGGAGGTGTACACAAACTTATAATTACTTAAATAGTCTATGATAAAAAATTAATGTATATATTGTGTACACCTTTCCCTGCGATGGACTTGGCTTGATGCCAGGGGCGATTCTGCCGCCCAGCAAACCTGGGCACGTGCCCGGGCTCGGCCATCCATTTTTTTTTTAGGGTTCTTACTTTAATATTAAAATTTGAATGTTTGAGTAAAAATTAATAAAATTTAAGTGTATATTCATAATCTTCATGAAATTCTGAGCAAAATGGTATATTTATTTGTCCAATTTGGTGCAAGAATGAAAAACACGATTTTTTATTTTGGTTTGGAGGTTGGAGGTTGAAGAAGATGAACAGTAACTTAAATCGTTGTTTTAATATTATATATTAAGGAAGCATTATATTGTATCAAGCATGTGGGCTGGTTTGTTGGTTGGGTGATGTATTGGTCACAAAGGGGACCTGTGTTCAACTCTTACCTGCTCCTTTTTTTCAAGAATTCTTTGATTATTTTGGTTTTATTTTATTTTATTTGTTTACCTGCTCCTTTTTTTCCAAGAATTCTTTGATTATTTTGGTTTTATTTTCTTTTATTTGTTTCTATATATATATATATATAATAAAAAAAAACCTTTATTTCCTTTAAGTTAATTTTATGTTCTTTTCTTTATTAATTACTTTTATTATTATTATAATTTTAGTATATAAAAAATATATATAATGGTCTGATTCGGTTGAACTTCGATCCGAAAACCTTAAATCAATAAATATGTTTGCATTTGTGATTAAAATTATGCCCAGGCTTAATATTATTCCTGGAGTTGCCACTGCTTGATGCAACGTAGACCATCCCCCTATATTTTTTCCGTTTTTGCTTTTCTTCCTCTCCATCTTCTTTATGATTCTTTGTTATTTTTCTCTAATCTAATTTTGTTTTGTAAATTACCTTCATCTTTCTTCTTTTGGTTTGGTTTAATCATTTTCCACGGTTATTGACAATAGTTTCTATTAAGTGGTGGTTAATGGAAGTTACTTGAATTTTGGTGGTTATTTTGGAAAATTATTTAAATTTACACAAAAGTGTCAAGGGTAGTATTGTCATTATGAAAAGTCCATACCATGAAAAAAATGAGTCATCTTTATCTATAGTTATAGATAAAAGACGACTCAGTGAATACCAACGGTCGATGAGAGTTTCATTCCGGCCTTTAAAATATCAAAAAACCTATTAACTCTTTAAAATACTATTGTACTCGGAAGTTGGGTTGATAAAATTCCCTCCAAAATTTTGCCCAGGCTCTCTAACATTCCTAGAGTCGCCACTGCTTGAGTCGGAGTTACGGAGATGTAGCAATTACCTCTTTACTGATCACTATCCTAGAACATGGGTTTCCACAACTTCTATCAAATTGCATCTGGAGTTGGAGAATTGAAAATCAGGAATTTGAAGTGATGAGTAGGTGTTGTTGTTAATTTCTGTCATGTTTAATTTGTATAAGTAGGAAATCTATTGAATGTGACATCAATAAGAATGAATATGATGCTTTGTTTGAACTTTTTTTAATGAAATTTCTACTTATCAAGAGAGAGAAAAAGAATAAATACAAAGAAAATCTAATTTTTAGAGTAATTTAGCCACAAAAATCAAGTTGTTCGCTCTATAATGGTACTGGACCCCTAAAGAGTGCTAGAGATACTTTTATTTTTTTTGTTAACATATTATAGTACAAAGTTTTTGCAACGGTTTAACGATGACTAATTTCTGTCAAGGTCTAATGTGCCTTTAATAATGATAGCCTAGCGATATGTCTGGTTAACTATAGTAGTCAAGTGCAATGTCTTGTTGATGGATCTGCAACGACGGTGCAAGTAGAAGAAAAAACTTGTGTTTAGTGTTCAAGTCACTTTTCATCGAAGTTCTTGTTTTGTCGCTCTTGAACAAATTAAAATGTAGTGCTCCAATATAAATCCAAAAATTGATATTTTTCACCAAACTTCTTGTATTTACACTCTTGTGCACCGTCATTCTCCCTTCACAAACCATTAACCTCATTGCATACAAGAAAGGACGCATGAGAACTTGAAGAGATGGGAAAAGAAAACAAATGAAGAGCAACAAAGAAAATAAGAATTAGAATAATCCGAGTTCGATTTTTAGTAAAAACAATTTTTTGCCATACTTTTCTAATTTTGCAGCCAAACTCTAAATTACCGGACTCTCTTCTTCTGAAAACCAGAGGACTGATGCAAAAAAAGAAATGGTTTTTTCTATATTACCTTTTAGAGAATTTTTTAGAGTTTATCCAACCACCAATAAAAATTTGCCACGTAAGAAAATTTGCATGTGGAACAAAAGTTATATTGTGCATACCACTTCCAAATTTTTTATGAATAATAAAAAAAAAAATATTTACTAACAAATCCAATTCATTTCACTATTTAATCTAAAAGTTATTAATATAAAGAGAAATCTGCTCAAAAAATAATAACTAGTTCTAGAATAGACCATCCTAACTATTTTCATAATTAAAGCGTGAGTAACCATATTCGTTTGAATAATTAAAGCCGGAAATATTTTCATAAAATACTAATGCATGTATCTTGAAATTAGTACTCTGTTAATTCTCTGTTCATGAAGCAAGAATCAGATATTGTTACCAACTATAACTAAAATACTTACCTTTGTCAAAAAAAAAAAACTAGAATACTTACCTTATCAAAAAAAAAAAAGATGAACCTTTAAATAGAATCAAACTAAACATAAAGATTGATTTATATTGTCACTTTAACTTAATTCTACCTCCCAAAAAAGAAAAGAAAAAAGTTAAACAAATTTCTTACCAACCTCACCAAATTCATTTCATATTCCACTCCAAGAAATTGATCATCATAATAATGCCTATGTTTGAACAATGGTTACTTGATGCAAGCAACTCATATCAAGATTCTGGTTCATCTGCACACAAAAAAGTATCAATTACTTGAACTAAAAAACAAAAACATCGATTAACAATCACGGAAGAAAATGAAAAGCAATGAAATAAGTATAACCTTTGTCCCTTTAATACGCCGCGAATCACGAAACATGAGATAGATAGTTAATGTGATATTGGCACGGCTCAATCAAATAAGAGAACTTTAGAATCATAAAGAACTTCCTTCTGATTGAACCGCACCAATATCTCATCTCATTCTCATACATTTAAGTAAAGTCTCAAAATTGTTTCAGACAGGATTCGAACTCGATACTCCTAATCGATGCACCTGCACTATGCCATAATCTAAACAAACAAAATAACTATTTATTCATAATTCAAAAATGAAAAAATAATATATATCTATGTGACAAGAAAAGCTTATACTAGTAGCTAGTTACTATCATATGGTAACAACTTCAATATTCATCACAAGAGAATTTATACATAAAAAGAAGAACAAGGAAAAGGTATAACGTGACTCTATGAGAAAAACAACATAAGGTGAAGAAAAAGAAGGTGGCATGTTTTGTTGAAGTAACTCTAAGATGTCCTGTGAGATTCTTTAAAATTAATGTATGAGAGAAGAGAGGGACCAATAAAGAGACAGAGAAAGCAGAGTCTTAAATATAAGTGACATTAAATTTTGCCAACAACCCAACAACAAATAAGAAATGGGCACAATAAATATTTGTGATTTGAAACAATAGGAAGAAAAAAAGCATAATTTTGAATTGTATTATCACACAAACAGAAATGGTCAGTGAGACAAGATGTTGAGTTTAGCTTTCAACATGTTCCTATATTTATGAGTTCACAAGATAAGTGGTTTTGTTACCAACCACAATATTTGAAATTCAAAATAATGTGACATATTATACGCAAACGCCACTTTTTATATTCGTTGAATAATTGATGTATCTGATCTATAATATATACTAGATACATTAATATTTCAATAAACTTAAAAAATGAGACCAGATACATCAAATATTTAATGAATATGAAAAAGTGACGTTTGCAGAGTAGTGGCTTTTGGAAAGTTAATAAGTTTGTGGTTGGTGTGATGTGAAAATAGTGTTTTCATTGATTGTGGTTTGTAAGTTTTACATTGAAGAGCTTATATATGGAAGTGAGTTTGGTTTCTCATACCTTTTATGTGAAAAAACTGGGTTCATGAATATGATCATAGGTTATACCACTTTCTTCCACATTCAAAGGCAATGATAACTATAAGTGGAGTTAGTTAAAAAAAGAAAACAGTGTTTGGTTTTAATCCATAAAAGGAAGCTCACACGAAATTAAAGTATACATGATTCACGCAGATTTTGCTTTCCTTATTATTATTTTTACTAGTTTAGTTTTCAACAAGAATTATTCATCCAGTCAAAAACAAGAATTTCTTCATTTTTTGTTCATAATTTTTTTATGTACGTCTTGGTCTAGAAAAATAAAAGATAATGGTTATTTGACCAAGAGAAAAAGAGAAATTTTGCTTAATAGAAGGAGGAATAAATTTTCTAGGGAAATGAGACCTAATAGTTTAGAATTTGACTAACAAATTGTTCCATTCAGAAATCGAATCTGAATTCTCTTGAATTTCATCATTTGATAATCCCAATAGTTTAGTTATAAATTTAGGATTTTGTTAACGTGTGCCCTTAAGCCATCTAAAAATTGAAAATTAGCATTTAATGTTATAAAATATTTAATGTTTAAAGAGTTGAACGCACAAGTTCTAATAAAATATTACTACACGTATCTTCTTAGGGCACATGTTAACATACTCCCTCCGTCCCAAAATATAAGTAAAATCTGGTCAATAAAAATGGATGTATTTGGTGTTAAATTTAGTCCAGATACATTAACTTTTGTTGACCTATTTTTGCTTATACTTTAAGACGGAAGAAGTATGTCCTTAAGGCAAGGGCAGATGTTAACCTTCTCCATCAATTTCAAAATATTAAACGAAAGGGATTGTGTTTTGACTCGGCCTTTGCAAAAGATATGATTAATTAATAACACCAAAATAAGTAGATATAAAAAATAAATTTTCTTGGTATTTTATTTTCCTAAAGAAATATATCCTCCATTGGCGCTGAACTTGACATGGAGGATCACGGTTCGATCTCCGCAACTGCGATCGGGAGAGGACTGGAACCACTTGATGCCAGAACTGATCCCCAAACCAGATTAAACTGGTGGTGAAAGCAAAAAAAAAAAAAAGAATATATCTCGACCCACCCTCAATGAAGCTACAAAATTTGATTCATAGGGACATAATCTTGGGGCCGATTTGGAATAACTCATTTTTGAGATTGTGTAAAATAACTTATGCAAATAAATAAAGTTTTATGTTAATTTTTAAACTTTCACTAACGAAAACAGTATTTTTATGTGCTATTTTTGCATTATTTATCTTGACAAACTTATAATAATACATAAAATCTTATTTATTTGCATAAGCTCAAAAATAAGATATTCCAAACGAGCCCTTATAGTTTATGTTTGATTTTATTTTTAAACGGGACAAAATTTATTTTGGAAGTGGAAGTGATTTTATTTGAAGTTAGAAATTGTAATTTCTTATTCTTTTTTTTTAACACAAATGTAGTTTCTTATTCCATAATTGACTTTTACGCTTAAATTTAATGTTAACGCACTTTTTCTTGAATGTGTTAAAAAATAAATCATTTTAACTTGGATATGTAGTCGCGTTAAATCTTTTAGGGAGAGTTTACCGCTTAATTAAATCCATAAAATTCGAGAGATTAATCTTTGCGATTGCGCTAAAAAAATATCTAATTTACACAACAACAAAAAATTTCATTTTAACTCAACTTAATTTTAGTTAAAATTAATCTATTTTACATAATCAATTTATTCAAAATCAATTTTATTTTAGTTAGAATCAAACATACACAATGCGTAGATGATTGAGTCTCAATCGGAAACTCATTAGAATTAGTAATTTTTTTTTTAAAAAATAAATTGGTAATAGCCACATGGCATTATGAATTGGCAGAATCAACAATCGTTGTCAAGTGAAACTTCTTTTTGCATGTCAAGTAAATTTTTACCAACATAATCAACATTGTTGTTAAGTGAAACTTTTTTAGCAGCTCAAGTGAAATCATATCTTTACTTGTGATAAATTGATCATATAATAAACAAGTATTAATGTAGATCTTCACAAAAAATTAAATTAGTCCCTACACATAAAATTAACAATACATTGAAAACAAGGAGGAAATCTCTCGATAACAATGTGACTAGTTCAAAAAATAACCATTGTATTATAATAAGAGTATTGTTATGAAATAAAGTGATAGATAAAGAGAACAAAGATAGAGAGGAGATGAAGAAGAGAAAAGGATGAGAAAACTCTTGTATTTCTTATTCATAAGTGTGTCATTACATGATAATATAAGTTCTATTTATAGGACAATATAATGGGCCGGTGGAATGGACCAATGCTTAATGGACATCTACTAGAATTATTCATAACACTCCCCCTTAGATGTCCATCGAGGATATGCCTCATTAAAACCTTACTAGAGAAAAACCCATTGGGAAAAAATTCTAGTGAAGGAAAAAGAGTACATCATCCTTTGTGTGTGAACTGCCTCATTAAAAACCTTACCAGGAAAACCCAGTGGGACAAAACCATGGTGAAGGGAAAAAGAGTGCAGAACACGTCTCCCCCTCATAAAGACAATTATATATGAGGTGAAGAAAAATCAAATAATCTTCCATATTAATTTCTCTAAAACTTTACTTGATGTTGACTTCGTAGAAAGACCTGACATATCTTCTTTATTATAATCTCCTCCGAATTTGCAATTTGTGCAACACTATCTTCATATGGAATTATTGTGGGAACCCTTTAGAAGAAAAATTACAAATCTCTTGTATGTGATGAAAACTATCCTTCAATCAAAAACATTCTTGACTCATCTCTCGGAACGCTAAAGTTCTTCATCATTTCATGAGATTGTTGTTGTGATTTGTTTCACAAATTTATATGAGTGATTATACCTCATGTAAACATATAGTTTGTTTGTGATACATACCATTATGAGGATAAGACAAATAACCTGCAAATATCTAAAATAACAAAATATATACTTGATGATATATCGACAATAAATAATATATCAAAAATTTATTTGTCCCAAATTGAACTAAAATATGGTACTTCTGGACCAATTAGTCCTTCGTCGTTTAATCAATATCTAAAAGGTCATTTGTTCACAATTTGTGACCTTACCACAATTAGAGTAATAAACTGCTATGATTTTTCATATAGAATCATTTGAGGACATTTTCTATATAAGCTTTATGATTCACACAATATTCTTCAAATACTTATTTTGTAAGAAATGACAATATCTCATAAGCTCTTCAGGAATCCTGATGATATTTTTTTTTATCATCAACATAAACACTAAATATAGCAAAATCATTGCCAAATATTTTCTTAAAAATAAACAAATTGTCATTTTCATATTTCTTATTTGAAATATTCAACATGAATATTATACAACATGCATATATTATTGCTCGAGTATATAAAGAGACTTATTCATGTTTATTAAGTCGTCTCTTCAATAATTTGATTTATATGTCTCACAAAAACTAAATCCTTCAGGGATTCTCATATAATCATCATTATTAAGTGAGTCATTCAAGTGTGTTAAAACACATCTTTCACATAAAATGAATATTTCATAAGTTATTCAACTTAATTAATTACATAGAGGTTTTTGAATTCACTTCAGGTGAATATGCCTCTTGAAAATCAATAATAGACATTTATCAATATCCTTCAATAACAAGTCAAACTCTAAATTTTCTTTTCACGTGAAAAATTATTCATATCTAATTATTTCCATCTTTAGGTGTATGGACTGCTGGTCCAAAAATCTCCTGCTTTGCAAAGCTATTTTAATTTTGTTTGACTTGCGTCTATCTATTTAGTCAATCACTTCATTGTCTATAATACTTAATAAACTTTGATCTATGATCCTCGTTGTCATCTACCACATATAGCGCTATATTATGTCCAAATAAATATTGTCAACGTTGACTTCATCTCGGTTCCATCGTATTTTATTCATGACATAATTTATTGATATCTCTTTATTTTTATAAATAACAGGTACCTGATAAGTTCTTCTAGAACTGAAAAATTAATTATGTCAAATACTCTTTTCATATCCTCTTGGGTCATATTTATTTAATTTAAGCTCCTTTTCTTATTTGAGGATTCTTTGGAACCGACTGACCTGCCACACTTCAGGGTGGTTAAAACTCATTTGCATTATAAGACTGTCCAACAGGGACATCTATTTTAATTGGAGCATTAGCAGCTGATAGTTGATTTCATAAACTTTGCAAATGATTTATCTTTGAACATCTGATTCAAACTATTTATATGAGGATCAAGATGAGATAATAATTTATTTCAAGTGATTGTTTTGAACGTTTGATTCATATTTTCAGCTGCTTATTCTCTCCCCCTAATATTGGGAAAACTAATTCACCAATTGATTATCAGCCTACTGGGCTATAAAAAGATCTCCAATTATTGGCTCAAGGTAATTTATCATAGTTGGAGATTCGTATAAAAATTATTTTCCCAATATTCGTTTACTACTTATTTAAATGCATTATATTTGAGCAATTGAGATGTACACAACACATTCAAAAATGCTTATATGGAAAATTTGGTTTATAAACCAAAATTCAAATAAATTAAGGGGGAGCTTATTTATATAATAATTTGTTGGCATGATGCAATTCAATATATATCAACATACATGTTTGCATGTTCCCAAAATATAAATTAGAAGTTATAATCTCATAAGTATTGGTTATGCATTTTTAACTTTAGACGTCTAAAGAATGGATCTTCAAGTCCATTTTTTTTTTTGTATGAACATATGAGATGTTTCATAATAATTTCAATTGGCATAAGATACTTATCAAATGCTTTAGAAGAATTTAAAATGAGCTCTTAGTTAAAATTAGCAAATGAGATAATCTCACAAACTTCTGGTTGTGAGTTGAAGCAAACATACATGTGACCATTTAGTCGATGCATCGATTTAAATTATAAAAATCTAATTGGTCCACATGATCATTATCGGTGCATTGATTTACATATATCACCTTTCGTATATTCTTAAATAAAAGAGCTCGTTTACTTAATTTATTAACTTTCTTCGAGAACTAACACATAAAAACTATTAAATTGAATGAACTTCTGGTCATTCAATACATATTCACATAAACAATTCTCGCATCATATATAATAGATCCGGGATGACCCAACCGGTCTTGCCAACGATAAATTTAATATAATTTGTAAACTTCTGGTTTACAATAACTTGTGCTTCAATTGCACTAGTATATTTATAAGTGTAGTATAAATCAAATAAATAAATTGATAACTTTTTCACTACACTTATATATGATTTGTAAACTTCTGGTTTACAACAATTTGCAATTCAATTGCCCTTATAAGTGTAGTATAAATTAGATAAATAAATTGATAACTTTTTCACTACACTTATTTTATTCTGTCTCATAATAAATAGATATATTCAGCATCGCTTTTATTCCTTGTTTCTACTGAATTGATTTCTTATATCACTATCTGCTAAGCACGCATTTGCATTGATAAACAAAAATATAATATGCATACAAAAAGTCAACCAAACTATTTAATACTATTAAGTATCCAAATGAAAGTGATAAAACCAATTTAGAAGCTCTCTTCTTTCTCATTTTTTAATCCCAAAACCTTGTATATGTATATATTGTTTTCGGTTTCCATTTTTTTCTTCATGTGTATGTATAAGGTGGTGATAATTAGTACTCCATTATAAGTAAAAAATCAAAACCAAATGGCATTAAAAATTATTCTGACCATAGAACAAAGTGTATTTCTTCAAGAAAAAAACTTAATTAAATAATAGTATATTTAAATTCACTCATAGAAAAAAAATATGAAAAGACAATTAGCATATATTACAATAATTGATATTGATTTTCAATTAAAGCTAATGTTCAAAAATAGGCTACATAATAATTAAACTATACGTAATTGATGCAAATCATTGATTAAATTATTTTGTATATCAAGTCAAAGAAACTAGACATAGTAACTAATAAATTGGTACTAAAATAATTAAATGTTGTTGAACCGTAACAAATGGAGTAATTAAGTTCATTTTTGAGAAATTAAACTATGGTGACTGATAAGCAGTAACGTGGAGTAAAGTCACAAATATAAGTAGAACCATAATTCTGAGATGTATGCTTTCATTAGGTAAAAATAATAATTCTATACATATGAAAAATAACGAGTTTATTCAAAATCCGATGATTAGAAAAAAAATTAACAATCTAAAATGAATTTGAAAAAAATAGAATCCAATGATAAATAAAAGGATAGTGAAACAATAATTAGTCTTTAATTCCAGCCTTAAAAGATATAACTATTGAAATTATTATTATACGTACCTGAAACCTCTCAAGCCAGGAAAAATTGAAAATTCGAACTATGATGACTTCCTGGAACAAATCGCCGTAGGATTCATGCTCAATAAAAATTTATAGATTTCGCCATCCGAGAGGTCGTTTCTCAATATCGAGATATTATAGACTTCAATCATGTTCTAATAGTCTAGTTCTTCAAGAATTCAATAATAATCTTAACAATGATTATATGAATCATTCTTTGAACAATCATACAAATACAAATATATGATTAGTTTAAGTTTTCCGAGAATTATGAAATAACTTTTATAAACAATTAAGAAAAATTGTTTTCTTTGAACAACCTTCAAGGATGCTTTGAACTTTTATGATTCATAAACTATATCACATGATCTTTATAATGATCAAGAACAATTCACCTTTTATGCAATCCTTCAGGGATGCTTGATACTAAACTAATTCATTTTCTTTGAGCAATTCTTCAAAATGCTTCAATATTTTTTTTCTTTCTTTTTAATTAGTTCTTCGGGAACTTGAGCAATCATTTAAAATGCTTCAATATTGATTTCTTTTTTCTTTCAATTCTTCGGGAACTTGAGCAATCCTTTTGAGATGCTTTAATATTAAACTTTTAGTTCTTCAGGAACTATATTACAAATAATGTTCATAGTGTTCAAGAGCAATTCATTCATTGCACAATCCTTCAAAGATGCTCTATTTTAAATATATATTACAAATGATCTTTATAGTAAGAGCAATATATTCTTTGCGCAATCCTTCAGGGATGCACAATATTAACTTTATAGTTCTTTAGGAACTATGTCCAGATATTCAAAATAATGATATAATTCATTCTTTGAGAAATCCTTTGCTTCAATATTAACTTTTTCTAATATAGTTCTTCAGGAACTATATCACAGTTGGTCTTCATAATAAAAAAAAGATCAATATATAAGCAATTCTTCGAGAATGCTTTAATGTTAAATTCTTCTAGAATTCATGAAGATTAAATATAATTAACATATGAAAAATACAAATAAAATTAAAATATAAGAAAAAAACGTGATCATAGATCAGTAATAATAATATGAACAAAAAAATATTCTGGCAAAACTAAAAAAAATAAACACAATTAAATTTTGCCATAAAATCTTCATTATTAACTTTCTCTATTAAATTTCGATATTAAAATTGGAAACAAAATTATAATTGATAATTGACCATTATCATAATTTCATGAATTAAAATTCATTATTATTAACGATTTGACATAAATGTTATATCAATTCTTCCTTTTTCCTTTTATATTGTTTCAACATTAGTTTCATGTATACTGGAAAATCAATCTCCGATCTATAAAGAAGTGTCGATCACAATAGAAATTAGAAATAGTCAAAACTCTAAAAATATAAGATTATCCTTCAGGGATATATATGTATACTGAATTCTTCTGGAATTCATAAAAAATAGAGTTGAGTTTTTAAGTTCTTCAAGAACATATTTTTATGATATCGCAACAATCATTTGTGCAATCCTTCAGGGATGCATGAGTATTGAATTCTTCTGAAATTCAAAGACAACAAAATTAATACATATAAGATAAACATGAAAAAAAAATATAAATTCATTTTACTTATAGTTATGAATCTTCGGGATTCATTTTACTTATAGCCATGAATCTTCAGGATTCATATTATTGATTTGACTTATACCTATGAATCTTCTGGATTCATATTTTAAAAAGATCTACTACGATAGTTATGAATCTTCAGGATTCATATTTCTAAAATCTCACCACGATACTTCTGGATCGTAAGCTATGAATCAATATCAAAAGAAGGATTGAAAAAATATAGAATAAAAAAATATAAAGACTATCGTGCTGATAACGTGTTATGAAATAAAGTGATAGATAAAGAGAACAAAGATAGAGAGGAGATGAAGAAGAGAAAAGGATGAGAGAACTCTTGTATTTCTTATTCATAAGTGTGTCATTACATGATAATATAAGTTCTATTTATAGGACAATATAATGGGCCGGTGGAATGGGCCAATGCTTAATGGACATCTACTAGAATTATTCATAACAAGTATAAGTATATCTTCGCTTGTCACTTAATTAACTTGACTTCAAAATTTGAATGAAAAGATAAACTAGATATAATATTAAAAATAATATATTAAATTTGGCCCTGTAAGTAAACAATGGAAAAGTTCGAGTATGCTTTGGTTAGAGAACGACTCTTAACTAGTTATTATGTTTTTCATAAACTCTAGTATTTGTTCCTTGGCACCTAAGAAATCACTACAAGAAAATTTACACTGTGCGACAGTTATTTTTAGCATCTGCGACAGTTAGAACTGTCGTAAATGTGACGTTGCGACAGTTTCACAACCGTTGATGATTTCAGTGTCGCAAGTGTATTTTGCGACAGTTTTAAAAACCGTCGCAAAGGTTTTAAAAACCGTCGCAAAATAGACATTGCAAAGTGTAATGTAATTTATTATAAATGTATTGCGACAGTTCAAAACCGTCGCAAAGTTCTGTTTTATTTTATTAAATAAAAAATAAAAAAACATCTTCTCTGGTGTAGCTACCACAATGGTCCATCCCATATCCAAACATCAATCAACTACCAAGATAAAATGATATTATAGATTAATATATATAGCTAGAACATAAAACTAATAAAATCAATTGAAATTTCAGCATTTTACAATAAGTACATGATAGAAAACCAAGAGTAAAAGATACAAGCTATAACTCAAGTGCTTGTCTCAAAGAAAAAACTAGTGTTATGTTACAAGGATATACACCCAACCCAAATCCATACATCAATTTCCAAAAGATGCTCCCTATAAACTAATTAATAACCTATGCAGCTCATGGTATAGAGTGACACCATACACAAATTATTTAGTACTATCAACTATCATCAAAAGAATGTACAAGTAAATATAACTTCATGCATCCTACGTGGTTGCTTATGATGTGATACCAGAACTTTAGCTCCAAAAAATGTTAACTAAGTAAATCCAAGAAGCCCTGCAAACCAAACAAGTGGCTAAAGTCAAATTCATACTTCATAGCTCTTAAGTATGCTCAAGAATGTTGTCATTTATGCCAAGACCTAACCATATAACAAACTAGGTAAACAGAGCTATTATAATTGCAACTTCAGAGGATGCATACAACTAATTATAAAGACAAAGAGTTATGCATAAACTCAGCCATGCCCAAACACTCGGAACATCCTTTTAATCAGTGACAGAGGACAGAAGTATTAATGATACTACATAGGAAAACTCCATGATTACTGTCATTTTATATTAACAATCAAACAAAAAAATTAAGACTAAAATAAAATGTTAAAATAAACTAGTAATGCAACAAAAGTAAAGCTTTGGACTTGAGTTCAAGATGCACGTTTCTATAAATTATAGTAATACCAAATGTAACAAAGATTTTAACAAAGTCATTTGCATACATAGCATATGAATTCCTTAACCTTCACTAATTATTTAATTCATGAATAGTAAGTCAGCACTTGCACAAGATGAGTAAAAGAAACTAACTTGTTTTAGCACATGACCATGTTCAATGTGAAGCTGCAGCACATAAGAAAGAAGTTAGTAAATTCCTATGGGCTTATCTTGAACCAATTGTGATAGAAATCCATAAAAATAGCATAAGGAATTTCAAACCGGCCCAGAAGACATGCATATAAATTAAGTAGGAAAAACATAATCTATTTTAAGAGATATAATCCCCACGATCCCGTCGCTTACCTTCTCCATTATTAAAAACGCAAAGGAGACAAAGATATTGAAGTTAATTGTTCTTTGCTTGCTATACAAACCAGGAAAAAACACTCGTCAAACATGGAATGCAAAATAATAAAATTACCCCAACAACAATAGCAGCCACAAGTTACATTTTATATGACATAATGCAATACCAATTCGTTCTGTAGTATATTATTCCTAAAATAGTAAAAACTCAATACAAATACTTGGGCTGATAAAGTAGTACATAATCATGTTTCCATTAGCAATTTAGATGGACAAAATTGGCATCCTAATTGCCACTGAAAACATAAATCATGCAAAATGTGAATGGAAGCTGCAGAATTAAGCACATGTTGTCTATACATACTTAACCCAACTCACCTTATGAATAACACCATTTTCAATAATAGAAATGTTCAATTCAACTTCCTATATAGTTCGTATGATCAAATGCCAAATCGTAACATATCACAAGTATTGCATTAACTTTAAAGAAAGAGACAAGTGATCAAATGCCAAATCGTAACATATCACAATAAAAAGAACTGAATTGAAATGCAAAAAATAAAAAATAAAAAAAAATGAACAGACTTATGCAGTACAGTTTGAAAAGAAGTTACCGAATTTAGCCATTCTCTTCTATTATTTTGCTTCATGCTTCCTCATATAAGGAAAGTGAATCCCTCAGGAAAGTAAGAAACAAACTCCCAACCTGAGATAATTAAACAAGTAAGAGGCATAAACATGTCAAACACATGGCACTAAGAGAGTATGTCAAAGAACCTCACTTTGCTACTACCATAGCATAAAATTAAAACAAGACTGACATTACATCCACCAATAGCCACCCCAACAAGACTGACATAACATTACAAGACTAATTACACCAGCCTAAAAGCAAGCTGGCCAAATCCAAAGTCCTCACTAAAACTTGGATCAAGCTGAAAATCTCAGGCCAAAGACAGAAACAAACCAAAGGCAGAACCTAACACACTAGAAACAAGCTGAAAGTAAAAGTTTACTATAACTTAGCATTATTAAGATGCTTCATTTAACATACCTATAGTGTCAAAGGCCTAATTTGAAGTATTTTGCATAACCAAATGAGGAAAATAATATACCAAATATTGATCTTTACTTCTTTAGGATATTTCTTTTCTTTAGCTCCACCAAAAATATCATAGCCCGTGTCTTTCAAAGAGTAAAAACATATAGAAGTCATTCAATATTCCTTTAAATTCATTAACAAGGCTAAAAAACCTATGATAAAAAAAACCATCACACATTGCATAAGATATTCATTGAACATATACAACACTTACACTTGAGTTCCTTAAAATCATATACAACACTTGTGAAATTAAAATTCCTAACTCGTTCCAACTATTATTCACAAACGCCTCCAAATTCCTAATTAAAATTTTTAACTCATCCCTTAATACATTTAATACTTAATTAAAATTTATCTACTAATCTTACTTAATTATAATTTACCTGATTTTCCTTTGAATTTTGCATTTGCATTTGCAAAAAGAATGCAACTTGCTCCTTCAAGAATTCAGCCTGTGAAACATAAAAAACAATGCCATAATAACTTAAAACAAAATTGAACATTTAAAAACATACTGTGAAGCTAATTTCATGTAAAATACAAAAAGACTTACCACCACTATGTTTCTTCTATCATTTGTAATGACTGGAATTTTCTCTGAGAAAAAAATAAACTAAAAGTTTCAAACAAAATTAACTCTCAAATCAAATTACATACCAAAAAGAGTAAAACATTAAAGACAAACACCTACTCATAACTGGGTAATTTAATAGTTCTTCAAATTAGTCCCTTTAAGCTGAAATCCCTAATATATTAGTTCCTCCATAGAAATTAAAATAGGGTTCCTCGTTTGCTAGCAACAAAATGAAAAATAGCAAACATAAGGTGTGAGGTTGTAAGCTCACAGAGAGAACGAAAGAGAAGGTTCGCACTTACCGGAGTCAGAACGAGATAAGCTGAGATTTAGATATTAGGAATCGGAACGATGAACGTTTCTGCGTTAGGGATTTGGAACGAGTTAGGGATTGGGAGTGACGGTGATACGTTTCTGCGATTGGGATAAAGACTTGGAACAGTGATGCTGCGTTTTATGAGTTTTGAAGGACATGGATCTGCGTTTTGAGAGTTTAGTGGGTTCAACTTTTTGTGTTTTTGTAAATAAGGGTTTCAATTTTTTTTGGTAACAAGGGATTCTATTAGACAAAATTTCCAATTCCGCCAAAGTGAATTTCATTCCCGGTTTTAGGAGCAACATCTGCGACGGTTGCCAAAACCGTCGTACAAACCGTTGCAAATTTCTTAAAAAGTAAACTTTGCGACAGTTATCTCATAAATGTCGCAAGTGAAGTGTCGCAAAGTGACTATTTTGTTGTAGTGAATAGATGGTTATATTGCATGAAGATTACTAAAAATATGCAATTTTGTATTTCTCATCTTTTTCTAGAAGATAATCAGTGTACAGATAAAATTGACTCTATTAGCCTCCAGCAAAATGGATTGCTTTGGATGGATTTTACTCCGGTTTGCATCTTAGATTTTTTAAATCGTAATAGATTAGGTTTTACTGAGTTTAGGTTTTGTTGATGTTGCTCTTTGTCAAGCTCCTCTTTTGCTTGTTGTTTTTATTGTTGGTTGCTCTGTACTCTTTTTTTCTTTGTCGGGTTTTATCCTCTTGGATTTTCTTGGCAAAATTTTTAATGAGGTAGAGCCTAAGTTCCCTTAATTTCCTGACTCTAGTTTTGGTCTAGTCCTCACAAGTGCCTTGTACGTTGCTTTATTTTAATTTTATTTTCGGAAGTGCTACAAATGATAGGTGGTGACCAAGAAATGTCAATCTAGTTGAGATATCTTGGCCAAACACATAATGCTTTTTGCACTTTTTTTGTTTGAAAAAAAAAAACAGTTGAATTGATCCCTTCTAAATATTCAATGCTTAAACTAGATACTAAACTTTCAAAAAAAATACTAAATTTGAATATACTATTGTACCATACATAAATAGACTAGACTAAAAGTTGAGAGTCACTTTCAAGTATCACATAAGTGTGTTACCATCCCAAATTGCTCACCATTTTTAAAAAAAATAGTAATGCCACCGCACCACCTTCAATAGTAGACATCCTTCTTGTTCTCCAATTTGCTTGAGCCAATACAAATTAATCATTTCTATTTGGAACGCCTAAAAAGTGTAATACCAATTTCATTATGAAAATCCATGTCCACATTACGGGGATGTATTGAATTGAGATTTCAATGGATTTTAAAAGATTTTTTTATGATTAAAAAGTCTTGTGGTATTCAATCAAGACTTTTATAAAAATTAAATAAATCTTGTGGTATTCAATTAAGACAATTAAGATTTTTTTTTTAAGGCAACAAAATCTGTTGGTATTCAATTGAGATTTCCCATCATTTTTAAATTGTCTATTGGTATTCAAAAGTCTAGAGATTTTCATGGATTTTATTATGGAATGGATTTTGAGAGACTTTTAGTACAAAATACACATAAAATTTTCATCCAACAATCCCACTCCAACCCTTGAGACTTTTTCAATCTTCCAAGACTTTTCTTCCAGCCGACAGGACTACCATCATCAGGTTCTTTCTTACACCTTCAATCGATTTTTTTTGTTAATACATGTCCTAAATATTTTCACACAACAACATGATCAATAACATGATATTCTCTTTACTGTTCACGCAAAATACTGTTCACGCAAAAATATTTTCTTGTTCACGCAACAACATGATCTTCTCTTTTAAATTGATTTGTCTATTTTTTTTTATGGCAATATTGATTTTTCTATTGAATTATATATTATTCAGTACATAGTCGTTATACTTATGACAATTAGGAAACAAATTATCAAATAACTAGTTTCTTATATATATTAGCTATCAAATGGGAGACTCACAAGAAAATATGAAAGGAAAAAGTAGAGATAAAGATTATGTATCATGGACCATGGAATAATTCCATAGCAGTAGATCCAGATGCTACAACTTTTGAGTCAGAAAATGCAACACCTTTTGAGCCAGAAAATAGAAGTGCTGGGATAGAAGAATTTTTATATGATCATAATAGTGGCACATTCATGGCTCCAAATAACTATGAACCACTATTTCAAGCTCCATCACCAAACCAGCCTAGTCCACCATCTCATCCCCCTTTAGATTCAGAGGTTCCCTTAGAAAAGCAAAACAATCACAAGAGAAAGAGAACCAAGTATGGAGGAAGTTCTAGCACTGTTGGGATCAACAATCAAGACAACGTTTTGGGAAAGCTTTCTGTTGGCATTGAGACTGTTGCGGTTAATTTTGAAAAAATATCTAACATTATGGAGAAAAGAGAAAAAGGTAGAGATAGAGATAGAGAGCTCGGAGGTATTATTTGGGATGTTATAAAAGATATTCCAAATTTGAATGACATAATGCGTTTCAAAACAGCTGAATTGTTGAATACTAAAGAAAAAAAGGAGTTTTTCTTAAAGATGTCACCGGAAGAACGTTGTTCTTGGATAAAATTCAAATTAGGGGATGATTAATATTTTGATCATCTATTATTAAAAATATCATGTTAAACATTGTGAGTTTGTTTAAGTATTTTATTTTATGTGTGTCGAACTATTTTGGTTGCACTCTGGTTGAACTATTATGGTTGAAGTATTTAGTTTATATTATTTTTTGTGAAATTCTTGTGGTTAAACTTTAATTATATTTATTTTATATGACTTTGTATTAACTTTGATATTACTTTTGATATTGACTTATAACCATGACCATGACATAAAGAACGAAGAAATGGATGAAGATATATATAATGAAGATATATAATTAGGTAAGTATTTTCTGGTGGATTGTGGATTTCCAAATCGACGCAAATTTTTAGCCCCATATCGAGGTGTACGATATCATCTACAAGATTTTGCAGGTCATGGTAATGATCCTGAAAATGAAAAGGAATTATTCAATCTTCGACATGCGTCCTTAAGGAATGTGATTGAGAGAATATTCGGTGTTTTTAAATCGCGGTTCACAATTTTTAAGTCAGCACCTCCATTCCCATTTAAGGCGCAAGCAGAGCTTGTGTTAGCATGTGCAGCACTTCATAATTTTCTTCGTAAAGAATGTCGTTCTGATGAATTTCCAGTCGAACCTACTGACGAGTCTTCATCTTCATCTCCAGTGTTACCAAATCACGAAGACGATAATTATGAACCCATTGTTCAAACACAAGAGCAGGAACGAGAAGATGCTAATTTATGGAGGACTGGTATAGGTTCAAACATGTGGAGAAATGCTACTTAGAAGAACATGAATTTAAAATCACTTTGTTACTATTTTTTAGGCAATAATGAATTTCTTATTAAAATATTTAAAATTTCTATTGTTTTTATTTTCTTTATTCAAACTTTAGAAATTTATTTATGTAATAAATAAAAAGTTAGAATTTATTTATCATGCTTTTTATTCACTTTTTAAATTTTTTTGGCTTAAAATTCGATGAATTCTTCAAAACCTCAAAAATCTATAAAGTACGTTGAAATCTTGAAAACCTGTTATAAATCCATCAAAATCCTATGTTAAGAATCCTGATTGTAAAAAAGTCTTTAAAAGAAAATCTGTCACAATCTCACAAAGTCAATAATATCTCACAAAATCTTTTAAAATCTTCAAGACTTTTTTTGCTAAAAAAGTCTTTTAAAATCCCAATCCAATACACCCCCCTACATTTAAGTTGTCTTGTATTAGTCTTTCCCATTTCATATTTTTTTTATTCGTGTATAATTATATAATATAAAAAATAAAATAAAATTTCATACTAGCTACATGGAAAAATTATTAGTTTTTTTTTTGACAAAAGAAAAATTATTAGTTTAACATTAGTAGATTGATATAATTGTGGTCCCACTTGTTCCATGTAAATTCCTTTTTGTGGTAAAACAACAGCAGACATGGTGTTATAATGTTTCCATGCTGGTACAACCCTGGACCTGTGGCAAGTTGCCTCTAGTCTCTCCGTGAGCAATGCCCATAAATGAGGCTGAGATTTGTGTTCACAGGTTTTAGATGGGAAAGTTTTACTTTTTATACTCATTTTCTTATTACAAAGAGGGTTAAAATCTAAAAAGAAAATAAAAACTTAAATATGTTTTTAGTGCATATACTTTGATGTCTAATTGTAATTTTAGTTTTCTATTTCTTAATTCCTAATTTTGATTTTTCATTTTAGAAATTTTATAATTTTGGTGCTAATCCTCTAATCTTTATTTTCAGAAATTTTGATCATCCATTTTTCATGACTTGACAATGAATTTGGCTACATGACATTATTAACAAAATAAATGGAAGTCATGTCAATTGTCACATCATCAAATTAAATGATCAAAATTATGAATGGGTCAAAAAAAATGAAATGGGAACAAGTGGTTTAATCAAAGGAAATACTAAATAATATATTTGGTGCACTAGTTAAATATATAAATAAATAAATAAATTTGAAACTCGTGCATTCAATACATAAATAAATATATAAAAAAGTTATTTTTATCAATATTAACTTTATATATATATATTTTTTTTAGTATGTTTAATAAGTGCACCGAGTGCACTGTTTAGCGCTATGAAGCCCCGATACTCCAAAAATGACAAAGTATCGTATCTGATACCTTCTGATACTCGTATTGAAGAAGTATCAGACAATTAATATGATTTTCAAAAAAATAAATGACTGATACGTGTCGGATACTTCTCCGATACGCGTATCAGAGAAGTATCGGACAATTAATGTTCTTTAATGATAGAAACGAAGGAGAGAAGACTAATACTAATTATGTCCTTTTTTTGTGGTACTTAACCTAAGATGTCACTTGTTTACTTATTTTAAATAATTTGAATGTTAATTATTATCATTATCGATTTTAGTTATGATATATATTGTGCATTTATATATTTAATTTTAAATTTAGTTTTTTAAATAACGTATCGCGACCGTATTGTATCGAAAATTTTAAAAAAAATTCTCATATTACCATATCGATATGGTATCGTATCATGTCACATATCTAGGCTTCATATAACATAACCCTTAACCATAGGCTTCATATAACATAACCCTTAACCAAATTAGAACTTAGAAGAACTATAATTGCATTTAAACAACAACTGAAAAATACAACCAAGTCAAGCAAGAAACAAATATCCCCATAACACCATGTGCAGACGAGTACCTAAATTGAGTGGAATTGAACTCATAATACTTCATCTATTTCACAAAGAAAATCACTACTATCATTTTAACCAAGTAATTAATGGGACTGGCCCAAGGCTAGCAAAGCCCTCGTTTTAGACCTCCAATAGTAAAAAAAAATTTATTACACAAAAAGGCCTTATATATATACAAAAAAGTCTCATATACATGCAAAAAAGCCTCATATAACAAAATTTTTTTTAGGTCTCACTTAATTTTGAAGATTATTGGTTCGACACTATTAAACTCGAGAAATTAATGAGCTCCACCTAAAGGCGAATCACTTGGAAGAACTCAAGTTCGAAAAAATGTTTTGAGGTAAAGTAAATTTTGTAAGGAATTCAAATTCTATTAAATTTTATTATTTGGATGATTTTTTTTTTTTTTTGAATCAAGAAAATTATTCCATTCAAAAACAAAGTCTGTACAAGGTGATCAAAGATCCAACCCACAATAAGAGACTAAAAGAACAAAGAAGAAGGCTAAGCTAAATAAGCATAAGGGCAATGTGCTTCCTAAGCTTAGTACAACTCCAACCTCTATAAACTATGGTGTTGATTATATCTTCATCTATATTTGTGTTGTGTATGTGGTTATCAAAACAAGTGTCATTCCTAAGTTTCCAAAGCAAGTAAACTGTTTCAGCAGCCGCGGCCTTAAGGAGCTGGGCTCTCCATCCTTTCCCCTTGCTATGCCTCGTGATCCATTGCAATTCATCATGCCACTCCAATGGACTATGATCAACATTCATCCACTTAAGGACCTTATGCCAAACATCTTTCATGACAGTACATCCAAAGAAAAGGTGATTGGTAGTTTCATCATGGTGACAAAAACAGCATTTAGCATCCACATTCAAACCAAATTTCCTTAGTCTATCCTTAGTAGCAAGTCTTTCATGGCAAGCTAACCAAAAAATAAAGATAGCTCTTGGTCGAGCAATATTATGATACATGGTAGCTTTCCACGCCACCCTAGGGTGATCCCCTCTAAGCAGCTGATACACCTTCCTAGTGATGATTTTACTTTTCAAATGCTCCCATCCCTGTATCTGCAGCAAAGCTACTCTTTGTTTGAGGATGGCTTTCCAAATCCAAGAACCAGAATTGTTAACAGACATAGTCATAAGATGGTCCTGCTTGATGTAGTAACTATGAATCCATCTAATCCAAAGGCTATCAGCCTTGTTATTAATGTTCCATAAAAGTTTAGCAAGATTAGCTTGATTCCACTCCTCAAGAGAAATAAGATTCAGCCCGCCATGGGCTTTGGAGGAACAAACATCATCCCAAGCCACAGGAGCTTTCTTAGTAATAGTGGTTCCACCAGACCAAAGAAACGAACGACAAATGGAATTAATTTTGTGGATTACCTGTTTTGGGAGAGGCAAGCATTGCATCCAGTAATTTGCCACAGCGAAGGTCACACTACGAATCAATTGTAACCTGCCAGCATGACTAAGGAGTTTAGCACTCCAGCTGTAAATACGCTCAACAATGCGGTCTATCAGCGGCATATAGTGGTGGATGGAGAGCTTCTTGCTAGTGAGGGGAATACCAAGATAACGGAAAGGAAGAGAGCCATCAGCAAATGATGTTACAGCCCTGATGTTGTTTTTTACTAAGTCGTCCACCCCGCCATAATAGACTTTACATTTAGAGGGGTTAACAACAAGACCAGTAGACTGAGAGAAAGTTTGAAGCTTAGCCATAACCAATTCCACAGATATGACGTCCCCACGAGTAAAGATCAACAAGTCATCAGCAAAACTAAGATTGATGATATTAAGATGTTCACACTTGGAGTGGAAATTGAAGTTAGGAACCTTAGTGAGTTGTTGGAGAATCCTGTGTAAATATTCCATAACAATAACAAAGAGAAGAGGGGAGATGGGGTCCCCTTGCCTAAGCCCTCTCCTAGCTTTCATAAAACCAGTGTGCCTTCCATGAATGTTAAACTTGTAAGAAACAGAAGTGACACCTAACATAATCCATTGGATAAATTGATTGGGGAGACCAACTTCTCTCAGAATGTGTTGCAAAGCATGCCAATCCACAGTGTCATAAGCTTTTTGGAGATCCAGTTGCATCATACACTTTGGGGTGCCACCCTTCCTACTGTACCCTCTTATTAGCTCATAAGCCAATAAAATATGATCATGAATATGCTGCCCAGGCACAAAGGCAGCTTGACTAGTGCTGATAATGCTGCCTAACACTTTACTAAGTCTCATAGTCAAGATTTTTGAGATAACCATAAAGATAGTGGTGCAACAAGAGATAGGTCGATACTCTTTAATGGTCTTAGCTGCTGAGTGCTTAGGGATGAGAGTCACCAAAGTACTATTAACAGCACTATACATACTGTTTTCATAGAAGAATTCCCAAACAGCTGCTAGAAAATCCGTTTTGATAATGCTCCAGGTAGATTTAAAGAAATGAGCACCATAACCATCCAACCCAGGTGCTTTTAAGTCACCAATGCTCTTGAGGGCAGTGTAGATCTCCCCCTCCGTGATAGGGGTAATGAGAAGCTCTCTCTGATCACTAGAGATTTGAGGGCCAGTCCGCATAGCAACAATATCTATCCCCCTGAGATTATCATCAGCTCTGCCCATCAGATTACCATACAGCTGAAGCACTTCCTGCTCAATATCTTCATGATTAGTAAGCAGGGTACCATCCTCTTTGTAGATAGCTCGCAAGGCACATTGTCTATGTTTAGCTTTCAGGGAAGCATGAAAGTAGTGATTGTTCCCATCACCAAGCCGCAACCACTCAATTTTAGACTTTTGCATCAACATTTGCTCCTCCATCTCACTCCACTTGATGACTTCTTCAGTGCAAGCTTTGACTGTCATGATATGTTGGCCATTCAGTCTATCAAGTAACAACATACTGTGGGCATGTCTGAGGCTTTCTCTAGCTTTATCAAGAGTAATATGGATGCCAGTGAGAGGCTTGCTTATCTTTCGAATCACAGGCTGAAGTCTAAGAAGCTTCTTCCATAAGACAGAAAGAGGCTTACCAACCAGGGGGGCATTCCAACTTTGAGTAACACAATCAGAAAACTCCGGCAAAGTAGACACACAATTCAAAAACTTGAAGTGGGATTTTTTGGGAGGAGTAGACACAGGGCCAGTTAGGCAAAGAAGAGAGTGATCAGAGATGCCAGGATCCATTATGGTGAGAGTAGAGTCAATATTCATTTGAAACCAATCCACATTGCCCAAAACTCTGTCAATCCTAGAGTAGATAACTCCATCCACTTGCTTGTTAGACCAAGTGTAATAGTCCCCTAAGCTATCCATCTCAGAGAGCCCTACTTTATCCATCATAGAAGCAAAATCACTGTACTCGGATTCATGTACCATCCTACCACCAATTCTGTCTGCAGCTTTAAGGACATTATTAAAATCCCCCATCAAGCACCAAGGACCCTGTTGAGCATGGTGGATATCTTCCAACTCAAGCCATAAACGCCGTCTTTGATCAAGGTGATTCAAAGCATAAATGGCAGTAAACCAACTCAGAAAAATGCCATTAGTATCATATAGACCACAATGTATCATCTGGGTAGAACTTCTAACTAGTCTAACATCAATAATGCTATCATTCCAGTTCAGCCAAATCCTACCATTAGCATGATTAGTATAGTTATCTAGGTACTTACCAGTAAGCCGTAGCTTGGTGCGAATGCTATCAGCTTTGGTACATTTCACTCTAGTTTCAATAAGTACTGCAAGTGCAGGCCTAAGGCTTAGGAGACGGGAGCCAACCTCCCTAGCCTTACCTGCTTTATTTAGCCCCCTAGTATTCCAAGCAACTAACATTGGCCAGTGTCATGGAACACAAGGGTACCATTCAAAGTCCCAAGTGGTCCAAAACCATTGCTGCATTGAACTCTATTGGTAGGAGTATCTTCATTAACACACTTCCCTTTAGCCTTGCCACTACCTGATACAGTGGTCCACGTATCGGTCGTCTCAATAACTTGTTGTGCTGCAGGTGGAGGAGAAGGGGCACTCACCACAACCGGTCTAGGCTGCCACTGCTTTTGAACTTTCTTTGGAGGGTCAGGAGCACATAAGTGACCAATCTTTTGGCATTTGTCACAGAAAAGGGGTTTCCACTCATACTGCACCAGTTGCTTCATTGTGTTACCTTCACTATCTCTAATAGTAATATCATGTGGTAGGCATTGTGTTACATCCATCTCAATCAACATTCTAGCATATGAGACCCGAAGCTTATGAGCTGTACATGCATCAGTGACAAGAGGCTTACCAAGAGCACTTCCAATTTTGCTGAGACTTCGAGCACCCCAAAGGTATAGAGGAAGTTGAGGTAGCTTGACCCAAATGGGGAGGGTGCGCAGCATGTCTCGGTTGAGGCTGAAGTCAGGTTTCCATTCACGGAGCAGCATAGACATGTTACGAATTGTATAAGGACCCTGCATCAACACAGCATCTTTATCTTTGAATGAGTGGAACCGCAAAATAAAGTAGCCCTCCTCATTGTAGAACATATCAGGCAGCTTCACGAAATTCCAGTGTCGAATCATGAACTGTTTCACAGCTCCCATACTGAGGTCACCACCTAAAACATACATGATGAGGGAGGAGGCCCAAAATTTGACCTCAGATTCAACATCAGCATCGTCAATTTCAACCACAATTTCACCATCGACCCTTTTGGGGGAAACAAACTCCATAGCCAAGCCATTAGCAGGATTCCGATTGCCACTCAGAACATCAACCCAGAGTTGTCGTGCGGAATCAGAAGTGGGATCGGAAACAGAATCGGATTTCAGAGGTGGTACAGGGGTTTCATCTCGAGAAATCGCATCATCATCGTCATCCTCAGACACAGCTATCTCTGTAATCACGTTGCACGCCGGTGAGCTTTGCGCCGGTGGAAGGTTTGGTGTGCGACGGTGCGGTGACGGGGGTACCTGTTTGCGCGGCCGCCCTCGTCCTCTACCCATCGTTAAAACTTGGAATATTAAACGAATCGAAGCGACAAGGGCTGAATCTCAGTGGATCGTGGCAGCAAGGCCACTCTGCCACTTACAATACCCTGTCGCGTATTTAAGTCGTCTGCAAAGGATTCTACCCGCCGCTCAATAGGAATTGCGTTTCAAGGTGTCCCGCAAGGCTCATCCGCCTTACGAGGTCCACCAACGGCACGTGCCTCTGGGGGGCCAAGGCCCCCTACTGCTGGTCGGCAAGCGTATAGGAATTGCGTTTCAAGGTGTCCCGCAAGGCTCATCCGCCTTACGAGGTCCACCAACGGCACGTGCCTCTGGGGGGCCAAGGCCCCCTACTGCTGCTGGATGATTACTTTGGAGAATTTTTAAAATGATAGAAATTTATGAAGTTTTTATGCAATTTAAAATTAGAGAATTTAAAATGACACATAAACACTAGCAAATTGAAAAAAATTCCTTTATCTATACAATGTGAATGCTAAATTGGTTCTCTTAATTTTTTCAAATTCGCAAGTTGATCCCCAAATTTTTCAAAAACTTAAAATTGACCCTATACATTTTTAAAAATTGTAAATTGACCCCTAAATTTTCCCTGATATTGCAATTTTGTCCCTAAAATTTTCAAAACTTGTAAACTGGTCCCTATTTTCAAATTTAATTAAAAAAAATATAAGTAGCTCAAAAATGTTAACAATAATTTTTATTTTATTTTTCCTATTCAAAAGAAAACATTTAGATATTTGAAAGTGAAATGTACACTTAAACTTCTTTACCAACAAATCATGAATACAAGAATTATATACAATTATATGCACAATCTTCTTCCGATCACAACTAATTTAGATAAAAACTTTTGTGCCGTCGGAAGGACCGTTAAGAACAGAAAAAATAGAAGTATAATGTCCTCATAGATATGTTACATGAGATATCTCATGCCAAATCAATAGACATTAGTAGACTTTTCATGACTGTCAAACTCTCTACTTAATTTG
The DNA here is from genome assembly GCA_030408175.1 of Trifolium repens. Lineage (NCBI taxonomy): Eukaryota > Viridiplantae > Streptophyta > Magnoliopsida > Fabales > Fabaceae > Trifolium > Trifolium repens. The sequence continues at coordinate 8,071,315 of CP125839.1, forward strand.
AGAAGGGAATTGAAGTTGCAAGATGTCTAGATCATAGATACATAATTCACTACAGTGTTGGCGAACAGCGAATTGGTTCGCACATACTAGTTCGCGATACTTTTACGTATTGGTTCATCATAATTTGTGAATCAATTTACAGAAACACACACCAAATAATAAAGAAATGACTCGGGGCCGTCCCAACAGAATATGATGCCTAAAATGAAAATTAAAATGGTGCCTAACAAAAAAAACTATATTTTTTAAATGATTTTTTTAAGAAATAATAACAAAATATTATATTTCACAAAAATTAAACTAAATATTTTTTTGGTAAAAAAGTTTAATATATATCAACTATATTATGTATTATAATTTTAAAAAAAAAAAAACTCTATTTTTTTAATATATATATATATATATATAGGGGAACTTTCAAGTGAGAGTGGTTTTAAAATGAGAGGGTGTGAGGATTAAATCACAACCCTTGATCAAATGAAATAGTTACAACTGCACGCACATGATTACTGCTCTCATCCTTTTTCACCCTTTCTTCGTCCTTTCGGTTTCAATTCCTTTTCTTTCTATTTTCTTTCAAAATTGACTGTCACTACTTCATTTCTGCAAGACAAACTGAACAAGGAACACGATGTGAGAGAATGGTTTAGGAACAGATTTACAATCACCCACTCATGGCCTATGCAACAGAGAGAACGAGAGAAGGGATAGGAAGAGGCGTACGAGGAGTGTTTTGTTTATGGAAAGCACACGCTAAATTTTTAGTAAGAAATTAAATTCAAACTGTTAATTTAGATCTAGTGGTTATTATTTACTCCTCTCATCTCTCACAATAAAAGTTCCTCTCATTTGAAAGCTCCCCTCCTATATATATATATATATATATATATATATATACTAGTTTCTTACTCACTATTACTATTTTCATTTAACTTTTTGTTTTTGTTTTTTATAATTTGGTGAAAGAAATTGGTTACATACTTCAAAAGAAATTGGTTTCATTTTACTACTTTATTATTAGAACATAAAGTAAAATAACAAAAACTCTACTATAATATAAACGGGCAAAAAAACAAATATTTTTTTTTATTTAAAGACAAACTGAAGTGACTCTAAAAATAAAAAAATAATAAGAAAAAAGTACAATTTATAAAAAAAAAAGAAAAAAAAGGATACAAAACATAAAAATACGAAGAAAAAAATTAGTTAAAGAAAATTTACGCATAAAAATAAGAATAAACCATGATAAAAGATAGATATAAAAAATAGTAACTCAGTCTTACATATAACAACTTATCAAAAATAAAAAAGGAAGTTATAACAACTTAAAAAAATAGAAGAACCTAAAGATGCATGGGAAAAAAGGAAAAGATTAAGTAAACTTGTATAAAAAAGATGGAAAAAACTTAGGTGCTTTTCGTTTGGTTCTTAACATAAAATTCATATTTTGTGGATATAAAAAACTTTGAGAAAATCATGAATTTGAGGAAATTGTAGTTTTTATGTTAAGAATCATGCAAAAAGCATCTAAAGAAATGCACCTAAGTTTTATCCAAAAGGAATATCATGTCTACAATAAAAGATTAAGAACAAAAAAATAGAAACAAAAATACAATATATAAATGTTTATGTTAATATAATGATGAACTTAAATATCAAATATAAATCAATAAGCCCGCGCATTTGTAAATAATTTTCTTAAATAAACTAATTTGTTTCACAAACTCACTACTGTGATGATATTAATATTTTTCATCATATAATTTGTTTTTGTTTTAACTAAATAAATTTTCTAATTCATAGCTTATCGATTTATATATTAGAACGTACCACAAACTAAAATAGGGTACCGACTATGTATACCCCCTACACACCGAATTCTTTCAAGGTTACGTACCACGTACCCGAAACCGTAACACGTACCGAAGTGAATTGTGAACCAGGTGACTATGGTCTAGATAAAACAAAGTTTCCTTTTGAATCTCTAATACCAGTATTCAGAACAAAAGAATTCATAACGATTCTCTAAGCTTCTGGATCATCTGATCCCTTGTTAGCACCATAAGTGATCGAACTATGGATTACTAAGACCTCTTCCCTAAAAACCAAAGTGCTAATGCCAATAAAAATAACATTAAAAATTTAAAAATAACATTAATTTAAAATAATTTCTTGCTAAAGTGATACTCTGTAAACTAGTAGAAACAGAGTTTTACATACATACTACTGTACTAGAAAATGATTTTATTTGATATTTGCCTATGCCACGAAATGTACATTATTGAAATTTGAAAGAAGTGTGGCTTATGATCGGGGATGTCAACGCGACACGGAATGTGTGGAGGATGTTAAGCCTTGCACATAAGATGATAAGAATTACTTTTATCTCAATGCATTTGTTAGGAGCTAAGCCTTGCACATAAATCATGTTTTTTCTTTGGTGAGACCTACGCCATTCTTTGATAATTTAGGATTATTTATCAAACAATCAATGAAAACAAACTACTATATAATTAGATTTATATTTGGTATCCACAATTAATTTTTAACCAACTTTTACTACATATACATATATGACTTATTCTCACTGTTTGTTGGTAAATATCCTAAAATTATCAAACAATGTAGAAAAATCTTTTTCCTTTTTCAAAAGAGGTGGAATGAGTTTCACCAAAATTCGAATCCAGAATATCGTAGCTCTTTGTGTAAATTTCACATGGAAACTGTCACTTTCTCTACTGACAAAAAAATACAAGTACATAGATTTAAAACTAATTTACACTCAAACCACCCTCCAAAACACCGTTCATATATATATATATATATATATATATATATATATATATATATATATATATATATATATATATATATATATATATATATATATATATATATATATATATATATGTGGAATTAGGTGCTTCATATCAACTTTGTTCATTTGAATGAAATTCAACACATACCAAGAGCATTATCCGTAAGTCAAACCATAATACACACTGATTCTCAAACTCTAGAGTTTACCTTAATTAGTGTAGTAAAATTGTGTCCATCAACAATGAACAAGCAAAACAAAACAATGTATTTTTTTTCTTTCCAAAAATAATCAATTGTTTTCGTACTTTTGCCAACATAGTAACATAATAATGCACCTCTTTAATATATAGAGCCTAGACCTCTGTTCCTTTGCCTTGTAAAGGAACCTCTTCTTCAAGCTTGAAACATTTTCAACACAATGAGTTGGTTGTGTAGAGGTTGAACCGGTTGAAAAACAATGATCCATGTTCTGTGGTGGGTGTCCTTAATTAATATATGTCTCTATGAAGGTAATTAAAAAGGGTAGGTAGATACTTGACAAAGATAACTCAGTGACATAAAATTTGAAGTTCAAAGTATTGGTGAGGGTGAGGACATGTATGTGTGATAAGAGAAATTGTGTGACTATGATGTGAGCTATGAAGAGGAACAAGGTCATCAATGTGAGGAGTAAATTGTTTATGGGCCAAGGAACTTGTTGTCCTATTACTAGTACGAAGAATCTTACAATATGGCCATCCAAGTGGGTTCAAGATTGGCCCATAAGAAATCTAAAGATGTGGTGGAATGTAACTGAAGAAGTTTAATTTTTGAGAGCCCCCACCCACACACATAGTATGCTTTCGGATTTATCGATTCGGAAGGAGTAAAAAAACACTATTTTCTGTGTATGAATGAATAAATTTAGATAATGTATTCAGGATCGACGTCTCAACTATTGTCGTCAAGAAATCCCCCCATATCATAAGGTATTACATATATTCCATAATCCAATAATGTCTGGTTTATATGAGGAATAGTCGTAGTAGGATTTGCTAATAAAGAAGGATGTCTTAGGATACAATTTGCACATATTTAAATTGCCTAAGCATACAATCAAACAAGTGTGGAAAGATATTTTGAACGCCGCTCTTAATTCATCCTAAGTACCAACAAATATCCTAAAGCGGACAAGTGTGGAAAGATATTTTGAACGCCGCACCTAACTCATTTTGAGTACCAACAAATATCCTGAAGCGGACGCACTGCACAATGGTTGTTGTATAAAGAGAATAGTAGAATACACAACCATTGACCTCCATTCTATCCAAATTACTCGGGTATGCAAATGTGACAAGACACTCAATCATTAAACAAAGAAAGTGAATTGAAATTTGTGAGTTGAAATTACGTCATGTGTCATACATCAGCATGTGGAACTGGATAACCAGAGTCTTTAAAGACTAGAAAATATTCGGACTCCCCCATGCAATGTTCCAACTCTGCTTCAACATCATTTTCTTTAACTCCCAAAAACTCAATCAACAACTTCATTTTGCATTGTCGTATATGTGAACATCTTACCACTAATGAAAATATGTCCCAAACATGACATATCGTCCAATGTCACCATCATCTTCCCAATTGGAAGATGAAAACGAAAGAGTAGGAAGAAGTGATTTATGTTTATACTTATAGGAATACATAAACCTGTAGTTTCAGTATATATTTATCGTTAAGATTCACAAGTTTATATCTCCCAGTAAATATAAATTTGTAGACAAACCTAGACTTACACTAGTAGGTAAAATTCCACCGGTTTATATCAGTAGTAGGTATTATTAAGAGTATTTTTGAAAATTTGGAATTTTGAGTAATGGGGGATAGGGAGTGTGGGTGGAGGGACGAAAAACAATTTTCAATTGGGGTTCCAGCCCAGCCCATCCCAGCCCATCCCAAATATTAATATTTTTTTTTGTTTTAACTACATTAAATATATAAATATATTGTTAAATAATTACACATGAATAAAAGGTAGACGAGCAACAAACTGTGCCGCTAAATCTTTTTGTATAATAAAATCTAATCTTTGGAAAATTAAATTTATAGACTTGGGCGACACAATATTACTATGTACGACCTTTTGAACTCTTTTCAAAAGAATTACAGTATCTGGTGCTAAAAACCAAAAGTATCGAATATTAAATACAATCTAAATTTTGTTTTTTTGAAGAAAAATAAAACATAATCTAAAATTAAAAAACAAAAAATCTGTCTAATATTTGATTAATTAATTAATTAATTAATTAATATACTCTGGAATGGAACGTCGTCGTTTGTTTAAGGAAAAACCAAACACAGCGCAGCTTACTTGGTGACGAAGCGATAGAAGGCTTAAACAAAATGTATAAGTAGACATTCCGTGTTCAACTCAAACAGAACAACCAAAAACTAAGGATATCAACAAACCCTAATTTCAATTTTATATATATTTATAAATCTTTCCTTCCAATTCCTCAATTTCTTTTATTCATTCAGATTCACAAACCCTCAATTCGATCATCGATTATTATTATTTCCTTGTGAGTTTCATCAAATTAGCTTCTTCTTTTTTTCTTCAATTCGATCATCGATTATTATTATTGTTTTCTAATGTTTTTGTGTGTTTGAAATTTGCAGCGATTTTAATTGCTCTTCTAATTTAATCATGTCTAAGGCATCTTTCAAGACTCAACATCCTTTTGGTACTTTTTTTTTTTAATATGATTTATTATTTAATTCAATTTCTTAGTTTGGGGTTTTATTGGGTATTGTAACCTTTTGATTGTTTGAATTCAAACTCAATTCTTTGTTGTATAACAATCATATTTTTCGGAGAATTTTTTTTAAGGAAAAAAATTAAACTTTTCCCGTTGATATGATTGAAATTTATTTATGGAACCCTATGTATGATGACGATGAACTTTAGCTATGATTGAAGAATCAACATGTTTTAGGTTTACCTATGTAGTAACATAGACATAGACATCACACATAGACACTGACAGTCTGACACTGATAATAATTTACAAAAATAGAAGTAATTGAATTGGTGTTGTGTCTGACATGTTCGGACACACCCCCTTCAGTCTAAGGTATCGGTGCTATATAGGTGTTTACTACGTTAACGTAACTATTTTTTTTTTCGTATGAGTTTTGAAAAACTTGTGTTCATTAGACTTGAATAACAGTTTGATGGTTTATTGTTTTGTGCGTGACAGAAAGGAGACAGGCTGAATCTACTCGTATCAGAGAGAAGTATCCTGATAGAGTACCTGTAAGATGATTATATTCAGTAATATGTTGTGTATTTGTTTATTCTTTCTTAATGCACACATGCTGAAATATGGTGTTTGTGTGCAGGTGATTGTGGAGAAAGCTGGAAGAAGTGACATTGCAGACATTGATAAGAAGAAGTAAGTGATTTTCTTACGCCATTACTTACTATGTTTGTTTTAGTTGGTACTAAGACATGAGAATATTTTTTCGGTCTTGATGCTTTTGTGAAGATTTTGGAAGGTTCCAATTATGTATTGTTTGTTACATAAATCGAGTTGTAGGCTTGTAACTGGTGTAAGTAGTCAAGTATGATGTGAAACAGAATGCAAAATTTATATTCTTGTTGCATATAGTATTTGGCCGGCCTTAAATTTCTGATCACTGTATTAGCACATTTGGTCTCTGGCACCACCAAATCCTTGGAATCTACTGCCATATTTTATTTAGATTTTTAGTTTAAAGATCAATTTAACAGAAAAAGGAATGTAGTTGATTAATAATATAAAACCAAGTCTCTACTTTGGATATTTCTGGTAATTTGGTTTGAGAAGGATGGTGCATATGTATCTTTGGAATGGCTTGACTAAGTTTTGATTTTGAGGAATTCTTCAGATTTATCCATCTTGAGTTCTTGACAATAAGCATTCCTCCAAATAAGACTAGTTTAATATTTTCCTGAGTATCTCTTGAACATTGAAGCATATCAGCTGAAGAGATGAGTATTGGCAATCAGAGGATAAACTATGTTTTTTCCGATCTTCCAATAATCAAATACTAGTATATATATTATCTCGATCACTGCATATTTTCATGCTTTGGTGGATTAATTTTTTTAACTAAAAGGCATATATGCCTATTAAAATTTAATTAAAAAGAAAAATAAGAGAAATTACAACTATTGGGGACTAGACCAAAACCCAATATAAACAGCCAAAGGCATAAACAACATAGGTCTCGTTGAAAAACTTACCACGAAAATCCAAAGGGATAAAAGAGCGAATGAAAGAAAAGAACCCTTGAACATGCTTTGGTGGATTCTTAATTGGTCTATTCTTGTTGTGTTGCTGTAGGTATCTTGTCCCAGCTGACTTGTCTGTTGGTCAATTTGTTTATGTTGTCCGCAAAAGAATTAAGCTAAGTGCAGAGAAAGCTATTTTTGTTTTCATCGACAACACACTACCTCCAACTGGTAAGTTATCCAACCTTACAAAATGATGTATTTGCCAGTTTGGTAGTAATTATTAACTGAATCCCATGTTGTTACAGCTGCTTTGATGTCTGCTCTATATGAAGAACATAAGGATGAGGATGGCTTTCTTTACATGACTTACAGTGGAGAGAACACATTTGGATCCCACTAGGCATAATTTGAGATAACCTTGTGTAAATAGCTCCCATCTCAGCAGTCAATTGTCAAATACATACATGGCCTTATGCTTATTGCAATGCTGCACTTTTTAATTATTTTCGTTATCCGAAGTTATGAATTCTAAATTTTCAATTTATGAAGTTAGATTTGGTTACTGCACAATTTGAATTCTCGGTTGCTTGGTTTCAGTAATATTATATACTTTATGGTGTTATTTTTGGATGAAAATTACAGAAGTATTTAATACAAAGATTTTATAGTAGAGTTGCTTTTGCTTAAAAAAACAATGCATGGTACAAACCTTAATTTTCATAAATCTCTATGGTGGGGTGCATTATACTACACAACTAATAACAATTTTGAGTCTTTGACTGTTATTTGGCTGACCTATATTGTAACTAACTAGTTCTATCATTGGAATTAACCAAGTCAACATAGTTAGATCTGTAACTAGCTGAATCAAATCAGTTAGAGGGATTCACTCCTTATACTAACCACTCTATTCATTTGACATTTTCAATCAATGAAGTACATTCAATTGTTTCCATAATTTCTCTCTGCAGTTTCCTTCTCAGTGATAGTTTAGGTTTCTGATATGGGGTGGATTCTATAGTGGAGCTCACCTTTATAGGTGGTCCATGATGGACCACAATTTTAAACCATTAGATTAAATAGGTTTCACTGATCCTAACATCTATCTACAACACTAGATTGCAAAGTTACTTTTCTCTTTCACTCAGACCACCACAAGCCCCATATGAATGCAATTAGACAAGTTTTGTGAGCATAATTTTTTTTGTCTGTAATAGCATCATGTTTGAATACTAACATTTTATGCAATAAAACCCTTGACTTAATCAATCCCTAATTCTGTACAAATTGGATGGAATGATTCAAAAAGCATAGATTAAAAAATTTAATTGAAGTTTTCACCCCACCCCCAACACATTTTGTTGCTCATAGGCTTTATGTGCATAGGGAGGTTTCTTGTTTTAATTTGGCTATTGTTCAGATTTCTTGTACACCAGCACTTTTTCTTTCACTTCCAAATTTGAACATTCAGACCTAATCTTAGCAAAAACAAAGATTTTAATCGACCTATGTGGTGGTAGATGAGTGAGAAATGGTCGCTTTTGACATTGAGTGGTGAGCATAAGGAGACCATGATGATGCCACCTCTCATAGATGAGCGAGCAACAAGACGACAGGCTGCTTGTGGCGGCTGCATGAGCATTAGGCAAAGCTAATAGGAGATGGCAACGACAGGCAACTTGTGGCCGCTGCTTGAACACTATAGGTAAAGCCAATGGGAAATAGGAGAATTTTTTGTGGTAATGATGTATAATTACTAATTAGATATGACAGGACTTAAATCTAACTGTAAATTACAAAAAGAAATTAAACCACTATCGACTACCTATTATGCTTGTTCATGTTGACATTGCCTCTAATATGGTGTCATAGTTTCTTTGATCCAAAAACCAGGACTTTCTCATAATTTACCTAAAATTCCAAGAGATTCTGCTCAAAATCAAGTGGATTTAACAACAAATATAAATCCAAATTCTGAAAATCTTTTTTTTCAAGATTTCGTACAACGAATTACTCTAAAATTTACTGAAAAGAACTTCCTATCTTGTAAGCTCTAGTAAGTTGAAGGAATCATTCGCATTCAATCGTAACGTCAAATATTCCTCCATGATTTCTCTCTGAGCAAGATTGCAATCTTGATGTTGAAAATTCAGCGTATAAAGGTTAAGATTAGCAAGATTCATTGATCTTTTTACGCCTTTTATGCACTATTTCTAACTTTCTACAAACATGATTCGTGCAATGGCATCAAATCTTGGACGATTTTCACAAAAGTTTCTGCATGCAAATGTACGCTGAATTGTGCTAACTCAAAACTGAGTTGAAATCCATCGCAAAATGTTTTTGTTTCATTGTTGAGTATCTTGAATGAATTTAAGCTATTGTTGACGTTCTTGAATCAATTGGACATCATATCATGCATCATGACCAACTTGTGCGCTATAATAGAAGCGGACAATTAGTTGCAATCTATGGATTAAAACTAAAACTGAAATTCGCTTAATTCGATATAGACAAAAAAGTAAACAATCAATGTTGGTTCAATTTCCCGACTTATGAAGCACAAACATCATTTTAACTCATACTAATCAATCTTAGAAGAATGTTTTGATCCGAAAGGAAACACTTTAAGTCACTCAAGCAATTTTGTTTAAGAAATTTAATTTAATGCTTAAATATAGTGGAAGGAATCTTGTGAATTTTATTTTCATACTATAGAGATATAAAAAGTTTTACATTGTCCGCAAATCATAACCAACTCTAAATACGATTTTATAATAATTATTATAAAAGTCAAATATTTTTAATAATTTAACGGTTATAATTAATTAACCGTATAAAAACTAAAGTCTTTACACCAATGATGTATCTAAATCAAATCGGATTGAACTTTACACTCACATTATAGCCCCACAAAACAGCCACAACATCATCTTGTTAATATTGTCATGAAGACACCCGACAAATCCTTTGGTGCTTGAAAGTTACCAAAATGTAAACTAACCAATTGACACATGACATGTGACATGGTGCAATGATCAATTACTAGGAAATTAGGAATAATTAAACAACATCATTGTAGTAATCAAAATAATATGAAAGGAAAAGTGCAAATTCAAATAGTAGAATTAGAAAAATTAGAATTGCATGCAAGCTAGTTGGATTGGATCCACCCAAAAATTATATGGATGTTCTCTTTTTCTTAAAGTGGTTTGTGATCCATTTAACACAAATAGAGGCACCACTTTTAATCTTTTCAAGACCAATTGTAGCAATTGCTTTGGCTTTAGTGAAACCAGCCTTGGCACTTGTATTCTTGTTGTTGTTGGTGGTGTCTTTTTGGGATCTTGTGTCAATCTCTTCATAATCTCTAGCTCCAATACCACCAGCACCCCATTGATCTGCCCAACTTCGTGCTTCACTGGCCATGTTTTCTGGATTATATATATATATATTAGGACCATAAAACAAGAATACTAATCATTAAACCTTTGTTAGATTTATAGTGTAATCTCAATAAACCAATAATCTAGAAATATACTCCTATTATCCTATATATAAGGAGGACATTGATTTAAGTGTATTAATGTGTATTTGGTTCTACGGTAAAAAAAATTAATTAAAATTGAACTGGCTTTAATAAAAGTGAGTATAAGGTATAACATTTTATGTTTAGATACGTTTAAATTGAATTATAAATTCGATTAAAAAATTTATATTTGGCTTAATTTTAGTGGCAATTGCATGTATCAATGGTAATTAAGAACACCCACAACCCACAAAATCAATGTTAAGTTTTAAGGATCACATTTAGCCCTTGCAAAAGTGAATTCAAACATGCACTAATTCTCTAAATTTTTAAAATAAAGTTTTGAGCTAGATAGAGCTAGCATTTGTGAATGGATAAAAGCCTACTTTTGTTTAATTTCTAATATATATAGGAACTTTTCAATTAAATTATAGTTTTCACTTAGAAAAAAAAAATGCTTATGAGCTAACTTTTAAATTTGTAAGTTGAATAAGAAAAAAAAATGGAGAAGCTAGCTAGTTTCAACTTATATCAAAAGTAGCAGTTCTTATTACAAAATTGTTTTAGCAATTTATTCAAACTAACTCATAAGTAGGTGTTAGAAGACTTACATGTTCTTAATTCATATTCTTAGATATGTTATTGTCATGCACTAGAAGTATTAAAAAGTACACATATTTGCTAAGTTTTTGTTTTGAAAATTGAAACATCAATGCTTTAGAGTCAGAGACATAAATAGTACCTCGTATGACTTAGTTGGGATTGATGCAGATTGAAGACCAAGGAATTAAATGAAAGAGAAGTGTAAGTGAATGAACTTGAAATTATATACTAGACATTCCACTTATTTGCTTTTTTTTTTCTTTTGTAATTTTTATATATTTATCATTTCATAGCAAAATTTGCCAACTCACCTATTTGATATTTAATCCTTGGCTATATCATATAGTAGTGATACCTTGGCCAGCATAAATTACCATGTGAATTAGTAGTACTAGTCTTGTTTAGCTAGCATTGTTATGACTAATTCTACAAGACCAAATCTATTTGCCGTTCAATAGTGTTGGGAATTGCCACCAGGATTTTCTACTTCCATCAAGGACAAAACTTAGGTCATATTTTATTACACGTACCTTAAATGGAATTTTTCAATTGATTTTGAAATTTAATATTTTTTTTATTGTATTATTGATTTTTTTTAGGTATACTATTGCATTGATTTCTCAAGTTCTAGCTTGTAATATTTTATTGTAATAGCATCCAATAACCGACACAAACCGGAGCGGATGGATGACTGAATCAGAGCTATTTTATTGCGATGTGTTGCGACTACATAGGTGGTGGTGTCTAAGGACTCTAAACATTTAAGTAAGTCATGGTTTTATGAGAGTCGAGAGTTTAATTTGAATGAGAGAATGTACTTTTCACCATGAGATTCTTTTATAGGTGAGGTGTAGGGCGTGCAACGATCAAAGGTGGTTGGTCAATTGTGTGAATCTCAGTGTGATTTGTGGACCAGGGTTAAATGATGATCAAAAAGCGATGATTTGATAAACAGGATATCATTGTGTGTCATGGGACACTATAATACTTGGTCGTCGTTTGGTTCGATGTTTAAACCATCATTCTCACGTATGAATGTCATTTTAACTATGATTTTGTGTAGTTCAAACACATAATAAAAACGTCCAATTCACCGTCAAAACAAACACACATTAGTCTTTTGGAATCGGCCTTGACTCAGTCCACAACATCACACTTTTAAGGCAAAAAAGAACCTGCATTCATCAAAATCTAATTAAAGTAAAGAAAATATTTTTACTCTTTAAAGTTACTGTAAAATGCAATGTAAATATCTTCATACTTTCTTTATTGATACTAGTATTTTCTATTAAAGTATAGTCTTGTGAGATTTAAGAGGGGACCCAGCCTTTAAATTTATTGGAATCAAAGATTTGCTTCAAGGGTTACTATCAAAACCTTAAAGAAGAAAAGGGAAAGGCTAGTCCAAAGAATGGGGGAAAAAAGAATAAAGAATATAGGGCAATGTCTTCTTAACTCTTGGGAGACTGAATCTTGTATGCAGAGACAAAGTAAAGTTACGTGGAGCCTCATTCAAACAATCAAACATATACCACTAAAAATTAACAAAAAAATAGATACAAAATTCCACAAAGTTCAATTGTGAATAAAGAGGGTCATATACGTTGTCTCACCTTTATTTATTCTCAAGGTATGATACAATTAAACATCAAACATTTCTTGTTATTGTTCATTTGTGCTTCAAGTGTACAAATGGGTTATAGTGCAAGACTTGAACAGTGTCTTTATGCAAATATATACACATTTATTTAACAATGAATTACGTGTTGAATTGGGTTTGCTATTAAGGCAATGCTACTTTTGACAAATTAAGTTATTCTCCTTTGACCATTTTGCTCAATTAGCATCTGATTTATTTATTTTGAAGAATCAATACATGTTTGATTGCAATATAATAGTGTAGTAATCCTAGTATCATCTTTTCCTTATCTTGCCACTAAAAAAGTGGAAAGAGGTGGGATAGTTATTAATACTACAGCAAATATGCCAATACAAAATTGATCAAGGATTATGGCTTATGGGTGAAATTGGATTACGTAGTTACTACTCTCAACAGTCCGATCTAGATGAACGGCCGAAATTGTTGAACAATGTTAAAACTGATATGTAATCTAGACGGTTCAATCTCAAATCAACGGATGTAATCAATTACTATGTGTAATGGTGTGTTTTTGCTACAGCAAATCTGAATCCATTTATTCCTTATGGGTGACATAATTGCTTGTGTGGAAAGAGGTGCAGATGGACGGTACTTCTATTCTATTCAATTCAATTTGGTCCATATTTAATATTTCAAGGTAACCATAAACATTTCTATATAATGTACTAGTAATGCCTGTAATATATAAACAAAACTGTGAGAAAAAAAGTACAGTTGTAAGTGTACTCTTCAACAATTTGCTGCAAAATAACCCTCTGTGAAGTATGAACACAATTAAAAAAAAAAAAAAAACAGTTGATTTAAATAATATAATAAAATAAAAATTAAATTAAACAGGGATATATCTACATTATGGATGCAATGGAACTAAGTTACCATAATTCATTTCTAGTTCAATTTTTCACTTGGATCTTCTCAAAGACTTAGACTTGTTCAATTTCTTTGACTTATCATCTCCACTATTACTCCAAGTATATCCCTCAGGAATAACAAAAGGATCTAATTCCAATGCACCAGAAGTGCTTTTTTGTTGCTGCTTATTAATCCTTGAACTACCTGATTGACTATTATTTCTTCTCAACCATGAAGATGTAAATGAAGAGTAATGAGTTTCTGGGTTTTGTTGCTCATCATCATTATCTGAAGCTATCAAATGTCTTGGACTTGTGAATGGTGTGTAGAATTTCTCAACAGGTTGAAGATCCACGAACTTTGTGAACGTGATCACCACCCTTACCGTAGGGACCACCGGAATTGCTACCTGACCACCACCATGTCACAGATATCAATAACACAATATTTTCATCACTGTCTTTTCATAAATCAAATCATTCATCAATTTTCATAATGCTTTTGACTCTTTAGAAATTTAAAATAAAGTCAATTATTAAAGATTTTTTTAATGATATTTAGGACAAAACTCCTACCGAAAAATACAAATACTAAGGACAAAAACTTATATAGTACAGCTTCTTTTCTTATGCTTTGTTTTGCAGTTTACAAATTATTGTACTCTCTTTTACATCAATGCAAAATTTTAATATTTTAAAAATATTTATCGAATTCAACATTTTATAAACTAATATGTGAATAGTATATCTAGTCAAAATTGGATCATTTAAAATAGGATGGAGGAGTTAAACCGTATCAACTTAGGGTGTGTTTATTATAAATGTCATATTTTTAGTATTTGGCTCATAAGTTTATGATATAAAAAAACAAAATTGTCTAGTAAATTTTTTCCTCGCCTTATAATTTATTTTTACTAACTTAAAACTTGCAACATACTATTTTTTTGTCTCAATTTTACCTCATCTTACTTGGAAAATACTAATATTAATTAAATATTTTATATCATTTATATTTACAAGTTAGTTCAATAGCTAATTTTGTGAAACACAACAAATTCACTTAACTAGCTTATCCGCCATAAGTTATTCGTTATAAGATCATCCTGTATGATTTTTTTGTCAAGTAACCTAATGACTAGACTCATCATATACATTAGCGGAGAAGTGCGAAATTCAGATTGAAACCTCAACCCTTTTAATAATATTTCTAATATCTACCAATTGAACTACATTATAGATCACTTGCTATAAATTAACTTATCACATCAACTATCTATATTTTGTTTTATTTTTGCTAAACATGAACCTTAGTCTCCTAAGTTAACAATTTGAAACTAAATCAATAATGTTAGGGATGCATTTGAAAACCTATCCAATCAGAAACAAACTTGGTTAACATTTTACATTTCTAACAAATGTTTTGAAATATTGATTGATAATATGAATGAATTGGTATAATCTTAAATTGAGCCATTCAAAAATCTTAAATTGAATATTTTCTCCTATCTTGAATATTTCCTCTTAAATTAACACATAAAATCATAAATAGAACATTTTAAAATTCAAAACTAGCTAAAAAAAACAACAAATACTTCAATAAACACAAATAGTAATAATACCATTAAAAAAAAAAGTTTTTCTGTTCTGAGATTTGACAGAATCATGCTTAAATTTAGACAAAAGCTGCAATATGAAGCTTTAAAAAGAGCTATGGTGTCATATTTTGTCAAATTTCACTTTAATCCAAAACATTCACTTAATTAATATTTTATTTGCAATCATATGGGTCCCAACAAAACACAAAAAGCAACGGTCAACTGATTCATACCTTAACCGGAAAACTCCCCGGCGGGAACTTCGTCGTCAGCAAATCTCTCATCCTCCTCACAGCTTTCACCTTATTAGCCAAAATATCTAACAATGGCAACAACTCCTCTGTTTTCAACGGAAATTGCTCCGTCAACCACACCGACGGCCGTAAACTCTTCATATACTCCTTCTCCTTAACCGGCGGCGGAAGTTGTTGTGCTAATCTAACCGTTGCAGAAGATTTTCTAGGCGGTTGCATTATCCCTGAAGGCATGTCCACGCTTTTTCTACCTAGTGGGACCCACTCTCTATCTTCTCGAACGAAACTACTGTGTCTTCTTTTGTCAGTTTCTATTGGCATTCCAAAACTTGGATTCTCCGCTACAAGAAAACCGTCTTCATCTTCATCTAATTCCAACGGTATAACTTGCTCTGTACCAGATTCTGCAGCGGAGACTTTTCTTGACTTGAAACTGAATAGCACGTTTTGCACTTCGTAAACTTTCGCTTTCCATTCACCTACGTTTTCCGTTTTCTCTTGTTTTCTCCAATTCGTTCTTCCTATTAGTTCTGCTTTAGTTACATCCATTCCCGGCCGGTAAACGCTGGTTTGCGCACAGAATCCGGCGACATCGGAATCACTCATCGGAGCTCCGGCGTTTTCAAATGCATCGAAGATTTTCCGATCGTCGCGATTTAGAACAAGCAACGAACCGGAAGGAACGGCGTGATTGTAATCGCCGTCACCGAGGAAGAGAAAACTCTGATCGGCGCGTTGGATCTTGAGACCGTCAAATCCAGCAAGTGAAGTATCAGCGCGTAGATTACCATCGCGTTTCCAGATTTTGTAAGTATCCGACGGAGCGATCTTTCCGACGAACGGAATTACAGAGCTCTCAAAGTGAAACGAGATCTCCATGTAGAAATCACGCATACGACGAAGAACAGCAACAAGACGAGGTAAACGGCGGCGCCATTTCGCCCAAGCGGAACGATGATGATGACGAACAAGAACAACAGAAATTTCAGTTGCTCGTCGGCATAAAGCTTCCTGAAGAGGATTCCAACCGGCGGCATTATGTAGAGAAACATCAGCGCCGGCGGATGCAAGAATTTTAGCGGCGGAGAGATCGTTAAGACGAACAGCAAGATGGAGAGGAGTTTCTCGGAAAGGAACGTCACGGCGGTCGAGTACGGCGGAGATTTTATCAGCGAGTTTTTCTTGATAGAGCGAGTCGGACTCAGTATGAATCTGAGTCGGGTCGGGTAAACGCGGAAGAGTTGAGATGATTCTAGAAAGTGTTGAATGGTTTCCGATTACAACGGCGTAATGAATTGGACTATGTGCGTATTGTTCGGGTTTTAATTCATGAAACGACGTCGTTGGAGTGTTTTTCTTCGCCATTTCAATCTCAATCATAACAAATGAAATTTTGAGAGAGAAGAAAGAGTGTTAATGTGAATATGAATATGCTATGGTTAATTTCAGGGTTTTGGGTTCACGTCTTCTCTGCGGTTTTATTCTCTATGGGTGTTACTAAAAACCTTTCGTTATGTTAATAAATTATTTTTTTATTGTAATAAAATCAATTACTTAATAATTAATTGAGAAGTAACTCTTTCGTCCAGGTGGAAAGATAACTGCAGAGGGTACAGTTTCATCTTTTATTCTATTTTTTTAATTTTTTTATAAAATTTTATTCTATTTTTATTTTATTTCATTATTATTGTTATTTTATTTTAATTTTAGTTTTGAATAAATTATTCATGGTACTGTTCTGATTTTATTTTTGGATAGTACTGTTCTGATCTGATTGATCACTGTAGCATAATTTATAATTTATTGAACATGCGTGGAGAATTAGATGGATAGTATAGTACTGTTTGGGTTTAGATTTGTCGTTTGTAACCTGTACTAACCTATAGCATAAAATATCAACATAAATGGTTTAATGAATGAAATAATATCATTTTACTATCGAATAAAAATAAACTAAAAAAAGTTCTGTTGTGATAATATTCCTATTTCACTCTATAAAATATTTCATCAGTCAATTATACACATTTGCTTGTCTCAATAAAGATGATGAGATTAAAATAGAAATTTATTATTTTTAAATAATAATTATATAAAAATTTAATACTTTTAATTATTATTGTTTATAAAACAATTACTTTAATAATATTACACTTAATTAAAATTTAGGTCTATATTTTCATCCACTCGTAAAATTGACTTTTTAACAAAAATTTTATTTTTAATTGTCAAAATATAAAATAGGCTTTTTACCAAAAACAAAAAATATAATATGTTCAAATCTTACATGTTTCACCACATTTGTTTGCTTGAAAAAAAATAATTTTAGATATTTCCAATCTAAACAAACTTGATATACTCCCTCTGACCTTATTTATAAGCGCAAAAGTTATTTTTTAGGTTTATTAGAGAAGTAATGTATCTAGTTTATATTTAAGCTAGATACATTAATTATTGAATGAACCTAAAAAACATTTTTTGCTTAAATAAGGCCGGAAGGAGTATATGTTTCTAACATGCATTACTTTTTTTTACACCTAACATGCATAAGTGCATAACCTATAAATTAATTTACTCAGAAATTCCTTAGTATATCCCAACCATCACATCTCAAATTAATTAACCCATCACAATTAATGTTATGGCTTAATCATGTACCCAAAAAAAAACATTGGTTTAAGTTTTGGATGCTTACATTTGTATTTAGTTTTAGGCCCTCTCCATAGCTACGAGTCTACAACTAGGGATGGCAACGGGTGCCCACGGATGCGGATTTTACACTACCCAAACCCGCACCCGAAATCACCACCCGAACTCAAACTCAAAGGATATTCGGGTGATAAAATAACACCCGCATCCACACCCGTTGAGTTCAGGTTTTTACACACAAACCCAAACCCGTACCAAGAACATATAAAAATATAATAGCAACATCGTTTGGTAACAAATATAATTCAAATTTTCGAGAAAATACAACAATAAAATTGAATAAAGTTAAATTATAAGTAATTACATTAAAATACAACAATAACATAGTTTGGAAACATAGTATTCAACATAGAATTTTAAGAAATTAAATTACAATTACATATACATAGGAGTAATTAGGTAATTTAATATTTAAGCGGATGTAATTTCGAGTTTCGGGTGCGGATTTAAGTGATCCCAAACCCGCACCCGAAATATTGGATGCCACCCGAATTCAAACTCAGTCAACTCAGGTTTTGCCCGTTGACTCAGGTGCGGGTGCGAGTGGGTCCACAGATGTGGGCATACTTGCCATCCCTACCTACAACCATGCAAGTATGCAACAATGTCTAACATTTACAGCCTTCTTAGGGATGTAATCAACTTGTATTTTTCACATTGTTAAATAATTTTAATATTTAAAATATTATATGAATCACTCCTACAAACTTTTTGAATATTTTAATAAAAAGTAATTAAACACGAATTTTTAAATACCAAAAACTAAAAAATTAATATTTAATATATTGAGCTTCTTAAAAAGAAATTAAACTTTTACAAGAAATATTTCTATATACTGAATATGATGGCTGGATCGGACGAGATTTTCTAGGCCCAACAAGAAGCGGCCCAACAAACGATCCAGAAGATTCAAATCCTTCATTGGCGGGAAAAACAGAGCATGGGCGACGTGTATGCGAATGGCGGCGCCCCCCTGACGCGGTCAACCTACTTGAGAAACAAGAAACCACCCGTTATCTACAACATCATCACATGATCTCCACTAAGCAAAGACTAGAAAGAAGGTAACCGTCCACCAAGCACATGATCTGCACACATGAGAGGTGGGGTAATTGAAAACCACCCATGATCAAGATGTCTATAAATAGACTCTTCACACATCAAAGAGGACATCACATTTTTCTTGTATACAAAAATTACTCATATGATCTATTGAATCAACACAATTATCACCCCCCTTAAATGTTCACCAGAACATTTTGGCGCCCACTGTGGGGCTGCGGTAAAACTGTTCCCAGGCCACACGTTACTCATAGTCAGGTATTCATTCCAAAGCTTGATATTACTTGGACGTGAGAGAAGATGAGGTCATGATGTTTCTCTCCTCGGTCAAGGAACGGACTCAAGCAACACAAATCGATAACGGTTTCTTCTTCACAATTTACTATCTTAGTTCATTTAATGATGATATTCATGCTGTTCTATCATAAAACGTGGCACCCTATATACACAAATTGATTTTGGTTGGCACAATGATTAGGAAATCCTCTTAATGAAAGATCCATGGTTAATAATATGTTGTGGATAAACCATGTTTGTGTAGATTGCTTCATAGTGATATATTAAGTTTGATTTTCATTATCACAAATCAATTGAAACATATGAAATGTTGCACTACTGTTGTCATATACTTGTTTTGCGTTTTGTTTGAGTGCACAGACGTATGAAATGTTTTGACATTGATTTATGCATGTTTAATTTTGTTTGGTTATTTATTTATAGCACTACTATTGTCGTTCGCTTTGTATATTTTTCATGTTTTAAAAGAAAAATAGTAAATAGAGGAGAATTATGATATTTGGTTCGATGTCACACTCGTTTCTAATTCATTTCAGTTTATTCATTCGTTGCTTCTATTTTGATTTGATTTATTCATGTTTAATTTTGTTTGATCAATGACGTGGATTTAAACTCCCCGCTCGCCGAACCATTGTCGCCGTCCAACATCATCGCCTCGCTGCCAACTGTCGGTGGTGCAACTTCGCTCTTCGTTGTTTCAAATATGATGTCATCACCGCGTCAAAATCATGCAACTGTTTTGTGAGAACCCGAGGACACAACTGAAAACTATATGGAATCATCTGCTAAGTTGAACGATCATAATCCAGGTGACATCAATCCAAACTCCAGTGAATTTCACCAATTTTATATAGTCACTATAGGGAGTCAACTCCTCACTAATTTTTAGAGCATTTTATTTATTTCATTCTTATTTGCTTTTGCTTTTCATATTGGCATTTTAAAATTCTGCCGTAGAAAGTTACATGATATGTATTGAGTCATGCTAAAGGATAACAGAGGAATGTCCAACGATACTTGTTTCTTTGTCATTCATGATCAACCACAAGCAATATTTGTTCGTAAGATGTAATCTGTAGAACATTTTCAAAGCTGGAGTGTTATTTGGTCCTAATTAAGAAGACAAAATAGGTGTTAATTAGTCAATATTTGTGAACTCTTATTGTTAACTTCAACACTTAGCTTTGTTTAATTAGACAATTATGGGATTATTGGCATTATGAAACTTTTCTTGACTATTGCTTCTTCTTGCTACTAACTTTTGGAAGCTAAATATTTTTCTGATTTCTATAATTTTCATTGACAATGAATAAATCCTGTTTGCATCTATCGTGATTGGAACTAGCAAGCAATCTAATTGGAATAGGAAATTGCTTGAAGTTTTGCAGAATATATATAGTCCTGTCATATTGTCTACTTATCATAGGACTATGCAAATTATAAAATAATCTTTTCATATGGAATTTTTTAGCTCATATTAAACTATAATACCTTATGATATAGGAAATAATAAATTGCTGTCAAATTTCTTTTTGTTAGCTGTAGCTTTATTAAACTTCAATCTTTGGCCGACCTTGTGAAAAGGAGTAAAAATACTTTACACTTCACTACTCTATGTTTCCAAATATATCTCATTTTGTGTATATAACATTATTTGTGTTTTTCTTACATGTGCAAAACACTTGGAGCGCAACACTTTTTTGTGAGGCGATCATAAAAAACGAGGCGGACAAAGGGAATATACGAAACAATATCGGATCATTTGCCACTTGAATGCTCATAACCAAGCGATATCGTTCTAAATTTTTGGGCAAAGTTTACTAAAAAGATATTACACAATTAATTTCACATGTTAAATTACATTATGCATCTCTTCATTTTTATTATAGGTACAAACTGACTAACTCACCACAAAAGCTTCATTTGATAAAGCGTCACTTGAGATAAGAAGCCAAAAGACAAAGCGTCATGTGATCGTTAGAAAAAGAAATTAGTGTTGAAATGTCATGGCGTTATCCGTAAATCTTACGAGTTGGGGGCGTCAAGAATATTAAAGCGCGGTTGAAAGTCCAAGGCGTCACCCGTAAATCTTACGAGTTAGGGGCGTCAAGAATATTAAAGCACGGTTGAAAGTCCAAGGCGTCACCCGTAAATCTTACGAGTTGGGGGCGTCAAGAATACTAAAGCACGGTTGAAAGTCCAAGGCGTCACCCGTAAATCTTACGAGTTGGAAACGTCAGAAAAAGAAAATGAAGTTGAAATGCTTTGGCGATCACGTAAAAGGCGCAACAGTCCTTCGGGTCATCAGAAAAGGACCAAACAATCAATAGCAAACTCAAAGTTATGCAGGCTGAAATTCCTGGCACGCTGAGCACGATGCTCTAC
This sequence comes from Trifolium repens, assembly GCA_030408175.1. Taxonomy (NCBI): domain Eukaryota; kingdom Viridiplantae; phylum Streptophyta; class Magnoliopsida; order Fabales; family Fabaceae; genus Trifolium; species Trifolium repens. Next base: position 8,093,335 of record CP125839.1, read on the forward strand.
ACGATGCTCTAACACTGTGTCCGGTCTAACGCGTAGCAGTTCAAAGCATATAAAGAAAAACAAATAAAGAAGACAAGTATTTGTTAACCCAGTTCGGCGAACCTACGTCTGGGGGATACCAATCCAGGAAGGAATATCACTATAATAGTCCTAGTTACTAAGTCTACAGCAAACGCCCCGTTTACAACTTATAACCTAGGCACTACCAATGACTCTTCTACCTAGGAACTCCTAGATATGAGATCTCATCTCACTCCCTTACAACCTTACAGCCAGCAAGGATTTCACTAACACAAGAACAAAACATTTTGGAGACACACTCCTAAAACTACACACTCGTGCCTAAAGGCTTTGAGTGTTAAACACACCAAAAGTCCTAACTCCGTACTTCAAAGCTTAGGAGAAGGATCACACAATACAACTCAAGAACACACGTCCTAAGCTTGCATCAAGGTGACACAAGAAAGGCTCACATAAACAAAACACACGCAAAACCTAGTTCTAGATTCTAACACAATAACGGCGTGAACAACTGCTGAATTAGGGTTTTGCAGCTCCTTTAAATACTTCAGACAATTACACATGCATGGGCTTGGTTTGTTTGGCCCAAGCATTTACTCCATATTAATTAAATGAGATTCTCTAAAAATATGTTCTTCAAAGAGATACTCTTCAAAAATATTCTTGAACAGGATCTAAAGCATTAAACAACCTTCCTTATATAAAGCCTTATAAAACGCGCCATGCAAGATTCAAGAGAGAGAAACCAACATTCCATAAATAGAATTTGTCATGAGCGCTCCTCCTGAGACGTTACAATGCTCTACGCAATGCCTGAGGCATCGGATCACGCATCTTGCACAAAGTTTATTTTACCAAAAATGCAGCCAACACCAAAGACTCAACACAGGCATATGGCGTACACAAGAAAGCAGATATGAAAGAAATCAAAAGCAATGGCAGAGAAAACAGCCACTAAAGGGCGAGTAAAATCAAAAGGCGATCAAACGCCGTGATATTCAAGAGTGACGGAGGTACCCCGTGTATTCCTTTTAATTATACAAAATTTTTATCGCAAATCAAAATAACAAATGCAGGTAAGCCGTCGTTGGGAGAATATTATCTCTTGCAAAATTATCCAAGCGACGCCATTACACATATGTCGCCAAGGGCGAGGAAAAAGAATAATCAGTTGCAAAAGGGAATATTTCATTGATTGGAGGAAATCAAGATACAACTTCAAAGAAAACTACAAAGGAAACTACAACAAGTTCAAGATACAAATTCAAAAGGGACAATTATTTTCCCACGTCCTACCACTATCACCACTTCGCCTCCTTGAGCCTCGTGCTTGGGGGGCTGTGGACCGGACGAGATTTTCTAGGCCCAACAAGAAGCGGCCCAACAAACGATCCAGAAGATTCAAATCCTTCATTGGCGGGAAAAACAGAGCATGGCGACGTGTATGCGAATGGCGGCGCCCCCCTGACGCGGTCAACCTACTTGAGAAACAAGAAACCACCCGTTATCTACAACATCATCACATGATCTCCACTAAGCAAAGACTAGAAAGAAGGTAACCGTCCACCAAGCACATGATCTGCACACATGAGAGGTGGGGTAATTGAAAACCACCCATGATCAACATCATGAAGGGGTGGCAAAGCGGTTACAAAAGGGAAAAACAAGGCATGATCACATAGAGGAAGATGTCTATAAATAGACTCTTCACACATCAAAGAGGACATCACATTTTTCTTGTATACAAAAATTACTCATATGATCTATTGAATCAACACAATTATCACCCCCCTTAAATGTTCACCAGAACAATGGCAAAAATACTTTTTTTATTTTAAGAATACACATGAATCGTCTTCGAGGAGTAGACAAGAAATTTTGATCGAAAACATAGAGAGTAAAACAAGCTTGTGGGGGTGAATAACAAACAAGCTAGCATTTTAATGGAGTCAAACTCGACCAAATGAGGTTGGACATGATTGAAAGAAACAAGCTTCTTACATTACAACATGATGAACAAAGTTTGAATAATTTGAGAGATGCATTCATATTTATTTTCTCAAATATATTACCATTTCTATTTTTTTGGATTTAAATATAACACCATTTGTCTACACCATCAAGTTTAATTCTTAGCTCAAAAAGCAAAGAAAAGTAAACTTAGGGTCTGTTTGGCAACACCACCAAACTGACTTATAGCTTATGTCTTATAGCTTATAAGCTAAAAGACCTGTTTGATAACAACCTTTTCAACACTGACTTATAGCTTATTTTACTGACTTATAGCTTATTTTCCATAAGCTATTTCAATTAGCTTATGAGCTTATAGCTTATCATCTTTTCTTCCATTTTTACCCTTATCATTTTACCTAAAAACCATTTTTACCCTTTTTAATTTATTATAATATAAAATAAAAACGTCATTCCTTTGCTTTCAATGTCTTTTTTTTTTTGACATTTTGCTTCCAATTCTTATGAAATAAAACAAATACTCTTTTTATTTTTCAATTTGTATAGTTTACGCTATGTTCGACGACGTCGTCAGTTTTTAATATACTAGACTAGATGGAAGAAAATGCATTACATAACATTCACTAATAAAAATATAATTTTTTTTATTATATTAGTTTATTTATATATAATGAAAATAAATATCCTACATAAAAATAATGAAGATAAATGTTGATTTAATCCGAAATAAATTAAAATTAAAATATATAAATGTTTAAAATGTTGTTGTACATAAAGGCCGAAAAAAATTGTTTTACGTAACAATATTTTATGGCGCATTTGTACATAACTATATTATCACCCCTTCATTTTAGTACTTTTGATTTATTCATCATGTATTTATTACTATAAAAGATGTTTTACGTATATTATCACCGTTTTTTTAGTACATTTGATTTATCTTTTATGTATTTGTTATAAAAACCTAAAAAATGTAATTTTAATATTTTATATAAAGTGTAATAAAGAAAATAAATTTAAAATAAAATTCAAAGAATAAAATTTAATTCTATATAAAAAATTAATAATATATAAAGATATATTAAATTAATAAATTTGAATAACTAAATTTGAAGTATCTTAAATATTAATTAGATATAGGTTTAATAATAATTTTTTATAAGAGATTTTATATGTCCTTTTTTGTCATTTTACACTTACCAGTCAGTTGAACCGCTAATTTTACCAAACACTTCAATCAGCTTATCAGCCATCAGTCATCAGCCATCAGCCATAAGCTATCAGCCACCAGCCATAAGTTAGCTTATCAGCCATAAGCTATTTTTGCCAAACAGAGCCTTAGAGAAGAAAAGAAAAAAAGCACACACGGAGCATTTGCTTTGATTCATTCCTTCCAAATTTCAATGATGATTGCTTCACCGTTGGTTTGGTTAAAACATAGAGATTTGGTCTAAAGTTAAGATTGAAAGGCACAAAGCATAAAACCAAAGAAGGGTGCATAGCTTAATTTACCATGCTGTTGGGTCGAGAAGATTGGGACCTATTGGATCCCTATGTTCCCATTTAACCAACAGAGACGCAATTTTCAGTTGCCTTTCCTCTCCAACTCATACTATTACATTGCCTCCGCTTGCAATTTACACTCAAGAGACCTTACTATGTGAAAACCTATTGAGGACGAAAATTATTTTTGCCATACTATGATTTACTCGCGCGCCCTACAAAATTATCAAAATACCCCGTCCACTACTCTAGTAGCAGATTCAACATTTTAAAACTCAAAGAATTTATGTTTGTAGGGTGTTTTTTAAAAATTCTCATTGTTTTTTTTTTATAAACAAAAATTGAATTATAAGGAGTACGAGGGGTACTCAACCCTTACAATTCACACTCATAATCAACCATAAAACATTTAAGTGTGATTGATTATGTGGCGAGATTTTTTTTTACAATATAATTTTAATAGAATTGATCTTAGTTAAAATTGAGTTTAAGTAAATTGAAGTTATTTAAAAAAAATTGGTCTATTTTTGCTTTTATTAATTACTTATTGGTGAAGATGATGTGAATTATACAACTATGACAAAAGACTATATGTGATATGATCCTTACCCACAAATTACCCATGTCGAGGGTAAGTTACAGACAATTTTTTGGGTGTGGATAAATTGAGACAAAGTTTTTCATAATTTTTTATACTTTTTGATAAAAAAAAGTATTCATTAGATACTTGGATCTAAGAGCGAAAATATTTTTTTTTGGACAAGAACATAAATTGTTTGATCGATCCCGCCGGTTCATGGGTTCAATGGTCAGACCGACGACAGTTCATGGCTTCATCGGTATGACCGGTGCAAATCATGGGTTTATCAGTCGGACCGGCCAGTTCATGGATTCAATGATCGGACCGGCCAATTCTTGGGTTCGATAATCGAACTTGTCGATTCATGGATCCGCTAATCCGGCTGGCCGGTTCATGGTTCATCGGTCAGACGGCCGGTTCGCTGGCCTCATGTCTAGTCTTTTTTTTCAAGTAAGGCAAATTCTGCAAATGAAAACAACAAATTGAGTCGAGAAGAAGAGCCGCACTTAAAAAAGCCATACCCACACACACCCCTTCGGTTTATCATCAAGACATACAACTTATTTTTATAAAATATAGCATCAGGGCTCGTTCATTATTCGTAAAAAAGCCAGCAAACTTCACTCCAATTCCTTCAGAAAATCTTGGTTGTCAACCAACACCTACAAAATTCACACAAATTGACCAATGTGTTAAAGATATGGCACATGTTCAAAATATGACGTGAGAGTCAACCGTGTGTTTTTTTTTTTTTACAGAAAACCAAACATGTTTAAATCAAAATAAAAAATAGTGATGCAAACATAACATTTGAAGATACATAACATTTGAGGCTTCAAAAGGTCATGTATTTCTGCATTTTACTAGTTACCCAGTGTTTTTCCACACATTAATATTTTTTCCTCGAAATTCCGGAGTGCTCTTAAATTCTTTGTCCCAGTCAACTGTCACACCAAGAAGCTCATACAAACTGTGTACCGTTAACCTACAACTATCCCGGCAGAGAAGGGTTCCTTTCTCTCGCAGCTCTTTATGACCTCTCCAATCACATAACAAGCAGCACATAATCTGGCCAGTGCCCCTCATATGTGCTGTCGTGTCTTCCAGCTCATATGCAAGCTGGGTTACATACAAGTCCTACAATCAAACCATCATTTGGATCCTCCAACAGGCCTGCACCACTCCATCCGGTTTCACCTGTCCATCCTCGGTTTCAACTCTTTTCCCTTCTTCCACCTCCCTCAAACCACAAGCCCACCTGTCACCCACCCCTTTCATACTTAGAAAGGGGCACACACCAACTCATTGTCCTCTGCCAACCCTAGAATGCTGCCACTTTAGCCGACTTTTCCGCTGGTCTCTAGGACCTTCCTATCAAGCTTGATTTCAGACAAAAATGGAGTTATGTGGTTGTCAGCGCTCCAGGCCAGGGACACCTTCCATTTAAGCTTCACGGCAACAACTTTGCCTTTTTCCTTGCCATCAAAATGTGGTCTTTTGTGGCTTAAAGTAGGACTCTCTCAACAGCCATAGCATTGTGCACCTTCTTTCCCTGGCTGCCTCTGTAAGTGCCCCATCCAGCTCTTCCAATCCTTTTAAGCACTTCGCCCCGCATTGGGCCTTGTGCTCGGGGGGGCTGTACCGGGATGGACTCGGCTAATCTAGATGTCATGTACCGAAACATATAGGCCCATAAAGCCAAAGTGAGCTAAGATTGAGACAAGTGCACGGTGGAAAGAAGGTTGGGATGAGTACACGAACCGTGGGAGAGTAAAGCAACCTTCTATAGGTTATGCATATTATTACATCATGATGGATGGATAGATAGTTAGACATAAATATTTTTGTCTTTTTGGTTGCCTGTCAGTCAATGGACGAATAGTTGTCCTATGATTTGGTGAGGCCAGGGGACAAGATTATGGATATTGGTCCAATCTATGACTCTATTTGGTCTTGTACTGTGTTCACTATTCAAATCAAACATGGAACATTTGTTTTCTTGTCCAGTCAAATCCTTTATTTGTTTGCAAAACACACGGACCCTAAGTTGCAACCTTACTCAACATCAAAAATTAAAAGGCAGAAAAAGGGAGAATATAAAACTTACAGTTTTCCATCCATCTGGATCTAAGAAAGAAGTGATCTTTGTGTTAAGGCCAGGAATTGGCCCTGGCTGCCTGGTAATCTTCCCTCCAAGCTCTTGAGTGACTATGTTGACTACCTCAGCACTCTTGTATACATCATCAGTGCCAATAGCAACCTGATATATATACACCACACAAATTTTATCAAGTGGTACAGAAATGTGAAGATACCAGTTTAGGCTTGTAGAAGGAAATATAACGTTTAACTAACCTGTGCGTAAGCATTTCCCTTGGTGTATTCAGTGACACCATAGTTATATGTCAGCTCCAAAACAACTGTCTCATGCTCCTCTGCATACCCAAGCATAGCTAAAGTGTACTGTAGGATGTGCAGTGTAATTCAGGAACATCGTAAGCAAATTATTGTTTATGCTTCAAATATGTTATGGTCTGTATGTGGATTGCTAACATTATGTTAAGAAAGTAGCTCACCTTGTATTGAGGTCTATCAACCTTCTTCACCAGCTTCAAACCCAAAGCCTGTGTGAAAACATGATCCAGAAGAACACGAACTTGGTTACTAAAAAAACACTGTTGGATTAAGAAAGTATTATACATAAAACTATTTATGAGCTTTTCACACAATATCTTAAACTTTAGTATTGCTAGTTCATGACATGCTATCAGTGTCTCTAAAACCAAGTAATCCAGATATTGATTCTTGTCGCTCCTGTTCTTCTAAAAAAATCAAGTTTCAGCCCAAAGTTGCAACTCGGGTGTGGGTCTATGCATTGTCCGCACTCAAGCTTGGCAGGCTCATGCGCTAGGGGACATGTTAAATTTTTACCTAATAAAACCATTCATGTGCTTTACCTAATAAGTTAAATGTTTAGATTATTGGTTCATAACAGAAATAAACATAAAATCACAATCTATCAAAAGCAGTGTTATGGTTGGTTGTGTCAATCACAATAAAAAACTCCTTATTTCCCCAATCTAGATTTTTTATGCCACACAAAATACAAGATAATTTCAGTCATTTCATGGTTGCCTATGCAAATCATAAAAAACAATGCAGTTGCTCTACTTCAAGCAGAGAAAGTTGGAAACCAACCAGTGAAAGAGATTTTTATTTTAACTATCAACATAAGCACAAGACACTACACATCCAACAGTCCAACTCATCTCAAAGGATTCTCACATTCATCCCTAAAATGGGAAAAATGGATAAGCAGAGCACCAAGCAAAAATACTAGATGATATATAAAAACCATTCATGAGCCTTCACATAATAACTCAATCTTTTAGGTTAGTTTGGTTATAACATGTTATTTGAGCCTGTGTGTCCGAATTGCCTAGATTAAAACTTAATCCATCATGTTTTTCTAGATAAATGTTAAATTTCAGTAAGGATGGATAGATTTATACATTGTCAACACTAAAAGGCCAGTAGAGGCATTCACGAGTCTTCACTTAATAGTTTAAAGCTTTTGGAATGTTTGATTTAATAAATAATTGAAAGTGTTCTCAATATCAATAAGAAAGATTTACTTGTAAAAAATGTAACTACAAAGACACTCTTTCAGTTTCATCTGATAGGCCTAAAATTGCTTAGCTAGTTTTCCAATGGAGCATAATCAAGGCAGGAATTCATTGGCAGAACATTATCGTGTCGTTTTTATCTTTGGGAGGTGATACAAAGATGTACTATCACCAAAATATCAGCAAAAAGTAAGGCTTATATGTTATATGCACAGAAAAGGAAAACAGTGATAATTACAAAAATTTTGAAAAATAAGTATGTACAATTTATAAAATTTAAATGGGCAGACGTTTCAGACGTCAATATTTATGAAACTGAGGTAAAAACAGAGGACCTGTAACAATTATGATAGAAATGAAAGTGGTGACATTAAAATGAATGTTCATCAAATGAAGAAATCGACTTTGAAGTTACCTTTTCATAAAACTTAATTGAGCGCTCTAAGTCACCAACACGAAGCATTACTTGGCATAATGGCTCAGGCGTTGAAGCTCTTTCGAGAATTTCAAAAATATAACCATCGGGATCCTTCACAAAGGCGATAACAGTTGACCCGCCACTAACTGGACCAGGCTCCCTTGTGACCGTTCCACCCTTAGCTTGGACGTTTTCAACAAATTTGTAGACCTAAAAGTGAAAGACATACTTCAATTTTAGTATAAAAGTGGCAAGTATAATATCAAGCTTTTGTGAAAGCAAACTATAGCTTACATCTGGAGTTGCGATAGCAAAATGTCCGAAACCAGTTCCAATATCGTATGAGGTCACTCCATAATCTGACATCATCATATGTAGAATCCAACGTCAAATTCAATTAAACACACAACAGATGGTAAGCAAAGGTATATAGAATCAAAGAATCACAATATACATATGATACACTGCATGCATGAACATAAAAAGGTTTACAGTGCAACATACTATAAGTTAATTCCACAACAAAATTGGATGTTTCAGGGCCAAATCCAAGAAAAGCATTGGCATATTTCTCTTCAGGAACATCTCTTTTCCTCAAAAGCTTCATTCCAAAAGCTTCAGTATAAAACCTGAGAGAAACAACAAGGAAATTTTAAGCCTCTAAACACACATCAAAGCACATTTCAACAATCCAAGTCAACTAAATCTTACTTGATGGTGCGATCAAGGTCACCAACACGGTAAACAGCATGCAGGATTCGGCGCTTATCTTTTTTCGGCCATTCCAACAGCTCAGCATTAGGTTGTGCAGCCTCGGCCATATTCAATGTGGGTGCAAATACTCTGCAACATCATCATACAAAAGCCAACTATTATTTAATATGTCTAGTTTCATCAAAGAATATCAAACTTGATTCTACCTCCTAACAAACAGGGCTTCAGTAAATATCTAAAATTTTAGTAGATATCAATATGTTTGGTCACTTCGAGTCTGCTATAGCGCTATACTGTAGGAGAATTTTAACAAACCATTTTTGTTCAGCAATACGCATTTTAGTTCAAAGTGTTAATCAAATGGAAGCTATAGCATAGGGGAGTTTTAAACAAATCTCAATTTTTTGTGATCCACAAAAGACAACACTGTTTGAATCTGCCTCCAAGCTTCAGTTTGGTAATAAGTGATATCAAAAGTAGCTTCTTTGTTAGATTAAAAAAAAGTCACTTTATTTCACTATCAAACATAGTTTGCTAGTAAAAATATCTATGCAAAAACTAACCGCCAAACTAGTCTCTAACTTTGTAGAGATCTCTCATATAGGTCCCTAACAATAACATTATAACTATTTCAAAAAGTCCCTGACTTCTTTTAAAAAACAAAATCCCTGACTTTATTAAACTTTCAAATTGATCCTTATATTTCAGGACTTACTATCAATTAGATCCTTATATTTTAAGAACTTACCATCAATTTTGTCCCTAACATACTCTCAATTGAACTAGTGTGAGTTATATTTTAAGAACTTGCTCAAATCACAAAACTAGTTGCCAGAAAATGTAAAAAATAAAATAAAAACTGATCTAGCTAAACCAAATAATAAACAAACAATCGGAAGCACATGCACCTTTCATTTCACATGTAAAAATTAATCCCAATTAATTAGTAAGTGATTTCATAATTTCATAATAATTAAACAACAATAGTAGTAACTAACACTGTAAACGTTAGACAATTAGATAGAAATGCTGAATTAATTAACTTGATCATACAAATTAACGGTAAGGTTTAGAAAAATAATCAGTTATTTTACGATTTAACGACATGCAAGGCGATGAAAAACGAGATTTGTTATCAACACAAAACATTGAGTTTGAGTTTGATTTAGTATCAGCAGTTACATATTACATATGATGAGTGTGAATAAAATCGGAACAGATCGTGCAAAGATTAGAGAAAATGGAAAACCTAGTTGCAGAGAGAACGAGAGAGAGTAGGTACCAGTGAGTGAGAGAGTAACGGAAGATTGTAAGAGAAGAAGAACAATCTAGAAATTTAAGGATGATGCATTTGCTTGAGTACGGTATAGTTTGGTGAGAGTTATTATTATTACTGTGATGATAACGTAACTGTCTGTGACTTAGGTTGTGTACGTGGCAAATGGTTATGAGTTAGTGCATCGGGACGGAGTTGTGGGGTAAGGAGGAGGAAGAAAGAGAGAACTGACGGACTACTCGAGATAGTGGTGTAGTGTGTGTCATATTTTTTTTTTATTCCTAGGAAATTTGGACACATTTATATTTCATGTTTTTAATTTCGATTTTTGAGCAATAAATATTTTCTTCGTTCATTGATTTGCATGATTTTATTTCCTCCCACTATTCTTCTTTCTAACCAAACGAACCCTAAATATAGCAAAAGTCAACTTTTCACATACATGATACATTGAATCACTAATGTATTTAATCTATATTATAAACCAAATACATCAATTATTAAATGAATTTAAAAAGTACTAGTATTTTGATTATAAATAAGTATAGATATAGATAGAGTAATTTATAGTATTACTGATATTAATATTATTTTGTAGTATAATTATAAAAATAATAATAATAATAATAATAATTTGCAGTAGTTATAGTTGGCTCTTGTCCCAAAAGGACTCTGCTACCACCCCTTCCCTTTCTCACTTTTGGACTTGAATTTGAAAGCATCACTTGTTTAAAAAGATCAAATTTCTCTTTTGGTTGGTTTGCCACAACTTGATTCCCACCCTCTCGTTAATCTACCATCGGATGATGACCCCCTCCTATACTTGTCCTCGATGTGGTATTCATGAAGAGACTTTTCTCCATTGTATTTGAGATTGTAATTTCTTTAGACCCATTTGGCACCATATTAGCTTTATCTCGTGATTTCTTCAACTCTATGGATGTTCATGAGTGACTTAAATCATGATCCACGAGCTCTCAAGTTTTCGCTTTCTCCGTTGGCGTTTGGTGGGCTTAGCAACATCGTAATTTGATGTGTTTACAAAATGAAACTTGGTCTATTAATCGTCTCTTCTTTAATATTCGAAATATGATTGTCACCTTCTCCTCTTGTTTCTCATCCCGCCCAACTATCGTCTCAGAAGAGATTCATGTTAAATGGAACAATAGTAATCACTCCAATGTCATCCTTAAAGTTGATGGAAGTTGCCTCGGATCACGTGTTAAATAGGCTTTGGATGAATTGTCATAAATTACTTAAGCTACTATTTTTCAGGTTTCTCGGGTTTCATTAAGGGATCCTCAAATATATTACTCGCAGAGTTATTTGCTATCTATCAAGGTCTCATTTTGGCGAAAAATATGGATATTGATGAGTTGGTCTGCTACTCTAATTCTCTTCACTGCATCAACCTCATAAAAGAGCCCACTATGAATTATCATGTTTATGCTGTGTTGATTCAAGACATCAATGAATTGTTTTCTCAAAGTAACACTACTCTTTATCACACTTTCATAGAGGGAAACAATTGTGCAGATTTCTTAGCCAAACTTTGAGCCTCTTCAGATTCCAATCTCATTATTCCCGCATCTCCCCCATAGGGTCTCTTTGATATTTTTCGGAGCGATGCTGCTTTAACTTTCTTCTTTAGATAATAGTGCTCGTTTCTTTTTCTTTTTGTCTTTTGTTGTTTTGATTATCCTTGTAACTAAAAAAAATAAACAATATTATGTGGATATTGTTAAATCGAACGTCTTATATTATACTCCCTTCGTCCCAATATACAAGACCCCTTTTCACAAAAATATGGGAAATTGGGAATTAAGTTTTTGTATTAAATTTGTCAATAATATACTTCCTAATTATATTTACAAAATTACTCTTCAATTATTAAGAGAGAGAGATAGTAATTTTTTACTTCTCTTCATTTAGTTATGGATATTTTTGTGAAAGTTTATTGCAAAAAGTCTTATAAAATGGAACAACATAATTTTGCAAAAAAGTTTGATATATTGAGACGAAGATAATATGAGCTAGTTGAGGTTTTTGAAGGAGAAACTAGTGAGAGTGTGAGAGAGAGGGGGTGGTTATTATTTTTTGTTTTGGATCACGATGTATTCATGTGAATTTTGTTTTATTTTAAACATTTTGTCTTTTTTTTCTTTAAAATAGATTACGTTATAAATATTTTTTAAAAAATAATTGATGAAGAGAAAATAATTATTAAATTAATATGATATAAATGACTATTTTATGATTATCTCAAGGGGAGTTAAACTGTAACTCTTGAATTTAATAACTTAAAATAAAAGGTCATGCAACTAGTACCCACACGACACTATTATTTTTAGAGATTCATTTTATAAATATCAAAATAATTTTATTATATTAGGTTCTTTAACAAATATCTTCTAAACTAAAATAAAAAGTAAAATTACTTTTTTGAAAATTTGTGAGGTGGAAAGACTTGGTTGGGGGCATAAAAAAATCTTTGTAGGATCAATATCTAACAAGGAAAACATGTTTCAATTTTACTTTTTAGACTCCCATAGCTTACTCTCAGGTCCTCTTCATGACCAAAATACTCTTATGAAGGGTTTTGTATTATAGAATACGAAACAACCCAATTTTGTATCATAGGATCCGAAATAATGTTAAACAAACCATGTGTGGTAAGCATGTCTTGTTCGATTAAGGTAACACAATTTTGTCCCTTATGAAATGAAATTGACATTTATTTAAAAAAAATAATTAAGATTTCGGAACATATGCTACGAAAATGCTTAATTTCGTATCCTATGATACGTAATAGACCCTTTTTTTTGCGATCTATGACGATTTTGTTACGTTTGGAAGGCTGGTAATCAACGTTTCTTCATGCATAGAAGATTCTTACACTCATTTGGAGTTATAGAACAAGTAATGTGCGCTTTAAATAGTTTATTTTATGAATTTTCATGGTTTTGCTGTCAAACGTGCTTTTGGAACGTAAGATCCGAAATTTGGAAATGAAAATTCACTTTTTAGGACTTTTGGATGTGTACAAATTTCATGTTTGTAAAAGTCCTAAAAAGTGCATTTACACTTTTGGATTTTAAAATTAAAACGTGTAAAATCCCTTTATACACATCAGAATTTCAAAATTCAAATAGTATTAATTTCATGTGTCAAAGTCCTAAAAAGTACAATTTACAAGTTCAGAATTTAAAATCCTATGTGCAACATTCAAATTTTACACGTCCAAATTTTAAAATTTGACTGTGAAGAAAATCACTTTATTTGAAGTTTTAAAATACATATGCAAATGGGTAAAGGAATAAAATGACGTAAGAAAAATGTTAAATTACCAAATAATTAGTTGTAAAGATCAAGATAATCAAAACCCAATCAAACATAAAGAATAAAATATTTAAATATTTTTAATATTTTTAATAAATTGTGGAGATATATTTTTTGGTGTAGGTATTTTGAAAATTAAGTGACATAAACTCTAGGTTTGAATTTGTTTTATTATTCACCAAAGAGGAAATAATATTTTTATTAAATTTAACTAAAATACAACTTTGGACATAATATGCTATTTACACCACCTTTGTAGATATACACCACCTTGTACTAACCACAATTGGGCCAAGCCCAGTATTACTCATTAAAACCCACATGTTTCTCTTCCCACGCTATTATTTTAATCATCCCGAAACCCTAACTAATGTTACGATCTTCCTTCTCGCCATCCTCACACTGCCGCAAGCTTTCCTCTGACACCCATCGGTGAGTTATGCTTCGTCTGACCCAAAGAAACTCATTTTCTTTGTCTCGTCAACTGTCTATATCGGGACAAAATCAACAAAGGATTATTCTTGTTTCTTATCAAACCATAACCGTCAAAAGCCCCATTTCTTAACACATCCGAGTTATTCGGTAGAGTTGAATATCGGATCTGTAATCCTCGTCATATGTACTCTCTGTTGGACTGCTTTATTTGACGATCTGGACAATGTTATCGGAGACCACCATGTCGAAAATGGTCACCACCGTGAGTTTTAACTTTTTACAATATTCTTTCATATTACTTTGTCTCAAATTGGATCTATTATTCTCTTCCATGTAACGATGAAATATTTTTCTTTTGTTTCAGTCATGTTGGACTCCCTCTGCTGGAGTTTCAAGCCGCCGCCAAATATGTGTTAGTGTTACACTTTAGTGTGTAGAAACCCTAACTCATATCTTTTTTGTGGTTCATTTATTTTATTTTTTCTTATTTGGTGTGTCAATGAATTTGTCTTCAATGAAAATACATTATGCACTGCCTTCAAAATAATTATATTTAATAATAAGATGATTGAGACCTTCACTCATTCTCATATTTTCCTCTATAATGCATAGTTGTGATTTTAACAATTTATTTTGTTAAGTTTTCTAATCAACAAATTATCATTTGATTAAACTTATTAAATAAATCTAAGGATTTTTTTTTAAAAAAAAAAATCTTTCTTTTTGAACAGATTGCATAAACAAAAAACCTTTTTAATTAGTATTTAATCTTTGTGAAAACAAAGTAATAGTTCGTTAACCTTAAGAAATTAATAAGTGACTCCAATGGGAGACACTCTTAGAATCATATGTCTGCGAATTTGATTCAAACAAGTGACATGATAATATTGCTAGTTAGTTGGAGGTATCAAGTCTTTGTTTTCTTTTGCATCCTCTACATATGTAGAATATATTGCCTAATTTGAGCCCTTGTCTGAAAATAGATTGCTGCGAGATTCACATATGAGGGGGAAGGAAAGCATGGTTTGAAGGGAAGGTGGTTCAAGGAAGAACAACTATATATCCTAGTGAAAATTTTCTTATTTTTCTCCTCAAAGGTACTTGTAAAATTAGTTTCAAAGCAAAAAAATATTTGTAAAAGTAGTTTTTTCAATATGAAAGACATTAATTTCTAAAAAAAAAAAAAAAATCAAAGAGAAAAGTAATTTTTGATTTTTAAGTTACATTATCAAAAGCACACAACCCACTAAGAACTTTGCTCTTTTCTTTTGTAACCCTTTTTTAAAAAAAACTCATTGTCCTCTATTGGTATGCTTCATTAGTAGTGTATGCTCATCCTACTATACCCTTTCTTCCTTGCACCACAATTATTTTATATGAATGCAAAAAAATAATATGTATGCTTTTGTAGAAAATTAACGTTGATTTTGTTTTCTCGGTATATATATTAGAGGCCGTACTTCTATTGAAAAATTACAAGTGAGGGAAATACGAAAAAGAGTTTTTTTTGCAAGCAAAATTTCTTTCAAAGAATGAAAGAACATATTTTCCAAAGACCGGGTCACATTAATATTACACGCAAGAACAACTGACTAGACTTAAACAGTAAGCTCAGTAATCCATCGCATTTTTTTCATTTTTGTGATATTTTTTAATCTATTCATGGTTTCCATGTTGTCATATTCATATTTTAATGTGGCTCATTTCATCATATATAGTTGATATGCGATGAAATGAGCAGCATTTTCTATTGATTCACATTAAAATATGAATAAGACAACATGGAATTCATGAATATATTAAAAAATATTACGAAAATGAAACGAAAAATGTAATGGATTATTGAGCTTACAGTTCAAGTCTAGTCAGTTATTCTTGCGTGTAATTCGACTCCTGCTTTCAAAAACTCATTCTTTCAATCTTTGAAATAAATTGTGCCTGCAAAACAAACTATTTATGTTTTTCCCTCACTTATAAATATTCAACAAAAAACATTGTGGGTCACCACTTGTAATTAGCAAGTACTTTTTTTATTCTGAAGAAACTAAATTAGAGCAAGTACTATCTTGTATGAAATACAAGCAACAAAATAATTGTGTTTGAGTGTGTGTTTGTCTAAATATAAAGAAAAGTTAACAATATGTTCAGAAGTCCTAGCTCAACTGGCAGAAAATGATGAAATTGTTAGGCCGGACATCCATGACTGGGGTTTGATTTCTGGTCACTCTACTTTGTGTGTGTGAATTTATGATAGCTTTGTCATTTTATCTATGTACCAAAAAAAAAGTTAACAATTTCTATTGTAATTAATATGTTGTTAATTATTCAATAATTAACCTTTATATATTGTGGATTTTTTCTTGACAGTAAATTTTTTAAAAAAAATATCGAGGTGCAAGGTAAGTTCGTTCCATCTAAATTATTTCCACACATATTATAACCCTTTTATTCTCATGGAACAATGATTTAAAAAATATAATTATGTTTTATTACTTTGACAACATTAAATGAGTATTCTCACAAAAAAATATTAAATGAGAATAATTATTTTTTTAATGAGTCTAACTTAATTTTTTTGTTAAAAAGGTCTAACTTAATTAGTAAAGAAGTTTTTTTTTTACTAAATTAATAATATAGTTATTTTGCAAATATCTAAATCATTTTGTCAATATCTAAAAAAATAGTTACTATCTCTGTCTCTAAATATAAAATCTTATTGAGAAAATTACGGAGATTAAGAAAATAGATTGTAGTATTAAATTTGTTGGAAATTAATATTGTTTTTATAATTTTATCCCTAGAGAGAGAGAGTGAGTCAATGGTTTTTTAGAGTATTTATTACATATTGTAGAAAAGACTGCACTATAATTAGGGATATATTTGTAAGAAATAATTAACTCTCTTCGAAATTTGAAATGACTCTTATAATAAGGAACAAAAAAAAATTCAAGAGGGTCTTATATTTAGGGACAGAAGTAGTGATTATTGTTTTTTAGATATTGACAAAATAATTTAGATATTTACAAAATAACTATATTATTAATTTAGTAAAAGAAATCTGCTTTATTAATTAAGTTAGACTTTGTCACAAAAAAAATTAAGTTAGACTCATTAAAAAAATAATTATTCTCATTTAATATTTTTTTTGCGAGAATTCTCATTTAATGTAGTCAATAGTAATAAAATATAATTATATGAAATTAATAATGGGGTGAGACTATTAAGCCTTAGTGGGTTCCAAGCGTAGCTTTGATCATCAAGGCACACTGGTATTTCTTAACATGTTATTTGAAATTAATAATAGTGGGGTGAGACTATTAAGCCTCAGTGGGTTTCAGCTACCCAACTACGGTGGTGACTACACCGGGTAATAACTGTCAGCTGATCAATAACATAATATGTTTCATGTTTAACATAAGTAAATAATAAATAAAATGAGGTGTATAACACACATAAATTATCTTGGTTCATTTTAGGCTAAACTGTACATTTGGTCCCTTACGTTTATTTTAGGTTTCAATTTGGTCCCTTACGTTTAAAAAGTATCAATTTGGTCCCCTACGTTTTCACCGTTTGCATTATTTAGTCCTTTCCGTTAGATTTTAAATTTGTCTCTTGTTATTTCCATCATCCACCGTTGATTAAAAAAGGACTAAGTATGATACACAACACTAAATTATTTTCCAGTTTCTCTTTCCCAGAACTTCATCTTCTACAACTGTGAACGCAAAATGGGTCTTGCAACCCAAATGTTTACCCAACTCATTTTTCTCTCCACATAATGCCAATCGACGGTTCTTTTTGGGTCTCATTCGCAATCAGAAAACAAGAAGAATTCCCTGGTTAATTTCGAAAATCATTAACCCAGTCTATGAAAAATTGCAGATCTAAAAAATAGGTTTTCTACCAAATCAAAAAATTAATCATTGATTCATATTGATTTGTTCTTATTTATTTTTTAGTTTTATTAATCATCTGTTCTAACTTCTTTCCCTTCTCAACTTTTTTTTTTGTTTAGATCTGCATCCGCCGTTCCAACTATTTTTTCTGTACAATGAGTTTGAATTTTGATTGACCATGTTCTTTGTCACATTGCCCTGTACAGATATATGAATCTTAATTTTTCAATTAATGAAACTACCAGAAGAAAGGGGAATTTTATAGTGAATATGTTGAGCAATCATATGTGTACGTATAGAAATACGTGAGAAATGAGAAATTGTTAAAGGGGTTAGAACATGGTGGAAGAAAAGGTCTTGCAATGGTGAGGGGAAGAGAGGTATAGTTATTATTTAGTGTGGGGAGTCTATGATAATCATATGTGGCCATTCTTTTATCAACGGTGGATGATGGAGTTAACTTAAAATTTAACGGAAAGAACTAACTAATGCAAACGGTGCAAACGTAAGGGACCAAATTGATATTTTTTAAACATAAGGGACCAAATTGAAACCTAAAATAAACGTAAGGGACCAAATGTACAGTTTAGCCTTCATTTTACCAGGACACTCCGAGGTGAACTGTCTCTGAGGCTCTTGACTAATCCGTATATGATGTTTGAAGCATCGCACGATTAAACTCACAATTTAACTTTGACCATCCAATAGAGTCAGTTGCAAGATTCATCATATGGAATCAATCAAATCAGCAATCATTAACTGAGTGGTGCAAGACAACAATACAATAAGTCAACTGACTAATCATATCATATCATATCATATCATATTAATAGTTCAAAATCATTACCTAACCATCAAGTCCTAAACCCCGGGAAACCTACATCGCTAGAGTTCTTGTGTACTCGACATGCTACGCTCATATTGAATCATTGGTGAAATCACATACATTATGATAATGAATTAGAATTCAATGGTTTTATATTATAAAGAGTTTATTCGTTATAACTCATCATCTCAATGTACAACAACAATTAAATATGAATATAATGTACCTAAGCATAAGGGGAAAGAGGGCTTGGCGGGTCAAGAGCATAGCACAAAAAAATACAAGGAAAAAGGTCCCTTGTGCTGTAAAACTCGTCTGAGGCGAAAGCTGTAAGTTCACTGTTTTGCAGGCATTTTTGCCTTGGGCGACAAAGGCATTTCCAACTTGCAAAATTATGCAGTTTGCAAACTCAAAACAACCCAAGGTTCAATATTTTTTTCGTTTAGTATTCCCAATTTGTTAACCTATTTCCAAGGGTCAAAATTAGAGCTGTATAAATGGGCTGGGCTATCGGGTCAGCCCATTAGCCTTATAGTTTTACACTATTCAGACACGGGCCGGGCTTCAAAAAAATTATTGGGCCTTATCGGACTGGCCCCTCGGGCATATCTTTTCATGGGCCATCATGGACTGGCCCCACGGGCTTTTGGGCCGACCCCTTAAAGAATTAAAAAATATATATAAAAAGATTTCTAAAATTTTTTTTAGCTAAAAATAAGAAATTGTAGTTACCATAAAATCTTTAGATAAAATAAGTAACAAAAGATGAGATTTGTTAGTTAGGAGATAATTATTAAGCCAAATTTGTTATAATTATCTTTATTTGAAAAAAAAAACAAATTTGTTACGATTATCTTTACTTGAAAAAAACAAATAATAACAACTAATTTGTGTGCGATAAATATGTAGTTTTATTGTCCATTGAATTTTTATTTTTTTTTTAAAATATAAAAGTTTGTCGGGCCGGCCCATCGGGCCATGTAGATCTTTGCTTATTGGGCCGGGCTAGGTGGGTCGGGTATTGGACCTTAACGGGCCGAACCACTTAAGCTCCTTTATATATCTTGGCCCTCTTGGCCGAGGCAGGCCGAGCCGACCCCTTTGACAGCTCTAGTCTAAATCATGTGTTCCTAGTGTGTAAAAAAAATCATGTGTTCCTAGTCATAAAATTAAAATAAGAAAATCAAATTCCTTGGTCTTATGTAGAGCTGTAAAAATGGGTCGGGCTATCGGGCCGGCCCAGTAGCCCTATAGTTTTATACGGGCCGGGCTGGGCTTCCCAAAAAATATTATTGGGCCTTATTGGGCTGGGCTCCCGGGCCTATTTTTTTAATGGGCCATCATGGGCTGGCCCCGCGGGCTTTTGGGCCGGCCCCTTAAAGAATTAAAAAAAAATATCTAAAAATAATTTTACCTAAAAATAAGGAATTATAGTTAACATAAAATCTTTAGATAAAATAAGTAACAAAAGATGAGATTTGTTTTTTTTTTTAAGGAAAAAGATGATATTTGTTAGTTATGAGATAATTATTAAACCAAATTTGTTATGATTATCTTTATTTGAAAAAAAAAACAACTTAATCAATCATTATATGTAGTTTTATTATCCATTGAATTTTTTTATAAAAAAAATTTGTCAAATTTTTATAAAAAAAATATGAAAAGATTTGCCGGGCCGGCCCATCGGGCCATTGCTTATTGGGCTGGGCTGTGGGCCGGACCTTGGGCCTTAATGAGTCGGCCCACTTCAACCCAATAGATATCTTGGCCCTATGGACCCGGGCCGGGCTGGACCGGCCCATTTGACAGCTCTAGTCTTATGGTTGCCAAGATTACTTAAAAGGAAATCCACCTCAAAGATGGACATTACCAAAAGCAAATCTCCAAGTCCCTGCTACTATTTCTAAATCTCCAATCACCAACTGCTTCCAATCTTCTTAACTTCACACTGTTCAAAAATTTCTTATCTTCACTTGCTACTTCGTCAAGCATCAGCTTCTTACCAACACCAAGATAGATTTCATGGTCATGAATCCGTACATGCAACACATTCAAGATCAAGAATGCATTTAAAGGAAAAAGGGTTATTAGTAGAGAGATGAGAAAGGGCCACATGTTAACATTACTGCATTAGGCTAAATTACTCATTTAGTTTCTTAATTAATAAATGTTACATTTTGGTCAATCATATGCTAAATTATTAATTTTTAATAATTGTTAATCAATTCAATCTCGTTAGTTTTATTTTTTAGAAGAATAATTATGTTAATTTTTAACCCCAAAAATCGACCATTTGATTATTTTTGTTAAAAAAATAAACTATCGAATCTTGAAGATGTATCGTAACATGGTGCACCATCACCATTTTTTTTCCCTTTTTGTTCATCTTCTTCCTTCCTTTCTTCTACTTCATCTTGTTCATGAATTTCATCATTCAAATTCAGAACTTCAAACACACAAAAAAAAAATAATCCAAATTTCAAAATTTTACCTCCTCTCAAAATTCCAAAACTTCATTTAAACACCGACAATAAAACAAGCAAGGTTTTCAAAAACGGTCGCGGTTGCGTCTCGGTTACGTAAAGGTTTTCGCGATTTCGGTCGGTACAGGTGTTACGACACTAATTGCGGTCGTCGCGATGTGAATTAATCACAATTTGTTCTTTAATATAAAAAACAGTGATAAATAAAACACTTTCTGGTTTTTTTTTTTGTCCGGAAAACACTTTCTGTTTTTTTTTTTTGGAAAAAATTTCTATTTCAGATAAATAAAATTTTGGAGTTTTTTTGAAAAAAAAGTTTCGATTTCGGAGTTTTTTCCAAAAAAAAAGTTTTTGATATTTTTTGCGAAAAAAGTTCTGATATTTTTTCAGAAAAAAGTTCTTGATTTTTACCGGAAAAATATTTCCGATCTTTTTTGGGAAAAAAATTCAATTTTTTTTTCTGGAAAAAATTCACAATTTTTTTGGAGAACAAATTTCGATATCAGATAAATACAATTCCAGAGTTTTTTTCTGGAAAATAGTTTCCAATCTTTTTTTGAGAAAAAAGTTCCAATTTTTTTTCGGAAAATAAGTTCCCAATTTTCCGGGGAATTTTTTTGGGGAAAAAATTGGTTAAAGTGAATAATTGAATTTTTATTATAAACCGATTATGAATTGGTTTCAAACCAATTATGAACAATATCTAAAATGGTTTTATATAATAACCGGTTTGTCATTGAAATAGTTTTGGTTATGAACTATATCCTAATTTATGGTTTAGTGTGGTTTTGCCTACCCCTAATCACACTCAAGGTTATTCTAGTGTGCAAGGCTGAAAATTGAAATAGCATGAAGGTGAAGGGTATCACATCATTTTAAGAAAATTAGCATTGATTTTGATTTTGCTCAAGTTTAAATAATTTAATATATTCTAATACTTAAGGATATTCCAATGGTGGTTACCACCATTGCCAATTTCAACATCCTTCCGTTCTTCAAACGACTCCTAATAAATTTTGGTTAATTTGGTCACACATGAGACCACTTATAGTTGTCTTGAGCTAACACAAGTACAAAAATCATTTGTAATTAAGTGAGATTAAATATTGAGTTTTCAAAATTTATTTGGTCATTGGCCAAGAGGGAAAGAAATTGACATGGTTGTTAAAATTAAGATACTCCATTAGGGAGTATTAACTTGGTAATATATTTTGTATCTTCTTTTGTTTTTTCCTCTCTTATCCTCTTTTCTGTTCTTCATATGTCTTTTTTTTTCTCATTATTTTCTTTTTTATCATTGTCACTCTTTTATTTTTTATTTCTCTCTTCACAACCATAAAATAAAAAGTGCACACGCATGCAGGAGGTGAACCAAATCTATAATTCCAATATAAAAAAGTCGAAGAAAATAATTGTTTATCATAGAAAAAACCAAATACATATTGGTAGAGAGAAAAATAGTTGAATTATTTTATTTTTCTAAGAAAAAGCAGTTGAATTGTGTGTCCTTTTTCCAATAAGGAAAATGTTAAATAGTGTCATAGTTAAGCTTACTAATAAAAAAAAATTTTATTGTAATTTGTGCATTCAATACCTTGAAATTGTAAAAAAACATCTTTTCAACATTAATTTTAACTTTATTTTCCTTTTTAGGTATGCTTAACAAGTGCCACGGGGCACTGTTTAACATGACCCTTCAAATAACTTTCTTTCATGAGTCAATAATAAAATGATGAAACCAACGGTGGTGATTTTAAATTCGAAATGGATTTGGCATCTTGTAAGTATGCGGTAAGGACTCACATCAGCAATTGTCCAAATTAATATTTTTCTTCCAAATACTAATAAAATAACAATGGGCCCGATCATGTTTTTTTCCTCCAGGAAATATTAATTAAAAGGGATTCCAAATTATTATTATTTATTATAAAAGAAAAAAGGGATTCCAATTTGACTCGGATCCAAGAACAGAGAGGTACATTTTATTTTATTTTTTATAAAGAACAGAGGTACAAATTGTTAGTAACAATTAACAAAAAAGTAATATGGAATCACTTTTATCTATAAGTATTTTTAAAATTAGAAAAAATAATTTTCGTATTGTTGTCATGCAATTTATTTATTGATTATTCTAAAAGTAATATGGAAGAGAAATGTTATTTGTACATCCATTTTAGACAACTTTGTAGATAACCCCCTCTCTCATACTCACATTATATTTTTACTCTCTCTCTCACTTTATTGTTTTTTATGCTAAATAATGAAGAAACAAAAAGTTGTCCAAACAAGTTGTCCAAATACAGTAAGTTGTACAAATAATACTACTCAATATCGAATCACCTTTATCTATAGTGTGTTTTGTTTAGGGAGAGTGGGTGGTCCTTGTTGTGTGGGGACTCTGATTTTGTTGTAGTATGTAAAACACTGCTATTTCTTTGTATATAAACCCTTTCATATCCCCAAGGGTTATTTAACATTGTGCGGCAATTATATCCGGTTATGGTCGGTTTTTGAGTCCGATATTGAGTTTTCAGAAGAAAAAAAAACTTGCCCTCTATTGTGTTGTATATTTTTTTTTAATGAATGAAAATATAGTTCCTTAGTCAGAAGTAGAGCTATTAAAATGGGTTTAGACTAGCCCATTAACCCTGAAATTATCTAAGACGATAAATTACCTAATTTATAATTTATTTTATTATGTATTTTTTTTATATATATTTTATTATGTATTTTGAATTGTTAGATTGAAAATTTAGTTTATGATAATTTAAACTTTAAAAACTTTCAAGGTGCACTATATGGTTCATTATCCACAAATCTCTCTACTTCAAGACCTATGTAACTTCAAGACTAATACGTCGGTTTAGACCCATTTTAATAGTCAGAAGAGTAACACCATTATGTACTGTTCTGGACTGGGCTTTAAGCCCAATAAGACTCGAGCAACGTAAGCACAAGGTCGAGCATCAATCCTCTTCGAGGATTCCAACGGCCACTGATATCAATCATATCGTAACGGCCGACACCGGAATGATGAGCATTTAAGGCTCATCATGGCTTTTCAGCCGTTTTCCGGCAGCCAATTGATGGCCATTTAATGCCATCATTGGCCTTAGCCCAGCGCTGGGGGCTATATATACTCCTCATTTGAAGGAGCTCAGGTACATTCTATTCTCTCTGAAAACCTATACTTCACACCAATACTAACTTGAGCGTCGGAGTATAAACAGGTACACAACCCCCTCTCATTCCACCGTTACTAGGGGCGGAGCTCTGTTCAACGGCGTTGGTCGACTCTGATCCTTGTCAAGATCAGTGGCGCCGTCTGTGGGGATTCTTTAGTTTCCCCATCTTTTCACCTAGAAAAAGATCAAAACTACCTAAAAACACCACTTTTCACGACCAATGGCCGGAAACGGTAACGACAGCACCGGTGAAAACCACCCAAACGACAACGTGGGTCAAAACCACCAAGAGGATGGGCATTTCACCGCCGTAACCCCTACTGAAGCCTCTGCCGGCCCTACCATTCAGCCCCAAGAGGAGCCTTTAAACGTCCCACCATTAGCTGTAGGGACCCCCATGGACCAAATGATGGCGACATTGATTAACGTCATCAACAGGCAGGGCACCATTATTCGCGATCAGAATCGCAGGCTGGCAGCGGTCGAGGAATCGCGCGCTACGCGATCATCGCATCGGAGGAGATCCCCGCAATATTCTCCTCGGAGAAGGGATCGCTCGACAACAAGATCAAGGTCCCCGAGGCGTCAGAGTCCTCGAAGGAACAGAAGATCCCCGAGCCCTCGGAGGAACACTACTGTGCACTTAAGGCCAGAAGCTGGAAGGCCTCGTTGCCACAGATCACCAGTAAAATCTCCTGAAAGATATCGTCGCCACCGAACACCAGAGAGTGACGAGGACAGGTATCTTGGACCTTTATCTGAAAGAGTCATGAGAGTACCATTACCCCCAGGCTTGGAAAAGCTTCCGGCAATGGACACTTATGATGGCTCCACTGATCCTGACGATCATTTGGAGAACATTGAAGCTGTGCTCGAATGGAGGAGAGTTCGAGGAGCTGTGAAGTGTAAGATCTTCTCAACCACTTTGAGGAAAGGAGCATTGACATGGTACAAAGGACTCCCGCCTCAATCCATCGACTCATGGACCGAGCTGTGCCGTCAATTCACTGCTCATTTTACTGCGTCAAGAAAACATCCGCTGACAGTATCTGCCCTTGAGGCGATAGTTCAAAGGGATGACGAGCCACTGCGGGACTACATCGACAGGTTCAACAAAATTGCAGTGCAAGTTAGAGTCGAGGACAAGATGAAGCTTTACCTCATGGATCGAGGATTACGTGCGAACAGTGATTTCGCCAAAGCTGTTGGAATCGAGGAGATTCGAACTTTGGATGCCTTCCTCGAAAAGGCACAAAAATATATAGCTTACGAGGAAAGACAAGTGGCTGTGGATGCTAGAAAGCCGAGGCATCAGGATGAGTCCGGACCCTCGAAACGAGGGACGGGCAATGGAAAAGAAAAAGTGCGGGAACCCAAAGCCCCACCGAGCAAATTTACCAACTACACTCCGTTGAACGCTCCTCGAGAGCGAATTCTTGCCGAAGTCTCAGCAGCGGAGTTTAAGAAGCATGGGATCAGATTCCCTAAACAAATACCTGCGAAACCTGGCGTGGACAAAGGCAAATATTGTCGATTCCACAGAAGTTATGGTCATGTAACTGAGGATTGCGTTCACCTGAAGGATGCAATCGAAATACTCATCCAACAAAATCTGCTGCAGAAGTATAAGAAGGATCGACCCAGGGAAAATAACGATAGAAGGCAAGAGGTCGAAGATCCACCTGCCGAGGAAGAAACACGAGCAAGTCTTCCAGTTGCTTACGCTATTACAAGACCTGAGGACTTCACTCAAGGCGAGGAAGTGCTTGCTCACTTGACTTCCCACTTGAATGGATCCTGGGAAAATTTCCCCAAAACGCTGGTGATATCTGGAGGAGGATTCAATAACACGACCCTCGGAACTATAAAGAGAAAGTTCGAGGAGCTCGAGAGCGTCTGCTCGTTGAACCCCGTTTCAATTGCTGAAATCAAAGAAGGGTCGGTTCCCTTGGCCTTCTACAAAGAGGAGATCCCCGGAGGATCTCCAAACTTTCAGATTCCTCTTTTGGTGCAAGCAAGGATGGCGAACTTTGACGTTCGTAGAATCTTGGTCGACCAAGGAAGCTCCTGCGACATAATGTATTCTAGATTGTTCAAAACTCTCCAGCTCACCGAGAAAAACCTGAAGCCATACGTTGGTGCTGATCTTCAAGGCTTCAACGGAGCTACAACGAAACCTTGGGGATACACAGACCTGATCGTCACATTTGGCGAAGGTGAAGCTACCAAGTCCATCAATGTTCAGTTCTTAGTTGTCGAGTGTCCATCACTGTACAACTGCATCATTGGAAGAACAGCGCTCGCTGACTTGTTTGCTGTCTCTTCGACCATCCATCTTAAAATGAAGTATTACACTGTCGATGGAAAGGTCGCCACCTTGAACGGAGACATTGCCGCTGCTCGGAGATGTTTTGATGCTGCGGCAAAAAATATGAACACCTTGGCCACGCCAAAGAAAATAAAAACTGAGCATAAGATGCCCGCCATCAATGCTGTTGGGGGACAAAGTTTGGTTGAGCTGGACGCTCGAACTTCAAAGAAGGAGCGTAGAGAAGAGAAAAAGGAGCTGCAGAAAGAGCTGAAGGAAATATTTCGACCAATCCCTGATGGAGAGTTCGAAATAATTCCCCTTGGTGAAGACCCTTCTAAGGGAATCAAGATTGGAGCTGATCTCCCCGACTTGGTGAAAAGGCAATTGGAAGCTTGCTTGAAGGAAAATGCTGAACTCTTTGCTTGGAGCGCTGCTGAAATGCCCGTCATAGATTCAGAGGTTGCTTATCACCAGTTGACTATAGATCCTAAGGCTAGAGCTGTTGCACAGCGTCGTAGGAAGTAGTCTCCCGAAAAAGCGGAGGCTGCAGAAAAAGCTGTAAAAGACCTCCTAGAGGCAAATTTCATTTCGGAAGCCAAGTATACTACTTGGTTGTCCAACGTTGTACTTGTCAAAAAATCTAATGGAAAGTGGCGCATGTGTGTTGATTATACCGATCTTAATAGGGCTTGCCCTAAAGATGCTTATCCTTTACCTAGCATAGATAAATTAGTAGATAATTCCTCAGGATTTAAATTACTATCGTTTATGGATGCTTATTCAGGATATAATCAAATTAAAATGGCTGAAATCGATAAAGAGAAAACAACTTTTATGACCGAATCAGGAAATTATTACTATAACGTAATGCCTTTCGGGCTTAAAAACGCGGGCGCCACATACCAAAGAATGATGAACAATGTTTTCCGAAATCAAATTGGTGATATGCTCGAAGTGTATATGGACGACATGATAGTTAAATCCGAAGAGGAAAACGATCATACCACACACTTAAGAAAAGTTTTCGAACAAGCAAGAAAATATAACATGAGATTTAATCCTGAAAAATGTACATTCGGCGTAAAGGCAGGAAAATTCCTCGGATTCTATTTAACGGAACGAGGAATTGAAGTCAACCCCGATAAATGTAGAGCATTCTTTGAATATCCTACGCCCGACTCAAAGAAGTCTATTCAAACATTGAACGGAATGTTAACTTCCTTGTCACGATTCGTCGCTAAATCTGCTCAACATGCTCTGCCACTCTTTAAACTTCTAAGAAAAGAATCTACATTCGAGTGGACGGAAGAGTGCAAAAACGCACTTCAGCATTTGAAGCGAGCATTATCCGAGCCTCCAGTCCTCACACGACCTGTACAGGGAGAAGTTTTATATCTCTACCTAGCAGTAGCACACGAGGCCGTCAGCGCTGTTCTTATAAGAGAAACCGAGCAGGGACAAAAGCCAGTGTACTTTGTGAGCAAAGCACTCCAAGGGCCAGAACTAAGATACTTGCAAATAGAGAAAATGGCCTTAGCCATCGTTACTGCAGCAAGAAAGTTACGACACTACTTCCTCGCCCATTCAATTGTCGTTCGTACCGATCAACCTATCAAGCGCCTCCTCGGAAGACCCGACATGGCTGGTCGAATGCTCAAATGGTCGTTGGAATTATCATAATTTGACATAAGCTATGAAAGCAGACAAGCTTTGAAAGCTCAAGTTTTAGCAGATTTCATCGCCGAAATGACCCCAACGACCACTCAAAGTAAAAACAAATGGACCATATTTGTCGATGGATCTTCCAATTCAAAAGGAAGCGGCGCGGGCATTATATTAGAAAGCGAAGACGGGACTCTAATCGAAGTCTCTCTCGAGCTATCTTTTCAAACGACAAATAACCAAGCCGAATACGAAGCCTTCTTAGCAGGGTTACGGCTCGCCAAAGACATAGAAGCCGAGGAAGTGAAAATCTTCACAGATTCGCAATTGGTAGCTTCGCAAATATCCGGGGAATATCAAACAAAAGATGAGCGGATGGCAGAATACCTAACCCTGATAAAGGAGATGTTGGCCCAATTCAAATTAGCTGAAGTACAACATGTTCCCCGCGAACATAACACACGAGCTGATGTTCTGTCAAAACTGGCGAGCACCAAGCGAAAAAAGGGAAGAAATCAATCCCTAATCCAAGAAACTCTTTCCAGACCCAGCATCGATAAAGCCCAAGATATCATGCTCGTTTGTGAGATAAATTCAAACAGTTGGATTTTTCCAATATTACGCTTCCTGGAAAGCGGGGAAGTTCCCAACGACCCAAAGGAGGCAGCAAAAGTCAAACGACGAGCCTGCACCTATGTAGCTCTCGACAACCAGCTGTATCGACGAGGATTCGCCATACCTCTGTTGAAATGTGTCGAGGAAGACAAAGTGGAGTATATTTTAGCCGAGATCCACGAAGGAATCAACGGTCAACATATTGGCGGGCGTTCTTTAGCCAGGAAAGCCCTTCGAGCGGGATATTATTGGCCGTCGATGCAGGCGGACGCTAAGGAACACGTCAAAAAATGTGACAAGTGCCAAAGGCACGGAGACATGCACATAGCACCTCCAAACGAGCTAAAGTCATTGTCTTCTCCATGGCCCTTCGCATGGTGGGGAATGGATCTACTAGGACCATTCCCCGTCGCAGCCGGACAAAACAAATTCCTGATCGTCGGAGTGGACTATTTCACCAAATGGATAGAAGCAGAACCACTTGCGAAAATCACAGCTTTTAACATACTCCGTTTCTTCAAAAGAAATATCCTCGCCAGATTTGGTGTTCCATATTCGGTGGTAACAGATAATGGCACTCAATTCACTGATAAAAAAATCAGAGAATCCCTCGCCGCGTTGGGAATAACCCAACACTTCACTTCTGTCGAGCATCCACAAACTAACGGGCAAGCTGAAGCCGCAAACAGAGTAATCTGGCGAGGCCTAAAAAGGAGATTGGGCGAGGCAAAGGGACAATGGGTCGAGGAGTTGCACAATGTGTTGTGGTCCTATAGAACCACTCCACACTCCACCACTGGGGAAACCCCCTTTCGGTTAACATACGGAACAGAGGCAGTGATCCCCGTGGAAATTGGGGAGCCAACAAGGCGAACCGAAGCTCCCAACGATCAAGATTTCAACGACGAGTTGATTCGAGAGGAATTGGACTTGGTCGAAGAGCTTCGCGAGAGCGCCGCTATTCGCGAAGCATCCCTCAAACAAAAAATAGTTGCTCGACATGACAAAAGAGTGGTAAAAAGGGAGTTCGACGTTGGAAGCCTAGTCTTGCGTCGAAACCTCAAAGATTCGAGCGAAGGCAAACTCGCCCCAAATTGGGAAGGCCCCTATCGAGTACGAGCAAAAACGGGGACCGGAGCTTACTTCCTCGAGACTCTGCGTGGCGAGGAAATCCCTAGACCATGGAACGCAGAAAAACTTAAGCAATATTACAGTTAGAGATTAAACTCAATTAAAGATGAATGCTTAGGTACGGGCACGACTCTAAAACATCAAGTAAGACAAGAGGAGCCCCCCAAGAAGGTGGCCCCTCGTCTCGACGAGGAATGACTCCAAGCGAGCACCATCGTCTTAGTACACGTTAGGCCACGAATCCCAGCTCGCGATGGGAAATCGTCGCTGTGGTTAAATGATCATCATAAGATTATTCCTACCACAGAAAGGTTCGGGCACTACGCCCGGACACTCGTTGAAGTTCCACAAACTCTTCGAGCACGGCGCTCAAGGATACATGCTATCCGAGCAGCGACCATTTGCCGTTGTACTTAAAGTTTGCAAAACAAATACTTAAGCATACAAGTATTAAATATTCGAACAAGTATAAGACAACATTCACAAGCGTAAAATCATTCGAACGACGAAAGGATAAAACGCGAATTATCAAATAAAGTACATATCATAAACAGTCACGAGGACTGTATAAATTGTCATTACAAAATGCGGCGAACAAAGCGCCGAAATACTTCCAAAAAGAAAAAATACAAGATTAATCAACAAAGGTACAAGAAATCATTGCGGGTTCTCGATGGGGGCTGGAGGAGGAGTCCGGATAACGCCATCAAACACCTCTTTGCATTCGTCGAGGCCATCTAGCTTGAGCTCGACACCAGCATTGAGAATCTGGACCTGGGCGACAACATTTTGAAAGCTGGAGGTGGCCATGTCGACCGCGGAGCTCTGAGCTTCCATGAGCTGCTTGATCAGGGACCCACGAGAGATATTGGTAAATTCCCCGTGAGGATCCTCTCTTTTCTCCTCCTCGTCAGGTACGCTCAACTTTTGGAGTTGCCCTTCGAGCTCAGCCACCCTTGCAATCAGATCTTCCTTTTCCTTCGACAGATCCTCCACCTCCGCCTCCTTGCTCGCCAAAGTCTGAGTCAACTCCACCTGAAGCTGGTACTTATCCTTGTAAGCTGCATAGTTTGTTTCCAGCTCTCGGAAACTCAGGCGGGCTTTCTTCAGCTCGGCATCCATCTTCTTGTAGCTCTTCTCCATGGACTGCATCTTTTTCTCCATGGTCGACCTCTCCTCAACGAATTGGCGCTCCCGCTGGTTGAGGAAGTTGGCGACCTCCAGCAACTTCATTGAGGCCACCGAAGCTTCAGCAATCACATTCCCAAGTGATTCGGGGCCCATGTCGTTCATGATCACCTGGTCGACCTCAGGGATGATGACTTCGGTGCTCCCAGCAATGAAATTACCACCATGAGAAAAAGCCGCGGGCAGGACGAACCTTTGTGCGGGCACTCCCTGCTCCAAACGATGAAGACCGTCTACGATCATCGAGGAGTTCCCAACCCTCGGATTCTTAGGAGGCCTTTCCGCGTCCTCAAGATCAATCCCCGGGCCTCTCTTTTCGCCGACCACCTCGGCTTGAGGAGAAGCAGCAGCCGATGATGTAGCGGATGGAGTTGGAGTAGGAGGAATCGAGGAACCCCCAGGGCCGGAGGGCTTCGACGAAACTATGGGAGTCCCCGCCTCTTTGGCCTTTCGAGCCCTAATGGCCTCCTGCAGTTTCTTGAACTTCTCCTGATTGCTCATCATACCTGCACAAATCATAAACAAGGATTAGTAAAATCAGCAAAGATAAAACTAAAGCAAAACAAAATGAGGAGCAAAAAGATAAAACCAAACATACTAAGCAAAGTTTCAGCCTCGGCACGAGTCGAGCAAGCCAACAAGGCCTTAGTGTCGATGAAACGCTTGGAGGTTACGACGTTGCCATCTACGTCGACCACGGGATTGTTATCCTTATCCGTCCGGACTAAGGGGGCAAACCCATCGACAAAATCGCAAAGCATGTCGTGCTGGCCTAGAATAGTCGCATTCAATTCCTTCTTGGCGCATCCGAAACTGCTCGCCGGCAGAAGGTAATGTTTGCGGTCCCACTTGAAAGGGAAGCGAGGATGCTCCACAATAACCGGGCTCCCGTCAGGACGCAAGACTTGGTTGCCGTCCCCGCCAATTTTTGGAACCTTGGTGACGACGCTTTGTCGACCTTCCGCGCCCTTGGGAAAGACCACATACCAATTATCCTTGAAGCCCCTCACTGACTACTCATATAGCTCAAAGAGGCGACGCCTCTGAGTGAACGAAACCCATCCATGCTTGTTCTCCGCCTCTCCCTTAGGTTTCGAGCGTTGTAAGCGGAAGGTGTAGAAAAACAGGTCGAGGGACGGGACTATTCGAAGATAATCGGCAACTATCTCGAAGGCACGAAGAAATGCCAAAGAATTAGGATGAAGCTGCGAAGGTGCCAATCGCAAGCGTTTAAAGACGGACACTTCGAAATCGTTGAAGGGCAATCGATAACCAAATTCCTCGAAAGCAATTTGGTACATTGCAAAGGATCCCCATTCCTTCATCTCATGGCAAACCCTCCTCTGTTTGCCGGGGATCGCTATATCCCAAAGGTCATGTCCTGGATCCTCTATCCTCATAAAAAGTCCTGGAGGAAGATCGCCATCCGGACAACCCGCATACCTCGAGGGTGTCGTCCTCGGCTCATCTGCAACCCAACCATAGGGATCTGGGTCCGAGGGTCCCGCGACCGCTTGTTCTTCGGGAATATCGGTTGATCTATCTTCCGCCATTTCACACCTGAAAAGCCGAGGAAGGAAACATGAATTCGACATTCGAACATCAAATCCACCCTTCCACCGCCGATCAAGTGAAAGGGCGAGGAGTAGACAGTTACTGAACTGATAATTTTAAGAGTCGACAAATCCCTAAAATTGCTCGCGCAACGGGACAAGTTAAAAACTCAAGGAATATGACACGTACGCGTCCCAAACCACGAGCACTCATCCGGATATGAATGGTCGAAAGATTGTTGTGAATCCTCGACAAATTGCGGTTTAAAACCCACTAACGGAAGCAGTTGTAAAGGCGAAAATCGCCAACAAACACCACCTAAAGGGGGTAACTAGGCCATAAAACTACAGTTTTTCCTAAAAGCTACCGTTTGTGGGAGGGTAAAGGGTGTAAACCACCACTTACAAACCCTCAACCACTGTATCAGAATCAAGCCACCAACATCAAAACAGTGTACTGATTGTTTTTGCAAAATAAAGCAGAATCAACAAACAAACAACGATAAACAAAGATTAGAGTAAGTTACTTACTGGATTCAGAGAAAGGATGCGGTGAGGAACGATTGCGAAAGATTTGAAGCACTTGGAGATTCAGAGAAACGGAAGTTTGAAAGTTAAGAGGCTTTGATAAATGAAGTAAAAACTTCAAAAATCCCTCCTTTCTTTATCTATAGACGAATCCGCAACAGTTGCATCTATACGGAACAACGCGACGCCTCACTAATCTGAACCGTTGTTCTGATCCAAAGGTAACGATTCAAAAGAATCTAACGCCTCAGATCAAATCTCAGAGTAAACCAAAGGGCGCGTAAATCCAACGGTGTGGATTCGAACCTCGAAAACCCAACTGTGTAAAATAGGCACTCAAGTACTATTAATAGCCTTTACACGTGGCAGCAGGAGACAGAACGGCTTGTCCCCTCAAACGTCCCATCGTCTGCTCGCGGAAATCTCGATTAAATCGAGAAAATCTCTCGAAAAACCCTCAACTATAATCCGCCAATTGCGATCCTCGCATTAATGTTAAGATACGCAATAAAGGCCCGCAACTAATGCTCGCAATAACCAACGGATCTTTCAGATCCTCAACAATAAATACGAGGATTCTGGATCGAATCTACAAGATCCTGACGGGGAAATCTCCCACTGTTCGCAGCTATCAACGGATCTTCAAGATCCACGCGTACAATAGCGAATATTCGGGATCCCAATCCTCGTATCAATCAACGGATCTTCAATATCCTCGAGGGTAAAACGCCTTTACGCGAACATACGAACAACGATCTGGTGTTCGACGGCAAAATCTAGTTAATAGCAGATAAAGTCCGAATATTCGATCGACATTTGTTCGACATGAAGTCATTACGCTCACATTCGAACATAACGACTTGGGGGGCTCCTGTTCTGGACTGGGCTTTAAGCCCAATAAGACTCGAGCAACGTAAGCACAAGGTCGAGCATCAATCCTCTTCGAGGATTCCAACGGCCACTGATATCAATCATATCGTAACGGCCGACACCGGAATGATGAGCATTTAAGGCTCATCATGGCTTTTCAGCCGTTTTCCGGCAGCCAATTGATGGCCATTTAATGCCATCATTGGCCTTAGCCCAGCGCTGGGGGCTATATATACTCCTCATTTGAAGGAGCTCAGGTACATTCTATTCTCTCTGAAAACCTATACTTCACACCAATACTAACTTGAGCGTCGGAGTATAAACAGGTACACAACCCCCTCTCATTCCACCGTTACTAGGGGCGGAGCTCTGTTCAACGGCGTTGGTCGACTCTGATCCTTGTCAAAATCACGTACTATACTGTAAATAAACAGCACAAGCTATGCCAAATTTTTAAATTTCGTGTGCTTATTTTTAATTTAGTTATAGTGATATTGAATTGCTTTACCAAAACATATCTAAAATACTATATTACAATAATGCAATATATATTCCACGTTGGTCTTTTCAAGCAGGATTCTAAAACAAGTGATTTACTGAAATTTTCATGTAGAAAAACAATGGCATATTAGATTCTCGAATCTTGGTTTGTCTGAAATGACAATTTTCCCATCATTTTCCAACTTGATTGGTGCTTTTACACAGCAGCCTCATATTGATTATAGCACCTTTTTTCATAACTAGCTGGTGGGGTTGACATCACCACACAAATAAATTGAAAAAAAGGTAAACGCAAAGAATTGTGTTTGAGTCCGTGGTTAGGAATTCACCAAGGACAAATCTAAGGATGGTGGGTGGGGGATCAATGAACAAGTGCAACATAAAATCCTTGGAATTAATTTAATTGAATTATTAATAAACATACAAAATTAAGGTTCAAGAAGACAAGAACCACATGCTCCGAGTCATGATGGAGATCGAATTGGAATCAAAACGAATAGGAGCATAAATATATGGTAAAAATGGGGGAGTGGTTAATAAATACTATGCTATATAAATAATTTATTTCAAACATTTTTAGGAAAATTAAAATTTACTATATAATGACTATTTTAACAAGGTTTGTTTGTAATATGGCTACTTCTTCGCAACTAATTAAAAAGAAAAATTAGTACCCTTTACACCAATGTAGATAAAACTAAAATTTGAGTCAAAACAGAAGTTCCACGTTGTTAATTAACAACATAATGGTACCGGATATATAGAAACATCACATTTTTTTTAAGCAGTAGATTCACATGTTTATTTTTTTGACACAAATAGGTTATCACTTATCACATGTTGAAATCTCAAAAGTGTTACTCTCTCTAATTTTATTTTTTAAATAATTCTCTAATCCCATTATTATAATAAGAAAAAAATAAATTTAGATAAAAAATATTAATAGAGCTAACATCTCCTTTTCCTTCTTCTCTTCCAACCCTAGCCGTCAATACTTTTTTTCTTCTTCTTATTCCATTGAAGATGAGTGATTTTAGGTCAGTTTTGGCCTAAAATCATCCCTCCAATTTGTTTTTTTTCTTTCTCGTTATAATAAATAAGTGTGATTTTTACATATTTGTTTGTTTTGATTTTCTGTCTTTGTACGGTGTATTTGGTTGTCTTGTCTTTGTGCGGTGTGTTTGTTTTCCCGTCTTTGTACAGTGTTTATTTGTTTCAGGTTAAAGGAGTAGATCCAATCTAGTGCAGATTCGATCAATGTCGACTTTGGTGTCATCAACACTACAGATCCGGAGGCATGGATATTCCGGACACTTCAATATAGTCATATTTGTAGGCATATGTAATTTGCCATTTTATGCTATTAACATGGATACTGTGAGTTTGTTCGCAGATTTATCCTTTTTGTTTTTAGCGATTATGAATTTGTATTACACCGATGTACTCTTTTTATTTAAATGAATGAATATCGTTTATTTTGTCAAAAAAAAAAATAAATTTAGATTTTTATGAATAAGAGATGTATATTGTTTTATTATATTAATTATTTAATAAACTTAAAAAAAGTGTTGTGTAGTACTTACTATAGTCCTTATTATAACAAAAGTCTATTTTTTAGGTTAATTGAATATTTGATGTATCTGACTCATATTATGAACTAAATACATCAAACATTTTATAAATCTAAAAAACAATTTGTTTTCTTATATATAAAAATCGTAGAGAGCAATAAATATTGTTTGCTGTTAAAAATAATTAAATTTTTATTTTATAACATTGACAGAAGGAAATAATAGATTTTACGATTGTTTAAAATCTAATTAATATATAGGAGTATAAAATAAAGCAATTTCTTAAATAGTCTCACCTGTGTGTGTGAGTTTATGATAATTTTGTCATTTCGTCCATGAACAAAAAATATTTCTTTGTATGGAAACATTTTTAATTGTGTTGAAAATCATAAATTTTCTTAATAACATAAAAAACCTTCAATGAACAATAAAATTGGAAAGATAGAAAAATAAACTTTATAAGCTTTAATATAAACAAAATCAACTTTATAAAATTGGAAAGATAGGAAAATAAACTTTATGAGTTTATGATAACTTTATCGCCCCCAATTCCCAAATTATTGTTTCTAATTCAATCACCGTTCATAAGCTTAATTTAGTTGATAGAATTATTGAACTTTATATAGACTGATTAGGTTCAAACTCCAAACATGCAATGATTTTCTTTAAAAGTAAAATTTTTTGCAAGTAAACTATCTGACAAAAAATAAAAAAAATAAAATTAATAAAAATTTATATATTTTATCTAAAATTTAAATTAGATGCACTAGACTTTTTTTTAATTTTTTTACAACGATAAAAAGGTAGAAAAGAAGAACCCTCGAAGATTCTTCAAAATATAAAAGTGACATGCGAGTCCAACTTGCCCGCGTGACCGAACAAACGACACGCGCCACTAATTTTCACCATCCAATAATATGAAGCCACATAAGCATAACAAAGTGTTCCGTAATCGCGTCCAGGTTCAATGAACCTGAAAATTTCCCGCATTACCTTTCTCTTTATATCATAACCTCTTCTTCTCTTTCATTCCATAGCACAAAAAAAATCTAACAGATTTTAACACAAACTTAGATCAAATACTTCATTTCATTCTCCAATGGCCCTCGCCGTTACTTCTTCTTCTTCAGCAGCTTCTGCAAAATCAACTTCCGTTTTCTCACGCATCGGATCTTCATCAGAATCCAAAGGTAATAATCATAGATTCATAATTCTTCATTCATCTTTTTTAATTTTGAAATTTTGAATTTAATTTGGTTGATTTTTGTTGTTTTTGATGTTTTAGGGTTTGATTAATGTATATGTTTTGTGATTATGAATTTCAGTTTTGCAAATTGGTTCGTTAAGAATTTTGGAGAGAAATGTTTCATCTGGTGGTGCTTTGAATTTGCCTCAGAGAAGATCTTTGGTGAAGGCTATTAACGCTGAATCTCATAGGAATGATTCTATTGTTCCTCTTGCTGCAACTATCGTTGCTCCTGGTGCGTTTAATTGTTTTGTGTTTATGAAGAGAATTTTTACGATTATTCTTGTAATTTGGGTTAATGAAGTTGATTAGAGGTTGTTATTGATGTTAAAGTGTTGTATGTTACTTAATTTGCAGAGATTATTGAGAAGGAAGAGGAAGATTTTGAACAATTAGCGAAAAGCCTTGAAAATGCTTCACCGCTTGAAATAATGGACAAGGCTCTTGAGAAATTCGGCAATGATATTGCTATTGCTTTCAGGTTGATTATTTTTAATATGCTTTTGAATGGTTTTGGTGTATGGAATTTGGTTAGAGTTATTGTTTGTGTTGGGTTTCCTTGACCATGGTAGTGCTTTTAGGTTGATTATTGTTAGTATGCTTTTGAATGATTTTGTAATTGAATGTGTATAGAAGATGCTTTAGGATTATCCTGATCATGTGAATGCAACCATTTGAATTTGGTTTTGCATTGTTCAGTTAATCAGTTTTGGAGAAATTGAGCAAGTTAGTTTCTTATATGTGATGCTGAAATACAAGTCAAAAGCTTTCAAATTGTGTAGTAGAGTATTTTTATTTGTTATATTGACGATGTTATTGCTAAATGTTTTTGTGTCTCAATAAAGAACAAAATCAATCAAGAGTTTGTATAATTGATATGACAGATTATAAAAATAAGGAAAATTTGGCAGTGAATGAATAATTTGCATAAATGCCGTTTGCAACTTATTTTCTTAATAAGGTATCAACTTATTCTTTCCTAAGTAGCGTAGCATATACAAAAACATTTATACAATGAATGCTTATGGAATCAAACTTCTCTTTACTTGTTGGGTGTTGTAATTTTGTAAATGTGCTATTAATCTGGACTTGGATTTTAATGAGTAGCCTTTTTCTTCCTATGCAGTGGTGCTGAAGATGTTGCTTTAATTGAGTATGCACATTTGACGGGTCGGCCATTTAGGGTGTTCAGTCTTGACACTGGGAGACTGAATCCAGAAACATACAGATTGTTTGATGCAGTTGAGAAGCGGTATGGAATCCGCATTGAATACATGTTCCCTGATGCGGTTGAGGTTCAGGGATTAGTAAGATCAAAGGGGCTGTTTTCATTTTATGAGGATGGGCATCAAGAGTGCTGCAGAATTAGGAAGGTGAGGCCCTTGAGAAGAGCTCTTAAGGGTCTCAGAGCATGGATAACTGGGCAGAGAAAAGATCAGTCACCTGGTACTAGGTCTGAAATACCTGTTGTTCAGGTTGATCCTGTTTTTGAGGGATTGGATGGTGGGAATGGTAGCCTGGTAAAGTGGAACCCAGTTGCCAATGTGAATGGTATTGACATATGGACCTTCCTAAGGACAATGGATGTGCCTGTTAATTCATTGCATTCCCAAGGATACGTTTCCATTGGCTGTGAGCCATGCACAAGGCCAGTTTTACCTGGACAGCATGAAAGAGAGGGAAGGTGGTGGTGGGAGGATGCCAAAGCAAAGGAATGTGGTCTTCACAAAGGCAATTTGAAACAGGATGATGCTGCCCAGATGAATGGTAATGGAAACGGTGTCGCCCATTCAAATGGCTCTGCCACAGTTGCTGACATTTTCAACACCCAGAATGTGGTCAGCTTGAGCAGAGCTGGCATTGAGAATCTGGCTAAATTGGAGGACCGAAAAGAGCCCTGGCTCGTTGTGCTCTATGCACCATGGTGCCGCTTCTGCCAGGTAAATTTGACAAGCCCTGGATTCAATATTCTGTTCTAACCTGCATTACTTCTATTGACTTGAAATTTCCTAACATGTTTAATTCTTAATTTCTAACAGGCTATGGAAGAATCATATGTGGATTTGGCAGAAAATTTAGCAGGATCAGGAGTTAAGGTTGGAAAATTCAGAGCAGATGGTGATGAAAAAGAATATGCAAAGAGTGAACTGGGGTTGGGAAGCTTTCCCACAATACTCTTCTTCCCAAAACACTCTTCTCGGCCAATTAAGTATCCTTCAGAAAAGAGAGACGTCGAATCATTGTTGGCATTTGTGAATGCCTTAAGGTAATGATCGATTGAGAGTATTTTGCTCAAGGTTCAGTCACACTGGCAATAAATTTATAAAACCGATTTTGGCATGAATGTGTGAATCGCAGTTTTGGCAGCAAAACTCAGATTCACAGCTTGTAGTATCTCTGTATAGTAGATGATCTTCCTCTCACAAGTAATTGTAGTAGTCATTGTTGAGGGGGTTTGATTTACTGTTTTTCTGGATGAGTAGAGTTATGGTTGTATGATGATGCTTCTTTCAATAATATGAAGATCTTTTTTGTGATTTACCAAACTTTCATATACAAAGCAACAGCATAGAACACACATTAGAGAAAAGTAGGTGGGGTTTAAATAGATAAGTAAAATCATTGCATGTACCATATTATGTGAGACTAAATTGATTATCAAAGACAATTTTTGGGCAAACAATAAGGAAGCAAGAAAATGAAAGGAAAACTCCCTCGGGAAAAGCAATAATACTCTTATAGGTCAACCACATAATCATAAGTGGGAAATGGATTTGCTGCAGTTTATTTTAGCACAGTTTTTATGCAGTTTTGCGCACAACTGTCTGATCAAAACTGTGCAGTTGAGATTATTTCATGTGATTTTCTAGCTGTTAATCTGTATCTTCTGATCTACAATCACTATCTAGATTCAAAACTGTGAAAATTTTGTTAAAAATTACTTCAGCAAATCTGCATCCTTCTCTCTAAGGGATCTAGATTGTTTGTTGTATTGCTCTCACGCAGTTAACAATCTCAACCGTTGAAACATGATCATATTTTATTGTTTCAATATCAACCATTAATAATCTCAACCGTTGAAACATGATCATATTTTATTGTTTCAATATCAACCATTAATATTTGATCAAACCGGCGATTGCTAATCGTTACTGGGCGTTAAATCCATTCTTCAGCATTAAATCCATTCCCCTCTCTATTTTCCTCTCTAAAACATAAGGTGACTAATATGTACTCTTTCATGATTAATTGAAAAGCGGCCTTCAAATCAGACTCTATGTCAATGGCTCTAAAACCACGATCAAAAGCCAACTTCAAGCCCTTAAAATAGCCCACAACTTTGCTATCATAATTGTGCACACACCAAGGGAACAAGCGAAGCCAAAAATAAGATTTCCACACTAGTCACAAGCCACACTCCCACAAGTAGAATTTATGGCATAATTGGTCACAACACCTTCAGCCTGAGGAACACAAAATGGTGGGTAAGGTTATAACTTATATAAGTTATAACATGACTGTGTCTGGTACTTTAACGCTTCAGGCTCAATGATTGGGAATCATTTACTCAATTGGAATAGCTTTGTTATTTAAAATCATCTCATTCTTGCAGTTCAACGCAATTACAACATTTAGGTCAATTTTCGTCTTATGAAAATAAAGACCAGCAATGCAGCAGTCTAGATTTTTGAGTTCTTAGTGATATGAATGACTTTCAACAGTTTAATGTTTTAAGTTAAAAGAATATGTTAAAAGAAATTTGAGAGACATGTCACCTTTGCCATGGTGTGTGGTAGGAGATTTCAATGATCTCCTTTCACAAGAAGGTAAAATTGGATTGCACCCGCATCCAAATTGGTTTTGTTCTGGATTCCGCAATGCGTTGAATGATTGTGACCTAATTGGTATTCAACTTGAGGGGTATCCATACACTTGGATCAAAAGTAGAGGGACAGGAAAGGTTGGATAGAGCACTAGCTTTATAGTTTGGCTTGCTAATTTTTCTAATGCCAAACTTATCAATTTGTTGGTGTCACATTCCGATCACAGCCTTCAAACCACACCTTCGATTCGAAACGAGTTTAGGTATGACTTTAAATTTAGGTATGCATTTAGGTGTGATTTTAAATTTGATTCGAAACGATTCAAGTTAAGAAGTGTCTAGAAAAAGTATATTACAAAATAGGTAAAATTTGAACTTATCAAACACTCCCTCCGGTACTTTTTATAAGGAACACTTTGAAAAAATCACACGTATCAAGAAATGTAATTTTTGCCATTAATAATTCTTAAATTTTATGTTTTATTCCAAAATTAACCTTGTACTAGTATGTAAGATGAGTCTCTCTAATTAATGCAAAAGCATTGGAATAGATTATTTGATTTTACTTATTTAATAAGGGGAAAAATGAAATTGTTCATTTAATAAAGGCTTAAATGCAGTTTTACCCCCTCTATTTTGAATAAATCAGAATTTTACCCCCCCTATTTCACTAAAACGGTAATTACTCTCTCTATGTAACTCCAAATTTAGTGGAGTTTGATTCTGTGTAAAGTTAACTCGGTTACGGTCATTTTGGTACATGTTTGGTGAATTATTGATCAAAATTGAGTTATGTGCGAAACTTTGAAGTTGAGGCTCATAACCAAACTGGTACCTCAATTTTGATAACTCAATTTTGATCAATAATTCACCAAACAGGTACCAAAATGACCGTAATCGAGTTAACTTTCCACATAATCAAACTCCACTAAATTTGGAGTTACATAGAGAGAGTAATTGCCGCTTTAGTGAAATAGGGGGGGTAAAATTCTAATTTATTCAAAATAGGGGGGGTAAAACTGCATTTAACCCTTTAATAAATAATAAATTTAAAGAGTGGTTCTTATAAAAAAAGGATCAATTTTTTTCCAAAATGTTTCTTATAAAAAGGACCGGAGTAAGTACTAGGATTCATATTCATCTTTGAGTTTCTCAATTATTTATTATCCAATTTTTTGACAGATTTATCATCAAATTTTAGATAATAGATTACATGTAAAATAGCTGGTCAGAAATTTTTTAATTAGAGATTAGGCTTTAAAAATGACGTTTAACTGGTAATTTTTTGAAGAAAAAAGAAAAGCCTTAGCTCTGGCCTCATTGGCTATATATTGGGCTGGATATTGTTTACATAACGAGCCCATAAAGGGACCGCGTTCAAAGTAATTGATGGTGCAATGAAAAAGTTAAAATAATAAAAGAAAAAATGGAAAAGGAAAACATAAAATGCGGTGAGCGTGGATCGAACACGCGACCTTCAGATCTTCAGTCTGACGCTCTCCCAACTGAGCTATCCCCGCAAGATATAAAATTAACAGTAATTATATATAATTATCTCTTTATGTTGTTAATTTAACACTAGAATTTTATATAGTGTAGTGTTATTTGTACATCTAAAAATTGACAACAATATCCGACACAATGTAAAAATATTCTCCTTCCAAAGCAAAAAATTATTTTTTAAATTTATTGAAAAATAGATGTATGTTAATATTTAGCATTTTCCATAAATTATTTACCAACAATTGTTTTATACATGTCAATTATCATAATTGAATCAACATCTTTGTGTAGGATATTATTCAACTCTTTACCAACATTCTCCGATCTCCCCATTGACAATTCATTCAAATTCAATAATACTATTGTTTTTAAAAACAATGGTTTTATTTATTAGAAACTAATGTCTTCGGAGCACTAGTTAAGGAACTAAAATAAAAAATAAAAGATTTTTTTTTTGATTAAATAAAAGAAAAGTTATGTATTGTAAAAACTAAAACTAAAACTTTTAATATGTTTACTACACAATGCTCAATTTTTTTCTTTCTAAATTTAAATACTTGTCAAATGCTTCTAAAACACTATTTAACATTTGCGTAAAAACAAATATCAATATTACTCACTTTATGACTTTATTCCTTCAATTTAATATCACTTTTGACTTAAATATAAGTAAAAGTTAAATGTATTTAACTCAAATTTAGCCCAAATGTATATTTTAACATGTACTTTTATTGAAGTTTGAAGGTAATAATCAAATTAGGGCCTATTTGAATTAACTTATTTTTGAGCTTATGCAAAACAACTTATGCAAATAAATAATTTTTTTTGTTAATTTATAAATTCTCGCTACCAAAAATTGTATTTTTATGAGCTAGTTTATCATAAACTACCTAAAAAAATTATAATAATACATAAAAAATTATTTATTTGCATAAACTGTTTTGCATAAGCTAAAAAATAATCTAATTCAAACCGACCTTTAGTCTTATATGCTAATACTAATGAAAGAATGTGAGTGTAAGTCAAACAAATCTTACAATTTTAGGTGTTTCAGTTTTTTTTTTGACAGGAGGTGTTTCAATTGTTGACTCCTTGAAGTCCTCAATTATTAATTATGGGAGTTTTTGAATTGAGTTTTTATTTTATTTTATTTTTAAAAAAATGCTAAATAATGCACCTGGTGTACTAGTTAAACAAATTATTATGAATTTTTTTTTCTTGGAAATTGGGCATTTAATGTTTTAAAAGTGTAAAAAGTTATCTTATCACTATTACTTTTGTTTTTTATTTTCATTTTTAACATGCTTAACAAGTGCATCGAGTGTACCATTTAGAACGACCCTTTATTATTATTATTATTATTATTATTATTAATTTTAAGAAGATAAATTAGCCCTTTATTTTATTTTCAATCACAATATTTTATCAGAGATAGGTCTAGTTACTCTATTTTTTTTCCCATCTCTATCTTTGATTGAGAGATAAGAGAACTGTTTTTATCAAAAAATGTCTTTTATTTCAAAATAATTACTTTTATACATTTTTATCGGTTTGTTACAAATTTTTTAAAAAATAATACAAAAATAATATAAAAATGACTTCATATGAAGTACTGTTTTATGCGTAAAAAAATAAGTACTGTTTTAATAGTTTCTCTAAA
The DNA here is from genome assembly GCA_030408175.1 of Trifolium repens. NCBI lineage: Eukaryota > Viridiplantae > Streptophyta > Magnoliopsida > Fabales > Fabaceae > Trifolium > Trifolium repens. The sequence goes on from CP125839.1 coordinate 8,137,773, forward strand.
AAAACTACAGTATATTTTATAAGTGACTTTTTTTTTCTTTCAAGAAAAGTAATTTTCATATCTAAAAATTAATTTTAAAATTATTGAATGTGAAAACTAATTTTTTTCCTACTTAGTAACAAACAATTGCAAATAAAATTGATCACAAATTATTAAGACAGATCTACATTTTAGATATAGAGTGCATTTCATTTGTTAAAAAAAAAGAGTTAGAACATGACAAATTCAATTGTATTGTATTTGACTTTAGTTCTTTCTTTCCACCATTATAATTGTATTTGACCATTTCACACATGTTAAGAAAATATTTTCGTCCAAATAGAAAATATGATATGTGTGTGTGTATATATATAATAAATATAAAATAGAGAATAGTAAATTGAGATTGATTTTATAATTAGAAAAGGTGCAATTAATATTGCATTGGAAACATAAAAATGATTTTTTTTTTAAATTTATAAATATGACAGTCATTATGAAACAAATAGAATAAAATTGTTTTATTAATCAAACAAATTGCGATCTAAAGACTAAACGAAAACTGAAATTTCTATCACTCACTAAATTAAATCATCACACATTGTTCTATACGATAATTATCTTTTGTAAATCAAATAGATCGATAAAGAGGTTAAACCATTTTCATATGAGTTATTGAGACAAACCTATAGCAATCTACTCTCCTTCTTCTCCATGCGATCCATATACTACCGCGCCCTTGTTTTCTGCTAATCCTTCCAATTCTAAGGGAATATTCCCTACATTAATGAAACCGACTGAAATATGCGTGTCTACACACGCGCGTGCATCTATATAGTGTAAACTATATTTTGTTTCAGTTGAAAAAGCAGTTTGTCATTTTCCACACAAAACTTCCATGCCAGTGATGCCACCAATTTGAAACTGCTTAATTACACTTAACTCACCAATGGTAACTTCCAAACGAGGTGTAAGCTTGAGAGGAATCTCAGACATGCGAACATGTCTACGTGGCAATACATGTCTTCATCTCATTGGCTTTTCAATTAACTTGACCAGAGTATAAACCCCTGGGTTAGACCCGAGGTGTAGGCTTGAAATACCGGAGTTTACTCTCTCTAGTCTTATATCTTATATATATTAGTAAAAATTGATTTTTTTTTTAAATATATTGAAAATAGATGTATTTAAGAGAGTATATGCCTCTTTAAATTTTATGTTCAAATTCTTCATAAAATGGAGCTCCATATTAATCTATCCTTAAACAAGATATCGAATAAAAAATAAAATTTGATTACAGTTATAGTCTAATGACACATAAAATTGGTCCCTCAATTTCAAATCACGCACTTTTGACCACTCCATTAATTTTTGTATTTAAAAAATTGTAATTTGACATAGAAAATGTTAACAACTGCATCTGGGACACATGCCTAGAAGCACTTGTTAAAGAAATGCTAACAAGTCCATACATGTTGTTAAACTTTAAAAAATGTAAAAAATAATCTTTTCAATACAAAATTTACTTGTGTAAAAAACAAAATTTACTTTTTTTAGAGATATTAGTTAGTATGACTCATTTGATATATTTTTCATATCATAACATATAATATGATGATATTAAGTGATCAACACTTTTGAAATAACAAAAAAAATCTATTAAATTTTTTATTTTGAACTTTAATAATTTCATCGCTTTTCAAATACAAAAATCTGGTTGAAGAGATAAAACTGAGTGATTTTAAAATAGAGGAATTAATTTTGTGAAAGAATTTAAATAGAGGAATAAAATTGTAATCAAACTTAAAATAGTAAAATACTTTGCCATATTATATGAACCTTTTTTTTTGACAAAGCCATATTATATGAACATGAAGATATGAAGAACATTTATTTGCATATGTAATGCATATTGGCTTGGCTTTATAACAAAAGAGAGGGAATGCCGGAGTTATATTCATTGTTCCTTTCTTTGAAGACATTCAATTTTGCATATGTCATTCTTTTTAATTTCACCATATTTGGCCATCTCTTAAGTCCACTTTTCCTGTATAACCCTGCAACTTTCTTATTATACTTTTGTTATTTTTAATTTTTTTTCTTAGGTATTGCAGTTTTTACTGTTTGTGTAACTTTCAAATTTCATATCACAACTATATATTCAATTACATCGTACTACTACTAAATTTTACTTTCTTAAGAGAACCAACAATGTCATACAATATATATTTTTTAAAACAACAAATATATTATTGAACTAAATCACGAAAATAAGAGATAATTGAACCCGAAAAGAACAAGTAACGGACATTTAAGATAGAATGAACCGGCGGAATAACAGGGAGTGTAGCCGTGTAAGGTCCAATCGTATGTGTCAATATCCGTTGACTCTTAACTATTTTACCTTAAGAAACGGTTTGACTAGTGAATGGATTATAAGATTAATATATTTGTATTGACACTGATATTTAAAGTCGTGTTGAATCAATTTAACATTGTCGCAATCTCATATACGACGTTTGATTTGAACGTTAACTCATTGATTAAACTCGCATATAAGACTTGCACCATTACAATGAATTGATTACGTTGAATTGATTGGGAAAAAAAATGAGAGCACAATATTTTTTTTCTTCATAATAATCAAGTATGAATTGTTTTTGTATCACATAAAGTATACTCTGCTATCTGCGACATTGTCAGATATTAAATATGGACATTTTTTTTACAATAACATGGAGACACATCTATAAACCGTAATAAAATATTTTTAACCCTTTCCACGTAGTTGCAATCAAGTATGAATTATTGGAAAAATATAGCTTATATGGCTAAATATGAGTTTATTACCTTCATTTCTAATATATTGTATATATTGTCCTTCAACTAAATTTTTAATAATAAAAAACCATATGATTCTTTTCCTTAAGAGACAAAGAATGTCTAGAAAAGACCCAAGGAATGTCTAAAGAAAATGATATCACAAAGACTACTACCCCTTTCAACTTTTTAACCTTTCATTTTCACCCAATCATGAACGTATTTTTGAACAATTTTTTATTTCAGAGTTTCCATGTCAGAAATTTTCCTTTTATTCATCAAAACTCTTTAGGACTAATTCGACCCTTTCAGGTACAAAAAAGCTGCACTAAAAGACAAAAATTTTCTGCTGCACAACGTTACTTAGTATTTATTCTCTTTTGTTTCTTCATAAGACCACCTTCACCACTACTTCCCTCCCCTTCTCAATAAAAAGAGAGAAAAAAAAACTAGTTTTGCAATGAAGAGTAAAATTGAAAGTAGCACTCTCAAAGAATCCTCAACTCAAACCATGTCTTCATCATCATCCTCTTCTCTTACTAGCGGAGTTGTTGATAATAACCCTTCATACCTATCTGAAGTGCGAACTGTTCACCACCGTTTTAATTCTGGTCATCCAGATGTAAATTTTAAACCACCTGCAGTGAGACCTTATGTTCGATCAAAAATGCCTCGGCTTCGATGGACACCAGATCTTCACCGTTGCTTTGCGCATGCAGTTGAAATGCTTGGAGGAGAAGAAAGTAAGCTACAATTCTTTTATAAATATTTTATATTTGATTTGATACTATTTTTTAATTTTAATTTTAATTTTAATTTCACCATATGTAATAATTTTAGGTGATTAATCATGTCTACACAAGTTTTTTTTTGTTACAATGTCTTCACAAAAAAACCTTGACTTTTAATTGTTAATTGACATAACATTTTACTATATATCAATAAACATTGCTATGTTAATTTGACCAGTGAACATTCTTATTGCAATTGGTTTTAATTTACATGTATGTTTGAATTTGCAGGGGCTACACCAAAGTTAATTTTACAACTAATGAATGTAAGGGGAATTACTATATCTCATGTCAAAAGCCACCTCCAGGTACAATTTTTTTTTTTCCTATCATTATAATGATGGAATTTATAAAAGGCCATCCTTTTCACATCTCTTGTTTTTCCCCTCATTTTGTTCCATTTTTCTTTTTTGATTAAGGTTTATTTTTTTTTCTAAATAAATAAATATAATAATTTTGTACTTTAATTTTCAAATTTCAATATAATTAACAGATGTATAGGAGCATGAAACAGGAGCTGATGATTCAAGGTAAAACATTAGTTGTACACTACATATATAGTATGAGTTACTCTTTTTTTTGTTGACCAAAATATTAGTAACTTAATTTTTGTTTTTACTTCAATATAAGTTGTTTTCTCTGATCTCATATATAATTAATTTTTTTTAAAATAATTTATTCAATAACTAATGTATCTGATATATAATATAAACCAGATACATTAATTTTTGAACGAATTTAAAAAATAAATTTTTGCTTATAATAAGTCCAAAAGAAGGAATTAATTAAAAGCATGTTATCATGACACAGAAACACATGTATATGCATCTTTTGTAAATGGAAGAAATAAGTTGATAAAGAGTACATTAGACATATTGTTTGGTACAATAGAGGAAATTAGATCTGTGTAAGAAGGAAAAGAAGATAGCTATATTTATTTAGTGACATATTTTGTGAAGAAAATAGAGAACCCAAACAAGAAATAGTGGACGTCAGCATAACTGGTTTATATTCTCTATTCCGTGACCAAATTAAAGAAAAGTAACGTCAAATATTCTTTCAGATTTTGTTCCCACAAAATACATCTCATTTTGTGTTGGACTAGTACTCGATTATCCGAGTTGTGTTATTTGAACATCAAAATGTTATATTAGTTTGTATTCAGCGGTGGAGCTGAAAAATTTCTAAAGCCTAGACAAAATTTCAATTTTACACTGAAAAATCTTAAATTTAAACAAAATGTTTCAGTTTTACTCTAAATTAATCCTTAAAATTAAATTTCAGTTTTACCATAAATTAACCCCTAAAATACTAAAAGATTTTGGCCGAGTCTGGACAAGTGTCCGGACTTGGCCGGCATTGTCTCCGCCACTGTATGTATTTTTATTTTCACATTTTTGTTTTGTTTATACAACTTACATGAATTTAAAAATTATACATTAAAATAAAAAGTACCGTGTTTGATATTAAACTTTTAATTTCTCCTAAATTTTATTTAGAAGAATACTTTCAATATTTTCCTTTTGAACTAACTTGAATTTTTGACACTTAACTAGTTGACAAAAAAAAAACTAATAGAAGTACCAAAATTCAAACTTTAGTTTAAAAAATTTCATATGATTGACTGATAATACATAATTTCTTTATGAAATTAAAAATTTTATCTAATGATTTGATAAGTATATCTATTGTAATTTATATTTATCAGAAGCAAAGAAGAATGATATGGCAGCAGGTTTATTAGCTTCAACAAACTCCTCCTCTGCCCTTGTTCCAAGCTGCCAACATAGTCCTGGCCAAACACAGTAATTCTTTGAAACTTCATTTTCATTGTTCATCTCTTTTTTTCATTTTTATGGTGCTTATTTTTTTTTTTGATAAGGTTTTATGGTGCTTATAAGGCTAACACAAAATCACACTTATTAAAAAAAAAATTTGAAACTTTTTTTGTTGGCATTTTCCTTGAAGTAAGTTGCAACGAAAAATATAAAAATAATTTTTATTGGTTATGAAAAAGATAAGATAGAGTAAATTAAATACAGTTGCATTTAATTTTATGAGAATAAACAAATATTTTTTTTTATATAATTTAGGATAAGAAAAATTATTTTATTTTCTCTCTTATATTTTGGAATAGATGAAATATATATATTTTATTTTTTTTGACAAGAATAGATATTTTATTTTTCTTCTCATTTTTACACAATGATTATAGTTTTATAATTGTTCTCTTATATTATTATTCTAGGAATGCTTATCAAGTGAATCAATCGGTTATTATTTGTAACGGTGATGACCAGAAGATGCACACATACATCATCTTTGAGGGTATTCTCGGAAGCCAGACTGTCCAAGTAATTTCTCAATCTCTATTTTATTTTACATAATATGTTTGTATAAAACATTTCATTCGCAAATTAAAAGAGTTATTAAATGTTCATAAATCCTAGTTTAACTGGTAAAAAATTGTTGAAATGTTAGGCCGAACGTTATGATTGGAATTTGAATTCCAACTTTTTCATTTGTCTGTGAGTTTATGATGATTTTATCTATGTAACAAAAAAGAGTTATAAAATATTTATATAAATGTTAATTTCATTTTTTATTATAAAAATAATTTTTTTTCTAAAAGCAATTTTTTCCGAACTTCTTTAGGATCCAAATACCATTTTTTAGAGTAGGATGTGATTGGTTAAAAACAGGGGCGGAGCTACATAGTAGTGAGGGGGTTCAACTGAACCCCCCGAACTTGAAAAATTGTTCATATATTTTTGTATATTTTGTACTTTGAACCCTCTGGAATTTGACCCTTGCACCCACCAAAGAGAAGAAAGAATAAACACAAGAGAGGAAAAATAGAGATGTACATTTACTAGCATGTAAAACAAAGGACGAACCATGGTTATGGTAGAAAGAGTTGCTATAAAGAAACAGAAAGTGTGCGGCGGCAGGGATGATGATGTTAGTATTTAGGTTTCATTAACCCATTTTGGGCTTCTTAGTAACGCACTATGTGTGGGCCGGTTGCTATTAACACAAACATGCATAAAATGAAACATTTTGCATCCGGTAGAGAAATACCACTATATTTTTTATTTTTTTTTTGGCTCAATTTTTTTTACAAGTATTTTTTGCTCTATTGTTAAATTATTTGTTAAATTTGGACCTTCGGTCCTCTTCTACTTACAATATATTAAAAGAAACTACTACTAAAATACCAAATTTATCCAATCAAGTTTAATAATATTTCAGAGTTTATGCCCTTAAATGTAATTTTAACTCTAAACTAAAAAAAAATACAAAACAAAAATAGGAAGAATAAAAAAAGATAAGCATAAAAGAAATCTTCCCTTAAAAATAGCATCTAAAACTACATTAAAAAAAAGATATTAATCCAATATATTTAACAAAATTAATTAATTAAAATAAATTTACGCATAAAAATATAAACAAAAATAAATATAAAAGATACGCAAAAAGAATAGTACTAACTTTTTTTTGAATGAAAAAATAGTAACTTAATTATAAAAGAACATAAAAATAGAAACAAAAACAAAATGAGCCCGTTTGGTTGACTTATAATATGTTTTATAAGGTAGTTTATGAAAACAAGTTATAAAAATATAATTTTTGTAAGTGAAAACTATGAATTAACATGCGTAAAAAAAAACTTACGAATTAACATGGAACAATTGCTTTAATAAAAAAAATTAAATTATACACGGGACAATTGCTTTAATAAAATAAAAGGAATTGAAATTAAGCAAAAAAAAGAGAAGGAATTGAATAATAAATATTAATTAATATTAATTATAATCTATTACTTTTAACGGTGTTCCAAGTTTTATGCCCTTAACTGTAATTTGAACTCTAAACTAATAAAAAAATACAAAAAAGAAAAATAAGAAAGAAAGATAAGCATAAAAGAAATCTTCCCATAAAAATAGCATCAGAAACCACATCTCTAAAAAAAAACACAAAACGAAAATAGGAGAAAAAGAAGATAAGCATTAAATAAATCTTCCCATAAAAATTTAAATAAAATAAATTTATGCATAAAAATATCAATAAAAATCACTATAAAAGATACGCTTCAAAAATAGTACGGAGTAAGTAACTTTATTTTTTTAATGAAAAAATAGTAACTCAATCTAACATATAAAAACTTATATATAAAAAATAAAAATAGAATTATCTAATAAAAGAATATACTTATTTAAGAGCTTAAAAATAAAAGAACAGAAAAATAGAAACAAAATCATAACCGACCCGTTTGGATTGACTTATTTATGAGTTTAGCGAAATAACTTATGCAAATAAATAATTTTTTTGAATTCTACTCTAATTTAATTATAAAAAAATCTACTCTATTTTTGTTTACTCTTATATAAAAAATACGAAAGAAGTGCATTATTGATGAATATATATTATAATAATTATGGGGTAAATATTTGTCATTATACTTAAAACATCACGGGACAAATGTTGATCAATAATTTTGTCAAGAAAAAGAAAGTGTTGATCACTATTATATAAAAATCATACACGGGACAATTGTTCTAATAAAAAAAATTTAATAATAGACGGGATAATTGTTTTAATAAAAAAAAATTAATCATACACGGGATAATTGCTTTAATAAAAACAAATTAATCATACACGGGACAATTGCTTTAATAAAAAAATTAATCATACACGGGACAATTGCTTTAATAAAATAAAATTAATCATACACGGGACAATTTTTTTATTAAAAAAAATTAATCATACACGATACAATTGCTTTAATAAAAAAAATTTAATCATACACGAGACAATTACTTTAATAAAAAAAATTAATGATACACTGAACAATTGTTCTAATAAAAAAAATTTGAATAGTAAATATTTTTTATTATTAATTATAATTTATTACACAAAAATCATACACGTGATAATTACTTTAATAAAAAAATTACTTAATTTAATATATTTTACGAAAAATAACAGAATGACGTCATTTATAATTTAACGATAATTTATAAATAAAAATCAATAGACCCGGGCGAATGCACGGGTCTCAAAACTAGTTTGTACTAAAAAAAAATAAGTAAAAATTATTTATTAAATTTGTAAACTTAATCACTTTTTTTTGTTTTAGTTACGTTAGAGTCAATGATGTTTGAATGGAATGTTATGTTAACTATTCTTCCACGTATAAGTCATGAGTGCTCCGGGTTTTGCGGAGAACTTTGTGTTTACGGCGCACGGCGGAACAACGACGATGAGAGGGAAACCACCAGATATGGCGAATGCAAACCAAACAAAACAGAAGCTATCGTTTCGTGATATGCTAACAGAAGGAACTCAAAAGATTCATGTTAAGGAGAAAGTTAATTTAGTGGAGAAAGGACTGGTGACCATAACTTACGAAGGAGGGAATAAGCTTCTTCCTAAGGTATCCCTAGATGAATCCTACTTCAAAGATTTGTGTCACCCATGGAAGGAAGCACTGGTGATTAAAGTACTAGGGAGGAAAGTGGGATATCAAGCTCTTAAAGAACGACTACAAAGGCTTTGGAAACTCCAAGGAGGCTTTGACATGATGGATGTTGACCAAGGGTTTTACATGGTTAAGTGTAATTTGTTGGCTGATCGTGAAAAGATCATGTCTGAGGGGCCTTGGATGGTGTTTGATCATTACCTAGCAGTAGCGCAATGGTCTCCTGAGTTTGCAGCTCCAACAACCCAAGTGGAAAAAACTCTGGTATGGATTCGGTTCCCGGGACTGAACTTACTTTTCTATGATGAGAGTTTCTTATTGGCACTAGCATCAACAGTCGGTACCCCTATCAAAGTAGACACCAATACTCTCAACGTGGAAAGAGGACGATTCGCGAGAATCTGCGTCGAGATTGATCTCACCAAGCCAGTGGTGGGAAAAGTTTGGATCAACGGGCATTGGTATAAAGTACAATATGAAGGTTTACACATGATCTGCTCTGCTTGTGGATGCTATGGACACATTACTAGAAACTGCACCAAAGCCCCGACAATGCCGCTACCAGCTGAGAAGGCTCCAGCAACCCAACAAGCCTTTGTTGGTGAGGCATCGACGACGCCGACTAGGGTTCCTACACAACAGCCAGCCGCGCCAGCAACATCAGTTATCGCAGAGCAAATTTCGGGGATAAACATTAATGATACCCACAATCAAGGAAATAACGTTGTGAATGGGATGAATCCCATTGAGGTGCATGGAGATTGGATGGTTGTTACGAGAAAAAAAAGGAATAATGGGCCACAAAATCAAGGAGGCAAACGTGGCACTCAAGGAAAAAATAAATATCCCTTAAATAATAAATACCCCTTAAATAACAATAACTCAGGAGTTATAAGGAACAATGGAGAAATTAGTGGTGTGGTCAACGTAACCAACATCAAACAAAACCAACAAAGTGTTGAAGTGGGGACCAGCAAAAAAGTGGGTCAAGCAAAGAAAAGAAGGTTTGACAACGTGGCACAAACTAGTAATGTAGGTGGGCCTGCAGTGATTGGGTCCGGAGGAAACCAAAAGGGCCTAAACAAAGGGAATCATCACAACCAAGCTAAAGGAAATGGGTCGGTCATGATAAAAGGAGCAGATAAGAATCAAACATCTCAAAGTTACTTTCCTCCTACAGACTATGATAAATTGCGCAGAGACACAACAAAAAACGGGACAGAGGATGTGATTGGTCATTCTAATAGAGAAGATGAAAACCTTCAGGCTGCCGATGATCAGGATGAAGAGTTGGAATTTGTTCAAGAAACCCCAATCAATAGGGGTTCTTTCCACCAAGATATGTGTCAATAGATGCAGGTCTTTGGAGCCTACATCATCTCCCAATTTTCTTTTTGATGTTAGGTTTCAGAGATGTGTCAGTGCTCTCCTGGAATATATGGGGAGCTCTAAATAAAACAGCGCAGAGATATTTAATGGACCTTATTAGGCGTTACTCTCCTACTTTTCTCATAATTATGGAGACCCATGGTAATTTTGCTAAAACGACTTCTTTCTGGAACAAGGCAGGATACAGTAAAGTAGCTATAGCTGAGGCTCGTGGCCAGTCAGGCGGGTTGTGGATTTTAAAACAAAATAGCAGCAATGTGTTAGTATCTGTCGAAGACATTTTTCATGATACTATTACTCTTAAAATCTCAGTTGGAAACGATTCCTGGCTCCTCACAGGTATGTATGCTAGCCCTATCTACACTAAGCGACTGGAATTGTGGCACCACCTTACTTCTTTGAATGTCAATTTTGCTGGACCTTGGATGATCATTGGGGACTTTAATGAAATAATACTGCCTAGTGAACAGAAAGGGGGAAACTTCAGTCAAAACAAAGCAGATGCTCTTCTAAGGGTGATGGATGAGTGTCAATTTGTGGACATTGCAACCACTGGTAATAAGTACACCTGGACTCGAAACTGTGTGGGGCAACGAAGGATATTCAAAAAACTAGATAGAGGAATTGCTAACCTGCCTTGGCAGCTAGCTTTTCCTGAAGCTTATGTTGAAGTGCTCTGTAGACTCCATTCTGATCACCATCCTTTGCTTTTGAGGTGTGGCAATCTGTCCCAGAGGAGTGGACCGAGACCTTTCAGATTTGAGGCGGCTTGGATTACACACCCAGAATATCAAGATGTTGTCCGGACAGCGTGGAGCAAGACAACTCCTTGTCCTATTGCAGGTTTGAATCAAGTTAAAATAGACTCCCTGAATTTCAATTCCAATGTTTTCGGCAACATAAGGCACCGAAAACATCGCCTTGAGAGAAGAATAAAAGGGATTCAGTTATCGTTGGAGAGGGTGGATTCAGCGAGACTGAGGTATTTAGAACATGATCTTCAATTGCAGTATGATCGCATTCTGGCATAAGAAGAGATTCTTTGGTATCAAAAGTCTAGAGACAAGTGGATTAAGTTGGGGGATAGGAATACAAAGTTTTTTCATGCTACAACTGTTATGAGGAGGAAAAGAAACAAAATTCATGGTTTAAATCTCCCCGATGGCCTCTGGTGTACGGATGATGGTATGCTTAAAGATGAAGCTCTAAAATTCTTCAAACGACTCTTTGGAGCTGATTCAAGTTTGAGGCTCTCCAATCCACCAAGCGACAATGTGTCTTTCCCAAAACTACATGAAGACGCAGTCCTTTGCTTAGTCAGTCCGGTAACTAGAGAGGAAGTCCGAAGTGCTCTGAATCAGATGAACTCGTACAAGTCCCCGGGACCAGATGGATTTCAAGCAATTTTCTTTAAACAGTATTGGCATATAGTGGGAGAAGATGTTTACAAGCTTGTCTCTCAAGCTTTTGTATCTGGTACGTTCAATGCTTGTATCGGTGAAACTCTTATTGCTCTAATTCCAAAAGTAGACCACCCTAGGAACTTTAAAGAATTTCGTCCGATAAGTCTCTGCAACACAGTGTACAAACTAATAACTAAAGTTTTGGTTAATTGATTGAGACCGTACTTGGATCAAATTATTGGTCCATACCAAAGTAGTTTTCTCCCAGGTAGAGGTACTTGTGATAATGCGATAGTCCTTCAGGAGGTCATTCATTCCATGAGAAAAACTAAAAAGAAGAAGGGTGATGTAGTGTACAAGATAGATTTGGAAAAAGCATATGACCATGTGAATTGGGATTTTTTGAGAGGCTGTCTTACACAGTTTGGTTTTCCACAAATTACAATTGACCTCATCATGCATTGTGTCACAGCATCTTCTCTATCTCTTATTTGGAATGGTCAACGGTTGCCTTCTTTCTCTCCAACTAGAGGACTCAGACAAGGGGATCCTCTCTCCCCGTATCTCTTTGTTATGTGTATGGAAAGTTTATCTCATGCTATCTTGCAGGCAGTAGACAACAATGACTGGAAACCCGTCAGCATAACTCGAAATGGACCAGGCCTCTCCCATTTGTTCTTTGCTGATGATGTGTTATTGTTTTCAAAAGCTTCTGTATCTCAAGCTCGTGTTATTGAAAGTATCATGACCAGCTTCGCGAATTCTTCTGGATTACGGGTTAACATCCAAAAATCTAGAGGCTTTTTCTCCGCAAGCACTAGACGTAGTAAAATTGATTCTATAATGTCCATCACCGGAATACAAAGTACCAACTCTCTCGAAAGATATCTGGGCTTTCCTATGATCCATGGCAGATTGTGCAAAAAAGATTATGATTTTCTGATTGATAAAGTCCAGCACCGCCTCGCAAGTTGGAAAAACAAGTTACTAAATAAAGCCGGCAGATTAGCGTTGGTTCAGTCAGTCTTAACTTCAATCCCCACGTATTATATGCAACTAAACTGGCTTCCTTCATCAATATGTCATTACATGGATCGAACTTCCAGAGACTTTCTTTGGAGAGGCACGAATGATAAAAGTATACACTTGGTTGGCTGGGATAAAATCACGAAACCAAAGAAGCATGGTTGGTTGGGAATTCGAACGGCAAGAGAAGCTAATACAACGATGTTGGGGAAACTTGTCTGGGACATTCATAGCAGACAAAACAAATTGTGGGTGAAGCTAATCACTTCAAAATATGTTGCCAATCAACTTTTCTTGAATGCCCCAAAGAAGTTGGGTTCTGTTGTTTGGAACTCAATCACAAAGGCTAGAGATGCTTTGCGTAGTGGCTATGAATATAGACTAGGAAACGTGTCTTCTTCTTTTTGGTTTGACAGCTGGTCTGACTATGGTAGGTTGTGTGATCTTGTCTGGTATGTAGATATCCACGACACCCATCTAACAATTGCGGATATGTTTCAACAGGGTACCTGGCAGCTCTCTCAGTTATATACTCCTCTTCCTGTGAACATTCTGGAGTCCATCTCTAGAATTCCGATATGCTTAAATGAAAACATTACTGATGGTTATACTTGGAAAGGAAACTTAGATGGCATCTACTCAGCCAAAGCGGGATACTCTTGGATTAAAAACTTAACAACAACAGGTTTGAGTGATGATCCTCCCTCTTGGAAGTGGCTGTGGAGACTTCCGGCTCCGGAAAAATATAAATTCTTCTGCTGGACAGCTTGTCATAATTCCCTCCCTACAAGAATGATGCTACATAAGCGTGGCATGTTAAACATTGATACTTGTCCCCGTTGTTCCACGTGCCCGGAAAGCATCTTGCACTGTTTGAGGGACTGTCCTTTCTCAAAGAAGATATGGTTGTCGCTTAGATTTGAGAACATAAATTTTTTCCTAGATCAAAACATCTTTTCTTGGATTAGACGAGGCACAACTTGTGGCAATACGCATGTGTTTATGGCGGCATGTTGGTGGTTATGGAGAGCGAGAAATACCTTGTGCATGGCTAATGAGGTTATCTCCCTCTATGAGGTGAAACTTCAGATTTTTAATTCTACAAGTATTAATTCCAAAGTCTTCGCCACTCCCCCGGCTGATGCGGAAATTGATCAGTGGGTATCTTGGCATCCGGGCCAGGAAAAGGCGGTGATCCTCAATGTTGATGGCAACAGTTTAGGAAATCCAGGGCCTTCGGGATTTGGAGGAGTCTTGAGACAAGACAATGGGAACTGGATTTTTGGGTTTGCAGGGACTGTGGGAATTTCTACAATTCTTCACGTGGAGTTGCTTGCTATTTATCACGGTTTGAAGGTGGCCTGGGACCAAGGGTACAGAAACATCATCTGTTATTCTGACTCAACTCTATCTATTTAGCTTGTAGAAGGCGAAGTCAACCCTTGGCATCACTACGCTTCTATTTTGGCCAACATAAAAGCCTTGGTGAAGAGGAACTGGAGTACTTGTTTCAAGCACACAATGAGGGAAGCCAACTCTGTGGCAGACCTTCTAACAAAGACAGGGGCAGCAGGCACGCACGCTTGGACTGAGATCAGAGAACCTCCCTCCGCGGCTATTCCCCTCCTTCAAGCTGACGCCGCTCGGGTTATGTTTGCAAGGAGATAGTTGTTTCTTTTTATTCCCGTCATTCTATTTTCTTTCTTTTTCCTTTTCTGATTGTTTTATCCCCTCTTACCAAAAAAAAATGATGTTTGAATGGATCCATAGTTAGTTTGTTAAATTGGCACAATTTTTTTCACAATTGGTTCAATATGTCTCACCTCTTCCCATTTAATATAACCATGAGATTAATTAATTCAAGGTTTAAATATCATTTTTGTTTAGTAAGTTCGCGATTTTTTAGTTTTAGTCTTGTATCTTGTATTCTTGCGAATCCATCCGTGTATGTTAAAATCTTTTTTATTTTAGTTCCTAAAGCTACAATCCATTGGAAAATTTGCAGGAAAATCCGCAGAAAAATCCGCAAGTTTCCTGCGAATTTTAGTTTTAGAGACTAAAATCAAAAGATTTGAACATACAGGGATGAATTTGCAAGAAAAAAAAATATAGGAACTAAAACCAAAAAATCACGAACTTACATGAACGAAAATGATATTTAAGCCTTAATTCAATAGATAAACCGCGCTTGGTGCAATTTATCTTCAAAAAAATATCTTTAAGATGTAAATTTTTTTTTGAAGCAAAATATTTCTTTAAGGTAAAATCGTCTGCACCCCCTGCTCTAGGTTCCTGGATACGCCACTGGTTAAAAACCCAAGGATGATTAAATTACTAGTATGTTTTGGTGCATTAAGTTAGAGGTTTCAAGGCCTCATATTTGTTGTCAACTGTAATTTTTTTTTTTTAGTATTTATTTTAGGAAAAAATTTGGGTAAAAAAGTTAGGGTATGTGAGTTAGCTTTAGTTTTAGGCGTTTATGTTTTGGAGGCTATGTAAGTAGTGAATATTTTGCATTAGATTTTTTTGGCTCCCCAAACATATGGGTAGGGGCCAAATTTTAAAGGCATGTACAAATTGACAACTATTCCATATAAAGCGCTAGCCATAGGTGCCACCCTCTACATGTATTCCTTTACTATGGATGGGATTCTTTGCACTGACTGCGTGCATATATGAATTCCCGACCGTCTAATTTTAATCGGACATTCCATAATAAAGGATATTCTGAATTTATAAAATGTAAACTTTTAGGGTCCGCTTGATGACCAGGATATGATAGATACATGATATGATATGGAGTTGGATAAAGGTAGGATATGATATTAACATGATAACATTTATCTTATTATGTGTTTATGCGGATATGATAACAAACAAGATATCATTATTTATTTTCAATTAAATATAATTAAATAACAAGTTTTCATTGTAGGTGGTTTTATTTTTGGTAAATAAAGATTTACTTTCTTAATAACACAACAGGATAATTTCTAACCCAGCCTAAACATAGGATTGAAATTACAAAGGAGTGATAGGATATGATTAAAAAAGGGAATAATTTATCATATCTTATTGGTGCATCAAACAAAAAATTAAAACATGATATGATATAATTATCATATTCTACTCACTATCCTGACCATCAAACGGGCCCTTAGTTATAAAATTTTAGACTATTCAATTTAAGAAGTTATGATTGCACGATTGTATTATTTTTTTTTGAATCGGCAAATTTTTTTTTTTGGTTAGGTAGCCTAGCGGCGAGAAATTCACCCCTTAAAGGTGAAAAAGTGGGCATACCGGGTTCGAACCCCGGTCCCTGCACAAATGTGCAATGTCCTTTACCAATTGAGCTAGGCTCATGAGGACGCCAAAATTTTATTAATGAATAACAATTCCCTAAACAAGAAGTATAAGGAATTGTTGAATCATACAAACAAAGGTAAAGTGATGAAAACACTTTAACCAGTCAACACCTACATCAAACATCACCCCAACCACCCCTTACAGAACAACAAAAGAAATTCTCCAATGATCGCCGGAGAAAACACCAACCCAACTCGTAAAGACACCACTAGATACTAACTTCCAAACTCGAATCAAAAGTGCTCGGCCCATCAGAATAAAAAAAGTAACTCCTTGAGTCGAAAGTATGTAATGTAGATAATCCAAAATTCATGGATATAGATTTCCTGTAGTCACTTTTTGACTGCAGGTTAATCTCAGCCTCTATTTTTAAAGTTGGACCACCAAATTTTGAATCTAAAGGCTTATAAGCAGTGACTACATGACTGCACGGTTATTTGAATGCATGGAATCCGAGTCCAAAATTCAATTAAAATGAATCATGTTCACTACAAGAAAACTACATTTTAATTTCAAAATATTTAGTGACTCAACATTAATTTCATAGGTCTTTATGAATTCAATAAATATATTTTTGATGCATTTTTTTTGGGTCAAGAATTTTTGATACATAATATATTATATATATAATTCATTCTATTTTTCATATTAGGCCAACAAAAGGAACCAAGCCAGTGGGGTTCAAAGAGTGAATGAAGAAGACACATTGTCCCTCTCAACAAGCTCAAATGGTTCAAACACAAATTATGTCTCTCTTGAGCTCACGCTCAACTGAAATCATGTTTTATGCCCAAAATAAAAACATGTCCTTAATTTTTTTTTTTTTGAAGTTTATATCTGGTCGTAGAACTTTAATGCAAAAGGTGCATAACTTGGAAGAATTTTGTAACACCAATGTTGGTTTTGTTTATTTATCATAAGTACTATATATTTCAATCCGAATTAGAAACATAACCATAGTTGTATTATTTACGTGAAATTTCAAGAACCCTTTCCTTAAACTTGCTTCGGCTAAAAAAAATACAAAATTTTCTATATCAACAATACAAAATAGGTATTGAATATTTTTTTTAATGTGTTAATTCTAGAGTTCAAATTTGAGCTATAAAAATACATTAGCGATTTTTTCCCTTCTAAATAGGTTCAAATTTAATTTTAGAGTTCAAATTTTCTGAGAATACATTAGTAAGAGTTTTATCATTTATATTGTCATATTCGATTTAGAAATTAATATCGACAATTGCTTACATAAATATCTATTCTCTTTAATTTGTCTAGTGAACTTAACTCAATTATTAAGACATTGCATTATATATGCAGATCACCGAATTTTAAACTCCGGTCATCCCACTTATCCATTTTAAGGATGAAATTTTTAGTCACTGGACTACTAAAAAAACAACTATTATCTTTAATAAATAGTGCTATATGCAAAAAATTAACTTATGATAATTAACTGATTTTATACAATAAATACTAGTATATCTATATTTCTCAAGACCATACAAATTTCATGCACAACCTATTCGTTCACAATTTGAGAGAACACTAACTACTAGTGGTTGAGCACAAATTACATGAGATATAACTTTATACAATTACTTAAATATAAAAGCTCATGAACACTAGTAGATATATATTCTAAGTCCAAACAATTTTTGCAAATCACATAGTGTTGTGCTAGTCGTAGTGATCATGATTTCTAAATTGTTTTTACTTGCTTTTCTAGCTCCAATTACCTGTCTAGCTAGTAGTTTTAGAAAGCTTGGTGGAGTTGGTGAAGAAATGAAATTTCTTCATCATTTGCATAGCTATGGTGGTGGTACTGGTGGCAATATTGGTGGAGGATATGGTGGTGCAATTGGTGGTTCAAGTGGTGGTGGTGGTGGAGGATACGGTGGAGGATTTGGTTTTGGTGGCGGGGTTGGAGGTGGGGGGAGTGGATATGGCGGTGGAAGTGGAGGATCTAGTGGTGGTGGTGGTTATGGAGGGTCTGGTGGTGGAAATGGAGGATCTGGTAGTGGAGGTGGTTATGGTGGCGAGAATGGAGGATCAAGTGGGGGTGCAATAGGTGGTGGTTATGCCGGTGGAAATGGAGGATCTAGTGGTGGTGGCTATAGTGGTGGAAATGGAGGATATGGCAGCGGAGGTGGTAACGGGGTGGGGAATGGAGGATACGGCGGTGGCAAGAGTGGGGGTGGGATGAGTGGTGGTTTTGGTGGCGGTGTTGGTGGCGGTATTGGTGGAAATTTTTTCAATCAGAGGCAACCATGATTTTACCATTTACCATCATGTGCACACTTTTTGTGTCTAAGATAGTGTTTTGTAATGATTTCAATTTAATCTTAATAATGTAAGGTTAGTATACTTGTATTAGTTGAGAAATAATAAGAAAAATTTCAGTCTTATAGTTGATATTAATCGATTATCATAATTACCGACAATGTCTAATTTTATTTTGATGCATAATTCCAACGTACAGTGCTAATGTTGTGCCATTTCATTTTCACTTCATTTTTGGTGGCAAGATTAAATGGGGCTGGGAGACCAATGTGTGACTTTTTAAAATATCAACTTATCTAGGTGCAGGTACGGTACTAGTATCTGATATAGGATACGATATTTTTAAAAATATTAAAGTACGAGTACGTCCATATAATTTTTTTAATATAATTTATATAAACGAAATAATAGAATCATATTGTTAAAACCAATAACGAAACCTAAAAAATACTACACAAGTAATTCCAATTGTTCAAAAATATCAAATTAAAAAACAATTAGCTCAAAAAGAGTTAAATTATTTCTCTCTCCATCAACATAAAAAAGAGCAGCCTTTAGTTCATGTTCATCGAGATAAAGACTAGCAACTTCAATCATTCTTCTCTTTCTCGAGAGAAGACGAAGATTTGTACGAATAAAAACTAGATCTTCAGCTCTATTTGGATTGCCTTCATTTTCAATTAATGAGTGAATAAAATAGGAGGACCAAAATTATACAAAAATAAATAATAGGGAAACTAAATTGCGCATTTTATAAAATTGGACATTTACATTTTACTGTAATATATTAAGTTTTGCACCGTCTAATTTACTTATACTTATGAAACCCTCATTTATTGAAGGCCCAATGCTACAAAACATGTTGCACATGTATTTGGACTGGCCACCTGCAACGACACACAACTACCCATTTCCTCCCAATTTCACAAAACCCAGAAAAAAAAATCATTAATATCTTGTGAATTTATTAATTTTTACTTATTTATAGTTGTAGCCTGTAGGTAAATTAGTCCACTTTTGCTATTGATTTTTAAAATTTTATTTTGGACAATCTTGATTTTTTTTTCTTTTTTAAGTGTAAATCGGGTATTATCTACGCACAATTGTAGAGAGTAATCCCTCAAATCTTGAGAGACTAATCTTGACTTCATTTCCTTTAAAACCAAAAAATAGGGGGACCAAAACTGCAATTAAGCCAAAAGAATATTAGAAAGAATTGTGTGCAGAGTCTTCACGCTTGTGGCACAAGGTACACATGAAGACAATGTTGCAACCTTGAGCTCTTCAAAACCAAAAGACACTACAAGAAATATAATTTTCTGTAACAATATTTTTTGTTACAAGTCGCTGGCAAAACTACCTAGTCGCTGACAAAATTACCCAAGGTAGTTTTGCCAGCGACTTGTAACAACTTTTAACATAAAAAGTTGTTGCAAAAAATTATATTTCTTGTAGTGAGAGATTTGGAAGGAGGAATAATTTGGATTGTTGGTGAAACTAGCATAAGGATATCATTTTTGCAGTCTTCAATTTTTTGTTTAACGATAAATGATGTGATTTTTATATAAAATTAATATGATTATATGATGAATCATGCATTGATATCACAATATTTATATAAATAAAATAATAATAACAACAACAAAGACAATAAGCATTGTTATAATTTGACTAGGAATAGTCAACAGATCGATCAATTCTCTTTTTTTCATTAGTCAAAAGAAATTAAATCGTATACAAGCACATGTACACAAAAGTAAAAAATCTAAATGACACCAATGAATATGTAAGAAATAGTCATAATGTTATCAAGAATATGTGTGGCTTGTAATTTTATAGTAATTTATAGTACTTGAAGCGTAAACGAGTGGCGTAGACTTGAGATTTTAAAGTTTGCTGTTTTTAAAGTTTTTGGTTCAATTTTCTTTGTTGCCAATTCTAGTAGGTTAATTCATATAGAGCTTTGCTCTAATTTTAAGTGAAGTTCACGCAAATATATTCTATAAAATTGAATCTCTCAGATTAATCTGTGATCTTTAGGCCAGATATCAAGTTTAAAAAAAAAATACTTGATATATGAATTATCATGAAGAGAATGGGTCTGATAGGAAAAATGTGACTGGGTGGTACTAGTTGACTTTTTTAATTATGTGATTTTTAATCAAATACCACTCTTACTGTTGTTCACACATTTTCATCTCATACTCGTTTGGATACGTTAGTTTACGACGCCGTTTCTGTGCACTAGGTCTATGAGATCAAAAAAATTCAAAGGTTTTTCCTTGCTCGTGGTTTACATGTTTTTTTGCATTATAAAACAATATAAACTTGCTTGTTTCAGCAATCAGCATGGTTTACTAATTACTATTACTATTTTTATATTAAAAACAAGACAAGATGTCGAATATATTAAGTGAATTCTTTGTTACGCATATTATACGGATATATATTGATATATTTATTGAGATGGATAGTTTTGATTAATTTATATATAATATTTATTAATTTTTCTATATTAAATATTATTTGTGGACCAATTATAATCATCTATCTAAACCGTATACCGATACATATTCATATAAAATGTGTACCAGAGCGTTAAATAAATCTCATGAAGATTGTGACATTTTGTTTTGCTATGTCTTTTTTATATTATCATATTTTTCCATAAGTTGTCAAATCATAATCGTAATTTTAAATTTTAATCTTAATATATATATTCCTTTTCCAATTACATCAACAGATACAAAAAATTACATGTATTAAATATTTTTATTGAAATAATAAATTTGTCTAAAATTGGCGGTTGTTATTAAATTGAGTTTAATGGATATAAGCAGACAAAGTAGAAAAACATTACACACTCAACCAATCACCATCATGATTTCCGCCACGTCATCCCATTTTACCCCACCTTCTTGATGTGATATGAAAGATTACATCATTTTCATTGGTTGTTCGTGTAAAATTAATTTATAACGACTGTGCATATCTATTAAACTCTATTAAATTATCCTTTATTTTAAATGTATTAAATGTTGACTTTTCATATTCAATACAAATTAATAAAATTAATAAACGGTAAATTTTGACAAAGCGTAATAAATACGTCTAAAATTTGTAATTTTTTTTATATATTTATGAACAAACTTTTTTTTTCTTCATAAAATAGACTTATAATTAGACGATAGAGTAGTAATTTTTTGACTTCGTAGGTTCTTTCAACTTGAGATAATCTTATTCAAAATGTGTTACATATAAATATGAATATCATTCTTTTTTAGCACTCTAATAGTTCTTTTTTTTGAAAAATAAGTAGTCTAATAGTTAAAATTCATCCGTATAAATACCTCTTTCTATTAAGATTCATACATTATTAAATAATATTAATTTTAGTATTAAATAATTATTTTGACACATACTAGTATCACTCAACTAAATACATTATATAGCCACAATTTTAAAACATTTATTTTTAACCATATTTTGCATATAAGAAACAAAATTATAATTTGGCTTAATTGCAATTCTGGTCCTCCTATTTTCATCATTTTGTAGAATTGATCCCCTATTTTAAAATTCGACAATTTTGATCCCCAAACACATATTTTATCTAAAATATGATGATACAACATGTTTTAAATTAACTTTATAAAAGATTTCTCTTATGATTTCATTGATGTTGGTATTTTCTAATCGCCAGATTATACACCACATCGTTTAAAATATAATGAAAATAGATGGATCAAAACTGTAATTAAACTTTATAATTTTTAGACATCAATTAACAAAATAATATATTGTCTTTGCTGCTTGTTTGTCCACTGTTCGAGTTAACAACAAAGATATTTAAATAAAATTGGATCCTCTCATTCATTTTGTATCCCGCTCTTTTTAATTTTAATTTTTTAAATTCAATCATTTTTTATCAACAAACGAAAAAAAAGAAAGGGATTATCTGGCATTTTGGCCCACATGCACAAATTGAGGCCCCATATAGTTAAAGCCGACAAAAAAAGCCATGAAAACGCTAACACAATTTGTTTTCAAAAGCATATCAATTAATGGCTAAATTTGATTCTTTTGTACACTACACTGCTATGGATTCCACCATAAAGGGATGGTTCAATCCAGCTAATGGGTGTTGAGAAGCAACATTGAAAACGACTCTAGCTAGAGTTGTCACAAAATAGGCTAATCCTATGTCCTACCTCAGTCTGAAAATATAAAATATAGTTGATCACTGCACGTATGTTAATGCATAATTTTGAATACTAATATTTTTAATTGTTTATTAGTAAAAATTATAAAAATTTGTTCCATGAGCTTAACTCAGTTGGTTGGACATTTTATTATATATGCAAAGAGCCGGGGTTCGAATCCCGATCATCCCATTATCCATTTTAAGGGTAGAATTTCTAACCATTAGACTACTTGACAAAAAAAAAATATAAAAATTTGATATTTTAAAAATACTTATCAAAACTAAAAAGATCTTATATGCTAATATTTACATTTATATATTATTCAAAAAATACGGTCAAAACAAAATAAATGAATAGTAAATTTAGTTAAAATAGATCTTATATATTAGGTTGAAGATAGTATAAAATTATCTGAAATAGTCAACACTATTCTTTAAAAGATGTTTGCCTTATGATACAAATTAAAAGATGAATCTTCACCTCCCAATGTGATTAAAGTAATCTTCTAAATTTTCTGAAAAAGACTCCATCCTAAAATGACAACTTCTAACCATAAACTCAATTCTCAAAAACTCCAATCTCTTGTAACACACCTCATAGCTCAGCTACAATAGCATTACAACTGCCTAACTTCAAGTAATAAAAAAGAAATCCAACTATGATAAAATAAATCCAACTACAATAGCTTAGCTAAAAAAAAAGAGTATCTTGAAAAATGTTTGTTAGTGTATTATTATCACTCTTCACAAAAATCAACTATGATCTATAAAACAAATCGAAGTGGACAGTAGTAGTTGGTTGGCTTTACTACTTCCTGGCCCCCTGTTCATCGTTGAAGTTGAAACCTACCAAATAAGGCAAAATCTAGTTGAAATTTATTAATTAGAAAATACATATAAAGTCAATAGAAAAGGCTTAGTCTACTCTTATGGTTAGTTATTTTATGACTTGTTCTTCTCTTATTCTCATTTTGAACCATTCCTTTCTCTTTCATTCATCTATCTATATATACAATACACTCTTTTTCCATTTTTCATAAATCATATCTTACAATTCAACACATACAAAAATATTCAATATTCAATACACAAACAAACCAAACCCTCTCCATTCAATTAATCATACATACATGGTTTCTTCACAATTATTCTCAGCAGTTAATTCATGTTCTTCTTCTTTCAGAACTGTTAATGCTGCTATCCATCTTCCTAAACTTCCACGTGTCCCTAATTTCTCTATTCCTCAATTACAAAAAACAAGACAACAATTCATTGAGGATTTTAATGTATCCATTGATCATAACACTATCAAATTAGAAACACAGATTAATAATAATGACAGATCCAACAATATTAACAAAAAGTCAAATGAGATTATTAAACTGTATGCAGTTTTGGAGGCTGTTTCAGACAGAATTGAAATGCATCAAAACATCGGCGAACAACGTAACAATTGCAATTCACTTCTTTTGAATTCAATCAACATGATTACTCTTACTGCTACAACTATGTCTGCTCTTGCTGCTACTTCTGCTATATCTTGTTCTCATTCATCACTTTTGGCTTTGAAGTTATCTTCTGCTCTTTTATTCTCTGCTGCAACTGGTTTGTTACTTATCATGAACAAAATTCAACCTTCTCAACTAACCGAGGAACAACGAAACGCTACGAGATTGTTCAAACAGATTCAAACTCAAATTCAAACCAAAATTGCTCTTGGAAATACTAGTGAGGATGATGTGAAGGAAGCAATGGAGAAAGTTTTGGCACTTGATAAAGCATATCCACTTCCATTATTAGGAGTTATGCTTGAAAAATACCCTGCGAAATTCAAGCCTGCTAATTGGTGGCCTATGTCGAAAAAAGGTAAAAGTCAAAGCAAGAAAATGGGGAAAATGAGTAATGGATGGAGTGAAGATTTAGAAATGGAAATGAAGGAAGTTGTTGAAGTGATTAAGAGAAAAGATTCTGAGGATTATGAAAGACTTGGAAACATAGCTTTGAAAGTAAACAAGAGTTTAGCAATTGCAGGACCATTACTCACTGGAATTGCAGCTATTGGTTCTACATTCATAGGTAATGGTAGTTCTTTGGCTGCTTTTGTTCCTCTCTTGGCTGGTTCATTGGCGGCCGCGGTTAATACTTTCGAGCATGGTGGACAAGTTGGTATGGTTTTTGAAATGTATAGAGCTTCTGGTGGATTTTTCAACTTGTTAGAAACCTCAATTGAATCAACTTTAGGAGAGAAAGATTTAGAGAAAAGAGAAAATGGAGAGTTGTTTGAAATGAAGATGGCTTTACAGTTGGGAAGAAGTGTATCAGAGTTAAGGGAACTTGCATCAAAATCAGCTTCCTATAGAATGGAAGGTGTTGAGATAGATGAATTTGCCAGCAAGCTCTTCTGAGATAATTACAATTTTTTGTTGTTTAGATGTATAGATCACAATATTCTTTTATTCTTTGATGCACATATATTGTTAGTCCTCTAACATAGAAAACAAATGTAAATATAGATTACAGAAAATCTGATTTTGAATATACAATTTTTTTCAATAGTACAATTTCAATCAACAGCCGAGATTATTTAGATGTATTAAACTGATGTGTTATTTAGACAGTTCGATCTTAAATCAACGGTTGAGATTAGAAACAGTGTCAAACTGCTTGCATGATAACAGCAGCAGATCTTGATCTTGATTTAAATTTGTTGAATTTGAAAGTTAGTCAAAGTATAAGCTAATAGTTCGCGAGTGTGAATCCATTTGCACTTTAAACAATTACACTGAAGAGGGAACTTTATCTCTCGATTGTGTGTTTTTTAACTTTTTCAAAGAGCGTTAAGCAAGGTTTTAAATAGCGGTCGTGGTCACGGTCGCGGTCGCATTAAGAATTTCGCGATTTCAGCTGTTACGACTGTTGCGTTACCGATTACGGTCGTCGTGATGTGAATTAATCACAATATTGCACAAATCTTATTAAAATTATTTGTACTATAATATATGTATAACAACTTAAATTTGAGATAAGTGTAAAGTTTTGAACTAGGATTAAGTTAGATAACATTTTATAATTTATGTTCATATTGGAAAAAATGGAAGTCTCTATCTATTAGTATTTTGTCGCGGTCGTATTGCGTCTCGTTGCAGCTGTATCGGTGTTTTGTCGCGGCCGTACTGGCATTTTGGCGTGATTTTTTTTCACCATATAAAAACAGTGAAAAACGATAAATATGATAGGCACCAAAACCTTTTTGTCACGGCCTTTTTTACGGTAACGGACCTTGATTTAAAATGTTGACGTTGAGTATGGAGTCTGGTATTTTTCTGAACTACTAATCTAAGAAATGAATGAATGAATGAATGAAGATTTAAACAAAAAGATAAAGAGATAAATTGCAAAAATAGCTTGTTTGTGTCTCTCAAATGAAATATAAAAGTTAATTTATAGGCAACACTAGTTAGTCCTCCAGATCAAAACAATGTGGCCTGAAAATTTAATCTCTTATACAAAGATAAATTTGTGGATGACATTTCCAGCTGTTTCACAAATATTCCATGGTCACAACTCAATCCCCTTTATAACTTTTCATTTCTATATTAATCGACACCAAATCTGAATTTGATAGTAGTTGGTCTAAAATTTAGGTTGGTATCCTTTTTGGACTTTTCATGTTGACATATGCTTGTTTCCATCGAAAACATTTATTTATTATTCAATTCTCTTATACAAAAGAGTTAAATATTTTTTTTGGTAAAAATAAAACAAATTTTTATTTTAATCTTTAAAATTAAAAATAAGATGTTTTCATCCTTTCAACATTTTCTATTTTATTTTTAGCCCTTAATAACTAATTTATGTTCATTTTAATGTCAAAATTATAATGATTTTATGTTCAAGATATGTTTATGTTACATTTACGTCTATCTGTTACGTTAATCTGTAAGTCCATATTATTTTTAAAAAATGTTAAAATTTTGTCCATTAAAAAATAAAAACAAAACAAAATATTTTTGGGATGAAAACGTCTCATTTTTATTTTTAAGAACTAAAATTAAAATTCACCATATTTTCATTTTAATGTCAAAATTATAATCGTTTTATGTTCAAGATGCGTTTATGTTACATTTACGTCTATATGTTACATTAAACTATAAGCCCATATTGTTTTTAAAAAATGTTAAAATTTTGTCCATTAAAAAATAAAAACAAAACAAAAATTTGTTGGGATGAAAACGTCTCATTTTTATTTTTAAGAACTAAAATTAAAATTCACCATATTTTTGCCAGGACAAAAAATTTATTTAATCCTAAATAAATATATACACTATTTTCCCTCATTCTTCATATCTTAATTTGATAACCCTAAACCCTAAATAAATATATAAACTATTTTCCCTCATTCTTCACATGTACAGAAGAGATATTATAATAACAAATTGAAAATCCAAATTAGTTAAAATATAATGTGGAACATTTTAAGATTTAATTAGTATAGCCAAACCCAAAAACTATACTTCAAAAATCAAAGACATTTCTAAACTAGACAAGCCATACTCCTTTATATATATTGACAAAGTAACAAATTGCTGCATGAAAAGAATAACAATTCGTAGCTTTTTATTTTATTCTCAATTAAATAGTTTATTGATTTAACTCACACATATAAATCTTAAATATAAACTAATAAAAAATCCCAAATTCCAATTCCAATTCAGGTACTCCCCCTAATTCTATATATAAGTAAATTTTAACTTTCTAGATACATTAAAAAAGTAATGTATCTATTTTATATTATTGACTAAATACGTTACTTTTTCAATGAATCTAAAAAAATCAAAATATGCTTATATATAAAATCGGAGGAAGTAGTATATATTGCATATCAAGGTCGTTGCTAAAGCTAGAGCTACTACTTTAACCTTAATTATAAACATTAAAAGTCAATTTCTTATATTCAAAAGTCAATTTTTTAGATTCATTCTACATCAAATATATCAGTTATTCAATGAATTTAATAAGTGAACTTCTACTTATAATTAAGATCGGAGGGAGCATAACACAATTCATAGCCTTTGTTGTACGCTAATTAATATACTACCTACTCCTACTACATAGTTTTATTGTTAGAACACGAGGGGACAGCTTGAGAATCATCCACACGATGAAACATTGATATAAGTGAGTTGGACTCCACACTCTTACCCAAAACCTTAAGGCATTAGGTTTATGGGTCCTCTCACTTATAAATGCTCTAAGTCTTCACATTTTAACCAATGTGGGACTTCCCCACACTACTCACACTTGTTTTTCTCAACATTTATTATGAAATTTTGTGGTTTTAATTTTACTACGTCGCATGTTGAGACTCATACAAAGGCTGGGAATTTTGAATAGAGACTATGTCAATTCTTAAACTGGTCAATCAAGGTTTCCTTATTTCTTTTGACCCCTACCCCATCCTTTTGTACATTAT
The DNA here is from genome assembly GCA_030408175.1 of Trifolium repens. Classification (NCBI taxonomy): domain Eukaryota; kingdom Viridiplantae; phylum Streptophyta; class Magnoliopsida; order Fabales; family Fabaceae; genus Trifolium; species Trifolium repens. The sequence continues at coordinate 8,165,992 of CP125839.1, forward strand.
ACATTACTATATATATACAAATATTGATACCACCTTTTGCATATAAACATTCAAACATATATACAAACTATTAACCAAAACCATTTCTTTCCCTAGCAAATATCAAACACATCATACCAAGATACACCTTCAATTCATCAAATAATATTAATCCATATATTTCATGGCTTCAATATTACAAAGTTCAGTTATACTTTCTTGTTCTTTATCATCTCCATCATCTTCAAAGAGAGTAATTAATGCAGCAATTCATCTCCCTAAACTACCAAATGTTTCATTACCAAAGATACAAACCAGAAAACTAAAAGTTGATCAACAATATTACAACAATACTTCTTTATTAGAAAACAAAAACACACAAATATTACAAGATCAACAACACCAACAACATTCTACAAATTCTAAAACCATTATTCAACTCTATGCAATCTTGGAAGCTGTATCAGACAGAATAGAAATGCATCAAAACATTGGCGAACAACGAAATAATTGGAACACACTTCTTTTAAACTCGATAAACATGATTACTCTCACTGCTACAACTATGTCTGGTGTTGCTGCTGCTACTGCAACTAGTTGTTCTGATTCATCACTTTTGGCTTTGAAACTATCTTCTGCTCTTTTGTTCTCTGCTGCAACTGGATTGTTACTTATCATGAATAAAATTCAACCTTCTCAACTCACTGAGGAACAAAGAAATGCTACAAGATTGTTCAAACATCTTCAATCACAAATCAAGACCATAATTGCAATAGGAAATCCTAGTGAGGAAGATGTGAAGAGTTCAATGGAAAAAGTTTTGGCACTTGACAAAGCTTATCCACTTCCTTTATTAGGAGTAATGCTTGAAAAATTTCCTTCAAAATATGAACCTGCTAAGTGGTGGCCTTCAAATATGTTTCAAAAGAAAAACAAATCATCAAACAAAATGGGAAAAATGAGTAATGGATGGAGTGAAGAATTAGAAATGGAAATGAAGGAAGTTGTTGAAGTTATGAAGAGAAAAGATTGTGAGGATTATGAAAGACTTGGAAACATAGCTTTGAAAGTAAACAAGAGTTTAGCAATTGCAGGACCATTACTCACTGGAATTGCAGCTATTGGTTCTACATTCATAGGTAATGGTAGTTCTTTGGCTTCTTTTGTTCCTCTCTTGGCTGGTTCATTGGCGGCCGCGGTTAATACTTTTGAGCATGGTGGACAAGTTGGTATGGTTTTTGAAATGTACAGAACTTCTGGTGGATTCTTCAAGTTGTTAGAAAGTTCAATTGAAACAACTTTGGAAGAGAAAGATTTGGAGAGAAGAGAAAATGGAGAGTTGTTTGAAATGAAGATGGCTTTGTCATTGGGAAGAAGTGTATCAGAGTTAAGGGAACTTGCATCAAAATCAGCTTCTTATAGGATGGAAGGTGTTGACATAGATGAATTTGTTAGCAAGATATTCTAAGACATTTATACATCATTTAATTCATTTTTTATATGGTTTATTCTTTCATTCTTTGTAGTTAATTATCTGACTTTACAGAAAAGAAACTTATTTTTGATCGAGTTATACATATGCCTCTTACTGTTCTGTAATTTTTTTTCTTGATTGGTCTTGCGTATTGTTTATTGAATGCATGCATGCAATAAGAGGTATTGTATCAAGACATTTCTTTGGGAACATTATTACTTGGCCAGGGAAGCTCTATGTGATTTTGGATTTTGACTTCATGCAATCAGGACGGACATGTCAGTCAGTCTGATTAAGATCAGACCGTTTAATTAAGATTTGAATTATTCAGATTTAAAACAGTCATGCACTCCGATCAAATCTACTTTCAATTTAAACATTCTATTATATTCGATTGGTCAAATTTACCCTGACTGCATGCAACAATCAAAACTGCATTCAATCTGAATCACATGCTTTTATGACGAGTAAGTTAGAATATTTCCAACCGGGAGCCTTAGCCTCATAAGAGACTTGTAACAAATAGGTACTCCATATTGCACAATTATGAGAAAATTAAAGTGGTGCGAAGAATATGAGGTATTATTTTCGGTTTCATATATATAAGCAAAAATAACTACTTTTACATGAGAGTTGTGTAATTACATCTCAAATGATAGTTGCAGAAACATTGATGTGCCGAGGCCTAATTTCAAACTTTAAATTCTCTAGGTCAAAATTAATGTTTGAGAATGTAACCACTAAACTATTTAATTTAATAAAAAATATTTAGTTTAATTTAATTTTTAAAAAAAAAGTAATTGTATTTTTTAAATAACTCAGCTCGTCGTGGAATCCTGTTCTATGAGCATACTCAACAAAATTATAAGATATCAAGAGTGTTCACCACTAAAAAAATCAAGTTTAAATTAATTAAAGAGTAATTACAAAATAATAACAAGGACATAATGTAATGTATAATATAGATTACTAATTTTTCTTTATACTTACCAAGAAACATAATTTATTTTTTGACATAGTAATAATAATAATAATAAACCATAAACCATGGTAAACAAGCAAGCATATATAGTTTTATATTTAAAAAAATTACAAACCACATTGTGAAATAAATAAAATAAAAAAATAGTAACCACGAGCAAGGAAATGCCTTTGATTTCGAAGTGCACAAAACTACATCGTAATGTAGAAAGAACACGTATCCATACATAGACATAAGACCGAGTACGAGATGAAAATGTTTGAACAATAGTAAGAGTTGAATTTAATAACAACCAAAAAAAAGTCAACTAGTACCAGCTAGTCAACATTTTTCTTATCTGACTCATTCTCTTTGTTCACACATCACCTACTATATATATATATATATATATATATATTACAACTCACACACTCTCATTCAATCATCAAACAAATCTTCAACTCTTCAACTACATAATAATCATTAACACAAACACAAAGATCTATCTATCTAAATTATCAAAGATCACATATATGGTTTCCATACAAGTTTCATCTATTTGTTCATCATCTTGTTCAAATACAATCAAATCCTCTTTCCATGTTCCAAAACTACCTAAATCTCTTTCTTACATAACTCCAAAAGTGAGACCAAGTAGAAAGCTATTTGAGGAATTAAATGGTCAACTCACACACACAATCCCAATTAAGATTCAAGAAAATGATTATTATTCACCAAAAAGTTCTTCCCCTTCATCATCGAAAACTAAAACCATTACTCAACTCTATGCGATTCTAGAATCGGTATCCGATAGAATAGAAATGCATCAAAACATTGGTGAACAACGCGATAATTGGAACACCCTTTTGTTAAATTCTATCAACATGATCACTCTCACTGCATCTGCTATGGCAGGTATTGCAGCGATAAGTGGCTCCGGTGCGCCTCTTTTGGCCCTTAAATTATCTTCTGCACTTTTGTTCTCTGCTTCAACGGGTATGTTAATTATCATGAACAAAATTCAGCCTTCGCAACTAGCTGAGGAGCAAAGAAACGCAACGAGATTATTTAAATCGCTCAAGTCCAACATCGAAACCACAATAGCATTAGGGAATCCAACAAAGGAATATGTAAAGGATGCAATTGCAAATGTTTTAGCACTTGATAAAGCTTATCCACTTCCTTTGTTAGGAGCTATGATTGAAAAATTCCCTCAAAAATATGAACCTGCTAATTGGTTGCCTACAAAAAAATCATCTAGAAGTAACAAGATTTCTCAAGTTAATGAAACAAAACAAAAGGGGTGGAAGAAAAATGGATGGAATGAAGGATTAGAAAGTGAAATTAAAGATGTATTAGAAGTTATGAAGAGAAAAGATATGGAAGATTATGAGAGATTAGGAAACTTGGTTTTGAAGATTAATAAGACATTGGCAATTGCAGGGCCTTTACTAACTGGAATAGCAGCAGTGGGGTCCACATTTGTAGGTCAAGGTTCATGGACATCTATAGTACCTGTTGTGGCTGGAGCATTGGCAACAGCTGTTAATTCTTTTGAGCATGGTGGACAAGTTGGTATGGTTTCTGAAATGTATAAAAGCTGTGGTGGATTCTTTCAAATGATGGAAGATTCTATTCAAGAGAATGTGTTTATGGAAGATGAAGAACAAAGAGCGAATGGAGAGTTGTTTGAAATTAAGTTGGCTTTGAAATTGGGAAGAAGTTTGTCACAATTGAGAGATCTTGCTAGAAAATCAGCTTATTCTCGCGAAGAGGGAACAACAGTTGATGAATTTGCTAGCAAGTTGTTCTAAGTTTTATTTCATGTTCTAACTTAACAATTTTTTGATTCAATTATAATTATTTTTTAAACTCATTGATCCTTTAGAGTTTCTTATTTTTGTGTACATTTGTTTGTAGAGAAATTAGTTATTAGTTATTAGTGGAAATTCAATTAACCACCAACCAATATTATTATATATATTACAATAAGTAAGATTTTTTGTATGTTAAGTTAACCACTAAGTTAAAGAAAAGATGTTAATCACCAACTAGTGATTTGTCCTTGGGGTCTTAGCACTACATGCATACATGTATATGCTTTATATAAATCAACCAATTTTCTTTTTAAATGATATGCATCATCATTGAATAGAATAAATTATTAACTTATAGATGAGATGGATAGAATATTTTGACTATATAAGTATACACTTAAAAAAATTGGCCAGCAAATAATAGATACCATAATAAAGAAAAAGGTGGATAATCAGGGATATTCCAAAAAATGAATACTACTCTTATTACTACACCCTAGCCACTATGGATACAGATCAAACTTCAAAGGGTTGATGGCTAGAAATACATACAATGATTTGATTTCTTTTACTAAGTATCTACCTCTAATGGTGAGACATATTGATCAAATTGTGGAAACAAGTTGTGCATTGTATAAGACTTAACTCAGATGTACACATTATACAAAAAGTCAATTTTCATTTATATGTTCAACTAGGTTTCCAACATTAGGCCTTATCTCAGAGTGAGATTATACGTCTAAAAGTCAATTTTCATATCAGAGACTATATTCGAATAATAATATGAAAAATGAAAGGTTACTTGGAATTTATCTTGCTGAGAATGGTACATGAAGACAGTTAACAGTAAGAAGATACTATTGAGCAACCAACGTACCTTATATGCATTTAGATGCATATGCTCATAAACTGCACAAGCCAAGTAGTCATCCTTTTTCATCTTCCCAAGTATGAAATGTACTTTCTAGTTTCTAAACAGGATGATACACAAGTGTTCATATTACTATTTTATATAGTTAACACAAAGACAGTATGAGTATGGTTCATATTAAACAATCAATTTAGTCCTAAACTATCATCATTTTTCAATTTAGCCTTTAAATTGTATAAATATACTAAGTAGTCTCTAAATTGACAAATTTTCTATACTTAATTGTAGGGTCTATTTATTATAGTTACATAGTGTTGTGTTGCGACCTCAAGTCTGCAACACCGCATTTCTGAGGTATTGTTTCGTAATGAATCTTGTGTGAAAAAAGTCTCACGGATTTGTCCTTGAAAAGGTGCATCGGTGGGTTGAGAAGTGTGAGTGTTGTATACAAACTACCATTGATCTCCAGTTGAGGCTAAGGAAGCTTGTGGTTGGTTCCCATAGACGGCGCCAATCTTTCGACCTAAAGTCCACAACACTGCGTTTCAGAGGTATTGTTCGCTTTTGGTATTGTGTGTGATCCCTCCCAATTTTGTCCTTTATAAAAGGCACTTCGTTGGGTTGAGTAATGTGAGTGTTGTATATAAACTATCAGTCAATACTAGGATTCGTACCGTCAATGTAGGACTTTTTAGGTTCAGAGCAGATAGTTTAGGGACTAAATTGAAGTGAGATTGATAGTATATTCGATATATGTTAAATATACTATGCATATTAAGCAATATCTCTCGTGATCCAAAATGCAGATTGTAAATAGATAGATAGAGGTGTTGATGATTTGTTTGAGTTAGAATTGAAATTAATCGAAAACGGAAGCAAGGAAATTGATACCTGATTTCAAGAATTTGTAATTGGATTGGTCTTGTTGTTGAAGCAATGGTGATTCATCCATTCTCTTTCCAAAATGATGATGACGACTGTGCCTTCGCGCTCTTCCTCCATCTCCCGCCAATTCATCCACCCTACTCCATCAGCTCGCTACTACTTAGGCAAATACTCATCCTTTTTATAAGAAAAAAATAATTAGATGAGCCTCTATTGGATTGGAATTTCAAATTTATGATAAAATAATTTTGTGGTATTCAATTAAGATTTTTATATAATTTAATTTTTTTATGGTATTTAATTAAAACAATTAAGTTTTTATTTTATTGAGATTTTTTTCTTGCGTAAATTGGGTATTGTTGCATGCCAAAGTCAGGAATTGAGCACATGACCTTAGTTTTAAGCTCGAAGAAATCTGCATCATCTCATCTAAGTGTTCTTGGATATTTAATTGAGATTTCTCAAAACTTATAAAATGTCTCTTGATATTAAAAAATTTAAGAGATTATATATTTTAAAAATGTTTTTAAAATTTAAAATGTCACATAAAAATCAATGAGAATTAGCAAATGCAAAACGACGTAAATTTGGGAACTAAAATCGAGGAATTCAAATTTGAAAGACAAATATTGAGCAATTGTAATATTTTTAAGGTTAAAATCGAACAATTAAAATTTATAGGGTCAAAATCAAACAGTAGTAAAATGTAAGAGACCCATCCATCCAAACCGTCTCTTACTTCAGATCAACTCCAACTCTTAACCGCTAAACAACTCATAACACCGCTCAACGATCAACCGATCTCAACAATGAAAGGCGCCGACCGTAACAGTTTCTTCTGCTACTAAAACAATCTAAATTTTATTTTGTGTTTCAAATTTCAATCTAAATTTTTATTTGTCAAAAAAACATGTAAATTTTATTTTGTGTGAAAAAATATATTTAAATACTAACCACGAGCAAGGAAAAGCCTTTTGATACGGCCGAGTAAGGGATGAAAATATTTGAACAACAGTAAGAGTTGAATTTAATGAAAAAACAAAGAACCAAAAAAGTCAACTAGTAACACCTAGTCAATAGTTTCTCTATCTGACCAATTCTCTTCATGTTCACACATTTTGTTACTATATATATATATATATATATATATTACAATCATCACACATTCTTAATTCAACCATCAAACAAATCATCAACAAGAACAACAAAAACCTTAACACAAACAAATACTATCTATCTATCTATATATCCAATTTTTATCATATATATCTTAATCACATGGCTTCTTTACAAGTTTCATCTATGCTTTCTTCATCTTCTTCAGAAGGAATCAAATCTTCTTTCAATGTACCAAAACTTCCTAAATCTCTATCTATAGCTCCAATAGTAAAACCAAGTAGAAAGCTATTTGAGGAATTAAATGGCCAATTCACACACACAATCCCAATTGTGATCCAAGAAAATGATTATCATTCACCAAAAAATTCTCCTTCTTCGTCATCGAAAACTAAAACCATTACTCAACTCTATGCAATTCTAGAATCGGTATCCGATAGAATAGAAATGCATCAAAACATTGGTGAACAACGCGATAATTGGAACACACTTTTATTAAACTCCATCAACATGATCACTCTCACCGCCTCCGCCATGGCAGGTGTCGCAGCCATAAGTGGCTCTGGCGCTCCCCTTTTAGCCCTCAAATTGTCTTCCGCGCTTTTGTTCTCCGCTTCAACGGGTAATGTTAATTATTATGAACAAAATTCAACCTTCACAACTAGCTGAGGAGCAAAGAAACGCAACGAGATTATTTAAGTCGCTTAAGTCCAACATCGAAACCACAATAGCATTAGGCAATTCCACAGATGAATATGTAAAGGATGCAATTGCAAATGTTTTAGCACTTGATAAAGCCTATCCACTTCCTTTGTTAGGAGTCATGATTGAAAAATTTCCTCAAAAATATGAACCTGCTAATTGGTGGCCTACAAAAAAATCATCTAGAACTAGCAACAAAATGTTTCAAAATAATGAAAAGAAACAAAAGGGGTGGAAGAAAAATGGATGGAATGAAGGATTAGAAAGTGAAATTAAAGATGTATTAGAAGTTATGAAGAGAAAAGACATGGAAGATTATGAGAGATTAGGAAACTTGGTTTTGAAGATTAATAAGACATTGGCAATTGCAGGGCCTTTACTAACAGGAATTGCAGCTGTGGGGTCCACATTTGTAGGCAAGGTTCATGGACATCTATAGTACCTGTTGTGGCTGGAGCATTGGCAACAGCTATTAATTCTTTTGAGCATGGTGGACAAGTTGGTATGGTTTCTGAAATGTATAAAAGCTGTGGTGGATTCTTTCAAATGATGGAAAATTCTATTCAAGAGAATGTGTTTATGGAAGATGAAGAACAAAGAGAGAATGGAGAGTTGTTTGAAATTAAGTTGGCTTTGAAATTGGGAAGGAGTTTGTCACAATTGAGAGATCTTGCAAGAAAATCAGCTTATTCTCGCGAAGAGGGAACAACAGTTGATGAATTTGCTAGCAAGTTGTTCTAAGTTTTTTTTTCCCTTGATTTAACTTAAAAATTCTTTGTTTCAATTATGATTATTCTTACAAATTCATTGATGTTCTCACCCGGAATCCCAACTTGTTTACGGTGGTTTTTTGTTAACCGTGAAGTGTGTCAAATACGACCATAAATGAATGTTTATTCAGTGTGACCATGAGATCTTATACGAGTTAATTAATAACTAGAATGATCTTACGTGCATGTGAGTGATAAATTGTTGGAACATAATTTGTAATTAGATAAAAGGTTTTTGAGTACGCTTCGTAACATTTGTCTCCGATCTTTATTACATCGTTTGAACTATTATCTATTCAAAATAATTGAAAGAATTAACATGTTTTGAATTAATCAAACAATAAATCAAAACAAAAATATTGATTTCAGAAGAGTTTATTCGCAAATTCATCTATCTCACATCCTTCACTACGACATGAAGCAGATTTTGAAGCAAGTTCTCTCATCTCCATTACACTTCTTCCCAATGACAAAGCCACTTTCATTTCAAACACCTCTCCATTTTCTCTTCTATTTAAATCACTCTCTTCAATAGTTTCTTCACTAGTCTCTTCCAAAAGCTCAAAAAATCCACCACAGTTTCTATACATTTCAAAGACCATTCCAACTTGTCCTCCATGCTCAAAACTATTAGCAACAGTAGCCAAAGTGCCAGCAAAAATAGGAACAAAATTTACCAACATTTCATCACCTACAAATAATGACCCTATAGCTCCAAGTCCTGTTAACAAAGGTCCTAACATAGCTAAACTCTTGTTAATCTTCAATGCAATATTCCCTAATCTCTCATAATCCTCAATATCTTTTCTCCTCACCACTTCAATAACCTCTTTCATTTCATTTTCCAATTCCAAATTCCACCCATTATTGCTTTCATTAATTTCCATCTTATTGTTAACTCTAGTTTTCGTTTTACGTATCAACTCTCTGATTCCCAGAGGAAGAGGCCCCTGATAATCCAAAATTCGACCGCAAGGTAAGTAAAGTCTGATCAAGAATTGTTCCCACCAGGAATTGAACTTAGGTTCTCCCGAACGATTTGTCCTAGGGGGAACCAGAACTCTAGTTTTCTTTTTAGGCCACCAATTAGATGCTTCAAATTTGGATGGAAATTTTTCAATCATTTTTCCTCCTAACAATGGAAGTGGAAAAGCTTTATCCATAGCCAAAACTTTCTCAATTGCATCCCTAACATCACTTTCACTAAGATTATTGTTATTATTATTATTATAACTTAGTGAAATTTTGTTTTGAATTTGTGTATGAAGCTGTTTAAAGAGTCTTGTAGCATTTCTTTGTTCTTCTGCAAGTTGTGAAGGTTGGATTTTGTTCATGACAAGTAACATTCCGGTCGCGGCAAAGAATAAAAGAGCAGAAGATAGCTTCAAAGCCAAAAGGGGTGCATCAGAATCAATACAACATGCAATACAAGACATAGTTGAAGTTGTTAAGGTTATCATGTTGATAGAGTTTAATAAAAGTATGTTCCAATTCTCACGTTGTTGTCCTATGTTGTTATGCATTTCAATTCTATCAGATATTGCTTCTAAGATTGCATAGAGTTTAATACAAGTATTATAATTTGTAGAATTGTATATTTTTTCTTCACTATCATCATGTAATATTTTTATGGTTTGAATATTGTTTTGTAATATTTTTGGTGTATTTTTCTTAATTAAGAAGGAAATTCTTGGTAATTTTGGGAAATTAAAACCACATTTGATTCTATTGAAACATAGACAAGAAGAGGAATTAGATGAAGGTAAATGGTTAATTACCAATGATGGTGATTTTAATGAGAGCATGTTGCAAGATTTCATGTTGATTAGTGTTTTAGATGAAGATTTAGAATGCATATATTTATAGTGATAATGAACTAGAAAAGAAGGTGCTAGATATTGGGTCCACTTTTTAACCTTAACATATTTGCATGCGTCATAATCTTGGGTAGGTGATTGACTGTATAGACAACTATAAGTTTGAATTTATAGTTTATAGTTTGAGTTATAACTTATAAATAGTGTATGATAAAATTAGTGTGGTTGAATTAATTTATAAATATGAAATTAAATAAAAAAAAGTATATCTTTATTTAATATTTTATTTTTTTAAAGAAAATGACATGGTAAAATTAGAAGACAAAAATGATAAATTATAAAGTTAAAGTTATAATCTATTTAAATTAATTTATCAAAATAAGTTATAAGTTATAAGATCGTGAGAAAAAGTTGGTATTATATATCTTGTATTTTTAATATGAGCATACAAGTTATAAATTACAAGTGCCGTGAATTTAAAATTTGATATTATCAAACAAAGCTTAAAATTGAATGGAATATTATTTTTAGAATTTATAAAATAGAACTTTCATCTACTTTTCTTGAACAATCGAATAAAAATAGAAGGCATTGATGCATTATTGACTATGCGATTGTATGAAGAAATTGACTGCGTTAATTCTAATTTAAAAATTTCTCTTTAGGTCTTGGTTAAAATACCCTTTATATTGGGTCCACCGTACTTCGGATTATACAATCCGAAATGCATATAAAGGTTAATTTTAGCAGTTACGTTAATTTCGGAACATAATTTCTAAAACATAACTTTTTTTTTTTAAAAAAAAAAACCTCATCTCGGACGCATATTCCGAAATCCATTTTTTTATGCATTTTGTTCAACAACTACTCCTTTCTATATATAAGTTTTTTTCGGATTATACGTTCCAAAACCTCTATTAAAAACATTTTTGTCAAAACGGGGGCCTGAGTAGCATTAAAAGGGACTTAAAGAGCAATTTTCATCTAATTTTATTGTCTTTAACCCTTTGTTATTTAAAATAAGAAAAATGTCTTGAAATATAATAAAACAATCTTAAAATTAATATAATTTATCTTTTTTAAAGTATAGAGGATGTATTTTTCAATATAAAATTACTATTTTTAATTCTCTGAATTAGTGCTTTGACAACACTAAATTAACAAGACCCTTTAAAATATTGGAGCCATGGAATCACCATGATTCATGCTAACTCGTATGTGAATCTATAGTTATTAAATTTCTAATATATGTATGACCCAACATCACTTTCGCTGCAGTTGCAAATGAAATACTAAATTTTGTGTGAATTGATTTCAAATACAGTAAAATTAAATAGTAGTAATTACTTGCGTCGCGCGTATGTGTGAATGAATTGTGATACGCAAGACAACATGTCAACATATATGTCTCATATGTGTCTACTCCATATAGTACAATTTATAATATTGGTCATTTCCAACACAAAAATGGGGTAAATGTGCATTTAGTTTATTAATATTATACATGTACATTATATAAGTTGTCTTTAGGTTTCCCTTTTAATTTTGTAATATTGGGTGAGTTTTTTGTTTTTTGTTTTTTGTTTTTACGCATTATATTGGGTGAGTTTCAATAAGTTGGAAAACCACACTTTTTGTTGTTGTCAATTTGGTGATTTGTGTGTCTCCATGTTTTGCCAGATGTTTATTAATTTGCAAATGGAAATTAGTGTACTAAATGTTGTCTAAATATTATATGTATTTTGGCAAAATTCTTTATTAGTTTAGTTTTTAGGAATTGAGACAATATTATTAAAAAGTTGACTCAAATCAATTAAAACTGCTCACTTTACTGACCTAAAACCGCCGCCACCACCCACATTTCCAAAACCCAATCGGCACAATGTAAACGCTGGGAACGGTGGTGCGATTGGATCCCACTCTGCACCACCGTGATTATGTCCTTCCGTCGTGCTTCCTTTTCTTCCGTCATGTTTCGCTCTCTGTCGTTCACTTGTTCTGTCTTTCTGTTCTTCTTTTCGTTTTGGTCTGTTTCGTGGTTCTTCCGTCGTGTTCCAGATCTGATGGCGGATCCGGATGTTATTTGGTTGGTTCATGTTCCGACGGAGCCTCTTGGTGTCGCGTCACCACCGGTTGTCGCCGGTGTTCCTCCGCCGCGGGTAGCTCGCCGGTATTTTGTGCTTTATTTTGTTTTTCTGTTTCGTGTTCTTTGTTAGCTTGTCGGTGTCACTGTTCGTTTCCCGTTTGCCGGCACCAGTGTTTCGTTTTTTCCATTTCTGTTTTAGTTCCACTCTTGTTTTGCTCGTTTTTTGTGTGGTGGTGTTTGGGTTGCTCTGTTCCGTTGAAGTATTGTGGTGGTTTTGAACGATCCCATGTTGTCGTCCTGCTGCTCTGTTCTGGCTAGGTTTTGGTGGTTCAGATTCTGTCTTGCTGCTGTCGTATGGTCTTGGGTTCGTTGTTGTGGTGGTTTGGTTTTGTTTCTGCTCCTGCTCGGATGTTGCTGCAGGTTCGGTTTGGTGGTCGGCAGCGCAGGAGGGGTTGGGTTTGGTTTTGGTAAACTGTAGCTCTCCTTGGTGGAGACTCTCTTCTTCATTTAGGTGGGTTGAGGGTGGTGGTTTTGGGGCTGATGTCGTTTCTGTTTGATGGTGATTTTGGTGTGGGGTGTTGAGGCAGTTTGTTAATTGGATTACGGTGGCTGTTTTGCGGCTTCGACGAGGTTGTTGGTGGTGTTGGAGATGGCGGAGTTGGTTTGTTGGTGTTGTGGTGAGGCGATGGTGGTGAGGCGATGAGGTGATGAGGTGGAGGTGGTATGGTGGTGACGTGCTGAAATGTGGTGGTGTTCGATCTGGCGTCGTCGAGGAGTGGTTAATGCCATGTATGGGTGGTGATTGGTTTGTTGCAGTTCTAGAAGAATGTTTCCCTCCGTCAAAACTCTGTCGTTGCTTTCTTTCCCAAAGTCTTCGCCGACAGTCACGCAATCAGATCGCAAATGTAGACTCTTTGCATATACCAGAAGCTTCCAGCTGTCTCCATCGAGCTAGATGCTTTGGTGGGTTGCAGTTTGCTCAGATCTGTGTGGAGTGTGTTTAGTTGTCGGTGTTGTTTCTGTTAGTTTGGAAGGGATGGATTCGGCAATGGTGTTTTCTGTGGGAGATGTTTCTAGTTGCTTCACTTCAGTCTCATTGTCCAGTTCTGGATTAGGGGATAGTGAGTCTTTGTAATTGGTGGATTTAGGCGGTTATTTGTTGTACTTTTCTATTGGATAAGGTGTTTTAATCACCTTGTCTTTCGTTGTATGTTTTTATCCGACAATTTCCTATACTTCTTGTTAAGGGGATTTGTCCTTTAATAAAATTTAGCTGATTCAAAAAAAAAAAATTATGTATTTTGGCAAAAATTTATTGTATTTGCAAAAAAATAAAACAAAGATGAGTGTATTTATTGGTGTGGTTTTTTTAACTATTCATTAAATGCTATGATTGTTTTCATGAATTTGATTGTAATATTTTGAACTGCATCAAGAATCTAATTGACACGAGGAATGCAATTCAAAATTGTCTTACTTTGGTGAATTTTAGAATACTAAATATTTAACTATTCCATGTGAGGTGAGGATTGTGAAAAGAAAAAAAAAAAAAAACCTTACAACCAGACAATCAATCAATAGCCTTAACTTATGACATATCATTTAAATTGACTCCAAAAGCCGAATTTTAACACAATGCTCTCCAAGTAACCATTGCGATCCAACATAAACATGTCCCTTGTTTAAAAACACCATGAACTATAATTTGTTCCCCATTCTACCAATGCTTTTGGAATTCAAATAGCCATTCTTTCATAAGATCACTTGACACTAGACGTTATATGTTATTCTCACTCTTGCAACTTGACACTACTTCGTTCTCAACATTCATTTCTTCTTCAATGTTGCAAAAATATTTTATCACATGAAGAGCTTTGATTACCAAATCAGATGCCCTCTCATTTTGAAAACATGGTTTTCAGCTCACACAGCCACCACAACCTCCAAGTTATTTAATTTGGAGCACTCTCAATACTTTCATTAATTTTTGCATTCTATTTGGTACATATCTCAACATGACCCTCTAAATTACTTGTAACACAAGGCATTAATAGTGGACCAGGATCACCACCATCCATGTAATTATAACCTCTATCTTTGTATTAAAAGCATAAAATCAAGTTTTGAAATTAAGTTTTAATACAAAGATAGAGGTTATGATTACATGGATGGTGGTGATCCTGATCCACTTTCAATGTCTTGTGTTACAAGTAATTTAGAGGGTCATGTTGAGATATTTACCAAATGGAATGCAAAAATTAATAAAAGTATTGAGTGTGCTCCAAATTAAATAACTTGGAGGTTGTGGCGGATGTGAGATGGAGCTGAAACGCATGCTTCCAATTGGGATAATATCTTATTGGATAACCAAAGCTCGCCATATGTTAAAGCATTTTTGCAATATTGAATATGAAATGAATGTTGATGAAATAGTGCATATTGCAAGAATGATAATATCATATACCGTCCAATGTCAAGTGATCTTATGAAAGAAGATCTATTTTAATTCCAAAAGCATTGGAGGAATGATGAGCCAATTATAGTTTGGGATGTTCTTAGGCAAAGAACATGACTTAGTTGGGAGCCAATAGTTACTTTTAGAGCACTGTGTGGAAATTCAGCTTCAAGTGGTAGCTCAAATGATACATCAAAAGTTAAAGTTATTGGTTGATTGTCTAATTGCGAGCTTTATTTTTTGTGGCTCCTGATTGAATAAACTTCCAAGAAATAGTGGAATATTTAGTATCTAAAATTCAACAAAGAGAATTATGAATTTCAATCCTCTCCTCACACCAATTAAATTTTTTATCTCTCAATGTAGTTCAAAATATTACCATTAAACTCACGAAAACAATCCTCACATACGATTAATAGTTAAAAAAGTCACATCATCAAATACATTAATCTTCATGGTAAATTAGCCACACTATTAATTGTATCTATTGAAATTGACTCTAAAAGATTGATTTTTGTGACAAGGATAATCGGTTTTTTTAGGAAAAATAGAACCTTTTGGAACAACTTAATATAAATCGATTTTTTTATCTTTCTTTTTTTATTTAATATATAAAAAGATATAGGTAAAAGATGGGGTGAAACAAGCTTAATTTGTCCCCTAATGTCTAGATGATTTGTTTATCGAAAAATTTCTACTATTTAGTGTATTTTAAAAAACAAATTTGTCAAATGTTCATAACAATATATGTGTGTGTATATATATATATATATATATATATATATATATATATATATATATATATATATATATAGTACTTAGTTAATTAATCACTTTAAAACAAACCGATATATATGTATATATTTAGTTTTTTTTTACTAAACATGTATATATATAGTTAAAAAATATGAAAAAAGAAACGAAATTAAATTATTATTATTATTATTTTATTATTATTATAATAGGATGTATATAATGTTTGAACCATACAATATAGGATGCATATAAATATAAAGAATTGATACATTAAACAATTATATAATGCATAAAATATAAACAAATTCAAGTATACAGTTATAACCAATAAAAAAATAAACGATTCAAGCATTAACAAACATATTAACAAAATACAAACCAATGCATCCGTCAAAATCATACCTAGAGAGAAAGGATGTATGCCGCAGTTCACATCTCTGACGAATCAAATACAATCCAGCCGACTTTCCTCCATGAATCATTTTCGGGATTGATCTCGAAGATGTTGTTGTATTTTGGTGTCATGATAAATGATCTGTGCAAACAAATGTGTATGAGATGATTAGACAAATAAAAATGTTGTAACACAATGTCTATATGTAAGAAAAAAAATACTAGACCTAATATGTAGTACACGACGGCAAACCCTATTTGTTTAGAAACTATACCGTTGTTATCCAAGCATATATTGTTAAATAAACAACAAAATCTTTAAATTAAATTTTTTTCTTGGTCAATAAACATATATTGCATGTGAGATTACTCGGTCATAATTATCAGATTTCTTGGCGATATGAGATATCATATATCTTTTCGTTAATACTATTGATTGTAATTGATATTGTTCTTACCACAACTATGTTTATGATGGTGTTGACTGGCTTCGGCGGTTGGTAGGACCATCGACGATGGTCGTAGGAGGAACGTCAATGATACTGGTAAGGAAGACCACCAGATCTGTGGTTGGAAGCGATGGTGAAGGTCCTTGAAGGTGGATTGTTGATCAGAGGGTCCTGAAGTTAGGTGGCATGTCTATCAGAATCCCCTAAGGATGGGGAATATACCTGCATACACTCTGACATTCTAGTCAATATGTGTTGAAACTGAGAGGTACATGGTTAGAGTGCCTCAACCTAGATCGTGGTTTGGCTTTATAGTAAAAAAATTAGGGTTTTTAGGCCCTAGAACCTTCTACCGGACAACTGTCCTGGTGTAGAGAGATTGTTAAAGCCTTTGATCCAATGGACCTAACAGGTTTGCAGGCCTTGCTCTGTTGGGCCTCTAGGGCATGTATACCATATGGTCTATTTTATCTAATGTGGACATAGTGACCCGGTCCAATTTACAGATGGGCCTTTGATCTTAGTCCAGAATGTATTTCCTTTTTCATATAGCCATATTAACATAATTGAGTAAGTGGCGCTGATGTGGATTATTGAGACAACAATTGATAAGATTATCAATTGTTAATGAGAATTTGAGATGCCAATTGTACCTTTTACTCGACGTTATGTCAACACACACATATAAGATTGGCGACTTTTAGACTCAGTGTCTTAAGATTTTAGATGAAGATGTGTTGTCTCAATTTTTTTGTGGTCCTGAATCATTAATTAGTCTATTGTTGCTCTTGAGAATCCTCAAACTTTTCAATAAGTGATAGAGAAGCCTTGGTTCAACTTGGTAGGTAGGTTTTTTCTTTATTTTTTTTTTTTTTTTGATTTACAATTGAATTGAAGATTGAACTTTGGACCTCTAGCATACCACCCAAATCCTTTATTACTATACTAAACCTAGTGGCTTTAGTAGGGTTTTGACACATTAAAAAGTAAGTTTTACTGTGTTCTATTTGAGTGCGAATTCATATATTTCACGATAAAAATTCACATTTAATTTATCCCTCTTTAAAAAAAAGTTAACTAGCCTTCACTACAAAATTTTGAAGCTTTGACAACAATTTTTAAGGCAACCGGTAAAAACTGCACCCAGGACTTTATGTATGTTGCATTGTTTTCTTGCCAACAATCAAAAAACCGTCCCTAAAAACAGTATAAGCAACGGAAATGTTCCAACGCCATAACTGACATCTCCCAGTATATGTGAGGCAAACTAACTAGCATGAAAACCGATGCAGGAGAGAACAAACTCCCCGTAAACACAAATCCATAAACACATTCCTTTGGTGGGTCTGAAAATTGAAAGGTACGTTAGAAAATATCTTGGGTCAATTGTGGAAGGATATTTGTTTCCCAAATTAATGAGTAAGGTAGCCTAGCGGTTCGAGACCTTAATTAGAGGGCAACTTGGCCAGATAACTTGACCTTAATTAGAGAGGTTAACTTTAGTCTAAATAAATCAAAATTGCTCATTTACGTAAGTTAGAAATTGTATATGAAGAATCAGATCCCAGTTTTCTATAATTACATTTGCTTTCTATGATGTATACTATAATTTAAAGAATAAAAGAATATTGTGATCTAGACATGAATGAACAAAAGAATGTGTTAATTTAGAATATCTTGCTAGCAAATTCATCTATGTCAACACCTTCCATCCTATAAGAAGCTGATTTTGATGCAAGTTCCCTTAACTCTGATACACTTCTTCCCAATGACAAAGCCATCTTCATTTCAAACAACTCTCCATTTTCTCTTCTCTCCAAATCTTTCTCTTCCAAAGTTGTTTCAATTGAACTTTCTAACAACTTGAAGAATCCACCAGAAGTTCTGTACATTTCAAAAACCATACCAACTTGTCCACCATGCTCAAAAGTATTAACCGCGGCTGCCAACGAACCAGCCAAGAGAGGAACAAAAGAAGCCAAAGAATTACCATTACCTATAAATGTAGAACCAATAACTGCAATTCCAGTGAGTAATGGTCCTGCAATTGCTAAACTCTTGTTTACTTTCAAAGCTATGTTTCCAAGTCTTTCATAATCCTCACAATCTTTTCTCTTCATAACTTCAACAACTTCCTTCATTTCCATTTCTAATTCTTCACTCCATCCATTACTCATTTTTCCCATTTTGTTAGATGGTTTGTTTTTCTTTTGAAACATATTTGAAGGCCACCACTTAGCAGGTTCATATTTTGAAGGAAATTTTTCAAGCATTACTCCTAATAAAGGAAGTGGATAAGCTTTGTCAAGTGCCAAAACTTTTTCCATTGAACTCTTCACATCTTCCTCACTAGGATTTCCTATTGCAATTATGGTCTTGATTTGTGATTGAAGATGTTTGAACAATCTTGTAGCATTTCTTTGTTCCTCAGTCAGTTGAGAAGGTTGAATTTTATTCATGATAAGTAACAAACCAGTTGCAGCAGAGAACAAAAGAGCAGAAGATAGTTTCAAAGCCAAAAGTGATGAATCTGAACAACTAGTTGCAGTAGCAGCAGCCACACCAGACATGGTTGTAGCAGTGAGAGTAATCATGTTTATCGAGTTTAAAAGAAGAGTGTTCCAATTATTTCGTTGTTCGCCAATGTTTTGATGCATTTCTATTCTGTCTGATACAGCTTCCAAGATTGCATAGAGTTGAATAATGGTTTTAGAATTTGTAGAATGTTGTTGGTGTTGTTGATCATGTAATATTTGTGTGTTTTTGTTTTCTAATAAAGAAGTATTGTTGTAATATTCTTGATCAACTTTTTGTTTTCTGGTTTGAATCTTTGGTAATGAAACATTTGGGAGTTTTGGGAGATGAATTGCTGCATTAATTACTCTCTTTGAAGATGATGATGATAAAGAACAAGAAAGTATAACTGAACTTTGTAATATTGAGGCCATGAAATTAATATATGGATTAATATAATTTGAATTTGAAGGTATATTTCTATAGGTATGGTAGTGTTTGGTTTGTGTTTAGAAACAAAGTGGCTCAAGAAATAAAAGATTTGGTTAAATTAATGTTAATGTTTGAATGTAGTTTAATTATATCATGTTTGAGGAAGGTGGTATGCAATATTTATATAGCAAAGAACCAAAGGGAAGGAGAAAAGGTCAATATCACCAAATAAGAAAATTCTCCAATTGACCAGTTTTTCTTTCTTTTCTTTTTTTATTAATCCCCTTATTATTAGAGGATGAGGTTTCGGTAATCTGTTGTGAGGTAGGTAAAGTTTGGATAGAAATTATTTTCAATAAAAATCGAACCCAAGTTTTCATGAAGGATTCGTCTTAGAAGAAGTTCTTTGAATTTCTGATGATCTAAAATTTGGCTTGACAAAAATTATTTTCAACCAGAATTAAATTTGGATTTTCCGAACAATTTATTTTAGAGGGAACCAATTAACTATTTGAGTCTAATGTCTTAAGTTTTTTGTTACTATGTCTTAGTTTCAATTGACCAATTTTTTTTTGTTGTTTACTCCAATATAATTGACCAGTTTAATTAATTAATATTAAATAATTGGTTGACATAGTCTCTGTTCAAGATTCCAAGATTTGGTTACATTTGTGGTCTCAAAATGCGATTGTGACATAGTAAAATTAAAACCACAAGGCTGCACAAAGACTGCGTTACATGCAAGAAAAACGAAACTACGTCGTAACTTGGTAATTAGACTACAACAAAGATTATGGACTTTTTTTTTTCTTGATTCAGTTATTTTTACTTTTTTTTTTTTTCTTTTTCAATATAAGCTATAGTTAGTGCTCCATTTTATAAATGTCTTTGATTTTGATTTGAAGTGTTTTTGGGTTTGGCCATACCATTGCCAACAAGTTTTCAAACAATCTACATTTTAATTTTAAAAATTGAATTTTCAATTCGTTATCATATCTCTTGTGACTTGTTTTGTTATAACTTTTCCTTGACTTATTATTACATTAAGAGGGTTGAATTATAGTCTGAATTATAACTAAATGTTTTTGAATGGAAATAAGCATGCATGTCAATCCATATAAAAATTTCAATCGGAATTGGATCCTCTCAATCACTTTTTATCTCAATCTCTCTCAACAATAAATCATAGCCATTATATTTAATCTAATGGTGGAAAATAAAAATACACCTATTATAAAAAAAACACCCAAACAAAATGCTTTAAATAAAGAAAGTTTGACAAAATTAAAATAAGGAAAGTTTATAAAAACACAATTACCATTCATGCTGGAAACTGTTGTTATGAATATGAAATTGAAGAAATTTGTGCCAAAAAAAATTGCATGTCGTTACTAGCAAATAATAAGAAATTAAAAAATTAATACAACGCAAAATCACCAACTATTGCTAGTTGATATTGGATATTTAAAATAAAACTCATAACAAATTGGGAGCAAATGCAAGCAAATCACATCAAACATGTTTTAATTTGTGAGATGAATTTTATTTTTTTTTGGTTTTCACCACCAGTTGAATCTGGTTCGGGGGTCAGTTCTGGCATCAAGTGGTTCCAGCCCCCTCCCGATCGTAGTTGCGGGGAATCGAACCGTGGTCCTCCCTACCAAGTTCAGCGCCAATCACCACTGAACCAACTAACGATTGGTATTTGTGAGATGAAATTGTTGGTGATTATTTTGAGAAGAATGATTAAATAAAATGTCAATTTGCTCATTAACTAATGTAAATTGCCAAAAATAAATTGAATCACACAAATTTATGGCAGAGATTTTTTCCTTTTAAAGTTTATATTAGAGTGTTTTTTTTAATAGTTGTATTTTATCTTCTCACCATTAGATTAAATACAAAGGATATGATCTATTGTTGAGAGAGATTGAGAGAAGAGTTGATTGAGAGGATCCACTTCCATTTCAAGTTAATAGCTTGAAATTGAAAAATGCTTTATCAATAATTAATGTGACAAAATTAAAGTGATAAGAATACTAAGTATTTCGAATATGCAACATTGACAATTAGATATATTGATTGAATCAATAATTGATTGAAATTGATGTATCAATTTGAATCAAACGAATACATTATCAAGATAGAAAATTAAATAATATCGTATTGAGACAACAAAATCACGAAGGAAAATCTTAATCTATTTAGAAACCACTTATTTGGATTAATAGTTAAAAGTGAATAAATATGCACCAAAGTGATTTCAGGTCAAAAAAAATATCCAAAACCACCCTTTTTTTTGGAGAATATGAAGAAGAGAAAACTTAGAGAAAGATATAGCTTATCTCAGAAACATTTAGGACATGGAGTTTCCTTTGTATTTTATTTTAGTTCCCGCAAAATGTCTTCATTTTAAGATGGTTCCTTGTGATTTTCATTTTTCTCCTTATTTTGGAGGAAATAAAATCAAATATTCAACATATTTCAAAGAAAAATTGTGTCTAAGTCTCTGATAGAGTGGATGTGATTTTTTATTATAAGCTTACTCTTATAATCTTGAGGATGAAATTTTTCGATCCATATGTAAAAAAATAAAATGAAATCAAAACACATTGAAATAATCGAAATGAAATCACTTATTTAACTAAGAGACCCAACTATTCACAAGAAGACTCGAGGAAGAAGGATTTGTTGACCCACTATCTGATAGAGATGACTTTTTCGCATATGCCACTGATGTATACGAGCAAATATAAGAAGGGTTTCGCTACCTACTCATAAAAAGTATATGAGGTTAACTAATAGACCGCACCACAAAATGCAGGACTAGTTCACTACGAACCCTACCAAACAATCAAAAAATCGAGAACAAGCCAAACAACGCAGGCGGCATTACTAACTCCCACTCTAACCATCCGAAAACAATGTACCGCACATGGAAGAAGAGATCACAAGTCAAAAAGAAACGTCTTTCCGACTATTTAGAGGAACCACATAACACACAAGAGGGTGCGACAACATGCAGGAGGACCATGCGTCGAAGAGAGATTTAAAACCTTAGTTGGAGCCACACTTTTTCAAATAGACCTTAAACCGTAGATTTCTACTGAGATTGCAAAATAGGCTTACTTTATCGAGTACTGGCCACTAGAATCATCTACCAGAGACAACGAAACTCCACCTATTAGGGACGATAACTCCAACACCAACTGTTGTTCACAGACAAATAGTGTCCCGCTCCAGAAAAGACCCCAAACACATGTATCCTAATCCCAATGACTTAGATTACCAACAATTGATGATTGTAGACCAAAAAGAATCTAGGAAATGGGTGACACAATGATACTTCCACTACAACATTTTAGGCCTACCGCAACGCCTAAATTTTAGGATGTAAAAAAACCGTTCTTGTAGAATGTCAAAAGCAACACTTTTTTTAAACCGTTGTGGTAGTATATATATTTTCGCCAATTGTATGCAACAACGGAAAACTGTTCTTGTAGATACCAACTAAAACGGTTTTCTATATGTATTCTACAACAACGGTTAAAAACGGTACCGATATAATTTTTAATTATTTTTGTAAAGTATATTTTTAAAACCGTTCCACTTATGTTAAGCAAACTATTAGTGGGCATATTTTTTTTCATTACTTTAGATAAAAAAAATATAATAATAATAATAATAAAACATACAAAGGGATAATAGGATAATTTTTTCTCTTTATCCCAAAATCACAAAAAGTATACCCAACACGAGAGTACGCATTCTTCTTCACAAAACACAACTCTCCATCAGAACAAATCAAACTTCTCAAAATCGCAACATCAGTCCTTCTCAAAATTGCAGCTTCTCATCGCAACATCGCTCCTTCACAAATTCAGAGCTTCTTCTCATAGCTTCACGAACCCAGCTTTCCCAAGCAGAACCCTAAACCCTTCAATTGGTTGTGCGACGAACTCTGCGGTACTCGAGAAATCGACTCGGAAATTGATTCATTCAAAGAAAATAAGTTACAAACGCGAATCAGCATTCCAACATATCTCAACCTATAAAGTAGGTTGCCTTTGACGTGGGACTAGATACACACGGAACTTGGATATTTTACTAAGGTACTCGCAAGGTAATCTTTGTCTCGACAAAACCCTAAGGTAGACCTTTATTCCTTCTTGCACTCTTTGATTGATTGTTGTTTTGTTATGTTATCTTTATCTCCTAGCTCTTCATTTAGTGTTATTTGGGATTGGTTTGAAATTGTATTTTTCATATTCTTTTTTCTGTTGTACTTTTAATCAATTTTCAGTTTTTATTGCTGAATACTTCTAAATTTATTGTGCTTCAATTCATTATTTAAGGTTGAGTGCAACTACTGCATTGACATTGTTTCTTATCTCTGTTGGTTTACCACTTTATTTTAAGTCTTAAGTATTTTATTTGGTTATCCCAATCTCTAGTTTCCCTTATAGAACCTTGCTCACATTAGGTAGGCCTTTAGATTCATTGATGTGTTATATATGTGGTCTTTTTAGTACACTAATCACTTGTAGTTTATTATTTGTTATGTAACAAGTTCTTAAAATGTTTAGCAAGCCTTATTTAGAAGTGCAGGTCATGGAGGAATTATGTTTGTGAGAATATATAATAGAGGAAAAAGAACCGTACGTGCACTTAGGATAGTTTTTTTCTTCATCAGGATTGCTTCAAATGACATATATCCATATCTATAAGCTTAAGGAGGCAAAAGTCATTGACTTTAAGAGCTCAATATACTTTTTGCTCATGTTTTGTCCCAGGTATGACTGTATGAGGTGGGGGAGTGTTTCTTTTCAACTTCTATTTTTTTTTACTATAGGGTATAATACAATTGGTTTTACCGTTTGCTTAATGTCAGGGAAAACTTGTGGTTCTTCCTGATAAACTTGCCAACATTCAAATTCCACCAACACTGAGGAAGCAATTAGTTGATGATTTTGAGTTTAGTACTAATCTTGGCAAGGTAGTAATATGGTTTAATATATTATTAGTATTTATGTTATCTATAAAGATCAGTCAATGCTACCTTTTCTTTAGGGCCAATTTGATATAGCTTTGTACGGAACTACGGATCACATTTTACTTCAAAGAAGAGAAACTTATTGTCATTTCAAAATTGTTGATTTATGTTATTTCTCTGCAGCTTATTAAACTTCCTCGTACTCCTAATGTGAACGACATATTCAAGACTTATTTTGATTACAGATTGAAGAAAAATGGATCGTAAGTTCACACTGAAGCACACTCCATGTTTAAGCTTTGTGTTGAAAACACCTCTCTGTTTTGTGGGAAGTAAGTGTATGCTGAATTATTTTATATATCATTTTGGAGTAACAGGGAAAAAACTCTGTACTGATATCTATCAGTTTAAACAGCAACGTGGAGCCAGGCAGAAAAGTGATTTTAAATTAATGATGTTGATGTGTTTATTATTATTAAGAATAAATCTCTGCCTCAACCTTCTCACAAATTATGCGCTCTTTTTCTAATTTTTTTTTATCCGGTCTATAATTTTGGTGTTTTCTCCCAGTTGATAGAAAGTTCCAATATGATTTAGCTTGTGCCTGAAATCTGTTTTTGTTTTCATGTCCTTGACCTGGTTTTTCTGCTTATACTGAGTTAGTATCTTTGAATCACTCTACCCCTTCAGCTCTGTTTTGATACATCCTTTATATTTCCACTTGTGATGCTTATTCTTATAGTTTAATTCTATGTTTGATATAGGATAGCTGATTCGGTTGAAGAAATTATGAAAGGACTGTGTTGTTACTTTGACAAAGCACTGCCAATGATGCTCTTGTACAATAATGAGCATAAACAGTACCAAGAAGCTTGTCCAAATGATATTGTTCCTTCTGATATATACGGTGCAGAGCATTTGTTACGTCTCTTTGGTATGCTCATTAGCCCTTCCCAGAAAAGATGATTATATCATGTAGCATTATGTATTGCTGTTCTGCACGGGAAAGTTGACATTTATGGTCTTAAGGTCTCTTATTTGGCATGTCATAAACTTTCAACGTAATTGTTGCACCATGGTGTTATGGAAATACGGATGGTGGCGATACTGGTCAGCAAAATACTGGCTATTTGGTTAAGTTTTATTTAATAGATGTTAGCTAGTTTGAAGATGTTATTTTGATTGTGATCATTGATATTATATTTTAGGGTATATATTAAAGACTCAAGTACTTTATTTTGATAATGTTATTTTGACATGTACTTTAAATATGATTGATTTTATGTAATTTTTTAACTAAGCATCATATTACAATTTCAGATGATTAATAGATTTTATTAAAATTATTGTTCTCTAAGTTTAATAATGGTTTACATTACATTATTCTCAAAATAATGATTTATATTAAGTTTGTTTTAATTGATTATATATTTTTTTTAAAAAAAAAAAATCATTTTCACAACGGTGGAAAATTGTTGCAGTAGCTTACAATGAAAAATTTAACTAGAACGGTTTACAATTTGGCAACGACGATAAAGCGTTGCTGTATAGAAAACTGTTGTCATATCCATTCAATAATTAATAAAGTTAAGGTCTACCAGAACGGTTTTTTGTTGAGAAACGGTTGAAAACCGTTGTGGTAGATAAAAGCAAACCGTTCTCTATATTAGATCAATGACAACGGTTTTCATTGAGAACAGAGAGAAACCGTTGTTGTTGGGAACTTTAATAACCGTTTTGTTAGGGACTCTAAGAAAACAGTTATTTTCAAGGTGTTGCCATTGGAAAAAAAAACCGTTGCAAAAGGCTAAGACAACGCCTCGGTACACAACGCCTTGAAAACCGTTCTCGTAGCCTATGGAAACAGTTTTCTTACATTACACAACGGTTTTTCTACGTTGTTATAGAATGAAAATGTTGTAGTGTTCCCCTCTCAACTAAAAATCACGTCGACTCCCATTACCAACGCCTTCAGAATCCCTTCGACAAATCAATCAGAATATGAGTCCAAACTAGAACCACAACAAGCAGATATCCTTCCATCAACACCTCTCGCCAAAGCGCAAAACCATGAACCACAGAAAGTGGCACCAGGAGGAGGCTTCCTAAAGAGGAGGCGGAAAGACATGAATCACGCCTCACAACCAACACCTTATCTCGCCAAAGCATGAAATCACCGGTTAGGGCATGCCACCTCCATTTACACAACAAACTTAAATTGAGGTGTGGTACATAGTTCCTTAACCCCGTGCCCAACACCATTCATGAAGAACTTTTAAAATTATCTTATAATGTTGTAAGTTGTCTCTATAAGTTTTTCCCAACTGTTGAAGAACTTATGCAAGTATTTAAAATCAAGCAAATTATTCATAAATCAATCCAAACACGGCCTAAATCAAGCAAAATTGGGAAAAGAAGATATAAACCATGAGTTCATCTACACAATGACATGATGAGGCAAAAAATTGTATATTCAAAATCAGATTTTTGTAGTCTATATTTACATTTGCTTTCTATGTTAGAGAACTAACAATATATGTGCATAAAAGAATAAAAGAATATGTGATCTATACATCAAAGAACAAGAAATTGTAATTATCTCAGAAGAGCTTGCTGGCAAATTCATCTATCTCAACACCTTCCATTCTATAGGAAGCTGATTTTGAGGCAAGTTCTCTTAGCTCTGAAACACTTCTTCCCAACTGCAAAGCCATCTTCATTTCAAACAACTCTCCATTTTCTCTTTTCTCTAAATCTTTCTCTCCTAAAGTTGATTCAATTGAGGTTTCTAACAAGTTGAAAAATCCACCAGAAGCTCTATACATTTCAAAAACCATACCAACTTGTCCACCATGCTCAAAAGTATTAACCGCGGCCGCCAATGAACCAGCCAAGAGAGGAACAAAAGAAGCCAAAGAACTACCATTACCTATAAATGTAGAACCAATAGCTGCAATTCCAGTGAGTAATGGTCCTGCAATTGCTAAACTCTTGTTTACTTTCAAAGCTATGTTTCCAAGTCTTTCATAATCCTCACAATCTTTTCTCTTCATCACTTCAACAACTTCTCTCATTTCCATTTCTAAATCTTCACTCCATCCATTACTCATTTTCCCCATTTTCTTACTTTGTGTTTTACCTTTTTTCGACGTAGGCCACCAATTAGCAGGCTCGAATTTTGCAGGGTATTTTTCAAGCATAACTCCTAATAATGGAAGTGGGTATGCTTTATCAAGTGCCAATACTTTCTCCATTGCTTCCTTCACATCTTCCTCACTAGTATTTCCAAGAGCAATTTTGGTCTGAATTTGACTTTGAATCTGTTTGAACAATCTTGTAGCGTTTCGTTGTTCCTCGGTTAATTGAGAAGGTTGAATTTTGTTCATGATAAGTAACAAACCAGTAGCTGCAGAGAATAAAAGTGCAGAAGATAACTTCAAAGCCAAAAGTGATGAATGATCAGAACAAGATGTAGCAGCAACAGCAGCCATAGTTGTAGCAGTAAGAGTAATCATGTTGATTGAATTCAAAAGAAGAGTATTCCAATTGTTACGTTGTTCGCCGATGTTGTGATGCATTTCAATTCTGTCTGAAACAGCCTCCAAAACTGCATACAGTTTAATAATCTCATTTGACTTTTTGTTAATATTTTTGGATCTGTCATTATTATTATTATTAATCTGTGTTTCTAATTTGATTGTGTTATGATCAATGGATACATTAAAATCTTGAATGAATTGTTGTCTTGTTTTTTGTAATTGAGGAATAGAGAAATTAGGGACACGTGGAAGCTTAGGAAGATGGATAGCAGCATTAACAGTTCTCAAAGAAGAACATGAATTAACTGCTGAGAATAATTGTGAAGAAACCATGTATGTTTGTAGATATGTATGATTAATTGAATTCAAAGGGTTTGTTTGTGTATTGAATATTGAATTCTTTGTGTGTGTTGAATTGTTAGATATGATTTATGAAAAATGGAAAAAGAGTGTATATATAGATAGATGAATGAAAAAGAAAGGAATGGTTCAAAATGAGAATAAGGGAAGAACAAGTCATAAAATAACTAACCATAAGAGTAGACTAAGCCTTTTCTATTGACTTTGTTTTATTTGTAATTAATAAATTTGAACAAGCTTGCCATCTTAGATCAACAACAGGGGCCAGGAAGCAGTAAAGGCAACCAACTACTTCTGCCCACATGGATTCTTTTTATACAACATAGTTGAATAGGACTATTATATATCTTATCAATTTGTAAAATATATTTGTTCAAAATAAGAATGACCATTTCAATTTTTAATACAATAAGATTGCATCACTTTCAATTTAATATGTTCTACTTTACATTTATATAAAGGAGAATATGCAAGTATATTATAAGGGTATTTTAGTAAAAATATTTTTCTCTTCTCTTTTAATTATACATTTTTTAATATGTGTGAACTAGGTGTTAACTTGAGGCAAAAGGGGTAAATTAAACAGAATTGGATTTAGTGTTGTAACTGCATGACGCAATAATGCTTTTAAATCATCCGATCAGATCTGATGGATGGATCAAATATTTGGGTCTTGAGGGGCACTACAAGAAATATGATTTTTGGCAACAACTTTTTTTGTTACAAGTCGCTGGCAAAACTATCTTGGGTAGTTTTGCCAGCGACTTGTAACAACTTTTAACAAAAAAAGTTGTTGCCAAAAATCATATTTCTTGTAGTGGGGATTGACTTAGTATCAACACATTGAGTGAATAGAAATTCACAAGTGATTTGGAAATGATATTTTAACCAAAAATCTTAAGGCTTCATATGTATATGAGCTCTATCAATTATATAATTGTCAACATCTCTTTATTTTTAGTGAGACTTTTAACTCACACTTGACACACCAACAATTTCTTTGATAAGCGGAAGTTTTTCATCTACATACATTTGCATATTTATTGCTTGATCCAAACACCAACGAGACATGTCACTTGATCACCATTGTCATGAAGACTTTTGTTACAAGGAGACCACCATTGTTTGGAAAACTTTTGATACAAGGAGTCGTTTCCTTTAGGCAGGCCATTGATACCAATGTTAGTGTTGTTGTTCGTGGATCGTTATATTAGATCAAGAGCAACAATACATGTGATTTAGACATCATATTTTAATCTTAAATTAAAATTATAAATTAAGATATTATATCTAACTCGTTTGGATGGTTACTCTTGACTTAAGACTTAAGATGTTCATCCCCATACCACTAGATTAAGACTAATTTGTTATATTACTTAATTGATTATAAATTAAATAAAACATATTTTCAATAATATGATAACACATTTGTCAAAAAAAATAATATCATAACACAATAATTTAATTGAAAGATAATACTTAATAGTCATTTTTACGTACTATTTTATATTCTTTGCTTTAATATAATACACAAGATATTTTACAAATTTGCACATGTATTAATAATTAATATATTATTGAAAAATGCAATTATTTCTTTCAGTCGAAATTCAAAATTTTGTTTCATTATATTGTGAGAAATTAGCTTATTCTACTTGACCTAACCTAATTTATATAGTGAAATTAGCTTAGTCCATGTCATATAGTATCATTTTGTGTAGTTTTCTTCTTCGGCATGGGACTCTCGAGCTCGCCGCTCCTTCTTGCAGTTATTTTGATTATGTAGCATTTAAGTGGTGTGACATAAATGGAATAACTGAATTTTCAAGGCCAAAGAATCGACGGTCCTCCAAATGCTAGAGAAACAGGCCCGGCCCTGAGGGTAGGCAATGGGTGTCATGGCCTAGGGCCCATTATTTTTAGGGGCCCAAAATATTTTGTTATACCTATCTACTATTATTGAAAAAAAAATTAATTATATTTAAAGAAAGAAAACATAGTTTTACAAAAAAATAAAAAATCAATTATATATTTAAAGAAAGAAAATATGATTAAGCCTAGAAATAGGTGTTATTTAAAATGTGATTGAGGTCCAATTTATTTTTTATATCTAGTAAATAATTAGACATGATGGTAGGATTAAAATAGAACCTTGCAGAACAACAAAAAGACGGTATCACTTGTCTTTGTTCCTAATTTCTATTGAGTTTATTTTATTTTGTTTTTTTTTTCTTTCTAATTCTTGCATTCTTGTAAGAATGTTATAGTTTTTCTTGTTTAGGTTTTGGCGTTGTTTTATTTTTTGTGTTCTAAATTTTATTAACAAGTTATTTAATTTATTTTCTTTATCATGTTATTTTTTGCATCCAATTTCAACCATTTGGATCTTACGATTTTTCAATTGTTCTTCGAAGTCAGCATTCTACTTCCATGTGCTATTGTTCTCTACTTGAGTCTTTTTTTTTTCTATCTGAAGCTTAGAAGATATTGCCTAAGAAACATTTATGTGGTAATAATAAACGGAAAAAATAAAATAAAAGGAATAGCTAATAAAATCACAACAAGGAGCTCTTAAAAAAATTGTTTTCATAAAGATAGATGCTCAAGAAGTATGTATTAATGCTATTATATTAAATGAAAGAAGTTTTTTTTTTTTGCCTAAGGCCCATAAAATGTCAGGAACGGCACTGGTTACAATGATGTCTGTTTGTCTTTTGTTTTTGTTTCTTAGCAATAGAACAATTATTCATGAGCTTGATGGTTTAATTAAGTTGTCCCAAACTTGATAGAAATGTTTTTCATGGTAGTATGTGATCTGAAGGTATCCGAACTGATGGTTACTTCAGTGAGATATGTGTATCTTGATGGTGATTATGAGCTCTTGTATGGTTGAGAAATGGTATTTACAAAAATATTAGCACTCCAATGGTAGTTTATAGATGATAGATGTATATGTAGGTATGGTTGTGCACGAGGATATGCACAACAACCTTGTAGGTCTCATTAACTAAGTGCAATTGAGAATAGTACTTCTAATGCATGGGTCATTAACTTACTAAAGGTAGTGTGAAATAAGGAATGATGTGTCTCATAGTTGAGTATGGTTGTGTTGTATTGAACCATGAGATATATTGAACCTTTATGTATTGTGAGCTTTAGTTCAGTTCAGAATAGTTCTCCTAAATCCTTGTTAAAAATATAGTAAACAAAACTGAATAGGCTCTCTCACTCAATCTAAATCGAATTGAACCCATGAACTAACCCATTGAACCGAAACCAAGCATAAACTGAAACACCACTGAAGCTATTGAAATACGGTTGGACAAAAAGAGAAGGAGGGAGGAAGAGAAGTAGGAATATCTTAATTTTGTATGTTGATTTATCACATTAAATCGTTATTATTGTCGAATCCCAACTTTGAAGTAAAGTTTGTAAAGCGGCAAATTAATGAATATGGTTGTTCATTCTCTGGCACGAGCGGCCTATTCCATGATTAGTCGCCGTATTTTCGAGTCAACTCCTCATTGTATTAATAACTATTTGATTAATAAAATGAAGGCTTAATTGCATGTTTAGTCTCTTATGTTTATTTTAGATTTTAATTTGGTCGCTTACATTATTGATGTCAACATAAGTTCATTTTTCCGTTAAATTTTGAGTTGATTTTGTCTAAAATTTTCAATTGGCACCCTCTTAAGTTGTCCGCGTATGCAAATTTGTTAGTCACGTGCACAATTTAAACAGAAATTTGACTAAAATGACTAACATGAAATTTTTTAAACACAAAAAACCATAATTAATTTTGCTTTTGTAAAAAATTAAATTCAAACTAGATACTAGAGAAAATAATTTAAATATATCATACTGTATATTATGAGAATAGATGAAAAATTGGTTACAACTTTGGGAGGAAGAAGACCTCTTTAATAGCCTAAGAAATAGTGCCGTTGTAAACTATATAAGGCAAAATGAAATATTATTTACATATTAAACTAAGTTGACCTTATCACAATAACTAGTAATAATTACAAATTAAATTAATTGGATCATGTAATATCAGTAGGTAAAACTCCCCCGCAAACTGGACTGTGGATGTCATGAAGGCCAAGCTTGGATATGTGAGTGAGGAATGATGGACTGTGTAAAGGTTTTGTAAGAACATCGGCTGTTTGTGCAGTAGAAGGTATAGGAAAAAGTCGCAGCAAACCACTTTGAATCTTCTCTCGGATGATGTGGCAATCTATTTCAATGTGTTTAGTACGTTCATGGAAAGTGGGGTTATGGGCAAGGTAGATGGCTGATTTATTGTCGCAGAAAACAGAAGCAGCGGAAGGAAAAGAGATGTGTAGATCTTTGAAGAGGTACATCAGCCATTGCAGTTCACATGTAAGACTTGCTAATGCACGATATTCAGCTTCGGTGCTTGATTTGGAGACGGTTGATTGCTTCTTGGATTTCCATGAAATGAGAGAGGAGCCAAGGAATACGCAATAGCCCGTAACAGATTTTCGGGTTGTAGGACAAGTTGCCCAGTCAGAATCTGCAAAACCAGAAAGTTTAAAATTAGAAGTTGCTGAATAAAATAATCCTTTGGCAGGGGCATTTTTCAGATATTGTAGAACTCTAATAGCAGCCTGATAGTGAACTTCTCGAGGTTTTGATACAAATTGGCTTAACTGTTGAACGGCAAAAGATATATCTGGACGAGTAGTAGTTAAATAAATAAGTCTGCCTATAAGTCTTCTATATTGAGTTTCATCATTATATAGCGGAGAATCTGAATTTTGGAGTTTTAAAGAGATATCATAAGGAGTAAGAGAGGATTTTGCAGCAAGATTACCACTATCCTCAAGAAGTTCAAGAGTATATTTTCTTTGATTAAGTAAAATGCCTTGTTTGCTTCTAGCAACCTCAAGGCCTAAAAAATATCTCAAGGGACCAAGGTCTTTAATTTTAAAACGATCATTAAGAAAAGATTTAATATTCTGGATTTCAGATATATCATTTCCAGCTAAAACAATGTCATCAACATATACTAACAGTGCAGTAAATGAAGAATCATTAAATTTTGTAAAAAGGGAAAAATCAGAAGAGGATTGCATATAACCAAAGGAAATGAGAGATTCAGATAACTTAGCATACCATTGTCTACTTGCTTGCTTGAGACCATATATAGATTTTTGAAGCTTACATACCTTGATTGTTTTAGTATCTGAATTATGGATGTTCATACCAGGAGGCAAAGACATAAAAATTTCTTCATGGAGATCCCCATGTAAGAAAGCATTGTTAACATCAAGTTGTTCAAGATGCCAACCTTTAATGGAAGCTAAAGCAAGTAAAGTTCTAACAGTTGTTAGTTTAGCAACAGGTGAAAAAGTATCAAAATAATCAACTCCTTCTAATTGAGTATATCCTTTAGCTACTAATCTAGCCTTATATCTTTCAATAGAACCATCAGCATGATATTTAACTTTATAAACCCACTTACAACCAATAGGTACTTTACCTTTAGGAAGGTCAACTATAGACCAAGTATTATTAGCATTGAGAGCATCTATTTCTGCCTGCATAGCGGTTATCCAACAATTATGTTTGCTTGCTTGAGTAAAAGTTTTAGGTTCAATAATAGAGGAAATGGATAAACAAAATTGTTTGTAAGGAGGGCTGCATTGCTCATAAGTGAGAACAGAAGATAAAGGAAACATAGTTGACTGTTTTTTATGGAAAGAGGAGGAAGACGAAGTAAGAAGGTTGCAATGGTAATCTTGTAGATACCCAGGTCGATATTTAATGCAGGTAGACTGTCTAATAGGAGCAGGAGCAGGGTCATTAGGAGAAACCGGCATAGGAGAGGTATCATTTGTCATGCTGGTATCATTTGGTGTTGGAACATTATTTGGCATAATATTAGTAGGCATACTGATATCATTTGGTAATAAGGTGATAGGTTCAAGATCTTGACTATCTATATCAAGATTAGGAGTACAAGTAGAAGTATCAGAGATATTTTTCTTAGAAAGTGGAAAAATAGTTTCATAAAATATAACATTTCGAGAAACAAAGAATTCATGACTAATAACATCATATAAAAAATATCCCTTTGTACCATCTCTATAACCTAAAAATATGCATTTTCTTGCCCGAGTATCAAACTTAGTTCTATGATTTTGAATAGTAGAAGCATATGCTAAACAACCAAAAGATTTTAAATGCATAAAAGTAGGAGGTTTTTGATAAAGAAGATTATAAGGAGTATTGTTTTTAAGAAGAGGTGTAGGTATCCTATTTATTAAATGAACAGCATGTTGAATAGAAAAATGCCAAAAATTAGAAGGTAAAGAAGCTTGAAAAGAGAGGGATCTAGCAACATTGAGGATGTGTTGATGTTTCCTCTCAACAATACCATTTTGTTGAGGGGATTCAACACATGATCTTTGATGAAGGATTCCTTTAGAGAGAAAAAAATCAGTCATGAGAAATTCACATCCATTATCACTTCTTAAACATTTAAGTTTAGTATTGAACTGATTTTCAATGTAAGAGACAAAATTAATAATATGATTTCTAGTTTCACTCTTAAGTTTCATGAGAATAATCCAAGTAAATCTACTATAATCATCAACAAGGGTGAGGAAATATCTATGTCCAGATACAGAAGGGGTAGCATAAGGGCCTCATATGTCAGCATGTAATAAATCAAAAATGTTACTAGAATGAGTAATACTATTAGGATAAGGTAGAGTTCTTTGTTTAGCAAAATGACAAACATCACAAGGAGTATTTTTATTATGATTCTTGTAAGCAATAAAAGGGAATTTTGAAGCAATACATTTATGGGTAGAATCAGAGATATGACCTAACCTACAATGCCATAAAGAGGCAGCATCCATGTTATTTGAAACAGAATTGCAAGAAAACATAGGAGAAAGTAAAGAAACCGGGGCATGGACTTGTAAAGCATACAAATCTCCATGTCTCTCAGCTGTACCAATCATTTTCTTGGTGGAATTCTGCAAAATCAAACAATTATTAGGATGAAAGGTAATATGACAATCCAAAGAAGTAAGTAACTTAGTTACAGAAATTAAATTAACATTAAAAGATGGTATGTAATACACATTAGATAATGTAATTGAAGATGAAAGTTTTACAGTGCCTGAGATAGTAGCATTGGTTTTGTGACCATTAGGTAATCCCATGATAAAAGGAGGTATAGTTTTATAACTAGTAAAATTTTCAAGAGAACAAGTAATATGATCAGTGGCACCTGTATCCATGATCCAAAGGACAGTTTGCTTACCCATTTGAGGAGATGAAATGGAATGAATGGATGCAGATTGAGAAAGAACAGAGTTGGCCGCAGCTTGTTGTGAAGGAGACTTTGTAGTAGTAGAAGTCAAATTATTTTGAAGAAGATGAATAATTTGTTTATATTGCTCCTGAATGGTATTTAAAGAAGGAGTATTTGGTGCAACTTCTTGAGTTGAGATTTGTTCAGAGGCAAAGTTTTCAGCAAGATTAATAGAAGCCTTATTGTTCCTTTGTTGGTAACCAGGAGGATATCCATGTTTTTCAAAACAATTCTCAACGATGTGGTTATTTTTCCCACAATAAGTACAAACACGTGTACCACGACCACCGCGGAGACCACCACGGCCTCTTCCTTTATTGGGAAATTGGCTCTGATACCATATTAGAAATAATATAACATGATTTGGGATCTAACATGAGAGTATTGCTCATTTAATCCTCTCAGAAATTTGATTACCTTGTCTTGTTCCTTATATTTTTGAAAATCAGAAGCAGCACCACAAGTGCAAGGAATTGCACAAGTGCAATTTTTGGTAGGACGAAAATTGTCGATTTCTTCCCACATCGCAGTTAATTGAGTATAGTAATTAGAGATATCGAGAGTACCTTGTTGAAATCGAGTTAGATCATCTTGAATATCAGCGATTCGGAAAATATCCCCTTGAGAAAAACGAAGTTCAAGATTGGTCCAAACAGAAGAAGCTTTGTCAATCCATAGAATTGATTTAGAGATGCTTTCAGAAATTGAGCGTTGAAGCCATGACATGACCATGTTGTTGCAGCGGATCCATTGTTCGTACAAGGCATGCGTTGGTGAAGGACAAGGAAAAGTGCCATCGACAAATCGAAGCTTGTTTTTGGAGATAAGGGCTACCTTCATCGCGCGAGACCACGAAGAGTAATTCTTGCTATCAAGTAGTGGTGTAACAAGAATCAAAGAGGGGTTTTCATTGGGATGAAGGTAATAAGGATTTGAAGGGTTGGTGGCAAAATCTATGAAGGGATTGACATCCATGGTTGCTTGAAAATAACAATAACAACAGAAGAAAAAATTAGAGTAAATCTGATACCATATCAGTGTTGTTAAACAAGAGAAAATAATTTAAATATATCATATTGTATATTATGAGAATAGATGAAAAATTGGTTACAACTTTGGGAGGAAGAAGACCTCTTTAATAGCCTAAGAAATAGTGCCGTTGTAAACTATATAAGGCAAAATGAAATATTATTTACATATTAAACTAAGTTGACCTTATCACAATAACTAGTAATAATTACAAATTAAATTAATTGGATCATGTAATATCAGTAGGTAAAATACTGCACATCCTAACCAATTATTAATTACATAGTGTAAATATACTTCTATATATATTCATCTATAGAACATTTGTTTGCATATTCTTAGTAGTGTGCTATTTGAGATACGGAAAATCTTCCAATGAGATTTAACAGAGTGATGGAGGCATTTGATGTTGGTGTGGCACTAGCACATGGGAAGTACCACAATGAGAGCGGCAGAAGCGAGTACCCACCTGAGAGTTCAACCGATTTTTCTGATCTTGTGTTGTCTTTTATGGAAGATGACGAGAGATCAAGGGAAAAAGAAGGTGTTGTTCGTCACGGAGATCGCAATAGAAAGAGTGGTAGAGAAGAGGTTGAAAAAATTGGTGAATGGTGTGATAATGAGAAGAGTGAAATGTTGAAGAAGTTGTTTGGTGGGAATGAAAATGTTGATGAGAATGAAAGGGATGCCAAAGAAATTATTAGGAAAGAAGCTAAGGTTGAAATCGGAGAACTTGTTGGAAGTGATTTAGAGACCGTTTGTTATAGATTATTTTAGAAAAAAAATCACTTTTTTTATAAAAATAATCACTTTTAAAAATATTACATCCGTTTGTTACAGATTTTTAAAAAAAATCAGAATCTAAAAATAATCAGAAAACAGCTAAAAATGAGAAGCTGCTAAAAGTAGCTTTTCAAATAATTGATTTTCTTTTAGAGGGGAGAGAAAACAAGTGTGGTTATTTTATAACTAAAAAATCACTTTTTCAGGTTGTAACCAAACACGTTAAAGATTATTTTATTAAAAAAAGGGATTTTTATTACAATAAACAAACACAAAGTAAATTCTATTTTTCTATAAAATCTCTAAAAACTAATCTCTATATTATTTAATATTATAATCACTAATTTTTTACTCTGTAATTGTTGATGGATTCAAACGCATGTTAATGTCTCAGTTAAGAAAAAAACGGCTTTGATGTCGGTGAGTGCCAATTACATGCTATTACAGTATTAATTATTAATTATTATAATTTGTTAGTAATAGTAGTTTTTTTTTACTAAAAACGACATTCATTCATTCAAATTGATAGAATATATCGAATAATACAGTATATTCAAAATTACTAAAAACTGAAATGAATGAATCTGCAAACAAACTCACAACATCCATAAATGCCTAAAAATATATGACGAACTTGAAGTGCTCGGAGTACATATGTCTCCGAGTCTGTAATATTGATGATGATGTCAAAGTCATTGATTGTTGAATATGCATTGAGTCGAATCTAATCTGTCAATTTGAACCGAACAAACACCGCACCAAGACGGGACAACAAACTAACGCCGCAACAAGACGACGACCAACACAACATCGCACTAAGACGTCGAAATCAGAAAAAATAAATATTTGTGAAAATCATTTATTTAAATAAATAAAAAAAGGAAAAATAATTTAGAATTTGTTGTTAGTAATAGTAGTTAATTTTGCATTTCATTGTAATATTATAGTGTGAAAAATTATCCCCTACACTTATAATATTATGGTGTGTTTGGTTTTAGGTCAACAAAATTTAATTTTGAATAACTACTTATACTATATATAACTACTTTAATAACAAAATTTAATTTTGAATAACTACTTTATCAATTTAGAACACTTATACTATATATAACTACTTTTCACATACACGCATCAATAGAGAAGATAAATTGAATTGACCAATAAAAAGTGAAAAAATAAATTGTAATAATTTTAATTCAAAATGAAGAGATAAACTAATTATAAATCGACAGTATAGAAATACAAATTTCAATATGTAGGACTAGGCTTCGATTCCTGAATATTCCACTT
This sequence comes from Trifolium repens, assembly GCA_030408175.1. Taxonomy (NCBI): domain Eukaryota; kingdom Viridiplantae; phylum Streptophyta; class Magnoliopsida; order Fabales; family Fabaceae; genus Trifolium; species Trifolium repens. The sequence continues at coordinate 8,204,817 of CP125839.1, forward strand.
ATTTATCTTATGAGTGGATTTTCAAGCCACTAGATTATCTGATAAAAACAAAATACAAATTTTTAAAAATACATAGTCAAAAATAAATAGTACATAAAGAATACATGTGTCTATTAAATGCTCCAAAAGAATATAAAAACATAAAAAGTTAACCATATCAAAATGTTATAACACTAGTCAAGTAGTCATGAGTATTGCTTGTATAGTGTCGGTACTCATAATTTTTTTTATTAAAATAAAAAACACTGCTATAGTATTGTTGTTGATTGAGATTACAATATTAATATTTTGACTTATTTTTATACAAATTCTAAAGATTGTGTTTGTAGATATATGTGCGCAAACACATAGTACAATGATCAAATATAATTTTTTTCAAAAATTATGAATTACAACAGCAAACGGCCGTGCCTAAAAGACAAAATCCACCAGAATATTTTCTTGACGTTTTACAAAAGGAGTTGCATCCAGGTGCATTACATGTGTTGAAAAGGAAGCAATTACCTACATCTCTCACATCAGCTACGGCTACAATCAATTAAACACCATTAGAAATATAATCTCATATACAAGATATTTGGCATTTCAAATTATTATATACATTTTCATATTATATATATATATATATATATAGGCATTTAAAATATCAATCTCAAATTCTACAATTACATATGGAAAGAAAAAAAAAACAAAATTTAGTGAAGAAACTAATTTATTACCACCAAACATCACGGAAGCAAAGCACATAATTGCAATGGTAAAAACAAGAAATTGCCATTTTTTTTTAGGTTGATAAAGTAACACCTTACAATAGGCTATTTATAATCACAATGGAATATAACTGATAAAGAAAAATAATAATTTTTTTTTGACAAAGAAAAATAATAAATTAGTCAATAGTTGAATGAGATTTTTTTTTGTAGTAAGTTGAATGAGATTTTATTTGACTAAAATATAATATTTTCATTTATAATTAAGGCAATATATAAGATCTTTAAAAACGGGTTATGTTTGGCCCGACTTTTTTATGGATCTAAAGCTACTTTATAATTAAGGCAATATATAAGATCATTAAAAATAAAGTTAAAGTTGTTTGCCAATTTTTAACTATCTTTTGACTTAAAAGCTATCTTTAAACAAATAATTGTTTGCTGATTTTATTTTAATAATATTTGTTAACTATTTTATTTAAAGTTCGGTCATAATTTTTTTTTAAGGAATAAATATTTTAAACTTAGAATAAAAATTATTTAAAAACTATATAAAAATTGGCTAATTTGTTTTAAGGATCTTTATAAAAGATTCAATGATTTGTTTAGAAATAATGTTTTCTTAATATTAAAAAATGATTCTTTTTTTAAAAAAAAAATAAGGTAAAGATTATGAATTTTGTATAAGTGATAAATAAAAGTTCATAAATAAATCAATAATATGTTTTGTATAACTGTAGTATTATCTTTTGTAAAGATATTTATAAAGTATAGTATTAAATATGTATTTTGTTTAGTTGGGTTGTTTGGTGGCTAGACTTACATATTATAAGTGGGAAATTTGGAATTCGAACTTCGACTTCTCTAATAATATCCCAAGTGCTACCAATTAAACTTACGAGACTATTATTATTAAATAATTATTTTGTAACATTTAAACTTTTTTTTTGTGTTATATTTAATCATTACTATAACATTACAATAGATAAAAAAATATTAGATAAATCAATTTCAGTAAAAAAAAATTGTAATAAAAAAGTAACCTGTCATTAACTTAGCTAATGGTTGTGGCGTTTCCAAAATTCCAACATGCACAATATTAAAATAAAAATTAAAAATGAATGCTTGCAACTGGGTTTCGAAGGAGAAACCAATAAAAAAAGGAGGTGAAGTCACAAATTAAGTTGATATTTATAACTTTTTGTTTCGCTCCTTTGTCTACTGTTTTCTTCACTAAAAAAAATAATTCTTATTTTTAGAAGTAATGTTTAGCCGAATTTCTTAAAACTAAAAATAAGTCATAAAAAAGTTGGGGCAAACGGTACCCTGATATATCTGCATTTCAATGTAGTTCATTTCAACGTTTGAAAATAGTTGCTTTGTCTGCACCTAAATTGATTTATACATGCAAACAAAGTGGTTTAGTTCTTACAAAAGAACAACTAATACAATAGCAACTAAAAAAGCATCGTTATATTTTTCAGCTGAGTCATTTTTTCCTAAAAAAATTATGAGATTTGAAGCACAACATGTAAATGCATATAATTGTAGGAATGATCATATAAGTATTAATAATGGATTTAGAATTGAGCTTTAGCCCTCATATGCATTGTTATTAAAATCGCTTTTTAATATGTAAACTTGGACGAGTTTACGTTTTTAGGTGTGAAAAACTAATTAACTCGTATGTAAACTCGATTTTTTATAAAATCGTGAAAAAAAAAACAAGCTTAACCGAGTTAATTCGGCTAAAATTGGATGAACTCGGACGAATTTACTTATTTTCCCGAGTTTACCTTTTCAAATTTTTCTGGCCCAATTTCAATTTTTTGATCCATTAAACAACTTTCCCTACACGTTTTGAAAAGGAAAAAAAATCCACTTTACTATTCATCTTCTTCAGTTCATTGTCTTCTACAGTTCACTAGCGTGAGACAGAGGAGCAGCGCCACACCTTTTCAAACCTTTTGATGTTGTAGCCTTGTAGGAGAATATAATTAAGTTAGAAACCTATGAATCTTTTCATTTTTTATTGTTATTTGGATGTTTATATGATTTTGTTGGGATAATTATTGTGTTTTGATGCAAGTTTATGGACATGATGTTATTTATATGGAGATTTAGTCTATTTTGGCTTTATGATTAAGTTATTTTTTTTTTGAAATATTGATATTTTTATAGTATTATATTATTATATATGTCATATACATAATTGTTTTTTATTATTTTAATTTTAGGTAAACTCGCACGAGTTTATGACTCGAATTTACGTGTTGAATTTATCTATACAAAACAAGTTAAGTAAAAACTTGATTCTGACAACTTTATTCATATGTATAAAAAAAATATGGGTTTATAATTAGACATTTGACTGCTAGCTACTGCATTAAATTATGATAACTTTAGTTTGTGATCATAGTTGTATTTTTTGTTCTATTTTGTATAGAAGTGCTTTTGACAAGTGTATAGTGTAACGTCCTAATTTGCACATAGCAGGGCCCAGAATGTGCTTAGAGAATATATATGATATATTTTTTGCAATTTTAGGTGCAAGCAATTAAGGTTTATTGTTAGCAATTTATTATTTTGTTTGTTAGCAATTTATTGTTAGCAATTTATTGGTTTTTTATTTTTGGAAACAACATTGACACTTGAACATGGACAATTTTATGGCTAGGTTCATTCAAAAAGTGTCTAATTAAGCCTACATTCATGTTACATTTTTAGAACTAAAAAATCCTCCACCGTTCCTTATCTCTTCAACTACTATAGTATTCAACAATTATGTATTAATATGACAACATTTTCATCTTCTTATATCATCATATATGTAAACAGCATATCAACATACAAACGACATATAGTAATCAAATTAGACACTGCACATCTTAACAGTTATATTAATTACTACATAGTATAAATTAAATATATATACTTCTATTCATCTATAGAACATTGTTTGTATTATTCTTAGTGGTGTGTGCTATTTGAATTATTGCAAATCTTCCAATGAGGTTTCATAGAGTGATGGAGGCATTTGATGCTGATGTGGCACTAACACGTGGGAAGCGCTACAGTGAGAATAGCGAAAGTGAGCACTTGCCTGAGAGTTCAACTGATTTGTCTGATCTTGTGTTGTCTTTTATGGAAAACAACGAGAGATCAGGGGAAGAAGAGGATGTTGTTCATCGCGACCTCCGCGATGAGAAGAGTGATGGAGAAGAGGTTGAAAAATTTGGTGAATGGTGTGATGATGAGAAGAGTGAAATGTTGAAGGAGTTATTTGGTGGGAATGAAGATGTTGATGAGGATGAAAGAGAGGCTAAAGAAATGATTAGGAAGGAAGTTGAGATTGCAATTGGAGAACTTGTTGGATGTGATTCAATTAATGATGGATTCAAACGCAGGTTGATGTCTCATTTAAGGGAGAAAGGCTTTGATGTTGGTGAATGCCAATTACATGCTACTAGTATTGTAGTACTAGTACTAAGTACTTATTATAACTTGTTAATAGTTCATAGTTCATAGTTCATTCCAACATTTGAAAATAGTTGCTTGTGAAAAATTATCCCCTACACCTATAGTATTAGTGTGTTTGGCTTTACATCAACAACATCTGATTTTAAATAAATTGATTCTGCCTTTTAAATTGATTTATAAAATTTGATTTTAAATGTAAATTAATTTATGTTTTTTATTTAGGGTGTGTTTGGTTCAAATGATGGGAGGGGAGGGGAGGGGAGGGGAGGGGAGGGGAGGTGAGAGAATATCTTTTAATTATTTATATGTTTGGTTCAAAAGATGTGAGGGGAAGGGAGGAGAGAGATTTTAATCGTAAATATGTTTGGTTCACGAGGGGAGGGAAGATAAAACTAAATTACTTTTTTATCCTTATAATCTTGCAAGAGTCTCATAATTTTAAAATTATTCACTTTATAAATAATAATTAAATATAAAACTTTGTAAAAAAAGTATAAAACTCAATAAACTTAAAAACTCCAGAAATCAAATTATTTGTTGATAATAATCTTTTTGATTTTGATGACCACCAAATAAATATAATTTATAACAATAAACTCTACACACAAAAAGGTTAAAAAAAATTGTATGAAAATAAAAACTATATATACACGTCAAAAATTGCAAGACTTTATGAAAATGTATTATATACATTGCAACGAAAGAAAAAACTAGAAAACCAAAACAATATTGTAGTAGATAATAATAGACGTAACAAAGAAAATAATAAACATAACTAAATTATAAAAAAAAAAACGTAATTAAAAGGACTTGCAAAAAAAAAAATTAACAAGGTAGCAATATTAAAAACTTATACGAAAGGATGATTTTGACATTTTAAAATAAATATGAGGACAATTATGTCAATATAATTAAAATTGTAATAAGATGTCTTGCCTCACCTCCCCTCCCCTCCCCTCCAAATAAAAATGGTCTTATATTCCTTCCTCTTCCCTCCCTTCCCCTCCCCTCCTCTTCTTAAAAAAATGAACCAAACACAATTCACTAATAATATTCCCTTACCTTCCCTCCCCTCCCCTCCAAAAACTCCCAACCAAACGGACCCTTAGGGCCGTGCAAAACCAAATGGGAGAAAAAAGGGAAATTAATAGCCGGCGATTATGAATACATTGATGTAAATTTTTTAGAAAAGCGTTACATAGTTGAAGTTTCTCTAGCTACTGAATTCGAAATAGCTCGTCCAACAAACCAACATTCTATCTTGCTAAATATTTTTCCAATAATTTTTGTTGGTAAAATGGAAGAACTCAAACGAATTGTGAGACTAATGAGCTATGCAATTAAAGGCTCAATGAAGAAAATGGACCTACACATACCACCATGGAGGAGAAATTTGTACATGCAAACAAAGTGGTTTAGTTCTTACAAAGAACAACTAATGCAATAGCAACTAAAACAGCATTGTCACATTTTTCAACCGAATCATTTTTTCCTAAAATATTTATGGGATTTGAAGCACGGGATGTGAAAGCATATAATTGTAGGGATGATTATTTGGGGATTAATAATGGGTTTAGAATTGGACACTTGACTACTACATTAAATTCTGATAATTTTGGATTATGAAAGTGCTTTTTGTGTGGTTAAAGAGTACTATTATGATTTATGTGCTAGAGATCAGTTTTCTCTAATGCACATTTCTAATATAATTTTTGCCAATTTAATTTAGTAGATATAGGAAGCAATTAAGTAAGGTTCATTGTTAGCAATTATTTTGTTTGTTTGAGAAAAATTTGTAAGAAAATCATTTTTAAATTATGTTTCATTCTGAAGCCAATAATTTTGTTTGAACACATTCATGTCTGGTCTTAATTGGGGGATTTGTTGCCTCCTTTCCTCCGGGATGGTTATTTATGGAATTTGTGTTATTTTGTTTTCCTTTTATTTCTATTGGTTATTTTTTGGGCTAAGGTTTAGTTTAGTCTCTCATGTTAGCAAAAATCATCAAAAGGAAATTGTGTGAGAAGGAAATTATGTGAGCATTTTAAAAAAGGGTTAATAGGCTTTTACCCCCTGCAAAGTAAGCGAGTTTTGCGTTACCCCCCTGTAATTTTTTTTCTTGAGATTACCCCCCTGCAAAATTTATTTATTTTATTTACCCCCTTTTTGCTGACGTGGCAGGCAAAAAGTCAAGTTTTTTGCTGACGTGGCAGTGAACTTTGCTGACGTGGCAGTTGACTTTTGCCTGCCACGTCAGCAAAAAGGGGGTAAATAAAAAAAATAAATTTTGCAGGGGGTAATCTCAAGAAAAAAAATTACAGGGGGGTAACGCAAAACTCGCCTACTTTGCAGGGGGGTAAAAGCCTATTAACCCTTAAAAAAATTATCAATTTCTGCCTTTGATAATTGAAATAGAGGGATAAGATAAAATTCGATAGTTTGATAGCTTGGTGTCAGTTAATAGTATCACAATTTTATTTTTTATGGAATCACAAAATAAAAGTTAATCATATCACAATCTTTTTTGTGATTATTATTATTATTATTATTATTATTAGAGATTTGGTTTTCTTTTTGGTATGGTATGTTTCTTAGTATATTTTTTGTATAATTTTGCTTTAGTGTATTAATCGTCACACAATTATTCCATCTAATGGAATGAGTCTCTTCACTTATACTAGTAAGACATTATTTTTAAGATATTTTTTTGTTGTTTGTTTTTTTTTTCTTTTTCCTCCTTGAACCAAAAATAAAATTGTCACACAAAATATAACATATAAAATAAGTATAAATCACTATAGACAAAAATATACATTTTAGAAAAGAGTTTAATTTCTATGCACTGTCGGTGTAAAATTATTTTACACATACATCCAATAATGAATGTGACACGTCAAATGTTTCTAAACACAATACATGATGTGTCAATATATTATTAGGCGCATGTGTAAACTAATTCTACACCGACTGTGTACATAAATTAAATTCTTTAGAAAATGCATAGTTGGAAAATGAAAATAAAATTTATCAATAATATCACATTATTAATTAATAAAATCGCCGTTTCAAAAAAATTAATTAATAAAATCCTTACTACAAATAGCTTAACAAAAAGAATCCTGGCTAATAGCACTATAAATATAAGAATAATGCTAGGAGAACACACAATCAAACAATCACACTATTTTTTTAAATCATCTCGGCCCAAAGCTTAGGAGAGATGATGCTGCCTACCAATTAATACGGTGTCCTAGTTGAGGTGTTGTTTTATGATGTTCCTAGCTATAGCACTATTCTAAATATAAATTTGTCGACAAGTATACTATAAATACTTTTCAGATACACGTATCAATAGGGAAGACAAATTGAATTGACCAATAAAAAATGAGAAAATAAAAAATGAGAAAACAAATTGTCGTAACTTTAATTCATATAGTAATTTTAATTCAAAATAAAGAGATAACCTAATTATAAATCAATTTGTACACAAAGATATATTTCAAAAATGCATAAATAAAAACGTAAAGAATATTAAGTTTCTATTAAATGCGCCAAAAGAACATAAAAAGAAATGTTATAATACTAGTCATGTCGTGTTGGTACTCGTAATTTTTCATTAAAATTAAAAACCCTACTAGTATTGTTGTTGATCGCGATTACAATATTGATATTTCAATTTATTTTGATGAAAATTTTAAAGACCGTGTTTGTAGATATATGTGTACAAACACATTTGAATGAGTACAATTATTAAATATAAATCTTTCAAGACTTATAGGTTACAACAACAAACGGTAGAGCCTTGAAGACAACCGCCACCTTTAGACTGTCTTGACGAACAAAATTGGTTGCATAGAGATGGATTACATTCCTTCAAAAGAAAGCAATTTCCTAAATCTCTTACATCAGCTACGCCTGCAATCAATAAAATACCATTAGAAATGTCATCTTATATACAAGATAATTATTTTTCAAATTATTATATACATTTTCATAATAGAAATTAGTTTCTAAAACACAATAAAAAAAATATAGGCATTTAAAATATTAATCTCAAATTCTACAATTACATGTCATTTCATGGAAAAAAAAATAACAAAACTTAGTTAAGAAATGTTTATTACCACCAAAGATCAGTGAAGCAAGGCATATAATTGCAATAGTGAAAATGAGAAGATTGGTGCGAGTTGCCATTTTTTATTGGTTGACAAAGTAACACCTACAATAGGCTATTTATAATCACTATGGAATACAAATACAACAGATTAAATTACAAATTAATCATAATTGAATGAAATTTTATTTGACTAAAATATAATGTTTCCATTTATATTTTGATATCAAAATTAAAGAATCAAAGATTTGGGGAGGCCGATGGAGAAGGAGGGGAAATGTTAGAGCATGATGGACTCTCTGCATTTTATGGGTTGTATGCATTAATTGCTCTTGTATTATTGTGAATTTTTTTATGCTGAATTAGTGTGTAAATATCTTTTGACGCAAATTAGTGTGTAAATATTGAAAAATTGAATTTATTCATTAATATTTATTTATTGGATCATGTTAAACAATGCATCCAGTGCACTTATTAAACATATCAAAAATAGAAATAAAACATAAAGTTAACAAATAAGTAAATAAGTTCTTTATGTTTGTAATTTGTAAATAGATCATTTAAGTTTGTAATTTGTAACATCTATCTTCTATTTTTTAAGGATTTATATGTTACAAATGTAAAACTTAAGGAGTTATTTGTAACAAATATAAAATTTGAGGGACTTATTTGTTACTTAAAAAATTTAAAGGACATGTTACAAACGTAAAACTTAAAAAATCTATTTATAACTTAAAAAACATTTTTTTTGTAAATATAACTTAAAAAACTTAATTATTACGAACATAAAATTTAAAGGACTTGTGAATATATTTTAACTTTTTTTTTCTCACAAGTTTTTTGTAACTACACTTCCGTCTATATGTTACAATCAGGCCCGGCCCTAAGGGTAGGCAATGGGTGCCATGGCCTAGGGCCCATTATTTTTAGGGGCCCAAAATATTTTGTTATACCTATCTACTATTATTGAAAAAAAAATAATTATATTTAAAGAAAGAAAACATAGTTTTACAAAAAAATAAAAAATCAATTATATATTTAAAGAAAGAAAATATGATTATGCCTAGAAATAGGTGTTATTTAAAATGTGATTGAGGTCCAATTTATTTTTTATATCTAGTAAATAATTAGACATAATGGTAGGATTAAAATAGAACCTTGCAGAACAACAAAAAGACGGTATCACTTGTCTTTGTTCCTAATTCCTATTGAGTTTGTTTTGTTTTTTTTTTCTTTCTAATTCTTGCATTCTTGTAAGAATGTTATAGTTTTTCTTGTTTAGGTTTTGGCGTTGTTTTATTTTTTGTGTTCCAAATTTTATTAACAAGTTATTTAATTTATTTTCTTTATCATGTTATTTTTTGCATCCAATTTCAACCATTTGGATCTTACGATTTTTCAATTGTTCTTCGAAGTCAGCATTCTACTTCTATGTGCTATTGTTCTCTACTTGAGTCTTTTTTTTTCTATCTGAAGCTTAGAAGATATTGCCTAAGAAACATTTATGTGGTAATAATAAACGGAAAAAATAAAATAAAAGGAAGAGCTAATAAAATCACAACAAGGAGCTCTTAAAAAAATTGTTTTCATAAAGATAGATACTCAAGAAGTATATATTAATGCTATTATATTAAATGAAAGAAGTTTTTTTTTTTTTTGGCCTAAGGCCCATAAAATGTCAGGAACGGCACTGTAGAGAAAGTTAAAGTTTACTCTCTTTGGTGGATGAAAGCTTATAATTAATATGAATCTTGATTTAAATTCCCATATGCGGTGGTCGAACTCTTTTGTTTGTTTGAGTATTGAGTGACTGACAATTTGATTGTTGTACACATTTGCTAGTCTGTTTGGCACATCTTATGCTGCTCAGAACTAGTTATTATTTTTAGAGTAATGCTATTTAGCAAGAATTATTGATGCAAGAAAGAGAAGAATCCATAAAATTAGGAAATTTGACCAATTAAAAACTTGAATAACCATACATGGGAGAGAGGGTGATTATAATTTCACCAATTAAATGTTGCCAACTAAGATTCTTCTCTTTCTTGCATCAAAAAATTCTTGCTAAATAGCATTTTCCTTATTTTTAATATAATTTTTTTTTTTTGTTAAATTTTTTTTTTTTGTTAAATTTTTTTTTTCAATCGGTAATATTGTGTATCCTCATAATATGTTTCCACCGGTGATATAATATATCAATTTTGAGTCCGTCATATTTTACGTATCCTCATATTATATTCCTAGCAGTCATACTCTACAGGATGAGTGTGGCACTCTTTTATGGGAAAAAACAATGTATTCCTTTTTCTTTTATTTTTTCCATAGTGGAATACTCCGAATATAGTATTAAAGAGAATACTTAGTACAACTGTACAAGAATAATTTCAACTGGATGATGTACGTAATACGTATAGTGGACTAGTGGTAGATTACATATGTGTTCCTTTGCTTCTCACGTATTGCTTACATAAGAGTTTTCAGAAAATATTTTACGTTAAGATTTATATTCAGAAAATATCTTTTAATGAATTAGAATATTTGAAAAAATTCTTAACATTTTAGAGAAGATATATTTTTTTAGTCAAAAAATAAAAAATAAAAGAATGGGTGCTAACTCAATTCAATATTTAACATTTCTCATTTTTTTAAATCACTAAATTGCATCTCTCTTTTCTTTTTTTAAAGAAAAAATATACCTTACCTTCATATCTCTTGTTCTTGCTAGATATTATAAATTAATTAGACCTTGTCAGCATTGTACAGTGATCAAAGTCTAAAGTGTTTAGGGTAACAAGTGGTTTCTCATGTGTTTCTGAATAAAACCTCTCTATGTAGGTTTGATGGGATTGGATTTCCCACATTAATCGATGGTGTCCGCTCGATTAAATATGAAAGGTTGAAATCAAATATTTTATTAAACTATTATATTTACATTATTTTAATCATAGTCGTTTGATCATAAATCAAAAGTCCAAATTATCTACTGCGTAAAGCAGCTACAATAGACAATTCGGATCAGGAAGAAACACACGAGGAAGGGTGATTAAAAGAATTTGTGAATGAAAAATGCAAATGAAAGATATCACGTGAAACTTTAGAATAAGATTTTAAATGTAAAATAAAAGAAATTTTGAAGTTCCATAGAGAATTAAAAAATAATTACAAGTAATATTTTATTAGTGTAGAGATTAAGGTACAAGCTCTACATTAATTCATATTATGTTAAATAGAAAATCTAATTTTTTGCAGATTTTTTTTCTTTTCAAAGTTGCAGAAAAATTCTTATAATATCATAAACATGAATACAAAAATTTATTCAAAAATGTGAAAAATATCATAAGTTCACTTAAAAATAATAACAAAAAATAGTTTGAAAATCAAAATTTTCTAAAATTTTTCTTAGGATTAAAAATGTAATTAAAAATATTTATGGTTTCCAAAACTTATTTAATTTTTTTAATATGATTATTGGATCATTAGAATCACTAATTTTATTTTATTTTGCTTTTTTAGTATCACACTAGCACTAATTTCTTGTTTGTCTCTCACTTGCTTGAGCACATGCACATGTAATGTAGATCTAGACTTTTTTAGAATAACTTATTTTTAAGCTTATGCAAAACAGTTTATATAAATAAATAAATTTTTATATATTATTATAAATTTATCAAGATAGTTTATGAAAAAATAGCTTATAAAAATATAATTTTTATCAATAATAATTTAAAAATTAATATAAAAACTTATTTATTTACGTAAATTCAAAAATAAACTTGTATTCAAAAAGCACATGTAAGACCGTAAGTAACATATTCTTAATTGTTTTTTTGAGGTAATATTTTTCTCAATTGTTGTCTTTTCTCTTATTCGGTCTTTGAAAATATATTAAAAAAAAACACTCACAAAGTCACAAACAACACAGACTAGCCCAAGTTCCCTCTTTTCCGGTCAAACCAAGCAAAAGAAGAAGAAGAAGAAGAAGAAGATGGGTTCTGTAGCAAAGAATGGACTCAACAATTATGTCAAACAGCTCCAAGAACACCCTTTGAGAACCAAGGTTCCTTTCTTTCTTTATCTCTCTCACTTTCAATTTCTGTTATTACATCCTTTGTTGTTGTGTTTTTGTTTTTCCTTTGCTTCACCCTTTGTGTTAAAAGAAAAAAAAAAAATCTAATTTTAGTCCTTCAAATAATAAATTGTTGATGGGTTTTTTTTATTTTGATGCAATTTATTCATAAACTTTTCATCATTTATTGTTGCTACCTAACTTTTTTCCATTGCTTCATTTTGGGGGTTAAATAGGTAATTACTGCAGGGGTGTTGTCAGGGATCAGTGATATTGTATCTCAGAAGCTTACTGGGATACAGAAAATTCAATTCAAAAGACTTCTTCTTAAAGTGGTTAGTTAGCTTTTTTTCATTTTTTTTTCTTTCAATCTTTGCCCACTTGATTAATAAAGTTCATGTTTGAATTAGTCTCTAATTATTGGGAGGTTTTTAATTAAAAAAGTATGATTTTTAATTTGTATATATTGTTAGTGTAAAACATGTTTACACGTGCATGCAATGAAATCACACCTAAAGTATCTCTGGAGATACATATATGGTCAGATATAATTGGATGAATGTGTAAAAATGTTTTTAACTGTCGATATATAACAATTAATCTCATAAATTTATAGTCTTTTGTTTATGAAATATGAATAATTTAGATGATGAACACGTGTAAAAGCCGATTTAAACTTATACTAACGAAATTTGGCTAGTTGTCATCACCAAGCTGGTCTGCAGGGTGAGAGATACTCTCAAGTGAAAGGTTCCCAATTCAATCAGATTGATACCGTTATTTTGTTGAAGTTCCAAAGTGTAGCTTTTGCCAAAATCACAATATCACGGTGCTACTGTGAAAAACAGTCCTTGGGGAGAGGGTGATTTGGTACAAGTTCCCATTGCACTAATTCCGAAGGAGGAAACTTGTGGAGAGATCCAAAAAAACAATTTCAAACTCATTAAAAGTTTTTTTTTTTTTTAAAAATTTGTTATTTAGAGGTTTAGTTTGGCAGAATCACAGTAGAACCGTGATACCGTGATTTTGTTGAAGTTCGAAAGTGTAGTTTTTGCCAAAATCACGGTAATTCACTGTGATTCTGCCTCAAACCAAACATGCTCTAAGTTGGTTAGTGCAGTTACCTTCTATTGAATCTCCAATATTCATGTGGAAAAGACAGTACTTGATTATTGAGGATCGACTTGGGTTTGATAAAAAAAATTAGGCCTCTATGATCAAAAGTTGTTCTTTAAAAATGCTAAAATAGGGTCTAGACGAGATACATTAGTTATTGAATGAACCTAAAAAGTGAAAATTTACTTATATATGAGACCGGAGAGAGTATATATATATATATGCATTAGAAGTCATATAATTTATTTTGTTGGATGCAGATTCTTGGAGCTGGTTATCTTGGACCGGTTGGACACTACTTTCATATAGCACTGGAAAAGATTTTCAAAGGAAAGAAAGATTCAAAAACGGTGGCCAAGAAGGTGATACTGCAAAACCTTTCATGTTATCAATCTGCTATTTTTTGCAGTGTTTATATCATGAATAATGTGCTAAGCTATTAATACATCTTTTCACCAAGGACAATTTAGTAATTGTAATACACAAAAAGTAAACATTAATTACACTATCAACTTTTCTTAATATGCGTGAAAAATGACAAAGGGTGCTTATAAAAAGGGACGGAGGGAGTATATGATACTTAAAATGCCATGTGCATGAATTCAGTTGTTTAAGCTAATATCATTCCAAACACATTTTACACAAGACCTTATTTATAATTGAACAAGCCTTTTTTTATTATTTTATATGCTCCCTACACAACAAGAGAGAAAAACATGATAAATAACTTGCCATTTTTAAATTATTTCTTCTTTCTGTGATTATTTTTTTCAGGTTCTGATTGAACAGTTGACATCTTCTCCTTTGAACAATTTGGTTTTCATGATATATTTCGGATTAGTTATTGAAGGTTGGTCATTTTTAAACATATAATGTTTTCATTTAATTGAAGGAGCATGGATACATACCAAGTCAAATACATATGAAAAGTATGGACAAATAAAATAATTATCATTAGTGTCAAAAATAGGGTACTCAAAGGAAAGACATTCCTATTCAACTAGTTTTGTTTTTGTATAAGCCAAAAATTATCTTAAACCTCTATCTAGGAATTGGCTAATACATCCTCAAATTAAATTATAAAATTCAAAATGATCTATTCGTTAACTTTTGTCGTTAGTGGCTGAAACATGACATGTTAGCTGAACATATCAAATTGCACATTGATTTCACATCAATGTTAGTTAACTAGGGACTAATTTTCCTATGATATTTAGGTCATCGCAAAGACAAATCTGTTAGTGATTGCAACTGTGTAGTAAATAATTAGTGGCAAACTAGTCCTTCAAAGACCTAACTTTCTTAAGCAAATCAGTCCCTGATGTGGTGGCATTGATGTGCCACATTAAATAAATAATCGAAATAAATAAAAAGTGCCACATTAAATAAATAAAAAGTGCCACATCACAGCCTCTAATGGTAAAAGTTAAAGAATCGAAATCGACTATTTTTACTCTACAATTTTGGAGATGTATGTGCTAATTCGCAAATATGAAGTGTATTTTTTTACTGATGCTTATAATTTCGAGGACCTATTTGCCTATTCAATCATTTTCTTTAGTAAGATCTCGAGTCATGTGTTGGTCTTTGATTAAGAAAAGAAAACTTGATGTGTATGATGGACCAGATTTTCTGCTGCAAGGAAAGTTGTCCTTGCGCAACTGTTCGACTTCACCCATCTTATGAAGATTGGATGGCTCGGCTTTTTGAATTCCAACCAATCAACTTTGAAACATAATTTTGGAATACAATCTGTCAAATATTTATTTGATTTCCATTTATGTGTAAAATGGCATGCCTTGGTAGTAAGTTATGTTTATGATGAAAATGTGGACTGCAGGCCAACCTTGGGCGAATGTGAAAGCTAGAGTGAGGAAGGGTTATCCATCAGTGCAATACGCATCATGGACGGTATAATTTTGTATCAAACAGAATTTACTCGAATGCTTACTTAATTTTTTTTCTGACTTAAAGATCTCCAATAAATTGAACTGCAGTTCTGGCCTGTTGTGGGGTGGATAAATTACAAATTCATGCCTCTTCATTTCCGCGTTGTTTTCCACAGCCTAGTAGCATTTTGCTGGTACACCCTTTTCTTCTCTTGTTTTTCTTTCAACTTCTTAAGTGTCTTTAGTTTTTGGTTTGTGTGCTTTCTAAATCATACCAAATACTTAATATAAGTACATAATGAATAATTGTTGTGGGCTAGCCGGCGTTTGGCCTATGCTGCCAACGCCAATTCAACAAACGCGCGCTAAATTGTCGTTCTTTTTAGTAAACAACTGAAATGAGATCATTCATTATATATGTCTATTTTATTTCAGGGGAATATTCTTGAACCTTCGAGCACGATCTGTGGCATTGATTAAACCCTGAAGAAAACGAGGTTCCGATTTATAGCCTTCAAATTAAGTAGATCCTCCTGCTATTACTCCTTTAGAAGTTTGTTTTGTCCTTATTTTCAATGTGTGTGTGTAATTGTCGACGAATATTTGAGATATAGTAGCAATTAAGCAAGATAGGTTTCATTGTTTATGGCAACTTTGTATATTAGAGAATACATTTTTGGAAAGTACTTTTTCTTCCTTCAAGTCCATTGCCAGTTAAATGCTCATAGTTTATGTACTATGACAATTTTCTGAATAATGTAATAACTTCTCAAACTTTGAAGATTCATAAAACAGAAATCATAATTTGGCAAACATACAAGAGATTATTGTACCAAGGCATTCAAACACTCACAGCAGGAAACCTCCGGGAGAGTGCTTTTGCAAAAGACTTTAGGTTCTTGCAAATTCAAAGCTTTCCCGTAGGCTCTTTCAAAAGCCCTAAAAAACGAAAAATGATTGTTAGCAAATAAAATGTGTGAGAGGATGGGGACTCGTCTACACACTCTAGTATAACGAATATCTCCTCTCCGTTTAGCTCTTCTTATTAGGGTTGTCAAATCTTCCTTACAAAGGATCACCCTGTCTTACACTTCTTCCACGATAAATTGGCCCAATTCCTCTCCGCTTACTAAACTGAGCATTTAACCTACTTCGAGTTTAAGCACATACTTATCCGTTTTATTCATTCTTAATGAAAATTTATTCTGAGTTTGACCCTCATAAGATTAGCTCAGCTCCACTCCATATATGCTTATGTCTTTGTCACTTTTAAGAGCTACTTCTCCCAACTTCCCATTACATTTGATGTGGTGAATCTCCACATAAATTCTAGAAGTGCTTATAAAATTATGGATTCTAGGACATTGAAGTTTTATTAGACCCCATTTGAAATAGAGGTTTCTTGAATTTGAACAATGATATAAGCTTACAGGTTCTCATAATAAGACATAGTTGTATCACACAAATGAGTTGTTTATATGAAATATAATTTTTATCATATCAATGTTTTAAATATTTTTTATATGTTGGCAATGTATTGTATTATAAACAATAATACAGTATTCAATAACTTATTATGAATGAAATCTTTGGCTCGATTTACATGTTCAAAAATGAGTGGTCAGAAAAAGAACCCTTTGACCATTTTGAGTAAAGAGGCAGCAATGTTAAACTTTTATTTTTTGTTTTAGAATAAGTAGCAGTGTTAAACTTTAGACGTGTATTATAGACCGTGTATGTATATGTAGTTTTCCTATATTAATTAATAAATCATAAAAAAAAAAATTAATCATGTAAATTAAAACTCTATCATTTTTTGTTCCTTAGAGTTGTTAGATATCGGTATTTGGAATGACAAATTTGAGATTGATAATCAAACTTCTGAATTTTTATGACTCTACTTCTAACTCATTCACCCCAATTATCAAGTTATTCTTCCATCTTCCATCAAATAGTTAGATGTTGAATGTCATATCCAACGAAATTCTAGAATGTACTAGTGTTTACTAACCAACAAAATTTCCATGTGACATATAGATATAAAGTTAGGTGACATTTAAAATAAGTTTTTTTGTTCCCTTATATACTTACTCGGTACATATTAACATTGATTTCAAATCAATATCATGGTCTGTGAATTTGATGATTATGAAAAAACACGGCTCCATGGTCATCAATCAACCATGCAAAAACATTGGGTCTCTTTGGTAAAATTAAGCTATAAGTTATCTGATAGCTGAAAAGCTAGCTTATAGTTGATAAACTAGCTTATAGTTGATAAGCTAGCTTTTAACTGATAGCTGAAAAGCTAGTAGAATGAAATTAAAGTGTTTGGTAAATTTAGCTGTTGTAATTATAAAATGACATAAAAGTATTATGTGAGTGGGTAGTTATTTTTTTGAGTGGGTAGTTTTTTAATTAAAAAAAGTAAAAAAATAAAAATAATAAGGTTAAAATTGCAATAAAAGGTAAAAAGCTATAAGTTATAAGCTCAAACGCTACTTGAAATAGCATCTGAAAAAAAAAACTATAAGCTAGTAAAAAAAGCTTGTTACCAAACACCTCCAATTTTTTGAAACAGGCTTATAAGCTAATACAATAAGCTAGCTTATTTGTGTTACCAAACACACCAATTATTTAACCTAGAATCAGATTTTTTATGCAGTTACAACTGTCAGTCGTCCGATCAAAATTAATGATTGAGATTGATTCACTTTATAAAACTAAGTTGTAAATATAAGTCATCTAATCTTAAATCAACGATCCAGATCTATTACAACGTTAAACTATGGAAAAACCGACAGCAGTGAATCTCAATCCACTTAATGCACATGATGGAATGGAACACAATAAAAAAATTGCACTTGCTGTAATAAAAAAAAGGGACTTAAGTAATCCATAATTAAACTCAGTCAAAATATTTAACAATTAAATACATTACCATACACTTAATTAAATAATTATTAGTAAACAACAAGCACATAACGACATAGCCATGTGATATATTACTTCTTCTGGTTGTTGTTTGTGGAAAAAAACTGGTTTAAAACATTCACCTTGCATGGACTTATTCATTTATTTAATTATTTAATACTATATTTTTTGACATGGTCTTATATAAATCTTAACTATATACCAAATATTGTAGTTGGTATATAGAGTAGTTAATTTACTCGTTATTTCTGTTCAAAGTCAAACTACAATATTCCACAATATTAGGAAAATATGACAAACATTTCATATATATATATTCATGTGCTATAAAATCATGGTATATTTTCATTCTAAAACCAATTTTATACACTCTTAACATTAGTTCAAGCCTTGAAATATTGAACAACAATATATACAATTAAATACTGACACACATTTGATTATAGCACATGGAAACTTCTATGATTTCTAACAGAGTTTCTTCATTTTCTTATTATCATACAAGAACAATTTCTGCAAGAATCAAGTTGCAGAAAATTCAGGTAACAAAACTCTCTATTCCAAGGCTTCCTAATAGAATTTTGGTAGCAGAATTGAATTATTTAAATAATTATAATTTAAAGAATGATTCAAACAAATCCAAAATCAAGAACAATTTAATAGCAACTACTCAAAATTCAAAGGAGGTTGTTAAGTTTCATTTGATTATGGAGATTATATCAGATAGAATAGACATGCATAAGAATATCGGAATCCAACGCGACAATTGGAATAAACTTTTACTATCATCTATTAATATGATGACTCTTTCTGCTTCAACAATGGTTGGTCTTGCAGCCGTTGCTTCGACCGGTGCCGAAGGATCTCTTATAGCATTGAAAGTTTCTTCAACAGTTCTTTACATGGCTTCAACTGGTTTACTTTTGTTCATGAACAAAGTTCAGCCGTCGCAGCTTGCAGAAGAACAAAGAAATGCTGTTAGATTCTTTAAGCAACTTCAAGAAGAATTGAAAACTAAGCTTGCTCTTGAGAATGTTGATGAAAATGATGTAAATGAAGCTATGGAGAAAGTTTTGGCTTTAGATAAAGCTTACCCTCTTCCTTTATTAGGTTCAATGATTGAGAAATTTCCTCAAAATGTTAAACCTGCAAAATGGTGGCCAGAAATGAAGAAGCAAAAGCATCAGAAAGAAAATGAAGGAAAATTTAATGGATGGAATCTAAGGTTAGAAGAGGAAATGAAAAAGATTGTGATGGTTATCAAGAACAAGGATATTGAGAATGATTTGAAGTTGAGTGAAAAAGTTTTGAAGTTGAACAAAATATTAGCATTTTCTGGTCCAACATTAACTTGTTTAGCAGCATTTGGTTCTGTTTTTTTAGGTTGTGTTAATTCATCTTGGCCTATGATGCTTGGAATTATATGTGGAGCTTTAGCAAGTATTGTTAACACAATAGAACATGGTGGACAAGTTGGAATGATTTTTGAGTTTTATAGAACAGCTACTGGTTTTTTTAAGCTTATGGAAGATACTATTGAGTTAAACATGAATGAAGAAGATTATCTTAAAAGAGAAAATGGTGAGTTGTTTGAAATGAAAGTTGCTTTGAAACTAGGTAGGAGTGTCTCAGAACTTAGACAATTTTATGATGAGTTATCATCTGAGGATTATGATAATGTTTGTGAAGAGTTTGCTAGTAAGCTTTTCTAGTATTACATTGTTAGGGCCTGTTTGGAATAGGCTATTTTTGAAAGCTTATGCAAAACAGCTTGTGCAAATAAATATGTTTTTATGTTAATTTATAAGTTCTTACTGATGAAAACTGTATTTTTATAAACTATTTTTTCATAAACTACCTTAACAAACTTATAAAAATACATAAAAAGAATTATTTGCATGAGCTGTTTTCCATAAACTCAAAAATAAGCTATTTCAAACGGGCTCTGTGTTGTATATCTATCTATCTATATATATATATATATGGTAAAACAAATTTTAGCTTAAGGTTGAATGCAAGTTATATTCATGAATCATGTTAGTGACTTTGGTTTTTGCTCTTAATGCTTTTCAATGATTGGTCATATTGAAATGATTTAGGATTTGTATTCATATAGTTGGAAATTGAGTTGTATGAACAAGAACAATTGTGACTCATCACCATAAACACAATGATCATACAAATATGACTAATTAATGATTATGTGTTATCATGAATCTTCAAACTTAATGGTTTATCACATAAAAGGAATTAGGAGTTTTTGTTAGATAAAGAAGTTATGATAGACAGCAAATTGTCCTTAGTATTTAATATTTGATTTGAACTTCGTCATGCATGAGATAACTTAAATTGATTGAGAATCTTTCTAAATGATGGTGGAAGGAGGCAATTCAATCCCTAGTTGGTCTTCTAAATTCTTAATTTGCATCTTGTAATATATTTTGGTTATTTTAGTATATAGTTGATATATTTGGGTCGAACTCGGTGTTTGTTTTGGTGTTTATTTTCGGTGTTCCGCATATACGGTGTCATATGTTATGTAGTTTCTTTATACCGGTCTCTGTTCATCTTGTATAGAGAAATGATATTTGTACACCCTAATTGAAACAACTTTTTAGACAACTGATCATTTTCAAAAAAAACATTTTAAACAATTCTCTCTCATACTGACATTGTTTTTTTACTCCGTCTCTTTAAGTCATCCCTCTTTTTATTGTTTTTGTCACATAAAAGAAGAAAAGAAACAAAAATATTGTCCCAAAATTGTCAAATAATAGTTCTACATATATGGATTTGGATTTCATGTTGTGCTATTTGTACGCAGTTTTGAATCTTGACCGTTAGATAGAGATCAGACGATTTAGATTTAAAATACAGTTTTATATAGTAAAATGATCTCAGCCATCGATCAGAGATCGGACGACCAAAATCTGTCACAGCACCCTGCTGTGATAGCACGAAATCTGATTCCCTACGTATATCACTACTCTTTTCTTAAAGTATGTCAAATTTTGTTAGGTATCACATATTACTTGTTATGATTTAGTACACTTTGTTAAATTATTATCACATCTTTAGTCAAATATCATATTTACCTATAATTTCAACAATTATTATAAACCAAGAAGTTTTAAATCAGTGTGTTTGATCATGCATATGAAATGAACGCAAGAGGATGAAGAACATGGTCATGGAATTGGGAGGGATCTTAGACATTTTGATCTCAAATGGATTAGAGTTTACAATGGTTTTTCCATTTTGTTTTCTTCATTGATCATTGTTTTCTTAGTGTCAAAAATGTTAGGGCAACAATCAGAACTGGCGTTGGCCACCTCTTGCCAATGTCTAATGGGTGGCTTTGATATTGATGCAATGGAAAAATAGCATCGACGACTTCTTATTTGGGTAACAATTTCTTCACTAATTGGATTTTTTCATTCTGTCTTCTCTTTCTCTCATCATTCTCTATCTCTTTCTTAAACTTACTCTTTCTTTCTTTTGATTATAATTTTATTTAGTTTGTGTTACTTAGTTCATAAGTAACATATGTGGCATCAAATGTTTTTATTGTGTTATGAATCATTTTATAGAAGAAATTATTTAGCAACTTTTTTCCGATTATAGTTACAAAATGTATCTATTTAATCAAGATTATTATCCCAAAATGTATCTACTTAATCAAGATCTTTATTCCATTTTTCATGGTTGTTCATGTAAAGATTAAAAATAGGTTAAATTGCATTTTTGTCCTGTAATTCTCACAAACTTGTAATTTTGACCTTTTAACTTTCAAAATAGCATTTTTAGTCCCTAATCTTCACAAACTTACGATTTGCCTAAAAAATATTGTTCAACGATTTGATATAGTAGTAAGAAAACAAATTTTAAATCTAAAGATCACATATTCAAGCTCCACTAATGTTTTTAGAGAAAGATAAATATAAATAAATTTCTATTTTTTCTTTAAACCTTAAATTTTAAAATCTTTCTTGTCCTAGATCTTCTTTTTCTGTTTGGGATATTAACCCTTTGATTCCGAGGAGAACGGCCTAATAATTTAAAGTTCGACTGCGAGGTAAGTAAAACTTGACAATAATTGTCTTCACCAGTAGCTGAACTTGAATTCTTATGAACAATTCATCCTATGCACTTATTAACCAATTGAACTTAATATTTTGATTTTTTGCATCTCAGATTCGTCACCCTAAATTTTAAATAAATAATTAAAAATCCAATTTTATTTTTGTATAAAGAGTAAAAATTGATTTTATTTGTTTAATGACCAAATTGGGTCTACTAGCAATTTTCACTTGAGAAATTAATTCAAGGGAGTGCGGCACTAATTTTGCCGATAATAAACGTGAAATGTTTTTAAAGCAAACCAAACAATAATGCTTATTTCTTCTCTTCTCTTCTCTTCAATTCTCAATGATTTAGATTCACTCATTCATCACACTAAACAACACTAAATAAATGCACAACAATCTCTCACATAATAATCATAATCAATTCTCAATTCAATTCTGAATTTTGAATTGTCACCGGATCCGAAACAAACACAAAATTGAATTGATCGGTGTAGAAGAAGATGATTCAGTTATTATTCACCGTTATATTTACGGAAGCAACAATGATTGCGTTGTTGTTATTCAAAACTCCGTTAAGAAAACTTGTGATAATGGCGTTAGATCGATTGAAAAGAGGTCGTGGACCTCTTATGGTGAAAACCGTTGCTGGTACTCTTGTTATTGTTTTATCTTCTAGTGTCTATAGTATGATTAATATTCAGAAACGTGGGATCGAAGATGCTGCTGCTGCTGTTAATCCTACCGATCAGGTTCTTATGGCTAAACATCTTCTTGAAGCAACACTCATGGGTATGTATCGAATTGATTCTTTCTTTTTTTCTCTTATGGATTGTTGATTTTTTATTTTTTTTAATTTATTTGATTCATAGTTTATGGGTTCAGATTCAAATGTTTAGATGTTGTAGTTTTGTTTTGTGGATTATGTTTTTGTATATGTATTTAAGTTCACATACATGTACAATTTTGCTTATATTTAAGGCCGGATAGTGTATCTGTCGAGTGTGGAGTACTGACACGGACACCTGACATGACACCGGCATAAACAACATAAACTCATTGAAGTAAAGAAAGAAAAAATTGGGGACATTTGTTTGAGTTGTCAAATACATTTGAGTGTTGTACCGATGTCAGACACCAACGTGCATTGCGGTTGTTGCGTAAATTATACTAAGTGGCACCACCATACTACTACACTATTTACCCATAATAGTATAGTCTTTGTATGCTCCGTAAATAATGATTGAGACATGCTTGAAATACAAAGTTGAGAGACTGTTAAAAGTGATATTTTTCAATAGATATGATATGAAACATTTTGGGAATTGGAGTTTTGAAATTTTAATTTTTAGTGATAAAATTTAAACAAACATGTCCAAAAATTGTCTAATGTAGTTCCTAATTCGACTATGTTTGCGGTATACGCATGATTTAAAGTTCACACTGCAATTGCGGTGCGATGTGGCAGTCTCCGCAACCGCATCAGCAATACTGCGCCTCCAATTGTGGTTGCGGACTGCAATTTAAAACTATGGTGTGTTGGACACTGAGTGTTGGGGAGTCCGGGGGAGCGTCGGGAGAAACAACAGGC
Organism: Trifolium repens; assembly: GCA_030408175.1. Taxonomy (NCBI): domain Eukaryota; kingdom Viridiplantae; phylum Streptophyta; class Magnoliopsida; order Fabales; family Fabaceae; genus Trifolium; species Trifolium repens. The sequence goes on from CP125839.1 coordinate 8,228,802, forward strand.
CAATGCTCCATAGCCACAAGAGAGGGAGACATCACATCTCCACCCAAAACCTTAAGACATTAGGTATATGGGTCACCTCTCGTATATATCTAACATCTTCTCATTTATGAGACTTAACCACTCACACTTGAAACCCAACACAGAGACATGCCTAATCCCAAAGTGTTTGTGATTCATAGGTTGTAACTGAAGTTTCATTGGCTGTTTCTCTAATTCTTTGTTGGGTTATTCTGTTGTGTTGCTTTTTGCTACTGATTTCTTCTATGGTTTAGAATGAATACTTGTTGAGGCAACATACATGAGATATGTGAGCTTATACACTAGATTCAAAATGTGAGATTTGGAAAATGTTCTTTTGTTTTCTTGTGGTATTGGTTATTGATGATTTATTGGTGGCATTGGCAGGCTAATTTAAATCAAATGTACTATATGATTTTCAATTTTTAGGATTCTTTATCTAATAACTAGAAAGCATCTAATATGGTATTAAACTTTACAGCTAATATTATATATATAACTTGCTAGATTTAACATATATATCCTAAATTTTCAAAATATTGTTGTGTTCTACTGTTATTTGATTTTTCACAACACCGACACGTCTTTAAAACATAGCCGAAGACGAGTAAAATTACAGTTCCAATCCAACATAAATGACACTGTTTTGAGTTTTGAACTGATTGTTTCCTTGATGTTTATGATTTATTGAAAGGACTCTGGCTTGCGAGTATTATTCATCTTTGGTCAATTATTTGCAGGTGCCGTCCTTTTTCTTGCTCTCATGATAGACAGGCTACATCATTACATAAGAGAACTACGGATTCGAAGAAAGAGCATGGAAGCTGTTAAGAAACAAATGCGAGGGTCTGAGGATGTGAAAACCGCAACTTCAGAGGAAACTAAATCGATGGAGGAACGGGCATCAAAGTTGAGAGAAGAAGTTGTTCGCCTGGAATCTGAACTGAAATCAAAAAATAAAGAGGTCGGTGTTGCAGAAGCCAATGTAAGTGCTCTGAGAAAACAATCTGAAGGGTTCCTACTTGAATATGATCGCTTACTTGAGGAGAACCAGAACCTCCGCAACCAACTACAATCCGTTGACCGGACATTCTCACGTTCAGCTTCCAAGAAGAATACGTAAGAAACGTTTAAGGTGGCGCCTTCTTTTTTACTTTTCAGGATTTCCATGGCAGTTTGCTGGTAGCAGGTTATCAATCCTTGTAAACATGCTTCTCAAGAAATAGGAGGATTTTCACTTTAGAGTTGAATTTGGGCCAATTTTGTCCTAACAGTGTGAATTTTTTTTGAGTGATGACAGAAATATAGTGCTGATTTGTTTTTTCTGCACATATGTAACTTTTACAGCTTCTGTTTCGTCGCTATGAAGGGATGTACCCTGATATAGTGCTTGATATCTCTTGGAACTTAATTTTATTTAGATTTATCATTGTTTCTATTAAGCATTGTCTTTCTTGTGTCAGACAGTGTTCTCTTCTTGACTGTTAATTTCTTTCTTAGTTCTTAATTTTTTGGTCACATTTCTTCTGTTGGTCAGCTATGCTACTATACATACTATAATATTTTCTAATGATCTAATCATTTTGTTTTAAGACCAATTACAGATAGTACCCTGCTCCTGCACATTGAGCAACTCAAATTTTCATTAATAATTTGACTAAATCCGCAATAAGTTTATTCAAATTTCATTATTTATAGATTCAGATAAGTTTCTTGTAAATGACAATGCCATTTTTTTAAGGTAGCTTGCTTTGATATCTTCATGCTAGAACATAGTTGGATCTTAGAATGCCATATAGAATATAAGAATCCTATTTGGTACTGGGTCTAGGCCAAGATCAACAAATATGCCAAGTAGAGAATTGGTTATAAATTGCTTATGTGGCAAATCAAGATAAACATAAACTATATTATTGATGGAAATATATTTATTACAGAAGGAAAAACCTCTTTAATCCCAGAGCAAAAGCTCTTCAAAGAAGAGACATTTCTCTCTCTCCCTAATCCTTAAGGTCCCAACTGAAGTGTTACTGATTACTGAATCCCCTTCCACTTAAGCAATTTGTCACATAACTACATTTCCTCTTAAAAGATTTGCCACTATAGTAATTTTTCATGGCAAAATAGTAATTCTTAATGTGGTTTCTTAACATACTTTTGGTGGGTTCCAACTTAAATCCTCTAGTGTTACCAAAAGAATTTTATTAGTAGAATATGTTCTTCTAGAACAACAATTTCTTTCATGTGATGTCAAGCTGTTATCTGTCAGATGCTGATGTAGTGTCTTGAAGATAGTATTATGTTATGCACCAATCCATGTTCCCTTTAACTATATTACTATATTTCCAATCCATTCTTGCAATCACTTAAGCAGCAATCAAGTTCCCCATAACTGATACATTACCTGGCTTACTGAGTTCACTACTACTGACAGAAATAACATTTCTTTATTCTAAAAGCTACATTTGATTATAGAAAATCAATAACAGGCTAGCCCAAATTCAAAATCAGATGTAAATACAATAACAGCATAATGTGCTAAGACATGTGATACCTTAGTGGTCCCTTAACCCTTTGCAGAGCCCCTTAACACCTATTATCTACACAGCTCATTAGTCCCTTTGATTAAGGGAAAATTAACCTTGCCCCCACCACAGTGATGGCACTGTAATGCTCCCAATGATCTCCAAAATCAATACATATTTAGCTTTCATAAGTGGCTTATTTGTGCCACATTAACCTTTTGATTGCATTGTCAACATATAATTCTTACCCTCCATCTTTTTAGATATAAATATTCTAATTCTAAATAATTTAAAATTCAATTACATCACTCCTTCAACAACAACAACATAGAAATATTACAATGTGTCATTATGATGAAATAGAATTAAACATATGTATACTCTTTTTTTACATTGTTGTATAGTTATATTTTATGACATAGAAATGATGATTACATTTTTTATTATTTGTCAAATGGAATATAAATATTAATATCCGATCTTAAAATCATACTTAATCATTTGTTACATCTGTATATCATATACTATACTCTTGGTCTTTTGTCATGTTGGGAAAAAATAAAGATGAAGAAAACTTTCAATACCATTTTTTATAAGACTTCAGTCTAGAACTGCATAACTAATTTATCAGAATCTTAGCTGTTCTTCAATAAATATTAACATTATGCTGCCAGATGTTCACTTATCCATTTTACAAATTGCTATTAAGTTAGTGTTTGGAGTTGGACTAACAAATTACTAAATTGCCCTACAAATCACATGTAAGGACAAATTTTGTTTGAAAAAGGACAAAAAATTGATATATTCATTTCATCAACTTCTTAAAAATCAATCATATTTGCTCAGAAAAAGATAAGAAACACCTCTATGATTGGGGATTGGGCAGGTCATTTCACATCCGATGTGTCGTTGCATAGTGGAAATCTGATAGCAGTTAGTCCAACGGATCACTACAGGTCTTGGAGACGCTCTAATACCATCTTAGAACTAGGAGTTGAATCTAGCTAAATCCTACAAAACTGACTTATAAGGTGAGGATTAGCTCTACTTATAAACTTATATTTAAGTTATCTCACATTCGATGCATGACTCTTAACATAAGTACAAAATTGTCCTAGAAAATAAAACCTACAAGAAAAATTCACCAATAACACAACTGATGTATTTCAATATAAGAATAAATCATGAGCACCAAAAATAAGCTCCTCAAACCTTATAAACACCTCCAATGGAAAATCAGCCAGAATAAATTAGGACACTATCAACTACCAGATATGTAATGTTAAATAGACAAGCTAGGGCTTCTACCAAATTCAAGGAAAATTGCTTAAGTCTACATTTGATTTTAGAATACTTTTTCAATCACAAACTAGTAGAAATTAACATATTTGATCTAAAGTGGCACATAAATTATCTCATTATATCATAAATTGCTCGATTTTTTTTTGTCAAGTAGCCTGACTAGAATTTCACCCTTTAAGATGAATAAGTGAGTGTACTATAGTACCAACTGAACTATGTTCACGAGTCACGAGAATTATATCGATCAAATTATCTATCCAATGGAAAATTAAAGATAAAACAAAATGTAAAAAGCAGGACATGATAAAATTTTCTTTATTCTGAGAATAAATTTTTACACAGAGAACAATCTTTCTGCATTGACATACTGATAAAAAATCTCTAACAAAACAGCCACAATTGCAGCTACTAAAACACCAATAATAAAAAATGGAACTGAATTCAACTACAATTTTTGGTTCATAAAAAATTACCAAACTAATCTCATCATCACCATGTTCACAAATTATGTCTGATTCAATCTCCGATTCATTATCTTCCATTTCTTCAAATGACAATGCATTCAAATCCTCACCATTGTTTCTCACAGTAACCCATTCTTCATCATCATCAAATTCCCAAACAGCCTCATTTGAACACAATCTTTGAATTCTGTCTCTTGAACTCGAACTCGAAGAATCCGAGGAACAATGATCAATTGTGGGACCCACATCCTGAGTTTTTTCCAAAGAATCCCAATCCCAAAACCCACCTTCCAACACAGTCGTCGGAGTTTCCGAATCAAACGCCGAATCCTTAAACTTCTCAGCAACAAAATCATGTTCCAGAAGTTCAATTACAGACCATCTCTCATTTGGATCTCTCTTCAAACATTTCCTTAAAAAATCCTTCCCCTGTTCCGAAACAGAATCCGGAATCTCCGGCACATCACCGGAGAATCCAATTCGATATAAAACAGCCGCCGGATCAGAAACTCCACCCCACGGCATTTTCCCGGTGATCATCTCCAACATAGTACATCCCAAAGCCCATACATCAGCAGCAAACCCCTGATCCTCGCCACGTGCCACCTCCGGCGCCATAAAAACCGGCGTACCGGAGATCACCAATTCCTCTTCCACCCTCCTAGCACAACCAAAATCCGCAATTTTCGCTCCTTGTGCCGTCAATAACACATTTTGTCCCTTCAAATCACAATGCACTATCCCATTTGAATGAAGATACTCAAGCCCTAGTAAAATTTGTCGCACATATAACCCAACCATAGCTTCCTCCATTCCATTTCCACCGCGAACCGCATCGGAAACAGTCCCTTTAATCGCATACTCCATAAATAAATTAAACAAATGAACACCATCCTCAACCGTGACTTCACAACCTTGATAATTCACAATTTGTGAACATTTCACCTTAGATAGAATCTCTTGTTCTTTCTTCAAAAACTCCGCGCGGTGAAGCTCCGCAGACTTCACCGCACACACTTCACCAAAATCACCCCGGTGCTCGGCCGTATAGACAGTTGCGGTCGAGCCCCGGCCGATGATTCTCCCTCTAGTCCAATCCATTGAGAAATTTGGAAATTTAATGTAATGTGTTTTGTTTTGTTTTATTTCAAAGTCTTTGTTGTTGGAAAACTTGAGAGTGGGAGCTATATAACTTAGTTAATGAAGACTTTAGGAGATATATATTTATATATGTATATATATATATAGTGTGAAAGTTTTAAAAAGTTTGGTTTAATTTGGAGTGTTGTGGTTGGCTTAATGTTGAGGGAAAGAGGTTATAATTATATGATATGATTGTGATGTGTAAAGTTTTTTTTTTTTTTTCTTCTTTTGTGAATGTGATTTTTGCTTGTGTACAATGGACGGCCGCCGTCTTGTTAAGATGGGAAGATTCCACGTGTCAAAAGGAGGATGAAAATAGGAACTTTTGTTGTTGTTAATGATGTTAGCCGGCCACATTGATATTGCTTGATTAATTAGATTAAGCATGAAAAAAATGGATTTTATGAATATAAGCATGGTTATTGGTTAATTAAGGAGACGGTGCACATGGTAGCACGTGATATGTGTGAATGAAGAACGCGCAAAGATAGGGGGTATAGTAGTAAACTAAGAAGCACGGCATATACATGCGCACCGGACACGACACGAACACTGACTCGTCGACATTGATAATAATTTAAAAAAATGACACAATTCAATGTAATTATACGTGTTGGTGTCGTGTCAGTGTCCGACACTGAGACACGCTTAACACGAAGAGTGTCTGTACTTAGTAAATAAATTAGTAATAATAGTAATTGGCATGGTGAAGTGGCGTGGTTTGTGAATGATTAGGTAATGAGGGGAATTAAGAATTGAGGCATGGAAAAGGAATGGAACATTTTGGTGGCATATTCCATATGGTTGTGTTAATTTTTTGTTTCAATTATTAAATGTAATTAATGTTATCTACTTATCTTTAACAGCTAGCTAGTACATTAAAGAGAGATAAAATGATGCTCTTGATGGATTTCATCGATTCCAATTTGTGATCGTTAGTTACCATATTTATATTTTGTATATTAGGTGTATGTTTATAGTTTATACTATGTTCTTAGTTATTATTTTTGCCTTGTTACATAGTACAATGGACACAGCTAGATTATATGGATTGTACCAAACAATTTATCATTGAAATCTTCGATTAATAATAGGTATAGGGTTAGCTATGTGAAATTAAATCATGAATGAAAATTACTTATGTCAAAGTGAAATGTATTAATTCAATGAACTAGGAATTATTCGTTCAAGTTAGGCCAATTAAAAAGAACAATAATGTAAGTACGTACATAATATTAATACATTGAACTTTGACTACTTACTGCAATATATGCCAATTATTGACTAGACTAAAAGTAGATCATAAGATTAGTTAGTTATATAGACTATAGAAGTACTTATATACATAACTTACCCACTTTTCTTTCGTCTTAATTAATAATCTCTAGTAGTACATCTTGTTGAATTTTAAAGTCAAAGGTATCAATGCTTTAATTTAAATGAATTCATCTTCCATAGTAGCATATTAGTTAGGTGGATTGTATGCGAAGCAAAAACCAAAGCCAATAGTGAAAGTCAATTTAAAGGCAAAACGCACTATAGATCTAGAGAGAGATATAGGAGATAAAACAAATATATTTTTTTGGTGGTGATAAAACTAGTAACATATAAAAAACAATGACATGGGATATGGGCTAACATAATTTATAGTAATGTGTATAAAGCACTAGTTTTTTTGACTGAATATTTTGGTTGAATCAATATTAATGTTATATCCATCTGCTCAATACTATATCTATTAGTTTATTTATACAATATTTCACAATCTAACAAGAAATGTATTACTCTAATTTCTAATTCCACTTTAAGTTTATACTGACATCAATGTGAGAGTTTTTTCTACAGGTACCTCCCTTTTTATTTGTCAGTCGTCTCCAATATTCAAATTTTAACTTTTAGCTCGAAGCATTTCTTCCACCAATCCAGTGAATTCTTTATCCTCTCTTTTATCTCATCAGATAAATCTAAATTCTGTTTACAACAATAGTAAAGGCCTCAAAGGCAAAAATACTTAACACCCACTTTTTATACATTTGACATCTAGTTAATCACATTCAAATGAATTAACCATAATATTTAACTAAAACATTTAAATTAACTATCTATTCAATTAAATTAACCGTAATTTTAATGTGATTATTCAGATGTCGCAAATATATGAATAAGTGGATTTTTCACTAAACATTCTTGTATTATAAAAGAAGAAAAGGACAAAGCCAACTAAAATCCTAGTCGATCAACACCATACAACTAAAAAATACTACAAACCAACCTGTCCATTTCACATAGTGTATAGCTGTTAACTAACTAACAAATTAATATGAAGAGAAAATAACAAGAATTACACATACTATCTTGCTGTGTGATCATGTGTGGAATTAAATTTGTTGGATTGGACAGTTAGTAATAGTAGGAAAGTTTTAAAGTTATATTTTTTAATTTATTTTTTCTTTTAGTGTGGAAAGTGCTTAAGCTTAGTGAGCGTTGACGCTTTGCGTGCGGAATGTCACGGTATCAAAGGAAGCGTGAAATTCAAGGAAACCAATCATTAAATATGTAATATATCATATGATTCATGTCACATGCCGCCAACCATATTTTGCAGTAATCTTTGCTTTAATTCTTCCACTCTCTCCTTAGTGTGAAATGCATGAATCATGTCACGCTGTAATACCATGCTGTAAGGTGCAAAATCCGCACCTTCAGCTTTACCATTTCAAATTTTAAAAGCCATCTAAAGTATAGTACTATTACTTAGAGTATAGGTTATAGGTAATAGCTAACTAAAATTTTAGAGGTGTTCCGTTTCACAATCAAGTGTGCGCGACCTTCTCTCCTTTTTCTAATCTAACGGTTATTGATTCATAAAAGAGTGATTTTGACATTCAATTATTTAAATATTCATGTTAGAGATTTTAACTTAATAAAAATCACATTTTAAAAAAAATTTATCTCTCCAAAACATTGCGTTTGACACGTTTGGATTCTTAGCACCAGATGCTGTCGACCTTTTGCAAAGAGTTCAAAAAATCATGCATAACAATGTTGTCTCTCCTAGGTCGATGAATGTAGTTTTCAAAAGGATTGGGTTTTGCAATCCAGAAAGGATTAGCGGCGCAACTTGTTGCCCGTTTACTTTTCACCAATATGTAATTATTATATATTAATGTGATTTATAAATTTGTTTCAAACAGTAAAAAAAAAATTGTAGACTTCATTTCATTGGCACCACCTTACCTGGACAGTTGGACTAGTACTATCTGCCCACTTTGTTAAAAAAAAAATAAAATTTATCAACCAAATTTTATTTTAATATTTTAAGAGAAATTACTTAAAACAACTTTCCATTTGAAGCTTTGTTAAAAAAAAACTTTGTTAACATATATAAAAATTATTTTTAATAAAAGCTAAAACAAACAGAACCAATTATAAATAATTTTAAACACTTTTTAGCTTTTTAATCTATTAAATGAGTGTATAAAATTATACTATTATACTACTAGTATGGGAGAATTGTTGGTTGCGTTGCGTCATCACACCCTCAGGCTTTAGTCACCCACTTATAAATGCCTGAAATAACCAAAGAGTAGGGATCTAATTAAATTCAATTCAACTCTACGGCATTTTCCTGACCTACCAAAGCTCTTTATGCAGTAGAGTAGCATCTTAATTTTCCTAATGCCAATAGAGCAAGTATTATGTTATATTTTAAATTTAATTCATTTACTTTTAGTCTCTTATTTAAAATAAATGTGATTCAAATTTTCAATAGTTTTGGAGACAAACAAGTTGTTTTAGATTCTGTTTGGATTGATGGAATATAAAAGAACGGAGCACGGAATAAAGTGAAGTGTAATGAAATAGAGCGAAATTGAATAAATCTTTCATTTACCTCCAAAATTGAAGGTAAGTGATCGTATGAGATAGAATTTTCATTTACCTCCAAAATTGGAGGGGGAACAAAATTGAAGGTAAGTGATCTTATGAGATGGAATCTGTTTCATCATATTCAATTCCATTATTATTTTTCAAATCCAAACAATAGATCTGACTACGGTCTGGCAAGTGCATCAGTCTGTCGTCGAGTAATAATTCACACTCTAGGTGTCTTGAATGAGTTCGTATCTACAGGGATCGTGCCGAAGTTTCACTAGCGTTATTTAAGTTCGTATAGTTTGCATTCGCTTTTGGTTTTGGAAAAAGGTTTTATAAAAAAGAGCGTAATGCTTGCATAAATAAATAAATAAATAAATAATAGATAGATTCAGAAACATAGAGGATAGGTATGGTGGTTGGACTCCCTCCCTTCTTCATATTTGGCATGAACGGTGTATAACATAGTTACTCAGATTATTGTTCGGCGGTGACTTTTCCTTCATTGTAGTAACACCTTACTGTTACACTATGTATATTAAAGTTTCCCTACGTTAATGACTAAGGTACCTACGAGAGCCTAACCTCGAGTGTCACATATCCTAATTACTAAGTGAGTTGTTTATTACACATGCATTATTATCTTCACCCATCCAATGCCTCTATATCCTAGTATCGGACTGTTCATCTTCTAAGTGCTCAGATCACACCTAGTGCATGATTCCTCCTCTAACCGCTCAGTTCGCGACTAGTTCAGGACGTTACCGTCTCTATACACCTAGCATTATTTACTACTAGTTCCGGACCACATCAGGTTAATACCCAACATCAATTCTATTAGCGTTCCCGCATACCCGGCCAGATTACGAGATACGTCGTGTAAGTGCAAGAAAGTAAATAACAAACATAATACTGAATAACGATTTAATATAACTTGGGACTCAATCACAGACTCCAAATATTCATAGGGGAGTTCATCTTTTCCACCACAACCTAAGGCATCTATTACAAAAGACTACATATTTAAATTACAATAAAGAAATTATAACCTAAACATAAAAGCCTAAAGAAAACATATCTTGCTGAGTTAGTTTTCCCGTAAGGGGAGAAAACTATGCCCAATAGAGCTCCTCTGAACCTCTCCTTATAGTAGATAATGTTCTACTATTTCCGAATGAATAAAACAATGAAAAGGAGGCTCTATTTATAGTTTTCGTAATGGGCCTCAGCAAGGCATCGTGCTGCGATGCATCCATCGCAGTACGATGTGAAGATTCAGTTCAATTTTATAACTGATCATGTGCATTTCATCAGCTTGGGCAAATGTTATGTCATCGTGCTGCGATGGACACATCGTGCTGCAATGAACAGATTTTCTTCAGATTTTATTCTTCTGTTTTCTTGGCGAACAAGCAGCTTCCATCGTGGCACGATGGAAGTTATCGTGCTGCGATGGAATGCTCAATTTCTTCATTTTTTGGGCTTTTTCTTGTCTTTTGGCATCTTGGACCTTGTCTTGATGCTTTTTCCTGCTTTTGTAGGTTTTCCTTCGTATTTGGGTCTGTCTTGGTCATTTTACTACTAATAATAATACTAAAAATACCATAGAAATTCCTGTCATCAAGACCATTATTATATTCCATCATTTTCCATTTCATTTCATCTCATTCCATCAATCCAAATATGGCCTTAGTTTCAATTTGAATTAAAAAATATATTTTATATTAGTTAACAATTTTTTTTAGGAGGCTCATTGATATTGTATTAGCAATATTTAAGACAAGAGGTTCTTTCACTTAATAGACCATTGTTTTGAGTTGATGTTAAGAAATCTCTTATTGGTTGTGAGATAGTCTAAACAAATATTTATAAAATAGAAGTAATTCTCACTTTACAAGTCAGTTTTGTACGCATGAATTAGGCCCAATATTCAATTCTAAGAGTTGGTCCTTCTTCATGGACTTAAGTCTAATAGTTGATATTTTTCTCGAGAATTAGAGCACAAAAAGGATTGTCTATAGGCCAGATTCAGATACTGAATATTGATAGGTGTGTGTAGTACTTCTCAGTCATTATTGATTGAATAATGATATAATATCAAAAGTAAGTATTTTGTGTTTATTGTTTCCACAGGGACCAGTGTGTTATCAATGTCGTTTAACAATTAATATATGATTTCAATTGATGGGTTTTAAAAGATATTTGTTTGGGTAAAATGCGAAAATGTAATAACAAAAGAGCGGTAAAGATTAGGTAAATTAACAGAGAAATGAAATTTATGGGATTAGACTTCACTAACTTATTCCCATATATTCTCCTAATCAGTGGTTTTAGCCATTTATTAATATTGTCACATATCGCTCGTCGTATGTTTCCGTGTCTAGATAACACCGAAATATCTATTGTACCTATTAACCTCTGATGTCTCAGATGATCAATCAATACAATAGCCTTAAGATTGGATGCTTTGAGTGAATATTAAACCTAAACCTATCTCTAGAGTTTAGAATTTAATAGATGATTATCCTAGTTCTTAGATTCAAAAGGTATATGTCTATAACAATTCAAACCACAAGATTAAAACATTGAAATCAAGGATAATATCAATATTGATGAATAGAGTTAATTCAAACACCATGATCAAAATAAATACATACTATTACTAATAGAGTTAATTACATATAATCCCAACAAAAGAGAAATTTAGCTACACATTATATGGTAACCTTACAAAGATGAAGAGAAGAGAGGTGAACAAACATCAATGATTGATTTCTCTACCCTTATGCGAACCCACCTTCAATTTCCCTTTGAAAATCTATTCTCTGTTTTTGAGCTATTTATACTAATCTTAAAAAACATAAGCTCGCTTAGCGAGCAATAGTTAGCTTAACAAGCTGCCCTTTCTTCACCATAGGGTTTCTGCCACATCATCTTTTGACCACCTATCCTCACTTAGCGAGGCTTCATCTCACTTAGCGAACTGATAGAATTTGGAGATCCATGACATTCTGACTTGATTTGTTTTGACCTCGCTTTGTCCTCGCTAAGAGAGACGGTTGATTTTGTGAGATCTTGGCATTCTGACTTATTTCACTTTAGTCTGTCTTGAAGCTCGCTTTCACATTCGCTTTGAGCTCCCTAATCGAGCTAACTTAAATTGTTGAGAATTCATTCCTTGTGACAATACCTACAAAAATTGTTGAGATTAGGTATAAGAAGCAAATGTTGATCATTTTACTAACAAGACTAATATTTACATAAATAATTCGGTTTTTAGTATGAATAATTTAGAAAACAAGTTAATAAGTGCATTAATTGAATATGTAATTTAACTACTTTTAACACTTATCGGTTAATAAATTAGTCTTTTGGATTAACCCTGGACTTAAACAATTTGACCAATTAATTACTTTGGACGGCAGATATCCAAACTTCAACATTAATCATTAATGATCAATTTTGTTAAGGTTTTGCTTCCTTGATGCAAGTCAAAAGAAAATAACATCATTTTTAATTAACTGTTATTTTATATAGAATGGGGTACCAATTGTGCTTAAAAAACGTTGACATTAGTATCATGTAACATATAGAATGCCATATTAAATACACACAGAGTTTGACATTAAGACTGTATAACGTATCTCATACTTGATAGTACTTAATATTTTTCTTTACTCTTGTCATACATAATTTGAAGTTTGAATCCGTAAAAAAAAAATTGAAGTTTGAACCATCTTAGATGCTTTCCCCTTTTTTCGGTTTTGTTTCATATACTAAATTTTCACTCTTAAAATGAATAAGTAGAGTATCCGGAACCCCGACTAATTAAGCTCACAGAGACATATGTTTTCCCTTTTTATTCTTTGGCAAATGCTAAACTTTTAAAAATCAAAATATTAATTATTCTCGATGTTAAATTTATACTTTTAAATTCATTAATATATGTCCTAAGGGTACATATTAGCAAGTACTTATTCTTTTTATATGCATATATGTCTTTATTGTACCAGTACTCTTTACATGAATTTGGATTATCTATTGTCATGTTAGTGTTATTTTATTAATGATTTCATAACACAGTTTTGGCTCTCAGGTACAATTCCAAAGAATATTGGAAATCAATCTAACAATGTATAAGCTTCAATGGTTTTTAAGTTCTTCATTTGCAAGTTAGAGATTCCCTTCTTGAAATTTTTGAGGTTGTTAGATGCAAGTGACAATGATCTTCAATTTCCAAAACCAAACTTTCATGATAGTGTGAAGGTTATTAATGTGGTTAGTCCTTGTTGACATGGATATCAAATTGGACACTCTCATGCCACATAATCATGTGATGTGTCAAAAAAAGTGACAACTCAACAAAATAAACAAAAAAAGGGACTTTATATTGTTTTTATCTCTTACATGGATGGTCATGACACTCAGAGTAGGATTTAACGTTGTTACAGCGTCCTGCTATATCAATCTGGATCGTCCGATCTTAGATCGGCAATTCGGATTGTTTTAATGAGTAAAACTAACTGTGTGTGAAATTTTTACCGTCTGTGAAAAACTGTGTTAAATAACTACTGCAAAAAATCTAGGTCCTCTCACCACATGACCCTTTCAAGGACTAAAGTAAGTGTTTACTCAATGCATTGTGAAACAGCTTAAAAATATAGAAGCACAATAGTAGCCACAGGCCACAGCCCAAAACTATGAATACATATAAATATAATAGCTGAGGGAGGGAGTACGAGAATATTAATTAATAAATATTAATTTTTATATATACTTATACACAATCACAATATTAGGCTCATTTTGATAGGAAGGTTTTACAAATTATAAGCAAATAACTGTTGCCAATGTCCAGTACTTAGACTGCTCTTTTCCCCTGATAAAGGCATTAGAATATTCTCTATGCTGCTTCGGCAAATCCAACTCTGACTTTACCATAATCGAAGACTGTATGATATGCTCCCATGAAGACATCTCCAAGGATCCTGCATTTATAAAGATGCCATTAAGTGATTATTATATAAATCAAATGGTATATGTCATAGCATATTTTTCTTTGATTTTTTTTGGTCAAGAAATGTCATACACTGTGTTTTGAATTGACTTATTTAAGCTTATCTACATATATAATCACTTATAAGACTGTGAAAGCTTAAGTGACCAACTTATGACATGTCCATAAGATCTCTAAGATAGGTTATAAAAACACCTTATAGTTTTTATATGAAAACCATTTTTTAAATCTTTGTTAGAGAAATAACTTATACAAAAACACTTATATGATAAACGGTTATGTTATAAACGCTTAATTAAGATATTTATCCTAACAGGATCTAGTGTAAGTGTCAAGCAAATTAAAGTTTGATATACCAGAGTGGGCCTCTTGGTGGAGCAATATCAATAGGAGTAAAGCCACTGATGCATTGAACTTGACCACCTTCCTCCAACTTTAATATGTACTGAAAAAGTAAATGGAAATTTGATGAGGGAAACAGAAAATTAAAACATTAACTTAATTCACAAAGTAACCATTGGATGCATAAAAAATTAACCGAATTCACAAAGCAACAAATCCAATGCAAATTCGTCATAAAATTAACGCATTCAGTGATCAGGTCAGTCCTCGCAAAACCAAATATAGATTTGAAATTATACCTGTTCTGAGGTAAGGTCAAATTGTTTGCCACCAATGGTGAAGGAAACTTTAGGCATGGAAGAGAGCTTGCCACAATCAACAGCTGCTTGTCCCAATGGGTTAGGCATTTTATCACAAAGCTGCAACGTCATTCATTAAGCTATAGTTAAGAGGGGAAGCAGGATTTGATAACTCAAATAGCAAAATTGAAACTAAATTACCGAATTAGCGTAGTTTATTATCCGCTCTTCTGTTTGATTCTGCTTCAGCTGGTTCTGCATCCAAACAACAGCCATCTCACATACAGAACACGAAGCATCTTGACGACCGCCGGATGATACTCTATCAGTGGGTTGCACCACACTCTCGATACCCATACTAAAGGAAAAATTGAAATATTTCAATAAAAATAGCAATCACAGTACATTAGTTCTATGTAGCATCGACACTTTAAACTAAATGCATGTCCGGGGTCCAACACCACCCCATGTGGGTTATATTCAATCACTTATATTATTTTAAATTATTAGTGATGTCTACATTTAGTGTCCTATACAGTGTCTATGTCGGTGTTTCATAGCACTATATATAGTAAGGTCTTTTAGTTAATAACGAAACATTTGTGGCTTACCTAACACCATGAGTCCCATCAAATGTGCACAACCCAATTTGGGAGCAGATTTTCTTTGGCTTTGCCTGCAAGCACCAAGTGAAAACCATAAGAAAATTCATTCTGGATAATGACCAACACTCAACACTCAACACTCATCCCCATGGACAAGAATCTAACCAACCAGTCTATATGACAAGAATAAATGACTTACTTCAGCCAAGAGCAATTGTAAAATTGTCTGTCCATATTGATCAACAACAGTCCTGCATTCTTTACTGAAAACTCCCGATGCTCCAATCGCCTTATTTATCATTGCAACGACAGCCTACACGAGCAAAATCACGTATTAAATCATAGAAATAAGCTAGTCAAAACTTCTACGACAAAAGCATTCATTGCAGATCATGAAATTGTAGTCGGAAATAAAATTTTATAGCATCCTACATCTATACAAGCATTTGTTCATACCGTTGGACCTGCTATCAAAGATGTCCCTGAGTCCGCAATTGCTGAACAACCATTATCACAATATCCTGGATGACAATATTATGAAGTCAGAATCAATGAATAAAAACCATGGAGCATCTAGCAAAGTGCTATTGTCATGTAATAGAAGAAACAAACAAAGTATTTACCAGTGGGTTTTCCATCAATAAGTACATCTCCCATTGCAAACTGTCCAGATAATACAAATGCACTTAGTAAACACGAGTATATTATAAAAAATGCATAGCATAATGAACAAACATGTCGACAGCCAGCCCAACCTGCCAATATCCTTTTGTTGTCACTGGCACGTAGGTATGTTCACCCTTGAAGTGAGCAGGATCGACACCACCGAAAACAAGCTCGCCACCTTCCTCCGCTTTCGGATCACGATTGAGCCAAAATGAAAATACAGGATCCTTAACAAGACCTTGTTCGACCATATTGTACCTGTGGCAGGAAAATACATCCTAATGACATGGAGATAAAAAAAATAATAACAAAATGATAAATGTTGCTTAAATGTGCACGGATACCATATTGGGACAGCATTTCCGACTGATATCTCTTGAAATCCAAGTCCAAGTAAACCATCAAACTTAGCTAACACAAATGTAGTTCCAGGTTCACTAGTTGCTTCGATAAATTCCTGACAGGAATAAAACCAATCCTCATATCAATTGATTGATCAAAATATTATTCGTGTAAAGGAAACCAAATATGGAATGAAAATCAACATTACCTGATCCTTCACAACTATATCACCAACTTTTATATTATCATAGCTAAAGAAACCAGAAATTGATCCAGTACCATATTGAATTGCAGCAGAAGTCCCTAAATAACAAGACTCTGGTGTTAAAAAAAACACTTCTAACAAGAAACAATGAAATAAACAAATACGACTTCTTAAATCGCTAATTATGTTATACTAAACCAAATTACGAAATGTCAGAAACAGTGTTTACGCGTATCCATGTCGGACAATAAGAAGCATGTAATGAAATGAAACAAACAAAGGCAGATCCTCAAAAGACAATAAGAATAAGACATACCATTGGGCTTGTAGGTACTTGATTCACTTGACTTGTACTTGGGGTGCATGTAGCATGCAAGCTGCACCAACATGCAAAAAAAACAACAACAAAGCCAAAATCAGAATATAAATAAATAAACCAGATACATACATATTCATCATATGGATTAAAAAAAGAAAAACTCACCGATAAATAACATTTAACTGATGGAACCCAAGTATTAGAGCTACCGGTATCAAAGATTACAGTAAATTTCTGAGGAGGGATACCGATCTCAATTTCACCATAATACTGAGCATCGAAGTAATTCTTCAATGCAACAACATCGGTTTCCCCATTTCCTCCAAGGATGTTTCTGAGATGAGATTCCAAAATGGAAGAACCTGCAGATTCACTACCCTTCAACCCCAACAAGTTTTTTTTGGGTCCCATTTTGACCTTTTTCAAACCAATCCTAGGCAACCCTTCATTTGGTTCACAAGAAACCAAACAAAATAGGGTCCACACACACAAACATAACACCACCACATTCAACTTGTTTGCCATTTTCACCTGTTCATCAAAAATTCCAAAACATAATAAAAAAACCTAGTCAATGGACAATCTTAGTATTTGATTTTCAATAAATAAATTGATTCTATAAAATTGATTATGACAAAGTAAAGTAACTTATGACCGGATACATTCAGGTAAAAGTGACTAATTTATGTCCAGATACATTCAAGTAAGACTTGAACAGTAAATTTGAGTCTAAAAATCAATTCCATAATCAAAAGCTCAAATTTTTAGCTTCAAATTAGAATCAATTTAACTTGAGAAAATCCATTCTAAACATCTAGAATCAAATCAATTTGTCCTCCTCCAAAATGTAACCAAACAAATTTGCATGTGACATACATATAAGGTGAGAAATGTGATTTATGTAACAAATAATTAAATAAACCTAAACCATATAAACCCATTTCATTCCCAAAACCTCACATGCATTAAAATTTAAAACCTACAAAATGCATGAAATTAAATGAAAACTAAAGAATCAATAAGAATCAATGCATGCCATTATTATGATCAAAAATTGAAAATTAAAAGAGGAACAAAATGAAGAAAAAAGAGGTTACCAAGAATTGATAAAATATAAAAGAGTATTGAATTTGAGAAAATTGAATTGAGGAGAATGAGGTGATGAATGGGAGAATTTAAACCCTGTGAAGCCCGAAAAGGTTAAAAAAGAAACTACCCTGGTTAAGGTTGGCAGTGTAGTGGGGCCAGCTCAAATGGTAGCTTATTGGCCGTTGATTTGAGATAGCGGCAACGTTTGGAATGAAGTAGAGTCGTTGGATGAAGAGAGGATTTCTCGTGAAGCTTTTGTTTGGGGTGTAATGTAACTGACATATGGTTACGTGGTTGATAAGTACTGTATAAGGCTAATGCGTATTTTGTTTCCTTAACACGCGACACAACAAATTCATTCTCTTCTTATCTCATCTAATCCAAAATAAATCAAAGTTTGTTTTTTAAAAAAAAGTATGTTTTTAAATTTTAATTAAGCTTGTTTAAGAAAAAATTAGATAGGAATTTTACTTTGTATTTAAAGATTATGTATCTAACACACTTTGAATAGGATTACCTCAAATTGATGAGAACTTGTGCGAAATTTACTTTATAGAGTGTAAATTATTATAGCTTATATCATAACAAATTATAAGTTTATTAAAATAGTGATTCTTGATTTTTCCACTTTACAATGCATTAACTTTAGAGAATTTAAATCACATTTAAGCACAGATTAGTTGACATGATATGTCGACAAAATACTAGATATGGATAGCATGAATGCCTGCGCAATTCGAGAAAGAAAACAACGTTAACAAAAAATCACTACAGCGTCATTGTGCAATGTCGATTTTCAACGTTGACAAATCATTTCCGTACCATATATTTTATTATTATCTTTTGACATAATCATCCGGCATTTAGGAGAAAGGGTCAAGGAGTTTGATCTTGAGTAAAACATTCTGACTGTGTTCTTTTGGTTAGAGATTGAACTTTAGTATTCTCCATTCAAATTTCAAATCATATTCCAACACAGTTTAGACAACACGATATGTCGACAAAATATAAGATACGGATGACATGAATGTCCGTGCAATTCAAAAAAGGAGAAAATATTAATCAAAAAACACAACCGCGTCAAGGTACGACGTCAGTTATCAGCGTAACTTTAGGGAATTCAAATCACATTTCAACACAGATCAGTCAACACGATATATCGACAAAATACTAAATACGGATGGCATGAATGTCTGCCCAATTCAAGAAAGGAAAAAAAGTTACCAAAAAGTCACCACCGCATCAATGTACAATGTCAATTATCAGCATTGACAAATCATTTCAGTACCATATATTTTATTATTATTTTTTGACTTAATCATCTCGCTTTTAGGAGAAAGGGTCAAGGAGTTAGACCACGAGAAAAAAGTCTGACTGTGTTCTTTTGGTTAGAGATTGAACTCGAGTATTCTCTATTCAAATTTCAATTCATATTCCAACACAATTTAGACAACACGATATGTCGACAAAATATAAGATACAGATGACATGAATGTCCGCGCAATTAAAGAAAGGAGAAAACATTAATAGAAAAACACAATTGCGTCAATGTACGGTGTCAGTTGTCAGCGTTGACAAATCATTTCCGTACCATATACTTCTTTATCGTCTTTTGAAGCTATTTTCATAAGAAATGATTAAGTAGTTTAGAGTTTGATCTCGAATAAATAAAATTTGACTGCGCTCTTTTGGTTAGAGATTGCACTCACGTATTCTTTATTCAAATATCAAATCATATTCCAAATTAACCATATTAGTCGACACAATATGTCGACAAAATATAAGATACAGATGACATGATTGTCTGTGCAATTCAAAAAAGGAGAACACATTAATAAAAAAATACAATGCTATTGACGTATGGTGTATGAAGTCAACGTTGACAAATCATTTACGTATCATATGTCACATTATCATTTCTTGGTATAATCATCTGATTTATAGTTTGATCATGAGTACAGGCGGAAACTAAGGGGGTGCCTGGGATGGGCACGACGACCACCCCCCAAAAAATAGGAAATTATTGAAATACCCCTTATAATTTTATAAAATTATATTGTTATACTATATATTTGTTTGCGCGTTAAATTAAAGAATATAATTTAATTTTTGTATTTTGTTCTATTTTAATTTTTTTAAAAAAAATCAATTTTTAAATGCACAAGGGGTTGAACACACGTTTTAGGAAATAAATTGTTTTTTACAGAGAGTTTTCTAGGGTATATTCAAATGTACTATATCTTGTATTAATAGTCGGTAAATAAGTTTTTGATTTATAAAAATTATCGTTAATTTATTATTTAAAGATCAAGTATATCCATACATTCACATTTTCTAATTTACCATAGAAGTTCACTTTTAAGTCACTTGACACTCAGAGCGTATTATTTTAAAATGTGTAATTAATTTTTTTATGATCAATTTTGGATTTACTCTTTCGTAATTCTCTTTTTGGTAAAGTTGTCTAATGACTATAAATTTTATCTTTAAAATAGATAAGTGGGATGACCGAGATTCAAACTCAAACTCCCTATATATATAATGCAATGTCTCTATCAACTAAGTTAAGCTCACAGAACCTATATTATGTAAATCTTTGTTCTACCGGTGATCATGAGTAAATAATGTCTGACTATGATTCTTTTAGTTAGAAATTAAACTCGAGTAATAAATAAAACCTTATATTAATAATTTTTTTTAGTTAGAGATTGGACCTTATATTAATTATTCTCTAATTTGATGTTAAGTGAAATTGAATAGCCATTTGAATCAAACCACTGATTATACATTTCACGGTTAAGAAAAGTTGATAATGATATACATGCGATATACATGTTTTGCTTTTACTTCCACGGTTTTAGTGTTCTTTGTTCAATGGTAAATGGTAAAAGGAATAAACATTATTAGATGAAGACACACGAAAATTAGTATATACTAGTAAACATGATTTGGCATATATGGTTGAAGAGGAACAGAAGGATCTTGAAGAAAGTGTGGCTGATAAGCAAAAAGCGTAACGTGAAGAAGTAAGTATGAATGACATTGCCAAGAAGCAAAGTCACATCTTGTTAATGAAAGAAAAGGAGTTAGCAAAGCTTACCCCACTGAGGAGTGTTTGGAAAGTGCAAGTAAGCAAAGCTTGCCAAAGTATATTTTACTATATATAGTCATAAAAAAACATCATGTGATTATGACGTTCAAATCACAATCTTTGTTTTAGTCAAAAAAATAAATAAATCACAATCTTTGCCATTTATAAAATTTAAGTTAAATGGAGATCTTGTACTATTGTGAAATATGGGTGTGAATGAAACTTTTTAGAGTTTTAGAAGTCATCATATAGAATTTGTACATTAAGAATATTTTCAATGAACGTATTTAAGAAAGTTTTATAGAGTGATAATCCATATTCTTTTCCATCGGAGAAACTATAATGCGGCAGGATGGATAACAAAGAAATGGTTAAAGTACCTTACTTAAACTAGTGTGTTGGATCCGTTTGATCCATAAAATATAAATATTAGATATAATAATACAAGATAGAACAACACAAGACAAACATTTAAGGTATTAAACGAATTTTGTCTTGTATTATGTTTGATGGACAAAAAGTTATTTTGGTTCAGTGGGGAACAAGAATCTCTGTTTTTGTTCAGACCCTTGACCCCCCAGTTTGTCTAGTCCTAAAAACAGTTATAAAATCAAACACAGTACAGCTGAAGTTGTCACGTTCATTCATTTAATTTTTAGCAGATCAAACACACATTTAATGTTGGTTTATTTAAGTGGATTCCTTACAAAATGATCATATTGAAGATGCTCTACGAGAATAATTTCGTTCAAGGGGTTAATAAATTTCAGTAAATGACAAAATTTAGAAGCTCAAACACGAATTCAATGTTTGACTACGATAATTATTGATGAAACTTTATTTACCATCCATAATATTAAGACAAAAATATAAAACTTGTACATTTATTTTCGGTTTCAACCTGATATAAACTTCCTATTTATTGTGTTTGGTTATTTGACGATAAATTTTTTGATTAAATCATGAATTTGGAAAATTGATTTAAGTTAAAAGTAAATTTAAGATAAATTATTTATATGAAAGTAAATTGAACAATAATATTCCGCTTCAATCGACCCACAACCAAATGTCCTTCAAGTCCCTTGTCCAACTCGTGGTTATGTGTGCCGTCGACAACGGTCATGTGCCATTTTCTATCGGTTTGATGAAAATAACCACGGAGTTGAAAGGGACATTGACATTTCCTCGTCCCGGTCTTTTCCGTTTTCAACTTCGTGCCTTTTGAAATATAAGTTCCGCTTCGTTCGCATACCAATTTGAAATATGGCTTCCTTTTGTCACCACCAAAATCAGATTTCCCAATGATGATCGCAAACTTCAACTGAACGACAATCTTACGAGCCCATTCAATCAATTCATCCCGGTCTTCAGTTGCCATCTCAGTTTGAAAATGTGAGCTTGTGTCGATCTCTATAGGGAGGCTTTGAACTGCTAGGTTCAAACTCAACAATGCCCGATGCATTGATTCCTAGCACAATTTGTCGATGTGGTTCGACTTCATCTGACATAACTGTAAATTATTAAAACGCATAAAAATATAATTAGCCACATGCATCACAATTATAATCTACTAGTTTACTTGCTATACATAATTCTAATCTAATATGTGAATTATAATTAGTGTAAGGCAAGCATTAATAAAAAAATAGACAGCATATATTCTTGGCAGAGAGCAGCGAAAAAATTCTAAGTCCCAGGATATTTCGGTTTGTATCAACCGAAGCCATATTTCAGTTTGTACAAACCGAACGATACTGTGTCAGAAAACCTACGAATTTTAGACCCTATGACAGCAGAATAAAAGAATTTAAACCGAACAATACCTTAATATTGAGCTTCAATGCGTTTCCCAAGCCTTAGTAGACGTTCCAATCTTGATTTCAAGCAACCATATGATGGAAAAACGGATTTGGATTGTGGACCACTTTTGGTAGTGTGATGGTGAAGAATAAGGAAGTGATGAGCTGAGTCTGTGTTTCAGATACTTATTAATATACTTCGGTTCGTATAAACCGAAATATTACCGAGCGGTTTTTAAAAACCGAAATTTCCATGATTTCGGTTCGTGAAAACCGAAGTAATCTTCAACAAAAGTATACCGTTTTCAAGGATAAAATGAGATTTAAGGGATTGTTCAATAAAAGAAACACGGGGGACTGGAAGAGAAATTTTCTTGAGAAGTATGTTCTCAGCCCATATTTAAATAGGGATTTTCAGCCCAACTTGATGAATGCCAAAGCCTGTTAGGGCTGGTTAGCCTAGTTTTGACAGCTCTACTACATATCCCTTGACTCAGGGGCGATTCTGCCGCCCGGCTTGCCTAGGCACTTGCCCGGGCTGGCCCACCCATTTTAAAAAAAATAAAAGGAAAATAGAAAAAAGAAGGGCTGGCCCACCCATTTTTTTAAAAAAATAAAGGAAAATAGAAAAAAGAAAAAGAAAAAGAAAGAAGGAAGTCGCAGGAGGGCACGTTGGCGTAATCTCTTTCCCTTTCTCTCTTCTACTGCTCTCGATCTCCTCTCCGTCGCCGCTCAATCTCCAATCCGCCGACCACCGCTCTCACTCTCTCAAATCCGCCGCACCACTGCTCTGTTAACTGTTAAAACCTAAAACCTTCTCATCTCTCTGCCTCTCGCCTCATCCAACCACCTCTTCTCTCAATTTTCTCTGCGCAGGTTCGTTCTTTATTCATTCATCATTCTTTCTTTTTCTTTAAGTCTTTCGATAATTGAATTAGAATTGGAATTGAATTGAAATTGTTTGGCTCACATTATTACAGAATCACCGGTTCTTCCTCCTCTCGGCAGCGCAGGTATTCTTCGGAATCCCGTCAATTCTTCAGGTGTAGTATCTTCTGTCGCAAATTAAATTCATTTGTAACTGATACATCAATCAATTTGTCACAGATAAACAACTTATAACAATAGAGATTTTTTGGTGAATTGTTAACTTGAAAGGAAAAAGATTATTGCTTTGCATAATAGTTTCATATGAAGTCAGTATAAACACATTGCCTGTTTAACTATTTTTGTTGAAGCCACAGCCAATCTATTTAGCATTTTTTATTAGCTCCATAAATCGTTTTCTTAGATGGATAAACTGATAGGAAACTTGATACTTATTTCACCTTTCTATTGTATGAAATTTGAAATCTTAAACTTGTAATTTTTTCGGAATTTTTTAAGTTATGAATTTTATTTCAGACATTAGGAAATACATCTTAAATGTTTCAAATTACTATGATTTACTACATTAAACGGATTTGCATAGGATATATTATATTTGATTTGATAAGAGGCATGGGCTATATAACTGATGCCAAGTTTATGTACATTATATAACTGATGCCAAGTTTATAACTGATAAG
Organism: Trifolium repens; assembly: GCA_030408175.1. Lineage (NCBI taxonomy): Eukaryota > Viridiplantae > Streptophyta > Magnoliopsida > Fabales > Fabaceae > Trifolium > Trifolium repens. The sequence goes on from CP125839.1 coordinate 8,253,469, forward strand.
AGGCATGGGAATTTGCCTCCTAGTTTTATGTAGTACATTATTGGTATGTTATATTTCGTCCCTCTTATTTGACTCATTTTTGCTGGTTTTTTCTGGTTTGTGTAGCCTCTTATTTATTTGAGCCTTAATTATATTGGAATCAGGGTTGTACTCTTTCTTGTTGTTTCTTGTTTAAATATTGGAAATAGGGTTAATACTGTATTGGAAATAGGGTTTAAATAATACTGTATTCGGAAGTTGGGTTGATAAAATTCCCTCCAAAATTTTGCTCAGGCTCTCTAACATTCCTAGAGTCGCCACTGCCCTGACTTGGCTATGTCTTTGCACGATATTAGGTTGAAGATTGAAGGCAATATGGCATTATGGTTGCAGTTGCAGAGAGTCATTAGAAATGGAAGTGTTAATTTGATTTCCACACTCCCGCATTCTTTGTCTTACTGTTCTTCTAGATCCTTCTCCAAATCCACACCCTACGTTGGTAAGACTTCCTCCTCTTTCATACTGAATACCTTTTTCATTCCCTTTTAAGTACTAATCAATGGTTGATTATGTTACGATTTGCAGTCAAGGTTGGAATACCGGAATTTCTAAATGGAATTGGAAAAGGAGTTGAATCTCATGTCGCTAAGCTCGATTCTGAAATTGGTGACTTCCAAAAGCTTCTCGTTACTCGAACCCTCAAACTCAAGAAGCTTGGCATTCCTTGCAAACACGTGAGTCTTTTTCCTCTATGCCATTCGTATGTATAATTATTTTCTTATCGTGTTTATTTGCATTATTACAAGTGTGTGTGCGTATTGCTTCTAAACCCTGTCTTGTGCAAGCCTTAACATGAAATTTGGAAGTTTGAATATTGGGATTAGTTTTAATCTTTATCACATGCACATCTGAATAGAGTGAGTGTTTCATTTTTCAGACAGAATATATCCATTTTAAATTTTTGTTCCCTCTTTGTATTATAGACTGGTCAATGACTTAATCTTGCCAAATTTTGCACTCCTCGTCAATATGGCAATTTTCAGCCTCTATAAAATTTGGGTATTGGGAATTAAAATATCTTTTGCATGTTAGCGAAAAATGAACTAGGTTATTCTCCGAAGTAGGATCACTTATGGAAAAGAAGATACAGCTTATGGTGCAACTGCGAGGGCATCTAGGAAATAATGCTAGTCTAAGTGGTCGTGATAAAACGTCAGATAGGATTGTTAACTATTATTAGTTTGTGTTGCACCTCTTCCACTATTTTTGTGTAGAAAATACTGTTATTAGTTTAAGCCATAGGTTAATTTGTCGTCCCCGTTTTTTCCCCTTAGTTCAGCAGGCAAGGATGTGTTATAACTATTTACTGCAGTAAGTAATTGCTATGACTGGCATTGTAACTTTAAACTGAAATTGGATGAATCTGATTTTTGTATATCTTATGACTGGCGTTTAACTTTAAAATGAATCTCGATGGCTCTGAATTTTGTTAAATTTATCAAAATTGAGGGCATGGATGTTAAGATTATTAAAGGCATGCGGAGAGTCTTTAGGACTCCATGTTGCTTCCTCTGTCTTGCAAAATAAATTGTCATTGGCATGATAAATCCATTTATGATCCTTTTCTTAACATTTAAGCTTTTAATAAAGTTGATCTATTACATTAATTGTGTTTTATATATATATATATATATTACTTAGGAGTATCTTAGATATACTGTCATATTCATCTGGTGAAGCATATGCCTGTGTTTGATATGCAGGTATATAATTATATTATCAGCATCTAATATGCCTGTAGGCATATGATTTTCATCAATTACGATTGGGTCAGACTTTGTGAGCTTAATTACAATTTTTTTTTTTTTGAAATATCATACTTAGGACTTAGGAGTATCCTAGATGCCGGATTATTTTGTATATTAGATAAATCCAATGTCTATATTTTTTTACTGAAAATCCAATGTCTATTGTTGAATCTAATATTGGAAATAAAATGACCCCTGTATTGTAGTCACTTACCATAATAGAATTATGGTTTATCAATCTTAAGACTCATAGACCAGAAGTACAACGACCTTTCAACTCTTGGTAGGATTGGGGTTTATGTAATGTTACATTGATTTTAAGGTGACATTAATTGACTTGTGATTGGCCACATGACATACAATTAGATAGTCCATTCGCAAACTTTCTCACAACTAGTTTCTGCTTTGCAGAGGAAGCTAATATTGAAACATGCACACAAGTACAGGCTGGGATTATGGAGGCCACGTGCTGAGCCGATGAAAGCATGATTAGTTTCTATGTAGTAAGTTGCCTTTCGCTGTGACATCATATCGGAAATGTTTAGCCATTGCAGAATGACAGTGCTCTACTTCGCATGAAAAGAGGACATTATTCACTATGGATACCTCCCATCATTTTTCATCAAATTGATGTTTGTTACTTGCGGCAGTCAAGTACAATGGACTAATCTTAATTGACTGCTTATGATTGTTATGTCCAATAATCTCACTGCATTTTGTGTCGTTTCACTTGTTTTACGCAAAAATGAATTGCCTCTGGGCTTAGGAGTTTGGAATTGTTCAATTTTTCTGGGTGTGGTTTTTTAAATCAATGCTCTTCCCCACCTTTCACGCCATTTGATAATTATCCCATAATTGATATGTTCCTCTTTTTGTTGAGCATGATTTAACAGGACGTTTACTTTGGAGAAGGTTGGTGATGAATCATCCAATGTTTTTTTTATTTTGTTTGTGAAAGAGAGAGCAGCCAGTTGGCTGTTACGGTAAGCTAAAAGAAAAATGGATTTTAGTGTTACGTAATTTTGTATCAAAAAAATTTACAAAAGAAACTTTTAACTTTTTATAAAAACTTCAAATGAAAATTTGATTTAAATAAATATTTTTAAAATGTTATTTTAGGTATTTCATCATTTTATATAAGCTTCAAATTGGATATCAAAATATCACTTAATTTTGAAGTCAAATAGAGCACATGTAATAAAATGCAAAATTTCTTTTAACATTATATTGGTAACTAAAAAAAATATATTAATTTATATATTCATCTTATAATATAATTTTTTACCATTACCATAATGTTAACAAACAAAATGGTTTCCTTCCTTTTTTTTTTTAAACTTCAATAATGAATAATAAAAATCAAATTATTCAATCAAACGGTATATTAACTAAACAAAAAAGAGATTAACAAGAGAGATTAAACAAACAGAAACTAAATTGATCAAAGATATTAAAAGATAGTAGCTTGAGATTTGAACTGAACAACCTCAACATGCATACACTTGAAAACAAAACTAAACCCTAAGACTCCTTTTTAATCATCCATCTAAAACAGAATCATGAGAGAGAGAGAGAGAGAGAGAGAGAGAGAGAGAGAGAGAGGAAAACCCTCTTCATTTTCACCAATGAGTCATCATAGTACTAATTAACTACCGATCGAAACCATAACAGAAGAGGATAATGTTTTTGTTTTGTAACATAGAAATTACTAAGGACAAAACCTAAAAAAAATGAAAACTTTTTTCTCACAAGTGAAGTGTGAGGTCAAGATTGACATGGTCAGAAGCATCAACATGTTGATCATGAGTTGGAGAAGCAGCAGCAACATTGTTGTAGAAAACATGTTGATCAGGATGAGTGGAAGAGTATGAAGCAGAACAATTGAAAGGAACCATAGGAAAAGTGTTTGTTGGAACATGGTGATGTTGATGATGAAAGGAACCATTGTTATTGTGGTTAATGGTTCTAGTTCTTGCATAAGCTCTTTCAAGTTTTTGAGCATTTTGGTGACCACCAAGAGCTGGAGCAGTGTTGAACTTTCTATGACAGAAAGGACATTGAAAAGTTCTTGTTGTTGAAGATGATCTTCTAGCACCTCTTGATGATGAAGATAGTTGATGGTGTTGCTTGTAGAACTCATAGATGGAAGAATAAAGATCAGACATATTTGCAGAGAAAGTGTTTGTTTATGTGTTTGTGTTTTTGGAAGAAAGAAAGAAACAAACAAATTGAAGTGTTTTCTTTCTCTGAGCAATACTAAAGAATGAGCAGCAGAGCAGAGAATGTTTGATGCATGTTGAGCAATGTGGAGATGTTCCATTGGTGACATGTATCACTATCATTGGAGATGTGTGTGATGGGTTCTTTACAATGGGCTAATCTTAATTGACTGTTTGTGATTGTTATGTTCAATAATCTCACTACATTTTTTGTGTTGTATGATATCAGAATATTATTATTTCTCTCTAAAAGAATTACAAAGAGTCGAGGTTCGAATCTAAACACTCCACTTTATTCAAATTCCCGAACATTAAAAATATGAAATCAAGCAATCACCTTCCTAGCTCTAGATTGAGGATTTAGGTTTCATTTGGGAGATAAAGATTTATAGGACAAAATTAGGTTAGGCTTTGAATTGGTAGGGTTTTCACACTTCCTATTGTTTACAAAAATTTCTATTTCATTTTGTGTGATAGGTTTTCATCTTCCTCTCTCAAATCAAGGCCTAAATAACAACCTTTGACATAGTCAAAGATAGTTATGGTGGTGTTAAACATACTCCTCGTAACATAAACCTTACCAAAAAATATCTTCTGATCGTGTAAATTTTATCAAAAGATATTTTTTAGTAGTGGACGAAAAGAAAGTAACCAACTGTTTTCAAAGGAGAGTGTGAGCAAGTCCTTAATCCTTAACATTCCTCAAATACAAAAAGGAAAACTGCCTAGCAGAGAATGAAATGGGCTTTGATTAAATTAGGCCCAATAACAGATAACAGTAAAGGTCTGTTTGGGAAGATATATTCTTCACTTAATTACATAAGAAAAATTCTCATCCCACCCCCAATGTTTCTTTTTCACCCCCCCTGGAAGGCAAAAAAAAAATCGGAAAACAGGTTCCGAATTTTTTTTTCTAGTGTAAATTTCAGTAAAATGTTCTCCAAATTTTTTTTAGTTGAAAAAGAAACTTTTGGGGTGGGATGAGAATTTTTCATTACATAAAATCAAATTATTGCTTAATGAAGCCTATAAAATTTCAAATCTAAAACTAATACAAGTCTATATTTTAAATTATATTTGATGTTTTACATAAATTTTAAAAATAATATGATAAATAATTATATAATACTTCAATCACACTTACTTTTAATTTATAGAATCATTTTATAATGTTCATAATTGAAAAGAGAAAAGTATGTACTCTCTTACCCTCAAACACTCACATCCAAACATATCCCAAGAATTTTATATAAAACTAACAATAAGCTTTACTCGGTATTCCTCGCAAACTTGTAATTATTTCTTCTCTTTGCCCATTCGCATGCAAATGTATAATTATTTTGTAGTGTTTATTTACATTATTATTATTATAAGTGCATGGGCTTTTTGAGATTCTTCAACCTGACTCGTGTAAGTTGTAACCCTTATAACATGGAATTTAAAAATTTGAATATTGTAATTAGTTGTAATCTTTATCACTTGCCCAACTGAATATTGGAATTAGTTTTAATATTTATAACTTGCAATCTGAATAAAGTGAGTTTTTCATATATATATGGCTGAATATATTCATTTTTTGTTTTGCTCTTTGTATTTTAGATTGGCCATTGACTTAATCTTGCCATGTTTTGTACTTCTAATGAATAGGGTGATTTTTTCATAGTCTTTGTGTATAAATTTTTGAGGTATTGCGAACTAAAATGTCTTTTACATATTAGCCACTAAAGACATGTATGATTTGCAAAAGATAAATACTTAACTGTAGAATATAAGACAAACTTTTAAGCTATTATTGAACAATTTTTTATCTTTTCATAACTTAGTTTTGTCAGGGTTTGCCACTCCCCTGACAAACTAGGGTTTAGTTTTCTCCATTGAGTGGAGAGAGGTTTGTTACTTGTGCTCTCCCTTCTCTCTAGTTAGGTAGATTTTACCATGAAACTCATATATAGCTTGGATTTGCCACCCTAATCATTTATTCACGTGGTTTAAGATTTTACCAAAATATTCATGTCTGCTACTTAGGTAATGGATAGATCTGAAAACATCCTACCAAAATTATTTTTTATAATGTCGACTATTTATGTAGCGGAAAGTTTTTTTCAAAAAATTCTCATTTTATAATGTCCGCTACTTAAGTAGCGGAAGGATTACATGGAAAACACAGAGTGCATGAGCAACTGATAGGGTGGCAGAAGTAAATTTCCTATTTTCAGCCAAGTTATATTGTTGATGTGGGCTTGGGCTTTGTTCATTTGCCAGTTACCTCCTCTTTTATGAAAATAAAGTTTTGTTTAATTTGTTTTTGACGCAAAAGTTTTGTTTAATTAAAAAATACTAATTTTGTCAAAAATAAATACTAATGATAACATTTTTTTCCTCATACAAAAGTATAACAATTGATAGAGTAAAATTGGTTTTTTTTTTTTTTGTATTTTTAATTTTTTATTTATTTTTGGTATATTTATTTTTTTTAGGTAAAGTATATTTATTATTTTATTAATTGAATGGAATAGTGTACTTCATCTTTTGTTTTTATAATGAGTGTACTTCGTTTTTGTCCATCGAAATAAAATCAAACTCAATAAATGCACCGTATCTTTCTTGTTTTCATGCACACAGATCTCAATTTTGTATTCCATCGAAACTTCATGACTCATGTTGAAACGATTTTGAAAAGGAACAAACTATGAAACTAGTCTTCTCCTTCACATGCTTGCACATGAACCCATTCACAGAAAATCTAATTAATCTTTATTTATTTATTTATGACTAATTCAAGGTAGATTTACAACGATTTGGCCCAGGATTTCGACTTGAGGTCTTTAATAGTGTTTCTCTTAATTTTACTTTTCAAATCCTTGGGTTGCATGCACTTCTTATAATCAACTAAAAAAAAAATTACACCTCCATAAAGTTCTTTTTGAGATTTTTCTTTAACCTCGATAAAATTACATCTCCATTAAATGTTAAAAATTACACTCGGTCACTTGTTAAGCATTCTAAAAAAGGAAATAAATGACAAAAGTAATAGTGATAAAATAATTTTTTACACATTCAAAACATTAAATGCACAATTTACAAGAGAAAATTTCCACAATAATTTGCTTAACTAGTGTACCGGGTGCACTGTTTAACATTTACCCCTTTCAAATTTTTAAGGGCATTAAATATTTTTTTACCACAACATACCACTAATTAAAGTGCATCTTTTTCTACAATTTCTAATAAATACACTAAAAAATATTAACTAATTTTTTTTAAAGGATAAAATTATAAAAGTAATACTAATTATCACAATCAATTTTTTTTTCTTTTCTTTTTAGCTTCCTTACAAAAAAAAATCAAATTTATTACCACAGTCAACTTTTTTAATCTCCGCATTTTTTCAAAATGATCTTATATTTAGGGACGGAGAAATAATAATATATGATAATAAATATAAAAAAACAATATATATATATATATATATATGATAATAAAGGACAAACTTGTAAAATAATATAAACTGTTAACAAACAAATTTATACTATCAATATATTTCTTAATTTCTCTGATTTAATTAATCATTATGATCTTAAATTTAGAGTGATATATGATTAAGGAAGCTCAGCTGAGTTGAACCAAACAATTATTATGTGTTTCTCTTTTCAACAAGAGAGAGCCAATCATACACAAGTCACCGCCTTGGTTTAGATAAAGTCAACTTATTGTACGGTTGTAGAACTAGAAATATTGTACTACGGTGTACTCCCTCCGTTACAATATATAAGCAAAAATTCACTTTCTAGATTTATTGTATAATTAATGTATCTGGACAGTTTTATTGTCCAAATACATTAATTATACAATGAACCTAGTGGTTTTTTGCTTATATATTGTAACGGAGGGAGTATAAACACAACACCCTAAGGTGACATGTCCTAATGTATTGTTCCATTCCATCTCATCTCCTAACATAAATACCCTCACATGTTTAGTCCAAACGGGTATTAAGGTAATGTGGTAGTACTAACGTGAACGCGACCTACATTAACATATAACCATACACAAAAGTCAAAAATTGTATACTTCTCCTTCATATCAACGTCTACCAACTCACTTTTCAATTTACACCTCCTATATTTATTGATTAAGTTGACCTTATCTATTTCTAATCAATTTTCATTATTATTATCACGTATAACTAGACCACACGAACCTACTAAGAAACTCTCTACCCTCCCTCCTCACCTTGATTACCCTATTTACATTCTTCTATTCTTTTTCTTTCTATTCGTTGCTTTTTATTTTTTCTAGTACACATACTAAAACATCTAATATATTTTTTATATTATTATTTCTCTTTTTTTATGATATTATATTATATTATTTCAATTACTTCTCTATATGAAAGAAATAGTGCATTTAAGAATATTATTGACAAAATAATAATAAATGTAACATTAAGCTTTGAAAATAACATGTACAATAAGAACATTTTTTTCTACAAAAAAGACAAATAATAAATAATAGAAAGCTAGAAAAATCAAAATAAATAAAAAAGGTTAGAAAAATATTTAGCTTAACGAGATGTTCCTACATCTCATAAAATTAGAGAATATTAATATTATAGATGTGTGAAAAAAAATATCATGGAAAATTTATATAGTTTTCTTTCTTTTTTTTTAGGGAAAAAAAGGAAAATTATTTAGTACTAGTGTATCAATTTTGACGAAACTTTAGACTAAAATTCAAATTAGAATTAGTGTAGCTATAAGTCCACCTTTGGAATACTACTTCCTACCATACATTAACGTGTCCATATCAAATAGTATTGGCCGTAATTCTTGACCAATAGGAAAATTCGGATATTCTTAGCTAACATGTATTGAATGATGATTATTCAATTGGCTCTTTGTTCATCATTTTTCTTCTTTTTTTCTTTCTATTTTTGTTGTTTAGTAGATAGGTTACTATCCACGTTGTTTTCAATATTTATCAGAAATGATATTACGCTCCAAGATAAGGAAAGATAAAGATGAAACAAATGAAGAAAAAAACAGCTATCAAAAACAAAAAAATGAAGAAAAATAGATATTTTGAATAACATGTTAAAGATTATTCAACATGAAAATGGTAGATATATCATATATATTAAATATATAAAAACAAAAAATTGAAGTAATTTTTTTCTTATGTATCTTCTATCCCCTCAATCCCAAAACATGGACTAAAAAGAATATGAACATTTATGACGTCACTTTTCCCTTAACCATATACAAAAAAAAAACTAAACAAAGGAATTATATATATTAATTAAAAAAACAAATAAACCTAAAAACAAAGTGGTATTTTTAGTTTCCAGAAAAGTTGCTAATAGTACTTCTACTACTATTGTTGGGGTTGGCATTGTTATTGTTTCCATGACCACCCCCAATAATGGATGAAATAGCGGCGGCGAGAACGGCCGTGAAATTTGGATCGGCGGTGATTGCAGCTGTAGCAGCGCTAACCGAGTCGGCCAAAGAAGGCTGTTGTTGTTGTTGTTGTGTTGGAGCTTGTGCAGTTAAATGAGAAGAACCAATTTCTTGAGACAATTGAAGACCAGAGAATTTAGATTGATTATAAAGTGATGCAGCTGCTTGTGCAAAATTCTGAGATTGTTGTTGTCCTTGAAAAAAATTAGGTACTTGAAATGGTGAATGATGAGGTCTTTGAAATTGCAATGGATTTGGATTTGGATTTGAGTTTTGTGTAAGATCTAATGTAACTGTTGGAAATGGTGCTGAAGCTGAAAGTGTTGCCATACTTGTTGAACAAGGAAGAATAGCTCTTGCTAATAAATTTGGTGTCATTATTCCATCTGCACTTGACATTGATCCTGATAGTAACATACTTGCTGCTGCTGATGTTGTTGATGCCATTGCCATTGCTGCTGGTGGTAATGGATGATTATGTGTTCCTTCATATGTTGTTACTAAAATTGTTTTGTCCTCTGCACAACGTTGAACCTATTAACAAAATCATCAAGATTATTAGTTTTATGATAATATAGTCATACTCGTGCATAATATAGATCAGATACATCAATTATTCAATGAATCTGAAAAGTGAAATATTGCTCAGGAATGGAGTATCTTATTTGTTACCAACTCTACGCTTTTAGGTGTGATCAATATATACTAACTCACAATCATGCATAATATAGATCAGATAATCAATTATGCAGTGAATTTAAAAAGTGAAATTTTGCTTATATTTTGTCACGGAGGGAGTATTTTATTTGTTACCAACTCTACGATTTTTAGGTGTGATCAATATATTAATTAATGACATGAGATTATTCCAAAAGTTTATATATTCTTCATTGATTAAGTAATACTATAAGATAGAAAACTCACTTGTTTGCGAACGGGACAACCAACTGCCATAGTGCATCTATAATATGCGCGAGGACATGGATTTCCTTTCGCCATTTTTTGTCCATATTTTCTCCATTGGCATCCATCGCTAATCTGCGATTGCAATCCATACATAATTCATATTAGAAAAGTACTACTCAAGAAATCATTCAATTCCATTAATCAATTGTGATTTAGTTAGAAGTTAATTAATATGAATGCTTACCATTGAAGCTTCCGATCTAGCACGAACGGAGACACGAGCTTTTCTCATTGTAGCTTCGGTATTTGCTTGATCGGTAACATTGGAAGAGTTCAATATTTTTTGAGCCTTATTAGGACCCCAACCTTGTGTTTCTGATTCTGGACTATCTTCTCTACCAATTTTGCCATTGTTATTTCTTATATGATCTCTTGTTCCACCTTCAATATGATTATTCATAGGTGTGTTTGATCTTGTTCTTTCATCAGATGAAGAATTTGATACTTGTTCATCAACTTCTTTTGTTCCATTAGTTATCGCAAGAAATTGTCTTGGTACCATTCCTCCACTAACACCTTGATTATTTTTGTCCTCAGCTTTTGCATTAACAACCTAAATTCAATTATTATTAATTAATTACCGCAAAACTAATAATCACTTTACAACGTCTCAGTCAAACTCTTATTACTGAACTGACACGTTAATTATGAACTCGTACTTCAAATTAAAAGAAACTAGTGATAATTTATAATTAATTACCTCATTTTCAGTGTGGTGATTCTTTTGCATTAATGCCACAAGTTGCATCTGTAAAGCCGTGTAATTACCGGTAACATGATTAAGCATTTCTTTAAGCTTTTTGTTCTCTGAATTCATCCTTTGAAGCTCCACTTGCAATTGTGCAAGCTGAATTCATTAAACAAGTTTATGTCAATAATTAATTTCATTTCCAAGGCTTTATAAAATTATTACTAGTTACATATATTTTTTTACAATTATTAAAAAAGTTGCAATAACTACACAAATCAAAGACAGAAAATAGAATAAAATAATCGCTATTTAAATTATGTACCTCAGTAGTCTTGGCACGTTTATTTTCAGCATCGGATGAAACACCATCATCTACTACAGATTGATCACTCCCGGTGTTTGCAAGTTGTAAACCAGTCTATAATATTTGAAACAAAAATTAAAAAATTAATCATAAGCAAAATTTGATTATTAAATTTCAAGAAAGAAAAAAAAAAGAGAAATTCAACAAAATTTGAAATTAATTATAAGATGTTAATAATAATAAAGCTGGACATTCTGATAAGTTAAAAAATTAATAAACTCTGTGAATCTATCAGAATTATCTATACTAATACATATTTAAATAAGATGTACATGTACGAATTTACTTGATAATAATAAAGAAACTTACATTAACGTGCTTTTCATCGGTTGAAATAATCTCTTTTTTGACGATGTTGGATTTAACATGTTGGTCGTGTGAAGCTGAAGATGATGGCTTATTTCTATCGGAGAAGAAATCGACTTCACTAGTTATTTTCCGGTCACCACCGTCATCGGTGCCGTTTGTATTACGGGTAAGATTAACAGGGAATCCTAAGATAGGAAACATTCTATTATTATTATTATTATCGTTGTTGTTATGTCTTGAGAAAGAGTTCAAAGATGAAATTGGTATTGGAGATGAAGATGAAGAAGTATCAAGAGCAAGTCCCCAACCTTTGTCCATATATATATAGAATATAGAATGAACAAAGAAAATGAAGAGAATATAGAGAGATTTTAGAGAGAGAGATGTAGAAGAAAAGAGTTTAGAGAGAGAGAGAGAGAGAGAGAGAGAGGGAGAGGTAGATGAAGTCTTTCACCAGTGAAATGGATTAGGGTATAAAAAGAGTTTGGAAATTGAAGGAACGTGGACCAGATGGAAAATGAAATTTGGATTTTGAGAAAATTCCACGATATTTATTATTATTTTATTATTAACATAAATTATTGCGTAAGATGGTGCGTCAGGTTGGACAGTGTTCCAAATCCAAATGCTAGCTAGCTTCCCACACAAATTTACCCATATAAGCACACGTCCACAGATTGACAAAAATTATATTTAGGGAAGTACAAATGTTAATTTTTTTTTTGAAGCAAAGTACAAATGTTGATGATTAAAGTTTTATTGTAAATTGTATATATAGTTTAGTTTTAAATTTTTTATAAATTAATTGTAAAAAATTTAAGAGAATATTTTTACTTTAAATTTTTTAATATGTGTCTTTAAATATAGAAATATTTTCTTGAAATTGTATATTCTAGTTTCTAAAAGCATTAAATATTTTATATCATTAAATATTAAATTTATATATTTAACTATTTAAGTATCTTATCATGTGTCTTTTGGACTCATGTTAACATGACTCATACTTTTATATACTCTCTACATTACATATTAGATAATATTTTTAATATGACTTTTATTTAAAGGGCATCGTAAACAGTGCTCTTGAGGCAACAATTAAAGAAACAAAAATATAAATAAAAAAACTTTTAAGTAGAAAAATTGTTTTTAAAATTTCAAGCATTTAATGTATTAATATTTTTAAGATTATATTATCATTTATGTTTTCTTAATCCTTGTCCCAGAACACTGTTTAGTATTTTTCTTTTTTATAATTGTCTTTAAAAATATATTTTGAGTCTGTAAGTATATATTGTATTAAAGTTGAGTCGGTAAGTATTTTAAGTCAATTTTTATTTTGTTTGGTCTATCAATTTTGAAACGGAGAAAATATTATTTTCATTCAACACTTTTTTCTATCTCTATTTATATTCATTTTATTAACTTATCACGTCTATTAATATTACTCTCTTTATTTTAAGATGTTTAATGTTTATAAATATGTGTATGAATGTACATAGAATATCTTCTTACTTACCTTTGGTTAATTAATTGTATCACTTTGTATTAGAAAGAGAGTTAATAGTTAGATTAAGTATATATATGTCAAGTTTATCCTTGATTAATCCAAATGTCAAGTTATTAGTTAGATTAAGAGACTTAAAATTTTGAAGTTTATTTCTTTCAAAATCTCATGTTCAAATTCTTCCAGTATCATTTTTTGTATTGAATCCGTTCATATAGAATATAATACTCTGACTTTAAATGCACACCCCTAAAAATAGGGGGTGGGATTGGTGCTTCTTAACTTAGTCCTAGCCAACCCTAAATCTCATAATTAAAATTGAAAATAAGACCTTTTATTAAACCGAAGAAATGAAAAGCATTTCATCCCAATACTTTAATAAGATAATCTATTGTTAGTTTTCTTTGTAATTCAAGCTGCTGACGAGAATAGCTTCTGAAGGGTGCAGCCTCTGAAGCAGTCTTGGACACTTCAGCTTCTGAGAGGATACAGGCTCTTGTACTCACTTAGCTTCTGATGACTACAAGACTCTGTCTCAGACTCTTACAACTAACAAGTTCTGAAGCAATCAGCCTCTGATGCTTCTCAGGCTCTGAACCTCTGGTTCAGTTAGTTTGTCTGTTTAGTTAGTTAGGATAGTTTGTTTGTACAGTTGTTTTTTTTCAGTTAGTTAGTTAGTTAGAGAGGTTTAAGTTTGTTAGTTGGCTTGTTACAAGCTACCTCTCCCACCTATTATACATACACCTATATATAGGTGATTTTGGTGATTAATAAAGATAATTTTTTTCCTTAATTCATTCTCTTCAATTTTATTCATAGTTCTCTCTATTCTTTCTTAGTGTTCTTAGTGTTCTTTGTTGTTCATCTTTGTGGGTTATCCCCAACAAAGTGGTATCTAGAGCTCGTACGATCCAAGGGATCTTGATTCGTTCTTGAAAGAAGAATCAGGTTGAGAGTGAATCAACCATGGCTGGGAACAACAATTTCCATGCGAATTTGCCAGTTTTCGATGGAAAGAATTGGGATAGATGGGTGAAGCAGATGAAAGTGATATTCAATGTTCAAGAAGTGTGTGAACAAGTGAATGCAGCAATCACTCCTCTACCAGAAAATGCAAATGAAGAACAAAGAACAACATTCAGAGAAGCAAAGAAGAAAGATAACAAGGCCCTGTTTCTCATTCATCAATGTGTTGATTCAAAGGTGTTTGAGAAGATTGCAGATGCTGAGACCTCCAAAGATGCACGGGATATCTTGCAAAAGAGCTATGGTGGTGATGCAAAGGTGAAGAAAGTAAAGCTTCAGGCCTTGAAGAGACAGTATGAACTGTTGCAGATGAAGAGTGATGAATCCATTGCTGATTACTTCACAAGATTGGTGACTCTCGCTAATCAAATGAAGAACTGTGGAGGTAATCTTGGTGAGCAAGAGACAGTGGAAAATGTACTAAGAACTTTGACTTCTAAATTTGAGCATATAGTGGTGACTATAGAAGAGACTAAAGATTTGAGTGAGATCAAGATAGAAGATCTGCAAAGCACTCTTGAAGCTCATGAGTTGAAGCATGGTGAGAGGAGCCATGACAAAGAAGATGAGCAAGCTCTTTTCTCAAAATTCAAGAAGTACCAAAGTGAGAAGAAGAAATGGCAGAATAAGAAAGACTCCAAGAAAAGCAAGGAGAATGCTGAGACAGTGCCTGAATCCTCAAATGGAGGAGGAGGGAAACAGAAAGATAAGTCAAAGAAGAAGGACAAGAGCAAGATTCAGTGCTACAATTGTGACAAATATGGGCATTATGCCAGTGAATGTAAAAATCCAAAGAAAAAGAAAGGTCAAGAAAATGAAGAAGAGGCCAAGGTAGCACATGATAGCTCAGGTTCTGATGATGAAACCAGTTTCATGGTGACAATTGCTGATGAAGCAGCAGATTCCATGGTATGGTACTTTGACTCAGGATGTTCTAACCACATGACTGGTAATAGAAGAAGAAGGAAGTAGTAGTACTTGTACACACGCAAGCAAAGACAAGAAATTCAACATGACAGACACGATAAAGCAAAAAGCCAAGTCAACCGAATTGACGGCCCGGCTCTTTCTCTGTCTTCTCTCTTCTATATATGCTGCGACTGCGTGGTATGACTAGTACTAGTACTACTCCCTGCCTTCAATTGGAACTATGTTGACTCTTTACTTTATGGGACCCTCTCACCTGCTCACAACTTTTTATTATTAGTACTCTCTTCCCAAAATTTAGCAAATCACACTTGAAAAATTAAATTATATTTCCTCTCAAAATAAAATTTCACTTTCTAAATTCAATAAAAATTTAATGCATTATTTTGAAACTAGCCTTTGTAAAAAAAAGTTTCATTTTAATCCTTGCAAAATCTCAAAACTTTTAAAATAGTCTATGAGCAGGATTATCTGATGACAAATCACAATTTTTTTGACATGCCAGATGCTGACTAAGATTTACAGTTGACGTGTCCAATTTTTGCTGACATAGACTAATACAGTCATTTTCCTTTAAATTTATAAAATTAAAATTAATTTTTTCTATTTTCAGAAAAATACTTACCTTTTTCACTGTAATGAAGCACAAAGATGATAGTAATTGGACACATCAACTCTAAATCCTAGTCAGCGTCTGCCACATCAAAAAAATCGTGATATGTTGTCATCAGAGAATCCTGCTCAAGAGCTATTTTAAAAGTTTTGAGATTTTAAAGGGACTAAAATGAAACTTTTTTTTTACAAGGGCTGTTTTCAAAATGAGGCATAATTACAGGAAGTGAAATCATATTTAAGCTATATATATATATATGAGAAGAAAAAACATAATATTCTGATTTTTATTATAAGAAAATACTAGTATTTAGGTATACATAATATTTAATGTATTTAGTTTTTATAATAATTTTTTTTTTGATTTGCAACATCGAGAGTAGATTAGTGGATAATGATAGTTGCGGTGATGACCGGATGAAATCCTCATCTTCAGCCCCGATAGAGGAATGTTCGGTAAACATTCTGACGCTTAAGTTAGTATGTGTTTGAGATGGATGACTATATATAAATTTAGAATGAAACATATCTTGAGACGTGATGATGTGATGCGTTTTTATCGCATAAAATGTTTTGTATTGAATTTACATCAACTTAATTTTAAGTTAGATACAAAACACTCAGAGACACCAAACTTCTAGCCACTTAAATATACCAATCTATTGTTGATATTTATTCCTTAACTATTAATTTTTTTACTAAAAAACAACGATCGTCATTCATTCAATTTTGTTAAATAAATCAATTAAAATCATTAAATATTCAACGTCACTAAAGACTAAAAATGATAAATCTACGAACAAGCTCACAACATTTGAATTATTAATTGCATAAAATAATCTAATCAAAGCCTACAATTGATCTAACAAAATTTAAATGCTTGAAATAGTCATGCATCTGAATCTATAACGTTGAAGATGCAAAAATTATTGAATCTTCACTAAATTTGGATTGAAGAAAATCTGTAAATATGAACAAAACAAACACCATACCGAGACAGAAATGAGAACAAACTTACAAATATTGTACCAAAACGAGAAATCAACACAATGAAAAAATTAAGATGAATAACTTCACAATATGATGAAAATAAAACAGCATTGAACAAAGAAATAACAAAAAAAAAAAAAAACTAAAACGAAACAAAACAAAAAAATATATAAAAATCACTTATTCCTTAATTATTTATGTTGTTGTTCTTGCCCCCAACAAATAACTCATGCAGTTGCTTCCTTGTTTGGGATATTGTTAATTAGGTTAGGCAACAAGTTGCTCACTAGACGCTAGTTGTCTTTGCTATCGATGTAATGGAAAAAAACTAGTGGGATTCATCCGTCAACTACTCACATCAATATTCAATAATTATCATTTGACATTTTATGTATATATATTTCACATTAAATAAAAAATGAGTGTCGAATAATATTTAAGTAAGATGATTTATAAATTTATTATCTTAGAAAAAAATATTGTTTTAAAATTTTGGGATAAAATATGCAACCATTCTATTCACAATTTCACATATATGGTTTTTTTTTTTTTTTTGGGATAAAATATGCAACCATTCTATTCACAATTTCACATATATGGTTGTTGAAATCCAAATGGAAAAATTCCTATGCCCGCTTCATAAGGCGAAGGCTTGTGTTACCATGGGGTAGCCCTTGCTACCCCAAACCAAAAATAATAATTTATTTAATAGGTATAAATATATATTTAGCTACCCCTAATTATATATATTTGGCCACCCTAAATAAATTTATTGGTTTAATTTGAACAACAAATATATTAGTCTATTATTAGCCCAAATAGATATAGGTCCATAACCCATTATTACAAAATTGATGATGATTTTCTTGCAAATAGTTTGGTTGTTTACGTTGAAAAAGACATCGCTATTTAGTTTAGCTCAAACTCAATTATGGATTAATTTGAACTTTTGTTGTGTGCTCAAATACATGTTATATGTATAAGTTATTGTTAATCTTTTTGCTTATTGATTTAATTTTACTATTACTTTTAAATTGTTTTTATATTTGGTCACCTCATCAAAATATGGCTAGCTTCGCCCCATAATCCACAACATTGACAAAAAGATGGGAACAGTTCTCGTCAAAATTCAAGAAAAAAACAAATGTTAAATCCAATATTAAATTCCTATATATGTAACCACAATCAACCGGCAATCTCAAAACGTGTATTTGTATTTCTTTCTCAATATACATTCACTCATGAATCAACTTGCAAATAAGTATAATGTTTTTTTTTACAAGAACTATATTGTATTGAAATATATCAGCTTAATTATAATAAATATTTAGTTAATTCTCCTCTAGGATTCCATGCAATTCATAGCATTATTTTTTAAGGATATATAGCTTCTTAAAATTTCTTTCTTATGGTAATACAAGAAATTGACAAATTCAGAATTTGAATTAATTGCAACGAGCACCTAACCCTATATATTCTATATGATATTGTTTTATTTTTTTATATGATATTGATTATATTTATATTTTAAAGCTTACTCTTCAAATCAAATTGTCCAAAGTCATACGGTATTTTCTTATTTTTTTTTTACAAATAAGGTTATGCTGATATTAATAGAGTATCTTAGATATAAATATGAATTCAACTCACTAAAAATAAAAAGATGAATCTACGATCAAATATTCTTTTTTTATAATATTCGAACAATTCCACAATATTCAAATTAATAACATAAAACAACATACTCTTAATTTTCATATTTTTGTGAAAGAGATCTTATATATTAGAACAGAGAGCGTATAATTTATAATTATTAATGCATAAACATACAACATGATTGTCTAATCTTATAGTACTAATACTAATTAATTAGTAAAAGGGGTTTGGTATTACTTTCTACCGATTGCATACCGGTTCCTTTGGGCAATTGCATTGAAATTTTCAGAACATGGTCAATTTTCTTTCAATGATATCACCATATATGATAAATTACTACATATAATTTCGTATTTCATCATTGTGTTACTTTTCTGTTCAAAGCAGAAGAGCCAACAAACTTTAATTTCAATAAACAAAAAAAGAGCCAACGAATATAAGAGCCAATATAATAAACAAAACTTATTTTTAATGTAATTAGTATGAATTACTTTTTAATTAAGTCTCCACAAGGACTAATAGTTTTAGTACCAATATTTATAGGACTACAAACATATTTAACATTATAAAAAAAATTGGTCAGCATATATATATATATATATATATATATATATATATATATATATATATAACAAACATGAGAATTTTTAAAGGTGGTTACCCTTTTTTTTAAAAAAATAAAGTATTTTTTTCATGTAAATAGATTTATTTTTTATTGGTAAATCAAGATATGTTCCGCGTACAACTACGACAATTAATCTCACAAAAAATTATTATAGACTCGAAATATTTACCTTTTATGCAACATTATGTTCACCATATATAAATATACTTTTATTTGATTAAAGTTACTACATATTTATTTATTTTAAAATTTGAACAGTAGTTGAAGTCCAACCCTTGTCTAAATTCAAAAAAGGAAACTTTTAGACAAGAAATCTACCAAACATATATTCATCCTTAACCATGCTAAAGATAATTAGAACGAGGAAAAACTATGTGTAGAAACATAGTTGTTTATTAGTCTTCGTATATGATACCTTTTCTTCAATATCCCATGCATGATAGTAACAAATTTCAATTTCTAGCGACGAACTTTATTAACGTTGGTCTCTTTCAAATTGCCTTTAATACTTCTTTTGAACAACATGGCTCAAGTTTGAAGGAATAAAGGTACTCATGATGTTTTTTTTTCCAAACAAAGAAAAAGAAACCCACTTGAGCTTCCTTTCTTTACCTTGACTAATATATATGAAGAGTCCTTGTTTGAAACAAAAACTTCGTATTTACACAATTACTTACACCCCTTTCTCCACTCCGATCCCAATCTTAACAAAAAGTATATCATCAAATCAAAGCAAAGTAATGGACATAATCCAATCAAATCAAAGAAAATTAACTTCGGTTGAATGTTGACTAATTAGTACGTGTGCAAGAATATAATATGAGATGGTTTAATTGAAATTAAGCTAAATCTATAAAAAGAACATATTAACCCCACTACCGCACTACTACTTCAAAACTTTAAAAAATACTACTCCCTAATCTTCCTTTTAAAGTTTTAAGTAGTTTTATCCATTATTCTTTTTTTCTTTACATGTTTTATCCATTATAGTCTTGTTTTAGTTTTAAATTAGTATTGAATTTGAACTTGAATCTCTTTTTTTTTTTTTTTGTGTTTGCGACATTCTAGTAGTAAAAAATTAAAACAAGACCTTTCTTTTCTATTTTATTTTATTTTTCTTTTTTTTAAATGGAAGCAAATAAAATAACCGTATGAGGGAGGCGATAATTTAAAATTTGACATGTCTTTTTATTCTCACAAACTTTAAAAATTTCATTTTAATTAGATATTTTAAAAAAATTATTCAACTATTAATTTTAGTCCCTATATGTTAACTCGTGTATTCTTCAAACTTTTGAATGATTTTCTACAATCCTATTTATAATATTATAAACATCTGCCCACATTTTTATAACAAAAGATAATTCAATATATATTTTTTAAAATATCAAAAAGCTCAAGAAATTAAAATAACAAAAGTTTATATTTAGAAATCAAATTTTGATCCCATATTTCTGTAGAGATTGCTCATAACAAATAAAGTGTATTTACAACATTTAATAATAACATTTAAATTAGATCTCAATTTATTTTGATTTTTTTATTTATAAGAAAAAAACTTTTATTGAAAAAAGTGCAAAAGGTACTCAAAACCCATTACACCAAGATACATCTATCAAAATTCTAGCTCAACTGGCAGAAATACCAAAATTGTTAGTGTCGGATATCATGATCGAGGTCAAACCCCAGTCCATCCACTTTATGTGTGTGATTTTCCAATAGCTTGTTATTTCGTCTATCTAAAAAAAAATATTCAACTCTAATAATAATTGTCAGGACATTTTGTGATTAAAACAAAATCAATGAAAAATCTATAGCAACTTTTCTTTGTAACAAAATTTGCTCATGTTTGTATTAAAAATAGGTATTTTATTAGTTAATTAGCCAAATATTCAAACAAATGATTTGGATTTATTACCCGTGACATTCAAACAGTGGAAATTTCTCCATGCATGAGAAGCATGCCGTTGTTTGGTGGATTGAATATTAATTAAGAGTGAAGAGAAGAATTGTCTCTTCCAAAAAATATTTTTTGACCAAATATAATTTGTTCAAATTATTTCAATATATAGCATATGTGGAAAAAATTGCTCTTTGTAAATGAAAAGGCTTATAGTATACTTTTGCCATAAAAATATAAGGCTTAAATATACTTTATATGAATTTCTTTTGATGCATATATACTTTATGAAATGAATCCATCGTTAGTTAACGTAGTTTTGTTACATAGTTGCATTATCTGAAGTACCCTACCCTAGAAAGCTAGGAAAAAATGGCACCATACCTTGAAAATGAATCCTTTGCTGTTCTACATGCATTGGGAGGGTCATTAATTAATATGGAGAACACTAAATTCAAACCATACTAATACTTTCATAAAATTCAAAGCATTCAATTTCATGGACCTCATCAACCAAAACTACACATCCTAATTAATTACTACAATTAAATTAAAATTTCCAAATGAAGAAAATGAAAAATTATTATCACCATAACTAGTCAGACATTCTTTGGTCGTTGGTCAGAAAATGCAGGTAATACATAGGCATTTTTTTCAAGAAATTATAGACAATTTTATAAAATTAAAAAGTCAATGAGGTACGTATTATTATTACACATTTTCTCCTTTATTATCTCACCATCGGGTCAAGCTTACATGTTTTATATCTAATTTTCTATAAATAAAAACGTAGAAGTAGACCTATTTCAAATTGATTGATCGTTTAACTCTAGTTATTTTAACATTTAGTTGAATTATTGGTGAAGAACTATTAAAAAATTATGAATTAGACATTAATATGATGTAAGGTGATTGAGATGGAACCGTGGACGGGAGTAGAGGTAGAGCCAGAGTGTCCTATCCAATATATTTTATTTATGACCATACTCTAGCTGCAGATGGATCAATTTTTCAACTTTTGTTGATAAAAATAATATACTAGATGTTAATAATTTATACGATTTGAAATCTTTACAAAGTTGTTTGGTACTTTATATTTGTAATCTATACCTTTATATTTGGAACTCAACTAACAAATTGTTAAGTCGAATATTATAATTGGAGTTCGAATTCTAATTGATGTTCGAATTCTAACTCACTCATTTATGTATGTAACTTTATAGTGACTTTGTTATTAAGTTTATTTATAAAAAATATTTATTTGATTCTTAACTTCTTAAAAAAGTTCATTTTGATCCCTTAATTCTAAAAATAATGTGATTCTTTAGCTTTCAAATCAATAAATTACTCTTAATTTATGTAAATTAATGCAATTTGTTTCTCTAGCTTTAGAAAATATGTGGACGATGTTTATCTTGGTTATTGAATATGTGAGACAATGCCACTATAATTTTTTTAGATAGATGAATCAACAATAACTATTGGAAACTCACATATATAAATGGATGAACCGAGATGTGAACTCGGTCATAATATTCGACCTAACAATTTTGACATTATTATTAATTGAGCTATAATCCTTAAACATATATCAAAATATCCTTAGTGCTTCATTTTTCAAGTAATTTTGTGAATTAAACTAACCAACTAAAGATAAATTCAATGATTATAAAAATTGATTGTCTGAAAATATTTGAGAATTAAAATGACTAATAAAAGAGACATTTGTAAATGTATTTGTAATTTTAATAGATTTAAAGATCAACATGACAGCGAATTGTAATTCCAAAAAAAAATTGTTATTTTTCTAAAAGTATACTATCATCTATTAAAAAATTAAATTGCGTGTTCCTATAAGTTTATTTCAGTTGGTAAAGATATTATATTATATATTTCATCTTAAGGCGGAACTTCTAGCCATTAAACTGATTGACAAAAAAATAAAGCGGTGTTGGTGTTGAAATAAATGAATTAAAAGATAAAAGAGGTACTCCTTCCGGCTTTAATTATAAGCAAATGACACTTCTTAAACTAGATACATCAATTATTCAATGTATCTAAAAAGTGACATTTGCTTATAATTAAAGCCGGATGAAGTATTTAATTAACTCTGAAATTCCGGCGAGCTGGTAACAGATGTGGTATATGATGTTCCAACATCGTGCCAGCGTAAAACACAATGGACAATCTATAAAAAAAAAATAAATAGCAGAAGGTAAAGAACACAGTGATTTGATAACCCAGTTCGGCGCCAACCGCAACCTACATCTGGGGGATACCAATCCAGGAATGTAACCAATAATCAATAGCCCTAGACTGATGACAAAACCCTCAAGTTTATGCCCTTCCCATCTAGCAACTCCCCTATTGTTTACAACCTAGGGTCTTAGCCTAGATCTGAGATGCACCATCTCACTTCCTCTTCCTTGTAATCCCAACAAGGGTTCTGACCAACCTATCAAAGGTTTGGGTACATAAAACATGTGTGAAGACACTCTTCAAGAAAACTATACTCATGCGAGTATACCAAAAGCTTCTATACTCCGTACCTAAAGGTTTTGGAGTGCAAACTACTCTAGCTTCTTACCTAAAGGTTTGGAAGCAGATTACAATAACCTATGTCCTAAGCTTGCATCAAACGATACAAGAAAGGCTCATAAATCTAAAGCACAAGGCTTACATAGACACGAAACCCTAAAAGTCTACATTTTGATATATTGGTTTCGGTGTGTTAAACTAGGTCTTGAGTCTTCCTTATATAGCTGGTAACATGGGCTTCAGAAGATTTAATCCAAAAATATATTCAGCTCACAAATATAAAATAAAACCATATCTTTAAAAGATTTGATATGTTTTTAAAATAAATCTTCACAATAATTCCTAAACCAATCTTTAAATAAAAGATCTGTTTAGAAAATAAATCCTTTCTTAATGCACAAACAAAGGACTGAAGAAAGAGAAAAGATCTTCTCTTAAAATAAAAACGCGCATAAAAGATATGCCAGCTCGCATAAGCTCGCGCGCACACAGCAGGTTCCAATGTTGTAACATTTCATACCACATCCTGCATAACTAATTGTTTTACCAAAATACAGCCAACACAAAATAGTCAACAATCTCCCCCTTTGGCAAATTTTGGCTAAAACCTCTTCGTGGGAAACCAGTTGTGATCTTTCCTTCAGGTCTTCATGGATACGCAGTGGGGAAGGAACTCAAAGTGGCAAAGTAAATTTTCAGATAGTTACATCAAGTGAAAATTACTTTACGCACGGCATTAGCAAAATAGTTCTTCAGATAGTTACATCAAGTGAAGAACAATTCGGATAGTTACATCAAGCGAATATTATTTTGCAGACAGCCATAGCAAACTACTTCTTCAGATAGTTACATCAAGTAAAGAAATACTTTGCAAGCAAGTTGTAATTCGGATAGTTACATCAGGCGAAGAACGTCTTGCACACACAACCAGCAAAATAATTTCTCGGATAGTTACATCAGGCGAGAAATACTTTGCTCCCAACATTAGAGACATGCAGCAGCGGATTTGATCACATCGAGATCTTCTGAGGCTTCAAACACCAGGAGAAAAATAAACTCCCCCTCAAAACATAAACAACAGTGGAATTTGACATATTCAGCCTCACAAAGCACTCCCCCTCAATATCAAAACGTATGTTCCCCCTCAACTTCAGCATGCAACCACAAGAACAGTATCGGAGCAACAAGCACATCTTCTTCTTCCTTGTCCATAGAGCCAGAAAGTATCTTCCATGGATCTCACCCAGAAACAGAACAGGATGCCTGCTCTGATACCAATTGAAATTCCGGCGAGCTGGTAACAGATGTGGTATATGATGTTCCAACATCGTGCCAGCGTAAAACACAATGGACAATCTATAAAAAAAATAAATAGCAGAAGGTAAAGAACACAGTGATTTGATAACCCAGTTCGGCGCCAACCGCAACCTACATCTGGGGGATACCAATCCAGGAATGTAACCAATAATCAATAGCCCTAGACTGATGACAAAACCCTCAAGTTTATGCCCTTCCCATCTAGCAACTCCCCTATTGTTTACAACCTAGGGTCTTAGCCTAGATCTGAGATGCACCATCTCACTTCCTCTTCCTTGTAATCCTAACAAGGGTTCTGACCAACCTATCAAAGGTTTGGGTACATAAAACATGTGTGAAGACACTCTTCAAGAAAACTATACTCATGCGAGTATACCAAAAGCTTCTATACTCCGTACCTAAAGGTTTTGGAGTGCAAACTACTCTAGCTTCTTACCTAAAGGTTTGGAAGCAGATTACAATAACCTATGTCCTAAGCTTGCATCAAACGATACAAGAAAGGCTCATAAATCTAAAGCACAAGGCTTACATAGACACGAAACCCTAAAAGTCTACATTTTGATATATTGGTTTCGGTGTGTTAAACTAGGTCTTGAGTCTTCCTTATATAGCTGGTAACATGGGCTTCAGAAGATTTAATCCAAAAATATATTCAGCTCACAAATATAAAATAAAACCATATCTTTAAAAGATTTGATATGTTTTTAAAATAAATCTTCACAATAATTCCTAAACCAATCTTTAAATAAAAGATCTGTTTAGAAAATAAATCCTTTCTTAATGCACAAACAAAGGACTGAAGAAAGAGAAAAGATCTTCTCTTAAAATAAAAACGCGCATAAAAGATATGCCAGCTCGCATAAGCTCGCGCGCACACAGCAGGTTCCAATGTTGTAACATTTCATACCACATCCTGCATAACTAATTGTTTTACCAAAATACAGCCAACACAAAATAGTCAACAAACTCTATCTATTATTTCGTTTTTTTAAAAAAAATCCCTCAATTATTAGTAATAATAAATAATAGAATAATGATTTAAAAAGCCATCATGAGAAGACCAAAAGAAACAAGGAAAAAAAAATCAACGGGAAGAAAAAGTTAAGAGTTGACTAAGATATTTGTTGACGATTAGATCCTACCCCACGTGGATTACTTGAATGACGTTGAAATGTGGTGAGAGGTTAGGTTGTGACAGCATGGATTTGTAGAAAATAAGCAGACCATTGGTAGAGAATGAACGGAACCATGCGGTGAACGGCATAGTGACAGCTCCCGTTGCGTACGCTTCCAAGTTACTCCCCATTTCTTGATACCGTTCACATTGGGATCATCACCTCGTCTTCAATAAAATACTACAGTAATTGATATGAAGCGGATCGAGAAGAATGACTTAACTATTGAGTTGGTGAGATAACACTTCGTCGATCTCTTTCGAAGTTGAGGAGATATCTTCAAACATTCTTTATTTAAAGTTAGTGTTTTCAGTAAGAATGATTGAATGTTTTAGGGATAGAAGATGTATACCTTTTTAATGAGTCATGGTCGATTTATTTACAATCAGGTATTTACCGTCGAGTAATGATGTGGACAATGAATTGGAGGGGATGTGTTGGGCCATGAGTGAGGTTTATTGGATTGGATCGTCGATTAAGAACAATCACTAGTGACTTTGACGCAATATCTTTGTCCAAAATTTTAAAACATTGAGTTTATAGATTATTTTACTTTGAGACTCTGTCCATCGATCTATCACAGTCAAATTCTGATACCACTGTTGGGTCATAAGGAGGAGGCTCACATAGTTGGATCAAAACATTGGGTTAAAAGCAACCACACACACAAGTGACTTTAACACCGCATGCATCTTCACCCAAAATATGAAGATATCGAGTTTATGAGTTCTCTCACTTATTTTGTTGTTCAACTTCAACTCTTTCGTTTAGTTGGAAATAAAAAACTTCAACTCTTTCATTCAATACGAGATAATTTTAACTCATAATTGATATATCTCAACAAAATGTTATATTTTTAGAAAGAAGAGACGTTACGATCTTTGGAGAGATTCACAATAAACAGAGTCTTTGTGTTTCTGATGGATTAAGCCTTTGGCACAGTTTACTATTAAATTGGATATCCGGGCAATTAATACTTTGTTAGTATATTACATTTAGCGATTAATAGTAAAAAAATAATAATAGTATTCTATCTACTATTTTATTTTTCTTTTATATAAAAAGAGTGTCAAGTCCCAAAAAAAAAAAAAAAAAAACAAAAACATCTTAATCAAATATAGAGTAGACATCCCCGATAACCAACTAAAACAATAAATGTCTAATTTGAATTGAAGAAAATTCATAGATTATCATAATTCTACATCCATTACAACATATAATTGCTAATGTTTCCACACACATGTTTATCTCACGGTAAAAGTGACACTCTAACCCGGTAGCCCATTTCTACGAACAACTACTCCAACACTAACCACCACCTTGTGTTTCACAGAGTTAACCACCACATGATAGTTCACATGATAGTTCACATGAAGCTCTTATTTTGCGATGCAAATCTACAAAGAGGGTACCTGGGCTAGGGGCAATTGTGTGAGATGAAGACGTACTAGAAGTTACGGCGGCAAATGCCTAAAAATTCAATAGTTTCAATGACGTTAAGAGTGGTTGGATTTAGATTCTCTACATTCAAAAATTATATGTTTATCTATATTTAATTTATTTTTGAGGTTCACCTTGTCATTAATTACCATGCACAATACTATTTCTCATAACATATTTACATTTTACACTAAATATGGATGGATAACCATGTTTCGATCCCCGCAACTGCAATTGGGAAGAAGTTGAAACCACTTGATACCAGAACTGACTCCCGAACCATATTAAACTGGTGGTAAAAACAAAAAAATAAAAATATAAAAGGATGGATATAAGATTTTTAAATGTAAAAAATCTAAATCCATAATTGTTTGGACGAATTTTATTAAGTTGTTGTTATTTTCTTGTAGATTTAATATATTTTAAGTATGGAATTAATATGACATGAATATCCCAAAAAGAAAAAAATATGACATCAATATTTTAATAGTACATACAAAGTCAATTGTCGTTTGGTTCAACTAACGAGCCACTGTGAATGGATCAGTGACTTGATGAAATCGGTCATTGAGTTGAGTTTACACTTATTTCTCTGTGCAAAAACATAATGGTGTTCATATTTTAAAAATCATTGGTCCTCCCATTTTTTTAAAAATTAAATTTTGGTATTCATATTTCAAAAACAAGGTCTTGGTCTTCCAATTTAAATTTTTATTCTCTCATTTTATAATGTTGTTTATTCTTTTATGACGAGACAACATTTATTAAACATATTCATAGTGGTGCTAAACATATTTTTTGATAATGGCCTTTTTTTATAATTTCATTTGCAAGTCATAATGGTGCTAAAAATCACTAGGTTTGGTTTAATAGTGAAGGATTTAAATAATATATATGAGATTCTTGGTTCAATTTTCATTGATAATAACATAAAAAAATTATTATTATTATTGATTTCACACTTCAATATATATTTCTCAGAAAATCAATTTTCTTGATAAGCCCATAATCATATAAATTATACTTATACAAGTATTGTCACCTTTGTTTGCTTTTAGAAAACATCGAAACTTTGTACCAAATAGAAAAAGAAAACATAGAAACTAATAACGTCCTTCCTTGCTACTCTCCAAGTTGCTTGGAATAAAAGTTACTGGCTTGTTATTGTGGAATTAGATTCGGCGTTGAAAATTTCATTGATTAATAAAGGGTGCTTTCCTCCGAACCATTGTGCTTTTATCGTCTCCCCTATCAACTGCTTTAATTAAGATGAAGGATTGACATTTTGGATCCAGCGTTCCAAAATTTTGGGCGATTGAATCTTAAGTTTCAAAACTGAGCAGGGATAATTTCGCCAGTTTAAGAGATTTGAAAGCAATTGAGAAGGAAAAAAATAATAAGGCGCAAAGGCAATAAGACGCCGCAGGCGCCGTCCCGTGCGTATGCACGGGTATATACCTAGTTGAGAAGGAAAAAAAAGCGACTTTCATTTTCAAATATGCATATGTGGTCGATCCATTTTGAAATTTGGCCCAATGAGTAAATTAAGTTGGGTTGAACAACCCAATTTGACCACTCTAATCCATTCATAAGAGAAAAACTATTTGATGAAAAAATCATATCTTTTTTGGCAAACTTATAATTGTGAATAGCCTAACTTATTAATATCACCGTTCTTAAAGATAAGATTTTTTTAAATTTTTTTTTATCCATTTTCATAAAATTCTTTTTAAATTTTTAATCACATTAATTATTTTTTTACCAACATATTTAGATATTCCTAATTATTTTATATTTTTACTTTTTTTCCACAACTTACAATAAATACTATGATAAATAAATACTATGATAGGAACATAAATAAATTATCTTTGCTAAAAGATAAACTTGTAAAAACATTATTCACTATTAATAAATTTATTCCTACTAACAATTTTTTTAATCCTCGTAATTTAGTCAACAATATCCTATACTTATTTAGAGACAAAAGTAGTATATATGGACTTCACTACTCTTGATGATCTAGAATGCAAACAAAATTATCAAAGAAAGTTAATGTATTTCGTTTCAATTTTTATCAAAATATTAATTTTTTTATAAATTTTTCCTTATATTTTTCTTATAAGGCGAAGAGCATTTAGACTTCAGGGAAATTGTATACTGCATCTTCAATCTTCACCAATAAAAAAGTTGAAAAAACCTCAAAAACACACATTGATCATTACTTAGTCCACTAATCCTCCCTTCTATGTCACCAGTTCAGCATATATCAATATGCAGAAAGCAAAAGCCACAAATAAAGAAATCACAAGCATAGATTAAAGAAAAACCAAAAGAGGGAATATATTAAAGCAAAAAAAAGACTATAAAAGTAACACTTCAGCTATATATTCCTTATTTCCTAAACACTCTACCATAGTTATAGTTACTACAAAATTAAACCATATAGTTTTCTATACAATTAGATCCATTAATTAATAATAATACAATGTTATTGCTATTTACTCAAATCCTACTCTCATTACTCATAGTCACAACAAAATCTCAATCAAGCATATGCAGAACTTCTTGTGGTAACATTTCAATCAAATATCCATTTAGCATTGATGATGGTTGTGGAAGTCCATACTATAGACACATTCTGGCATGTTCCGATTCCGAAAAAAAAATCGAACTCCGAACACCTTCTGGTCGATATGAAGTTCGTAACATAACCTATGATGATCCTCACATTGTTGTAACTGATCCATTCATGTGGAAATGTTCGGACGGCGAAAATTTCCGACCGACGAGACCGTTTAGTTTAGACACTAGCACAAAATTGAAACTCTCTACACAAAATGAGTACATGTTTTTCAATTGTAGTGAAGAACATGTTATTATTCAACCAAAACCTATGTTTTGTGAACATTTTCCTGAACATTGTGATTCTTCTTGTGACAGTGCTAGTTATTTATGTAGACATTTACCAGGATGTTCTTTTTCTCTTACAAGTAGTTCTTGTTGTTCTTATTATCCAAAAGCAAGTGAATCTTTGAGATTAATGCTTAAGTATTGTACAAGTTATGCTAGTGTTTATTGGAGAGATGTTGGTTTTCCTCAACCTTATGATCAAGTACCTGAATATGGGATTAGAGTTGATTTTGATATACCTGTTACTACTAGTTGTCTTCAATGTCAGGATGAATTGAAAGGTGGTGGAACTTGTGGATTTGACACTGTGACACAGAGTTTTATGTGTTTGTGTAAAGATGGAAACTCCACAACTCATTGTAAAGGTATGTTCTAAATATTGTCTTATCTTATTGTATCATGTGTACTTAACTAAATCACTTAATTAAGTCATAATTACTTATAACTTGGTAAGTTATTCTAGGAAAACTAATCACATTCATATACTATTTTAGCATTTTGAAATAAGCTAAAAAGTAAAAATTGTATTCGAATAGAGATATGTTTTATGGTGGATCAGTACTTGAAAACTGTTTGAAATTTTAGTAGCGATCGATGTCAACCCCTAGAAATGGCATCTAAATGTCATTCTTTTTGTAATGTATTTATCAAACATCATGTCATCATCTAAATCGTTAGAACAAAGAGGGACGGTAAGGTTCTACTTTTAGAGAGCGGCGTTTTGAGTGAATTTTTAAGTACTGGTCTATAATATATCGACTAGGTCCACCGTATGAGTTGCCTTAAACACTAATATATGCATTTATGTATGGTAATGATTTAAACTAAAATGAATTTGGGTTTACCTTAAGTTAAATGGAAGAGTCTAATTGATTGGCTATTGTTTGTTTGGCAGATCAAGATATTGCACAGCACAATAGGAAGATCCATGTAATAGCAGGTAACAAAAATTAACTAATTTGCATTAAATAGACATGTTACTGAGATTAAAAATTAAGCTAATGTTTATTTTTGTGTATTGGAATTGTGACTTTCAGGGACAGTTACAGCATTTTCTGCTGCAGGGGCATTTGGAGCTGGAATTTGGTACTTGAAAAAATTGAGAGCTACAGCACCAGTCACATGTGGAGTTCAAAGCAATGATAATAGACTATTCTAAAAATAAAAAAAAAAAAATGATGTGAAAAAACTATACAAAGTTACATACTTATCTTTCTTTTTTGTTACTTCCTCCCTAAGCTATTGTATTTTATTTATATGTACAACAATTATACCAACCATATATATGCTTCTCAATTTTTCTGAGTTTCATATTGTAATGTGTACTAATGTAAATTAAGGTGTTAGAAGATTAATGGCTAAATTGCACTTTTGACCTCTTACTTTCACAAACTTGCGATTTTGGCCCTTAACTTTAGCCCATTTTGCAAAAGGGTGGCCTCCAATGATTTTGACCAAGTCAACGCACACGTGGATATTGGCTCACATGCCACGTCAGCAGATCTTGCCACATGTGCTGACGTGACATGTGAGCCACTGTCCACGTGACAATACATGTTGATGTGACATGTGAGTCATTATTGTCCATGTGTGCGTTGATTTGGTCAAAATCAATAGAGGGTTAGCTTTTGCAAAAAGGGCTAAAGTTAGGGGGTCAAAATCGCAAGTTTGTGAAAGTTATGGGGCCAAAAGTCAATTTAGCTGAGATTAGTAAATACTTATGTTAACTCTTCGAATTATGTACTCAATTCATTTTCACAACAAGCTCATAGTACATTGTAACATTGATATAAAATGACTGTAAAAATGAATAACAGAATTCTTGCAGGCTTCAAGACACAAACATCAAAATCATGAAAAAATAAGGACAAGCAAATGTTTGATGAAATTAACATGCTTTGTTAGCAATACAATCAAGAGGTCCTGCATTGAGTGTTAATAAAGGCACCATGGAAGCCTTAGCAGCAACAAAGTTTTGATCAGGTGAATATAATGGTGCACAACTTCCATAACCAGATGGCACAAAATAAGCACCATTTAAGAATTCATCCCCATAAGTCCTCCATTTCCAACTATTCCATTTTCCATCAGTTTCTCTCTTTGTAACCTGTCACATTTGAATAAACCATACTCAACTATATTTATATTATAAGCTGAAACCTTAGATTTGTTATTAAGTGTCTGTTTGGATGTGCATCACACTTGCCAAAATCGTGGCAAAAAACTAATATTGTAGCGTCTCAGAAATCATGCCGAGAGCAAAGGCAAACGTGCTTTTGAAGGTGTAAGACGTTCAACCGAATAAACCACTCCCTAAGTTTATAAAATTGATTTTATAATTTTTTTTTTCTGCTAAAATTGTTAGTTCAAAATTGCATGGTCCACAACTGCAATTGCGGTCACAACATAAAAGTTTTATAAGTTTCAACAATTGTGTCTAAACCATAACTACGACTATATCGATTGCATTTGCCTGTATTTTACCACAATATTAAGATTTATGACACGACCTTAATTTAGATTAATTTAAATTAATTTGTTTATTACCTGTTTTGCATCAGAATTTTTTGAAGCCATAAAGTAATTTCCTTGACTGAAAATGGTAGGGTCAGCACTGCCACCAATGGCATACATGAGCCACTCATCATATCGGTTGTTTACAACATGGGCATAACCAAATCTTACCCTGCATTTCATTTGTAATTAACCAAATAATTATACATAAAAATCCTAGTAAAAAAAGTATACAATTTTTTGAAGGAAAAAAAAAAGTATACATAAAAATTGTTATTGAATAATTTCACAAAATTAAGACTCTTAATTAATTAGTTACCTTGGCATTCTTTCTATTAGGCCACTGGCAAAGTAGTTGAAAGCAACTGTTACTTTCATTACTCTATCAGCACTGTAATCATCATTATGTCCTAGCAGCATAACCTGCAAAATAATAATATTTAGCTTAATTAGAATTTAGGTAAAACCCCTTCATCTATTTCATTTTATTTAAAACTATCACAATCAATTAAAATATTCATGAATTTGTTAAATTGTGTTGAAGATTTTATTAATACACAAAATCTTTCAAATTTCATCATTTTTTAGATGTTTATAATTTTCAAAATTATTTCATATCTCAACTCCATCACCAAGCCTCAATTATTTTAATAAAAAAATATTTTAAATTTTTTAGTTCAAGAAAATTGATGGTAGAATTATATTTGTCAAACTTTTAAAATTGAGATACTTAACTTGTAAAAAAAGTAAAAGTGTTAAGGGGGTCAAATTTGTAAATTTATTAAATTAGAGGACTAAAAGCATAATTAAGCCCAAATTATATATCTAGTAAATAGTCTATTAATTTTTTCTGTTAAAAAGTGTATTAATAATTCATTACCAAATATTGAAAATAATAATAATTTTGGTCTCTGAATTCATGAATTCCCGCCATTATAGTCCTTAAATGTATCGAAATTATAAATACACCGTTAATGTCTCTTATGCTAGTACGAAACATGAACCAATATAACAACAATTTATACTTCGAAAAATCAAAACGGTGGTTTTCCCCGCAAAAATCGGAAGAACAAAGAGAAGAGAGATTATATTTGCTTACTTTGTCATGTTGGGTGAAGTAACTATTTGAAATAGTGACAAGAGTTGAAGCATGAGTAACATCAGTAAGACCATCAGCACATCTTGCCAAAAAGCAATGATCAATCCAAACATTAGAAGAAGCAAAAACACTAATACCATCACCATCACACCCTTCACGATAACCAACATGTTCATTACTACTCCTAACTAAACCAGCCTCACCCGGTTTACAATCATGAATACTAATTCCATGCACAATCACATGACTCACACCTTGTATTGTAATACAAGGTCCATTTCCAATTTCAACTTTAACACCTCTACCATCAATTGTTTTGTAACTATTTACAATAAGCTCATTTTTTAGCTTAATAAACATGTCATTTGCAAATGTTATCCAAAGTGGTTCCGTTTGGATTGCGCCGTAACGTAGTGTACCTTGTTTTGGGTTTATTGGGTTGTCAGAAGGATCAGTTACTTCATATATTTCACCGTATTTTCCACCTATCGCGTTTTTACCAAACCCGATTGCGCAATCCGCTAATGATTGACGATTTGATGCCCAATTTGAATTTTTTCGCCAACATGAATCAATTGTGTTCATAATATCAACATTTTGTGGTGTGTTACTATTGGGAATGTTGTTGTAGCTTGGTGTTGGAATATTATCTAATAGGTCATTGTTATGAACTTTTTTAGAATCTGAATTAGCTAATGTAGGTATAACTAAACATAATGTGATGACAAACAAGAGGAGAATAATAAAATTGATTAAAGTGGCCATTGTTTGTTGGTTTGAGACATTAACAAACGGTTGAAGAAGTTAAATATATATTAGTATAAAGTTTTATTTAACGAAGGTTAGAAGGTGGAGCACACGATTCATGAATCATGAGGTTAATCATCATCAAGAATTGGTGTACATTCATTGGAAAATTTCAAAGACGTGGTTGCACGGTTGAGATAATTGTAATCTATATATTTTGTCTATTACAATGGTTATGTTAAACGGGGAAATATAGTATTATTATTTAGTAGTGGGTAACCTTGAATTTAATCATGCACACCAACAAAAAGTTACCGGACATCCTTCATAAACATATATTTTTCTTGTTAAAAATATAATTTGATTATATTATATATTTATAAGCATGATTGTCAAAATCGCATGTTAACACGTAAACTCGTCGTAGTTTACGTTTCTAGGTATGAAAAACGGGTTAACTCGCATGTAAACTCGATTTTTTGTAAACTCGTGGAAAAAACGAGCTTAACTGAGTTAACTCGGTGTGAAAATGTTAAAATCGGGTGAACTCGAGCGAGTTTACTTGTTTTCCCAAATTTACCTTTTCAAAATTTTCTGGTCCAATTTTAATTTTTTGGCCCATTAGACACATTTCGCTATACATTTTGAAAAGAAAAAAAAAAAGCCACTAAGAATTTGTTTAGAAGCTGAAATGTTCTTTTAAGCAATTCTTTAACTCCATCTTTAATTAGTTTGGATTGTGGTCCTAATATTGAAGATCCTTTATCATCCGGAGAAGAATTTGATGATGTTAAAGATGAATACAGTGATGAAGATGATGTTGTAGCCTTTTAGGAGAATATAATTAAGTTAGAAATCTATGAATCTTCTTATTTTGATGCAAGTTTATGGACATGATGCTATTTATATGAATATTTGGTCTATTTTGGCTTTATAATTAAGTTCATTTTTTGAAATATTAACATTTTTATATTATTAAATTAGTATTTATGTCATATACTTAATAATTTTAATATTATTTTAATTTTAGGTAAACTCGCACGAGTTTACGATTCGAGTTTACGTGTCTAGTTTACCTATGCAAAACGAGTTAAGGTAAAAACTCGATTCTGATAACCTTGTTTATAAGTGTATATGTTAAAGGGGATACATTTACATTAAAAAATAAATAAAATCAAGATTTTGTATTTCTTTTTTTTAATTCCAACCCACTTACCCGCCATATCAAAGGTTTTGGCCATTTCAAGCTTTATGCCAACAAAGCTCTTCTTACCTTTCTTGATTTTATTGTGAGGATGAAAAGTCTCAAAAACATGTACTAGAAAGAAGAATGATCATGTGACACTAGTGTAAAAAATACTTTTCACATCAGATGAAAAGACTTTTCACATTGGTATTGAAACCGATATGTAAACACAGATGACGTGGTAAATTTAGCACTTTTAATATCGGCTACAGCCACAATGTGATATGTGTGTTTTCACGTCGGTGTCATTTTTAACTGATGTGATATCCTTTTACATAACATATTTAGTCCATTGTTGATGTTAAAAGTTAAAGCCCATCAGTCTAATGTGTTTGGTTGGGTGGAAAGAAAGGGGAGAGGAAAGAAAACACGAAAATCGATGAATGAATTTGGATTAAGGTGATTAATTTAAGTTCCTTCATCGATTCCTGTGTTTTTTCTCTCTTATTTCTTTCCATCCAACCAAACACATGTGTTCCACTAGTTCAAGATTCAATTGGTCGGACCGAAGTTTAATCGGGTATATAACCATTTTTAATTAAGTTTAGATTTTTAAATAATATATAATAATAATAATAAACAAAAATTACATGAAATTTATAATTTCATACAATTTTTTTTAAGTAAACATTTCATAGTATTAAAAAGTATAATTTACACAAATATATATTAAAAGTACTTATACTTATAAAAAAATTAGAATCATGGTCTAATTTTACTAATGATTATTTATGAAGAAATAAGTATAATTTATTTAGGGCTCGTTTGAATTAGCTTAATTTTGAGCTTATGGAAACAACTTATGCAATATAAATTAGGTTTTATGCTATTTATAATTCACACTAATGAAAATTGTATTTTTATAAGTTATTTTATCATAAACTACTTTGACAAATTTATAATAATACATAAAAATTACATAAGCTGTGTGAATAAGCTCAAAAATAAGCTAATCCAAACTTTAGTTTTATTGATATTTTAAAATTATATATATAGAATGTATAAAAAATATACAAAAAATAATAATATGTGACAAAGGAACAATACAACACATGACTCCCCATATTTCAACAGCAAAACATAGTATACATTAGTCGACAAATTAAATGGGTCAAGTTTATCATAATTAAATAGTTTTATATTGAAAATATAAAAACAACCATAATACAATATTTAGTCGTCGTTCATTCTTAAGATTACATTAGGATCTTTCTCTATGCCAACAATATCGTTGTTGTTTGTTTTATCCTTCTACTTTATGTGTTTGTTTTTTCCTACTCCAAGACAAAAAGCAAAACGCGGTTCAACGTGTGAACCTGATCCAACTGCCAATTTACTTCGATTTTCCTAGCTTTTGTCCGATTTTCTGCTTAATATTCCAGTTTTGGGTGGTTTTCGAGCCTACCCGGATCGGTCACTGATCAGATTTTCGGTTTAATCGGTTGAATCGACCGATTTAGTTTTAATTACCTTGCTACCAAGAATAAATGCACTGCAATGCAAATTAATTATGGTACAAATTAATTATATTAGAGAGATTTTAATCTATTTTGCATTTAGTGATTATAATGACATTACAAAGGGAGATAATCTAAAGTGTGTAGGATACTTATAATACAAAAAATATAGTTGACAAGCAATCAAGGACATAGTTATGGTGTCTGTGAACAAGTTTGTAATATAAGAATTATTATAACCATGTTGTTAAAATTTCGTTTTAAAGGGTTAATAGGCTTTTACCCCCCTGCAAAGTAGGCGAATTTTGCGTTACCCCCCTGGAATTTTTTTCTTTGAGATTACCCCCTTGCAAAATTCATTTTTTTGATTTACCCCCCTTTTGCTGACGTGGCAGGAAAAAAAAACATAATAACCGATTTAAAAGCAACACTTTTTAAATCGGTTGAACAAAATAACCGATTTAAAAAGTGCATCCAAGGGGGTAAATAAAAAAAATGAATTTTGCAGGGGGGTAATCTCAAAGAAAAAAATTCCAGGGGGTAACGCAAAATTCACCTACTTTGCAGGGGGTAAAGACCTATTAACCCCATTTTAAATCGTAAACTCTATGAATTTTACGTGTTTAAGAATTATTTTTATGCTAAAATCGGATTTAAAATCATTTTGAGTAAAATTGGATGGCAAAACGAGTTTCTACAATTTAACTTCTTATAAATTCAATAAAATCTCTTAAACTCACATATTTTCGCCTATAGATTCAAAAACTTAATTCTTTTAATTAATTCAAAAGTTCAATTTTATCATATTAATAATAAATATAATATCATGTGTTGAGGGACACTTAATATTTTATAATAGTATATTTTAATAATAATAGGAGTAACAATTATTTACACTTGTGATTATTTTTTATAATAGTATACTTTTATGTTCTTTTTTATATGCAAAAGCTCATGGTTGAATAATTGATTATTTGGTCTATATTATAGATCAAATGCATTAATTATTCATTTTAAGAAAAGGGGACGGTGGAACGGAGCGGG
This sequence comes from Trifolium repens, assembly GCA_030408175.1. NCBI lineage: Eukaryota > Viridiplantae > Streptophyta > Magnoliopsida > Fabales > Fabaceae > Trifolium > Trifolium repens. Next base: position 8,291,994 of record CP125839.1, read on the forward strand.
TAATTTAAGAGTTAGACAAATAATAATTTTTAGTATCCGTGTGTTCATAATAATGTCTCTTATAAAAGTGAGAAACAAAACAAGTCAGTAATTATATTTTGATAAACTAATATAATATAGCAAAATCTTATGCGATTATTTAAATATAATATTTTTTTTGTAGACAGACGAAATGACGTCCAACCTATCAATTTTAACATTTCTACCAGTTGGGCTAAAATTTAGGGACATTTAAATATATTTGTGAACATTTAAATATATTTTTTCTATAGAGATATTTAAATATAATAAGTTATTTGATAAATAATAGATACATATATATTGTAAAAAAAAATACCGTAATATAATTGGGGTTTCTTAAAAATAAAATAAAACAATGGGGGTTAAAATATATAATCACTTTGTATTTCAATCCTATATAATATTCAATCTCATATGACATACATGATTCAAAGTGTCGTATTTAATACGTGAAAAAAGGAGAAAGGTATTATTTCTTTACAAAATATATTGATAGACATATAATTATTGTGTTTTTTTTTAATTGCGTTATTTATTATTGAATTGCATGATTGTAGTCATATTTAACTAATGAGAATGAAAGAAAATCAATAAGTGTTAATTATTTGAAATTTATTTTTTTAATTTAAAATTATTCATATATTAATTTTATCATATTTTTGTTAATTAATATTTATAACACTTAAATTTCTAAATTAGAAATACAATTATTAATTTTAAAATATGTTCAAAATTTAATTAGCCAAAACATATATTTTATATATGTTTATTATAATATGAGATAAACGTACGAGTTGAATCTACGTTTCAATTTTGCTTAGCCATAACGAATTGACGCAAAAACTAAATTCTAACTACCTTGATAACCAAAATATAGAGCTCAAGTGGTTAATGAGATTCTCCTAATACAAATTGTTTAGAATAATCCAATTTTGATTCCTAGTGGAAATAATTTTTGATCAGACTTTACTTACCTCGTAGTCGAATATGAATTACCAGAGCCCCTTCCAAAGGAACTAGAAGGTTAATTTCATATATTGTAAATAAATATAAATATAAGGATCAATATTATTTCTCCTACTTTCAATGAGAGCATTAATTAAGTTATTATACACCAGTACTACTCTCCTTAATTATAAGAACCTTTTACAAAACAAAAAGTCCCTAAATATATGACTACCCTTGCGTCAAAAAAAAAAAAAATATGACTACCCTTTATAAATTTTTAGATGCATTTATTACTCTTTTTCCAAATATATCTCTCATTGATACCATTAATTTGCATTGAAATATGAAAAAACAATATTGAATACATTTAATATAAAGGGTAATTTAGTAATAATCATATACAATTCAAACAAATTTATTACTCTAACAGCTTTCCTTAATACCCGTATTTTTTTTATAAATGTTCCTATATTTAAGGACAGAGGGAGTATATAAGGAATCGTGAAATACTTAACATTGACCGCACCACATTGACCGCAATCTGTACCGCATCATACATAATAGGCGAAATCGTGAAATACTTAACATGGCCTTAATTAAGTTTACCGCTATTTAAAATCATGCATACTTTATAGTTAATAATATATTACCACTACATCTCTACTAATAAACCTGTACTAATAATAATAGGAAAACCTACAAAAATGAACAATATTAAAACAGAGTATAGTGCAAAAGTATTGGAATAACAACTCTTTTATTTAGTTCATAAATAACCAGTAACACATATTTTGCTTAAATAATAACAGTGCCAAACAAAAACAAATAGGCTATATAAATCAATGTAAATTAAAATCAAATAAATCTTAGTATGGCTGCATTATTTGTCACACTACTATATATACTCCTCTTAATCCATTAATAATTTCAAATTCTTCTAGGCATAGCTGCACATTCCATAAACACAAGAACCTCTATTGTCACACTTGTTACCACATTTCCCACAATGTTTCTCATTACTCCTAGGATTCACACATTTACCATCACAACATATCTTAGGAAAGCTACATTTCTTTCCACACCTTCCACAATTAAACATGTCTCTGGTAAAATTGACACATTTGTTGTTGCAACAATCAGGGCCAGCACTACCTTTTACAAGACAAACTTTGGGGTATTTGTCACATGTCAGAGATACTCTGTTTTGTTTTCTTGAAAGGAAGAAGTGACTTGTTCCTTGATGAGAAGAATTTGGCTCTTCCATTTCAGAAGATGTAGCTGATGATAGTGTAATAGCTAAAGCCATAATTAGAAAGGATACAAGGAAAAGGGTCTTCATGGAATTCATTTTTTGTGTTTGTATAAGTAAAAGTAGTAGTAATAGATGGATATGTTTTGAATGAGAAGAATAAAAGATGGTAGATGATATTTATAGAAGAAAGGAGGTTGATGGATATTTGATATAGTTTGCAATTTCATGCATGAGATAATATTAGAGTTAGTGGGGTGGTCCAAATCAGTGTGGTTGAATTGATTATGTAAACCAAGTTAGGCTTGTTTGGCAAGAAATATACTTGATAAGTTGAAAATGAGAAGGAAATTCAAATAAGGTTTACAAGTGTTAGAATAGGAGTATGTTAAGCCAGGTCGCATGTAAGACCATCTACAATGGTTTTTACATTCAACATCTTCCACATCATTTTCTCTTTCTTCCACCTATTCATTCAACACCCATTCAACTTTTACCCTATCCAATGGTTTTTATTCAACACCCTACCCCACCACTTTTTATTTCATATTCTTATTTAAATTTTTATTTTTATTTTTATGATTAGATAAAAATACAATTATCGATTAAAATTAAATTAAAATTATACGATACAAATCATCGATTAAAATTAAATTAAACTCCCGATTACAATTATAATAAAACTTAATTTAAAATACGACACACAAGTAATTAGTACGATACAAATAATTTAAAATGCAATACAACACACAAACAACGTAAGAAATACAATACAAATCATCTTCAACCACGTCTTATTCCAACGTAATTGAGATTTTGATAATAGTTGGGAATTTGATAATTGTTGGGAGTATTTGAAGAATTTTGGGTGTTGAAATGATTATTGGGACCCATTTCACTAAACAAAGACTAAAACTTAAAAATAAAGACTAATAGAAAGATAATAATAAGATTAACAGAGTGAAAAATGTGGTTTTTTTTTGTGTCCAAATCAAATGAACCAAGTCTCTATTTATAGAGAGAAAAAAATCATGAATTTTGGTATTAAGTCTTAGTTTGGTAAAAAGAATTAATGTAGAGGGGTTTAGCTTTGGTGGTGCAAGGAGTTGCAACAACTGTCGAGTGTCGATTGCAAGAGTTAGGAAACTCTTAGTCGGTGAGTCTGTTGGGATGCGAGTCGGTGGAGTAGCAGCAACTGTGAGGGACGATGGTCTCCCCGGTCCGTGGGCTATGTAACATCAGTTCCAATAATTTTTTTAGATAGTAGAAGTGCACCAAGTTTGAGATGTGTCTCTTAGAACATCTTCAATCTTTTGTCATAGCTCACATGAATAATATTTTGTTCGATATCTGTTAGAACATTTGTTGGAGGTTCGCTGCAAATTCTTGAACAAAAGAAGATGATGAAGAACATGATGATCATTGCACATAAATTCCAAAGCGTGTGTATCACACTAAGCTTCAGGTTCGATTCGCCCCCACCAGTTTATGTAAACCGGATGCAAATGGGTTAACCGGCGAATCCCCTTCAGGATACTTTGGAAACCTTGATATGGTTTGCACACTCACATCAAGCATATCGATCAATGATAGTTTACAGAATAAAGTTTCTTCGATTCCTCTTGTGCACTAGAGAAATGAAGAAATGATTTAGATAATTTAGGCAGAAATTCTGATTCATGAAACTCATGATTTTCTGATGTTATTATTCTTTTTATGCCTCCTAAGTGTCTCTATTTATAGAGAAACTTATGCCAAATGGTGAAGGGTCATAACCTTTAAAAGGTTTTCAAAATTCAAATTTGAATTTCAAATTAACCATTCCAACCTTTCAAATATATTTTGGAAATTCTCCAACAATCCCCCACCATTTTCAAAATATATCTAAATCCATTATTCTGGAAATCTCATGGTTTCAGATAAAGGTATCTCACGATTTGAACCATTACTTAGTAAGTTAAGTTTCCACTCATCCCCGAATAGATTGGTAGACAAGCTTTGAACCAATTATTCATCAGAACAAGTGTGCATAACTCACACATGAAATCTCGGTACCATTGATCGAATTATCAAAATGACACTTTTGTTAAGGTCTTGTGTCTCATATCCTTTTCATGAGAATTTAAGAGTCAAGCCCTTGAACTCTATGAAGCGGCCCCACTTCATTCTCATATAGGTAGACTATATCATTAATGCACCCATAATTATGCATTTAAGCAAATATATGCTATATGTCTATTAAGAGGAAAACCTCATCCTACCACTTTGTTCTTATGGTCCAAGTACTTTTACTCCTTGGGATGTATTAATTATTGTCAAGTACTTCAATCACTCTAATAGTGTACTTTCATCATTGAACTCAAGACTTGGTGTTATTCAAGTGTGAGTTGAGTTTCCACCATTGGTGATCAATTGTATATGGGCTTGTATCACATCCCTAGTGATGTCTTCGATGACTTAACCATCATATCCGAAAACATCATATCATTGTCAATCCTTTCGTCAAAGAATTGCAAGATTTTTCAACTTTATAACTTTGAATATTCAATCAACCACATAGCTATGCATTTTACAAACTTTGAATATTCCGTATACATTCTTGATAGTTTTAACTCACTATCACAAAACCATTACACTTTTGTCATTTGATTATATTGTGTCATATGCACAATACATTCTTGATAGTTTTAACCCACTATCACAAAATCATTACACTTTTGTCATTTGATTATATTGTGTCATATGCACAATCCTTATGTCTTTCTCCTGTTTTGCTATTACATATATAATCATTTCAATTTTGAAATTCCAATTCCACTTGAATGTATCTAAGATACCATACATTCAATGCATCAGATATGTATAGCACAAACAAACATGATCATAAAGATTTGTCATGACCAACTTTCATTTCATAAGATCGATTATACATGTAAGTTATATACCCCACATGAACTTAAAAATAATACTTTAGAATTATTTCAATTTTATTATAAGAAACCTTTTCATGATAGTTATCATATAACTAATACATGTATCATAAATTTTAAATCTCAAAAGCAAGTTTCATGTATCATATGTTCTATGGTAAATTCAAATAATCATCATATTAAAAAAAACAAACAATGATTGAAATCATTAACATTTCCAATAACTTAATTCTTCTATGAACAATTATCAACTTACAATAATTGAAAACATACTCAGATCATTTTTAATATCAATAAGCAAGAAATCAACAACAACTTTCATATTATCATGCACATATAATATGAGATCATCACAATTCTAAATTTAAAAACTTCTTGCACAAAATAATAATATCACACAAAAATATGCATTTTCATATTCATGACAAGTCATATATACTCCTTTTATTTTAGAATAAGATAACATAAAAATTTGTCTCATAATCAAACTCATTCATACTTGTCAAAATTCACATACTTTCATGCATATCAAATATCAATACAAATAAAATGTGTACCTTTCACCATAATTAATCATATATGTAAATGTGTGTTCATTTCTCTTTCAATAATATTTGCCAAAATCAACATCAAAATTGATCATAGAATAATTTCAGTCATAATCGTTCACGAACCGATGTAATTTATCACACCAAATGACACACCGCTTTCTCCAAAAACAGATAGCTTCAACTTCAAGTATGAAAAACATTTGGTTCATACTTTTACATGTGTCCGTCAATTACATTGGGGCATTAGCAATTTGATAAGGCACCAAAACTTGAAACCTTCTCATGAAAACTGTCTCTATTTCAACAAAAATAGTAACATTATGAATCAAAATTGTTTAACTACACCGTGCACTTCAGACAATAATAAATAGAATATACTCATGCATTGATCATAATTCTGTAACGATATTATGCGTGAACTTTAAAACCATATATAAATAAGAAGGACAAAGATACTTATCTTTTGAATCATATATCTTTAATTTTAGGAAGCCAAAAATCATCGATCTTCTTTGAAGTTGTAGAATAAATCATAAATCGAACCTAAAGATTGTTAGAACATTTGTTGGGGGTCCGCTGCAAATTCTTGAACAAAAGAAGATGATGAAGAACATGATGATCATTGCACATAAATTCCAAAGCGTGTGTATCACACTAAGCTTCAGGTTCGATTCGCCCCCACCAATTTATGTAAACCGGATGCAAATGGGTTAACCGGCGAATCCCCTTCAGGATACTTTGGAAACCTTGATATGGTTTGCACACTCACATCAAGCATATCGATCAATGATAGTTTACAGAATAAAGTTTCTTCGATTCCTCTTGTGCACTAGAGAAATGAAGAAATGATTTAGATAATTTAGGCAGAAATTCTGATTCATGAAACTCATGATTTTCTGATGTTATTATTCTTTTTATGCCTCCTAAGTGTCTCTATTTATAGAGAAACTTATGCCAAATGGTGAAGGGTCATAACCTTTAAAAGGTTTTCAAAATTCAAATTTGAATTTCAAATTAACCATTCCAACCTTTCAAATATATTTTGGAAATTCTCCAACAATATCTCCCAATTATTGAGAGAGAAGACCTAATGCTCCTTAAAGATCTATAATGGGATAAACTGTTGGTTTTGAAAATGTGATTTTTTTTTAAAGCGATTGTAGATTGTAGTGGATCAAAGTAGAACCACGGATATAAGATCTCAAAAATTGGGCGATATTTTAGATATTGTTCTAGTATTTTAAATAATTCAACAAAATCTAATGTAAATTGAATCAAAACAGGGGGAAACCAAATCTAATATGATTATAGAGCTATTCTTACATAGGCACAACACATTTAGACATAAATTTAGGCGCACACACATAAATTTAAAAAATTAAAAAAAAAATATCACATCAATCCAGTGTTTTAAAAACCGGACCGAACCGGCCGGTCGGACCGCGAATCGGAGGGGTGACCGGTCTGGTTCGAATGTTGGATCGGCCATGCAGTTAGACCGGTGTGAACCGCTCAAAACTGGAAAAACCGGTGAACCGGCGGTTTGATTGCACGCGTTTTTTTTTCAACTAAAAGTCTCAAAACGACATCATTTTGGATTTTTATTTTAAAAAAAATAGAAGAAACAAAAGAAATAAAATAGAGCCCAACATTGAAACAACTATGGCTCCTTGGATTTAAATTCATTAGACACTTTGTTATTCTGTTTATGTTGCAATTAAATTTTGTTTAAAACTTTTTTGAATTTGTATTTTGTACTGTACTATTTTATTGTGTGACGACAACATTTAAGATTTGAATTTAAGAACTTATGATATTATGGAATTTTTGAGTTTTTCAAATTTTTTAGGTGTCATGTCATGATTTTTTAGAGACTAAATCATCCGATTCGACCGGTTTAATACCTATATAGTTGTATTATAGACACTGGTTTGTTCCACCGGTTTATCCGGTTATACCCGGTTTAGTCATGCCGTTCGACCAGTGACCCGGTGGTTTGACCAATGAACCAGTAACCCAGTATCCTCACCGGTTCGATGTCCGGTCCGGTTTTTAAAACATTGCATCAATCAATATCACTTTATTCATTTTTTTCTTTAATTTTTATCCCTCATTATGAGTATGCCTAAACTATATTTATTTGGGTTTGTGCCCATATTTGAATTTCTCTATGATTATAAGCTTGAAGGGCCGCACTGAGAAGGGGTCAGTGCCAAATAAAATCTGGCAAATTCAAACCGAATACGGCTAATTAAATTATCAGCTAAACGTCCCGTGAGCTTAGCTCAGTTGGTTGGACATTGCATTATATATGCAGGGGGTCGAGGTTCGAACCCCGCTCATCCCACTTATTCACCTTAAGGGAGGAATTTCTAGCCATTAGGCTACCAGACCGAAAAAAAATTTATCAGCTAAACTATTACCCTCCTTGAAAATGTGAGACTTTAGAAATAAACATAAACAAAGGTGGATTATTATTTTTTAAATTAATTAGTTAATACTTAATTTTATTCTTTTGGTACAAAGTTTAATCCATATTTTTAATCAATGACAAACTCAGTCAAAATAGACCTTTCATTCAAATATTTTCATAAATTAAGTATAAAACTATGTTTATATATTCAATATATAGTTATTTAAGAATAAAAATATAAAAAGAAATAAAACTAAACCTATATATAAATTTTTAAATGTTTTTTCTTTGTGTGTACAATGTTGTACTGAATATTGCACCAACTAAAAAAATCATTGAATCACATTACATTAAGATTCAAGTAAAAATTAAACCGTCTCAAACCATTATAGAACCACCATTGAGGAGATTGATGTCCAGTAGGAAATCTTCCACCATAGCTGACATATTTGGTATCAAAATGTCATCATCGTTATTAGAGCTTTCAATAAAATCTGTTTCGGAATAAGGGATTTCTAATTCACCAAGAAAAATCTTAGCATTTCTTCTCTCCGGCTCATCATGTTGTAACATCATTTTGTTATATGAATCTAATTTTTGAACATTTTGCGACGATCCAGCTTCGCTGACAACATGTGATTGACTCTCATTAAGTTCGATTTCCGAATTAGTTATTTTTAAATGACCGTCGATAACTTGAGCATTGTTACTCTCCGATTGATCAAACTGTACCATCACCACATTAGGATAACGCAAGTTTTCAGAGTTTTGGGATGATCCAGCTTGTCCGACAACAGGTAATCCAGCCTCTGATGACTTGTTTCGAGCGGTCCCATTATCAGAGTTTTGTTTAACTTCTGGTTTTGGGTGATTGTGCTTTCCTCGATATGTTACAACATAAGTGTTCTCTTCAGTTTCACTTTTTTCAGATTGTTTTCTAGCTGGACAATCTTTGAAACTGCTACATTTGTAGTAGCTCCTAAAAAATCATAACATTTTAATAGTTAAAACCATATCATTGTTTTTAATGGTGAAATAACAAAAAATGATGTGAAAGTTAGAGTTTTGAATGTGTGAAAACCTTAAATGTGGTGACCCTTTAATGGGTTTTCGTCCATATTTTTTCCATCGCCACTTATCTTCTGAAAGTTTATCCTCCTTCACATGGCACACTGATGTCACATGATTTTTATTTTTTCTGTAAGAAAAGAAAGGTAAGATGATTTTATTTCACAAAGAGTTAAGTAAACATGCATGTTTGAATAATTTTGACATAATGAAATTAGTGTTTAACTAAATTATATTAAACCATAAGAATAATTCGTTTACCTTTTTCTTGATTGGCGTTTTGGTTGTTGTCGATGTGCATGGGTGATGGTTGGGGTGCTGATAGTAGTTGTCGGGGTAGTGAAGGTGGTGGGAGGAGTGATGGCAGACATGGTCAAAGTAGTTCTTAGGGTTGGGATAGAGGTGGTGGGATTCAATTTGGACATAAAACTATTTTTTTCGGTAAACTTATTTGGTTGCATTTGATGTTGTTTGATGGATGTTGGAAAATCAAAAAAGCTAGAATTTTGATTGGATATTTGAACGTTAGTGTGGGTTGGGAAAGTGGTGGTGGTGAGGGAAGAGGTTGCGGTTGTAATAGTGATTGAGATACTGGTAGTAGTGGGGATATGGGTGGTGGAATTGAAATTGACCCTTAATTTGTTCAGATTTGTGAAGTTATTTGGTTTATGTGAGGTAAAAGAATTTGAACTATTTTCTTGGTTCAAAGTAAAATCAGGAAAACAAGATGGTGTTGTGTTTATAAGGGATACAAGGCTATTTGTGGTCGTTGTGGTGACCATGGTGGCTAGGTTTTGAGGTGGAGTTTCACAAAAGGTGGAAGGATTAGTAAAGGTGGGAACTTTGCAGCGACGCACAATAGAAGATAGATCCCAATCATTTTCCATTGTGTGTTTATTTGCAATCGGGCTAATTTCTTGGTTAAAAATAAAATCTTCAAAGCAAGATGGTGAGGTGTTTATAGGGGATATAATACTATTGGTGGTGGAGGTGATGGTGGTGGTTAGGTTTTGAGGTGGAGTTTCACAAATGGTGGAAGGATTAGTAAAGGTGGTAACTTTGTAGCGACGGACAATAGAAGATAGATCCCAATCATTTTCCATTGTGTGTGTTGTTGCAATTGGGCTATTTTCTTGGTTAAAAATAAAATCTTCAAAGCAAGATGGTGTGGTGTTTATACGGGATATAATACTATTGGTGGTGGATAGATTTTGAGGTGAAGTTTCACAAAAGGTGGAAGAATTAGTAAAAGTGGTAGCTTTGCAGCTACGCACAATAGAAGAGAGGTCCCAATTATTTTCCATTGTGTGTGTATTTGTACAATAGATGAAAAGAATGTTCAATGGTTCACTTCTGAAACACAAACTTTGTTGAATAGATTGTAGAGAGTGATAGTCTCAAGAGAGATGGTGAAACTAGAGGCTAATAAACAATTTTGGTTTTTTTTTTTTGTGAACTAAAAGAACTGTATTAATAAGATATCGAGGAGAGAGAGAGAGAGAGAGAGAGAGAGAGAATAATTTATACTCACTCCGGTCTTAACTATAAGCAAATTTTTACTTTTTAGATTCATTGAATAACTAATGTATCTGGTCTATGATTAAGGCCAAATACATTAGTTATCCAATAAATCTAAAAGGAAGAAATTTGCTTATAATTAAGGCCGGAGGAAGTATGAAACAAATGACTTTTTTCAATAAAATACAAAGGTGATTGATATTTCCAATTTCCAAAGACAATAGTAAATGGGATTGATTTTTTTTTTTTTTTTTTATGAAAAACACAAAGGTGAATAATTTATTTTCTTGCCTAAAATAAAATGATTTTTTTCTCACGATTTTCGGTTTCTTTCATCATGTTTTCAAGGATTATTTCTAGGAACTCATGTCGAAAAGTCAAAAAGTCAAACAAAACTCTTTTTTTCTTTTTGGTTTTCACCACCAGTTTAGTCTGGTTTGGAGGTCAGTTATGACATCAAGTGGTTTCAACCCCCTCTCGATCGCAGTCGCGGGGGATCGAACCACGGTCCACCCTACCAAGTTCAACGACAATCACCACTGAACCAACTAACAATTGGTAAACAAAACTCATTTTTTCGTTTTCAAACAAATTAAAAATATGAGCCAATGACCACTTACTGCGGATTGTCGAATCATGCGTTCTACAGGACATACTTTCCATTTGTGCCACAAACCTAAATTTTGTGATTCATTTCAAAATATCAGTTTCATAAATTAATGCACAAATTAAATGAGATTTGTAATAATTCTAAATATTAAATTCATTCTTTTTTTTTTTTAAGTAGCCTAGTGGCTAGAAATTCCACCTTTAAAGTGGATAAGTGAGATGACCGGAGTTTGAACCCCAACCCCCTGCATATATAATGCAATGTCCAACCAACTGAGATAAGCTCACGAGACATATTAAGTCCATTCTTATCACTATGAATTGATTTTATGTTTTTTTTTAAAAAAAACACCAGAGCAATATATTTATATTATCTGTCTAGAAGAACCATGTTTTACTATTAAAAAATATTATATAAATCACAAAACTCATTCAAGGTCTTCACATGTTATTGAGATCCATCAAGATTAATGATATATATGTTTTTTATTGAACACCATTAATTTTGATGGTTCTCAATAACATATCAAATTATTTTAGATTTATGAAATTGTTTTGCATGGATGATCTATATAATATAAAATCTTAATACAACGGTGAATTTTGAAAGTTTGTATTCGTTAAAATGTTATTGAGCGGTGTACATTACTCGTGATGTTACACCGGTGTGATTTGATATATATAAATATATATATATATATATACATTAAAATATAAAAAATATAATTAATACTCCTTTCGTCCTAAAACTTTTTGGTCTTTTTAGAGTTTTGCACATGTATAAAAAAATAATATTGATCAGTTAAGTTAATTTTGCCTTTACTTTATTAAGAGAAAGTTAATTTAATGAATGCTTTAGTTTTTATAAGAATACAAATGATAAATTAACATTTTATTTTTGAAAACTAAAGTTTTTGGACTAAATTAAAAAACTAAAAGGAAAATAAATTTGAGACGAAGGGAGTATAATATATTAGTATTTGATTTGGACTAGAGATAAACTTCAATAAAGAAAAAGGTTAAGCAAATTTGGTAGATTGATTCACATATGTATTTTTAATAATTAAAAAATTATAGTCAATATTAAAATAACTCGCTCAAGTCCCAAGTTAAATTTGATTTATTATAAAATAGAAACCCCTAACGTATATTTGGTATGATGAAAAGAAAGAGAGAGAAAATAAAATTAGAGAAATCAATAATTGAACTTAATTAGACTATAACTTTAATCCAAATTCATTCATTAGTTTTCGTAATTATTTTTCTTCCACTTTCCTTTCATAAAATAAAACCAAACATACCCAAGAAAGAAAAAATAAGTCATTGTCTTTTCAAAATATTCGGCACTATACTTTTGAAAAAGCTAAATCAGGCCATCCAAATTGACATCAGAGAGAATCGAACCTGAAACCTTAAGGAGGAGCACACTCGCAGATTCCAAGTCAATACCACCATATTAATAACTTGTACGAATCATGATGATAATTTTCCAAAATCAGATTTGGTGAAGTTACTGCGTGACGTAGTAATGCATCTGAGTCGTCAGATCATGATCCCACGGATGAAATATTTTAAGTGTTACTTTTTTTTATATTTAATTTGAGACATCCGATCATAAATTAACGGCCGAGATTTGAAACCGCTTGAATCCGCGTGTTTTCTATACAGCAGCTAGTCCAAATCCTAAAAACAGTGTAGTACAAAAGTATTGAAATAGAGCAGCTCTTTTATATTTATTTATTTCATAAACAACCAATTACAATTTTTTCTTTACAATATTCGCAACAAAGAAATATTATCTTACCAAAGAAAAACAAATAAAGTTTAGCAATATTATTTCTTATTACACCAAGTCCCCAATTAATCAATGCAAAGAACAAACAAATTTTAGTACTAGCTGCTTCTTTATTGGTCACTCACACTACTATATATACTCTTCTTAATCCAGTAATTTCAAATTCTTCTATGCATAGCTGCACATTCCATAAACACAAGAACCTCTACTCTCACACTTGTTACCACATTTCCCACAATGTTTCTTGTTACTCCTAGGATTCACACATTTACCTTCACAACATATTTTTGGAAAACTACATTTCTTTCCACACCTCCCACAATTAAACATGTCTCTGGTAAAATTGACACATTTGTTGTTGCAACAATCAGGGCCGGCGCTACCTTTGATATTACAAACTTTGGGATATTTGTCACATGTTAGAGAGACTCTATTTTGTTTTCGTGAAAGGAAGAACTTGCTTGTTCCTTGATGAGAAGAGTTTGCTTCTTCCATTTCAGAAGATGTAGCTGCTGATAGTGTAATGGCCAAAGCCATAATTAGAAAAGAAACGAGGAAAAGGGTCTTCTTGGAATTCATTTTTTGTGGTTTGTATAAGCTAGGAAAGTTGGATGTGAGTAAAAGTAGTAGTAATAGGTGAATATGTTTTGAATGAGAAGAATAAAAGATGGTAGATGATATTTATAGAAGAGATGAAGGTTCATGGATTTTTCATACAGATCAATACAATTTCATGCATGAGATAATATTAGAGTTAGTGGGGTGGTCTAAATATGTGTGGTTGAATTGATTCTTAAAACTAAGTTAGGCTTGTTTGGCAAGAAATACTTCATATTCATATTAATCAGTTGAATATATATAAAATGAGGTGGAAACATTAATTATCTAAAATGTATGAATAATTACCAAAAAAAAAGTATGAATAAGGTTTTCAAGTATTAATTAATTGCATGTATAATTTTATTAACCTATAAATTGGTTTAGTTACAAGTTGATTACAACCATCTAAAGCCAGGTCATATGTACATACTCTGAGCATATGTCGGTAGTCGTTTAATGTATGTATAGTCTACGGAAACCAAATATAAATCGGTTACACAAACACCATACTATTGTTTGACATTTGTATATTCAAGCCAAGCCATACTTTCATAGAAAAAAATTTATTCTATGAAATTTTATAGAATTGCTTTGAAATTTGAACATTTCAATGATGTGTTCTGGCAAGTGTGAAGTGAGAAGTTTCACATTTTTTAGAAAAGGGGAGGTTGAATATTTTATAAATGAGAGAATTCATAAACTTAATATCTTAATGTTTTGGGTTGAAGTGTGGTGTTCAACTAGTAAGAGGTTTTGGGTTAAAGTGCAGTGTTCAATTTATTTGTAAAATTGTTCTTAAATTCAATATAGATGATTTCCTTAACTGACCCATCGTAACCCAACACTAAGAATATTGCCTAATGGGACAAATTTTTTAACATTTAGATATATAGGGTGCGTTTGTTTGGGATTATTTTTAAAAAAATACTTTTATTAATAATGTTTGTTATAGATAATTGTTTAGAAAATCATTTTTAGTCTTAAAATGTACAGCTAATTCTAATAGTTGATATGATCAAAACAAATCACATTAGTGCATGTCTAGATCATGGTTTAACGACAACGTCACACTCTATAATAATATCTCAATTAGTACGTGTATATCAATTCCACAATCGATATTTTTGTTTTGTATGTGCTATTTGTTATTTTTATAAGCAAAATATTTTTTATAATTCTCAAGTTTTTGGAATGTAGGGATAAGGTTGATTTACATACTGTGCAATTAACAAATTAACATATATAGCATCCATTATAGGACGCTAGTCAATTTACGTTTCAATTTTGCTTAGCCATAACGAATTGACGCAAAAACTAAATTCTAACAACCTTGATAACCAAAATATAGAGCTCAAGTGGTTAATGAGATTCTCCTAATACAAATTGTTTAGAATAATCCAATTTTGATTCCTAGTGGAAATAATTCTTAATCAGACTTTACTTACCTCGTAGTCAAATATGAATTACCCGAGCCCCTTCCAAAGGAACTAGAAGGTTAATTTCATATATTGTAAATAAATATAAATATAAGGATCAATATTATTTCTCCTACTTTCAATGAGAGCATTAATTAAGTTATTATACACCAGTACTACTCTCCTTAATTATAAGAACCTTTTACAAAACAAAAAGTCCCTAAATATATGACTACCCTTTATAAATTTTTAGATGCATTTATTACTCTTTTTCCAAATATATCTCTCATTGATACCATTAATTTGCATTGAAATATGAAAAAACAATATTGAATACATTTAATATAAAGGGTAATTTAGTAATAATCATATACAATTCAAACAAATTTATTACTCTAACAGCTTTCCTTAATACCCGTATTTTTTTTATAAATGTTCCTATATTTAAGGACAGAGGGAGTATATAAGGAATCGTGAAATACTTAACATTGACCGCACCACATTGACCGCAATCTGTACCGCATCATACATAATAGGCGAAATCGTGAAATACTTAACATGGCCTTAATTAAGTTTACCGCTATTTAAAATCATGCATACTTTATAGTTAATAATATATTACCACTACATCTCTACTAATAAACCTGTACTAATAACCAGTAACACATATTTTGCTTAAATAATAACAGTGCCAAACAAAAACAAATAGGCTATATAAATCAATGTAAATTAAAATCAAATAAATCTTAGTATGGCTGCATTATTTGTCACACTACTATATATACTCCTCTTAATCCATTAATAATTTCAAATTCTTCTAGGCATAGCTGCACATTCCATAAACACAAGAACCTCTATTGTCACACTTGTTACCACATTTCCCACAATGTTTCTCATTACTCCTAGGATTCACACATTTACCATCACAACATATCTTAGGAAAGCTACATTTCTTTCCACACCTTCCACAATTAAACATGTCTCTGGTAAAATTGACACATTTGTTGTTGCAACAATCAGGGCCAGCACTACCTTTTACAAGACAAACTTTGGGGTATTTGTCACATGTCAGAGATACTCTGTTTTGTTTTCTTGAAAGGAAGAAGTGACTTGTTCCTTGATGAGAAGAATTTGGCTCTTCCATTTCAGAAGATGTAGCTGATGATAGTGTAATAGCTAAAGCCATAATTAGAAAAGAAACCAGGAAAAGGGTCTTGATGGAATTCATTTTTTGTGTTTGTATAAGTAAAAGTAGTAGTAATAGATGGATATGTTTTGAATGAGAAGAATAAAAGATGGTAGATGATATTTATAGAAGAAAGGAGGTTGATGGATATTTGATATAGTTTGCAATTTCATGCATGAGATAATATTAGAGTTAGTGGGGTGGTCCAAATCAGTGTGGTTGAATTGATTATGTAAACCAAGTTAGGCTTGTTTGGCAAGAAATATACTTGATAAGTTGAAAATGAGAAGGAAATTCAAATAAGGTTTACAAGTGTTAGAATAGGAGTATGTTAAGCCAGGTCGCATGTAAGACCATCTACAATGGTTTTTACATTCAACATCTTCCACATCATTTTCTCTTTCTTCCACCTATTCATTCAACACCCATTCAACTTTTACCCTATCCAATGGTTTTTATTCAACACCCTACCCCACCACTTTTTATTTCATATTCTTATTTAAATTTTTATTTTTATTTTTATGATTAGATAAAAATACAATTATCGATTAAAATTAAATTAAAATTATACGATACAAATCATCGATTAAAATTAAATTAAACTCCCGATTACAATTATAATAAAACTTAATTTAAAATACGACACACAAGTAATTAGTACGATACAAATAATTTAAAATGCAATACAACACACAAACAACGTAAGAAATACAATACAAATCATCTTCAACCACGTCTTATTCCAACGTAATTGAGATTTTGATAATAGTTGGGAATTTGATAATTGTTGGGAGTATTTGAAGAATTTTGGGTGTTGAAATGATTATTGGGACCCATTTCACTAAACAAAGACTAAAACTTAAAAATAAAGACTAATAGAAAGATAATAATAAGATTAACAGAGTGAAAAATGTGGTTTTTTTTTGTGTCCAAATCAAATGAACCAAGTCTCTATTTATAGAGAGAAAAAAATCATGAATTTTGGTATTAAGTCTTAGTTTGGTAAAAAGAATTAATGTAGAGGGGTTTAGCTTTGGTGGTGCAAGGAGTTGCAACAACTGTCGAGTGTCGATTGCAAGAGTTAGGAAACTCTTAGTCGGTGAGTCTGTTGGGATGCGAGTCGGTGGAGTAGCAGCAACTGTGAGGGACGATGGTCTCCCCGGTCCGTGGGCTATGTAACATCAGTTCCAATAATTTTTTTAGATAGTAGAAGTGCACCAAGTTTGAGATGTGTCTCTTAGAACATCTTCAATCTTTTGTCATAGCTCACATGAATAATATTTTGTTCGATATCTGTTAGAACATTTGTTGGAGGTTCGCTGCAAATTCTTGAACAAAAGAAGATGATGAAGAACATGATGATCATTGCACATAAATTCCAAAGCGTGTGTATCACACTAAGCTTCAGGTTCGATTCGCCCCCACCAGTTTATGTAAACCGGATGCAAATGGGTTAACCGGCGAATCCCCTTCAGGATACTTTGGAAACCTTGATATGGTTTGCACACTCACATCAAGCATATCGATCAATGATAGTTTACAGAATAAAGTTTCTTCGATTCCTCTTGTGCACTAGAGAAATGAAGAAATGATTTAGATAATTTAGGCAGAAATTCTGATTCATGAAACTCATGATTTTCTGATGTTATTATTCTTTTTATGCCTCCTAAGTGTCTCTATTTATAGAGAAACTTATGCCAAATGGTGAAGGGTCATAACCTTTAAAAGGTTTTCAAAATTCAA
This sequence comes from Trifolium repens, assembly GCA_030408175.1. NCBI lineage: Eukaryota > Viridiplantae > Streptophyta > Magnoliopsida > Fabales > Fabaceae > Trifolium > Trifolium repens. The sequence continues at coordinate 8,310,040 of CP125839.1, forward strand.
ATTTGAATTTCAAATTAACCATTCCAACCTTTCAAATATATTTTGGAAATTCTCCAACAATCCCCCACCATTTTCAAAATATATCTAAATCCATTATTCTGGAAATCTCATGGTTTCAGATAAAGGTATCTCACGATTTGAACCATTACTTAGTAAGTTAAGTTTCCACTCATCCCCGAATAGATTGGTAGACAAGCTTTGAACCAATTATTCATCAGAACAAGTGTGCATAACTCACACATGAAATCTCGGTACCATTGATCGAATTATCAAAATGACACTTTTGTTAAGGTCTTGTGTCTCATATCCTTTTCATGAGAATTTAAGAGTCAAGCCCTTGAACTCTATGAAGCGGCCCCACTTCATTCTCATATAGGTAGACTATATCATTAATGCACCCATAATTATGCATTTAAGCAAATATATGCTATATGTCTATTAAGAGGAAAACCTCATCCTACCACTTTGTTCTTATGGTCCAAGTACTTTTACTCCTTGGGATGTATTAATTATTGTCAAGTACTTCAATCACTCTAATAGTGTACTTTCATCATTGAACTCAAGACTTGGTGTTATTCAAGTGTGAGTTGAGTTTCCACCATTGGTGATCAATTGTATATGGGCTTGTATCACATCCCTAGTGATGTCTTCGATGACTTAACCATCATATCCGAAAACATCATATCATTGTCAATCCTTTCGTCAAAGAATTGCAAGATTTTTCAACTTTATAACTTTGAATATTCAATCAACCACATAGCTATGCATTTTACAAACTTTGAATATTCCGTATACATTCTTGATAGTTTTAACTCACTATCACAAAACCATTACACTTTTGTCATTTGATTATATTGTGTCATATGCACAATACATTCTTGATAGTTTTAACCCACTATCACAAAATCATTACACTTTTGTCATTTGATTATATTGTGTCATATGCACAATCCTTATGTCTTTCTCCTGTTTTGCTATTACATATATAATCATTTCAATTTTGAAATTCCAATTCCACTTGAATGTATCTAAGATACCATACATTCAATGCATCAGATATGTATAGCACAAACAAACATGATCATAAAGATTTGTCATGACCAACTTTCATTTCATAAGATCGATTATACATGTAAGTTATATACCCCACATGAACTTAAAAATAATACTTTAGAATTATTTCAATTTTATTATAAGAAACCTTTTCATGATAGTTATCATATAACTAATACATGTATCATAAATTTTAAATCTCAAAAGCAAGTTTCATGTATCATATGTTCTATGGTAAATTCAAATAATCATCATATTAAAAAAAACAAACAATGATTGAAATCATTAACATTTCCAATAACTTAATTCTTCTATGAACAATTATCAACTTACAATAATTGAAAACATACTCAGATCATTTTTAATATCAATAAGCAAGAAATCAACAACAACTTTCATATTATCATGCACATATAATATGAGATCATCACAATTCTAAATTTAAAAACTTCTTGCACAAAATAATAATATCACACAAAAATATGCATTTTCATATTCATGACAAGTCATATATACTCCTTTTATTTTAGAATAAGATAACATAAAAATTTGTCTCATAATCAAACTCATTCATACTTGTCAAAATTCACATACTTTCATGCATATCAAATATCAATACAAATAAAATGTGTACCTTTCACCATAATTAATCATATATGTAAATGTGTGTTCATTTCTCTTTCAATAATATTTGCCAAAATCAACATCAAAATTGATCATAGAATAATTTCAGTCATAATCGTTCACGAACCGATGTAATTTATCACACCAAATGACACACCGCTTTCTCCAAAAACAGATAGCTTCAACTTCAAGTATGAAAAACATTTGGTTCATACTTTTACATGTGTCCGTCAATTACATTGGGGCATTAGCAATTTGATAAGGCACCAAAACTTGAAACCTTCTCATGAAAACTGTCTCTATTTCAACAAAAATAGTAACATTATGAATCAAAATTGTTTAACTACACCGTGCACTTCAGACAATAATAAATAGAATATACTCATGCATTGATCATAATTCTGTAACGATATTATGCGTGAACTTTAAAACCATATATAAATAAGAAGGACAAAGATACTTATCTTTTGAATCATATATCTTTAATTTTAGGAAGCCAAAAATCATCGATCTTCTTTGAAGTTGTAGAATAAATCATAAATCGAACCTAAAGATTGTTAGAACATTTGTTGGGGGTCCGCTGCAAATTCTTGAACAAAAGAAGATGATGAAGAACATGATGATCATTGCACATAAATTCCAAAGCGTGTGTATCACACTAAGCTTCAGGTTCGATTCGCCCCCACCAATTTATGTAAACCGGATGCAAATGGGTTAACCGGCGAATCCCCTTCAGGATACTTTGGAAACCTTGATATGGTTTGCACACTCACATCAAGCATATCGATCAATGATAGTTTACAGAATAAAGTTTCTTCGATTCCTCTTGTGCACTAGAGAAATGAAGAAATGATTTAGATAATTTAGGCAGAAATTCTGATTCATGAAACTCATGATTTTCTGATGTTATTATTCTTTTTATGCCTCCTAAGTGTCTCTATTTATAGAGAAACTTATGCCAAATGGTGAAGGGTCATAACCTTTAAAAGGTTTTCAAAATTCAAATTTGAATTTCAAATTAACCATTCCAACCTTTCAAATATATTTTGGAAATTCTCCAACAATATCTCCCAATTATTGAGAGAGAAGACCTAATGCTCCTTAAAGATCTATAATGGGATAAACTGTTGGTTTTGAAAATGTGATTTTTTTTTAAAGCGATTGTAGATTGTAGTGGATCAAAGTAGAACCACGGATATAAGATCTCAAAAATTGGGCGATATTTTAGATATTGTTCTAGTATTTTAAATAATTCAACAAAATCTAATGTAAATTGAATCAAAACAGGGGGAAACCAAATCTAATATGATTATAGAGCTATTCTTACATAGGCACAACACATTTAGACATAAATTTAGGCGCACACACATAAATTTAAAAAATTAAAAAAAAAATATCACATCAATCCAGTGTTTTAAAAACCGGACCGAACCGGCCGGTCGGACCGCGAATCGGAGGGGTGACCGGTCTGGTTCGAATGTTGGATCGGCCATGCAGTTAGACCGGTGTGAACCGCTCAAAACTGGAAAAACCGGTGAACCGGCGGTTTGATTGCACGCGTTTTTTTTTCAACTAAAAGTCTCAAAACGACATCATTTTGGATTTTTATTTTAAAAAAAATAGAAGAAACAAAAGAAATAAAATAGAGCCCAACATTGAAACAACTATGGCTCCTTGGATTTAAATTCATTAGACACTTTGTTATTCTGTTTATGTTGCAATTAAATTTTGTTTAAAACTTTTTTGAATTTGTATTTTGTACTGTACTATTTTATTGTGTGACGACAACATTTAAGATTTGAATTTAAGAACTTATGATATTATGGAATTTTTGAGTTTTTCAAATTTTTTAGGTGTCATGTCATGATTTTTTAGAGACTAAATCATCCGATTCGACCGGTTTAATACCTATATAGTTGTATTATAGACACTGGTTTGTTCCACCGGTTTATCCGGTTATACCCGGTTTAGTCATGCCGTTCGACCAGTGACCCGGTGGTTTGACCAATGAACCAGTAACCCAGTATCCTCACCGGTTCGATGTCCGGTCCGGTTTTTAAAACATTGCATCAATCAATATCACTTTATTCATTTTTTTCTTTAATTTTTATCCCTCATTATGAGTATGCCTAAACTATATTTATTTGGGTTTGTGCCCATATTTGAATTTCTCTATGATTATAAGCTTGAAGGGCCGCACTGAGAAGGGGTCAGTGCCAAATAAAATCTGGCAAATTCAAACCGAATACGGCTAATTAAATTATCAGCTAAACGTCCCGTGAGCTTAGCTCAGTTGGTTGGACATTGCATTATATATGCAGGGGGTCGAGGTTCGAACCCCGCTCATCCCACTTATTCACCTTAAGGGAGGAATTTCTAGCCATTAGGCTACCAGACCGAAAAAAAATTTATCAGCTAAACTATTACCCTCCTTGAAAATGTGAGACTTTAGAAATAAACATAAACAAAGGTGGATTATTATTTTTTAAATTAATTAGTTAATACTTAATTTTATTCTTTTGGTACAAAGTTTAATCCATATTTTTAATCAATGACAAACTCAGTCAAAATAGACCTTTCATTCAAATATTTTCATAAATTAAGTATAAAACTATGTTTATATATTCAATATATAGTTATTTAAGAATAAAAATATAAAAAGAAATAAAACTAAACCTATATATAAATTTTTAAATGTTTTTTCTTTGTGTGTACAATGTTGTACTGAATATTGCACCAACTAAAAAAATCATTGAATCACATTACATTAAGATTCAAGTAAAAATTAAACCGTCTCAAACCATTATAGAACCACCATTGAGGAGATTGATGTCCAGTAGGAAATCTTCCACCATAGCTGACATATTTGGTATCAAAATGTCATCATCGTTATTAGAGCTTTCAATAAAATCTGTTTCGGAATAAGGGATTTCTAATTCACCAAGAAAAATCTTAGCATTTCTTCTCTCCGGCTCATCATGTTGTAACATCATTTTGTTATATGAATCTAATTTTTGAACATTTTGCGACGATCCAGCTTCGCTGACAACATGTGATTGACTCTCATTAAGTTCGATTTCCGAATTAGTTATTTTTAAATGACCGTCGATAACTTGAGCATTGTTACTCTCCGATTGATCAAACTGTACCATCACCACATTAGGATAACGCAAGTTTTCAGAGTTTTGGGATGATCCAGCTTGTCCGACAACAGGTAATCCAGCCTCTGATGACTTGTTTCGAGCGGTCCCATTATCAGAGTTTGGTTCTTCCATTTCAGAAGATGTTGCTGATGATAGTGTAATAGCCAAAGCCATAATTAGAAAGGATACAAGGAAAAGGGTCTTCATGGAATTCATTTTTTGTGTTTGTATAAGTAAAAGTAGTAGTAATAGATGGATATGTTTTGAATGAGAAGAATAAAAGATGGTAGATGATATTTATAGAAGAAAGGAGGTTGATGGATATTTGATATAGTTTGCAATTTCATGCATGAGATAATATTAGAGTTAGTGGGGTGGTCCAAATCAGTGTGGTTGAATTGATTATGTAAACCATGTTAGGCTTGTTTGGCAAGAAATATACTTGATAAGTTGAAAATGAGAAGGAAATTCAAATAAGATTTTGAAGTGTTAAATTAATTGCATGTATAACCTATATAATTAAATTGGTTTAGAATTAGGAGCATGTTAAGGAAGGTCGCATGTAATAAACCAAGTAAGTCTGCGGAAACCATAAAATGGGTACAGAACCACCATAACACTGTTTGACTTGTGTGATTATAGAATAGAATTTATAGAATATATATACTACGCTGCTTAGACAGATATAGGAGTTTGACTTTTTTCGGTCAATCAAGTACTACAAATCAATTTGTATAACTGCAGCACACTTTGAGTTTCAAGTATTTTACTAGATAATATCAAAATAAGTCAGATTATTTCAAAGACTTAAAATCAGTGTTTTAAAAACCGGATTGAATTGGCAGGTCGGATCGGTCAGACCGTGAACCGAAGGGGTGATCGGTCAGACCGTGAACCGAAGGGGTGATCGGTCTGGTTCGAATGTTGGATCGGCCATGCAGTTAGACCGGTGTGAACTGCTCAAAACCGGAAAAATCGGTGAACCGGCGGTTTCTCCAAACCGCCGGTTTGATTGCACGCGCTTTTTTTTCCTTTTTTTTTTCAACTAAAAGTCTCAAAACGACATCATTTTGGATTTTTATTTAAAAAAAAATAGAAGAAACAAAAGAAATAAAATAGAGCCCAACATTAGAACAACTATGTCTCCTTGGATTTAAATATATTAGACACTTTGTTATTTTGTTTATGTTGCAATTAAATTTTGTTTAAAACTTATTTGGATTTGTATTTTGTACTGTGCTATTTTATTGTGTGTGACGACAACATTTAAGATTTGAATTTAAGAACTTATGACATTATGAAATTTTCGAGTTTTTCAAGTTTTTTAGGTGTTATGTCATGATTTTTTAGAGACTGAATCATCCGATTCGACCGGTTTAATACCTATATAGTTGTATTATAGACACTAGTTCGTTCCACCGGTTTATCCGGTTATACCCGGTTTAGTCATGCAGTTCGATCAATGACCCGGTGATTCGACCAATGAATCAGTGACCCAATATCCTTACTGATTCGATGTCCGGTCCAGTTTTTAAGACATTGCTTAAAATAAATATTTTAATCCGGTTCATTTTTACACCCGTCTTAACATTCTTTTATGAACCTGTTATTATGTGTTGATTGTGCGACAACAATCAACTTCCCAATTATCGAGGGAGGAGACCTAATGCTCCTTAAATATCTATAATGGGATAAACTATTGGTTTTGAAAATGTGATTTTTTTTTTTAAGCAATTGTAGATTGTAGTGGATCAAAGTAGAACCACGGATATAAGATCCCAAAAATTGGGCGATATTTTTTGATATTCTTATAGTATTTTAAATAATCTAGAACAACAATATCCATGACTAGCTCCCGAGTTGTTTTTTTTACCATGTTCCACATTGTATTGAGATTTCTATATTATGAATGAAATATATTGAGTTCGTAAACATGTTTTTAAAAGGCACATGTGAGCACTAGGTTGCACCAATATATTGACTAAAGAAAAGAAAGCGTACAAAATAGGGGGAAACCAAACGCTTCAAGTAAAATTGAATCAAAGCAAGGGAAAACCAAATCTAATATGATTATAAGCTTGAAGGGGTCAGTGCCAAATAAAACCTGTCAAGTTTAAACCTAATGCGGCTAATTATTACACTCCTTGAAAATGTGAGACTGTAGAAATAAACATACACAAAGGTGAATTATTTTTTAAATTAATTAGTTAATACTTAATTTTATTCTTTGGGTACAAAGTTTAATCCATATTTTAAGTATAAAACTATGTTTATATATTCAATATATAGTTATTTAAGAATAAAAATATAAAAAGAAATAAAACTAAACCTATATATAAATTTTTAAATGTTTTTTCTTTGTGTGTACAATGTTGTACTGAATATTGCACCAACTAGAAAAATCATTGAATCACATTACATTAAGATTCAAGTAAAAACTAAACCGTCTCAAACCATTATTGAACCACCATTGAGGAGATTGATGTCCAGTAGGAAATCTTCCACCATAGCTGACATATTTGGTATCAAAATGTCATCATTATTATTAGAGCTTTAAATAAAATCTGTTTCGGAATATGGGATTTCTAATTCACCAAGAAAAATCTGAGCATTTCTTCTCTCCGGCTCATCATGTTGTAACATCATTTTGTTATGTGAATCTAATTTTTGAACATTTTGCGACGATCCAGCTTCGCTGACAACATGTGATTGACTCTCACTAAGTTCGATTTCCGGATTAGTGATTTTTGAATGACCGTCGATAACTTGAGCGTTGTTACTCTCCGATTGATCAAACTGCACCATCACCTGATAAGTGCCAAAAAATGGTAATTTTACATATATATTTTAGGCACTTATTGACTTATTTTAAAAGTAATTTCATATAAAAAACCCAACTAATTGTAAATATTAGTCTTATTTAGCAAATTAGCATTTTAACTATTTTCACCTATTTTACCCCACTTTAGTAGGTTTTATGAGTTAATTGAAAGTGTCAATTTTACTTTTGTAGCAAATATCCAAAATTTATAATAGCTATTATATATTATTATTATTATTATTATTATTATTATTGAATTATAATTGTTATTATGAGTAATTTTGTTTCTATAATTTAATAGAATCAAGTGGCTTAGAAAGAAAATTATCACCGCCTCATGCCAACAACCAGCGTTTTTGTTTCTTACTTAATACCAAAGGTTTGCATAGCTTAAAAAAAAAGTTTCCTAGCCTATATAAGGCATGCATGAGCCACTCCTTGAATTCATTCTCTGATATTCACTCACACGCAATAGAACAAAACAGAGAGAATGGAAAGGGGTAATTGATAGAACTGGTTTTTCATTGGAGTTTGAAGGTGGATTCACACAAAATTAGAGACATCTAACTTTGATGTTCATCAATTCCTCTTCTCCTTATCTTTGTAAGCTTATCATGTTCATGGGTATCTAAATTTCTCTTTGTTAGGATTAGGTGTAATCAACTCTATGAGTATGTATCTATTTTGATCTTTTGTTATATATGGTTTTAGATTATTTATCAATTTTGATGTTGTTCTTGAATTGTATGTTTTAATTTTAGGGTTTAAAATGTTATAGACATATACCTTTTGAATCCAAGAACTAGAACAATCATCTATTAAACTCTAAACTCTAGACATAGATTTAGATTTAATATTCACTCAAAATATCAAAACTTAATGCTATTGTGTTGGTTAAATTGTCCGAGACATCGGAGTTTAAGCAATACAATATAGCCGTTGTACTGATTGATCGCTCGAGACATCGAGTGTTAATAGGTATAACGGGATTCTCGTCGTACTCTGGAAACAGATACGTATGTGAGTGATATGTGATAGAATTGATTGATAACTAAAGCTTGTATAACTGATTCGAATGATACATGCGATTGGGTTGGTGAAATCTAATCCCAACAAGCTTTTCTCTCTGGTAACAAATCCTTTTATTGCACTTACTACTTTATTTTCACAAGTTTTAAGTTAGTGAATCAATTACAAAACTCTTTACTTAAAATTATATTAATTGTTGAACGGCATCGATATCGCACTAGTCCCTGAGGAGACGATAAAACTATACTTACTTTTGTACTATAACAAAATGATTGTAAGGCTAAACTGTACTTTTGGTCCCTTACGTTTATTTTAGGTTTGAATCAGGTCCTTTACGTTTTAAAAGTTTCAATTTGGTCCCTCACGTTATCAACTTTTGCATTAGTTAGTCCATTACGTCAAATATTTCACTAAATTCGTTTGATTTTTACACGTGGCTGACGGTTTGGACACGTGGATGTTATTTTGGACACGTTGGCACTATTTTGAACACTTTTTTTTGGGACCAATTCCATTATTATAAGTAATATATATTATTTTTAATTATTTCTTTTTACTTAGTTAGCATCCCAAATGACACCGAACATGTCCAAAATAGTGTCCATGTGTCCAAACGGTCAGTCATGTGTAAGGATCAAACGGATTTAGTGGAAAATTTGACGGAAAGGACTAACTAATGCAAATGTTGATAACGTGAGAGACCAAATTGAAACTTTTAAAACGTAAGGGACCTGATTCAAACCTAAAATAAACGTAAGGGACCAAAAGTACAGTTTAGCCAAATTGTAAAGAGTTCACCGGTATGGTGTGTGCCTCTGTCCATGAGATCATGCCAAACTTGATCTTCGTCATAATGATTTTTCTTCTGTCAGTCTACTGTTTTGCTTGTTTAGTATTTAGCTTCAACATCACCATCTGGCCTTATTCCCTCCGAAAATAATTGGACTGTCCCCAGGCCATCTCACATAACAAAATTTCAAACTTCCAATTTGTAGATTTTCTTTTTCAATATATCATGGAATATTGCTATATCAAACCATTCTATCATTATATATAGAATATTCAGCCTCCTCTTTGGTTTCATATTCTAGTGTGCCATCTTTGGTACCATATGAAACAAAGGACCCCAAAATGCAATCCAAATAGATTAACTTCCCAACCTTGCAACACACCAAAACAGATAGCAATAGAATAAAAGATTTCAATCCAAGAATTGTCAGTATAATCATGTAAAAACTAAACTTAAAAGATGAAGGAGATGGTCAATCCAAATCATGCTGTTGGATATTGCCTTGAAAACAAATCAGAAAATCAAGTTTGGAGCTGTCTGTGGCTACTGCCCTCTCACGCCTGGGCGTGGCAGGCTGCGCCTGGGCGTGGGCAGGCTGCGCCTGGGCGTGGGAGGCTGCGCCTGGGCGTGGGAGGCTGCGCCTGGGCGTGGGCACGCGGATATAAAATGCTGTTTTGCGTTTTCTGATGTTTTAACAGGGTTTTAGGGTTATTTCTGAGTCGACAAAAGTCTAGGGTTATAAGAGAACATCTTGGGAAGACTCTAGGGTTGGGAGAAACATTCTATCACCTTGGAAACACTTATTGATTGAATCTCTTGTTCACGGGGAGAGATTCGGGACTAGGGTAGAATTAGGAAAACTCTAATTCTTGTAACTCTTGTGGAGAATCTCATTGTAATCAAGGTTTCTATCGATAGTGGAACGGAGAGGCTGCTCTCTCCCCCAGATTAGGTTCATTAACACCGAACTGGGTAAACAATCGTTTGTGTTCTTTACCGCTTTCGTTGTTTTATTTGTTCGTGATTACTATTGCTATTTCACTTCTTTGATTGCTTATTCGAATTGCTCCACACATCAAGGTTATTGGTGTGAGATTTAGTCGAATTCACAACAATTGGCGCCCACCGTGGGGCAAGGGTTTAAACGAATTAAGGCACCATGGGAGATACTTTCCGGTAACAATTTGGAATTGTGGAAAGTGAAGATGGAAGCAATTTTAATGGTCGAGAAGATGGATAAAACATGGAGTGTGGTTATCCGGTGCCTCGAAGACAAGAAGGTAAAGGAGATTGCGGTGAGTGATGAAACTTATGAGGAAGGCTATGAGAGTGCGGGAGCACTCATAGTCACAAGCTTGGAACCGTAGATGGTAGTCGGCCTGGAGAGGCGGTGGAACAATACTCAACATCGGCCTGGAGAGGCGGTGGAACAATACTCAACATCAGCCTGGAGAGGCGGTGGTAAGAATACTCAACCTCGGCCTGGAGAGGCGGTGATAAGAATACTTAAGTTTTGCAGATTACAAGGTGGGAAACATAGTGAGACTTTGGTGGAGGAATCTCGGTTTGAGGTGGAGCTTCTGATAGTGGGACTAGAAGAAGGCAATCGACATTAGCTCTTGGCTATCTAGTAGATAGGAAGAAGTGTGGTGATGTTGCATCAAAGGAGTGTAGCTATGGATACCTTGTGGTTTATTATCCGATTGTGGCTGAAGAAGTGCAAAACAGGTTAAAGAACTTCAGGGAGGCAATTGGAAGCAATGATAATCAAATTTGGAAACTTGTAGGACTGCTGGAGGTAGTTGGGATACAAGGAGAATTTGAGGATTGCAGCTTGTGGAACTTACCTAAAATTCCAAGGTTAAGTTGAGAGGCAAGCAATTCTTTGAGAGTACGAAGCGGTACACTTCGGGGTTCGAAGAGGGTGTGGTGTAAACAGGTGTAGCAGCACGGTGGTTGGTGGGAAGTTGGCATCACCATCGTTTTAAAGGCAAGGTGGATATTGGTGGATATTGCCTTGAAAACAAATCAGAAAATCAAGTTTGGAGCTGTCTGTGGCTACTGCCCTCTCACGCCTGGGCGTGGCAGGCTGCGCCTGGGCGTGGGCAGGCTGCGCCTGGGCGTGGGAGGCTGCGCCTGGGCGTGGGCACGCGGATATAAAATGTTGTTTTGCGTTTTCTGATGTTTTAACAGGGTTTTAGGGTTATTTCTGAGCCGACAAAAGTCTAGGGTTATAAGAGAACATCTTGGGAAGACTCTAGGGTTGGGAGAAACATTCTATCACCTTGGAAACACTTATTGATTGAATCTCTTGGTCACGGGGAGAGATTCGGGACTAGGGTAGAATTAGGAAAACTCTAATTCTTGTAACTCTTGTGGAGAATCTCATTGTAATCAAGGTTTCTATCGATAGTGGAACGGAGAGGCTGCTCTCTCCCCCAGATTAGGTTCATTAACACCGAACTGGGTAAACCATCGTTTGTGTTCTTTACCGCTTTCGTTGTTTTATTTGTTCGTGATTACTATTGCTATTTCACTTCTTTGATTGCTTATTCGAATTGCTCCACACATCAAGGTTATTGGTGTGAGATTTAGTCGAATTCACAACACATGCAATGAAAAGCCTAAAAGAAACATGAATTTTAGACTAACACAACCATATCAAGAATAATGATGAAAATCAATAAATGAAGAGAGAAACTTGCTTGCAAAGTGAAAGTGAGAATAAACTAAGAGATGATGGTGTTGTAAGAAATTTGAAGTGGAAATCTTAATGTGAGAAGAGAGAAAATACCACATCATGGAATTGATTTTGATATTCTAACTTGGCCAAAAAAAAAAAAAAAAAATCTCTCTGGTTATCTCAGGGACCTACCTAGTTTTGAAACTAAAATCTGCTTAGCACAAGAAGGCTTAACAAATTTTGCAGAATATTTTCTTCTTCAGTTTGTTTATTTTTTTGCTAAGAAAAATTCAATGCATTGCAAAAGAGTGATTCTTGAACACTCAAATACTTCTCACAATCTTCCAAAAACATGTCACATTGAATAGCAAGCATCCTTGATTGAATTAAAATCATTCCAAACAGCTCCATCAAGTACTCACATCACATACACTCATCTCACACAAAATCTGATAAAAGCACATAACTTCATAATCAAAACACTCAAGTTCATGACATGACCAATTTCCATCAAAATTAACATATTGCCACTATAATCATTTGGACATACACATAACCATGAATAAAATTGTCATCAACTTATTACACAAGGAACACCTATAACACAAAACACTTGGTGCTAATAAGTAGGAACTAACAGAAAACACACAACACAAACACTTATAACAGATTTAGGCATATAACTTGCAAAACACAATTTGCACAATCACACAAACAATATAACAGACATAATAGATATATAAAATATAAATATAAAAAGTTAAAGCGATAGAAAATTGGGTTGCCTCCCAATAAGCGCTTCTTTAACGTCACTAGCTTGACGCCTGATTCGTTAGGGTGGCCAAAATGACACGGACAACACATCATCCGTCTTTTTCCTTTGATTTGGGAGGAACTCCATGAGCTTTAGATATAAATGTAGCGGAGTCCATATCCTCCCCAATTCTTTTTTATTGAACAAGGCACATATCTCATCTATGACTCGATCAATTTTCGCCTTGTACTCCATCTCCTTCATTAGCTCACATGATATTTCCTTGCTAAATAATCCTTCATTTTCCTCTGCAACTATCATCACTTCTTCATTATCAACAGTGTTGGCCTCGTTCGTACATGGCCATTCTTGAGGAAGATCCAGCTTTCGGAGTTTTGGGATGATCCAGCTTGTCCGACAACGGGTAATCCAGCCTCTGATGACTTGTTTCGAGCGGTCCCATTATCAGAATTTTGTTTAACTTCTGGTTTTGGGTGATTGTGCTTTCCTCGATATGTTACAACATAAGTGTTCTCTTCAGTTTCACTTTTTTCAGATTGTTTTCTAGCTGGACAATCTTTGAAACTGCTACTTTTGTAGTAACTCCTGGAAAATCGTAATGATTTAATAGTTAAAACCATTTACAAACATACATGTATCACTACTAAAAATCCTAGGTGTGAGTGTGTGTATTGAGAAACAATATCATTGTTTTTAATGGTGAAATAACAAAAAATTATGTGAAAGTTAGAGTTTTGAATGTGTGAAAACCTTAAATGTGGTGACCCTTTAATGGGTTTTCGTCCATACTTTTTCCATCGCCACTTATCTTCTGAAAGTTTATCCTCCTTCACATGGCACACCGATGTCACATGATTTTTATTTTTTCTGTAAAAAACAGAAAGGTAAGATGATTTCATTTCACAAAGAGTTAAGTAAGCATACATGTTTGAATAATTTTGACATAATGAAATTGTGTTTAAGTAAATTATATTAAACAATAAGAATGATTTCTTTACCTTTTTCTTGATTGGCGTTTTGGTTGTTGTCGATGTGCATGGGTGATGGTTGGGGTGCTGATAGTAGTTGTCGGGGTAGTGAAGGTGGTGGGAGGAGTGATGGCAGACATGGTCAATGTAGTTCTGAGGGTTGGGATAGAGGTGGTAGGATTCAATTTGGACATAAAACTATTTTTTTCAGTAAACTTATTTGGTTGCATTTGATGTTGATTGATGGATGTTGAAAAATCAAAAAAGCTAGAATTTTGATTGGATATTTGAACGTTAGTGTGGGATGGGAAAGTGGTGGTGGTGAGGGAAGAGATTGCGGTTGTAATAGTGATTGGGATACTGGTAGTAGTGGGGGTGGGGATATGGGTGGTGGAATTGAAATTGACCCTCAAATTGTTTAGATTTGTGAAGTTATTTGGTTTATGTGAGATAAAAGAATTTGAACTATTTTCTTGGTTAAAAGTAAACTCAGGAAAACAAGATGGTGTTGTGTTTATAGGGGATACAAGGCTATTTGTGGTCGTTGTGGTGATCATGGTGGCTAGATTTTGAGGTGGAGTTTCACAAAAGGTGGAAGGATTAGTAAAGGTGGTAACTTTGTAGCGATGCACAATAGAAGATAGATCCCAATCATTTTTCATTGTGTGTTTATTTGCAATCGGGCTAATTTCTTGGTTAAAAATAAAATCTTCAAAGCAAGATGGTCAGGTGTTTATGGGGGATATAATACTATTGGTGCTGGAGGTGATGGTGGTGGTTAGGTTTTGAGGCGGAGTTTCACAAAAGGTGGAAGGATTAGTAAAGGTGGTAACTTTGCAGCGACGGACAATAGAAGATAGATCCCAATCATTTTCTATGTGTGTTGTTGCAATTGGGCTATTTTCTTGGTTAAAAATAAAATCTTCAAAGCAAGATGGTGTGGTGTTTATAGGGGATATAATACTATTGGTGGTGGATAGATTTTCAGGTGAAGTTTCACAAAAGGTGGAAGAATATTAGTAAAGGTGGTAGCTTTGCAGCTATGCACAATAGAAGAGAGGTCCCAATTATTTTCCATTGTGTGTGTATTTGTACAATAGATGAAAAGAGTGTTCAATGGTTCACTTCTGAATCACAAACTTTGTTGAATAGATTGTAGAGAGTGAGAGTCTCAAGAGAGATGGTGAAACTAGAGGCTAATAAACAATTTTGGTTTTTTTTTTTTTTTTTTGTGAACTAAAAGAACTGTATTAATAAGACATCGAGGATGACAGACAGAGACAGAAGGGGAGGGGGAGAGAGAGAGAGAGAATAATTTATACAAACTTTGTTGAATAGATTGTAGAGAGTGAGAGTCTCAAGAGAGATGGAGAAACTAGAGGCTAATAAACAATTTTGGTTTTTTTTGTGAACTAAAAGAACTGTATTAATAAGAGATCGAGTATGACAGACAAAGACAGAAGGGGAGGGGGAGGAGAGAGAGATAGAATAATTTATACTCACTCCGGCTTTAACTATTAGCAAATTTTTACTTTTTAGATTCATTGAATAACTAATGTATCTGGTCTATGATTAAGGCCGGATATATTAGTTATCCAATGAATTTTAAAGGAAGAAATTTCCTTATAATTAAGGTCGAAGGGAGTATGAAACAAATGACTTTTTTCAATGAAAAATACAAAGGTTATTGATATTTCCAATTTCCAAAGACAATAGTAAACGGGATTGATTTTTTTTTTTTATGAAAAACACAAAGGTGAATAATTTATTTTCTTGCCTAAATTAAATGATTTTTTTCTCATGATTTTCGGTTTCTTTCATCATGTTTTCAAGGATTATTTCTAGCTAAGAATTCATGTCGAAAAGTCAAAAAATCAAAAAGTCAGACAAAACTCTTTTTTTTCTTTTTGCTTTTCACCACTAGTTTAATTTGGTTTGGCGTTCAGTTCTGAAATCAAGTGGTTCCAGCCCTCTCGATCGCAGTTGCGGGGGAACGAACCACGGTCATCCCTATCAAGTTCAGCGACAATCACCACTAAATCAAATAACAATTGGTAAACAAAACTTATTTTTTCGTTTTCAAACAAAATAAAAATATGAGCCAATGGTTACTGCGGATTGTCTTGAATCATGCGTTCTACATGATATAATTTCCATTTGTGCCACAAACCTAAATTTTGTGATTCATTTCAAAATATCAGTTTCATAAATTAATGCACAAATTAAATGAGATTTGTAATAATTCTAAATATTAAGTCCATTCTTTTTTTGTTAAGTAATCTAGTGGCTAGAAATTCCACTCTTAAAGTGGATAAGTGGAATGACCGGGGTTTGAATCTCTGCCCCCTGCATATATAATGCAATGTCCAACCAACTGAGTTATCACTATGAATTGATTTTATGGTATATTTTTAAACACCAGAGCAATATATTTATATTATTTGTCTAGAAGAACCATGTTTTACTATTAAAAAAATTAAAAAATATTATATAAATCACAAAACTCATTCAAGGTTTTTACATGTTATTGAGATTCATCGAGATTAATGGTATATATGTTTTTTTTATTGAACACCATTAATTTTGATAGTTCTCAATAACATATCAAATTATTTCAGATTTGTGAAATTGTTTTGCATGGATGATCTATGTGATATAAAATTTTAATACAACAGTGAATTTTGAAAGTTTGTATTCATTAAAATGTTATTGAGCGGTATACGTTACTTATGATGTTACATCGGTGTGATTTGATATATATATATATATATATATATATATATATTAAAATATAAAAAATATAATTAATACTCCTTCCGTCCTAAAACTTTGGTCTTTTTAGAGTTTTGCACATGTATCAAAGAAATAATATTGATAAGCTAAGTTAATTTTGTCCTTACTTTATTAAGAGAAAGTTAATTTAATGAATGCTTTAGTTTTTATAAGAATACAAATGACAAATTAACATTTTTTTTGAAAAACCAAAATTTTTTGACAAAATAAAAAAACTAAAATAAATTTGAGACGAAGGGAGTATAGTATATTAGTATTTGATTTGGACTAGAGATAAACTTCAATAAAGAAAAAGGTTAAGCAAATTTGGTAGATTGATTCACATATGTATGTTTAATAATTAAAAAATTATATAGTCAATATTAAAATAACTCGCTCAAGTCCCAAGTCAAATTTGATTTATTATAAAAATAGAAACCCCTAACGTATGTTTGGTATGATGGAAAGAAAGAGAGGGAAAATAAAATTAGAGAAATTAATAATTGAACTTAGACTAACTTTAATCCAAATTTATTCATTAGTTTCCGTAATTATTTTTTATTCCACTTTCCTTTCATAAAATAAAACTAAACAGACCCAAGAAAGAAAAAAAGAAAAAATAAGTCATTGTCTTTTCAAAATATTAGGCACTATACTTTTGAAGAAGCTAAATCAGCATACCCAAATTGGCATTAGAGAGAAACGAAACTGAAACCTTAAGGAGGAGCATACTCGCAGATCCCAAGTCAATACCACCATATTAATAATTTGCACGAATACCCATACTTTTTTAAACAACATAACACTAATAATATCTATAGCGCCATGATGATAATTTTCCGAAATCAAATTTGGTGGAGTTACTGCGTGACGTAGTAATACATCTAAGCTGTCAGATCATGATCTCATGGAAGAAAATATTTTAAGTGTTACTTTTTTTATATTTAATTTCAGACATCTGATTATAAATTAACGGTCGAGATTCGAAACAGATTGAATCCGCGTATTTTCTATACCGCAGCTAGTCCAAATCCTAATTTTCCTCCTGTTTTGATGCTGCACCCGAACTTCTTTTTTATAAGGATTAGAGACACATGTAATACTGCTTGTACTCTCTTTCATAAAAGTTTTACTTATACAAAGCACTACAATTAATTGTAAGGGTAAACATGTAAATTAATATAATTTGTCAATCAATTTAATACTAAAATCCACTTTCTCAATACCCGTGTCTTTGAAAATGAGAAGGAAATTCAAATAAGATTTTGAAGTGTTAAATTAATTGCATGTATAACCTATATAATTAAATTGGTTTAGAATAGGAGTATGTTAAGCCAGGTCGCATGTAATAAACCAAGTAAGTCTGCGGAAACCATAAAATGGGTACAGAACCACCATAACACTGTTTGACTTGTGTGATTATAGAATAGAATTTATAGAATATATATACTACGCTGCTTAGACAGATATAGGAGTTTGACTTTTTTCGGTAAATCAAGTACTACAAATCAATTTGTATAACTGCAGCACACTTTGAGTTTCAAGTATTTTACTAGATAATATCAAAATAAGTCAAATTATTTCAAAGACTTAAAATAAATATTTTAATCCGGTTCATTTTTACACCCGTCTTAACATTCTTTTATCAACGTTGATTGTGCGAAAACAATCAACCTTTCTCTCTCTCTCTCTCTCTATATATATATATATATATATATATGAGAGGGAGAGACGGACTGATTATTTTCGCGCAATCAACACACAATGACCTGTAAATTTGGTATTGAGTCTTAGTTTGGTAAAAAGAATTAATATTGGTCTTATTAGATTTTATTTGTTTATTTAGTTT
This sequence comes from Trifolium repens, assembly GCA_030408175.1. NCBI lineage: Eukaryota > Viridiplantae > Streptophyta > Magnoliopsida > Fabales > Fabaceae > Trifolium > Trifolium repens. The sequence goes on from CP125839.1 coordinate 8,328,547, forward strand.
GTGTAGAGGGGTTTAGCTTTGGTGGTGCAAGGAGTTGCAACAACTGTCGAGTGTCGATTGCAAGAGTTAGGAAACTCTTAGTCGGTGAGTCTGTTGGGATGCGAGTTGGTGGAGTAGCAGCAACTGTGAGGGACGATGGTCTCCCCGGTCCGTGGGCTTTGTGAAATGTAACATCAGTTCCAATAATTTTTTTAGATAGTAGAAGTGCACCAAGTTTGAGATGTGTCTCTTAGAACATCTTCAATCTTTTGTCATAGCTCACATGAATAATATTTTGTTCGATATCTCCCAATTATCGAGGGAGAAGACCTAATGCTCCTTAAAGATCTATAATGGGATAAACTATTGGTTTTGAAAATGTGATTTTTTTTTAAAGCGATTGTAGATTGTAGTGGATCAAAGTAGAACCACGGATATAGGATCTCAAAAATTGGGTGATATTTTTAGATATTGTTCTAGTATTTTAAGTAATTCAACAAAATCTAATGTAAATTGAATCAAAACAGGGGGAAACCAAATCTAATATGATTATAGAGCTATTCTTACATAAGCACAACACATTTAGACATAAATTTAGGCACATACATAAATTTTAAAAAAAAAAAAAATGATCACATCAATCAATATCACTTTATTCATTTTTTTCTTTAATTTTTATCCCTCATTATGAGTATGCCTAAACTATATTTATTTGGGTTTGTACCCATATTTGAATTTCTCTATGATTATAAGCTTGAAGGGCCGCACTGAGAAGGGGTCAGTGCCAAATAAAATCTGTCAAATTCAAACCGAATGCGGCTAATTAAATTATCAGCTAAACGTCCCGTGAGTTTAGCTCAGTTGGTTGGACATTGCATTATATATGCAGGGGGTCGGGGTTCGAACCCCGGTCATCCCACTTATTCACCTTAAGGGTGGAATTTCTGGCCATTAGGCTACCAGACCGAAAAAAATTTATCAGCTAAACTATTACCCTCCTTGAAAATGTGAGACTGTAGAAATAAACATAAACAAAGGTGAATTATTATTTTTTAAATTAATTAGTTAATATTTAATTTTATTCTTTGGTTACAAATTTTAATCCATATTTTTAATCAATGACAAACTCAGTCAAAATAGACCTTTCATTCAAATATTTACATAAATTAAGTATAAAACTATGTTTATATATTCAATACATAGTTATTTAAGAATAAAAATATAAAAAGATATAAAACTAAACCTATATATAAATTTTTAAATGTTTTTCCTTTGTTTGTACAATGTTGTACTGAATATTGCACCAACTAGAAAAATCATTGAGGAGATTGATGTCCAGTAGGAAATCTTCCACCATAGCTGACATATTTGGTATCAAAATGTCATCATTATTATTAGAGTTTTCAATAAAATCTGAGCATTTCTTCTCTCCGGCTCATCATGTTGTAACATCATTTTGTTATGTGAATCTAATTTTTGAACATTTTGCGACGATCCAGCTTCGCTGACAACATGTGATTGACTCTCATTAAGTTCGATTTCCGAATTAGTAATTTTTGAATGACCTTCGATAACTTGAGCGTTGTTACTCTCCGATTGATCAAACTGCACCATCACCACATTAGGATAACCCAAGTTTTCAGAGTTTTGGGATGATCCAGCTTGTCCGACAACGGGTAATCCAGCCTCTGATGACTTGTTTCGAGCGGTCCCATTATTAGAGTTTTGTTTAACTTCTAGTTTTGGGTGATTATGCTTTCCTCGATATGTTACAACATAAGTGTTCTCTTCAGTTTCACTTTTTTCAGATTGTTTTCTAGCCGGACAATCTTTGAAACTGCTACATTTGTAGTAGCTCCTAGAAAATCATGACATTTTAATAGTTAAAACCATTTACAAACATACATGTATCACTACTAAAAATCCTAGGTGTGGGTGTGTGTATTGAGAAACAATATCATTGTTTTTAATGGTGAAATAACAAAAAATTATGTGAAAGTTAGAGTTTTGAATGTGTGAAAACCTTAAATGTGGTGACCCTTTAATGGGTTTTCGTCGATACTTTTTCCATCGCCACTTATCTTCTGAAAGTTTGTCCTCCTTCACATGGCACACCGATGTCACATGATTTTTATTTTTTCTGTAAAAAGAGAAAGGTAAGATGATTTTATTTCACAAAGAGTTAAGTAAACATGCATGTTTGAATAATTTCGACATAATGAAATTAGTGTTTAACTAAATTATATTAAACAATAAGAATAATTCCTTTACCTTTTTCATGATTGGTGTTTTGGTTGTTGTCGATGTGCATGGGTGATTGTTGGGGTGCTGATAGTAGTTGTCGGGGTAGTGAAGGAGGTGGGAGGAGTGATGGCAGACATGGTCAAAGTAGTTCCGAGGGTTGGGATTGAGGTGGTGGAATCCAATTTGGACATAAAACTATTTTTTTGGGTAAACTTATTTGGTTGCATTTGATGTTGTTTGATGGATGTTGAAAAATCAAAAAAGCTAGAATTTTGATTGGATATTTGAACGTTAGTGTGGGTTGGGAAAGTGGTGGTGGTGAGGGAAGAGGTTGCGGTTGTAATAGTGATTGGGATACTGGTAGTAGTGGGGGTGGGGATATGGGTGGTGGAATTGAAATTGACCCTCAATTTGTTCAGATTTGTGAAGTTATTTGGTTTATGTGAGGTAAAAGAATTTGGACTATTTTCTTGGTTAAAAGTAAAATCAGGAAAACAAGATGGTGTTGTGTTTATAGGGGATACAAGGCTATTTGTGGTTGTTGTGGTGACCATGGTGGCTAGCTTTTGAGGTGGAGTTTCACAAAAGGTGGAAGGATTAGTAAAGGTGGTAACTTTGCAGCGACGCACAATAGAAGATAGATCCCAATCATTTTCCATTGTGTGTTTATTTGCAATCGGGCTAATTTCTTGGTTAAAAATAAAATAATCTTCAAAGCAAGATGGTGAGGTGTTTATAGGGGATATAATACTATTGGTGGTGGAGGTGATGGTGGTGGTTAGGTTTTGAGGTGGAGTTTCACAAAAGGTGGAAGGATTAGTAAAGGTGGTAACTTTGCAGCGACGAACAATAGAAGATAGATCCCAATCATTTTCCATTGTGTGTGTTGTTGCAATTGGGCTATTTTAATTTCTTGGTTAAAAATAAAATCTTCAAAGCAAGATGGTGTGGTGTTTATAAGGGATATAATACTATTGGTGGTGGATAGATTTTGAGGTGAAGTTTTACAAAAGGTGGAAGAATTAGTAAAGGTGGTAGCTTTGCAGCTACGTACAATAGAAGAGAGGTCCCAATCATTTTCCATTGTGTATGTATTTGTACAATAGATGAAAAGAGTGTTCAATGGTTCACTTCTGAATCACAAACTTTGTTGAATATATTGTAGAGAGTGAGAGTCTCAAGAGAGATGGTGAAACTAGAGGCTAATAAACTATTTTGGTTTTTTTTTTTTTGTGAACTAAAAGAATTGTATTAATAAGACATCGAGGATGACAGACAAAGACAGAAGGGGAGGGGGAGAGCGAGAGAGAGAGAGAGAATAATTTAGACTCACTAAGCAAATTTTTACTTTTTAGATTCATTGAATAACTAATGTATCTGGTCTATGATTAAGGCCAGATACATTAGTTATCCAATGAATCTAAAAGGAAGAAATTTGCTTATAATTAAGGCCGGAGGGAGTATGAAACAAATGACTTTTTTCAATAAAAAATACAAAGGTGATTGATATTTCCAATTTCCAAAGACAATAGTAAACGGGATTGATTATTTTTGTTTTTTATGAAAAACACAAAGGTGTATAATTTATTTTCTTGCCTGAAATAAAATGATTTTTTTTCTCATGATTTTCGGTTTCTTTTATCATGTTTTCAAGGATTATTTCTAGGAATTCATGTCGAAAAGTCAAAAAGTCAAACAAAACTCTTTTTTTCTTTTTGGTTTTCACCACCAGTTTAATATATGGTTTGGGGGTCAGTTCTGGCATCAAGGGTTTCAGCCCCCTCTCGATCGCAGTTGTGGGGGATCGAACCACGGTCCTCCCTACCAAGTTCAACGACAATCACCACTGAACCAACTAACAATTGGTAAATAAAACCCATTTTTTCGTTTTCAAACAAAATAAAAATATGAGCCAATGACCACTTAATGCGGATTGTCTTGAATCATGCGTTCTACAGGACATAATTTCCATTTGTGCCACAAACCTAAATTTTGTCATTCATTTCAAAATATCAGTTTCATAAATTAATGCACAAATTAAATGAGATTTGTAATAATTCTAAATATTAAGTCATTCTGGTTTTTTTTGTTAAGTAGCCGAGTGGCTAGAAATTCCACCCTTAAAGTGGATAAGTGGGATAATCGAGATTCGAACTCCGGCCCCCTACATATATAATGCAATGTCCAACCAACTGAGTTAAGCTCACGAGACATATTAAGTCCATTCTTATCACTATGAATTGATTTTATGTTATTTTTTTAAACACCAGAGCAATATATTTATATTATTTTTCTAGAAGAACCATGTTTTACTATTAAAAAATTTAAAAATATTATATAAATCATAAAACCCATTCAAGGTTTTCACATGTTATTATTAGCGCAGCAATGTTTACACACACACACATGCAAGATTGTTTCACTTCAATCTTGATGTGAAGAACAGAAAATGATGAGAAAAGTGAATGAAAATTGAGAGAGAAAAGAGCGATGATTGTTGTAATCTATTGTTCATTAAGATATGAAAATTGGAATGATTACAACTAGTTATATACACTTACTTGCAGAACAAGTAACTAACTACACAACCAACTAGTTTGTTAACTAACTAACTAACCAACTTGGTTAATCAACCACTTAGCTAACTAACACACTAGACTATGGATTAACAACACAACACCCTCCCTTAATCCATAATTTCCACAACACCTAAGCATCCTCTTAAAGCTTCAAACCTGTCTAGCTTGATTGCCTTTGTGAGTCCATCTGTTAACTGATCATGAGTGGGACAGTGCACTACCTCAATCTTTCCATTCATGACCTGTTCTCTAATGAAATGAAACCTAGTTTCAATGTGTTTGGACCTGCCATGTGACACAGGGTTTCTGGCCAAATTAATTGCAGATTTGTTATCAATTAACAAATGCAAAGGTTTCTTCAATTTGCACTTTAGTTCCTTCATCAGAGATTCTAACCATATCAGTTGACAAGCTGCATAAGTGCTGGCTATATATTCTGCCTCACATGAAGATAAAGCAGTTACTGGTTGCTTCTTGGATGACCAGCAAATTGATGCACCATTGAGCATACACACATAGTCTGATGTGCTTCTTCTATCCACCCTGTCACCACACCAATCTGAATCACTGTAACCAATAAGCTCCACTTGAGCTTCCACATCACTCTTAGGAAACAGTAAACCATAATTGATAGTACCCTTCACATATCTTAAAACTCTTTTAGCAGCTATCAAGTGAGATCTTCTGGGCATATTCATGAACCTGCTAATAACACCTACTGCATAGCATATATCTGGCCTGCTATTGCATAGGTATCTCAGTGATCCTACCATCTGTTTGAACATAGTTGAGTCAACTATCTCCTCTTCACTGCACTCTTCAAGCTTTGAATTTGTTTCACAAGGATTTGAAACTGGATTGCAGTTATCCATCTCAAATCTTTCAAGTAATTCTGATGCATATTTGTGCTGATGCATCATCATTCCTTTACTGGTTTTCACAAACTCCATTCCTAGGAAGTAAGACAAACTTCCTAAATCTGTCATCTCAAATTCTTTATTCATTGTGAGCTTGAATTTCTCTATTTCATTTGAATCACTGCCAGTTACTAACAAATCATCAACATATAAACAAATGATTAGAGAACTTGAATCTTCTAAGCACTTCACATATACTCCATATTCCACTGTGCACTTTTTGAATCCAATTTGACTCAGAAATTGATCAATCCTCTTGTTCCAGGCTCTAGGTGCCTGTTTTAAGCCATATAGAGCTCTGTGAAGCTTGTACACCCTATCTTCTTTACCTGCTATTTCAAATCCTGGAGGTTGCTTGACATACACGTTTTCTTCCAAAGGACCATTTAGAAAAGCAGACTTCACATCTAAATGATATAGACCCCAACCTCTAAGATTAGCAAGTGTCACTACTAACCTTATAGTCTCATGTCTGGCTACAGGGGCAAAGACCTCATTGTAGTCAATTCCTTCTTTCTGAAGAAACCCCCTAGCTACTAATCTGGCTTTGTGCTTTGAAATACTTCCATCAGGGTTCAACTTTGTCTTATACACCCACTTCAAATCAATTGTCTTCTTACCATTGGGTAGTTTCACTAGCTCCCATGTCTGGTTCTTCTCAATTGATTTTAGCTCATCTATCATAGCTGCTTTCCATACACTTGACTGTAAAGCATCTTTGACATTCACTGGCTCTGCATCAGCTAGCAATGCAAAGTGAAGTAGCTCTCCTTCATTGTTAACTGCACTGTCAGTTAGCAATTCACAATCAGCAAGTCTACTAGGCATTTGTCTATTTCTCTGAGGCAATTGTCTAATAACTGGTGGTGTTGCTACTCCTTCATTTTCTTCATCACTATCTGGCACTACTTCATTCCCACCATTCTCATCCATATCACCATCATTATCAGGCCAATCCATGATTTCAACATCAGTAAGAATGTGACTATGATCAATGCTAGACTCCTTAGCATTTTCCCAATCCCAGAATTCACTCTCAACCACTTTCACATCTCTGCTCATTGTAACTTTGTTGTTTCTGGGGTTGTATAACTTGTATGCACCAGTAGAGTGATAACCTATGAAAATCATGGTTTCACTTCTATCATCAAGTTTACCTCTCTTAGCATCAGGGATATGCTTGTAGCAGATTGAGCCAAATACCTTCAAGTGCTTCACATTGGGCTTTCTTCCACTCCAAGCTTCTTCTGGTACTTTCAATTTCAACCTCTTAGTTGGACATTTGTTCAAGATGTACACTGCTGTGTTGACTGCTTCACCCCAGAACTTATGAGGCATCTTCTTCTGTTTGATCATGCTTCTAGCCATATCAAGTATAGTCCTGTTTCTCCTCTCTGCCAACCCATTATGTTGAGGAGTATAGGGTGCAGTGACTTCATGCTTGATTCCATGATTCACACAAAATGATTCAAAATCTTTAGAAGTATATTCTCCTCCACCATCTGTTCTAAGTATCTTAATTGATTTTTCACTTTCTTTTTCAACTAAGAGCTTGAACCTTTTAAACACTTCTAAAGCTTCACTTTTCAACTTAATTGTGTATAGCCAGATCATTCTTGTATATTCATCAACAAATGTGATGAAATACTTGTTGCCAGATAGTGTTCCTACTTCAAATGGTCCACATATATCTGAATATATCACTCCTAGAGCATCACTAGCTCTCATAGGTAATTCAGATACAAATGGTAATCTACTTTGCTTGCCCTTCAAGCAAACTTCACAAGTCTTTGCAGATGCTTCTATTACAGGCAGGCCAGTTACTAAATTTTTAGAATTCAATTGACTTAAACTTCTAAAATTTAGATGCCCGTACCTCATGTGCCATAGCCAATCTGTATCTTCATTGGTGGTAGATGACATACACATGACTTTATCTACAGGAATATTGCACTTATACACTCTATTCTTTGATAGTGCAGAGACTAGTATCAATTTCTTATCTGGATCAAACAGCTTCAGTGATTCTTTGTTGATGTTGATAGAAAACCCTTTCTCCATTAATTGACCAATGCTCATCAGGTTACATTTCATACCAGGCACATACAATACATTCTCAATAACTGCTTTCTTGCCATCATCTCTCTTGATAACAATATTGCCAATACCTTCTGCCTCAAGGTTACTGCAATCAGCAAGCTTCACACTAGTCTTCTTGTTTGAATCAAATTCAGTAAGCCACCCTTTGTTACCTGTCATATGATTGGAGCACCCTGAATCCAAGTACCATTCTTGATACAGTGGATTGCTTTCACATGTTGTAGCCATCATTAACAGCACATTCTCTTTCACTTGTTCACTGCTCTGTGCTATATTGGCTTCTTCATCACTTTTGACCTGTTTATTGCTCTTACCAGATCTACATTCATCTGCAAAGTGCCCTAATTTTTCACAATTATAGCACTTGATCTTGCTCTTATCAAATTTCTTCTTTTGATTGTTCACAAGACCTCCTCCTTTACTAGATTCAGTCTTGTCATCAATCTTTCCTTTTGATTTGAGCCATTTCTCTTTTCCCTTCTTCCACTTGTTCTTGTCCTTACCACCATTCTTGGATTGCACATATAAGGCTTGTTGCATTGTTCTTTCTGAGCCTCTATCAAGAACCAAAAGCTCATGAGCTTCTAATGAGCTTTGCAGATCCTCTACTTTCATGTCACTAGTATCATGAGATTCTTGTATAGCTACAACAATAAAGTCAAATTTGGGAGTTAAGGTTCTCAATACCTTTTCTACAATCTGTTGATCAGTGAATGTTTCACCACAAGTCCTCATTTGATTCACAACCGTCATCAACTTTGAGAAATAATCTGCAATTTTCTGATCTTCTTCCATCAGCATCAATTCATATTTTCTTCTTAAAGATTGCAGCTTGACTTGTTTCACTTTGTCACCACCATCATGATATTTCACCAGAATATCCCATGCTTCTTTTGACTTTGTTGCTTTTAAGATTCTTTCAAAATTCTGAGTATCAACATATTGTTGTATATAGAACAGTGCTTTACAATCCTTCTTCTTTACATCTTTGAATGCAGTTCTTTGTGCCTCTGTAGCATTTGCAGCAAGATCTTCATAACCATTTTGCACTATCTCAAACACATCTTGAGATCCAAACAGTGACTTCATCATCGCACTCCATCTTTCCCAATTCTTCGCATCAAGAACCAGAAAATGCATTGAAGGAAGACCATTGCCATTAGTATTCATGATTGCAGAATGTTAAATTTCAAGAACACACTCAATTTCACTCGTGTTTCCCAGTGTTTTCCTCACAGTTACTCTCGTGTTTCCCTAAACCAAACCGGAGCTCTAGATACCAATTATTAGCGCAGCAATGTTTACACACACACACATGCAAGATTGTTTCACTTCAATCTTGATGTGAAGAACAGAAAATGATGAGAAAAGTGAATGAAAATTGAGAGAGAAAAGAGCGATGATTGTTGTAATCTATTGTTCATTAAGATATGAAAATTGGAATGATTACAACTAGTTATATACACTTACTTGCAGAACAAGTAACTAACTACACAACCAACTAGTTTGTTAACTAACTAACTAACCAACTTGGTTAATCAACCACTTAGCTAACTAACACACTAGACTATGGATTAACAACACAACAGTTATTGAGATCCATCAAGATTAATGGTATATATGTTTTTTTATTGAACACCATTAATTTTGATGGTTCTCAATAACATATCAAATTATTTTAGATTTGTGAAATTGTTTTGAATGGATGATCTGTATGATATAAAATTTTAATACAACAGTGAATTTTGAACAGTGTACATTATTCATGATGTTACAACGGTGTGATTTGATATATATATTAAAATATAAAAAATATAATTAATACTTCTCCCGTCCTAAAACTTTGGTCTTTTTGGAATTTTGCACATGTAATAAGAAATAATATTGATAAATTAAGTTAAGTTTGCCCTTACTTTATTAAGAGAAAGTTAATTTAATGAATGCTATAGTTTTTAATACAAATGACAAATTAACATTTTTATTTGAAAAACTAAAGTTTTTGGACAAAATTAAAAAACTAAAAGGAAAATAAATTTGAGAGGAAGGGAGTATAGTATATTAGTATTTGATTTGGACAAGAGATAAACTTCAATAAAGAAAAAGGTTAAGCAAATTTGGTAGATTGATTCACATATGTATATTTAATAATTAAAAAATTATAGTCAATATTAAAATAACTCGCTCAAGTCCCAAGTCAAATTTGATTTATTATAAAAATAGAAACCCCTGATGTATATTTGGTATGATGGAAAGAATGAGAGAGAAAAATAAAATTATAGAAATCAATGATTGAACTTAGACTAACTTTAATCCAAATTTATTCATTAGTTTCCGTAATTATTTTTTATTCCACTTTCCTTTCATAAAATAAAACCAAACAGACCCAAGAAAGAAAAAAAGCAAAAATAAGTCATTGTCTTTTCAAAATATTAGGCACTATACTTTTGAAGAAGCTAAATCAGCCCACCTAAATTGGCATTAGAGATAATCGAACCTAAAACCTTAAGGAGGAGCACACTCGCAGATCCCAAGTCAATACCACCATATTAAAAATTTGTACGAATACCCATACTTTTTTAAACAACGTAACACTAATAATATCAATAGCATTATGATGATAATTTTCCGAAATCAGATTTGGTGGAATTACTGCGTGACGTAGTAATACATCTAAGCCATGAGATCATGATCTCATGGATGAAATATTTTAAGTGTCACTTTTTTTTATATTTAATTTGAGATATCCGATCATAAATTAACGATCGAGATTCGAAACAGCTTGAATCCGCGTGTTTTCTATATGGCAGCTAGTCCAAATCCTAATTTTCCTCCTGTTTTGATGCTGCACCCGAACTTCTTTTATTATAAGGATTAGAGACACATGTAATATTGCTTGTACTCTCTTTCATAAAAGTTTTGCTTATAGGAAAAAAAAATCTTGAGAATCTTTTACTTTGTTTGTGAAAATTAACAGAAAAAGGCCAGTAGAGAAGGATGATATCCACAAACTAATTACTTGTACTTCGTTAGAAAGTTTAATTATGTTGCTAATTTTTATTAGTTATTGGATTAACTACCCTTAATTCTTTAAGGGTAGTGTAGAAAAAACCAAATAATAATAGAAAAAACTGCAACTATATGAAAAATATAAAAACAGTGTAGTACAAAAGTATTGAAATAGAGCAGCTCTTTTATATTTATTTATTTCATAAACAACCAATTACAATTTTTTCTTTACAATATTCGCAACAAAGAAATATTATCTTACCAAAGAAAAACAAATAAAGTTTAGCAATATTATTTCTTATTACACCAAGTCCCCTATTAATCAATGCAAAGAACAAACAAATTTTAGTACTAGCTGCTTCTTTATTGGTCACACTACTATATATAATCTGCTTTAATCCATTAATTTCAAATTCTTCTATGCATAGCTGCACATTCCATAAACACAAGAACCTCTACTCTCACACTTGTTACCACATTTCCCACAATGTTTCTTGTTACTCCTAGGATTCACACATTTACCTTCACAACATATCTTTGGAAAACTACATTTCTTTCCACACTTCCCACAATTAAACATGTCTCTGGTAAAATTGACACATTTGTTGTTGCAGCAATCAGGGCCGGCGCTACCTTTGATATTACAAACTTTGGGATATTTGTCACATGTTAGAGAGACTCTATTTTGTTTTCGTGAAAGGAAGAACTTGCTTGTTCCTTGATGAGAAGAGTTTGCTTCTTCCATTTCAGAAGATGTAGCTGATGATAGTGTAATGGCCAAAGCCATAATTAGAAAAGAAACGAGGAAAAGGGTCTTCTTGGAATTCATTTTTTGTGGTTTGTATAAGCTAGGAAAGTTGGATGTGAGTAAAAGTAGTAGTAATAGGTGAATATGTTTTGAATGAGAAGAATAAAAGATGGTAGATGATATTTATAGAAGAGATGAAGGTTCATGGATTTTTCATACAGATCAATACAATTTCATGCATGAGATAATATTAGAGTTAGTGGGGTGGTCTAAATATGTGTGGTTGAATTGATTCTTAAAACTAAGTTAGGCTTGTTTGGCAAGAAATACTTCATATTCATATTAATCAGTTGAATATATATAAAATGAGGTGGAAACATTAATTATCTAAAATGTATGAATAATTACCAAAAAAAAAAGTATGAATAAGGTTTTCAAGTATTAATTAATTGCATGTATAATTTTATTAACCTATAAATTGGTTTAGTTACAAGTTGATTACAACCATCTAAAGCCAGGTCATATGTACATACTCTGAACATATGTCGGTAGTCGTTTAATGTATGTATAGTCTACGGAAACCAAATATAAATCGGTTACACAAACACCATACTATTGTTTGACATTTGTATATTCAAGCCAAGCCATACTTTCATAGAAAAAAATTAATTCTATGAAATTTTATAGAATTGCTTTGAAATTTGAACATTTCAATGATGTGTTCTGGCAAGTGTGAAGTGAGAAGTTTCACATTTTTTAGAAAAGGAGAGGTTGAATATTTTATAAATGAGAGAATTCATAAACTTAATATCTAATGTTTTGGGTTGAAGTGTGGTGTTCAACTAGTAAAAGGTTTTGGGTTAAAGTGTAGTGTTCAATTTACTTGTAAAATTGTTCTTAAATTCAATATAGATGATTTCCTTAACTGACCCATCGTGACCCAACACTAAGAATATTGCCTAATGGGACAAATTTTTTAACATTTAGATATATAGGGTGCGTTTGTTTGGGATTATTTTTAAAAAAATACTTTTATTAATAATGTTTGTTATAGATAATTGTTTAGAAAATCATTTTTAGTCTTAAAATGTACAGCTAATTCTAATAGTTGATATGATCAAAACAAATCACATTAGTGCATGTCTAGATCATGGTTTAACGACAACGTCACACTCTATAATAATATCTCAATTAGTACGTGTATATCAATTCCACAATCGATATTTTTGTTTTGTATGTGCTATTTGTTATTTTTATAAGCAAAATATTTTTTATAATTCTCAAGTTTTTGGAATGTAGGGATAAGGTTGATTTACATACTGTGCAATTAACAAATTAACATATATATAGCATCCATTATAGGACGCTAGTCCTTGCGTCCATCAAACCGACTCTATATGCCTCATTGAATCAAACCAATACCATATTAATAAGGTATGTCATATATGTATTGATCTCGCTTCGTTGTAGCGCCTCACTGGCTGATATGGAATTGGATTCTCTCAATCTCTCTCAACAATTAATCCTAGCCATTATTCTAAATTTAATGGTAGAAAGAGAAAAACACATCCATAAATAGAAATACCATATAACAATTTAATTTTTTAATTTGAAATTTATCTTTTTCTAATAGTATATGATTGATTTTAATTCCCTTATTTTTTTGTGACATATTAAAATATAAAACTAACATATATTTATTATTAAAAAATTGAAAAACTCAAGAAATTAAAGTTTGAAATTTAATTATTATATTTTTTAAAAAAATTTAATTAATTTTTTGAAAAATTAAATTAAATTATGTTAATCATATATACAACTTTTAATATTCAAATTAATATTGTACAAAAAAAAACTTCTTACGATCTTGATATTAGTTTTATACTGCTACTATACTAATAGAGTTATAAGGCAAGCAATATACAAATGAAATTATAACATATTCTTTTAGGAAGAAAATACAAATGTTTCATTTTATTTTTTTATGTAAATGCAAATGGATTGATTTTCTATTTTAAGGGAGTGTTTTTCTTTTAAATTTTATCATAATAAAAAAAATAAGAGAATTAAAGTCAATCATATACTATTAAAAAAAAAGACAAATTTCAAATTAGGAAATTAAATTGTTATATGGTATTTATATTTATGGAGGTGTATTTCTCTTTCTACCATTAGATTTAGAATAATGGCTAAGATTAATTGTTGAGAGAAATTGAGAGAAGTAGAGATTAAGAGGATCTAATTCCGGCTGATACTATCTAGCGCCTGCCGAAAACAAACAGTTTAGCATAAATCTATGAAGCGTCTGCCTCGACTCTGATTGCTAAATTTGTTGGGTTTTAAGTGCTAAACCTATGGAACGGTTTAGCTGTTCTTAAATTTGTTTAGCATGTATTTTGAATTTTCTTCTCTCATATTTCTGTTCACTGATTTATTTATTTTTTCTCTTTTTTCATCAAAAATTTTGTTACTTTTTTTTCCAAGAATTTTCTTTTACTTATAAAAAAAAATTGATTGTTGTTAATATTGGGTGCGTTTGTTTAAGCTTTAAAAAAAATGATTTTTTTATAAAAAATCTAAAGATTTTTTTGTAGAGATTTTGAAGAAAATCAAAAGCTACTTTGTGTTTGTTTACAAAAAATAAAAATCTATTTTTTTTTAAAAAAAGAAGTTCATACATTTAGATTCTTTAATTTTAAAAAAATAGATTCTTGAAAAGCTATTAAACACTATCAACATTACAAAATGGATATTTTTTTAAAAAAAATAAATTTTTTCTTAAAAAAATCCAAAACAAACTCACCAATTATTTACTTATTGAAATCAGCTAGATTTTATAAGCTAGTTAGATTATATGTAGTTAATCCAAGACGGTTAACTAGACTTCGAGATTACATGCCCTTGAAATTTAATTAATTAAGTGTGAAGTTGTTATTCAATATTATTTCCCCGAGAGCAATAGTCAAGTTATTATACACTACTCCACCCATTCCTAATTCTAAGAACCTTTTAAAAAAAATAAAAAAATTGTCCTTAAATATAAGACCCTTTACAAATTTTTAAATGTATTTATTATTTTTTTTCAAATATATCCCTCATTGATATCAATAATTTGTATTAGAATATGTGTTAGCTGCTGTTTTTGTTTCCTTGGTTCTTATGGCCTGGTGTTGTTTTAGAGGCTGTCGTGGCCTGCTGTTTTGTGCTTGCAGCAGTGACTTTTGTGTTTAGGCTTGCTGTTTATTTCTTTTAATGCTTGTTGCTTTTGGACCTTGTCCTTTATTTGTATTTCTGTTTGTACTTCCTCTCTGTGTTAATCATGGCATGTCTTATGCTTGATTATACCGTCTCTTCTAATAATATTAGCAGTATTCAAAAAAAAAAAAAATTGTATTAGAATATGAAAAAAATATTAAATATATTTAATATAAAGGATAATTTAGTAATAATCATATACAATTCGAACAATATTACTCCACAACTCTTCTTAATACCGGGTCTTTTTGTTAAAATTCCTATATTTAGAGACGAATGGTGTATATGAAATACAAATAGACAATATGATTTGTGAAAGTGTTTGATTAATTTGCATCGTATTGACTGCAATCTGTAACGCAACATATATAATAGCTGAAATTGTGAAATATTAACATGACCACAACCTTGAGCGCAATTTAAAACCTTGCATAAATAATAATATATTACCACCAGGGGTGCAGCTAAGTATAGCAATGGGGTAGCTTTGGCTACCTCAAAAATTATTATTTTATTTGTTTAGTAAGTATATTTCATGTATAATTACACCAATGAATATCTTTAGCTACGTCTCGTGAATTTAGTTCAATTAATTCGAACTTCGGTCATTCCACTTATCCACTTTAAGGGTGAAATTTTTAGCTACTAGACTACTTGAATAAAAAACATATCTATAGCTACTTCAAAATAAGTTTATTTGTCAAAAATGAAGAGAAATAAGATACTCAAAAGATCATCACTTAATTATTTGATACAGTAGATTTGTTTTGTTTATTGTGTCATTTTCGATATATTAAGCAACTACAGTAAGAACTTTGTTAACGATGAAAATGGTAAAGACAAATTAAAAATAATATGAACAATGAATTTCTTGCAAATGACTTAATTGTTTACATTTTGAAAATATATACAAAATTATTATTATATATAGAAAAATGTTACCCTTTTATTTTTATAAGCAATAATTTAACCCTTTCAAGTATTGTGGAACTCAATTTTTTTATTAAATAGTTATTGTTAGCTTTTTTTTTGGTATTACTTTAATTTACATTTTATATAAATAAAATTATTGAGATTTCTTTTTTCATAGATTAAATTTAATATATTAATTTTAAAAAAATTATGTTATATTTGGCCACCTCATAAGGAATCGGCTAGCTTCGCCGCTGATTACCACTACGTCTACATCTCTACTAATAAACCTGTATTAATAATAATAATAATAATAATAATAATAATAATAATAATAATAATAATAATAATAATAATAATAATAATTGAAAAATCTACAAATATGAACAGACTGAAAACAGAGTATAAGGCAAAAGTATTGGAATATCAACTCTTTTAAAAGTACCAAACAAAAACAAATTGCAATACAGTTTATTTATTATTACACCATGTCACCAATTAATCAATGTAAATTAAAATCAAATAAATTTTAGTAAAATCTGCTTTAATCCATTAATTTGAAATTCTTCTATGCATAGCTGCACATCCCATAAACACAAGAACCTCTACTCTCACACTTGTTACCACATTTCCCACAATGTTTCTTGTTACTCCTAGGATTCACACATTTACCTTCACAACATATCTTTGGAAAACTACATTTCTTTCCACACTTCCCACAATTAAACATGTCTCTGGTAAAATTGACACATTTGTTGTTGCAACAATCAGGGCCAGCGCTACCTTTAACAAGACAAACTTTAGGGTATTTGTCACATGTCAAAGATACTCTGTTTTGTTTTCGTGAAAGGAAGAACTTGCTTGTTCCTTGATGAGATGAGTTTGGTTCTTCCATTTCAGAAGATGTTGCTGATGATAGTGTAATAGCCAAAGCCATAATTAGAAAGGATACAAGGAAAAGGGTCTTCATGGAATTCATTTTTTGTGTTTGTATAAGTAAAAGTAGTAGTAATAGATGGATATGTTTTGAATGAGAAGAATAAAAGATGGTAGATGATATTTATAGAAGAAAGGAGGTTGATGGATATTTGATATAGTTTGCAATTTCATGCATGAGATAATATTAGAGTTAGTGGGGTGGTCCAAATCAGTGTGGTTGAATTGATTATGTAAACCATGTTAGGCTTGTTTGGCAAGAAATATACTTGATAAGTTGAAAATGAGAAGGAAATTCAAATAAGATTTTGAAGTGTTAAATTAATTGCATGTATAACCTATATAATTAAATTGGTTTAGAATTAGGAGCATGTTAAGGAAGGTCGCATGTAATAAACCAAGTAAGTCTGCGGAAACCATAAAATGGGTACAGAACCACCAAAACACTGTTTGACTTGTGTGATTATAGAATATACTACTACCCTTAGACAGATATAGGAGTTTGACTTTTTTTGGTCAATCAAGTACTACAATTCAATTTGTATAACAGCAGCACACTTTCAAGTTTCAAGAATTTTACTATATGATATCAATATCAAAATAAGTCAGATTATTTCAACGACTTAAAATAAATATCTTAATCCGGATCTATCATTTTTACACCCGTCTTAACATTCTTTTATATATCAACCTATTTTTGTGTGTAGATTGTAGAAAACAATCAACCTCTCTCTCTCACTCACTCTTTCTCCCTCTCTCTCTATATATATATAGAGAGAGAGAGAGACAAATTGATTATTTTCACACAATCAACACACAATGACATCCAAAATTGGTATTAAGTCTTAGTTTGGAAAAAAAAATAGTAGAATTAATGTTGGACTTATTAGATTTTAATTGTTTATTTAGTTTGTGTTAAGGGTTTAGCTTTGGTGGTGCAAGGAGTTGCAACAACTGTCGAGTTGTGAGGGACGATGGTCTCCCCGGTCCGTGGGCTTTGTGAAATGTAACATCAGTTCCAATAATTTTTTTAGATAGTAGAAGTGCATCAAGTTTGAGATGTTTCTCTTAGAACATCTTCAATCTTTTGTCATAGCTCATATGAATAATATTTCGTTCGATATCTCCCAATTATTGAGGGAAAAGACCTAATGCAGATCTATAATGGGATAGACTATTGGTTTTAAAAATGTGATTTGTTTTGAAGCGATTGTAGATTGTAGTGGATCAAAGTAGAACCACGGATATAAGATCTCAAAAATTGGGCGATATTTTTAGATATTGTTCTAGTATTTTAAATAATTCAACAAAATCTAATATAAATTTTGTCAAGAGACAAACAATACTTGACTCATTCTTACCTAGAACAACAATATCCATGACTAGCTCCCAAGTTGTTTTTTTTTTTTTATCATGTTCCACATTGTATTGAGATTTCTATTATGAATGAAATATATTGAGTTCGTGCTAAACATGTTTTTAAAAGGCACATGTGAGCACTAGGTTGCACCAATATATTGACTAGAGAAAAGAAAGCGTACAAAATAGGGGGAAACCAAACACTTCAAGTAAAATTGAATCAAAACAAGGGAAAACCAAATCTAATATGATTATAAGCTTGAAGGGCTGCAATGAGAAGGGGTCAGTGCCAAATAAAACCTGTCAAACAGACCCAATAATTAAACTTAGACTTATTATAAAAATAGAAACCCCTGACGTATGTTTGGTATGATAGAGAGAAAGAGAGAGAAAATAAAATTAGAGAAATCAATAATTAAACTTAGACTAATTTTAATCCAAATTCATTCATTAGTTTCCGTAATTATTTTTTCTTCCACTTTCCTTTCATAAAATAAAACCAAACAGACCCAAGAAAGAAAAAATAAGTCATTGTCTTTTCAAAATATTAGGCACTATACTTTTAAAGAAGCTAAATCAGCCCACCCAAATTGGCATCAGAGAGAATCGAACCTGAAACCTTAAGAAGGAGCACACTCACAGATCCCAAGTCAATACCATCTTATTAATAATTTGTACGAATTCCCATACATTTTTAAACAACGTAACACTAATAATATCTATAGCACCATGATGATAATTTTCCAAAATCAGATTTGGTGAAGTTACTGCGTGACGTAGTAATACATCTGAGTCGTCAGATCATGATCCCACGGATGAAATATTTTAAGTGTTACTTTTTTTTTATATTTAATTTGAGACATCCGATCATAAATTAACGGCCGAGATTTGAAACAGCTTGAATCCGCGTGTTTTCTATATAGCAGCTAGTCCAAATCCTAATTTTCCTCCTGTTTCGAATAGAGCAGCTCTTTTATATTTATTTATTTCATAAACAACCAATTACAATTTTTTCTTTACAATATTCGCAACAAAGAAATATTATCTTACCAAAGAAAAACAAATAAAGTTTAGCAATATTATTTCTTATTACACCAAGTCCCCAATTAATCAATGCAAAGAACAAACAAATTTTAGTACTAGCTGCTTCTTTATTGGTCACTCACACTACTATATATACTCTTCTTAATCCAGTAATTTCAAATTCTTCTATGCATAGCTGCACATTCCATAAACACAAGAACCTCTATTGTCACACTTGTTACCACATTTCCCACAATGTTTCTTGTTACTCCTAGGATTCACACATTTACCTTCACAACATATCTTTGGAAAACTACATTTCTTTCCACACCTCCCACAATTAAACATGTCTCTGGTAAAATTGACACATTTTTTGTTGCAGCAATCAGGGCCCGCGCTACCTTTGATATTACAAACTTTGGGATATTTGTCACATGTCAGAGATACTCTGTTTTGTTTTCGTGAAAGGAAGAACTGACTTGTTCCCTGATGAGAAGAGTTTGGTTCTTCCATTTCAGAAGATGTTGCTGATGATAGTGTAATAGCCAAAGCCATAATTAGAAAGGATACAAGGAAAAGGGTCTTCATGGAATTCATTTTTTGTGGTTTGTATAAGCTAGGCAAGTTGGATGTGAGTAAAAGTAGTAGTGTAGTGAATATGTTTTGAATGAGAAGAATGAAAGATGGTAGACGATATTTATAGAAGAGAGGAATGTTCATGGATTTTTCATATATATCAATGCAATTTCATGCATGAGATAATATTAGAGTTAGTGGGGTGGTCTAAATCAGTGTGGTTGAATTGATTCTGTAAACCAAGTTAGGCTTGTTTGGCAAGAAATACTTCATATTCATATTAATCGGTTGAATAATATTGAGGTGGAAACATTAATTATCTAATATGTATGTGAATAAGGTTTTCAAGTATTAATTAATTGCATGTAAAATTTTATTAACCTATAAATAAATTGGTTTAGTTACAAGTTGATTACAACCATCTGAAGCCAGGTCATATATACGTACTATAGCATATGTCGGTAGTCGTTTAATTTATATAGTCTACGGAAACCATAAATCGGTTACACAAACACCATACTATTGTTTCATAGAATATGATTTATGTTGTTCTATCACAGATTTGATCTTAAATCAGCAATTGATTTATTCTATGAAATTATATAGAATTGAGTTGAAATTTGAACATTTCAGGTTCAATTACGATCAAACACTAAGGATGTGTTGCAAAATGGGGCAAATTTTTAATAGCCTATCTTTGGTCAAATTAAGTTATAAGTTAGCTGATAGCTGAAAGCTAGTTTATATCTGCTAAGTTAGCTTTTAGCTGATAGCTGAAAAGCTAGTAGAATGAAATTAAAGTGTTTGGTAAATTTAGCTGTTGTAATTATAAAATGACATAAAAGTATTATGTGAGTGGGTAGTTATTTTTTTGAGTGAGTAGTTTTTTAATTAAAAAGGGTAAAAAAAATAAAAATAATAAGGGTATAATTGGAATAAAAGGTAAAAAACTATAAGCTATAAGCTCAAACGCTACTTGAAATAGCATCTGAAAAAAAGTTATAAGCTAGTAAAAAAAACTTGTTACCAAACACCTCCAATTTTTTGAAACAAGCTTATAAGCTAATACAATAAGCTATAAACTAGCTTATTTGTGTTACCAAACACACCCATAATCTGATCAATTCAATGCATATACACGGTGCGTTTGTTTGAGATTATTTTTAAAAAAAATTATATTTTTTCTTAAAAAAATCACTTTTATCATTTAAATAGTATTTGTCAAAAAAATTATAATAGTAAACAAAATAGAAAGTAGTTTTTATTTTCTTTTTAAATTCCTAAAAATGAATCAAGAATACAAAATTATTTTTTAAAGATTAAACAAACGTACCTATAGGAGTTTGGCTTTCTTCCGATCAAAATATTTGAAGTGCTTGCAAGTCAATTTGGATAACAAGAGCACATTTCAAGTACAGTAGTTCCTAAGAAAAATAATAATTAAAGCACCGTATAGTTGATAGGATCAAAACAAATCACATTAGTGCTTGTATCCTCGATGTCTAGATAATGGTTTAACGACAACGTCACACTATATCTCAATGTGTACGTGTATATCAATTCCACAATCGCGATATTTAATTTTTGTTTTGTATGTACTACTTGTTATTTTTATAAGCAAAATATCTAATCAAAGAAGTATGTATAAGCAAAATATTTGTTATAATGTTTTGGAATGTAGGGATATAATAAGGTTGATTTACATACTATGCAATTAATAAATGAACTGCATTATATGAACATCATTTTATAGATAAAATACAACAATTGTATTCCACCTATCTCTATATACAATTCTCGAAACATGCAAAAAGTATTAAAAATATAACACGGATACGTAGGGTGTCGTATTTTTGTTAACAAATTAACATATAGCATCCATTATAGGACATACGCTAGTCCTTGCGTCAATCGAACCGACTCTATATTTGTCAATATTGTATCAAACCAATGCCATATTATTAATATTGTATGTGTTGATATTGGTTGAAAATATACATGTTGGAAAATCTCATATTAATGAGATTTGTGAAGATTGTCTTGAAATATGTTTATGCAAGATTTTATTTGTTTTTAAACTGGATATGTTTAAAAATAAAGGTTTATATTTTTGGCAAGATTCGGATTGTTTTTAAAATAGATTTGTTTCTATTTTGAAGGTTTATATTTTTCTATAAATAGAGGTTGATTTATTCATAGAAAAAAAAAAGGAGAGCAAGAGAGCAAGTAAGATGTAGGGAATTCAATTAGTATTTGCCGCCAACACAAAAGCTAGGGTTTTAGAGAGAAACAAAAGGGGTTGTCTCTTGGTACAATTCTAGGGTTGGGCAAAGGGTTATTGAATACATCTTGGGTAGTCTAAATCATTGAGTCTCTTGGCCACGGGAAGAGATTCGGGATGAGGGTAGAGTTAGGTTTGAAGACTAATTCTTGTAACCCTTATGGGAATCTTGTGTAAAGTTACTCTTTTGATTTAGTGGAACGGAGAGTTGCTCTCTCCCCCAGACTAGGTTGTTTTGACCAAACTGGGTAAACAAATATTCTTGTGTTGTTGATTTTGTTCTTTTATTTTCTCTATGCCGGTTATTTTCCCAACAGTATGCCATTTACGTATTGATATGTAGTTAATCCAAGAGGTTAACTAGACTTCGGGATTAATTAAGTTAAGTGTGAACTTTGTTATTCAAATTGATTTATAATACTACTTCATTGATTGAAGAAAGTCAAACTCTTATCTGTCTAATTAGCGTTTACTATTACTATATAAATAAACAAAGGTCAAACAATGGTAGTACTGTGTGGTGGTTCTGTAACCGTTTTATGGTTTCCGTAGACCTTTTTATACATAGACTACTTGTTATACACGCGACTTGGCTTCAGATTTGGTCGTATATATTTTACTCCTTTTGGTATTTATTGTTTCACCGACATAAATATCTAAGACATTTTTTTTTAGGTAATGATAAATATCTATTGGAAATAATGTGTAGTGACATGATATATATATATATATATATATAATTTCACCTTTATGTATAAAAATTGAGAAAGGTTATTTGTACACAATTTTTGGGACACAAGGTAACTTTGTCATTTCTCTAAAAAAAGAGAAATTGGTAGAGAAAAAAAATAATGAGAGTGGAAGAGAGAAGAACATAAAATGACAAAATTATCCATAAATATTGTACTTATATCTAAAAAGTTAAGTTCAAATAATATTCCTTATAAAAATTTAAGTCTTATTTTTATGATATACTATCTCACGTACCATTTTTTATTTATCTATATAAAATCACATGTCTTTGGAATAAACTCTAAAGTAAAATTTCTAGAATTTTTAAATATATTATATTTTTTTTATTTTTTGGGTTACAATAATATATGTAGGAGTACAAAATTTTTACCGATGAAGTGACTAATTTATGTGGAGAATTTGGACACACAAGATGAATTCCCCTCTCTCAACTGAATTTTTTCTACATGAGCTAGAAATTGAACCTCTAACCATTTCTTTGAACATTCAAGACTCTTACCATTTAGATCAATTCATCGTTGATATTTTATAATTCACTTAATAAAATTATAATGCAATTAATTAATAATTCAAAATCTTATTCGTTAATAGTATTAATTAATGTTACCTCCTCATTTTCAACTCATATTAATATGATCAATATGAAATTCTTGCCAAACAAGCCTAACTTGGTTTACAGAATCAATTCAACCACACTGATTTGGACCACCCCACTAACTCTAATATTATCTCATGCATGAAATTGCAAACTATATCAAATATCCATCAACCTCCTTTCTTCTATAAATATCATCTACCATCTTTTATTCTTCTCATTCAAAACATATCCATCTATTACTACTACTTTTACTTATACAAACACAAAAAATGAATTCCATCAAGACCCTTTTCCTGGTTTCTTTTCTAATTATGGCTTTAGCTATTACACTATCATCAGCTACATCTTCTGAAATGGAAGAGCCAAATTCTTCTCATCAAGGAACAAGTCACTTCTTCCTTTCAAGAAAACAAAACAGAGTATCTCTGACATGTGACAAATACCCCAAAGTTTGTCTTGTCAAAGGTAGCGCTGGCCCTGATTGTTGCAACAACAAATGTGTCAATTTTACCAGAGACATGTTTAATTGTGGGAGGTGTGGAAAGAAATGTAGCTTTCCAAAGATATGTTGTGAAGGTAAATGTGTGAATCCTAGGAGTAACAAGAAACATTGTGGGAAATGTGGTAACAAGTGTGAGAGTAGAGGTTCTTGTGTTTATGGAATGTGCAGCTATGCATAGAAGAATTTCAAATTAATGGATTAAGAGGTTATATTGTGTGACCAATAAAGAAGCAGCCACTACAAAAATTTATTTGTTCTTTCCATTGAAATTAATTGGTTACTTAGTGTAATAAGAAATTATATTGCTATTGTATTTGATTTTATTTGGTAGTATTGTTAAACAGAAATTGTAACTGGTTGTTTATGAAATAAATAAAAGAGCTGCTATTCCAATACTTGAAATTATATACTCTGTTTTTATTTTTACTTTTTTCATATTTGCAGTTTTTTCTACAATTATTACAGGGTTTTTTTAAGTAAAGGTGTACAATATTATAAGGTGTATATTATAATTATTGTGTTGAGTATAATGTGAAAATTAGGTTTCTCAATAAATAATTATATTAATATTGTCCATATTTATTTTCTGATATTAATTTATTTTGCTAGCTCAAATACTTCTTAGCAATAGCATCAATCATCAGAATAATTCTTCTATGGTTACAACTACAAATCTAAATGATTTAGGTCTCCAAATATAATATAAAAATATAGATAATTTATTTATTTTCTCTTTCTACCTTTTATTAATCATGTATTTGTTCAAACTTAAATCAGAAACAAGTATTTTGAAAATAAATAAAAAAATCAGAAACAGGTATATATTTTATTACGAGTGAGTATAATTGCAGCAACTAATACTTGCCTTTTCAAATACAAAATTTGTTGATTAAATCAAAAGAAATAACAATATTAATTAACTTTCTTAACAACTTGTATTATTTTTTAAAACTTATTTTTTTAAGGCAAAAATTAAAGTTCAAATGAATCACACGATAATAAATGTTGATATTCCAACTATATTGACACCTGGCGGCAATTATTATTCGAGGACTGAGCCAAAATCTAAGGAAACAAAGAAAATGCATTTTACTCTCGGTTGTTTGAGAAACTTGCTCACCAAGCTAACACTTAGACACTGGTTTGGTATTTTGCATAAAGGCCAAGTCTATGGTGAAAGACTTGTCCAAGTCCACTACATAACGAATACAAATTTTATAAAATATATCGTCGGATTGTAAGTTTATATTATATAAATCATTCATGTTAAATTTTACAAAAATTTAAAATTGTTCAATTTATTATTGAGTCCGATCAAGATTAACGGTATTTAATAAAAAACATATAAACCGATTTGTAAGTTTATATCATATAAATCATCTATATTAAATTGTGTTCTTTTTTATTGCTTTGAGCTCTCCCTTCTTAGTTACTAACTGTTCCTGATAGAACACTAGGGGGTGTATATTTGCTAAGTGTTATGGTTATGCAATGGTCTGCAGTTGTGATATTGCTTAAGTTTTTAATTGCGTTGGGGGTTGTATTTATAGGGCTATGGAACAGTTATAGCTGAACCTCATGATCCCATGATCTCTATTCAGGTAAAAGGGGGGGGTGTGTGACGGTTATCCAGCACCCACGATCCCTTACGAGGGAGAGTGGGGGTTATATTTGGCGCCAATCCTCCTAATGGGCATTGGAGCACGTTTTTCATGTGTTTTACGCTTAGTCATGGGAATGATCGTGGGGCACGGGGTGTGCACGTGCCAGCGCTTGAGGGGCGAAATGGGCTTGTTATTGGCGGATTGGGTCGGAGCGTATTGGGCCCTCTATTAATTGGGCCTGAATTATTTTGACCGGTACACAGCCCCCCAAGCACAAGGCTCTGAGGAGGCGTAGTGCTGATATGCTTGTATCGTTGGGTTAGTTCTATTTGTCAGGCGGATTCCTTCATTATTATTGTTCTGCTCGTTAGGAAATAGCGGAACTGAACTTAAAATCCCAATATTCACTCCTCCTTCGTAGCTATAGGGGTTCCGTCCCTACCCTTTATAAGAGCGATAACTTACACCTTCATTTGTCATCCTTTACTCCATTTTCAGTCTTCTTCAATCATGGTTTCTTCCGTGGCCTCATTGATTGATGCACTCAAAACCCTTCTTTCACAGGCCCCTGAAGACTTGATGGATGATTACGAGGATTTCGCTTCCATGGTCACAAACCTTCGTGACTACTCCTGGCGACCCACTCCGCCACAGCACGAGTTCTTAGAGTGCCTGCTGGCGTTGCGAGATCGAATGATCAAAGACTTCCCTTTCATATCTGCGGTAGAGGAGGCGCGTTGTCACAGCCAAAGGACGAACGCTGCGATTTTTGGTGAAGGAGGGAATGCGTATGTACGAAAGTACTCTGGCGGCCTCTTTTGACGAAGAGGATTCTATGGAGCATCAGCTTGCTAAGATGCGAGTGGAGATTGAGCATTTGGAGGAGAGAAAACGCAAGTTGAAGAGGGATATCAAGGATGATGTCACGAAGTTGCTCGAGAAACGTCGCACGCTGTTGGAACTGCAAAATCGCCAGCGGGCGCATAGTGAAGATGCTTCCAATGTTCATGGCGACCTGGAGATCGCCCGAGAATGTCGACGAAAGATTGGGGAACTCTGGGATAACGCCAGAGATGCCGCCGGCTTGTGATTTAATTTTTGCTGCTTTTCTTAGTTCTTTTAAGACTATGTAATTCCCATATTTTTCTTGGTCAAGGGTTTAGCAATTGTAATGATGATTTTTGATGATTTAATAAAGTGTTTTTGTGATGTCATACTATGTCGTTTATTATTCACGCTGTGGGGACACGTGTCGGTAATGTGTCCTTTATTTCGCATGCTATTACCCAATGGGTATTGAGACGGTTCGATTCCCTTTGTCATTTGGACAAACGAAAGGTTTCCCACCTTTATATAAGTCGGGTCTTATATGCTTTTCTTCCACTTCGAGTATTCTTCTGCATTTTCGCCTATCCCTATTCTGAGTCACATCGCGGAGAGATTTCTGCTTGAGTTGTTTTACTTACGAGGTATAACTTCTTTTTCCTTTCATCTTTTTTTCGTCCTTTTATTTTTCGCGCTATGGTTATAATTCGTGACCCAAGCAACGAGGAAGGAGGATCATCTTCGATTCCTCCTCTTGGGTCCGTTCTCGAGCAGCAGATCTATTTCCATTGTCTCAGGAGGGATGGATCGCTCGACGAAGATAGGTATCTGACGGAGATGCTAGGTCTTCCGATTATAGAGAGTGATAGTAGTTCTGAGAGTGACGATAGCGATTGTATAATAATTCCCCGTTCGTCTTTCACAGGGAAGGAATTGGTGCTCTTTGAACCTTCTACTGCCATGATGTTTACCAAATCCAAATTCCATTCTCCGGATAGTATCCAAACCCTTAGGGGGGTCATCAAGTTGTCTGGTTCCGGTAGGGAGTGTGATGTCGTCGTGGACCATGTGGGCGCTCAGGAGCTTGCTACCACAGTTAACGAGAATCCTCCCCATTATTTCCTTATGTATGGCGCTGTTGTTCAAACCTTTAACCTCTGGTTTCCTCTTACTCAATTTGAGGTTTCCTTGCTTCATACTTTGAACATTGCTCCTATTCAACTCCACCCCAATAGCTGGGGCTTTGCAAAAGCCTATGAGATTGTCTGTCTCGCCCTGGGTTTAACCCCTAGCATTGGTGTCTTCTTTTCTTTTTACCATCTTAAGAGTTTTACTGTTGATCGCCTTGTCTCCCTATGCGCGTTGCCTAATAGAACGCTTTTTTCCTTGTACGCCAATAACTTCAAAAATTATCAAGACTCCTTCTTTAGGATTCGTGGGGGGCCTGACTGTCCGGATGTAATGTATGATAGTGACGGGGCCCCTTTGTTTCCTTTCTACTGGTCTGCCCACCCTAGGCTAGTGAAGGGTGCTGATACTACCCATTTGTCTTCGTTCGAGATGGAAACGGTAGCCTTTCTTGACTCCATTGGCATTCTCAATACCAAGGAACTTGTAAAACTTGAAACCAAACCTCAGGGGGTTGTTGACTATTTGAGTAAGTATCATTTCAACTTATACTTATATTTTCGCATTGCTTTAGGATTTTTTGCTAACCCTTAGTCTCGTTGTTGCAGAGAAGATGAAGACAATTTCTGATGCCGAATTCGCTTCCTATCTGCTTAGGGCGAAGCAAAATTTGGACACACCAGATGCTACGGTGGATCCGATATCGCAAGTTGTCGTGGCGGGCGATGCTAGAGGAAGAGGTCTGAAGAGGGGAAGAAAAGCAGAGGCGGTGTCAACTTCGAACAAGGCCGCTAAGTTGGGGGAGGAGGTAGATGAAGGTGACGGCCCCCAAACTTTGATACCTCCTCCTTTGGTGAAGGGAGGACGGACGACCCGCAGTCGTGCTTCAGCGTTCGCTAAGCCTGTCGAACCTTCGGGCGAGGCCGTTAATTCAGCTATAGGAGAAGGGGAGAGTTCGAAGCAGGAGACTCTTCCTACTTGGAGTGAGGACTTTGATCCTATCGCCTTTGTGGCCGACAATTTGAGGGGTTATTCGTCTCGCCTTGACGCGATGAGCCTGGAGGAGCTTCGGAAGCTAGCGGTTGGGACTGGCTTGAAGTGCTTGGCCCTGAATCAGATGGTGTTTACTCGCCAAGAGAAAGAAGCCTCCGAGAAGCTGGAGAAAGAGGTTGGCGCTGCCAAAGAGGACCTAGAGAAGGACCTTGCTGATCAATTGGCGAAGAGTCAAGCCGGTTTTAACAAGAGTCTGGCGAGGGAGAAGAAGAAGGTTTCTGCCTTGAGGAAGGATAAAAGGAACTTAAGGACGGCCCGTAACGCCATGATTGTGGCCTTGGTGAAGATTTGGAAAGATGCTGGTAGGCGAGATGACGACATGTCAAAACTTCAGGCAGCGGTGGATAGGCTAGATGGCGATTTTAAGGAGCTGGAGGAGGAAAATGATGAGCTGAAAGAGGATATGGCTGGCAAATATGTAGCTGGCTTTCGAGCTGCTATAGAGCAAGTTCGAGCGCTTTTTCCTGATATTGAAGGTGACATCCTTGCGCAGGCGGACTTTCTCAAGAAGGTTGAAGATGGGAAACTGGTGCCTTTCCTCCCGGCGTAGGATCTTCAGTTATCTTAGTTGATGTATCTTTAAAGTTTTTGTAATCGTATTTGTACTTTGTTTTTTGATATCGCCCTTTGATGGCTTTGTAATATGACTCCTTTTGAAGTATTAACAATTTGTTTTTGTTGACTTGTTGTCTTATCCCAATGTTGTTGAGTATGTATTTTATTGCTATCGGACACCGCCCGTAGTTTGTTGAGTAGGCGAGATCGCGTTTTTCAAAACTGATATTTTGAAAGGGTAGACTCTAGTAACCGTTTCTTCTTTCCTCGAAACGAACACCCCATAAATAGGTGGTTGTAACTGTTTTTCATTTATTGCGGAGGTTCAGTTATCTACTTTTGATCTTATAAATACGGTCTTTCCCTTCTTATTTTTGCAGATATACGATCTTTCTTTTCTTGTTTTTGCAGATACTCATTCATAGCTCTATTAATGGCTAGAAAAAACTCGAAGAGGAGCACTGTTGCGGAGTTGAAGACTCAGAAGGGTAAGAAGAAAGCGGAGGGTTCCACGTCGAAATCCAGGCCTGTAAACGGCCCCAAGAAGGTTAAGTTGAAGAATCCCCCGCTCCCGCAGGATACCTCCAGTTCTGACGACATCGATGAAGATTATGCTGTGTTCTTGAAGACTTATAACCCCCAGGAGTTTTATCCCAGTGGCTACACTTCTGAAGAAGATGGTGTGTCGCAGATTACTGTGGAAACTAAAGGGAAGAACACGAAACCCTTGGGGGTAGGACCTTCCAAGTGATGTAATCCTTTTAGTTTTAGGGTTTAGTAGTTTCTTTCTGTTTCATCTTTCTTGATGTAAGCCTTTGCCTTTGGCGGGCGTGATGCACTTTGCCTACTATGGCTTTTTAATAAAATGTTACTTCTGCTTTGGCGTTTTGTCACGATGTATTTCATTCATACTTTATTGTTCTTTTTGTTCTTTTGACGACGCTGTTGTTTGACGTTTTAATCCTCTGTTATATGTCGACGTCTTAGCTTTTACGACGCTTTTATAATTGCTGAAGCCATAGTCTCATGTGGCGACTTTAGGTAATTTTGCTCGCCAAAGCCGTAGTCTTATATGGCGGCTTTAGACAATTTTGCTCGCCAAAGCCGTAGTCTTATATGGCGGCTTTAGACAATTTTGCTCGCCAAAGCCGTAGTCTTATATGGCGGCTTTAGGTAATTTTGCTCGCCAAAGCCGTAGTCTTATATGGCGGCTTTAGACAATTTTGCTCGCCAAAGCCGTAGTCTTATATGGCGGCTTTAGGTAATTTTGCTCGCCAAAGCCGTAGTCTTATATGGCGGCCTTGGACAATTTTGCTCGCCAAAGTCGTAGTCTTATATGGCGGCTTTAGACAATTTTGCTCGCCAAAGCCGTAGTCTTATATGGCGGCTTTAGGTAATTTTTACTTCGCCAGGGGCTTTGCTCTTATATGGCGAGTTTTAATGATTTTACACATCAATGCCTTTGGTCTTACATGATGGCTTCTGCGATGTTTTAACTGTTTTCTTTCGGTTGGCACCATATATTTTTATCGTGTGGTCGTGTTCTTTTGCTTCTGCCTCTCGATGGTGCAACAATGTTGATAATAGACGACAGGCCTCGATAAAAACTCCTGCCCTTGCAGGAGAAAAGAGTGTCCTGTCGCCGTCTTTCATTGATTAAAATTAAAAACAAGTACATAAAAATGATAAACTGCAAAAATACAAAGGAAATCTATCTAGACTATATCTACTGCTGAGTTTTGGTTCAACTATAGTAGAACCTGAGGTTTGATACGTTCCATGATCTGGGCATTGCCTCGCCCTTCAGTGTTTCTAGCTTGTAGGCTCCTCCTCCGAAGACCTCGCGTATCCTGAAAGGTCCTTCCCAGTTGGGGGCGAGCTTGCCCCCTTTGTCCTTCCCCATTGGGCGCTTGAGCACCAGATCGCCTTCCTTGAAGTCTCTAGGCATCACCCTTGTGTTGTATTTTCGCGAAACTCTTTGTTTCATTGCGAATTCTCTGAAATGCGCAGCTTCCCTTACTTCTTCCAATAAGTCCAAGTTCTCTTCGAGCGCCATGTTATTGTTTTCAGCTTTTGTTATTGTTTCTCGCCTCCAACTAGGCGGGTCTATTTCCACCGGGATCATCGCATCTGTCCCATAGACCATTTTGAACGGGGTCTCGCCCGTGGACGATTGGATTGTTGTATGGTAGGACCAGATGATTGCGGCTAATGGTTCTGCCCAGCTTTTATCTTTTCTTTCCAGCTTCCTTTTTAGGGCCTTAAGGATCACTTTGTTTGCTAACTCTGCTTGTCCGTTTGCTTGAGGATGTTCTACTGAGATGAAAGTATTTCGGATGCTATATCTTTCGCAGAATTGGACCACCTTCTCACTAGTGAACTGAGTGCCATTATCTGAAACGATGAACTTGGGGAGTCCAAACCTGCAAATAATTTTCTTCCAATAAAAACGTATTACCTGCTCTGCGGATATGGTGGCGACCGGCTCTGCCTCGATCCATTTGGTGAAGTAGTCTACTGCGACTAGCAAGAATTTGACTTGGCCTTGTGACGCGGGAAAGGGGCCCAAAATGTCAACTCCCCACATATAGAACGGCCAAGGGGACATCACCGTTTTCAATGGTTCGCCGGGGGAATGATGCAATTCGGTGTACCTTTGGCATTTGTCACACGCTCGCACATAACTCCTTGCATCTGAGAGGATTGTTGGCCAAAAGAATCCCGCTCTTATGACCTTCCCTGCTAGCGACCTTCCTCCAATGTGGTTTCCGCAAGATCCTTCGTGTATCTCTTTCATGATTCTCTGGGATTCCAGCTCGCTTACACATAGCAGCAACGGGGTTGAAAACCCCCTTTTGTATAGCTTGTCGCCCAACATGGCGTAGTGTAACACAGTCCTTTTTAGTCTAGCTACTTCTTCCTTCTCTTCTGGTAAGGTTTCGTCTTGTAGGTACCTGATTAGGGGGTACCGCCAGTCGCTGCTTTCTACCACCATAAGTATTTCGGCGGTCCCCGCACTTGGTCTAGCTATTGTCTCCTGTATGACGGTTCTGTTGTTTCCTGGTTTTTTGGTGCTGGCTAGTTTGGACAGGAGGTCTGCCCTGGCGTTCTGGTCTCTTGGCACATAGATGAGTTCAAAACGTTTGAACTGTGAAGCTAAACTCTGTACTTTCTCTAAGTATTTGACCAATTGCGGGTCCTTCGTTTGATATTCTCCAGATACCTGGTTGGTAACTAGTTGTGAGTCGCTCTTTGCCCGTAGATCTGTAACTTCCATCTCCCTTGCTAGCTTCATTCCAGCTATCAGAGCCTCGTATTCTGCTTGGTTGTTGCTTGCCTTGAAGGCGAAGCGTAGTGATTGCTCTATGAGTACTCCATCAGGTCCCTCTACGGAGAGAGTCCAAGGTGAATTGTCTTCTTCCTCTGGGGGGGAGGTCATTTCATGGACGAAGTCTGCTAGTATCTGTGATTTGATGCTCCCCCTCGGCGAGAAAATCATGTCGAACTCCGATAACTCGATCGACCACGCCACCATTCGCCCTGCTAAGTCTGGCTTTTTGAGTACCTGTTTGATGGGGTAATCCGTCTTAACTATTACCTTGTGGCTTTGAAAATATTGGCGAAGTCTCCTTGCGGTTACTACTACAGCTAATGATAGCTTCTCAAGCTTCTGATATCTTAGCTCCGCCCCTCTGAGTGTTCTACTAACAAAATAGACGGGTCTCTCCTCGCCTTCTACTTCTTGCACCAAGGCGGAGCTCAACGCGTTATCTGATACCGCGAGGTATAGTAACAGGGGTACGCCCTGCTGGGGGCGTGCTAAAACGGGTGGTGACGCCAAGAATTCCTTTAGCTTGCCGAATGCCTCTTCGCATTGTTCTGTCCACGTGAACCTTTCTCCTTTTTTCAGTGCAGCAAAAAAGTGACAGGATCTTTCTCCGGCGCAGGATAGGAACCTGGATAGTGCAGCTATTCGCCCCGTTAATTGTTGTACCTCCTTAACTGATGTCGGGCTTCGCATGTTTATTATTGCTTGGCATTTTTCTGGGTTCGCCTCTATCCCACGCCTTGTTAGCATGAATCCCAAGAATTTCCCCGCTTGAACGCCGAAGGAGCATTTCGCTGGGTTAAGCCTCATGTTGTACTTTCTGACTGAAGACAATATTTCAGCCAGGTCTTTGCTGTGGTTTCCCTCTTCAGGGGTCTTGACTACCATGTCGTCGATGTATACTTCTAAGTTCCTCCCGATTTGCTGTGCAAATACTCTGTCCATTAGACGCTGGTAGGTGGCGCCTGCATTTTTAAGACCAAAAGGCATGACTCTGTAGAAGTAGTTGCAGGTGTTTGTCATGAAGGCGGTATTTGGTGCGTCTGCTGCATTCATCTTGATTCGGTTGTACCCAGAATATGCGTCCATAAAGCTAAGGGTTTTGTAACCTGAGGCGCCGTCTATGAGTCTGTCGATGCTGGGTAGAGGGTAGGGATCTTTGGGGCATGCCTTATTGAGATCGGTGAAGTCTACACACATCCTCCATTTCCCGTTGTTCTTCTTTACCATGACTACATTAGCGAGCCATTCCGGATATTTGATTTCCTCGATGAACTGGGCCTTCATCAGCTTCGCCACTTCCTCATCTACTGCTGCTCTTCTTTCCTCTCCCTGCTTCCTTTTCCTTTGCACCACCGGTTTGGCGTTGCTCGAAATAGCTAGCTTGTGTGTGATTACGGTTTCGTCAATCCCTGGCATGTCCTCCGGTTTCCAAGCGAAAAGGTCTACGTTTTCTTTAAGGATGGAGAGGACATCATTTCTTTCCTCTTCGCCCATGGCGGTACCAATACTAGTTGTTTGGTGTTGCTCTTTGCCTATTTGGATTTCCTCCAATTCTTCGATGGGACTGACTCTTCTTTCTTGGAAGTCCTCTCTTGGGTCCAGTTCTGCTGCTTCATGAGTGTTGGTGTTGTTTACGCTAAGTCTGCTTATCTCTTTCTTTTTTATCTTGAGGCTCGATTCGTAGCATTGGCGTGCCAAGATCTGGTCGCCTCTAATCGTTCCTACTCCGCCGTTGTCCAAAGGGTATTTTATGGCGAGGTATAAAGTAGACATTGCCGCACCAAGCGCGTTGAACGCTGGTCTCCCGATAATTATGTTGTAGGATGCGTAAGGGGTCCTTACCACCAGGTACCTTACCTTGATCATCTTTGCGCTTTCTCTCACGCCAAAAGTCGTTAGTAGCGTGATGTATCCCATTACTTCCGCTTGATCGCCAGTGAATCCTACTAGGGTACCGTGGTAGGGTTGGAGCTGTTCGCCAGCCAATTGCATCGCCTTAAAGGCGTTCCAATACATTATATCTGCTGAACTTCCTGAGTCGATCAGTACTCGCTTGACGTCACAATTTAGTATTTGAACTTGGATAACCATCGGGTCGTCGTCGTGGGGAACAATGTCTGTGGCGTCCTTGGGCGAAAAGGACAAGTCTGGTGATGGGGGAAAAGACACGTGTCCCACCACGCCTGATTCTCTCTCAGATTTTCTTACGTAACGCTTTCTGGCGTTATTGGAGTTGCCTCCGCCGGCGAACCCCCTGCTATAGTGTTTACTGCGATTCTGGGCTGGTCCTTTTCTCTTGCGTCTTCTGTGGGTGGGTTGCGTGGTGATCTTGGCGATCGTGGGGACCTCTGTCTTGCTTTGTTTTCTTGTGCTGCTCTTTCTATAAACTTTTTAAGGTGTCCACTCCTTATCAATTCTTCTATCAAATCTTTGAGTCGGAAACATTTTTCCGTATCGTGGCCCTTGCAACGGTGATAGTGACACCATTCGTTCTCGTTTCGCCCCATGGTGTACTGGCGATCTGGGGGAGGAGGGCGTTTTGCTAATCCCGCCTGCAGGATTTCTTCGAGGATATGGACCTTGGCTCTGTTGAGTGGTGCGTATTCTTCGAAGGGTTTGTTCGCCCTTCTTGGTGGGTAATATGAGCTTCCGCTATTTCGCGGGGTTCTGTGGTCTTTGCATGGCCAGCGTCGCCTTTGGTACTCTGGGCATCTGTTGCCTCCTGACTCCGGGGCTCTTTCCTTATAATCCCTTGTCCGCTTTTCTGCGTTGCTCTCCTCGCCCTTGATGTAACATTCGGCACGTTTCATGACTTCCTGCATGGTTTTGGCGGGTTTCTGGGCCAGTGACTCGTTGAAATGTCCTGCGCGCAGTCCATTGTGAAAAGTGGCTACGAACATTTCTTGGTTTGGATTTGAAACCTTGATGGTAGCTTCGCTGAATCTCGCCAGATATTCCCTGAGGGATTCTGAACTTTTTTGCCTCAGGCTGAACATATTCGTGGCCGTGACCTGTATGTGTTTGCTTCCTGAGAACTGGTGGATGAGTTTTCGATGGAAGTCCTGGTATCCTGTTATTGAATTCTTAGGGAGGTTCATGTACCAGCGCAGGGCAGCATCTTTGAAGGTGCTTGAGAGTAGCTTGCACTTTAAATGCTCCTCTGCTCCCAGAATGGCAGTTTGGGTGCCAACTGCCATAAGGTGTTCTAGCGGATCGCTTTTCCCATCGAAGCTTGGAAGTTGAGGAATTTTGAAGTTTGGAGGAACCTGAGCGTCCCATAACTGTTGAGCAAGGGGTTGGGAAACTTCAATGTTTTCCTCCTCCGCTGTTTTGGCTATTTCCTCCGCCTTTTCCTTCTGAATTTCGGCGACCTCCGCTTGGAGGCGACGTATCTCGCTGATTGCTGCTTGCAAGTTAGCTTGCTGTTGGCCGTCGCTGTTATGAGTGCCTCCGGCCATAGCTGCTTGTATCCTCTTGGCTGTGTTTTGAGGCCTGGAAAATGTTTTACCAGGGCCCCACGGTGGGCGCCAAATGTTCCTGATAGAACACTAGGGGGTGTATATTTGCTAAGTGTTATGGTTATGCAATGGTCTGCAGTTGTGATATTGCTTAAGTTTTTAATTGCGTTGGGGGTTGTATTTATAGGGCTATGGAACAGTTATAGCTGAACCCCATGATCCCATGATCTCTATTCAGGTAAAAGGGGGGGGGGGGGGGGGGGTGTGACGGTTATCCAGCACCCACGATCCCTTACGAGGGAGAGTGGGGGTTATATTTGGCGCAAATCCTCCTAATGGGCATTGGAGCACGTTTTTCATGTGTTTTACGCTTAGTCATGGGAATGATCGTGGGGCACGGGGTGTGCACGTGCCAGCGCTTGAGGGGCGAAATGGGCTTGTTATTGGCGGATTGGGTCGGAGCGTATTGGGCCCTCTATTAATTGGGTCTGGATTATTTTGACCGGTACACTAACCAATTTGAATCATTCAATGTTTGATTCAAATTGATTGGCTCAGATTCAATCATGGGCTCATCACTAAAATCACCCAAATTTTTGAAAAAAATTTGAAACTGAAAATATAACTAAATTACTTTCACCTTTAGACTAAAACAATTTTTTAAATTTTAATGTTTGAATTAACTTGAAACACTCAAGATTAATACCTAAAATTTTTAAACTATATTATAAAAAAAAAAATCTTTTGAATGGATCGAATTCACAGGATTAAAATCATAAACCCATTATCCGAACTAAACTATTTTAGATTTGAACGAATTGATTTTAGTTGGACTGAATTTAAACTTGCTCAAATAAACACTCGGGTAGTTTGAGTCACCAGATTGGACGGATCATTGAATAATAAATACTCTACATTCATATCATGTATTCGTCAAATTGAATAAGTACCGATACATATTTTATTTGAATATGCACCGATACATTATGAAATTAAATAATTCCAATAAATTTTATAAAAAAATAAAAAAATGTATGCGGAAAATTTTACCTTCTCAAAATGTACAAGTAGCAAAATAAGTCCCCAATAAGCCACTAACTAAACTCAATTGGGAAAGTGAGTCCCTCACACTGCCCATTCAATATTAATATAGATGATGACATGGCATTTACGATTCATTAAACATTAAAAAAAAATGACAACGTCGTCAGCGGGTGGCGCAGCGGCGTCGCTGAAGGCGGTTCTTGATCGCATCCATAAGGCCGCCGAGAGATCGAACCGGAACGTGAAAGAAATCCGCGTAGTGGCGGCGAGTAAGACAAAGTCCGTTTCTGCTCTCCAACAGGTGTACGATGCTGGCCATCGATGCTTCGGCGAGAATTACGTTCAGGAAATCATCGATAAAGCTCCTCAGCTTCCGGAAGATATTGAATGGCATTTCATTGGAAATTTGCAGAGCAATAAAGTTAAACCTCTTCTTGGTATGTGATTAGTTTAATTGTGTTGATTCTGTTAAATTAATCTGATCAAATTAAGCTTAATGTATAGTGTTTTAAGCTTGGGTGTTTTTAATTTTTGTGCTGGAAGTGAATTTGTTGATGTGTAAGTTGTGTGAAATTTTCAACTTAAAATGAAAATTACTTTTTTGCTGCATTGAGTGGAATTATGTATTGAAGTAAAATCAAATTTGCTTAACATTAAACTATTTGAGGAGTGATTAGGCTCAAGTGGTTAATGAGCTACCATCAGAAAGAATTGTTCGGGAGAATCCGGGTTTGATTTATAATTTTGGCCGGACATTACTTATTTTTCGGCCGAACTCTGAATTAATAGGACACTTACTATTTGACGAAGGCAAAATCAGTGGTGATAATTTTCATGTAGAACCTAATTTACCCCTAAACTTGTACAACTGATAGATGATTATGCTGTTCTCAAACTTTACCTTGAATGTGACTCAACTTAATTTCCCCTCATATATTAGTTGAGCTCAAATTTAGTTAGGTTTGTAAATGAATAATCAAAATATAGATGTTTGTAAAATAAATTTGCTTTAATTTTAGATTGACGATAATCACTAATTAGACTCATGAAAATACCTTCGATAAGTGATGGCATATTATTTATAGATATATACTCTTCTGTAGAAAATGTTACGGTCGTATGTTTCGACTGTTTATGAATTATCGGACGTCACTTTTGCAAACTTTGAATGTCACTTTGATTCCATTTTGAGTATTTTATGGAGATATCTGTATTACCACATTCATAATCTTTGATTTGTTAAGCAGGAGCTTAACATATTTCATTATTATTTGATATTTCTGCAGCTGGTGTTCCCAACCTTGCTTATGTAGAGTCTGTAGATGATGAGAAGGTAAGTGTTATTGTTTCTTCATGATTTGTTAGGGAAGAGAAGGTAAATATAATTTTTATGTGTGTTTAAGTTAATGAGTACAAATAAGAATGTAAATTTTACATAAAAGTTTAAATGAGGGAATGGAACATATAGAAACAGTTTTAGCACGATGATGAATCTCATCCTAACATTTTGGGATTTCACTTGGAAGGTTAAATTGTTTTTACATTGGATGTTGAAAGTAGACTATATATAGTAAAGGATGTTTCTCAACGATAACTTTACAACAGGCCTTATACTAGACGCACGCCACAGCAACTACCGACTAGGAGTAACTACAGTACTGCCATTAGTTATCAAACAATATATTTTGTTTTAGTGCAGTCATGATCTTAGCACTTTTTGATATTGCAGTGCAAATGATGCATGTTCCTTTCTGATTTTAGCTTTTTTCTCTTTGCTAACAGATAGCAAACCTTCTTGATCGTGCTGTAGCCAAAATTGGCAGGAAACCATTGGAAGTTTTTGTTGAGGTGAATACAAGTGGAGAAACATGTAAGTTACACCTGATATATTTGCCAGCCAATCTGGTATCTACCATCCCTTAATAATCTTGACTTGGTTTTGTTTAGAAAATGTGTTCCACATCATTTTTATCCGTTTTGTTCTCCCGTGATAAAATGTGTCTTGCCAGTGTTATTAGTTTATTCCTGATCTCAAGAATCATATTTGATTGATATGCGTTGCAGCTAAATTTGGTGTCGAACCAGCCTTGTGTGTAGACCTTGTAAAACATATTGTTACAAATTGTCCAAACCTTGAATTTTGTGGCCTAATGACAATTGGCATGCTGGATTATTCATCCACCCCAGAAAATTTTAAGGTGATAATGACCACTCATTTTAACATGATTCTTTGTTATTTTTAGGTACTTCCTATCTAGTCTTGGTAATTCTCCATACTAAATTTTACTCTGTGCTTTCTAGACATTATCCAAGTGTAGAAGTGAAGTTTGCGCGGCAATTGGAATATCAGAAGCACAATGTGAGCTGTCAATGGGCATGACTTCAGACTTTGAGCAAGCTGTAAGAAATCAATTTCTTGGAAATTATATGGATTACAAATAAGCCATAATATTTCTTTAACTAGAGAACTCTCTAATTTTGTAGATTGAGATGGGAAGTACCACTGTAAGAATTGGAACTGCTATATTTGGCCCCAGAGAGTATCCACCAAAAGAAGAGAAGTAGCTGCCCTCATTTTGCAATCTTATTTGCGTGATCTTGTGGTGCTTATAGATTCACATGTTGAAGTTGTAGATCACCGTGAACAAATTATTTTAGCGGGAAATAAATATGCTCATGAGCTTGATGGTAAGTAGTTAACAAGCTCCGGATGAGCTGTGTTTACAGAATAATCTTCGAGGCCGAACATTATATGTATTGTTGCTTGTAAAATGTAAAAACCAACCCTTTTGACTGAACCAGAACTAAGATAGTCTATTTTTGCAAAAGAGAATTATGATAATGTTGAAAGTTACAACCTTGTATAATCATTATGGCAAAGTTTGTTATCATCTTTTGTATGCCAGATGTGGAATGTTCATGGTCTTGGGACAATATTTATTTTTGAATCAAATGTTGTGATAGGAACTGGATTTAAAATTAAAAACTGAGAAATTCTTATTGAATGAATGTCTCTCTAAAGTGAATCTGGATTATCCCACAAGAATTCCCAAATTATCAATAAAAGACTTTTCAACAAAATATTCTCTAAACTTAAAATTAAAGAAATTCAATCAATTTAGTTCCTTCCTCAAAATATCTCTTTAGAAAACATTCATACAAATTACATACCTTAAGTAGTCTTTCATAAGTTTGAAAGAATTCCATGAATTTGAAAGAATAAACACAATTTCAACCACTAAAATGCTTATTTATTCTCCAAATCCACAACCAAAAATAAATTGCATGCGGTCAACTTTTCCCGGTGTTATAATCTTAATTGTCCATTGAAGATTAAATGATCATTTATTGTAAATTAAGTTTTAAAACTTATAACACAATCCGTTCGATCTTCATCCAACAATCAATGTTTATTGATTTAGGTGACTATAATATATCAACATGGTGTGCACGGAATAGATAGACGCTAAACGATTCCAATCTTAAAGATCAGGGCAATTCCTGCAAACACTACAAAAAGCTCCGCTCTTCATGCCCCTACTACTTGTGTGCAGCCTTTCCCCGAGTCCACAGAGTCAGCTTTCTTTGTTGTGGAATAAGAAGCCTTCGTAAGCCTCATATACTTCCATTTTAGGTTTATAGTATTTAGCGAAAGGTTATACCTATAGTTATGGGAATTGATTAACCCTACTCTACTAATACCCATAGGCGTCATGGGGAAGATGTCTTTATTAAATAGTCTAGTAGCTTAAAATTCCACCAACAAAATAATTTTTTATCGGACTTAACTGAATTTCAAATCAGTAAAACCGCCGAAGGTTAACACACACAAAAAATAACCACTTTTGCCCTGTCTCTGGTCTTTCATATTCATAAGCTCAACAACATCACAAGGAATGGATCATGTTAACATACAAGCTAAAACCGCATTCATTACCGAGTCTCAGTGCCCAAAAACGATGGATGCTATCACTACCACCACACCCTTCTTCTTCATCCTCAGCCCCAGCCACCACCAATTCATACAATGCAATCATCAACCGCCATTCAACCCAAGGTGCTCACCGTCAAGTTCTCATCACCTACACATCCATGCTCAATGCACAAGTCCCTTCTGACGCCTACACCTTCCCAAGTCTTCTCAAAGCATGTTCCTCTCTTAACCTCTTTCATCTTGGCATTTCCTTCCATCAACGCATAATCATTAATGGGTTGTCCACAGATTCCTACATTGCCTCTTCTTTGGTTAATTTCTATGTTAAATTTGGATATTCTAATGTTGCCCGCAAAGTGTTTGACTTTATGCCTGAGAAAAATGTTGTACCTTGGACTACTGTTATTGGGTGTTATTCTCGTATGGGTAATGTTCATGAGGCTTTTTCTTTGTTTCATCAAATGCGTTACGGAGGAATTCAACCCAGTAGTGTTACTTTGTTGAGTTTGTTGTTTGGAGTTTCGGAGCTTTCTTATGTGCAGTGTTTGCATGGTTGTGCAATTTTTTATGGGTTTATGTCAGATTTGAACTTGTCAAATTCTTTGCTGAATGTGTATGGGAAATGTGGAAGTATTGAGGATTGTAGGAAATTGTTTGATTTTATGGATCATAGAGACATTGTTTCATGGAATTCTTTGTTATCTGTGTATGCCCAGATTGGGGATTTATGCGAAATTTTGTTACTTCTCAAGACAATGAAGGTGCGAGGTTTTGAGCCTGGTTTGCAGACTTTTGGGTCTGTGTTGTCTGTGGCTGTGTCGAGAGGTGATATGAGATTGGGAAGGTTAGTTCATGGCCATATTTTAAGAGCTGGTTTTGACTTGGATGCACATGTTGAAACATCATTGATTGTAATGTACTTAAAAAGTGGGAACATTGATGTTGCATTTAGAATGTTTGAAAGGAGTTTAGATAAGGATGTAGTTTTGTGGACAGCAATGATCTCAGGCCTTGTGCAGAATGCGAATGCAGACAAAGCACTTGCAGTTTTTCACCAGATGTTGAAATTTGGAATGAAGCCATCTACTGAGACTATGGCCAGTGTGGTTACAGCTTGTGCACAAATGGGGTCTTTTAATTTGGGGAGATCTATTCATGGTTATATAATAAGGCAAGTATTGTCATTGGATACCGCTGCTCATAACTCTCTTGTTTCTATGTATGCAAAGTGTGGCCACTTGGATCAAAGTTCTATTGTATTTGATAAGATGAGTAAAAGGGATTTAGTTTCATGGAATGCCATAGTTGCTGGATATGCTCAACACGGCTCTGTTTATAAGGCCTTTTCCCTTTTTAATGAAATGAGGTCATGTCATCAAACACCTGATTCAATAACCATTGTTTCCCTTCTTCAAGGGTGTGCGTCCGCGGGGCAACTACACCCTGGAAAATGGATCCACGGGTTCGTAATAAGAAATGGTCTTACGCCTTACATCTTGGTCGATACTTCTTTGGTAGATATGTACTGCAAATGTGGTGATCTGGATACTGCTCAAAGGTGTTTCAACCAGATGCCAAGTCAAGATTTGGTATCATGGAGTGCCATAATTGCAGGATATGGCTATCATGGTAAAGGGGAAACTGCATTGAGATTATACACAAAGTTCCTTGAAAGTAGGATTAAACCCAACCATGTGATTTTCCTCTCAGTTTTATCTTCTTGTAGTCATAATGGACTTATCGATCAAGGCTTGAACATATACGAATCTATGACTAGAGATTTCGGGATTGTGCCAAATCTTCAACACCATGCTTGTGTAGTCGATCTCCTCTGTCGTGCCGGGAAGGTAGAGGAGGCGTATAACTTGTACAAGAAAGTGTTCTCAGAACCTGTACCTGATGTGCTGGGCATAATCCTTGACGCTTGTCGAGCAAATGGTAATACTGAACTTGGCGATACAATTGCCTATGATATTCTCAAACTGAGGCCTATGAGTGCTGGAAATTATGTACAACTAGCACATTGCTATGCTTCAATAAACAAGTGGGAAGGAGTGGGTGAGGTATGGACTAATATGAGATATCTTGGCTTGAGGAAAATTCCTGGTTGGAGCTTTATTGACATAAATGGAACCATCACTACATTTTTCACAGATCACAACTCACACCCTCAGTTTCTAGAAATAGTGAATACCATGAAAATTTTGAGAGAGGAAATGAGCAAAATGGAGGAAGTGGATATTGATTTTGAAAGCAATCACACCCATCATCACTATAGCATATGTTGAAAAGTTATTATGAATATTATTTATAAATAGATCATTTAATTTAAATCTTCCTTCATGTTTAACCTATGATTATTTTGGTCTACTTTTTTTTTACTATTTACTAGAAAATGGAGTTATAGATGAAAATTATATGTTAGTGAGTTATCATCAATTTATTGTTATTAAAATGATTTTTATTTATTAATTAAAAGAGATATTTTTTGTTTTCCATATGTCCTCAGAGGTAATCCTATTTGAGGTGTGTCGGATATTAAATATGGATATCTCTCAGCTAAGTTTCGAATGTTAGTTCGCCATGTCATGGAAGTCTAACACAAATTTCCTAAGGAAAATTGTTAGCATAACCAAATGTAATTTATCATGAAAAATTTAATTGCCACAACACCAAGGTCTTTCTCATATGTGACACACAAATATGAGTGAGATAAACAAGCTTAAGTTAGTTAGTTATTAACTAGTAAATATTAATTAATTAATTACTAATTAACAAGAGAATGATCACAACAACAAATAATTTAGAGAGAAGAGTGATACATAATAATTAAGAGAGACACACGTAGGCATGCATGTGGGTGGAAAGGTGAGAGTGAGAGAGATACGCAAATCTTAAAACTGAATTACCTTAACTACCTAAGACTAATCAAGATCCCCATTAATTTGCTGCCAAATCAAGAAAAAAGATGAATAGGAGGCAGCAAAGGGCATTCAAATTGTTGTTTTGGATTATGGGAATTTGTCTTACATGT
Source organism: Trifolium repens (assembly GCA_030408175.1). NCBI lineage: Eukaryota > Viridiplantae > Streptophyta > Magnoliopsida > Fabales > Fabaceae > Trifolium > Trifolium repens. The sequence continues at coordinate 8,372,281 of CP125839.1, forward strand.
TATCTTGCAGGACCACCTTTGTTTTGGGCACTCAACGACACTCTTAGTTCTGTTTCTTCTTCTTGTCCTCCTTGTCATTGTGATTGTTCTCTTCAACCCCTTCTTTCAATCCCAGAAGGTTTCATTTTTATTCTCCTTTAAATTTCTACTTTTTTTTTTCTTTCTGAAATTGTGCGTTTAAGAGGATTGATTTTATCATTAAAAAATAATAGCGGCGTAGCTTGTTTCCTGTTTCATGTGTAATTATCTTATATTTATTGATGAAACGATTTTGTTACTAAAAAAACAGTGTGTTTAATTAAGAAATAGCAAATAATGTGTTTTGTTTCTTATCATGTAAAAATTGAAACATTTACTCAAATTGTATGCAAATGTTAATCATAGTTTTAAATTGAATTCCCCAATTGCAGTTGCAGTTGCAATATAATAGTTTTAAAAGTCTCGGCATCAGCATCACAACTGTAATTGTAGTCGCATCAGCTACATTTTACTGCAATATAAAGGTTTGCAGCGTAACTATAAACCGCATTTTAAAACATGTTAACTCTCAGTTTTTAGATGCATTTTTATGGTAATTAAATAAGTTAAGTTTAGCTAAGTTGGTAGAGACATCACATTATATGTAGGGATATAATTCGAACCCCAGACAATCCATTTATTCACCTTAAGGGTGAAATTCGAACCACTAGGTTAGTTGAAAAAAAATAAGTTATTGTAAACATTGTTTCTAAGGCCAGCATTGGGATAAAAAACATTACAAAATAGTTTGATGATCAATGTAGTCATGAAATGGAAAATATGGAAGTTGAAAAGTCCTTGGTATATTTTGTTTCTTGTGCTCAGACATTGGTTGTTGTTTTGCTAATGTGGTGTCTCTGCTTGTTCTTTTGCTGCAGGATTGAGCAACAATTCTATTTTAGGTCAGTTCACTTCTCTCATTTACACTTAGAAAAAAGCTATAGGTATGAGGTGATGATTATAATTATAATAATAAATAATTATATATTTATTTGATAGACAAATGTCACTATGTGGGTGATGTACCAAATATATTAGTTAACGAAGGAACCTAAAAAATGAACTTTTGCTTTTATATGAAACCAGAGAAAGTTCAAACAGTGTCTACCAGCATCTCCAATATGTAATTATTTACATGCTAATAGAAATATAAGGTTTAGTCTAGTGTAGGAAAACTAAAGAGTTGAAAATCTACAACCTTTTAAATGATGCTTAATTATATATTCTATAGATTGCATGAGGCAAGATCCAGAGGTAAGTGAAGAAGCTGGGAAGAGTTTCACAGATCTTTTATCAGAAGAATTAAAGCAAAAGGAAGCTGAAGCTGAGGAAAAACAAAGATATGCTGATATATTACTTTTAGAGTCTAAAAAAATAGCATCACAGTATCAAAAGGAAGCTGACAAATGCAATTCAGGAATGGAGACATGTGAAGAAGCTAGAGAAAGAGCTGAAACAGCACTTCAAAATCAGATGAAAGAAACTGCTTTGTGGGAACTTAGAGCTCGCCAAAGAGGATGGAAACCTTCTTCTGCAAAGAAAGCTCTTGCCCATTATTAAACAATGAGTACAAATATTATCATCATTCTCACTTATTTTTCAGTACTTTATTTTTTCTTACATTCATTATTTTTTTTCATTTTATTTTGCGGCACTTGATATATTATTTAATGAGAAATAAATGCATAAGATTCATTTTTGGTTTCATTATAGATTCTTATCCTTTGTTAAGTTGGTGATTTGCATCACCTGCTGTAACTGGAATCTCAGTTACTTATTTCTGATCGGACGGTCAGGAACAGTTACTGCATCAAATCCATTTCCGTTAAGTTGGTGCTAAACCATGCAGACATCCATTGAATCATTGAATTTCTTGCAATTCATTTTGTAATGAGCAGTGAGAATGATAAACATTGTTTGAGTGGTAAATATCTCAGTCAACTATAAGAATTGCACCCATCAAAAATAAAATTACCAATATGATTAAAAAAATACTTCTTTTTATGCTATAACTTATACCATCCTACTCTGTGTGACTGATCACTGCTATAATTATGGTTTGATTTACAAAACCTCTCACTGAGCCTGATAAAATGGTTCTATCAGCTTTGTTACATGGTATTAACTATTTCAATTTTCAACCAAAGCTACAAGCTTTGCCTTCAAAATTTACGTGTAGCGTATGTTGTGTATATCGGGAAGTGGTTCCATTTGACGATGGACGTATATGTCTAAGTAAGTCAGTGGGATATCAGTTTACGGCTAAAGAGCTGTTTGGACAGAAGCAGAAGTCTCATGGGGTATTGCCTAGCAATGCAGAAACTTCAAAGTGGTCAATAATTCCGTCGCCCAACAAGCGCATAGCTGCTCCCCGAGAGAACTTCCTAGCAAATAGAAAACACGGAACGAAGGTTGAATTGGTGCGACACCATTCTGTCCGGTGCTCTGTCTCGTAATAAACATGGGTGATGTCCTGTTTAAAAAATTAAAACAGAATGAGAAGAAAATAGTTGCATGAAAACATGTAATCACTTCGGCAAACCTTAGAAAGCAGGTTATACTGATGTCAAGCAATAAAAAAACACAAGATAATTTTTAACATTGAAAAACTAAAAATTTAACATTGAAAAACTTGGACATTGAAAACAAGATAATTTTAGTTTTTCAATGTTAAAATTATCAAGTCATATTCTATGGGAATTTCAATATTTGGACAAAATTTCATAATTTAAATTCGGACACTTAAACTATATGAAAACCCTTCTAGATTCAACACACAAAAGTCTTTAACTACATCTACAATAAAAAAGAATATAATTTTGTTTGCAGGTATGCCAAAACCAAACCAATTTGGGTTTGGTCGGGTTTGACCCAAGCAAAACCCTTCAGGTTGAAATGGGTCATCGGATTGACCATACCTGCAAACACACCTAGGTTGCAGGAGACTGAGCCATCTCAACTATCCATTCAAACCCAAAGCTTGCTAAAGTATATGTTTATGGAACCAAAAGATAACCTTTATTTCCTTTATCCTTCGAGGGCCAGCATTTGCATAGCTAAAAGTCATCGGATGCCAGCCTTTATTATCCGTTTTTGTTGTGGACTGGTTCCACAAAGTGTAGGTCACTGTTCTGCGTTCAAGTTCACCTTCAAGGCCATGCAGCTAGCAAAATAGCACAAGAGAAATATAATCCTTAAAGAGAGTATTTTACTAAGGTCATTTGTGAATAAAGAAGAATGATAAATGAATAGAATTGACGAACACATAGCCTAACCAACAAACGTAGATAATGATGGAAAAAAATCTTGGTACTTACTGCAAGCAATGTCTGCACATAGTGCTCATCAGGAATACAGTTGTGTTGCTTCTGAAGTTTCTGCACTTACACCAAAAGCATAGAAAATAATAATATATATGAAAAAAAGAAGTTATGTTGTAAATAAAATAGGCACCGAGGATCATCACAGCATTATCAGTGATACCTTCCAGTGACAACATAACGTAAAATAACTAAAATTAGACCACTTACAAGATTGAGCTTTCCCTTTCTGGTATCAATTGGTGGACGCCTCTGCCAAGAGAGAACGATATTAGACAGGTTTTTAACACATTACCAGACTTGCAGTTAGTCCAGTCTAGTATAGTAATGTATGCTAAAGAGTTTAGTTTAGAATTCTATATGATGACTTTGATGTAATATCAACCAACTATATGATGTTATTGTAAAAAATGTAGTAGTTAAACTAACTAACTAATGATAGCTCACATACCTTACAATATCTCTTAAAGACAGAGAAGATAACATCATCATCAACAATCACTTCTGCATGGTTACGAACTAAGGTGAACCACTGGAAAAACAGAATAAATTCAGATTACGACATAATTTTTAGGAATAAAAGGTTGAAAATTTAATCCAACAATCCCAGTGTAACAACTACTGCTAAAATAACATGGCATGTGGAGCACTATAATTTTAAATCATATGTATTCAGACCTTTCAGGCTATTTTGCAACTAATTTCAAATTTATTCTTAGTTTAGTTAAAGTTCATTGCTGGTGCTACAAAAAAAGACAGACAGTAGTAGACCCCATCTAAATTTGGAGAAAATAGAAGATAAAGAAACTTAATGAGAAACATTCAAAATAAATCCAAAAATATACTAGAAAAAACAAGAATCCTTAATGCAAATGGAGTACAAAGAATCAACTTTATATAATGCTTTTTCCCTCAACTAAATTTTAACTTCAAAATGAATTTCTATAAGAACTGGTTTTTAAAATCTTCCAAACAACCACCACAACCTAACTTTTTCCTGCTAGGTGGGATCTAAAGTATGAATTAATCATCAATTGAAGTCATAAGTCATAACCCTTTATGTATTGGGTCCAATCAATGTAGTCAGGAAATGGTCTTTGACCGTCCAATGATAAACCATTTACCTCTAAATGGTCTTCGACCTATAGTTTTAGATAGTCGGCTTTTCTCTAACTATGATATACCCGTCTTATTGTTGCTCCAACAAATTTTCTACACATATTCAAACCAACTAAGACGAGACTCTACCATCATTTCTACAATAGGAGATACCTGAATTTCTCTATAGTAATTGTTGTATCATTAATCCTATCTTGTCTTGTATAATCACCCATCCAATGTAACATTCACATCTCTATGACATTGTACTCTCCAAAATCTTCATTCTAAAATTGGCTCTGTTGTAACAAGACATTTAGTTTTTATAGTTTGGCAAACACCCTCTTACATTCTATCAATCCTTCAGCAATCCAATTTGATACTTCTTCAACAGCTAGTATCAGTTAAGTTCGCACTTTAACAAAAAATGTAACTACTTTTAAACAATGGGCCACGACATAAACTGAAACAGCAATGCGGCCACAATTGAGGCCACATCGGCCACATTTGACCGCAATTCTCCGCAACATCAAAGATCAGAATGCAATAGTTATTGCGACTGCTATTTAAAACCTTGAATTACGCCTAACTAGTATGTTCCAGTTGTGCAACAAATAAAAAACACGACTGTAGATAAAAAATATATACTAAGAAAGGGGACATGTACGGTTGGAACGAACACCAATGAGATTGGGCACAATGAAGTCAAAGATAAGACTTAAGAGAAATAACCTGGGACCCTTTACGCCATTTTTCCCTTGGTATTTTAGGTGACATTTTTGGATTGTAGCGACCCTCTTTCACATCAAGAAAGCTGTAATAATATAAACAGACTAGTTCAATTCTCTTTCATGTGTGTGTGCGTGGACTGATTATGATTGAACATTAAAAAGTAAATTAGTGCTAAGCACCTCAAGAAACAAAGCCTTCTTCTACCTGTCCACGAAACTCCTTGGAGAAACCATGATGTAATTGTACACATAGGAAAAGTTGTACAGAGGAACACAGCTGCACATGGAAAACAGAAACTGAGATTCTTATCACGGCATAGTAAAGTTCATGCTAGAACATATCCCAAGTCCCAACCCACCCCTGCCTTCAAGAAAGGTTAAAAAAACAAAGAAAATAAACAGAAAGGAAAAAGAATCATGTGGAAACATATGTGAATACAAAATTTAAAAACACTAACCTATCTGAGAGAAGAACAAATCTCTGATTTGCAGGATCTTCCAAAGCCGCTGACAGTAACAGCCTTTCAGCCTGAATCATACTTGATTCTCCCCATAAAACCTAAAATATGCAAAACTGAATTCTTAAAAACATCTGCATGAGTCATATGACGATATTATAATTTAGGTTCAACTACATCTGCATGAGTCATATGACGATATTATAATTTAGGTTCAACTACATCTGCATACACCTGTCAATCTAGAATCACAAACAATTGCAACAAATGTCCTGAAAAGAGGGTTACACTAACACTCTTCAACATCAAATGCTGCTTTGTTTCCTATCAGCAGATTATTACATAACAATCTGATAAACCACCAATAAGGGGGATTAAGGTAGGATTATCATCACCTCATGAGCATTCTCGGTTACAAGTTTATGAATTTGGGTGATTTGGCTAAGCTAGAAACAAAATTACAAAATTGGCTGCGACGTCTCCATCATGTAAGGATCACATAATAAATTTTAACTTATTAAACTAACTAACTAATTAACTAACTTTTTTTTTGTTGAAGACTCGGTTTTTGGCCAAAGACCGACTAATCCGAGGGACACAAATTCTCCTGTCCATTAGTGTGGGCCCATTTAAAAAGCATAGACTGGCTCAACATAGGAAGTGATACCAGGGGAGGATTCATTTCAAATAAATCTATTTCTCCTACAATATATTTCATTTCATATAAAGTCCACACCTTATGCTATTATTTTGAAGTAACAACAATAAGACATGAAAATGAAACCTTAACCATATTAAAGATAATAACTTTAACAAACTCACCAAAAAAGATAATAACTTTAACATCATTTTCAATTTCAAAAGAGATTTGAACTCACCTGAATGCTATTGCTAAGTTGACGACCGTAGAAGAAATGAGACCTACTGTTTGACTCATCCAACACAAACCCAGGCGCCGAATGAACATAAATCGAAAAATTCGAAACATCACCATTCTACAAAATAAAAAAAAATTGAATTTTTTTTTCCCAAAAAAAAAAAATAATCAGCAATAAAAAGGAAGAAGATGAAATAGTAGGAACCTGGAAGAAAGCACCCCAGAGAAAATCCAGTGGGATATTACGGCGAACGAGGAACAAGAAAGCGATTTTGGGAGGGCCGTGGAATACGGTGGCGCGTGAAATTGGGATTGGGGGTTTGTTAGAGTTAACGGAGAAGAGAGCTGCTGCAGCTAAAACGACGACGCAGAAGATTGAAACGGAGAAGAGAATGAGAAGTTTGCAGCTCAACCTAGTTGACACGTGGCGTCTCTTCACTGTTCTTGCCGCCATTTCTAATTCTAATTCCAACACCAACAACTAAGTTCTTCTTGTTGTTCTTGTTTTAATAATAAAAATAAATAAATAAAAAAATAAATAGAAATGTTTTGATATAAACAATGCATTAACAAGAACAAGATGTTGAATTGGAATTAGTTGTTGAAGATTGAGATAATCTCATTCTCAGGGAAAAGTAAAACTACAACACTTTCCTTATGCGTTGTGATTACATTTACTACCAGCAATTTAAAACGACGTCGTTGTTATTGGCAGTGAGTGTGGGTCCCACAGAATAAGGACTACTGAGAATGTGTGTAGCCAGATTTGGAACTTGGAATGCAATTGCAAGGTACCAGGCTGCTTTATTATTAAATTATTAAATTAAACAAGTGTAAGAAGGTTTTATTATATCTCTCTATAGTTGGATCTGGATTCCGTGCATTATTTTTTTCGTGCAGTTGGTCTATTTATAGTTGTCCGGTCAAGATCGGACTGCCGTGATTTAAAAATTACATTTATTGACATATTTATTTAAATCGTTTTATCACGATCGAACGGCTATAAAACGAATGCACCGTACAATCGACTGCACCTAGTCCAAATCCCTCTATAGTTGCATGCACCTGCATCTAAAACAATTAGGAGAGTAACTGAGTAAGGATTTAGAATAAAATTCGAAATAAGTAAAAAATTATGTGAGAATAGTATTGAATAAGAATTTTTGTGAGAGGAAAATATTTTGTTCAATTGTTTTTTGATTTGCAAATGAAGCGCAGTATCTTTTTAAAATATAGGCAAAATTACACGTTTGGTCATTTATCTTATTTTTTTGTAACATTTTGGTCCTTTATCTTTCACTTGTAACATTTTGGTCTTTTATCTTATCTTTTTGTAACACTCTGGTCCTTTATCTTTTATTTGTAACACTTTGATCCTTTAAAGAACATGAAGATATGAAAGAATTGGTGAAGATGATGAACATATTCATCAAAATTATGAGTTTTATTTAATTTTAATAAAAAGGTATCTTAACAAATAAATTCAGCATTTTTTTAATAAAATAAAATATGAAAAAAATGGTTTATATGTGAATGTTATAACAGATAAAGGACTAAAGTGTTACAAATAAAAGATAAAGGACCAAAACATTACAAATATACAAGATAAAACACCAAAGTGTTACAAATAAAAGATAAATGATCAAAATGTTACAAAAAAATAAGATAAAAAACCAAACGTGTAATTTTGCCTAAAATATAATAACAAAGGCTAAATATAATATAAAGTTAATATTTAAAATAAACTAATAATCCAATACTTATTTTTTGTACTCTGGGACCATTTACTAGTACCATTTATTTCAATTAGGCAAAAATAAAAATATTGAACACTCTTTTCTTCAATTGTGCAATGATACAATAAACAATGATTATTGAAATGTCTCTTCTACTATGTGTAGCTGCAAAGCAATCACTTTTACTAATTAATCCACCATTTTTTAAACTACGCATCAATCTTAAAACCTAACCACCACCACCAATAACATCATATATATCCCTTGTAAATATCATACCATCTTGCTTTGATAACTTTACTTTTAACCAAAAAATAGCTCAATTTCTTTTTTTCCACTTCAACCAAATTGACTTCATAGATCTAAACGATTAATGATGAATTTCAATCTCACCCCCACTCCAACCAATACCCCACAACCACCATTACTACCACCATTTCTTCCCTCACCAATACGGAACACAAGGTTTTTTGCAATATGGAGGGCGAATTGGCTATCACCACGGAGACACATAGGTTGAGTATGTGAAACCCCAAGGTCAATAAGAATGCCATTTAACCACTTCAACTCATATACAGTGGCTGCCATGGAACAATACTCCGCCTCAGTAGAGGAACGAGAGACCATCTGCTGCTTCTATGTCTTCCACGAAATAGGAGAACCCCCTAAATGAATAACCCAACCTGTGAGAGACTTGCGAGTAAGAGGACAACTTGCCCAATACGAATCCCTCAAATATTTTCAGTCATGATTTTTGGTGGTTAGTTCTCTTAGTTAACAACATATATGAAAATTGCTCTTTAGGCCCCCTTAGTTGCTACCAGGCCCCCCAAAATCCCAAAACACTCCTCATATTAGGCCCTGGATACTTCGGATTATACAATTACAATATGAAATGCATATATAGGCTGATTTCGGAAGTTACGTTTCGAAATTTACTTAATTTCGGAACGTAACTTCCGAAACATAAATTTTTTAAAAGAAAACACCTTTGTTAAGGGCATTTTCGTCAAAACGGACGGCCTTGATAGCAATAGAGGGGGTTTAAAGAGCAATTTTCAACATATATTTAGATTGATGGGCTGAAAAAAATATCAAGGCCCAAAAATGTTAAAGGCCTGGATTGTGGGCCTGATTGCCCTGTCTCTAGGCCAGCCATGAGTACGAGGACTATTATGGATCATTTTTTATTTTAACAATGGAAAATAATTTGGACACTCAATAATAATAATAATAATAATATAAATAAAGATGTTCTAGTCTCTAAACAATTGTGAATTTATCCGAAAACTATGTTGACTATATATATAGAAGTTTCAACCATCGCTATATGAGCTAGATTAAAATACGGAGCGGGTTAGAACTTAGAATCATTTGACTTCAGAAACAGAACCTCGAATCATATTAGACGGGGCTGGTGACTGGTGGTGAAAAAATAAGATAAAAATAAAAGAGTCAATCAAAATTATATAATATTCTAATTGTCGATTCTCTCTGGTGCCAATTTGACTGGGCTAATTTAGCTTCTTCAAAAAAAAATTCTAATTGTCTTTTTTTAGTTAGGTTTTTCTCTCTTCTTCTTAACTCCTATATATAGATTTTGAACCGAGTGATTTTTTTAAAAATCAAAGGTATCCTCGCACGTAATTGCGGAGACAAATTTTTTGAGATAACTGAGATCCAGGATTTAACCTCTTTCAACAGATATTTTTCATTTTCAGCAGCCGAGAATTGAACTCAGAACAAAATGGTTAAGCAACCCAAGTATCTAAGAACAAGGTAAAGGAAAAAAAACAAAAAAGAAATTGCAATTGAAAATTTGTCTGATTTGCAAATATCGGATCAGTTCTCGCTAATATTTCCGGTATTATTTCCAGTTCAACAAACTTCTAATTTTTTACATGGTCTAAACTGCAACAGTTTCGGTTCTCAATCCAACCAATTGAAACGGCCTATCTCATTTATAAAGCACTAAATTTTAATTTTTATGAGGAGCATTGGGCCTATCTCATGGAACCTTTTTTGTGTTTCATATAGAGCTAATAAGAGGTCCTTCAATGCTACGTTATATTTTTGCAACTTATATCCATTTTGCTTTGATGGTAAAAAACATAAGGTGTCATATATTAATAATAATATTAATAATATAATACATTATTACAACTAAACATTAATGATGATATTGTACCTTATTTAAGATATTTTTGCAAATTTTATGATACTTACATTGACACATCACAATCCTCCTATAAAAAAAAACATATCAGCTTTCTATGAAACTCACTAAGATACTCTTACTAAGAGCATCTCCAATAAGGATATCATAGAGAGTTTTATAAGCTAATGATCCATACCTTACTTATTTTTATTATTGGAGTTCCATGACGTGGCTTTGAGGGTATCAAAATTGATGATACGGTACCTTATTTAAGGTACCGTATCATCAATTAAATATTATAGTTTTTTTTGTATATCAAATTAAATATAATTGATTACTTGTTAATAATGTATGATACCCAAAGTGGTATCACCATTGAAGCAAAATATGTATGAGTTGCATAAATATTACATGACATTGTAGGACCACTTTTTAGTGATGTATGATACTCAAATTGGTATTACCATTGGAGATGCTCTAAGTTTAAACCATAAATCTCACAAACAAACAAAAAAGTGATGAGAAAGAAATGTCCCAGTATTCAGCCAGAGAAAATGCTGACGGTAATCAAAGTGTATGTCTAGTTCTACGGTTTTGGTAGAATTGATTCTGTAAAATTGATTTGAAGATAAAGTGGTTTATGTTTGGATATATTCATGCAAAAGCGGGTTGAACAAAAAATTTGAGTATAAGAATAAATTTTAGAATGAGAAGCTATGATTTCTAACTTCAATTAAAATCAATTATGGAGACATAATCAATTCAACTTTTGAGAAATCAACAAACAGAATCAATTCTATAGGTTTAAAATCAATTATGGCTGCTGCAGAATTGAAATCAAACATACACAAAATAAAGTTTGATATCAGGAGACATTGGTATTGAAATTGTGATACGAGTAATAAAAGTTGGCATATTGTATCTGGATTGAATCTGATTATGGCTTATAATTAGAATTAGAGTTGCTACAAATTTCATTAAATTTGTGCATTGCCTTATGAAATTGATATTTTAAAAATGATAATCATCCTCTAAGCGCTAATCTTTGTGAAAAAAATGATAATAAATTTTTAGGTGAGATAAAAATTGATGAAAAAGAAAGGGAAAATATAATAAAGAAGAATCATATAAACCACCTTTATATACTTTTTTTCTAAAATCTACTCCCTATTTATAAGAGCTAGTTTGACAAAACACGAGTATTAAGAAAGTGGGTTTTAGTATTAAATTGATTGACAAATTATATTGATTTTACATGTTTACCCTTACCATTAATTGTAATGTTTTTTATCAAACAAAGGAGAATTTAATGCTATTAAAAAAACTATGCAAAGTAAATAAGGGTAAGTTTGAAAAAAGAATAATTAGGTTTCTGAAAACTAAAAACCACGAATTAAAAACCACGAATTCTTAGGTTTATGACAAAATTTATGGGTAATTTTATTAAACACGAAGTACATGGTTGACACAAATAGAAAAGGAAAAAACTTTTTGTTAAGAAAATTTAAAGAGAAAAATTGTAAGAATAAATCTTCACATTTGTTTATATCCATTACCCCCCTATGATTTCCAAAAAATAAAATAAAATTAAAGTGATATTATCTCTTAAAATATTGTCATATGTAATTCTTCTATTTCTTCTCTTAAATCTTTCTTTACAAATTGCATCTCTCAATAGAAAATATGTCCTGTATAACACATTAACACATGATCTAAGATATACCAGAGTAAGTGCTCATTGGTGCATATCTCTATTTTGTTTGAAAAGGCAAGTGAGTTTTGTTTGACTTTTAGATTAGAATTCCTAAAAATAATCCTTGAAGACATGAGGAAAGAAACGGAAAATGGGAAGACTAAGCCGAGGAAAATATAATGAGTTAAGCTGCATATATAATGTAATGCTCCAGCCAACGGAGCAAAGCTCATGAGATATTAATATGAAGAAGATGATGAAATTCATTTTCAAATTTTGTTTTGCTTTATTTTCTGGATGGGAGCGAAGCCTGCTTTATCTCTTGATGTCTAGAGACTCTTCACTTAGCAATTTTTTTTTCTTCTGAATTTAAGAATTAGTTTCAGTGTTGGATGAGGGTTGAAAGAGATGAAGTCTTGAGTCTTGAGTGTGTCACCTATTACATCGTTTGCCACATCATTTTTTTTTTAACGGACACTAAGATAAGAGACTAAAGTCAAAAGGATTTGATCTTTTAGGAACTATTTTAAAAAAAAAAATAGAGATCATATCCAAAAAAATGCGAACTTATATGAACGAACTGAGTATTTCAGCCTAAAATAAATAAAAACATCCACATGTAACATTAATTCTTTAGGAGCGACTCTGTTAGTATTGGTGGTACATAATTCTTTTATTTATAATTTATTATTTAAATCAATGAAATTCTAAAAGAATGTAAAAAAATAATATGTATGTATTTTTTTTAATACGATGCATCAAGAAACACTAAAATTATTGATATGCATATATTGATACTGTGTAATAATATTTTAATTATATTACAATATTAATTTTTAAAATAGTCAAACAAATATTTAAATAATATAATTTTATCAATATAGTCAAACATGTATAGGTTTGTGTAATTTTTCATTTTATCCTTTTTGTTTTTAACAATTTTTTTTAATCGACTAATATTATAAAAGCAAGATACCGGTCACAAGATATTTCCGGATCCGCATAAAAGATTACACTCTTGCACTAGCAAGTATACACGGCAGCAAACAGCTCCAACAAACCACCCAAATCTACGCCAACTTACAAAAACAAGGAAAACAAGACTGAGATCAATTTGACCCCTATAATGACATAAGAAGAAGAAGAAGAAGAAGAAGAAGAAGAAGGGGTATCATTTATAAATTTGTATAGTGTTAATATACTCTATTAAGAAGAAGAAGAAGAAGAAGAAGAAGAAGAAGGGGTATCATTTATAAATTTGTATAGTGTTAATATACTCTATTAATTTGAATGAATGAATATCATTTATTTAATAAAGAAATAATATATATAAATTAATCTAATTTTATTTGGCATAACTATTTCACACCAATAATAATATATATAAGAATGGATCAAATTATATCAAGTTACACTTGTCAGTAACACATTAAACAATACAAACTTTACAAAATTGACCATTAGATTAAAAGTTTATATCATTTATGTAAATTTTAGAGAAATCTTGAACTATTTGATATGTTATTAAGACTAGTAAAAATTAACATTATGTGTTCAATAAAAATACATAGACTGTTAATCTCAACATATCTTGTTGATATATAACATTAAGGTATTTTTAAATTGTACTATACCAACACAAACCAATTTATTAGTAGCCGTATAAAGAACATTAAAAACTCAAAAAATAATACATGATTTTTCATTTTAAATATTACTATACTAGTTGAAAAAAAATAATCAATTCACAAATATTTAAATAGGGGTATCTGATTGAAGATATGCGTAAAACTATTTTACATTATCAATGTGATTACAAATTAAAGGTTACCTTTTATGCAATTATTAATTTTTAACTCATCTTGTGTAAAAATGAAAATAATATATGTATATATATATATATATGAATTGCCTATTCATTTTTTGGGTAATTTTAATAAATGAACTAATTTTGTGATTTATATAATATTTTTTAATAGTAAAACTTAGCTCTTCTAGATATATAATATAAATATATTACTCTAGTGTTTTTTTCTTACACAATATTACTCCAGTGTTTTTAAAAAATAAAATAAAATCAATCAATTTTGTGATAAGAATGGACTTAATATTTAGAATTACTACAAATCTCATTTAATGTGTGCACTAAATTATGAATATGATATTTTGAAATGAATCACAAAATACCCCCTTTATCCTTAATTATAAGAAAACTTTCACTTTTCAGATATATTAAGTAACTGACGTATCTGATATATATTATAGTTCAGATACATTAGTTATCAATGAATCTGAAAAGTCAACTTTTGTTTAAAATTAAGGATAGAGAGAGTATAGGTTTGTGGCATCAATGAAAATTATACTCTCTAGAATGCATGATTCAAGACAAACTGCAATAAGTGGTCAGTGACCCATATCTTTATTTTGTTTGAAAACAGAAATGAGTTTTGTTTGACTTTTCCACAAGAATTTCTAAAAATATTCCTTGAAAACATGAAGAAAGAAACTGAAAATCATGAGAAAAAAATCATTTTATTTTAGGCAAGGAAAGAAAATATTCACCTTTGTGTTTTTCATAAAAAGAAAATCATTCACCTTTATAAAGAAAATCAATCTTTGAGAATTGAAAATATCAATCACCTTTGTATTTTTCTTTCGAAATTTTTTTTATTTCATATAAATTATTTGCTCACTCTCTCTCTCTCTCTCTCTCTCTCTCTCTCTTTCCCCTTCTGTCTACGTCTGTCGTCCTCGATGTCTTATTAATACTGCTTTAGGTCACCAAAAAAAACCAAAACTGTCACCATATTTCTTAAGTTTCTCAGTCTTTACGGTCTATTCTTAAGCCTCTCAGTCTTTACAGTCTATTCAACAAAGTTTGTGATTCAAGAGTGAACCATTGAACAATCTTTTCATCAATTGTACAAATACACAAACAATGGAAAATGATTGGGACATCTCTTCTATTGTGCGTAGCTGCAAAGCTACCACCTTTACTAATCCTTCAACCATTTGTGAAACTCCACCTCAAAACCTAACTACCACCACCTCCACCCATAGTATCATAGCCCCTATAAACACCACACCATCTTGCTTAGAAGATTTCATTTTTAACCGAGAAAATAGCTCAATTACAAATACAAACACAGTGGACAATGATTGGGATCTATCTTCTATTGTGCGTCGCTGCAAAGTTACCACCTTTACTAATCCTTCCACCGTTTGTGAAACTCCGCCTCAAAACCTAACCACCGTGGTCACCACCACAGCCACAAATAGCCTTGTACCCCTTATAAACACCACACCATCTTGTTTTCCCGATTTTACTTTTAACCAAGAAAAGAGTCCAGTTTCTTTTACCTCACATAAATCAAATGACTTCGCAGATCTGAACAAATTGAGGGTCAATTTCAATTCCACCACTCATATCCCCACACCCACTACCGCCAATATCCCAATCTCTGTTACCAACACAACCTCTTCCCTCACCACCACCACTTTCTCCACCCACATCACCCCAAATATCATCACAAACATTAACACTAACGTTCATGTGTCCAATCAAAATCCAACCTTTTTTAATTTTTCAACACCCATCAAACAAAATCAAATGCAGCCAAATGAGTTTACCAAGAAATATAGTTTTATAACCAAATTCAATCCCACCACCGAAACTACTATTCCCACATCTGCAACTACTCCCACCATAACCAACCACACTGCCACTATCCCGATCACCACTGCCACCACCTTCACTAACCCAACAATCACTATCAGCACCCATACCACCACCCCTGCTACACATCCGCCACAACAAAAACCCCATTCAAGAATAAGGTAAAGGATTCTTTTCTTTTTATTTAATATAACTTTGTTAAAGGCCAATTTTATTTTGTCGAGATTATTCAAAAATGTTTACTTGACTCCTTGTTAAGCAAAATCATCTTACCTTCTTTTTTTACAGAAAAAATAAAAATCTTGTGACATCAGTGTCCTATGTGAAAGAGGAAAATCTTTCAAAAGATATGTGGCAATGGAGAAAGTATGGACGAAAACCCATCAAAGGGTCACCATATTCAAGGTTTTCACACATTCAAAACTCTAACTTTCACATATTTTTCATTTATTTCACCATTAAAAACCATAATATTGTTTCTCAATACACACCCACACCTAGGATTTTTAGTAGTGATACATGTTTCTTTGTAAATGATTTTTACTATTAAAATGTTACGATTTTCCAGGAACTACTACAAATGCAGCAGTTGCAATCATTGTCCAGCTAGAAAACATGTTGAAAAAAGCGAAACTGATGAGAAGACTTATGTTGTAACGTATCGAGGAGAGCATAACCACCCAGAACCAGAAGTTAAGCAAAACTCCGATACTGGTACCTCTCAGCACAAGTCATCGGATGCTAGATTACCCGTTGTCGGACATGCTGGTTCATCCCAAAACTTCGAAAGCTTGGGTTCTCCTAATGTGGCGATGGTGCAGTTTGATCATTCGGAGAGTAACAATGCTCAATCACATGTTGTCGGAGAAGTTGGACCGTCCCATAATGTGCAAAAAATAGACCCACATATCAGGATGATGTTACAACGTGATGAGCCACAGAGAAGCAATGCTCATATTTTTCCTGGTGAATTAGAAATCTCTTCTGAAACAAATTTTATTGGAAGCTTTAATGACGATGATGATGATATTTTGATATCAAACATATCAAATTTGTCAGATGATTTCTTCCTGGACTTCGATCATCTCAACAACGATTCTGTATTACCTTAGTTTGACTGAGGAATTTGGTTGAAGCTAGGTGTTAAGCTACCTTCCTGAATTAAATGTAGTAATGCTTAGTAATTCATATTATGTTATGTTTCTTGTAACATTAACTGTTTAGTATCTATTAAATAAATATTGTGCGCATTACCCAATTATATTCTACTATATATTTATGATATTGATAAATAAAGATAAATTGGTAAAATTGGAACACTCATTCGGGAAAATCTTAAACACCAATATTCATTATATGAAGTAACAATATGTAATTTTATATATATTAGTTGTGCCAATTGATTATATGAAGAAAATATATATTAGTTGTGCTGAATTAATAGAGTAATTTTCACCAAGCCTAGGGTCAATAAATTTACCAAGATCTTCTTATGGGTATGGCAGAACAAGAATTACTTCAAACTGCATTATTTCATCAAGCAAGCTAAATTTGAGTAAATTAAGAACTACAAGCTCTCAATCCCATGCAGATTTCCTGCAAGTAGCCGCTTTCACAAAACTAGTGTGTCCAAAATCGTTTAATCTTAATCAAACGGTCTAAAAAAATTGTAGATACGTTAATCTGAGCTATCTAATCAAGATTGGATTGCTCTGAACACGCTTACTACATGACTGCGGGGAACCATAGCTCTGATCAATCATGTGAGTAAAAACTAGTGCAGCTTGTCCTTTTGATTCGATAATTCACTCTTCGGCTCATTTGTCCTCACAATAGCTTGTTTGCTAGATATAAGCTCAAACAGATCAACAAATGCATATACATCTAGTTTGGGAGAAACTTCACCATATTGTGTATATACATAAAAATATCGCTGCACTTGTTCAAAATTAATAATACATATATACTCAATTAATATATTAAAAAAATTGTTTCAATTTTTTTTTTGTATTCTGATATATAAAACCAGCTTATAAAGTAATAATTGTCTAAACTTTATAAATAAGTTTCCTACGATCGGAAGGCATATAGCCAAACAAGGGTGTGCGCGTTTGTAACGAAGAACTATTATGGAAAATAATTTGGACACTTCATGTAAATAAAGATGTTATAGTCTCTAAACCCTTGTGAATTTATTCAAAAGTTGTGTTGGCTATATATTTGAATGTTTCAACCATGATTTATAAATTTTATATGAGCTAGATTAAAATCGTTATACTATATTCTAAATCTCTTGTCAATGGTTTAACGTATGTAGCTTAATTTTCAATTAGTCTTTTTCTCTTTTAACTTCTATGTGTTTGAAATTTGCGTCACTTATAAATTTCCAGACTTGTGTGTGGGTTTTAATTGTTATTAGGAGCATTGGGGCTTCGACAAATGTGAGAGAAGGCTCTAGAGAAGTTTGGAAGAAGGACATAGTCCATAAATAAAACGAGACAAATCCTTAGTAAGCTTACAGCATATATCTCACAAACAAACAAATATAGTGACATGAGATCATAATCAGTCCGAATATTTAGCCAGGGAAAATGGAAACGATACCAAATGCAAACGTGAGCATTGTAAGTGAGCAAAGGTTATACTATGGTCAAAATATTGACCAAATGGTCTCTTTGATTTGCAAAATGTAAGTACTGATAGAACAGTACAGAACAGTATAAGTCAGAACAACACATGATAAAGTTTATGGTATAGAACAAATTTTATGTTATACGATGTTTGGTGAACAAAAAGTTATTTTGGTATTTTAGACAACTTGTGCAGAGGACAAAAAGTTGTCCCGTGGTTCAGTGGGGGATAAGAATTTCAATTTTCGTCCTGTCATTTGACCCCCAGTTTGTCCAGTATTATAAACAGTTTTAAAATCAAATACAGTACAACTGAAGTTGTCATGTCCGGCCCCTTGTTTTTTAGCAGATCAAACGCACAAAAAAAAAATGGACAAACTTTACTTATCCCCGATCGAACTCTAGATTACGAGCCTCCTTTGAGAGTCAGAGATCGAGTTAAAATCCAAAAAATAAAATATGATCAAAATCAATTTACTTGTAAAAATAATAACCTTTTCTCATTTAGTCTTGATTTATATTCTTTTAATTATTTATAGGAAAAAACTTTTTGGCCAGAAAATTTAAGGAGAAGAATTGTAAGATTAAATCTTCACTCTTGTTTACATCCACCACCACCCATGATTTCCACAAAAAAATGAGATTAAATAAAATTATCCTTTAAAATTTTGTCATGTATTAATTTTTACATTTCTTATGTAATTTTTTTTTTTTTGCTAAATAGCAATGCTCTTATTTATATATCTATCTATATATTATCAATTGTCCAATGTTTTTGTTATATAGTTCACTTAATACAGTGGACTGTATTATGTGAAGTACCTTAGAAAATGTATTATACCCCACTGGATTTTTTTTTTCTTTTTAATTTTTCTTTTAGAACTAGGAGACAACTTCAGTAAACCTTGTTCATTTTCAAAAAATATTCCAATTGGCGCATATCAAGAGTGGCATTCATGTTAAGAAACTGACCAGGAGGAGTTTGATGACCTTATTCATTATCTCTTGTCACCACATGTTGTTTCTCTCTTTGTTATTCCTATCTCTAAAATCTCTCTTATTTATAAAAAATAAATAAAATAACAAGCCATTAAAAACTCACACATATATAATGAAGGGACCATAGTTCAAATCCTGATCATAGCATCTGACACTAACAATTTCCACATTTTTGTCAATTAAACTAGAATTTTTTAACAGAAATCTCTCATTTCTACTATAGCGAGTATATAATTAATAGCATCAGCTTTACATTATTAGCATCATCAAATCAAATAACTAAAATACTAAAATAATTCACTAGTAAATTTGGAATTAGAGACAGAAAATTAGAGACAAAAAATTTTGTCTTTTTCCCTCTCTAAATTTATGACAGTATTTCACCTTTTTCTTATGACTTGATTTAATAAATGATTTCTCATTCGAAGAAGTTAAATTTGCCCATTTAAATTAACACTAGAGAGAATCAAATTTGATAATTTTGAAAAATCCATATATAACATTAATTAATTCTTTAGGACTATCTCTTCTTCTTCTTTTTTATCAAGTGGCTTAAGTAGTTAAAATTTCACCATTTAAAATAAATAAATGAGAGAGTTAGAGTTCGAACCCCAATTCTAAATATTACATGCAATATCCCTATCAACTAAGGTTCAAGGAGACAGAGTGTCTCTGTTTTATTATTGGTGGTACTTAATGTACTCTTTCAAATATAATTTATTATTTAAATCAATGAAGTTCAAAAATAATGTAACAAATTAATATCTATGTATGTATTATTTTTTTTGTAAAGAATGCGCAGCACCGAAACTCACACAAAAATTATAATGTATGTAATGATAGTGTGTAAAAAAAATTAATTGTATTACAATATTAATTTTTAAAATTGTGAAAAGTATATTTAAATAATTTAATTTAATCAATATAATTGAATATGTAGGCTTATACAATTTTTCGTTTTATGTTATTGACATGATGTTATGGATTTGTTCGCAAATCCATTCGATTTATTTTTTGAGATTTTGAATTTGTAATGCAACGATGTATCAATTTAAATGAATGAATATTATTTATTTAGTCAAAAAAAATATATAATTTAATCAAATTTTATGTGTGCATAACTATTTTACGCCAATACAACTTTAAAAAGTTCACCGTTAGATTAAAAATGTATATCATATAGATAATTCATGTAAATTTTTATATAAATTTAAAATCATTTGATATTTTATTGAGATTCATAAAAATTAACAGTACGTCTTTTAAAAAAATGCTTAAACCATATAAATCTTGACGAATTTCAGTAAATATCAAATTAAATATTTTCAAATTGTACTTTACATACGCAAACCTATATTTTTTATTAGTCGTATAAAGAACATTAAAAACTCAAAATATAATTTATGAATTTTCATTTTAAATATTACTTTACCGGGTAAAAAAAATAACCAATTCACAAATATTTAAATAGTGATATCTGATTGAAGACGTGTGCAAAACTATTTTACATTATCAATGTGATTACAAATTAAAGTTTAACCTTTAACTTTGCTTATATGCAATTATTTTTTTTTTTACTCATCTTGTGTCGACCGTTAAAATAAAATATAGATGAATTTCCAATTTCTTTTGTTGGTAATTTTAATAAATAAACTAATTTTGTAATAAAAATTTAATAATAAAACTTAGTTCTTCTAGATAAATAATATAAATATATTAGTATTTTAAAAAATAAAATAAAAATAGTTCATAGAGATAAGAATGGACTTAATATTAAGAATTACTACAAATCTCATTTAATTTGTGCATTAAATTATGAAACTGGTATTTTGAAATGAAACTCAAAATATAGGTTTGTGGGACAAATGAAAATTATGCACTGCAGAACGCATGATTCGACACAAACTGCATTAAGTTGTCATTGGCTCTTATCTCTATTTTGTTTGAAAACGAAAATGAGTTTTGTTTGACCTTTCGACAAGAATTCCTGAAAATAATCCTTTAAAACATGAGGAAAGAAACTGAAAATCGGGAGAAAAAATCATTTTATTTTAAGGAAGAAAAAATATTCACCTTTGTGTTTATCATAAAAGAATCAAAATCAATCACCTTTACAATTGTCTTTGGAAATTGGAAATATTAATCACCTTCTCTCCCTCCCTCCCCATCCCCTTCTGTCTTTGTTTGTCTTCATCGATGTCTTATTAATACCGTTCTTTTAGTTCATAAAAAAAAAGTCAAAACTGTTTACTAGCCTCTAGTTTCACCATCTCTCTTGAGACTCTTACACTCTAAAATCTATTCAACAAAGTTTGTGATTCATGAGTGAACCATTGAATATTTTTTTCATCAATTTTACAAATACCCACACAATGAAAAATAATTGGGACTTCTCTTCTATTGCGCATAGCTGCAATCCTTCCACCTTTTGAAATGAAACTCAAAATATAGGTTTGTGGGACAAATGAAAATTATGCAATGTAGAACGCATAATTCGAGACAAACTGCATTAAGTTGTCATTGGCTCTTATCTCTATTTTGTTTGAAAATGAAAATGAGTTTTGTTTGACCTTTCGACAAGAATTCCTGAAAATAATCCCTGAAAACATGAGGAAAGAAATCGGGAGAAAAAAATCATTTTATTTTAAGGAAGAAAAAATATTCACCTTTGTGTTTATCATAAAAGAATCAAAATCAATCACCTTTACAATTGTCTTTGGAAATTGGAAATATTAATCACCTTCTCTCCCTCCCTCCCCATCCCCTTTTGTCTTTGTTTGTCTTCATCGATGTCTTATTAATACCGTTCTTTTAGTTCACAAAAAAAAAATCAACACTGTTTACTAGCCTCTAGTTTCACAATCTCTCTTGAGACTCTTACACTCTAAAATCTATTCAACAAAGTTTGTGATTCATGAGTGAACCATTGAATACTTTTTTCATCAATTGTACAAATACCCACACAACGAAAAATAATTGGGACTTCTCTTCTATTGCGCATAGCTGCAATCCTTCCACCTTTTGTGAAACTCCACCTCAAAACCTAACCACCACTATCACCAACAATAGTACTATATCCCCTATAAACACCACACAATCTTGCTTTGACAACTTTATTTTTAACCAAGAAAGTAGCTCAGTTGCAAATACACACACAATGGAAAATGATTGGGATCTATCTTCTATTGTGCGTCAATGCAAAGTTACCACCTTTACTAATCCGTCCACCTTTTGTGAAATTCCACCTCAAAACCTAGCCACCACTGTCACCACCACGGCCACAAATAGCCTTTTATCCCCTATAAACATCACACCATCTTGTTTTCCTGATTTTACTTTTAACCAAGAAAATAGTGCAATTTCTTTTACTCAACTTAAACCAAATGACTCCGCAGATCTGAACAAATTGAGGGTCAGTTCCAATTCCATCACTCCTATCCCCACCCCCACTACCACCAATACCCCAATCACTGTTACCACCACAGCCTCTGCCCTCACCACCACCACCACCACTTTCTCCACCCACATCACTTCAAATATCATCACAAACATTAACACTAACGTTCATGTATCCAATCAAAATTCAACATTTTTTAATTTTTCAACACCCATCAAACAAAATCAAATGCAACCAAATGAGTTTACTGAGAAATATAGTTTTATACCCAAATTCAATCCCGCCACCTATATCCCCAGCCACGACACTACTATGCCTACATCTACAATCACTACTCCCACCACAATCAACCATGCTACCATTATCCCGATCACCACTACCACCACCTTCACTAACCAAACAACCACTATCAGCACTCATACCACCACTAACACACATCTGCATCAACCAATACCCCAATCAAGAATAAAGTAAAGGGTTTATTCTTGTTATTTAATATAATTAATTAGTTAAAGTTCGATTTTATTTTGTTGAAATTATTCAAACATGTATACTTAATTCCTTATTAAGTAAAATCATCTAACCTTTCTTTTCTTGCAGAAAAAGTAAAAATCCCGTGACATCAGTGTGCCATGTGAAGGAGGATAAACTTTTAGAAGATCAATGGCAATGGAAAAAGTATGGACGTAAATCCATTAAAGGGTCACAACATTCAAGGTTTTCACACATTCAAAACTCAACTTTCACATATATTTCTATTATTTCACCATTAAAAACAATGATATTGTTTCTCAATACACACACACACACTCACACCAATGATATTTTTAGTAGTGATACATGTATGTTTGTAAATGGTTTTAACTATTAAATCCTTACAATTTTCCAGGAGTTACTACAAATGTAGCACTTTCAAAGATTGTCCAGCTAGATTACAATTTGAAAAAAGTGAAATCGAAGAGAACACTTATGTTGTAACATATCGAGGAAACCACGATCACCCAAAACCATATTATAAACGAAAATCTAATAATGGGAACTCCCGGAACAAGTCGCCAGAGGCTAAATTACCCGTTGTCGGACAAACTGGATCATCCCAAAACTTCAAAAACTTAGGTTATCCTAATGTGGTGAAGGTGCAGCTTGATCAATCAGAGAGTAACAACGATCAAGTTATCGACAGCCATTCAACAATCACTAATCCAGAAATTAAACTTAATGAGAGTCAATCACATGTTATCCGAGAAGCTGAATCGTCCCAAAATGATCAAAAGTTGGATTCACATAACAAGATGATGTTACAACATGATGATTCGGACAGAAGAAATGCTCAGATTTTTCTTGGTGACCCTTATTCTGAAACAGATTTTATAGGGAGTTCTAATGACGATGATGACATTTTGATACCAAATATGTCAGCTATGGTGGAAGATTTCCTACTGGACATCAATCTCCTCAATGGTGGTTCTATATTACCATAGTTAGGTATAATAACCCAAAGAGATTTCTTAGTTTGAGCTAGTTTAGTTTTGAATTAAATCTTAAATGTATTGTGATTCAATGAGTTTTCTAGTTGGTGCAATATTGCAGGGAGGGTGATAGCTTAGCTGATAAGTTATATAATCATAATAGATTTGGTTTTCCCTTGTTTACATTCAAAGCAGTGTGGAACATGATAAAAAAAAAACTTGGGAAGAAACTAAGAATTCTTTTTTTTTTTAGAAGTTGGGGATTAACCCAATATTAAATCTTACATTTTTAATGATAGAGTAAATATTCGCCTACAAAAATGTGGATTTTTTTAAATTTAGAAATCCAATTTGATAAAAAAAAAATAGTCAAATATGGATTTGTTAGAATTTTATATCAAAATAACATTATCTAGTTAGATTCGGATGGTAGAAATGGTCTATAAGAATCCATATTTTGTTAAAAATCATGTGTTAAGAAATTACTCTGCAAAACTTAAACTCAAGCAAATTAGTTATTGTACTTTCTCAATCATACAATAACTTTAGAAAAAAATGGTCTGTATAATGTGAAAATAATGTGGAAAAATAAATTTTATCGGCGGAGATTGAGTTTAGCACTCGAAATGGCCTAAACTCCCACATCGTGACGATTCAAGATTCAACTCCCATTTGAGAGTGGTGTTCATATTTAATTTTTGACAATATCTTAAATATGATTATTTTTTTTCTCTCCCTCAAATAGGATTATCTTTACAGGAAATAAAACCTATGGAGAACAAAAAAATATATATGTTTTTTTTTTGTCAAAAAAAATGTTTGTTTTTATTTACAAATTCACATTTGAAACATGAAAGATTCATGCATAGCAGTGTTGAGAAAACTGAGATTGTATCATGACATAGGAATTTAGTTGAAGCAGAGGAGGAACACTGTAGCTAGGTGTTAAGCTACCTTCCAGACATTAAATGTACTAATGCTTGGTTTTCATAGAAGGATCCAACATCCCAATCCTCAGCTGCTGATGAAAGTGTCATTAAGGCAACAACAATTGATCTCATGCTTGGTCTAAGTTGAGCATTTTCATGTGTACATGCTTTTGCAAGCTGGCACATCTGCATGCACAACAAGTTATTAATTTAATTTCATATTAACTAATGTTTCTTGTTACATTAATTGTTTTATTACCTAACAAATAAATATTGTGTGCATTACATTATTATACTCTAATGTACATTCATGATAATGATAAATAAGATAAGTTAGTAAAATTGGCACATTCGGTTGAGAAAAAATTTCGATGACCACTCTGATAAGTCCATAAATAGTGTTTAATATTAAAAAAATAATAAACAATATTTGTGAACTTATCAGAAATGTCTACCTCAACAAATGTACCGAAGAATTCACCATCTTAAATGCCAATTAATAATAAGTGATATGTAATTTTATATATTAGATATGCCATTTGATTCACTAGACCTCTTTATCTTTGTATTTAATGAGATGAGATAAGAAAATATTAGAAAAGGAAGTAGGAAGCACCTTAAATACTGAGTCAACAGGGTAATTTTCACCAAGTCTAGTGTCAACAAATTTACCAAGATCTTCTTTTGGGTCTGGCAGAACAAGAACTTCTTCAAACTGCATTTCATCAAGAAACAAGCTAATTAAATTGACTAAATTAATAACTACTGGTGCTCAATCTCACTCGGATTCCTTGTCGTCACCGGGAAGCGGCATTCACCACCAGTCAACGTGTTATAGCCGTCTGATCTTGATCAAACAATTTAGTAAATACAAATTTAATTTTATAAATTTAAAAATATTGAACTTGAATTTGGGTCATCTGATCAAGACCAGACGCCTCCATACACGTTGATTGAGTGACTGCAGGATTTCCCTGACCGCTCGATCCTGATCAAACATGTGAGTTTGCAACTAGTGATGAACTAATTATAAGAAGAAATGAGGAATAAAAACCAGTGCAACTAGTCCTTTTGATTCACTTTGAGGCTCATTTGTCTTCACAATAGCTTGTTTGCCAGATATAAGCTCAAACAGAACAACTCCAAATGCATATACATCTATTTTGGGAGAAACTTCACCATATTGTGCATATCTACACAAAAATATTGTTACCTACCCATTAATATTGTTCATATTCATAGTCAGATACACAAAATCAGCTCGTAAGATGAGAATTGTCTAAGCTTATAAGGTCTATTAATAAGTAAGTTTCTTACTCAGGAGGCATATAACCAAATGTCCCAACAAGGCGTGTTTGTAATGAGGAACTACCATATTCGGTCAATTTTGTCAAACCAAAATCTGCAACCTGTTAAAGAAAAGTTAGACTAAGCAGAGTTCGACTTTGTTAAGATAAAAAAGATATGTTGAAATGTGAATTTGTAAACCTTTCCGCGGAAGTTTTTGTCGATCAAAATGTTTGCTGATTTAACATCTCGATGAATGTAGACAGGAACTGTATGCTCATGAATGTATTCCAATCCTCTTGCTGAGTCTAATGCAATTTGAACTCTAGCTGGCCATGATAATGGATCCTTCTCTAGAAAGAAAATATCTTAAGAGTCTTATAATCATCATTAAAATGATACAAGAAGGATTCTAAATGCAAGTTATTATGATTATTATTGCTAACCTGTGCCGCGCAAATGTTGACTTAAATTTCCATTCTCAATGTACTCATAAACCAAAAATAAAGAGCCCTCAACACAATATCCAATTAGCCGCACCTGCACATGTCAGTGTCAGTATTGTGTCTGGTGTTCGTGTTTGTATGAAGATTAAAATTTTGAATAATATCAGGATTAGGAAAACGCCGTACCAAGTTCAAGTGATGGACATGTGTCAGAACCTTTAGTTCAGCTAAAAATTCTTTTGATGCTTGCATATCCATCTTTTTAATTGCAGCTTTCTGCAAAAAGAAATAGAAAAATGTAAACTTAAGGAATATAAAAAATCTCATTTCGAAAAAAGATTATATAAAAAACTTGACATACCTCATTTCGAAGCTCAGCATAGTATACAGATCCAAATCCACCTCGACCGATTATATTAGCCTCGCTAAAGCTATCGGTAGCTTTGGCTAACTCCTCATATGAAAACTCAACAGACTTGTCAACTGTAATGCCTGTCAACCTTGGAGATGCAATAGTAGTAGATTCTGATGCTTTATCTATGCTGCTTCTACAACCTAAATTTCATGAAGCATGATATAATACTCATATATAGTTTCATATTTTATATGATAAACTTAATCTGCAATCTAGAACTAGATTATTATTATTGAAAATAATTACAAATCAAATGCCACTCAACAATCAATAAATGTTTAGTATAAAGTGTATCTTATATAAAATACACTTAATACATTAATTCTAAGTTTTAACTAACTAAACTAACAAATCTTAACTAACTTGCAACTAATACTAAACATCTTGTAACTACCTTTGACAAACTCCAACTACATCAATCGGTGATGCTTTATTTTATTTTTTTGTCAAGTAGACTAATGGCCACATTTAACCCTGACTTCTGCATATATAACGTGATGTCCCTACCAATTGAGCTAGACTTATGGGGACTCGATCGGCGATGTTTTATAAAATGTATATCCACACTTTAAAAAAGAAATAAATAAATGTGTTAACATTAAAGCAGAATGATATACCATGTTGGACTTGACTATATTGATCTTCAATTGCTCCTCCTGGGACTGGTAGAAGGGTGACTTCAGCCACTTGTTTTCTTCTATAGAACATAATATATAGAATGAGTGCCAAAAGTAAGATCCCAAAAGCTCCTCCAACAACTATGCCAGCAATGGCTCCTTTGGACATTCCTATTCAAATTGGTATTATCACAATGTCAGCATCATATATGGCAATATATAACCATTTCCATACCATGATAATTTCTCATATCACTCTTTCACTTTTTAATATATGTATTAACATCTATGAAGCTGCAATGTTGTGTACAATGTTCAATTCACCTGATCTGCAAAAGGGTGGAAAAAACAAGCATTGATGTTGAAGTTAGACATCTTATAGAAGAAAAATATTTTGAATATCAATTTTTTTTTTAATCTGTAACAAACGGTCTAAAAAATACAAATATAGTCGGTAAGTTATTGGAATGTAAAAGGTTATGGAAATTTCAGCTTACCTGAGGTGCAGGGGTGGAAATTTTCCATTTTCATCTGCAAAATGAGATTTTAAAATTTGAAACATCAAAAAAGTAAACTAATTAATTAGGCTAAACATATCTATCAAAATCAATAATTTAACCTTCATTACTAGGCCTATTTGTGATTTAAGACATGTCAAGACATTTTCAAAAACATATTTAGTTAAGATTTATTTGTAAGCCATTGAAAGACTTAGAGAGAGTTTGTCAAATTTATTTATGTCTCATGTTTTAACAAGATTAGTCTATACAGTTGTCCATATGAAATATTTCATTCATTCAAAAGCTTGCCTAGCTAGTCGGTGTGGTTCTTGTCTTAAATCACAACACACGTGATGCAAGTTCGAGCCTAACAAATCGCTGTATATGTTAATGAATTGTGACACTTTGTTATACTATCTATCATTTATTTATCGAACATAATTAAACACATATTTAAATTGTATTAACCATTCAGTTTACTGTCGTAATTTGATAATAATTTACATGTCAAAATAACACAACTCGGCACATCGCGTCGCCTATTATGGCAGCACTAGAATACAATTAGACATATACATACATTATATAACTAACTAATAAAATAATAACAACAGACTCTACCAAAAACAAATAAATAATCACAAGAAAGCCACATTGTATGAACCAAGTATGATGTATTATTTTGTAGCCAGATAGCACCTATTGTCCTTAATAAATTAAACATCTTCGCATATTTTTTTATTAAAGCTGTCTGTGGTGTTAATATTTCCATATATATGGGCAGAATATGCTGAATCTTTTTCATATTCCATTATTTTTTTTATTAAGACTTCACTATCCAACAAGTGTATGAGACAGAAACATTAATAAGTGGGTTAGCTAGGTTTTTGCTTTTGGATGCTATTAATTAATGACCAAATTCAATGAAAATACGAAATAAAACTCAATATACTGAAAATAATTGAATTATGATATGGGCCATTATCGAATCTAGTCCAATTTTGCATCTTTGTTAACGATATACAAAATCTAAATAAACTACGTAGATATTTAATTAAAGAAGACAATAATTTTTTAACAATAGAAAAGTTACTTAAGTACTTAAATTATATCAATTTTCCTTTTATCTTAGTAAAAACTATATAAAAGAGTTGAGGAAAAAAAGTAAGCAGTTCCTACAAATCTAAATAAAAGCACCATCCTCTTGATTATTTTATATGTTACCCATGTTAACGACGCAACTTATTATCCATTTTTCTTTCATTTAAATATAATTATCATGAATATATCTAAACGAAGAGATTAGATGCACAATGAAAAAGAGATTGAAATGAGTTTAAGTGCCCTATAAATAATGCTACACCTGATCTTATATGTAAGAAAAATTGAATCAACAAAAAATATTGTATGAAATAAGACATTTGGACCAAATATATTATTTATTGTTGACTTAACTTTAGAGAGACTTCGATAAAATTTTTGTTTTTCATCACGGATGATTCTAATACTAATTTCAATTAAGACTATAATCGGAAGAATTGGAAGAAGGTGGGTGGGAAGGAGTTTAGATGCACATTATGGTGACTAGGGGGCTACTTTTTAAAAATATTTGATTTTAGATATAAGAAAAAATTACATCAATAAAAATTTATACAGTTGGTTAAAATTTTAAATTAAATACATTATTTTTTTTTTTTTTTTTACGGTAAATACATTAATTTTTGTTAATAACATTTTTTCTTATATTTTGAATCCGGGTGGTATTATTTATTCCTTAAAAAAATTGTTATGCTATAATTAAACTAATAAGCAGTCTCGTAAGCTTAGTTAATTGGTATGACAATTGCATATTATATGCAGAGGGCCGGGGTTCGAACCCCAGTCATCGCACTTATCCACCTTAAGGGTGAAATTTTTAGCCATTAGACTACTTGACAAAAAAAAAAAAACCAATAAGCATAATATATTTGTTTTAAGACAAGTTAATATTTTCAATAATGCAATAATTTATTCTTGCTAAAATATACTTTTTATACCAAAATATAAAAACAAAATTGTGCATATAAACTAAAGACAATAATGTTGGATTTTAAGTGGGAGTCATTAAGTTTCACATGAGAAGATAGTTGAGTTTAAAAGAGATGTGACTCATGAATCTAATGTCTTAAGGTTTTGGTAAGATAAATGTTTTTCTATTGTGGTCTTGAAGCATTGATTTGTTGTTCCTCCAAAGCTCCCATGAACTTTTCAACAAGTGATATAAGTGCTCGTTGTTCGGCTCGATAGGGGAACAGGAGTGTATTTGGTGAGAGGTGATCCATGAATCTAATATCATTGAATAAGGATACGACGACTCTCTCTTGTGATTCTGGTGTATTGACATGTTGTTTCTCCTAAACTTTCCCATACTCTCCAAGTAATTATTTTGTCAAAAAAAAAAGAAACTAAACTAAATAATAAAAATAGAATATTATTTTTGACAAAAATAAAATTGTAGTTTATAAACTTTATATTAAAATTTAGTAATCAGAAAAATAAAATTGTACTGTAGTTTATATTAACAAAAAATATACAATTACTAAACTAACCTTTAGCCGGCACAAAAACAAGACCATGTCCAGCACTAAAATCCGAACCAGGGTTATACCTCTGCAACACCTCCACCGGAACACCATTCTCCACCGCAATACCACTCAAATTTTCACCTTTCCGAAGTGGGTAAGTCAAAAACAACCCAAATTTTTTTGACACGTGTTTATCACCACAAGAACAATTAACAGTAACATTGACTTTACCACTATCAGGAATATCTGTAGGTTTATATTTATTGACCCTAGTCATCCACTCCTCAGTTGTAAGATTCGAATATATAACGTTAGCAATTGAATTATATGTGTCGCCATGTATTGTTGTGTACGAGAAAGTGTGTCCTAAGAACACACCGTTGAGACACTCACACGTGAATGGCACGTTTATTCTTGTATGACTTTGAATAACATCGATGTTTTTAAGATTTGGGTTGTATTTTTGAATTTCTAAGGATTGTTGGTTGAAAAGGTTGCTAATGTATGTTATGTTTGATCCTTCTTGTATGTAATAGGATGCTAGAGCAAGGCAGGAAGAACAGCTTCCCTCTGTTCTCATAACAGAGAGAAAGAAAATTAAGAAAACTAAGAAAATTTGATATTTTGTGATCATTTTGTAATTAAGAGGTGGAAGGAAAATGGTTGGATGAATAAGAGGTGAGCTTATTATTAATTAGAGCTAATTTGCATATATAAGGATATTAATCATATTATGTCATGTGAAAGGAGGCTTTGGAGTTTTATTTTTTTCTTTGAACTATTGCATTTTGCGGCTATTTAGCAGCGACTAATATTTGTCGAGAAATTTGTGTTGTATATATGATGAGTTCTTTTCTCTTGACTGAAATTTTTTATACGTAGGAGTTGGTGATCGAACTTCTAACCAGCTACTTAAGGAATACAGATTACCTGTTGTAAGCAAATCACGATGTTCCATGTTGTTTTAGATATCACCTATTAATTTTGAAATCAGTTAGTTCATATTACTCGGAAACAAAAACCTAGTTCAATTGGTCCGACATTGCATTATATATGCAGGGGACCGAGATTCAAATTTCGATCATATCCCTTATCTATCTTAAGGGTGGAATTTCTAACTACTAGACTACTTGACTAAAAATATATATATATACTATAAATAATCTTGGACAATGATTTTAGATCAGACGGTCGAAATAATATAGTTAGTGTGAAACTCAAATCCAAATGTCTGCCAACTTGAGGGTCTTAAATTCATTATCATTTTGGATTAATTTATTGTTGGTGAGTTTGGTTTATTTTTATATATGCGATTAATATAATTATAGTTATAATTATAATTGGTTAAAAATTTATGTATCACCATCTACCGAGTTGAATTATTCTTCTCTAGGCTTCTTGTTATTGTCATCGGTATTATTGTTATTTTAACTATTTATTTAGAATCATTGCCATTGGGGAGATTGCTTAGAGAAAGTGACTACCCAAGCTTCACATGAAAAGGTTATGAGAGTGACTCCAAATGGGCGAATCTGGAATTTTAAAGACTTGAATAAAAATTGTAAAATGTCAAATGGAAATAAATCATCAATTATGTCATTTTCTAATGTATGTAATGAAAATTTTCAATTTATAAATATTCTCTCCATAACAAATATAAGAAAAATTCACCTTCTTAAATTTATCATATAATTAATGTATCTAATTTATAATATAGATTAGATACATTCATTATACAATGAATCTAAAAATGTGAATTTTGCTTATATTTTATCCTAGAGAGAGTAAATGATACAATAAATTTTACTCTAATTTTTCTCCCAAATCAATGCATTTCGCGAACAACTATTAAGATTAATTTTAAATGGTAGTTGAAATTCTTTATGAGGTTGATTTTTTGTTCTGAAT
Organism: Trifolium repens; assembly: GCA_030408175.1. Classification (NCBI taxonomy): domain Eukaryota; kingdom Viridiplantae; phylum Streptophyta; class Magnoliopsida; order Fabales; family Fabaceae; genus Trifolium; species Trifolium repens. The sequence goes on from CP125839.1 coordinate 8,405,207, forward strand.
TCAAACTTCTTTATCCTAATCAACACTAACAGTAGATTAAAATTCAACATCAAATAGTCCAATTAATTGGAGCTGTAACAACCTAAAATCATGCACAAAACCAGCAAGCAAATAATATTCTTGTAAAGACGAATCAAACACACAAGAGATTTGTTACTCAGTTCGGTCCAACAATAACATACATATGAAAAAGAGAGCAACTTTTTAATTCACTATTCCAACTATGTTTATAAGAGATCAAACGAGTCAAAAAAAATTAACTACAAATATTCAACAAGAACAATCATAGCTTCAAGCCATTTTTCATTTTTTTTTCCTGGAAAAAGAGATTTAATAAACGATACTCCCTCTAGTCCTTAATATAAGGAAAAAATTACTTTTTAGATTCATTTAAAAAATAATGTATCTAGACTATAATAGATACATCAATCTTTGAATGAATCAAAAAAGTAATTTTCTTCTTATATTAAGGACTAGAGGGAATATTAAGAAAATGCTCATTTTCTCTACTTTTTCCTCTTCACTCAAGAACAAAGATGAACATGTTGGAGCTCAACTAGGTCAGCAGCAACAACCTAACCAAAATCCACCAATGGAGGGGTTGTTGGTAGCATAAATCAATTGAAGTTCAGATTCATCAGATGTAAACCAAACCAAATCACTGGGGCACCTAGATCAGTTGTTACATCATTTCGACATATATACTAATACTGATGTAACAATTAATCCAGATGCCTCAGTCATTTTGGTTTGATTGACACCAAATAATTTCGAACTATACCATGATCTATGCTACCAACAACACCACCATTTACGATTTAATGATAAGTATTTTTGAGAATCGAACAACCTAATTATGTGTTTTTATCAAATCAATTATGTGCACGAGTTATATAGTCATAGCTCACTATTTATATTTGATAAGGGGAAGAGGGAGAGAGATAGAATAATACCTTTACCTATGTAAATTTTAATATTTTCTTTTTGTGTGTAGTCATAGCTCACTAGGGAGAGAGAGATACGAGTTATATAGTCATAGCTCACTAGTTATATGATTTTAATTTTATATCTTAACAATTGATATTCAATTCAATGCATTTATGTTCTGTCTAAAAAATAAACTCAATGTATTTTTTTTTATAGAGAAATTCAATGTATTTGTGTTTTGTTAAAAAAAATTCAATATAACTTTTCCAATTTGGGAAGAAAGCTATGATTTTTTTTATATATATTTTCTTTTTGGGTCTAGTCAAAAAACAATATTTTTTTTTAGATGATTTTAATTTTATACCATATCAACTATTTTCAATTCAATGCATTTATGTTCTGTCGGAAAAAAAATTCAATGTATTTATGTTTGGTAAAAAAAAATCAGTATACCTTAAGAAAGAAAGATGTTTAAAAAAAAGTTGGGAGAAAAGATATGATTTTTTAAAAAACAATAAAAAAATCTTTTTGATGAGTCTAGTAAAAAAAACTATATTTTTTTGGTATGATTTCAATTTTATACCTTATTTTCAATTCAATGCATTTATATTCTGTCAAAAAAAAATTGTATTTATATATGTTTTGGTTAAAAAAAAAAAATTCAGTGCATTTGTGTATCCATTGATTTGACTCATGGGAGAGGTAATATAGTTAAATTTACATTTGGGTAAATCAAATCAAAATTCCTAAAATTTGATAATCTTTCTTTATATGTTTCTATCTCTGTTTTTTGGCTGTATCCTATCTCCTTTTTTTTTTATATATAGATGTTTTTTTTTTGTGAATTCTTTATTAAAATATTTGATTTTTTTAAAAAAATGATAATAAATATTAATGTGATCATAATGTTTTAAATTATAAATTTCAAGGTAACCAAAAACAAATTATAAATTTTAAAATCCGAAAAAATGCAGTAGTATTTATCCTTCAAATTATATTGACCTAAAAAAGAAGATATTAATTTATATAAAAAACATAAGATGTCACTTATTAATTAGAATATTAAAAAATATATTTTTTATAAAAAAAAAAGTAACAAATATATCTTTCAATAAATATACATAAGTTATTGTTTATAAAACTTTAATCAATTTTTCACGCAATTAGGGGAAATATATATTGCGAAAATGCAGATATATTTAATTTTTATTTATGTGTAGTCACATGTTATTAACAATCATATTCTTCATTTGTGATCAGAAAGATGTATGAGCTAATGTTATATGAGTAACTTTTTATAGATAAAAATATGATACTCGTATTCTACCTTTCTCTATGTATGGTTTCCGAGATAATTAGAAAGTATTAAAAAAATTAAAAAGTGGCACAAATATTTAGGTTTGTTGTATTTTTGTTTGAAAAGTGGTGTTGAAATAATATTTTTCAAGATGTATATCATTTACTTGTTTCGATACTCACTTTTTATAGATTAAAATAAGGATAATATTGCTCATTTTTACGAGGAAATGACCCAAAGAAACACACTGAACAATTGTGATCAATAGAATTTCTACAACAACAATCATGCATGCATAATTTTAGATTTCTTCTTTTTATTTTTTTGTATTAACTCATGGCATAATTTCTATCAAAGATGAAAATAACATTTTTTGTTCCTTTAAAATATACTATACTCTGAAGTTGAAAAAAACAAAAGAAAGGGTTTTTTTTTTCGGTAAGGAAGAAATGGGGTTTAAATCCTATTATTCTTTTTCTAAAAATTCTTTTTAAGATAAAACAGTTTATAAGAAAGACAAGTATAAAAGATATAGAGAAAGAATGATGCAAAATTTTATATTGGTTCATCTGTTAACTAGGTTTACGTTTAGTCCGCTCACACTAGAGAGTTTATTCACTATAATCACCAAGATTATAAATGTTCAGATACCAAATTCAAGACTTTCTTGCTCAAGATACTACCGATCAAGATGCTTTCAGTGTCTTACAACTAAGGATTTTTCAATCACATGTTAACACTTGAGATTCAAAGAGTGATAAAATTTCAATAAAGTACAATGTTTCTAAACTACTTAGATATTCTAAGATAAAAAGTTTGTAAGAATTTTTTTAAGTGTTTTTACTTCACAAATTTATCAGAATGTTTATGACCTTGAGAGTTCAGAAGTTGTGAATCTAGAATTCTCTCTCTCCCTCTCTCTCTCTCTCTCTATATATATATATATATATAGAGAGAGAGAGAGAGAGATCCGAGTTGAAGAGTTGTCAACTTGGATAGATCCGTTGAAAGATAACTTGAATGTTGAAAATCCTTCTTCAATTGATTAGACAATTTACTTGATAAACAAACCTCAATAGTACTAGGAATGACTCGTTGTAGCTTTCTTGAAAATGAACTCTACGACCATTGTTGACATTGAGCATTGTGTGCGTTTATTGCAACAGAGACAAAATGTTTGGAATAGATGACACGCTCGCAAGTGCACGGGTATGTCATCGTAATAAAAGGAGTATCAAATCCATAGGAACTAACGCGTATCAAATACATTGAAAGAAAATTCAAAGTTTTGTGTCCTCTCTGCAACATCAAACACACAAGAGGCGCAAAAGAGTAAAATAAATGTCAGTCTTAGTATGAAGATGCATCAATAAGCAGCACTGGAATTCCAAAAAAAAAAAAAGGATGAAGATGCATTAACAAAAACAGGATGATCACAAGATGCATCTTCATAATTATTAGGTAATAAAATGTGGTATATTATAGCTACTAAGTTTAACTATTCCACTTGTCAAAAAAAAAAGTTTAACTATTCCACATAAAAATAGGATGAAAACTATTCCCCAAAAACACTTCTGATCAACCAAATTCTTTGGAATAATCAAATGTGGTATGCTATAGCTACTAAGTTTAAAATGCAGGTTTGAACGGCATGTTTGGTGTCCAAAAAAGAGAGTATGCGAAGAAGAACATGAGTTAATCTAACGTTCGGAAGATGTTTCCAAACTAAAAACTCAGTTTGAAACTTATCCCAATGATATATATGTTTGTATATCAAAATGCAATATACATAAAAACAGGATGCGAACTAGCATAAGTCAAGCCATTGGTTTCTTACATTAGAAGCAGGTTTCTTACATTTCATAATTCCAAAACAAGTAAAATGAAGTTATAACTATAGAGACCAAGGGAAACAAAATTAGAGGAAGCAAAAAACCAAACTAAACAATCTCTCTTTCAAAAGTAGAATGCACATTTCACCTTTTGAATCTAATTAATGATATGATCTTTTGCTGAAGGCGAGTTTTGAAGCAAAAAGGCAACTATTCCATCAGGTATGGATAAAGATCCTTCTTTAAATATTTCTTCTCGAAACTTGGCAACTTTTTCCTGGTATTCCCTATGCAACCGCAGGAATTTGGAATTCATCAGTGTTATGGATAATCCAAATGAAATCCCTTCCATTTTTACTCCCAGTGACTTCAAGTTACGCAAGGAGTGAAGTTTATCCTTCAATAAATTAGGAACTAAAGAGAGAACCTAACAAGCGAATTAGGATGACAATAAATTAATGATGATCAATGAATAAAACAAGTATCTTAAGAAGAAAACAAAAATAAAGCTTCAAAAGTTGGCAAGTATACCTGAAGAGTATCTAAAGTGACCGTCAATGATGTGATTTTCGTAAACTCTTTCAGCCAGCTGAGTAGATTCGATGGAGGCTCCGCATTATTCACGCACATATATGCATCAATAACTACGCGTTTAATAGAACAAAGATGGCTCCCACATAGTTTATCAAAAGGAGTACCAGCATAAGCAAATGTAGAAAGACTTGGAGTATATAATTCGATTTCGTGGTAATTCAGATTATTATGATGTGTTTGTATCGTTAAATTGGCAAGTGTGATACTTGATATGCGGAGATTTTGTGCATCGAGAACTTTACAAAACCGAATGGTCAAACTATTCAATTTTTTTAGTGCTGAAAAAGGTTCTGCTCGATCATCTTTTCTGCTACGAAATACAAAGTTCCGTAGAGACAAGATGGTTAATGCCGGCAAATTCAGAGAATCCGGAAATAATATTGTTGAATAAGGATGGCGAAGATATAGTCTAAGAGAAGTTAACGTGTGACATGAAAAAATGCAAGACGGAATGCGCTCAATATTATAAAGGAGAGAGATTCGTAACCGTTGTACATTGTGTGAAACACCGTGTTTAAAAATCCTATGAAGTACATGAGGTTGCACCGTGCTGTCGCTATAAAATTTGAGAGAGTACAAAGTGGTTGAATGATCATGAAGCGACAAAATTTGAGCTGCGAATTCGGCGAAACCATCCATAGAGTCAAAGTATGAAAAATTTAATGAAAGGTTAGAAAGATGCTTCCAGAGATTGTTCCATCTTGTGGACAAAATGCAAGTTTGAACAGCTTGTTTGGCGTTCAACAACGAGAGTATGCGAAGAAGAACACAATCAGATAAATCACTGAGTCTATCATCTTTGTCATCATCGTTTTGTCGTTTTCTCTTCATTGTTTTTATCGGAACTTTTGAGTTAGAATCAATTTTGCAGCAAGTGGTTTTGAGTGACTGCAATGACATTTGGAGAGGAAACCCTACTATTTAGTAAAAAAAAAAAAGCTTGCCTTTAGAATCGGGACAATATATAATTCCTTCAGGGTTTTTTGTTTGTCTTTAGTTATTTTTTTAAGGAAACAAATCTCAATTCAATTTCATTGTTAATAAAAATCGGAACAACATCATGACCAAAAAACAAACAACAAAACGGAACAACATCAAGCGGGACAAGGTCAATACATTAGGAGGCCTCAATAAAATCCAATTAAATTGACGATCCAAATTAATTCAAACAAAAAAAAATCAATTTTTATGAACTTAATTTTATAGATGGTTGTATTTTGTATTTGATGGTGAACTCCATCTATGGATTGTATTTTGTATTTCAAAATTTATGGATTATATTTTGTCAACTTTGTTTGAATTGAAATAATTGATTACACAAGTGTTATGTGTGATTGAAAAAATATAGCAGGAAATATATCAGATAAAAAATAATAGCAGGAAATATATCAGAAATAAAAAGCGTTGCAACCGATTAAAGTATCTGAACCAAACCAATTAGTTTGGTTCAGATTCATTTTTGAAAAACACCAAAAGTCGAACCAAACTGAACCAATCGAGAGTTCATTGATTCGGACATTGGATTCACCAAAAAATCGATCTAAACTGGTCCAATTACACTCCTAAATTTAAGTATGAGGTTTTATTTTCCTTTCACCACCAGTTTAATCTGGTTCGTTGGTCAGTTCTTGAATCAAAAGGTTTCAGCTCTTTATCGATTCAGTTGCGGAGATCAAACATTGATCCTCCCTACCAAGTTCAGCGTCAATCACCACCGAACCGACTAACGATTGGTGAGCCTTTTTAAAGTTTATAAAAGTACTTTAACTAAATTTTAGTTTAAATATTATTTTTCATATATTTTAAAATAGAAAATTATTTATTAAATTAGTATAATCAATTTTGTTTTATATTTTATTGGCTAAATTGCACTTTTAGCCACTTAAGTTTTAGAAACTTGCAATTTTGACCCCCTAATTTTCAAAATAGCACTTTTGACCACTTTTTTTACCTTCTTTTGCAAAAAACCTATCTTAACCAAATCAACGCTAATGCGGTAAGTCACTTAAGTGACTCAGCTGTCGCATCAACTTTTTTTTTTTGCCATCTAATAATTTTTTACAAAAAAAAAAAGGAATGGAAGCACATGATGAAACTCAAAATCTTATTATTATGATTGAAGCAATTTGGATGTAGATCAGAACCATGGAACATTATTTAAAGTATGGAACATTATCAAGAAACAATATCAGAGTATAGAAATTACCTCTGTGTAGCAACTTTAGCGCAGGTGCATTAAGGCCAGATTTTCTATAGCTGCCGTTGGTTATAAGCAATTTGCTTTGTAGTAAGCATGACATGGCATTTGGATGAACTAAAATTTAGTTACCATCAACTATATAAATAACGTGAGCTATCTTTCAATTCAACATAAAATACTATTATTTTAATTCATTCAAAATAATCATAATTATCCAACTGCTGCAAAAACAAAATCATAGTTATCCAACTGCATTGAAACCAGCATTACCATCTAAAGAAAATATTGTTTCCTGGCATCATTTTTAATACATCTTTTTTCTATTGTCAAAAAAACAAAAAAAATCTTTTGCCACTTTAATAATTAATATTTTTTTGTCAAAAAAGTAATTAATATTTTTATGCATTTTAATTAAAATAATTAAATTAATGTTAACTTTTGATTAAAACATTACAAATAAAAAAATATAAACATGTGGGGTCAAGTTTTGGTTATTTATAAACAACCACCACTAAAATAAAAACTACTCAAATCAACTATAAATTTCTTAAATCCTACAAATCACTTTGGACCCATAAAAAATAACTTAGTTTACCCACTTAATTCATTACCACTAAAGATGTATAGAACATTATTGAAATTTAATGAAACCACTACACTTAAATTACAACATTTTTTTTTCAAGCTAAAAACAAACTACTCAAATTGGCTCCAATGGGGCAAGTGGCTGGAATACAACTTCTTTACAAGAATCCCAAAAAGAAATTACAATCTGAATCATATACTTCGAAAATAAGTTCAATTTTTGGTGTGTACTAGCTTTGGTACTAAATGCAGACAAGTATGCCACAGGGGGCGGTGCTACATTGAAGTGAGAGGGTGCACTTGCACACCCTCAACTTCTTAAATTGCACCAATTTTTTAATATTTTATTAATTTGCGCACCCTGAAATTTACTTTTTGCACCATCATTTGCACTCTTCTATCTCTGTTATCTGATTCTTACACTGGTCTGAAAAATAAGCTAAGTTGTTTGCATAAGCTCAAAATAAGTTAATTCAAACAGACCCCTAGTCAATTACACATACCAATAAAACTAATAAATTTTGTTATTTTTAATGATTTTTTTCCTTTATTTTTTGATAAATCCTCCAACATCCTTGAAACAATACTAAGGTAATCAATAAAAAATCTATGGTTTAGCATTTTAAAAATTTGAAATTTTTTATATAACTTCAATATTGATAAATTGGTTGATTGAAAATTCAATTGGGGTTCTAATAACATATTTGTGTGCTTTGTTGATTGCTTGTTTGTAATTTTGTCCAAATGCATCTTTGGATTTATGTTGTACAGTTTCTAATTAAACCATCCACAAATTAGTTTCAATTTTAGGCATTTGGAAATAAGTGTTTTCATGAAGCTAATTTTTGTGTTGGTTATTGGTATGTATATACCCAAGTGATAGATAGAAAGAATTGACGAACATCGAGCAATGAGAAAACTAACCACATAATTGCATATTTTTGGTGTTACTATATCAATACTTATGCATTGTTTTGTTGTTCTTTTTATTTGATATATCTCTCATGTAATCAATACTTATGTTTTTTTATAAAAAAAAATATAAATAAATAAATAGTTAGTTATTAAGCGAATTAAAAATTGAAACTGCGTAGTTGATAGTTGTAAAACATATATATATAATTTTTTTATTACAATGTAATTTTTGAGTGCGTGTGTGTATACAAAAATATTAATTAAAATCTTGCACCCCTGAGCCAGGGTCCGAGCACCGCCACTGACAGAGTCTTTAAAATTTAAACCATCAACCATCTTGAGTAGTTTCTTTAGTTGACTTCAGATACAGAACTTGCTCTTGAATTACTTATTGAGTTTTGATAGGAACTTCACTTTTGTTGACTCTAATCAAAAGCATGCTAGTCTTCAAAATCTTTTAGTTGTTAGAGTTGACTTTTATCTTTTAGAGTTGACTTTATAGTTCATTCAGCATGTTTTTCAGATGCAAATTATTTTTTCACTTCAATTAATAAGGGTGTTTAGCAAATAAAAAATTATTCTTATCTAATTTTTAACCATTTGTGACGATCTTGGGCTCCATAACTCAAATATCAGAGTCTAGTTCAATTGCCTCTTTGTGTCAAAAAATTTTTTGACAATGGCAGTTAGAAGATGTGTCTCACTGATGATGAATGTCTACAAAAATGTAAATGTAGATGGATAAATAGTTTCCGCTTGAGAAAAAACATACACAGAAGTGAATGGATAGACTCAAACTTGCGAGGAATAATTTTGGAATGTGAAGTGTGAGTTAGAAAATTCACATTAATTGTTAAATTAGTATTTTTATTATTTGGGATTTGAACAAAGACTTCTAACTCTTTTAACTCTTAAGTCAAATAAGTTGAGTTATCCAACTTTTAGCTCATTTATTTTTTATCATTTTTTTTAACTCTTAAGTCAAATGAGTTAAAATATCGCATTATCACATTATTCTCTCTTATTTTTTCTCTCTCAAGCTGTACACATATATAAGTGTACAACAAACATTTTTCTTATTATAAGTCAAGCTATTTGCTTAGGAAAATGCTATGACACTTATTAAGATTCAAATATAATAATAATATTGTACTAAAATTTGAATAATATATTTTATCAGTGTCATAGGTAAATGGAATAGTGGGTTCCACTTTGGATGTAAAAGTCCCCACTTTTTCCACATAAGCTCAAAAGATATTTATCTACATGGATTTAACTTTAAGCCTAGAGATATTTGTCAATGTGTGGAGACCATAATTTGTATTTTCTTCAATTTATTCTTCAGCAAAATTAAAAGTATTTCTTCAATTCACTACACAAATACTGTTTGTGTTAATTAACTATGGAATCCTCTTCAGCTCTAACACTTTCTCAACTTCCTTATGTCTACTCTTCAATACCAAACACCAACAAAAACTATCATTTTTGGCCAGCTAGCAAACAAAGGAACTCTCAATTATCTACAAGGTTACAATGCAACAAGATGTTTGTACCTGGTCAGTTTATAACATCAATTTTGTATTAGGTTGTTGTGATTTTGTGATATTTTATTGTGTATAGATTATTAGTATCAATAATAGTGTGACATGTTATTTTTGGATGCAGGATTTGGAGAAGCATCACCTGAAGCAAAGGCTGCCATAAACCTCCATAATTTCTTCACCTACACTGCAGTTAAAATTGTTGCTGCTCAACTTGAGGTTCCTACCACCTTTATTTGCCTTTGTTGTTTTTGTTTGTGTTCTTGCTTTTATGGATTCTAATTACCTATGAAACAGTCACACGAACACGACACCAAAACTCCGATACAGTGAGACTATATCCTCTCCCGTGAAGATTTCACAGGAGGAGGTTCGGTTGATATATCCGACATTCATTTTTAATTTTTTAAATTAAAATTGCATCTGATAAAATAAGGGTTGAGATTTTACTACATAAAAATGTTCTGGGAGAAAATCTCTTTGTACGCCTAATTTTATTTTTGGAACAATTGTGCTTTGGTCATAATACTTTTTCTTTAAAACGGTCAATATTAATAATTAGTTATTACATTAGTATCTTTAACTATATAAGAAAAATGTTTATGTTTAGTGCATCTAAATTAAACCTTATTTGTCATAGTGCATTTTTCTTAATTAGTAAATCATACTTTTATGTGTTTAGTGCATCTAAATTAAACTTTTTTTAGTTAATAAATGTTCTTTTGTAGTATCAACAAAATATCATTTGTAATAATTATTGCCTTGAGCAGAGCTATAATCCTGAAGCATATGTTGAGCTAATGGAATTTGTGGCTAAACACCCGTTGGATGATGGTGATAAGTTCTGTGCCAGTATGTTTAGAGAATCATCAAGACATAAGAACTTAGGTAAGTATAGATACCAAGCTTCCCAATCCTTAACAAAATAACAGTAACTGTTTAATATCTAACCAACAACTATTTTATATGGTGATTGAATTGAATGAATGAAATCTTGTAAACTGATGCTGTGTGGTTCTGCATATACTCACTTGAATAGCCCTACGCATAATGGAGGTAAATGGATGACTTAGTTTTTTTTTCTTTCATCACTTATTAATCAAGTTCTGATTGAGTCTACTATGATGTATCATAGGTGAGATCAGCATACTGCCAAAAAGATTTTGAATGGGACAACTTGAAGAGTCTAGCTGTTAAGGTTTATAATTTAATTGCTTTCTGTGTGCATGTGTTCAGAATGTTGATCCTACTAAATTTATTCAACTTCCTGCATAATGCATGTAACTGTTTTTGGCATTATTGTCTTGTAGATGGTCACCGACTCTAACACGCGGCTTATGAGGGAATATGTCTCAGAAACCAGTCGTGCTGAAACCGAGAATTGAGTGACTAGTCCTACAGCAGAGCAAGCCCCATTCATTCCCTCGGATCGATTAGAAGCTTGGCCAACACATTAATATGTATGGAAATTGAAAAGGCAAAAAAGTCATAAGTGTTAGCATGGTTATAATGATCAAAAAACCAAGTTAGACCACAATGGTTATATGAAGGAAGAAAAGGGAAATTTTATGATTCAAGTTTCTTTGATAATTTTATTTTTTTTTGGTAAACTAGAGCATCTTATGTACACAAAGTATTGAACTCATGATCAAATGGTTAAAGGACCCAAGTATCTACTATTTGTGTCACATGTTGGTTCTCTTTGAAAAATTTCCTAAAGCTAATAAAACAGTTTACACAAAAAAAAAAATTTAAAAAAAAAACTAATAGTTTTTTAATAAACAAGGGGGTCACAAATATAGTGATGCATTTTTTAAGGCTTGAATTTGAAGAAAGCTTTTGAATGATTTGAGTGTAATATATTCTACCTCCTTAAAGGGAAAATCCAAAGATAAGACAAGCAACGGGTATTACCTCCAATTCTCGATGCTCAAGCAGCAATTTCCTCTACAACAGTCAATACTTCATTCATGATACCAAATTTGAATTTCAGTAACAGTAGCACACTCTTTACAAGGATAGGATCTGTTTTCAGTATAGTATACACATCATAATATCACATTTTACTGCTTGAGGTTTCCTAAGCATGAACTATTCATCCTAACTTTTTCCTATCTACCACGTGTAAGAGTAGAATTCTCAATGGCAAAATAACCACGAAGTTTAGAATTTTATCTCCTATTGTATTACAACATATTGGAAAAGATACCTATTCAGCTGCCTTACATTCTTTGTACAGAAAATGTCAACAATTACAAGTACAAGGTTCCTCAATTTTGGACTTGTATTGCACTTGTTCCATAGTTTTGATAAAACCATCAGGTATACTGAGAGGCAGACTTTTTTCCTATTTCTCACTTTGTGGCTGCAAATTATATAAAAGAGGTTAAGACTTGAGAGAGGTAAAATGGGAAAAGCTAATGGCAATAAAGGTTGTCTCCGGTCAACTATCTTTGTTTTCAAACTTAAATTAACATTAAGCAGAGCCATTACCTCAACATAGCGACGGAGGTCACTTGAAGCTTGGATTACGCCGTTGCTGAAGTATGAATGAGCATACTCTTCTATGTTATCCAGACTGCAATTAGGTATTGTCATCAGATCAGCATATACAACAAATTTGATCAAGTAAAATGAAATTGAATGCAAAAAATTCGAGTTCCTTTTGGATTTCCTTCTTTATCAACGAGAACCGTCGCATTATCATCATACTTTATTATTATACTATTATTACGTTTGAGTTCTTTACAAGTACGTACAATTACATTCATCTTACTCAAAGCTATCTATATGGATATTATAAATACAAGTAAACATGGAAGCATCAAATGACAGGTACAGTCATTGCTCCTTTCATTGGAAAGATTTCTTTCCTTACTTCACTACCAGAAAATGCATAGAGTAATAAACTTTTCGACCAAGAAACACGAGATTTATCGAAAGAATCAACAGTAAGTAAATAAAATAGTGAGCATATTTAGGTAAGAACAAAAACAAGTTCCAGAATTTTCAAGAGCACGATTACCTATATACATAGTTCACCATGATGCCTCCACTTTGAGAAAGGCCTTTTTCTGATAGGTCTGCCATCCAATTTATTCTTTCCACCATCTGTCCCATATTAAGAAGCAAGAAGTGATTCATACCAATTTGTTCAAATTACAATTGTGAGTTATTTGTGATAGCACGGAGCTTTGCAGCATAAAAACATCCACTTTTGTATGCAGAAAGAAATAAATGCCAAGATAATACCCATCCAAGATGTCAAAACAAATTACGGTGCACAATGTGCTAAACAGAAACTGTTGGTTTCACAAGGAAAATGCCAATTACAATAACAGATAAGTTTGCAAGACATACCGCTCCATTTTGCAAGTGAAAATTCGCTACAGAGTCCAAAGCTTTTCCTCTCTTCTTCTCTTGCAGAAGGTATCTGTGATAAAACAAAAGTAGCGCCAAAGTTTTCTGATTAAAAAGTTTAAATTATGGGTGTAGTCAGCTTCCTAGCACAATGCAATAGTTAGAAGAACTCATTAATAACAATGGTCTGTTTCATTTCTCATAATATGTTTGCAGTACCTGGCACATAAGCGCATCAAAGGGGATTTTAATGCTGACAAAATTTCCGGAGAATGAATCCATTTGTAGGATGTAGATGCAAACAGGTTGAACATAACTTCCATTCCATTTTCCCCCGTGGCAATATCTCTGCAACACATGAAATTTGTCACTTGAGATTGATATCAGAGAAAAATTAGCAAAGCAAATAGAAGTTACTACAAGTATAAACATTATTTGTCATCACTAATGGCAAAGGCACATGGCTATAGATATTTGTGTACACTGCTGTCAGAATATGCTTCTTAACTAAAGAATAAAATATAGTGATTATTGATCTAGTAAGAATATGGCATTTTTCATTATATAAAATCCTTGGAATTTTAATTTTGCTTCAGTATACAGGGAACCAATTGTGTTCACCATTAAAGGAGAAAGAAAGAAACATAAAATGTGCAATGCAAAAAAAAAAAAAAAAAGTAAACTAAGTGCAGCTAAGATGAGAGTGTTAAGATTAACAGAGATACACAAGAAAAAACAGATTAGGAACACAATTAATATAGAGAAAATTGGGGCAGCTTCTATTTTATGGGGGTAAAAGTAATATCTCAGCGTAGGTGGCTTGGACATGAACCATTGCAACATTCGTAAAGAGGATTAACCAATATGGAGAATAGTTTGGTCAAAACATTGAGATATTTAGAGACCAACTATCTGTTTTTGAACTTAATACATGATAAGGAATCATAGTGGCCATGATGACATTTCCACATAGTGGGAAAAGGTGTTGTTGTAATCCATGTATTATAACAGTTTACAAGATTGTATTCTGAAACTTCCATATAACTTACCAATAGATTTGAAAAAGATTACCCAAGAATAGCATAACATAAAAACATGAAATAGAACAATATGTGGCATACTTAGGCAAACTCATAAGTGCTTCTTCTTCATCAGGTTTAAGTATGTTCTCATAGAATGTGGAACCAGATCCCTCAGCCACTGCTTGTGACATGTCTCCTTCAGAAAGCACTGTTTGAGATGCCAACTTGGATAAGAGCCATGTCATGAATCCTGGGATGGGACTGAGAGTTGCAAAGGTCTGCACACAAATTGATTAACAATCATAGATATGGGAGGGCAAAAGTAAAGTTTAATAAATACAAGATATTGCAGTATCCTAGGAAACACATAATTTGTCAAGGAATTTTCACAACATCAATGTCAAACAACTATTGGGAATAAGCATATTATTTTCAGTTTCTACTCTTCTAGAATGATGGAAACAAGATATCATTACGAGATAAAAGTCTTTTTGGAAATTTCCACATGTATTTTACATCTAGGCTCTTTTGAGAAACACTGACTCCGCAAATCTGCAGCTTTGGGAGGAGGAAAATGTCCAAGGCCAAGAATTTAAAAAATGAAACCAGAAAGTTGTACTATTGTACTCAGAAAAACTTCCATCAAAACAGACACACTTTTTGTTGTAGACAATACCATTCGTATCAAACCCAAGAAAATATTAATGAAATTAATAGTTAAAAAAGTCAAGATATTCTCAATTGGTTCCACCCTTCAAATTTAGAGAGCTCCACAAAATTGGTAAAATACTTACAGAAATATGTGGCATCTCTCTTTTCACCAGTTTTACTACACGTTTGATAAGAAACTTTCCCAAGTTGATCCCTGCTAAGCCAGGCTGCAAAATTTTCAGAATTATGCAAATCAGGAATAAAACTATCTCCAGCATTACTTTTCTTACAGGACAGAAGAGGGATAAAATCAAAAGCAAACGGATCTAAGGTGCATACATGAATAAATAGATCAAAGAAGAAAAATGGAAAAATAAGCAAAATGTAGTGATAAGTTTCAGAGAGATAAAAAAACCCAAGACTGAGGCCCAGCATGCTGTTCACTGAGGATGAAACAACTTAATGTCACAATGATGAAATAATAGAATTAAGGATAACTTTTTGATATGTAGTCAAATTTCCAATATTTGTAACTTTTCATTACTTATACATATAGCATACCTGAGTTGATGATATAGAGTAGAACAATGCACTTGTTGCCTCACTTTCAGGTATAGGAGGACTATCCCACAAAACTTCCTGTGAAACAAAGAAATGTTGATTAAAAAGGGTACTGGAAAGGAGGTTGTGTTAGTTAAGTTAAAACATAATTAACCTGTATAGTTTGAGCCACATTCTTCATTAGTGCAACTTCAATGAAAATTAAAGGTTCACCTGAGGAGAAACATAAAATCAGTCCACATAAAATAATTTAACTTTAACATACTTAATAAACTTTGAGAATGGACTTTTACAAATCAGACAGAAGTTCTGTGAATTGTTTCAGACAAAGCAAAAAACTCAGCATCCTCGAAAATGATATGTGCAAGAGAATAAATACATATTACATTTTCAAGAATGTCAAATAACCGATTATCCTAAAAGCATAAGCTGTTAGGATAGAGCCACGTCAATGGTTTTATATTATTTCTAACACGCCCCCTCACGCAAGAGCCCACTTGGGCTTGAAGCGTGGATAATGCATAGGCCCACCCACCATATGCTTAAATTCCACTTTTTAATTAGAAAGTGAGGGGAGCGGGGATCGAACTCTAGACCACTTAGTCATAGGGCTTGAAGCGTGGATAATGCATAGGCCCACCCACCATATGCTTAAATTCCACTTTTTAATTAGAAAGTGAGGGGAGCGGGGATCGAACTCTAGACCACTTAGTCATAGAGGCTCTGATACCATGTCAAATAACCGATTATCCCAAAAGCTTAAGCTGTTAGGATAGAGCCACATCAATGGTTTTATATTATTTCTAACAAAGAACAATAGCAAAAAATTGGACTATTTCATATGGTTCTAATATTTTCAATGATACACTAAATACCATAATTTCTAACTACAAACTAAGCACTAATCACTATCTATCTCTTCAAAAGAATGGATCCTTTCAAGTTAGTAGATTTTCACATGAAAGGAACATGTAAAAATTTTGCATATCTTTTTCTCTTCAAAAGCATCCACAAATTTTTAAAAGATCCCACCTATTTAAACCTATTTAATGGCTATGGAGAGAGATCCATACAAAAAATTTAAGACCTTTCCGAGTGAAAAATGGGAGAGATTCATTCCCACAATATTGTCAACCACTGAAATTCATAGGGTCACATTGGGTCAAATCGATCATGTATTAAGAGTAAACTACAGAAAACAGTAACATCAAATATGATATTTTAAGTTACATGGCATGAGAATAATGAAATACAATTGGACCGTCCATGTAATTCAATCACCATGAAAGCTACAATCTGTGTAGTTGCCACTTACTGGCTTGGTGAAGACTCGTAATACAGGTTAAATAGTGTCCGCTGATATGTTAAGTAAAAGGTGATTACTATAATACTGTAACAAGTGTAGATTGCATTGTTAGATAAGCTTATATGACAACCAGTCTTTTTCTTACCAAATGAGTCAACTAAATAAATCAAACAATGTCAAAATGTCCAATCATTTTCAATGATAGATCATTAAAATCCAAATATCTATTTATGATGTGGTCTAAATTTTTCCTCTTTCTCCTTTTATCTCTAACTATTGGACTATCCTCTATCTAGTCTACCATCCTTATTATGGCTTCTATGGATCTTCTCCACACTTGTTAAACTATTTAAGATGAGAATCTACCTTCTTTTCCACAATAAATGCTACTTACTTGCTCTTTAATGCTTTAGTTCCCAATCAGATATGATTATAGTTATTTGAAATATTTTCTCTATCAAGAATTGTAAGTATTAAGTAAAGTCTTAAAATAGAGATTATCATCTATGAAAACTCCATTGCTTTCAAGCTGAACGAACCTAACTTGAAGAAAAACCAAACAAAAACAAATTTCATGGACCAGATATAGCCAAGTTTGTAATTATCTTTCAGTAACAAAGTGTTAGAAGAACTGCTGACCAGGAATTGCTGGATGTAAATATCCAAAACAACGACGGCCAATTCCAAGCCTTCTCTTAAGATCTAGAAGGTTGCTTATAGGGTGAACAGCCTACACAAGATATTGAAAATTATGCATACAAGGAATACTGGAGCTACATGATATGAAAATTCAAAAGATGAAAACACAGAGAAGTACTTCATAAGCAACAATTTTCTCCAGCAGGGAAGCAGGGTCATCCCATGTAATTTGGTGTAGCTCTAAGGCAGCAGGACTAAGCCACGTAATAAGTTTTTCTTTTAAATAAGAATCCAATGCTCTCAGAGAAGCAATATTTTCCTCTCTGCGTAGTGGAAAAATCGAATCATCATATTCAAAATTCCAGGAAAGCAAAGTAGAACCATTGCCTTATGCTTTTCTTTTATTTTAAAGTCCTCATAGCGAAAAAGACTTGTGCAGAAGTTTGTACAATGATTGGTATCTGAGTTCTCAAAAATAGAATCCACAAAACTTTAATGTAGCAACAATTAACTGAGATGTTTTCTATATTCTCAAGATATCTCTGTACAATAAGATGCTCACAAGACACAGGAATATTTCAAACATGAATCATGAAGCATCGGCCAATAACTTACGTGAGAATAGACAGGATATCTGCTCGAAGAATGGATAAGAATCTCAACCCTCCTGGATGAGTGTTGAGACGATCAAAGAGAACTTCATAAACTGGCTGAAGGGCATGCCTCAAATTCCGCTCAATGCGATAGAAAGAAGAAAACAAGCCTTCTTCTTCAGATCCACTCACTTGAGCTTTGTCTGCCAAACCCCAAACACTTCTCTTACAACACAATTTTGAAATTAACAAGGCAAAGAATTACAGCACATGCACATTCACACTCGTACAAATCACTTACCAGCAGGAAGTTCAAGTCCAAGGTACTGTTTTATCAGTTCACGAACTTGTGATCTATTGAGATCATAGTCTCTAGCAAGGACAATGAGCAACTTGCGACGGTTTTCATAAGAAAGTATAAAATAACCCTACATTTATTACCCGCTTACATGTTAGGATCATTTATTCCACAAACTATTAAAACTGTTAAAAAGTTAGTTCACAGTTAAAAGCAATTGCTAATTGCAGTTGACAGTTATAATGAAGTTAGCT
Source organism: Trifolium repens (assembly GCA_030408175.1). Lineage (NCBI taxonomy): Eukaryota > Viridiplantae > Streptophyta > Magnoliopsida > Fabales > Fabaceae > Trifolium > Trifolium repens. The sequence goes on from CP125839.1 coordinate 8,423,782, forward strand.
TAATCATTATATATCAGAATTCAGTTTTACACAGTACGGAAATGAAATTAGCAACGATAATAATAACAGAACTGAATAAGAAATTTTATCGTAGTAAAAATCTTAAAATCAGAGTACCTCAGAGAAGTTATTAAGCACATCATCTAGAACTTCTGTTTTATTCAGTGAAATTGCAGAATGCATTGAAGCATGAACACGCTTAAACTCACTGAAATTGCAGATTTAGCAACAACAAAAAAATTATCATAAGTCATAAATAACCAAACAAAATCCAATTTCTAACTACGTGAAAATAAAAATTGAAAAATAAGCAAAACTATGAACAACCTCTCGGAGTTTCCGGAGTGATTTGAAGCTGAATTTCCATCTTCCGGTGAATTTGAATTCTGTTGCTGCATTTTACTCGCTGCGTTCTTTTGTACATTAATCAAAATCAAAAGAAACAAAAAATCAACAGAAATCAAATTCAAATTTCAGAAACCAAATTAACGCACAGAATTGGATCAAATCGAATCTATGAAGAAAGAATTTAGGTAAAATTGAATTGGTAAAGCGAGATTGCATACAGTTAGAGGGAGAGGAGAGAGAGAAAGGTTAGGTCGATCGTTGGGTTTCATTCTGGCGCGCATCAAAATTGATAAAGCTTTCTTGTTCATTTTTTTTTTGTGTTAGTATTTATATGATGAGATGTGAGTGTGTGAGAAATCGAAATCAGTGGACGGTATAACCGATCCACACTATGCCTCCTTTTCAAATAGTGAGGATTGTTTGTTTGTTGTAAAGTTAGCACCATTTCTTTGGAAACAGACTTTGTTTATTTTTCATTTCCACGTTTTTCTCAGTGTTGCTTGTAATCTTCCCCAAACACTTGTTTATTTATTACCGGTCAACGTCATCCACGACCAGTGAATTTTTTATTTTTTTTTTAATTTAGATAAATAAATAAATTTTTATATTAATTCATAAGTTTTCACCGATAAAAATTGTATTATTTATAAGTTATTATCTTACAAAATATCTTAACCAACTTATAAATAATACTACATAAAAGCTTATTTATATAAGTTGTTTTGTATAAACTTAAAAAGAAATCTATCCAAACGAACTTTTGGATTATCAAAATAAGTTATATAAGTTAGTAAAAATAAGCTAGGTGAGGAAAAAGTTACCAAATAAGTCTTTTTTTCAAAATGAGCTTACAAGCTATTGACATAAGCTCAAATTTGACATTGTCAAACATAGCTTTAGAGTGTCGGAAAGTTCTCATCTCATCCTTCATGTATCTTTTTCACCCCTTGAAGGCAAAAAAAAATTGGGTAAATATGTCCAGTAAAATTTATACTAAAAAAAGTTTAGGAAACGTTTCCCGAACTTTTTCGAGGTGAAAAAGAAATTTTGAGCGGTGTAAAAAAACTTCAGTAAGCCTAATTATATTTTGGGCTTCATAAATCCAAAATGTAACAGAGTAGTACTTTTCGCGCCCCCCAAATCTCAAACTTACCCTCGGATTTCCAATATTACCCCTTGCTATTTAAGTAGCGAACTCAGGAGGTACCAAAACTGGGAAAAAAAATAGTTCGCTGTCTAGAATGTGAACGCAGTTCGCATTCTAGAATGGGAACCTTAAAAAATAGGGGGCGAAGGAAGGGGGAAAATACAAAAATATCAGATTTTATAAGGTTCGCATTCTAGAATGCGAACTGGTTTTTCCCAACTTTGGCACCCCCTGATTTTGCATTCTAGATAGTGAACTGTTTTATTTTCTCATTTTTTGTTATTTACACACTCGCATCCTTCATTGCGAGAGGGGTAAAATTGGAAATCTGAGGGATGCGTGTGAGACTCGGAGGTTGCGAGAAGAAGGACTCAATGTAAAGACTGGGAGATTTTTTTATGGGCTTCCAAGACCCAAAATATTCCACTCTTATGGAAGATACATGTGACCCAAACTAATGTGAGTTTCAATGATGTTTATTACTTTGTGTATACACCCAAAAAATTGTTCATAGTCTTTTTCTATCTAAGTTAAAAGAGAATACTACTCTAATAATAAATTTGTGATGAATATTTTACTAATTATTGTTGATTATAAATTTATGATCATCGATTATCTGTTTGTATTTGATTAATCTTTTCTTACACTTTACAATGTCTACAATTACTTTGTCTATACATCCAAGAAATTGTTCATAGTCTTTTTCAATCTGATAATAAATTTATGATGAATATTTTACTAATTATTGTTATTTATAAATTGATTGTATCTAATTAATCTTTTCTTACACTTTACAATATCTACGCTTTACTTTTCATGCACATTTATATTTTTGTCGATTAACTTTTATGCACTTTACTTTCTACACTTTAAACTTTTTAAAATGTTTTACTCTTTCAAAACCTTGAATTTCGAGTTCATTGGAATGTAGACATATTTTTGTTGCAAAACTAGACACTCTTTTACACAAAGGGTCATGCTAACTAGTGTTTCGGGGCACTAGTCAAGGATATTAAAAAAGAGCAAGTTTTGCATTGATAAATAAGGGAAGCACTCAACTAAGTTATATATACACAGTGACATACAGACGTGTGTATAATAATGCAAGAGAATATGACAAATGCATGTGGACTGGACGGGTGACAACTAGCAAGAACAAGATTCTTTGCTTTAGTTTTCATCAATTGTTGAGTGAGACTAAACTTAGTAAACTTCGAAAATCATTAATATTAATTTGTTATTCCCTTCTTTGTGGACCTCGTTGACTATGCCTCATCCAATACTAATCTTGTTTATTTTTTACATCTATATTCAGTAGTCTCTAGTCTGTGATCTATATATATATATATATACTCCACATTACAAGTAGAAGATCATGACTAATGTCTTGGTCTTTGCTCTTAAATAGGAGTAGATGCCATTATTATTATTTTCTAATATCAAAACACATACTAACACAGATCCATAGTGCTTTGACCTGAACTCCCCTCTCGCGTGTATGTTTGCTTGTACCGTAATCTTTGATTCAATCTTTAAACCTTTTTTGTTGATCCGAAAGATTTGAGACTTTTTTGCTTCGGTGATACTACTATTATAAGGCAAATTAATTGTAAAGCCATGCTGTCATTTCAGTGGCATGGCGTGGACAAACAAGGAGGACATTACGAACGATAATTAATTTATGGCTTAAATATAATTTTCGTCTTTGTATGTTCGTGAATTTTTTGTTTTAGTTTCTGTATCTTTTTTTGTTGTAAATAAATCCCTGAATGTACAAAATTGTTGGTTTTAGTCTCTGTCGTCTGCTACCGTTACAAAAAACGTTGATTTGTCAAATGTTTGCATTAATTTTGAGGTATTTATCTAACAATCAATGAGAACAAGCTACACAATATGTACCTACAACTAATTTTTGACCAAATTTTACTTCAGATACATATGACTTTGATTGTTGGATAAATACCTTCAAATTATCAAAAAGTGGTGTAAAGAAAACATAAAACTTTTCCTTCTTACACTTGTTTATCCCACATGTGTATAAGCTAATGTTTTTTATTGAAAAGTAAAAGAAAATTTTGTGTTATTTCCTCCGGTTTTAAATATAAGAGAAAATTTACTTTTAGATTCATTGACCTAGTCACTAGATCAAGACTTGGCAATTGGAGAAATCGGTATGTCAGTCTCGGATGGAGGGTTGTTCTTCTTAATCCAATACTAAATTCTATCCGAATTTTCTATACCTCTCTTTTTTAAGGATGCCGGTAAAAGTGTGGAAGAGGATCGTTCGATTGTAGAGGAAATTCTTGTGGGGAGGGGTCAAGGGGGTTAGTAAGATAGTTTGGGTGAGTTGGGCTATGGTTTGTAAGTATAAGAGCACTGGGAAGCTTGGGGTGAGAGACATGAGGCATTTGAATCTTTGGGATCTAGGTCTCCTCTTGGGGATCAATGTCTGTTTGGTGGAAGGAGGTCTCTTTTCTCGGTTCTTCCTCAGATTCCACCTTTGATTGGTTCTCGAAGGGGGTTGCTAAGGTTATCGGTAACGGTCTCTCGACCTCCTTCGGGAATGATCCCTGGGTGGGAGAGCTTCCGTTGAAGGTTTTGTTCCCTCAACTTTTTCAAGTCTCTAATCAATGCGGAGGGAAGGTGGGGCAGGTTGGTAATTGGGAGGGAGATTTGTGTGTTTAGGCCCTTAGTTGGAGGCGACGCCTTTTTGTCTGGGAGCAGGATCTTCTTAGTGATCTCATCCTGTTATTGAGAACAATTACTCTGACTTCATCAGAGAATTCCTGGCACTGAAAGTTTGACCATTCTGGAGTGTATTTGGTGACGTAAGATTACTTGAACCTTACAAGTGGGACCAGAGTGTAGTTGGGAGATTGGGTGAAGATGTTTGTATTTTAGCCAAAGTTTGGAAGTCATGGGCTCCTCTCAAAGTTATGGTCTTCTCGTGGCAACTCCTCCAAGATAGGATCCCAACTCGAGTTAACCTCTTTAGGCGCGGGGTATTGGCAGATCATGGGGGTACCATTTGTATATTTTGTGGGGTCTCTGGGAGTGCTCGATCCACTTGTTTGTTACGTGCGAGTCTTGTCATTTGTGTGGTATAGTATCTTTATGTGGTTAGGTTGGGATGTTGTGATGCCGAGGGATTTGCTTGGTCATTACTATGTTTTTTTGGGTCTGGGGTCTGCTAGGAGAGTTCGTTGTGGTTTGACTTTAGTTTGGCATATTGTATGGTCCATATGGTTATCTCGCAACGATTTTATCTTCTCTGGGCATTCCACTTTTGTTGAGCAACTGGTGTATAAAAATAAATTATACTCTTGAAAATGGTTTTGTGGTAAGAATCCTGGTCACCCATGCTCTCTTTATAAATGGGAAGTTGAACCTATTTCGTGCTTGTGACGATAGAGCAAAGTAGTACTTATTTAGTACTAGAACAACTCACCATCCTTTGCACCAAAACAAATATTGAGTATAACTCTATTGTTTATGTAACATTATTATACTTGGATTGCTGGTTGGAAATTGGAATATTACATGACAAAAGGGACGTGACGACATGGCTATAATTAGTGGGATTGTATATTTTGTAATATTGTTGAAAGGAATCTATGACTATGGCCACGGATATGAATCATGCATCCCTCAATTTTCCCAACCATGAAATTTCATTTTAAAATTAAAGTCATCTCTTATTACCACCAACCTTGGCCCCATTTGTAGGCCTTTCATCAGCACTTCATTTTCTTTTCCATTCCATTATTTTTTCACACCTCCCATATACGGTCTTTTGTTATTGTTTGTTAGATACCAAGTTTAAATTTAAAAATACACCTTTCTTTCCTTTTTTTTTTTATGAAAATCTTTTCCATCTTTTAACTTTATTTTTTTTATCAATTTCCATCCATTAACTTATACTTTAGTCAAATATACTATCAAATTAAAAGGGAACAACCGACAACTTTCCAAATAATGTTATCTCTGTAAAAAAAAAAGGTTATTATTATTAATTTAATATCATTGTATATTACCATAAAACTGCTAGATGTAAGCAATATACACACATGATATATAAATTTAAATCCTTTATAATCCAAAATTAGTAAATAGTTACTTCATTTAATGCGCCATTGAAAAAAATAATTCAATTCATTTAATGTTTCTTGTAGTGGTCTTAAGCGCTTGAGCGTTGGAATTTACTAGTAATTTTTTTTTGAATCAAAATTTACTACTCCCTCCGTCCCTATTTATAAGAGCTAGTTTGACAAAAAGTTTGTCCCTTTTTATAAGACCCTTTTACAATTATCAATGACATTAATTATTTATTTTCCAAAATTACCTTTATTTATTTTGCATAGTTTTTTTTAATAGCATTAAATTCTCTTTTGTTTTATACAAAGCGCTACAATTAATTTAAGGGTAAACATGTAAAATCAATATAATTTGTCAATCAATTTAATACTAAAACTCACTTTCTTAATACTCGTGTTTTGTCAAACTAGCTCTTATAAAAAGAGATAGAGGGAGTAGTAATTACTAGTATTAGATTATAGATAAACCATACAAGATCATAGAGAATTCCATACTTGAAACACATTTACAACAACTGATACAAATGATACTAACCTGATTGGTAAGTGACCATGGTATTGGCACCCGTCAACGTTTGTTTTTTGATAGAGCACCCGTCAACGTTGACCTTTTATGTCTACTCCAACTAAAATTAATTAATTAATTAAATTAGATAAACTATATTGTAACAAAATGTACAATCAACATCAGCTAGTCATAACAAGTTACTATAGTTTAGATTTAGATAATACTATTATATTAAATTTATTTGATAGAAGTTAGGTATCGATGTTAAATTAATATTGTATTTAAAAAAATTCAACTATTAGAAACGATATATAATTGAAACCACCAACGAACAAAATGAAGGATTAAATAATTTGTTTTTCCTTCTCAATAGTCAAGTTTGCTTAGTTGTTGTTCTCACAGTGAAATTAGTAGTTACAAATAAATTAGTATGGATTAGATGACTCCAATTTCTTTGTTAATTGCATGATAAATTGATACAATCAATCTTTTGTTCCAAATTTCTTTTCATACTACTATACTACTTTTTTTTCAATGAATAAAATTTTACCTTGAAGGTAAATAAATAAATATTTGGAGTTTGATTCCGACTCATGCATATAAAATATGATGTCTATATTAACTGAGTTAAACTCATATCTACGATCTAATATACTATTGACTACTACATTATCTGTATACTAATATGCTATTTATGAGTATTCATAAATTATTTTGAACTTAATTATATATTTAGTCTCTTATATTTATTTTAAGTTTCAATTTGATCTCTTACGTTTAAAAGTATCAAGTAATCCCGTATGTTATTGATGTCAATGTAAATTTGTCTTTTTTGTTAAATTTTGAATTAATTTCTTCTAAAATTTTCACATTATTGTACTCTCTTAAGTTGTTTGTGTACACAAATCTAGCCACATAAACAATTTAAAATACCAACTTAAAACTTTTTTAAATATAAAAGATTAAATTAAAAACTAAAAAAATATAAGCGGTCAAATATACAATTAAATTATTATTTTGTTGAGGGTTGAATATTACACCTTATCAATAGTATTGTAGTAACACACACATTGTTAATTATTTTACTATTTTTATATGATTTACAAAATGTAATTTACATCCTAATTGAATATATGTTGGTATGACAGGGAGGGAGAAAATGATGTGTCACAAAAAAGGAGAATGAATGGCAAAAAAGAAAAGGTGAAGGTAACAGAGATTAGGGTGGAAAAAGCTACCCCCCGAAAGGTGTAGAATAAGAATGCAAAAAAGGAAGGCAGAAAATCAGCAGCACCAGAAGGGAAAATATAATGTGGGACCCACCTTAATTGCTACTACGTATGTAACTATGCTTGACTGCTTAAAACAAAGATTGCCAGACTTTCTAACCAACTTACGTATATTTATCTAATTTCTACTGTGTTCTGGTATTGTTTATTAGTAGTAGTAAGTCAATTATATGGTGCACAAAGGATAGATCGTATGAAATTTTTAGTGTGGATTAATAACCAATAGAGTAAATAAATATTCGATCTAATGTTTGAATTAACGGCAAAATTAATGAAATCATGACGAATATGAAGTGATAACAATGGTTTTTTGTTGTACAAAGATGAAATGATAGCCATTTAAAATTCCTACACATAACCAATCGTTAGTTGGTTCAGTGGTGATTGACGCTGAACTTGGTAGGGAGGACCACAGTTCAATCCCCCGCAACTGCGATCGGAGGGGGCTGGAACCACTTGATGCCAGAACTGACACCCGAACCAGATTAAACTGGTGGTGAAAAACCCAAAAAAAAATAAAAAATTCTTACACATAAAGTATATAATTGGGATTCAAATTCTGATTACGGTGTTAAACACTAATAGTTTTAGCATTTTTATTGGTTGAATTAAAATTTGTGAACAATTAACAATGTTTTCTAAAGTTGATAAAATCACCGTAAAATTTAGAAATAACAATGTCATCCTAAATTCACCAAAATTGCCACAAAATTCAAATATGTAGTTATGCACTCATATATAATATAACTTCTTATTTTGGACTAAGTCTATAATGCATAAATCAGAGAAATATTTCACAAAATAAACAAATTTATTTTCATTATTAGATCATAAAGTCTAATATTGGACCAAAATCTCATTTAATTTAATAGTGAATTTTATTGATTTAATAGTAAAATCAAATTGTACATTTCGTTTATGACAAATATTTTTTTTTAATTAACATCTTGTCCCAAAAAACAAAATCTAATAATTTAAAATTTAACTGTAAAGTAAATAAAATTTAAATAAAAATATTTTCTCTAAAAAAGTAAAAGCTAAATATCTTTGTTAACTTGTGTATAACATTATTTTTTATTACCATAATATTTGTATGAAGTTTTCACCGTTATTAATGACGATTAATCTTTGCCAAAAAATCTATGAGATACACAAGGTGAGTTCTCTTCTCCCAACCGAATTTTTTCCATACATATAAGTCAAAAATCAAAATCTTAACTTTATATTTAAGAAGGGGCAAAGTTATTGTCCATAAAGACAATCTTTATGGACCGTCCATAAACCAATAAAAAGACAACAACTTTACTCATGCGCCCCCCATTTTACTCACGCGCCCCCCATATTACTCACACACTCCCCAATTTTCTCGCGCGCCCCCCAACTGACTAGCGCCCCATATTTCTCGTGCACCCCCCAAATTTCTCATGCACCCCCCAAATTACTTGTGCACCCCCCAAATTACTTATGTACCCCCCAAATTTCTCACGCACCCCAAATATTTCCCATTCACCCCCCAAATTTCTCGCACACCCCATATGACTTTTGCCCCCCAATTTTTTTTTTTTGATCCCCTCCACATTTCTATCTTAAACCATTTTGCTGTGGAAATGGTTTCAGAGATATGCACTCAAAAACCACTAAGTGCATAAGATTGTTTTAGATTACAACCCTATAATTAAAATAGAAATGGTTTCGATTGTCTTATATGAGAAACCAAAATTATTTTTAAATGGTTTTAAATACTGTAATGATTATAATTGTACCAAAAAAACTAAAAAATAATGATTATAATAAAAAACCATTAAACCATTTTGCTGTGAGAATGGTTTCAGATGGTTGTAATAAAAAACCAATATGTGCATAAAATGGTTTTGGAGTACAACCCTATAATTAGAATAAAAACAATAATTGTGATTAAATGATTTAGATTGTCTTATATAAGAAACCAAAATTATTGTTAAATGATTTTAAATAATGATTATAATTGTACCCAAAAAAAATAAAAAATAATGATTCTAATTATAGGTTGTACTTCAAAACCATCTTATGCACTTAATGATTTTGGAGTGTATATATGTGAAACCATTCCCACAACAAAATAGTTTAGGCTAGAAATGTGTGGGGACAAAAAAAAAATTGGGAGTGCATGAAAAATTTGGGAGGGTGCGCGAGAAATTTGGGGGTACACAAGAAATTTGGGGGTGCATGAAAACTTTGGGGGGTGCGCGAGAAATTGGGGGGGGGGGGGTGCATGAGAAATTTGGGGGTGCATGAGAAATTTTCCTCACTTATGGGGGTGTGTGAGTAATATGGGGGGCGCGCGAGTAAAATGAGGGGCGCATGAGTAAAGTTGTTGTCTTTTGATTGGTTTATAGACGGTCCATAAAGATTGTCTTTATGGACAATAACCAATCCCTTTAAGAAGGCCAAGATCCTTAAATCTAATCCTTAATCAATTAATTGTTGGTAAGTTCGTGTATAACATTTTACTACTACAGTAGTATAGTACTAGTAGTACACTAAACAACATTATTTAAATTAATTATCTGCATAATATCGCCGACACAGACACACTGCCACACTCAACATAACACACACACACACTATTGTGCTTGTGTATGTGTGTGTAGCTTCCTCCTTTTTATTTCCTCTCTGATTCTCTCTCTTCATTACTCCAAGCTTCGAATCTCTATCTCTCTCTTTCTTTAATGGCTCTGCCTTCTACAACCAGTCACGATCTGAATAAACCCAACTACTCCTCTTGTACTACTCACCACCATTTTTCTTCTTCTTCCTCTTTTTTTCTATGCCATTCTTGCACGTCCTCTTCCTAACCTTAAAAAACCATACTTTTCACTTCTGCAACAACAATGGCACATACCCTTTTTCTTTTTCTTACCTCATTTTCTTTGATCCTTTCTTTTTTTCATCCTCTTTCTCTTGCTAACACTGACCCTTCTGATGGTACTATTCCCTTTTATTCACTTCTGTTTTCTTTTCCATCACTGACCCTTTTTTGCTGTGATCACTCTATGTTTCTCCTTGATTGATTTGATTGGTTTTTTGTGAAAAAGTTTTGATTTTTTCATTTGGGTTTTGTTAGAATCCATTATGATGACCCTTTATTTGTTCAAGTTTGATTAAATTTTTTTTTTTTTGCCAACTTGGGAACAATGTTTGGTAACTGAGAAAATGCAGTTAATACAAGAAAAAAAGCTTGAATTTTTTATTCATTGATTTATTAAAATGCCAAAAAGAAACCATTTTTAAGTTGATATGTGAAGAGTATATTGAGTTTTGTAGGGTTTGATATTAATTAGTACAATACTGAGTTATGATTGAATGTTTTCTGTATTGTTGTTTTTTCTGTTACAGTTCAAGCTCTTGAGGTTATGTACAATGCATTGAATAATCCAACTGAATTAAAGGGTTGGAAAATTGGTGGTGGTGATCCATGTGGAGATTCATGGAAAGGGATTACTTGTGAAGGTTCATCTGTTGTTTCTATGTATGCCATTCTGAATAATGAAACTTCATAATTGAATTTTAGTTCTTTTCATTTTAAGTGCTTTTTATGGTTGAAGAAATTAACTTTTCTGTTGTTATGATGGCTAGTGATCTTTCTGGTTTAGGACTCCATGGAACTCTTGGATACTTGCTTTCAGACCTTATGTCACTTAGAAAGCTGTAAGATAATTCTAATCCATGATTTTGTTTTATACATTAAATTTTTTTTTACTATTTATTATATTATTACTGATTGGTTTTTTATTTTCAATTTTGTTTTTAACTTTATATAGTGACTTGAGTGGCAACAAGATCCATGATCAAATTCCCTATCAGTTGCCACCAAATCTTACAAGCCTGTAAGTAGTAATAGTAATATTCACTTTCAATTACTTTCTCTTTTCATTTCTCGATCAATTTTAATGTATTGCTTAATCTAAAATGTTAATTTATTCTTCGATTGTGGCAATCAGAAATCTTGCGGGAAATAACTTAACCGGAAATCTTCCGTATTCGATTGCTATCATGGTTTCACTCAATTATCTGTAAGTTGCTATTGGATATGTACAATTTTATTTCATAGTATTAAGTTTGGTCATACATTGGAGCCATTCTTATACTATTTCCATTTGGTTTTCAGGAATGTGAGCAATAATGCGCTATCCATGTCAATCGGCGACATTTTTGCTAATCATTCGCGTCTTGATACCCTGTAAGATATCTTACATAGTTTCGCTAGTTCATTTCCCCCTCGTTTAGTTCGTTTCGTAGAGTTCCGACTAAGAAAAAAAAATTGTACTGTTTTGTGTTTCATATGGAATCTGTATAATTCTGTAGTATAGTCTTTGGAACTAGTGAAATGTGTGATACTTCCGTTTGATGAATGTTTGTCTTCGGTTTCAATGATGCAGGGATCTATCATTTAATAACTTTTCCGGGGATCTTCCACCTTCATTTGGTTCACTGTCAAATCTCTCTTCTCTGTATGTCCGATGATATATTATTTGATGAACTGGTAGAAATTTTCGTTAGATGTCAATTTAACGTTTTTTCGAAACTTCTTTTGCAGTTTCTTGCAGAAGAATCAGTTGACTGGTTCTCTTAGTGTTCTTGTTGGTTTGCCGTTGGATAATTTGTAAGTTCTTTTCTCTTTAGGCACTTTTTCTTCATGTCAGACTCTTATGATCTTGCTCTATAATTTTCAGAAATGTTGCAAACAATAATTTCAGTGGATGGATACCTCATGAGCTTAAATCTATCGATAATTTCATGTAAGTTATTTACGATTGTTTCAAAATTCCGATCTTTTTTCCAATACATAACTTAAGCAGTGTGTTTAATGCGACTCTCCAAATGCAAACTAGATATGATGGAAATTCTTTCAATGATGGCCCTGCACCTCCTTCGCCAGAATCTACTTCGTCTCCACCTAGTAAACCACATAAACCTAATCCTCACTCCGGGTCTGGTTCACATACTAAAACACAGGGTTCTGATGATCGAAATTCCGATGGCGATAAGGGTACATCAGCCGGGGCCATTGTTGGGATTGTTTTAGGTTCAGTGTTAGTGTTTTCTGTTATTCTCGTTGCTCTTGTTTTCTGTATCCGAAAACTAAAAGGGAAGGAAAAGGGTGCAAGAACTTCTAACGGGAGCGTTCCTCCCGGAATAATCAACGGTGAGTTCCTTTTCCCTAGCCTTTTGTTTCCAAATAATCAAACTTAGTATAATATGGCGCATACATTGATTTGGTCCAATCTTTGCTGAGTACTCTTACAAATTTAGCTTTTCTTTTGGATTTTTATTTGCAGTAACTCCTCAAATGCAAGAGCAAAGGGTGAAAAGTGCTGCCGTTATTACAGATCTCAAACCTCGTCCGCCTGCAGAAAATGTGACGATGGATAGGATGGCTATAAAAAGTGGATGTGGATCAGTAAAGCAGATGAGGTCTCCCATCACTTCCACGTCGTACACAGTTGCTACGCTTCAGAGTGCAACAAATAGCTTCAGTCAAGAATTTATTATTGGTGAAGGTTCTCTTGGTCGAGTTTACCGAGCTGAATTCCCAAATGGGAAGGTAATCTTTGAATGTTGCATTTGTTTTCCACCTTCATACTATTGGTTTGAGAATTTATATACACTCAAATATTCTAATAGTTCCGAGTTTTTCTTTTATTTAGGTAATGGCCGTTAAGAAGATTGACAATGCAGCACTGTCCTTACAAGAGGAAGACAATTTTCTTGAAGCTATTTCGAATATGTCACGCTTGCGGCATCCGAATGTTGTTACACTGGCTGGATATTGTGCAGAACATGGCCAACGGCTTCTAATTTATGAATATATTGGAAATGGAAATCTGCACGACATGCTCCATTTTGCTGAAGATAGCAGTAAAGCTTTACCTTGGAATGCCCGTGTACGGATAGCTCTTGGCACAGCCCGGGCCTTAGAGTACGTATATCTGTTTGAATCGACCTATTTAAGCTTATCTAACGACGTAAGTACTTGTGAGACTATTTGTGAGAGCTTAAGGAAATAGCTTATGACATGTTCATAAGCTGTTTTCAGCTTACTTCCATAAGCTCTTCAGAATAGCCTATGAAAACAGCTTACAACTTACATAAGAACAGTTCATATTTTTTTTCTTTTTTTTTTGGTTTTGTTATAGAAATAGCTTATACATAAATACTTATATGCTTTGTTTATCAGGTATTTGCACGAAGTTTGCTTGCCTTCGGTTGTACATAGAAATTTCAAATCAGCAAATATATTACTCGACGAGGAGCTCAATCCTCACCTGTCTGACTGCGGCTTAGCATCCCTTACGCCAAACACCGAGCGACAGGTTGGTGAATAATGTTTCATTTTCATACATGCATTGCTGCACAACGTATCAGTATCTTTTCTTAGTACACTACATAGATAAAATAATTTACTTTGAATTTAACAGGTATCATCAACTCAAATGGTCGGCTCATTCGGTTATAGTGCTCCCGAGTTTGCATTATCAGGAGTATACACCGTAAAAAGCGATGTTTACAGCTTTGGAGTTGTTATGCTGGAACTTCTAACTGGTCGAAAGCCACTTGACAGGTGAGTGTATCATAAGACACGATGAGAATTAATAAGCAAGGCGATCATTTTTATTGTTTGCCCTTTCTTACATCCCTTTGTAATTTTATTGATTTTAGTTCGAGAGTTAGAGCTGAGCAATCACTTGTGAGGTGGGCAACACCGCAGCTCCATGATATCGATGCCTTGTCCAAAATGGTCGATCCTTGTTTGAATGGCATGTATCCTGCAAAATCGTTGTCACGCTTCGCTGATATCATTGCCCTCTGTGTTCAGGTAAAATTTTTCAAATGATGCAATATCAAAACTAAAATAAGGGCTGCTAACTTATTTTATTACCTACTGCCTCGGAACTTTGCCCATCTGTCCTTTGTGCCTCGGAACTTTTTTTTCTAATACCCTTAGTCATGTTGCAACTACCCAACTACCCTAATGTTTTAAACAATACTCCCTTTGTTTCTTTTTAATTGTTGCTTTTGTTGAAAAAATTGTTTATATTTATTTGTCGTTTTCGAAGTTCTTGTGACATTAAATATTGTTTTGTCAATAATACCGTTTATTGCAGATAGATAAATAGGTCGAATGAGATAGTACTAAATAGTTATGGATATTATATCGGGAAAAAAAACAAATAATTTCATCAAAAAGTAACAAAACTCATTGACTTTCTTGATATAGTATGTGAATAATATTAATACAACAACTAAAAAAACAGAAGGACCATCTTTGATGTAACTTGTTGTCTGTCTTGCTTTCATATTCTTAAAAAAATATTTCTCAATTATTTTAATTTTTTGCGCAGCCGGAACCAGAATTTCGACCTCCAATGTCCGAGGTGGTGCAAGCATTGGTACGATTAGTACAAAGAGCGAGCGTGGTTAAAAGGAGACCAAGTGATGAATCTGGTTTTGGTCACAAGACACCGGACCATGAGTCCATGGACATGTCATTTTAAAAGTTTGTGTCTCTTAATTCTTTTTTTTCTTTTTTTTGCAATTTTGTGTAAAGTAGTGAAGTTATTATCCGGCTGAAAAAAAAAATTATAGGACACAGGAAATAGAAGTTTGTGAAACAAATGTACCAAACATTCAAGATATTTGTAATTATGTGTTGGAATTTTTCACACACCATCAAAATACTTTGGAAAATAATTAAACTGTATATTTAACTTGTTATTCTCTAATATAATTTAATTTAAAGTCATTTTCATATTGATGAGAATAATGCATTTTAATATTTTTTTGGTGCATGCATTTTAATATAGTACTATTAATGAAGCAACTTTTATATTATGAGAATATATGAAGGAACTTTATGAGCTAGCTTAGGCCTTATTGGCAAGCACTCAAGAGACAAAGGGGAGTGGTTGTTATTTGTGAAGAGTTGAATTATTATGCAAATTATTCGGTGTACTTTTTACCTTGTCTTTGTCCTCTTATAGTATAGCTGTTCCCACTTCCCAATCAGAGACTGAGTTTTGGCTTTTTTAATTCATTTTTTCTTGTATTTATTTTCTTCCTTTTGGCATACATGTGGAACTGGATTTGGATTCCTTTGTGAAAGTTCTCGAGTTTGAGTCTTGTGGATTGAACTAAAATGGCTATTGAAATTTTCTGATGGAGATTAATTATCGGTAAAATTAATGGATATTTTCTACCAATAATGTAGTTATCCAAAATTTTATTGAACATGTAGGGTTTTAATTTTTGAAAATACATTGTTCTTAATTTTGTTATTATCAACATTTATACTGAAAATACTAACATTAGGGAGAGAACGAAATTTTACTTGCTTTTAAATTAGTCAGATCAAGTTAGTTGATGAAATTAATGGTTGTAGGACGTTTTTTTTTTTTAATGTTTTTGCTTCAACGTGTAGGGAAAGAAGGAAATAAGGTGGCCCATTTGTTGGCTTGAAGACACTCTCCAAACATTATAGAGTGTCAAGTTTGTATTGATATGTTCATTAATATAATTCAAAATTATTACTTTTGTCATCCTATGGTTTCTGGAGCACACCCTACGAAATGACCAAAATGCTCCTGTCTGTGACTTGTGCTATATATACCACCCAAAAACACCCTACAATTATAACATCCGTGACTTAAGTCACGAATATTATTTTTCTTACTCATTTCTTCTACATCCGTGACTTAAGCCACAGAAGAGTATTTTGATCATTTCGCTAGGCGCGTGAGTAACTCATAGAGTAGCAAAAGTAAATCACTAATTCAATGTTTAGAAGATTAAGTTGTATGATGTCATTTAAAAAATAGTGACTTTAATATTTGTTTGGGTCTTTGATTTTTTTTTATAAAAAAATCAAGGTATTTTTTTTTTTCTATTCACAAATTTTAGTGGCATAAAAATGATCAACCACTACAAGTTTAGGGGGAATTGATAATTTACTCAAACTAGATTTCTATAGTTTAAGGGGAAAAAAAGCAACTGCTAAAATTGTATGGGAATAGGTGGCCCACCTGGGATCAAATGACAAATATAAAAAAATTATTAGAAATTATAATAATTGTTGATGATATTATTAAAAATAATAATTTATTACTCTCATTTTTACAGTCTAAAATTAGATATCAAATGCATATTTGTTTCTTATTATTTCAATCAAACCAGTATCAATTAAATTATGTTTTGAACGGTTAAACCAAACCAGAACTTACGAATTTACCTACTTTTAGAATGCATTTGTCTAGAAGATTACTGCCGTAGGGTTATACATACAAATTTGGGGGAAAATACATTCTGAAAGTAAATTCTTACCGGAGCAGAAGGGTATGTGAATAAAAGAAAAGGGGTGCAAAAGGGGTATGTGAATAAAAGAAAAGGGGTGCAAAAGGCAGCTGGCAACCCGTCATGGGATTATTCTCATGTTTCTTTATTTCTCCTAACATGCAAATGTGTGCCTATTAGTTGAAGAGTTTTTGTCTCTTAAGAATGGATGTTCATCGGTCTCATTAAGTTGATATTGTACATCAGTCTCATTTTCCCCCGATTGATATAGTGTAGCAGACACCTTCTCTCTCGACATGGTTCTTTTCCCTCAATTGATATTGTGTTGCATTTGACTATGGGCACACCTGTGCAAGACTTGGTGCGCTATAACCACACCAGTCCAGTCCAAATTTTTTAAAATTAAAAAATTTATAAATAATTTCAAGTCATTTTGTATATGTATTTGTATAAATATTAATGTAAATATTAGTTTAAAGTTTATTATTTATGATTGCAAGTCTCTCCACACATTAGTTTAAGTATTAGTGAAATATTAATTCATTATCTATTATTAATGATTTCAAGTCTTTCGTTATTCGTAAGTATTATTTTAAGTTATATAATTTAATTTTATAACAATCAACTTTGACTTTGTTTGTCAATAAGAAAAGATAACTAATTGAATTTGTAATATTGAGTAAAATTAGAAATTGAACTAGCATATAAATAATGACATAAAAAAATATGTTTAATTAATATTAAATTTTTCAAGTAAGCTAATATGGATGAACTTGGAATAAAAATTAATAAATTATAAGCTAATTGAATTAGCTTATCAAAATAAACTATAAGCTCATATTTTACTTGTTATTTAACTAACTGAATTAAAGGATGAAGATTTTTCTTTGTAATGATTTTAATTTTCTCAAAACTCGCCTAGTTTTATTTTATTTGTTCATGAAATTTATATTCTCTTAAGGACAGTTCAAAAATAGTCACAATAAAAAATAGTCATAATTACTTTTATTTTAATAATTAATAAATTTTCTTTTTTGACTTATTATTTTTCTTTCTTTTTTCTTCAAAATATTTGGATGTAATTATTATTATTGGTGTAATATTCAATTCATTATTGTATCTTTTAAACTTTTAAATTTTTATATTTAAATCTTACTAATGTGTATTTCCAAAACATCCTTTAAGCATTTTATTTAAACCTTGAAGATTATCCATGGTGTCCTAAAATGACAACAATAACAACACTAACGACAACATCAAAGCAAATGAAAAGTTTTTTTTTAATAGCAATGTGTTTTGTAAGTTTGTATTTACTTTTTTTGGTAATGTAAGTTTGTATAATTATTAATAACTGAATGTATGCAAAAAAGATTCAAGGAAAGTAAAGAGAAAAATACTAAAGAAAATACGAAAAGAAATAAGAGATCGAAAAAATGATTATGCATATATGTAATATTAGTATTATATAAAAAATTAAGAAGAACGAATTCTAATATATTTATGGTGTTATGAATGTAATAATTGGTTGTATGTGTTTTTGGTAATTTAAATGCATGACTCCAAAAGTGTATTTATTACATGAAAATGAGAGAATAGTGTATACTTTATTAATATTAAAATTTTAATTTTAAAATTTAAACTTCATAATTGGTTGATGGTGTCATGCATGTAATTGATTGATGGTATTTTTGGTGATTGATATATATGACTTCAAGAGTCACATTTTACACATGAAAACGAGGGAAATTAAACAAATTGTGCAGTATTATTTATTAAATATGCAATAAAAAGTTAAGGTATATTATTTGTGTTTTTAGCATTTCTTTAATTAAAATTTGCAACATTTAGATCAAGTTTAAAATTAAATTCTCAATCAAGAGTATTAAAGTTTGATCTCTAACCTAAACAATACTTAAATTTTTTATATTTTTTTTTGGAATATGACATTAAAAGAAGAAGAAATAACAAATAATTTATGCAATTTTAAAAATTCAGTTTTAAAGATAAGATGTAACAAAAAATCAAAAAAGAAAAGGATTTGGTGACACATTGAGGATCTCATGTAGGCTTTAATTAAACTTCAATTTTAAAAAACTTATTTTCATAGATACTACAGTCACAGATATATTATCAGTAAAATTTTATAAGCAATTAATACATTGTTTCAATTTGCAAAGTAAATTTTAACACTTAATTCTTCAAAAGTTTATTTCCTATTTTCTATTAAGATCAAAGCATGCGGTTTTTTTTTTTTACACACATTAACAAGTATACTTCATTACTCATATAATTGACTTTGACTTTTTTTTTATAATAGTAGGTAGTTATAATAAAAAATATTATGTACCCCAGAATAGTGATTTTATTTAGTATAACTTCATGAAGACCCATCCATAAAAAAAACCAGAGTGCATCCCTTTATAATAATAATTTTTTCAAAATGCATAATTAATTTTTCTACACACATTAATATATTATAAGGTTTTAATTTGGAAGTGACATATCAATGCCCTTACAACGTAACATAAAATTAATCAACACTCAGACATGAATTAAGACCACAAGCAACAATGTAATTAATTACTAGAGCATGGTGTTGGATAGATCCATAGGATATGAATTGGTGATAACATTATTATCCATGTAATAATGTGGATGGCTTGGATCCATTACCACAAACTGCATGTCTTCTGATGGCTTCCAGTGCCTTTTTCTTTGATTAATAAACCAGTTGTTTATTTGCTTCTGATCAAGACCTGTTGACTCTGCTAGTGCCAGTTTCTGTGACTCCTGTTATATATTCATAAATAATATAAGTACATTTCAAATGTGTTACACAGATTATTCTTATTCATTTGTCTGCAAGCTAAATATATAAAATAAATGTCACATTCAGATGTTTATATATGTTATGTTATGTGGGGACCTGGATTTGCCGCAGTCAGCTAGTTCACATTCGATCTAGATCAGACGGTCAAAATTCGAGTGCTTTTTTTTTGGATTATTGAGTAAAATTTAAAATCTGTATTTTTTAGAATGTCTGATCAAGATCGGACGGCCATAGACAGGGTGTATTTGTGACTGCGTGAAAACATTGAATGAAGTGGAAACATCCAAATTTGAATTGTATGTAGTCAATATGAAGTCAACCACATCAATCCAATGGCCGATCCAAATTTCAATATGGATTTTGATTTTAAATCTAAAATACTAAACTTAAAATCTAGACTAGAAGTCCGACTTGATCCAATGACCACTAATGTGACCGCACAAAACTCAAATACAAATTACACATTTGATACAGTCATCCAATTTAACCGACCAAATTAAAATCAGACAACTCACATTTTGACCTTAAAAATTGGAACCAAAATACTAACAAGGTGGTTCACGATAATTTTGCAAAAGCTACAGTTTAAAATTACAACAAATCGGTGGCGGAGCCAGGAAATTTATAAATTCTAGGAAAAATCTCAATTTTAAACAAAAATATCAATTTTGCATAAAAAAAATCTCAGTTTTACCGTGAACTAACCCCTAAAGAACCAAATTTTTTTACCAATACCCGGGCTAGCCGGGCAGTGGATCCGCCACTGAACAAAATCACGTTGCTAACGTGATTTTTTCAAATAACCAATGATTTCAAATATCCAAGTCAAAACATGAGTTGTCTTTATCTTTGATCAATTTATCAAAATTGGAAATGTGTGATTGAATGAATGCAAGAAATCAATATTTAATTAGCAAGTAATGTAGCAAGATATAATTAAGAAAAAGGTTTGAAATTTATAGGTTGTAGTAGTACATACAGAAGGATAAGGCCATTTGTAATGTCTGCTCCACCATTCAAGTAATTGTTGCCTTGCCTCTTTTGGTAGTTTTCCTTTTTTCCTTTTCTTCATGAATTCTTGCTTCAGACTGCCCAAATATCCACTGTACTTTCTCAAAAGCTGACCCTTTAATTCTCTGTCTTCTGCCTGAGGATCTACCATGTTGTATAGATCAACATGATCTTCTTCAGATGATCCATTCCTATCTCCACCTTCATTACAAGCTGCTCATGATCATATAAATCATTTCAATTATGATGATTAAATATTTTAGAATATCTTAAAAACATGGTTGTGTTACAATATATAGTATGGTGTCTAATATGAACCTCATAAAAATGTGGATCTTTAATATATTTTAATAAAAAATAAATTTTATACTAATATAATATTTTATTGAAATTTACTAAAAATAGTAAAATCCACCTTTGGACCAGTTCCTTATAAGACACCCTCTATATCCCATGACCTACTAACTCATCTCTTCAAACCAATTTGTAAAGTGATGTTTCAAAGTTATGTTTTATCCCATATTTCTAACAACGTGAGACTTTGCTTTTAGCCAATAATAGTTGCTTCAAGAAAATACAATCTGGTCACCAATTAAATAAATAAATAATATAAAAAACAAACATGAAGTCTCTGTGAGCTTAGCTCAGTTGATAGAGACATCGTATTTTATAAGCAGGAGTTTGGGTTCGAACCCCAGACATTCCCCTTATTCACTTTAATAAGGGTAAAATTTCTAATCAGTAGGCAACTTGACCAAAAACCAAACATGAAAACTCAAATTCAGAGTGAAACTAAAAAAGACAAGTGTATATAAGCAAATGAGAGTGAAATTCAAGTTCAAATGGTTTGGACTTCTGAACTATTGACCACCCAATTTTGACCACTTTGCAATCAATCAAAGGATTTGCAACTAAACAAGACTCACTTTGTCTTATATTATGTGTCCCATTTGAACTATGAATTATTTGTCATAATACAAAATCAATATGTATTACTTTTTACATTTGTTACCCTTATTTATTTAAGTAGTTGCAAGAATATGGAGGGAAATAAAAAAAGGAGTATAAGAATATTTTAACCTTAGCATATTACTAGTATTTTGCATTGCAAATTGATATAAGTAATCATTTTCTTAAAAAGTGCGCACGTTCTAAATGAGACACATAATATGAGACAAAGGAAGTAACTCTAAGCATTTTTTTAAGCAATAGTAACTCTAAGCATATATATTGGGTTTATAAGCCAAGCTACTACTACTACATTAGGACAAATTTTAGGTTTATAAGAAAAGCTAGTTACTACATTAGGACAAATGTAGCACCTTACTTTTTAAACTAATAGTGCCAATACTATTTCAACTAAGTGAAAGCAGCATATCTTTTGTGTTTAAAAGCCAAGCTACTATATTAGGACAAATTTTGATATCACAATGGTGAATGTTTAATCAAATAAGGGATAAGTTATGCAATCTTTCAATCATTGGGAAATAATTGTTTCAACACATTGAAGGTTAGCATTTGAACTAAGTGCATAGGATAAAGAGCAAGGAGAGACCATTATCTATACATTAATATTCATTCCCAAGCCTAGTTAGCTCCATGCAACTAAGCCTTGAGAAAATGGACACTCCTTTTTCTTTAGACAAGAAAAAGTTAAAGATGAAAAAGAGTATTCCTCCTCGTGAATGTATATTTCACCAAAATAACTTATGCAGGGCAACATAATCAACATATAATGAGACCCTATTCAAAGCCTAGATGTGGAAATTAAAACCAGGGGAAACCTATTACTATCATAAGATTCATATCTGATAAAATAATGAGTACATTATATTATATAATACTTTAGGGAAAATACTTTATTATTACAAGAGAAATTTGACAACAAACAAAATAATCCTAGGGTTTGTCTTGTGGTAGCAAGATAGACCGGGTTCGAGTCCTGCTAGTGTGTTTGAAATTTGAGTTGAACCCTTACAAGACCAATTTGATAAGATTAGGACTAGCCACCATTTTATGAATATATTTTCAAATCATATCTCATCTCATATAGAACTCTTAACATATTTCAAAAGTGGAAGAAAAAAAGTCTAATGGGGAAAACACATTAATTAAAGATAGCAATTGAACTTCTTCTTTTTTTTTTTAAAAAAAAAATGGACACCCCTCCCCTTACAAAGTTGGGTCCGGTTTGTTCCAAAACTTAAATAGTTATTTGAGAGGGTGTGTCTAAAATGGACCTCATAAAAATGGTTCAAAGGTGGAACTATACTATTTTTAGTAAAATAAGAACTCTATAAAATAATAAAGAAAATGAAAAACAAATTAAATATAGCTTTATTAAAATTTACTAAAATTAGTAGGATCCACCTATGGATTTGAGATATAGAAGAGTTTAAAAAAAATAGCATACAAAAGCATAATAGATAAGCTCTTATTACAATCTGTTTTAGTGGAAATTTATGTTTTGAAGGGCAAGACAGTACATTACTACTAGTACAAGGAAATTTCAATAATTGAAAAACTAGCATATGATATGATGAACTACAAAAATAGATGAAAACATGAACATAAATATCACTAACATTGAATTGAAAATTTTGGATCAATATGTGGAAAGTTAATACTATATACTTCTTTTGGCCCATACATAAGTTGGAACCCTGAAAACATTGACTCACTTAAAGTTTGTTCAAGTTTATATAAAGTGTTTCAAGTTTCATGCAATAAGGTTCTACTTATTTTCATCATAGTCATTATTGCTTTAGCATAAAATTTGGACTCATTGGTGATGGTTGTCAAATTCAATTGTCAAGTCTTAACATATTTTATATATATATATATATATATATACAGTGTATATCCATTTTTAGTTTAGGACAAAAAAACCAAAGTTTTTTTCTATCAAATACAATAACACACAACATATATAAATTCTATCAAACATTATAACATGCATTTTCACTAGACAGTAGAGACATATAAATGTAGAAAATGTAGAATGATGACAACACATTATAATCACACTAGTTATATGAAATGAAATTATATAAATTAATAAAATATTCCAATTATATAGGGAGTAGTATTTACACGGAACCTTGATGAGACAAATGAGAAAAAGCAACATAGAAAAACTAAACTCATGATCATTATTCTTAAGTACACATCATAGCTTAATCTCTTTTCATGTCACTAATCAAACCCAAAAAAGCAAACACAAATGCACATGTTTACTCTTTTTCTTTTATTGATTGGTAGAAATGCACATGTAATTTAAATTTACTCTACCATGAGGTAAAATTAAATTTTAATCATGAATGAATGAACAAATTTTAAATTTGTAGAGTTTTTTTTTTAACGGAGAATAGTATATTATTATTAACCAAGTCTCCGCACAAGACGAAGTTTAAATTGTTGAAATTAATTACAAGTAATGAGTGAAAACCTAATTTGACTTAGAAATATTTTTCATGTTCATGTGATTCATTCCATTCATCAAAATCCAAAATCCTCACTGCACTTGTCCCCGAGAAAGTACTACTTGAGTTCTTTGGAGCTATTCTACTATCAACATTTTGAATTCCACTTTCTGGGTACAAGTGAAGAAGAAACCCTAATCCATTGGTTATAGTAATTTACAAAACCTAAATTCACCCACCAATCTTCCAAGTTCTCCAAATTTTGGATTCATATTTCAAGTAGAATCCAAATTTTTGTTATTTTAAGAACACAAAAGCTAGAGAAAAATCTGAAGGTTTCTGTAGCATGATATCAAATGGGGAAAAACTTAGATAAGCATATGTATGTGATGATGTAATTCTTATATTTCCCATAAAAACAATGCTATCAAATGCACAAACACACACAAGAAACGACGAATTAACAAGATACCTATATTGTTAAGTTCCTTCAATGCACCAACACCAAGAAAAGAATCCATCATTTATATGTACTACCTATACACATCACCATCTTACTTTATTTTCAGACAAAAACACATTTTTTTTTTTTTTAGTTATGACCACCTTTAGTAGTAGTATTTGAAACTCACTTATGCAAAGAAAATTAAGAAGAGTACTAGTTAGAAAATTAACATATCATTAGAAAGACTAGTTAAGAATTTTTAATAATAAAAAAGTTGGTAGGAAAAAGTAGATCTTGTCATCAACCTTAATTTATTTAATTAAATAATTAATAACCAAACACTTTAAACATCCTAACAAAATTAACAAACTTTAACCAATATATTGGGATCAGGTGGTTAACGAGTTCTTCCTAAGATGAAATGTTCAAGAGAATCCAAGTTCGATTTTTCTAGTAAAAACAAATATTGTCAGGTTTTACTTACCTCACAGCGGAACTCTAAATTATTGGGGTCTTAATCAATCCCCCAAGAACCAGAGAGTTAATAAAAAAAAATAATAACAAACTTAACCACCAAACAAAGGCATGCATGGATGCATAATCAGTTAAGTAAACAATCAAGATTAAAATATTAATGGAGAGTGAGAGAGAGAGAGAGAGAGAGAGAGAGGGAGAGAGAGGTTATTATCACCAATATTATCTGAAGAAGAAGAAAGTGTAAGATTTTTGAACTGGACTTCAATTCTTTGAAGAAAAAGCATGGCTTCTTTCAAGGGTTTAGAGAGTTCTTGTTCATACTTAATCAACATCTCACAATAAGCTTCCATGAACTGATCCAAAGCTGGATCTTCACCTATACAACCTGATCCAACTGCTTCTCCACCCATTCTCACTGCAGATGCACATGCTTCTTCTAACCTAGCCACAACTTCACCTGGTGCTCCAACCTAAACACAAAAAAAAAAAAAAAATAAATAAATAAATAAATTGAAGAAATGAAGTGTCTTTATCATCTATACTTTAAAGGGTTTTTGACTTACAAATAATAATATACATGAAAGTTTGTCAATATTAGTAATAAATGGAAATGGAAACAGAAGGTCACAGTTTCAAAGTACTATTATAGAACACATCTCATCAGATCCAAACTTGTCAAAACAAAAAAAAGTACAAAGAAATTAATTACACACATCATTTTCAAAATAATTAGCTTCTTTTTTCTTTCTTTTTTTTCTTTATTTTTTTAATTTTCTTACCTTTTGACAGTTGATGTAAGCTTCTAAGAGACGATGATAGTGAGGATGAGCCATGATTTTAGCTTTAACAGCAAAAGAAGATGAAGAAGAACTTCCATTATTGTTGTTATCCATGAAATAGTAACCTAAACCAGGAGTAGTATTGTTGTGGTGATTATTTTGAAGCATAATAGAATTGTTGTAGTGACTATTGTTATTATTATTAGTGGAATTAGGGATAGGAAGGAAGTGACAACTAGTGTTGTTTGCATTAGTATTGTTGTTATTAGGATTATTGTTGGAATTTAATGGATGATTATGATGTTGTTGTTGATGATGTTGATGATGAGAAGTGACTAAAGGCATCATCATCATTGAAGAACATAGCCCACCACTGTTTTCACCAAAAGCCTTCATGACATGATAAGAAGAACTTCCATTAGAATTACTACTACCCTCCATTTTTGAATTTTTTTTCTCTCTCTCTCTGAATATATATTTTGATAAGAAGAAGATGTTTTTTTTTGTTTGTTTATATATAAGAGAGGAACACCCGGGTTTTATGGTAAAAAAGTAGTAACAGGCTTTAGTACAGAAAAAAACATAAATAGTGAAAGTAATGTTTGTGGTGGCTTTGGCTTAGGCTTAGGTATAGTTACAGTCAGTTACATGGAGAAGTAAGTGAAGAGAGGGTTTTGTTTTGTTTTGGATTCTAATACTGGCAAAAGCCTGCAGAGATTTCCTTTGGAAAATGAGTGTTAATCTTTCTTTCAACATATTTTCAGCATTTAATGAGTGAAATTAATTAATGTCTTACTATATAGTAGTAGCTAGTGGATAAAGAAAGGTTACTTATGTATATGATGAATGAATGTGAGGAGTGAGAAAGGAAAGAAGGAAGGAAGAGTAGTGCACGCGGGGCAGAGAGAAGGTTAAGTTAAGATGAAGGATGATGAATATGATGAGTTGTTGTTGTTGTTACAGAAGAAGGGCTAGTGTAAGAGATTGGTGCCAAAAAAAAGGTTTTACCTTCCCAATGAAAACTCTAACTTCCTTTTTCTGCACTGCCACTGATACCCTGCTGCCATACAAAAGCAGAGGGAAGAGAACAAGCAAGAGAGAGAGAGTGAGACTAAATAGTGAGCTAGGAACGATCAAATCGAGGAAGAGAAAACAAGTTACCTACTACTACTATACTACTGATGATGATGAATATATTGGAGAAAGAAGATAGGTTTATGGGGCACGGAATCAATCCTTCTCTCTACTATCTCCTTACTCCTTTACTTTTTTTTAATTAGAAATTACTACAATTTATTTATTCTTCGATGCATTTTTTATTTTTACAAGGTTAAGAAAGACAAGAAAAGGGAACAAAACTACAAAGAAAATGTTATCATTGTGTCGTTCTTAAGAAGATCACGAATGACTTTTGGAAGAGAAGTATGAGTTGAGAGATCGGCATCTGAGGTGGCTACAAGTTTAACAACAAAATTTGCACATTGATTCATCTCACTATGCCTTGCTTGGTAGGAGAGAAAATGAGAAGAGAGAAAATAAGACACGGAACATTAGTCCAAATACATGCATTGGTTTCCGTGTTTTATTTTCTCTCTTCTCATTTTCTCTCCTACCAAGCACAGTATAAGTGTGTGACAAAGAGAAACATTGTATTGAGACAGCAGTTCATTTAATTATGTCTTGGATCAACACAACATGAACATGATCCTTAACTTTGAGACTTTTGATGAGGTTGATATAGTGTAAAGAATCAGAGTAGCATACAAATTCATCAATTCTCGTGTCTTTTTGGTCTGCAAGAGGCCCTTGTAGATAGTATACAATTCAACAAGCAAAATGTCATATGACACATGAATGAAGCGTGAAAAGCTTGCAAGATAGTAGCGGGAGGTGTTTTTAATGATTTTGCCAAATCCAGATCGAACGGGAGAACCGAGGCAACTTCCGTCTACATTACGAATGATACAAGAATAGTTATTATTGTTCTACTTGATAGATATATCTATTAACTAACACATTGTTAGATGCGGGAAAGAAGTTGTTTCTGAAAGTTTCGACCATAGACCGGATGTTGAAGGAGAGTCGGCTCAAGGATCAAGTCTCATTGTTCAGGCACATCAATGAAGAAAGCGCCTCAAATATAATGGTGGAGAAAGCGCCTCCAGAATAATGTTTTTTTCGAATTCTACATGAAGTAATTTGAATCGGGAGTTTAGACTTTAGATAATTCGAATTAATGATTGAAAAGGACAATTATGTGTGCGTTGATAGGTGCAATTCGAATTACAATTATAAGTAATCTGAATTTAAATTACACTGATAAAAACTCTGTATAATCATATTTTTATCTCATTATTCATTAGTGCTAAAAGAGAGGATCCTTAAAAAAATTACGACTAAGCGTTGGTGCCTTTTGAGAGAATGACCAAGGTTTAAAACCAAGAGCCATGAAGAGTGAACACTGACGAAAGACCGTGGCTCTTTTGTTGACTGTTGAGTAGGTTATAATTGGATGATAGACAACATCATCAAAGAGGAAATTCAAAATGAGCTTTTCGGTTGAGGGCTTTGTGGAGAAGATTAGGTTTAGAAACACATTATAAGTATTTTGAGTAGTGATTATCAAGTGAGATGTTGGTACTTGAAAAAAGAGAAATAAGGTTGGTGAACATTGGAGTTAATTTCTTAGTCACTTCTATAATTCTCTTGAAAGAAAATTAGGGTTTGCTCTTATTATACTCTTGAAATTAATGTATTGTTGTAATTGTAACTCTTTTATACCTCTTGTAATTAAAGACTTGTTGATATAATGGATTAGAGAGTTTCCCCCTCTCCAAGACGTAGGTTAAATTATGATGAATTGTGTAAACAATTTTGATTGTTTGTTCTTCTACACTCTTTATCTCGTTTTTTAAAGTGATAGTCTGGTTTTACTTTAGGCAGGGTCTAAGTTGAAAGTTTATTTGTTTGTACTATTTGATTTGGTTGTGATTGTTATTTGTTTCGCTTCGTTTTTGTTGGATTCATAACATATAATTACAACAAGTGACGTAATTTGTGGGAGTAAAAATAAATTTTCAAGTGACCATAGGGTTCCAAATGTAGGGCCGGCTATAAGCAAGTGCAAAATGTGCTATATAGTCGGGTCTCCATCTTTTGGAGCCTTAAAAAATAAAATACCAAAGTGTGCTATATAGTTGGGTCTCCATCTTTTGGGGCCTCAAAAATTAAAATACCAAAGTGTGCTATATAGTCGGGTCTCCAATATTTTTTTAATCCATCCTTCTTAAAAAATAATTTGAAAGGTACAACCCAAGGTGGCTGCTAGACTCTAGAAAAAACATAAAGTGAACAAAAAAAATACAGTGTGAAGATTTAATTGATAAGTTTACTTTAAAAACCGGTAGAAGAGAGATTTTGTTTAAGTAGCTAAAAAGTAATTTGTTGTTTTTTATTAGAATATAAATATTTTGTATGCTAGTTATAAGGATCACTATTTTTTATATCAATTTTATTTGCAATTTAAATAAGGATTATTCTTTTTAAGTATTTTAAATATTTTTTATTAAGAGGCCAATTTTTAATATTTGGAGTTGGGCCTCTAAATAGTCAAGACCAGCACTGTATAATTGGGGCATTGAAAGTTTTTTAAAAAACAGCGATTTTCGGATCGTAGAAAATGAAGGTGAAATCAATATTGATTAAACTGAAATGTTTAGAAGCATTGAAAGGTGAGATGTTGATGCTAATTAACCTAGTTTTTTAACTAAGACACTCGCTATATTTTTTTAACTATATTTAAGTACACATACACAAAAAAATTTTAAAAAATAAAGGTAAAATGATTTAATTAATATTAAATTATATGACTAAATTTTGACGCCAAAGTATGCTCATTGATGACTTGCTCAAGTTAATGATATTTTTTTTCTTTAAACAGGATGTCATTAGTTCAAATTACAAACAAATGCGATGATCACGAAGGATTATTAAGTACAAGGGGAATCTTTGAATATGATAGAGTATAATTCGCGAGCCAATCAACAACTTAATTTATTTGCTATATAATTAAAGACGTGAGAATTAATTTCAATTTTTTTTTAGATTTAGTGTATGTTTGATTTCAATTTTAAAGCAGTTAGAATTGATTTTAGATGTGTAGAATTAATTCTGGTTTATTTGATTTCTCAAAAGTAAATTGATTATGTCTTCGGAATTGATTCTACTTGATGCTAGAAATCGTAGCTCCTGATTCTATACATGATTTTTACATTCAAATTATTTGTTCAATTCACTTTTGCATGAATATATTCAAACATAAACCATTTTATCTTCAAATCATTTGGCAAAATTATTTTTCCCCACCAAAGATACATTTAAATTAGGGGTAAATTAGGGGTGGACAGGATTTCCCGAACCGATCTGAATCCGACAAAACTGTTAAAAAATTGAATGTTAGGTGGTAGCGGGTCGGGTCACTGGTTAAACCGGTAAACAAAATTAGTTTTGAATGGATTGAGACGGACGAGTTCAGATTGGGTTTTCAGGCCCATCGAAATCCACAACCGACCAATCTCAATCCATATTAATTTTCAATATTATTATTATTTTGTACCCATGTGTATTTTTCCCTCATGAGCTTAGACTTCCATGTTAATGACTTATTGAGCTTAATGTTTATATCAATATTGGAAGTCTATTCAAACAATATACTCATTCCATTCTCAACCAGTATCACATTTATTATGTAAACTTTTGAGACTGAGAGAAAGAGAGAATGACAAACAAGCATTTTTTCTCCATCAACCACCTCATCTCTCTCGATCTCTTTTGTTATAAAGATTTATTAAAATAGAGATAATATAAAGTGATATGAGAAAGTAGCTAAAACCCATTTTCATATACTCCGGTATATATACTTAATCAACTCTCACCATATATGAAAACACAAACAAGCATTTTTTTCAACTCAATCTCTCTTAATGTTCCCTCTTTTTTAATACAATTGTTGCACACGCCTTTAACCAAAACTAAAATTGTTTAACTTTTTATAATTGAAGTTTGTGGTGATGTTTCTGGATTTCCTTTACAATTGATTTTTTTTTTGTACTTGCAAATTTTAAAAGATTAAAAATCGTGTAAACCCACTCATTCAAACCGAAGACAGAGATGAACTTACTTTTTTCCACCCATAATTTTATTTAGATTGAAGAGTTTTAGACCAAAATCAATGGAAACCGACCGCTATTCACTCCTAATTTAAACTTACTAATGCTTCATCTTAATGTTAGCTATAGTAGTAGCATCGATCAACTACTAATTAGTATCTATGTACTACTCCTAATTAGCACATGAAAAGCACGTCTGTAGGTAAGTAAAAAAAGCTGTAAAGTATGTGGGACAGTCCGAATGTCTCTTCCTCTTTATTAAATCTTTCATAAATAAACTCACTCACTAATGTATCTAGCTACTCCCTCTATCCCAAAATAAATGATCTGTTTGACCATTTACACGTTTGTCAATGCACAATTTTAATCGTTAATATTTCTAATTATCTATTATTAAAAATTATAAAAATGGTATATTTTGAAAGTACTCGTCGAGATAAATCAAACAACATCTCATATACTAATATTTGCATATATATATTAGTAGAAAAATAAGGTCAAAGTAGGTTAAATGAAGAGTATATTAAGTCAAAAAAAGATCATTTAAAATGGGACGGAGGGAGTATTTTGTACTAGCACCATAGAATAGAATAGATTAGATATCTATCTATACTCTCCTCCACAATATAGAAAGGCATAATTTTAATAGACTTAGCATCATCACTTGACTTCCCGTAGAAAAGAAAAAAGCAACCCCATCAGGTTACGTACTTATTGTCGCATCCCATTGTCCCCCCTCTCCCCCGGTTTATACTCTTCATTTTTATTTTATTTTTTTGTTTTTTCTTGTGACCACAATACTTTCAATCAATTAAGTGCCATTTTTGGAAATTGATTTTTTTATCTTCTCTTTTTATTGTGTGTGCTTCAAATAATTGTTAATAATTCTAAACAAGAGCTTAATTTTGCTTGAAAATATTAATTCTACAAAATTTTAAAGCATTAAGTTTGACACCATATTTTAATTTGATTCAAAATCTTAAAGAAATACTGTAAAGTTTATTGATCATCTCACTTATAAAATGTTTAACATCAGTTGAACAAAAATATTTTTAATAAAATACTAATACAAAGATATCTTTGAAACATGTTATATTAGAAGGTTAATATAAGGATCATGTTAACTAGTGGTTTTAGAACACTAATTAAATAAGAAAAACAAAAAAAAATTATATTGAAAAATTATTATTTTCAATTTTCAAAAATTAACTTTACAAATTTCAAAATATTTCTCGTAGTAGAAGTAGTAACTAATTAACATTTTATATAAATACTGATAATTACATGAGTGTTTGTTAATTGATACCGCAAAATATTTTCTAACTTCGTCGTAGCTAGGGTGAGTAGATTCTCTCCATTCATATGACCATCAAATGAAATCTTAGCCTTTGATTAAAGAAAATTTAAAAAAATATGGAAAAATTGAATTGTCGGGCCGGGTGAAAATCTCCACTAATATCTCCATGGTGGAATTTAAAATTGAGAATGGTGAAAATCTCCACTAATATCTACACTAAATTATTTTTTTTGTAGATTATATAATTTTTTTAATATTAATAAATAGAGGTAATTATACTTTAATGGAAGGTAAACGGACAATAATCTACGCCGCTAACTCTTTTTGGATATATCTAGGATGAAAAGTTAACCTGATGAAAAAATTAATTTACACAAATGAAAACGATCGATATTGGTGGAGTGGAGCCATATCATATCATGCCCTAACGAAACCAACTAATGTGTGCATGTATGGTAAAGAAATTACAAGGAAGTGTGAAAGAGGAAAAGAAGAGGTTAAGAAAGAAACCCAACTATGTCAAGTTGAAGTGAAGGATTCAAAGAAGAGAGGCAAATCAAAGAAATAGTTTGCCTTGATTGACACACATGACCTCCCTTGACGATCCATCCAATCAGTGGGTCCTCAATATATCCTTGCAGATTTTTTCGTACATAATTTATCATGAATTATTTTCATTAAAGACATGGCAATTAATCTAATTAGTTATCTAATGTGTCTTGTTAATTTATGCCCTAAGAACACATATTAAGGTACCTAAAAATAGAAATATAGTATTTAATGATATCACAAGTTTAATAAATTTTTTCCACGGTTATCTTCTTAACATATGCCTTTAGGGCACAAGTCAACATTCTCCTTATGTAATTAACTAGCTACTTTGGCTAGTACTTTTTTCTATTTTAAATATAAGTAAAACTCATTTTTCAGATTAATATATTGAATACTCCCTCTGTTCCTTTTTATAAGAAACAATTTGAAAAAATTACACATACCAATGAATCACATTCTACATAGTTATTTTCATTTAATACTCTTTTAATTTTAAATTTATTCCATATATACCATTATTTAATTACTCTTAATTCAACTAACTTATATATTTTTAATATTCTCTCTCATAATAAATAAGGGCATAATTGAAATTAAACATTTAAAACATTTGAAAATTGGTCAAAGTTTCTTATAAAAAAAACCAAATTTATTTCTCAAATTGTTCCTTATAAAAAGGAACGAATGTAGTAATTAATTAATTTTATCTATAATATAGATAAAATTTATTGATTATTTAATAAATTTTAAAATTATTTTTTATTTATATTTGAAACCGATGTACAAAACAAATTAATTTTGTAAAAAATACCAATTAATTTTTAAATTTAACTCTTATATACCCTATTCACCTCAAGCAATTTATGAACTCGTGTTTTCAAATTTCTTGCACAACCTTATAGTTCCAACATCAATTTATCACCGCTAAGTTCTTGAGTTGATGTCTATGATTATACTTCATAGCATTGTGATTATCCAATTTTGTTTGTGTGATATCAACTTCTTCATATATATTGCGAAGTATTTAGAGTCTTTAACCACAACACAACAATAACATATTTAAAATGTTGCTTAGGTATAATAAGATTGAATTGAGATTATTTGAAAATTTCATAAAGCAAAAGATAAAGAATTGGAATTATGAAAAGTATATCAAAGCAAGTAAATTAAATAAAAAGACAAAAAAAAAAAAAAACTAACTTAGATTAAAATGTGAGCAAGATACAAAGTGCATATGAGAAATGTTCAAACGACTAATTAAGTTAATTACAAGCCTTTATATAGACGTTAGGAGTCCTAAATTTTGTGTTATTTAGTAGTTACGAGCTTTAACACCGATTATTACATGAATCCATTGAAGTACACCAAGTGTAATAAATGGAAATTGGCTAGACAGAGTCCTACGACGACCATAGTTCCATATTGAAAGTGACTTCTAAGCAATAAGGTTTTTCTGAGTTTAGTGTTATAATTTCTGATATTAAGTCATTTTTATTAGTAGTTCTCAACTTTGAGAATTTTTACAAAAATACTAAATAAAAATATATGCATCAATTATTGTTGGTAAAATAACTACAAAAAATTTTCACAAAAATACTAAATAAAAATAAGAGCGAAGATCCATTTTGCTCCATCACAAAAACTACATAACCCGAATTAATTCTAGACAAAAGAAAAGATCTTAGTTATATAAGAGTTCTGCTAACATATGCCATATGAGCATATGATAAGGTGCATTTAATTAGGTAATGTTTCACTTAATTTACTTTAAAAATGGTATTAGTCAACTTTTGATAATTAAAAAGTATGGTCCCAAAGAAGAGCTCCTAGAAGATATGACTGCCAAAGAATTAAAAGATACACGTGCCCCATATTTTAGTAAGCTTTTTTATTTTATTTTAAATTAAAAATAAAATAAAATTATAAGTTATATAAAATTCCAAAACATACTGGCAATTTTCAAATGAAAAAAAGTGGCCTGATTATAAGTTGTATACCATCTCAAGGCCTGATTGTTAGCAAGTTAAAAAAAGTTCTGATGTATATGAGCCCGTGAAAATAAAGTGGCTTTGGCAAGTTTTGGTGAAATAATATGTATTAATTAGCTAATTAAATCCTTAAAAAAATTAGCTAATTAAAGTAGATGATTTTTTTTTTTTTGGTTTACTAGATGATAATGTTTTAATATCAATTAAGATGGGTGAGGATTAATGAGTGAAATATTCACTAATTAAATGCACCTTATTATGTGTCTTTAGGGTAAATGTTAGCATTTGCCTTTATATAATAGGGTCACGGTGCACTAGTTAAAGAAGACAAAAGAAGCAAATTTTGTATTGAAATAAACATTATTCATACTTTTAAAAAATAGATTATACAAGTTTCAATGTTTATTTACTATATTTAGTTGCTTAACTAGTGCACCGGGTGACTAGTTATATGTGCATCCAATGAGTTATTTTTAGAGACGGTTTAGTGATTCAATGACTAATATGGTCCGGTTTAATTTTGTAAGGGATTAAATAGGGTATTTTATTTTGTCGGAAATTAATTTGTGTTCTGTAATTTTTGTGAGGATTAAAATAAATCTTCACTCTTATTTTACTTAGTATAAGGTGATAATCTCAAGGTTGTCAAAAAAAAAAAAAATCTTCACTCTTATTTTTATTAGTATTTTTGTGAAAATTTTCTGTAGATATTTTACCAACAATAATTGATGCATATCTTTCTATTAAATCTTGAATAAATATCACGTAGATTTACTGGGATTGCATATATTTTGCTTTTAGGCAAATCAAGCAATGATTGTTAGATATAGTGTATGCTTATGAACACCCAAAAAGATGGCTAGCTATTAACACTATTTATTTATATATGAATCTTTTAACACTGTTTATATGAATCTTTAAGGAGACAAGAGGCTTTTATAGAGAGTACTATTAACTCCTTGCAATCATTTAAATAAATAAACAAATAACGTCAAAGCATACTTTGGTTATATTAAATTTGATTGATATTTCAATATCCAAAAAGTTACTATCGTTAATTAGCATTTACTTTTTATACTAGTCGATATAAGTGGATATTACTATAGGCTTCCCCACTTTGTAAAAGGCTCGTGGTTGACTATAGAGTCAACTTATATTCAGGTTGAAATAATAGAGTTTGTAACAAAAAAGAAAAGAAATAATAGAGTAATATTGAATCATTGATCTTAAAATTAACGTTGTTACTAGCAAATAGAGTAGTCGTAAGAGTCTTCATGGAATTTTTATGTGTTAAAATTAATATATTAATTTATTTTGAAGAGTAATTATTTAATAAATTATTGAAACACATTAAAAATAATATCATGAAAATATTTAAGAGATTAATCTTGATGGCACCTTAACATTATCAAATAATTCTAATTTTAGATTTAATTAAAACTTTATATAAATTTCCAATCCAATAACAATGTTTGTAAAATATGCATTCAATAAAAAGTTATTAAATAGTGCATGTTACAACATAATCGTGATAAATTTGATCTTCAAGATGTTGAACCAAAACTATAGCATACAATATCTTCTCTCTTGCCAAGTGTATCAAGATCTATTTGATAAATATTTGTTGGACATACAATAAGAGGTTAAATCTATGAGATTGAGAGTATAGTAAAGTGACTCAATTATGCTATCATGTTCACCTCTTGTAAAAAAAAAAATGCATATTCAATTTGCCCTAGATAATAATCGGAGAATATATCAACCATATGAGAAGGTGGGTCCAAGCTATTTTCCATTGCACTTGCACATTATTATCTGTACACCACAAATGGGTGGAAGGCCCACATGTTAGTACCCTTCAATTCTCCCCCAATATATGTTGGCTTCAATAGTTAGCTAAGCTTGGTAGATTATTCTTACTATATGGCTACAAGACTAAATAAAAATATCTTTAGCACATTCACAAAATATTAATTCTTCATTTTTTTTAATTATTTGACAAATAATAAAATAATTTATTCTACATTTTATTTTTATGTGAGTGTACCCAAAATTTGTACTTATAGACTTATGACCATGAAAAATTTACTCTTACTTTTGTTACATTATAGATATGGCACCTCTAGCTGGAAAGTGGGGTGTGATGCTACTTATGTTTCTTTACTGTTGTTTGGCTTACAATTTTTCCAACATAAATCAAATCATGCTTTTTCTATTAGCATATTTAGCTTTTATTTAAGTGGAGTGACACTTTTAGGTCTTCTCATAAGATCCTTTAGGTTCCAAGATAAGATTGTATGTGAAAATTAGATATTGTTCCAAGAGATTAAGCTTTGTTTGTTCCAATTGAATTGCTAATCCATGTCTAATTGAAATGAAAGAAAACGTTGAGGATTTAATTGCCAAACTTGGACTTACAATTGTAAGTGAGATTATTGTTAGATTTTAATAATGACTTCCACTTGGAGGAGCATTAATGTTTTGGATGGGTAAAGAGCATGCTTAAATTTGTTAGTTGTTTCTTCTCAATTGGACTTTGAGTCGCACTAGTTCATCTTTGGGGTCCAAGAATTACTAATGAATAATAAATAATATTGAATACATCTCTATGTAATTATCAATCCATACAAGGG
The DNA here is from genome assembly GCA_030408175.1 of Trifolium repens. NCBI lineage: Eukaryota > Viridiplantae > Streptophyta > Magnoliopsida > Fabales > Fabaceae > Trifolium > Trifolium repens. The sequence goes on from CP125839.1 coordinate 8,461,097, forward strand.
AAAAAAAACACAATATTTTACCGCGCATGGATTGATAAATCTAAATATAGACGATTATTATGGTGGGAAAATAAACTCCATTATAAATTCGAATAAAAAAATGATAAATGATAAATTTTTGTAAAAATTGACTTTAAATTACAATTTAAAAATGAAAAACATCAATCTATAATCGAATTCGCAAGTTTTTGTCTATGTAGTGAAGTGGCGGTGTTTTCCTCAAAACAATTAGGGAAAACTATACTTGAAGGTTTGGTTTTTTTTTTCTTTTATGAACATCCAAAGACTTCTATTAACCGGGTAGCTAGGTAGATCTGGTAACATGGTGACTCACCACTTGGCCCGGTGGGCCACAGTAGAGTCCATAAAGACTGATTGATAAAAAATTTCTCTTTTCATCCTTAAAATTTCTTTTCTCATTCAGAAAACTTCGGAAAAAGTTTCCGGAAGTTTTTCTTAAAGCAAAAAAAGTTTCCCACCCCCTAAAAATAAAGGAAAATTTGGCTTTTCTTGGGGTTGGGTGTTAACGTATTTTCAAGATATTAACCATATAATGATAAATGTCTTTTACATGACATCAAATCAATTTACCTCTAACTCAATGTTGAGGTAGAATAATTCTCAATACTTTTTTTTTGAATACTGCTAATATTATTAGAAAAGCCAGGATAATCAAGCATAAGGCATGCCATGATTAACACAGAGAAGAAGTACAAACAGAAATACGAATAAAGGACAAGGTCCAAAAGCAACAAGCAAAAGAAATAAGCAGCAAGCCTAAACACAAAACTCAATGCTGTAAGCACAAAACAGCAGGCCACAACAGCCGCTAAAACAACACCAGGCCGCAACAACCAAGGAAACAAAAACAACAGCTAACGCAGTAGGCACAAACGCGGCTCCGCGCACCATTCGTAAAGCATACAATGAGCCGTTGACTACCGGCTCATCCACCACTTCCAAGATGAGACTTTGACGGCATCCACCAATTCCGCTACCGACCCAGTACCGTTGTCAAATAAAAGAGAGTTGCGACATCTCCATAAAATCCAAACCACTGCAGCGCCTATCATTAACATACTCTGTCTACCTTTTTTGTTCCCTGTTTCCATCAAACAGAAAAAAATAGAAAACAAGTTATGGGGTAGGCAGAAGGGAATATCAAGCCAATAGAAGATTTCCATCCAAACCAACATAGCAATTTCGCAATACAAAAAAAGATGCAGCTCCGATTCGATCTCTTCTCCACACAACACACACGACACTTCCCCATTTGCCTGCAGCACATGCCTAGAGACCAAATTTTTCCGCGTCGGAATTCTTCCATGCAATAGTTGCCAAACAAACCCACTTACTTTTGACGGTGCCGGACATTTCCAAATTCTAGAAAATAATATTTCATTCCACGGGGATACCACACAATGGCAAGGAGACAATGCAAAAACCATTTGATAAGTCGACTTAACCGTGAAGTCAGCTCCTCTTTCCGGAACCCAACCCCACCAATCCTCCACATCCAACCTTAAGGAAACCGGGTTCAACAAGGTCAGCAAATCAGCATGTAAAAGTTTCTCCCACTCGAATAACCTTCGGCGCCAACATAACCTCCAATTGTTCGAGGTAGAATTAGAGTTGTGAACCTCCGCCACCGACACCTCTTTTTGAGTCGAAATAGAGAAGATGCGAGGGAAAAGGACACTAAAAGACACATTCCCTACCCACGGATCATGCCAAAACCTCGTAAGCCTTCCGTTTCCCAAATTCTTAACCACATTTTGAGAAAACCAATCATGATCGAGATTATACCCGATGGAACAAATATCTCTCCACCATAAAGAGGCAAACCAAGGCTTACAATCTTCACCTAAGACCAACTTTCCAATCACACCTCCACCATACTTGCTCTTCAACACCGCTTTCCAAAGGGTAGTATCGTCATTAAGAAACCTCCAACGCCATTTGGCTAACAAACTAATATTCATCGCCCGGACGTCTCTCACCCCTAGACCGCCCTTCTTCTTCGGAAGACAAACAACATCCCATTTGATCCAACTCATCTTCTTCCTCCCCCCTCTACACCCCCACAAGAACTCCCTTTGAATTCGACGCACTTGTTTCCAAACTATAACCGGAATTTTCATATACGAAAGATAAAAAATGGGGATGGCATTAAGAACCGAGTTAGGGAGAACAACGCGACCTCCAAGACTTACATATTTATTTCCCCAAGCTCCTAATCTTTTCCGGAGAGAAACAAGAAGAGGTTCCCACGTAGAAGCACGGCGAGGACTAGCTCCGACGGGAAGCCCAAGATATCTAAAAGGGAGCGATGACAATCTACAATTGAGGAACACCGATGCCATCTTCAAAAAATCATGTGAGACATTGACACCCATAAGACTACTTTTCCAAAAATTAATCTTCAACCCCGAAGTCATCTCAAAACCCCTTAGTATTGCCTTTAGAGACCATAGATTTTCAACCGAGGCCTCCCCGATACAAAGGGTATCGTCGGCATATTGGAGATGAGAAACAACCATACCTCCATTTCCCACTTGAAAGCCTTTGAATCTATTAAGCTCTACCGCATTCTTCATAATACCGCGCAATCCTTCCGCCTCAAGGAGAAACAAAAAAGGGGCAAGAGGATCCCCTTGTTTTAGTCCCCGTTGGATGTTAATTTCCTCCGAGGGACTCCCATTAACAAGAACCGACATACTACCCGAGAAAACACAAGCCCGGATCCAATCTTTCCGATGAGAACAAAAACCGAAACGATCAAGCATATAAACTAAGAAACTCCATTCCACCGAATCATATGCTTTTTCAAAGTCTACTTTAAAAATTAAGCAACTCCGGCCGGACCTCTTTGCCATATCCACCACTTCGTTCACAACCACAACACCATCGACAAGTTGTCTCCCTTTCAAAAAAGCCGATTGGGTAGGAGCAACTAGACGATCCATAACCCGGGCTAGACGAGCCGTCAAAATCTTCGCAACAATTTTGTATACTTTCAATTCTCAATACTAATATTTAATTTGGGTGATTTTACTTTTTTCAAGTCTTTAAGTTAACATTTGGCATGCCTTAGCTACATCTAATACTTAGTTCCCAGCTTAAACATCACTTGTTTTAGTTTGACATGTTGTGGTATAGAGGAATTGAAAGTCGTAAAATGATATTATCTTCTATAACATGGTGAACTGTATTAAGTTTTCTTTTAAAAAGTGAATAATTTTAACGGTTATACAATAAAAATATCAATCTATGTCATATAACTAATTTTAGGCAAACTATACTATGAGTTTTACTTTATCTTCTTTGTTACAATTTATTTGTAACAAATTTATTTTATTTTTTTCACATAAATCTTTTATCTTTATAAATGTGCACAACTTAATTATTATATTTGTTATATGATGAAGGGTTTTAAATAGAAATACATATGAAGACCGAAGAGTTTGAAACATTTGATTAAACCTCCAAATAAAAGTTATTAACACATAAAGTTATTCTATGTGGCTTGCCACCTTATCAATTTTGTAATAAAAATTGAAAAGAAATTTTTTTATTAACACATGGGTATTTATATATATAAAAAAAACTATGCAAAAAATAAAAAAAACAAATATATTACGAATAAATAAAATAAATACGATAGTTAACTCGTATATGTTTATAAAAAGGAAATTTTTTTTAGCAAAATCTGATTATATTTTGATTAAATATAAACTAAACGGTAAATCTAGTTTAGATTTACACGGTCATGCATATTCTATTTTTCTTCTCAAAATAATATGATTAGAGTTTGTTAATTTTGATTATATTCCACGCTTAATTATTTTTGACAAGAATTAAAGCTTGATTGTATACTCCTATTTACCCCCGAACCAGATTAAACTGGTGGTGTAAACCAAAAAAATACTCCTATTTATTTATCTATTACTATATATCAAAAGGATACATCTATTACTATATATCTATTACTATATATAAAAATGATACAAATTTTTGGATAACTTTTTCATTATATCTATTTTACCCTTAAAAAAAACTACAAAAAAAAACTAAATATTTGTATATGTTGAAAAATAACTTCCACATAAAAATAGATTTTCAGTTTTTTTTAGTAAATAATTTTTGTTTTCTCTTAATAACTAAGCACAACTTCCACATAAAAGTATGTTTTCAGTTTTTTTATAGTACAAAATATATATATATAATTTTTTTTTTCTTCTTAATAACTAGCCACAACAAAAAATGATGTTAAGTAGTTATCAATTAACTAAATCCAATAAAAAAGGAGATTAAGTAGTTATTTATATTTGCACAATAGAGAATTTCGATCACAGCAAATAAAAAAAAGAGAATATCGATCACACAAACGAGCACGGACCGTTTGGCGGCTAGTTTACTATAATGGTGTTTGGTTTGAAGAAAAAAAAATACAAAAATCAATAAATAAATTTGGACTAACTTTAATCCAAATCCATTTATTGATTTTCGTGTTTTTTTCCCTCAAACCAAACAAACCTAAAAGTGATAACCAAGATTAGAACTCCAATCCCTTACGTAGATAAGTATGATAACCAAAATTAGAACTCCGTCCCTGCATATATAATGAAATATCCTTGCAAGTTAAGGTAAACTCACGGGATCTAAAAGTTAACTTTTTAACCATTAAAAAATAGGACAAAACTTTTATGTACTGTTTTAGGTGTATTTCTTGCTGTTTCCACTCACAAATAGGTGGTTTTATTAATAAAAAAATTGTTTTCTTTTATTTTTTCAAAATTTAAAAAATACAAAAAATCACCTATTTGTAAGTGGAACAGCTAGAAATGCACCTAAAGCAAGTAAGTTTTGTCCTTAAAAATATGGGTGCTCGCGGTTCGATTTTGGATGACAAATAAAAAAAATTCGATCCAATTTTACGCGGTTTAATTTGAATCGTTTTTTGGATATCCAAATTATAACTTTTTTATTAAATATTAATATTATAAAAAACACTATAATAGTTTAATTTTTTTGACTAAATAAATATTATGTTTGATGTAAAATATAACATATAATATATTAAAAATTAATATTTTGGAATGACAATTATCAATTATATTTTAAATATATCAAAACGTAAAAAAAATATTAAAATATATTAAATTAAAAAATAGTATTAACAAAATTTAAAATGAAGAAAAAATATGGTAATAAAATATATATTCATCTTAATAAAAAGATAAACAAGTATTAAAATATATATATGAGATATGGTTTGGATCGATTTTAGAAATTAATCTGAAATCCGATCTAGCAGTTTTCTCAAAAGGACATCTAAACACATCTAAAAATATTTAATTTAATACGATTTTTAATTTTTTTGGATGGATTCTCGATTTTTAGATTTGAGCACCTACTAAAAAAAATATACATAATTTTTGTTACCCGCACACTCTCTTCATCAAAAGATATTCCTCTCTCTCTCTCTCTCTCTCGTGAGTACTGAAATCAATCAATGGCATCACGGGACAACAAGAAGGCATCAACCAGTCGAACTGGCAGAATCCGCACGCTCTCCGATCTCAACCGACCATCCGCTGATTCCGATAGCGACTCTGATGGTCCTCAGGAGTATTACACCGGTGGCGAGAAAAGGTTCTATTTTTTTTTCTCTTTCTCACTATCCTCTCTTGTAAAAAGCCCAATTTTCCGAATCTTTTCCATGTTTTATCGATTTTTATTATGGTTGAATAATTTAAGGTAATTATGATGGAATGAATAACTTGTTAACAAATTAGGGCACAATTGAAGCAGTGAAGTGAGTGAACTGTGAAATTGGGAGAGATTAAGGGTTTGGGTGGAAACTTATTAGGGCACAATTGTTTTGCAAAATTGGTTTCTGTTTTTTTATTTTTACTCATTAGTAATTACTATTGAATTTGGAAATTTCACTGACCTCTCTAACTTTCTATGAATGTGGATTGTGATTTTTTTTTTTTTAATGTGTGTAATTTGACGGCCTTTTCAATTGATGGCTCTTTATCCTGTTACACTTTTTTTGTTGTTGCATACTTCTTTGATATTTTAGATAAAATCTTTCTCAAATGAAGACAAGTAATTACAATTTATGAAGCACGGATTAGGTGTATCCCAGTGTCAAACACGCGTCGGTGTCTGACACGAACACATATGATTACTTTGAATTATTTCGTTTTCTCTCGTTGTTATTGGTGCGGACGTGTTAGTGTCTTTGTCGTGTCTAGTGTTCATGCTCCGTTGATTACGAATCATGTTATTCTTTTGTACTCATACAATTGCAAAGTTCTTTCATATTTTTTGTTGAAATCAATTTTCGGTGGAAGCATTTGAAAACTTATTCTAAGGGATTTAAAAACGATAGAATTGTGCTTTTGATGAAGTCCTTCAATTTTTACTTCAAAACTAATTTGCATGGAATTCTTAAAAGTGTTCGGAATTCAGATCAAATCTAGGTAATTTGTTAAAAAATGGAAAGGGTCAGAAGTTATAGAAGCGACATGTTTTTATTATTTCATGAACTCCTTTGTTCAAAATTCAAACTACCCCTCTCTGTGCTCTTCCTGGGGTCTAATGCTCTTAAGGATTGTGAGCTCCTTTTGAGGTCTTTAAAGTCTTATGTGAAGATTTATGACTTTAGCGCTCTCTTGATTGGTGTTACATTATTTTACGTTCACAAAATTTGAACTTATTGGACTACAAAGCTTAAGTTCACATAATAAGTAAAAAATCACTCGTAAGCTATGCTAGTGAAATGCCAAAAGCAAGTCAACCCATTGTTGTATACTTTTAGGGTCTGTTTGGTTCAAACGGAAGGGAGGGGAGGGGAGGGGATGGAATTTAATGGAGGGGAGGGGAGGGGAAGGGAGGGGAGAGGAGGGGAGATATTTTAATCAAATACGTGTTTGGTTCAAACGAGGGAAGGGGAGGGGATGTGAGGTATTAATACGATATAAGTTATATATAAGAGCAAAGAAAATATAAGATAAACTCTTAATATTCTGTTTTTTTTTGTTGATAAACTTTTAATATTCGAATAAAGATAATTTAGGATTTTAACAAATTAATTGAGGGTTTGTTAAAAAAAAACAAATTAATTGAGGGTAATTATATCAATATATTAAATCATATTTTGGTTTCCTTTCCCTCCCCTCCAAATCCCCCCAATTTGGGGGGAAGCAAAAATAGCTCTATATTCCCTCCCCTCACCTCCCCTCCCCTCACCCTCATAAAAAAATTGAACCCAACATAAAAATTTAAAATATCACCTCACCTCCCCTCCCCTTCCCTCCAAAACCCCCAAACCAAACGGACCGTTAAGGCAATGTAGCGGACTGGGTAGTTACCATAGTTGGTTGGAGCCTCACTTACTTGGCAATTTACAACTAGGTAATTAAATGGTAATACGTTATTTTGTCAATAGTGGTGGCTGCGGTGCAATAGTGTGTGACTGCGGTTTAGTGCTGGAGGGGTCTGCTGCAACGCTAAAAACAGGTGTGTTGCGGCTTCTGTAGACTTTTTGGCCATGATCTAGTGTCTACAGTGGTTTTGTGGATCTGCTGTTTTCTGGCCAGCACCTTAACTAGTTGAGAAGTAGCAAAGAAGGAGCAAGAAAGAGAATACAAGAAAAGGAGGAGGACGACAAAGATTTGCATTCATTACTGCCAGCTTGTGTGAGTTAGTGTTGAAGGAAGCTGATGAGAGAAAGAAGGGGCTACGTTTTACTTATTTTTTATGAAATTGGGAAGTGATAGTGAGTTAGGCTCCACAACAGTCTGCATATATAGTATAAGCTCAAAATATGTATCTATATAGTATAAATTACTTAAATAAATAATTTAATATAACTTATTTAGTATTAATAATTTATGAAAAATAAATAAAATTACGATTGCTGCCATCCCACCATTCTAGTTTCGGGTCTGCTGTTCGATGTCTTTATTCGAGATTGACAATTCATGTAATACCAAAAGATATATATATTTATTCCACTCTATCTGACTCCAAACCATTAGTCTTATTTATGATTGACTTGATTTACTTTTCTAGAAACTCAAGCAACCTGTTAGTGAAAAGTCATTTTTACTACCTTGATTGAAAGTGTTTAAATTTTGTACATTAAAAGTTGGTTTTTGAAAGGTTATCCACATCTTTGATTAAACTAAATTTTGTACACTAAAAGTTGGTTTTTAACGGTTATCCACATGTTGATTAAACAAGTATTATCTGTAATCTTGCTTTCTAAACTTTTTAAGTTTAATATACATAGATAATATACCGGTTTCACTTATCCTGCACAAGATTTACAGATAAATATGCCAATGTTTTGTTACATTTCTGTTGATTGTGTAACAATTGTACATTATTTCTCCAGTGGCATGCTTGTCCAGGACCCTTCAAAAGGAAATGATGTGGATGCAATTTTCAACCAAGCTAGGCAACTTGGAGCTGTAGAAAGGCCTCTCGATCAGCCTCAGGAACCTCCAAGGTCAACAAGCTTTACTGGAACTGCCAGGTTACTTTCAGGGGGAACTGTACAGACTGCTTCTAGCTCTCAGCAACCTGAGTCTGTTGTTCACAACATTGTTTTTTGGAGTAATGGGTTCACTGTAAATGACGGACCTTTGAGGAGATTGGACGATCCTGCAAATGCCTCATTTTTGGAGGTACTGTCTTAAGATTCTTATTCTTTAAATAGATTGGAGGGTTGAAAATATTGGGAGTGATGATGCTGTTTACCCAAAAAGACTACTCCAGACTATTAGAAGATTGAGTTTTTTTAATCAATATTCAGGGAACAATGTAATATTCTAATTAAATTTTCTCCGAATGTCAGGTTATTTTGTAAGTTCACTGTAGGTTGCTTTTATAATCTCCTGTCAAGCCTTCCCTGATATGTGTTTGGGAAACTATAAATTCCTCTTGGTTATATCAATGGTTTTGTATAATGACATTTGCTATTTTTTAATGCAGAGCATTAAGAAATCTGAATGCCCCAAAGAGCTTGAGCCTGCAGATAAGAAGTCATCTGTAAATGTAAATCTCATAAGGAGGAATGAGAATTATCGCGTGAGTTTTCTTTCTGTGTTCTTTGGTTTGTATTTGTCTAATTTATGGTCTGTTTGGATTGACTTATTTGACTTTATCTACTGACAAAAGCACTTGTGAGATGTTTAAAAGGGCTTTTGAAAACAAGTTATGACATGTTCATAAATTGTTTTCAACTTATTTTTATAAGCTCTACTGAAACTGTTTAGCTTTATTTAATCCTTTGTTATAGAAATAGCTTATGTATAAGTACTTATATGATAAGCGCTTAATTAAGATTTTATCTAAACTGGGTCATACTAAGAAACAAAATCCGGTCCTTTGTTGTTATTTCCAGTGTATGAATAACAAGTGCTCTTTGTCACAGCAACAGGAACCTGAAAGGAGTCAAGCTTCATTTCAGGGAGTGGGAAGAACACTTGGAAGCAGCTCCAATTCAGTGGCACCTGAGCCAAATGTTTCCTCGGCGACGCCTCTGACCTCAGCTCCACCTCCTTCTGCTGGTCTTGTGGTTGATCAATCATTGCCATCAACCTCAATACAACTCAGGTTAGCTGATGGAACCCGCTTGATATCACATTTCAATCATCACCATACGGTGGGCGACATCCGTGCTTTCATTGATTCGTCTAGACCCGGGGGTCGCCAGAGTTATCAACTTCAAATGATGGGGTTCCCTCCAAAGGTTCTAGCTGATGAAACACAGACTATAGAGCAAGCAGGATTGGCAAATTCAGTTGTCATACAGAAATTTTAGCAAAGCTTCTTCTTGAATGTCTTTTTTATTACTTACTGAATGCTGCATAGAAATGATGAACGAAAACAAATAGGAAACCCCCTGTTTTGAGGGAATATCTTATTTTTATGACTCAAACTTTATCATGTACTCTATATGCTTTAGGATCAGTTGGGTGGCTTAGTCTTGGATTTATTTAATTCTGTGTTATGATATGATTTTGTCGTGTCTGCTTACTAGCTGGTTCTAATGATCTGGATTTGATATTTGGATTAAACTGTTCTTTAAAATGTAGATAAAATGTAGACTAATCCTTGCATTTTTCATTTGTGCACTTAAAATAATAAATCTTCACTCATTTTCGTAAGATCTATAACATTTAAATTTGAAAACCAGTTCAATATTGTGGTGCGGTTTGAATTGGTTTTGAGGCAACAATTTATCCGATTTAAAGACAAAATTATCCGGTTTGATTTTGAATGAATAATTAAAAAAAATAATTTGATTAAAAAAAATCTATAATATTCATGTTAAAATATCTCAAACAATTTTGAAGCCCAACAAATCATGAATATTTCAATACTTTGGCAACTTCTAGAGGCCAATCATTTGACATTGAGAGAAAGGAGAGCCACGAGCATCTTTTCATGCAGTGCCTCCTCTCACAACTCATATGGTTTTCCTCCCCTCTTGGCATCATCCATATTCCCCCTTACTATCATTGGATTCCCCAAAAAAAGAAATTAGAATCATCCTTTGGAAGATTTGGAAAGCCAGGAATAAAGTGGTCTTCAACAATTGAAAATTTGATCCAATAGTGGTTGCTGCGAGTGTTTTGCACTTTGTGGAACAATTTTTAAGAAAGCCAATGCAAGAAAACCTACAAATGGAATTAACAAGAGAAGGGAGACTCCGAACTGCTACTATGAAGATCAGCATTGATGTTGGATGCTTTGAAGGTAGGAAGACTGGTTGTGGTATGTTGGTCTGTGATAATAACGGTTGCGTACACTTTCGCCAAGGCAATGAGACTCCGATGGTGTCTCAACTGGGCTATGGAGAAAATGTAAAATGTATGATAGTTTGACTATAGAACTTGATGCTGAAGTAATAGTTAATTGTATCATGGTAGATTGAAGTTGTCTGAAATAGAAAATGTAATCCTAGACTGTTTGGATTTACTTTCAGATATGACTATGAGCAATACTTGTGTGTTATATCATTTATATGTTATAGAAGATGTAAGAATGTTTGTTGCTTGCTCATAGTTTGATAGGTGTTGTTAGAGTTGTTGGTTCAAGAACTTGGTTGGGAAATGTCCCTAAACAACCTACTGCTAATTTGCACAACAAAAATAACCTCTTATAGTCTTAATAGTTAATAGTGAAATAGATACAATACAACCTTACTAAATGAAAAGTAAAATACATAAATGACATAAAAAAGAACAAATGATCCTTTATAAATAGAAACTGCATTTCTTTTTCAAGAAAAATATCATTATTTTTAATTTTATATAAATATTTAAAACTTTCTTTTGGGTGATATATAAATATTTAAAATTAGAAATAGAAATGAAATAATATTTCATAACTAAAAATGAAAACACAAGATTTATGGCATTTAGGGTATAAATAAGTTTATTACTATTCCTTTCCAAAAAAAAAAGCAAAAATTTTTCAGTGTCTTTTCTTTCCAAATTAACCATTACAAAAAAGTCAAATAAGAGTGTTCTTATATAAATAAATTTTTTTGGTACAAATTTAAATAAATTTATCTATTAAAATAAAGGAAATAATAATCAAGCATTTGGGCACTGTCTAATGGGTTCAAAGTCTCTGGCGTGTGTTTGGTTGTGGTGGCCAACAGCCACTGTAAGTTTAGAGCTCTCTCACCATGACTTTTAGAAGCTCAAATGTGTAGCTTCTGATGTGATTTTGGTATTTCCTAAACATACACTTATTCACTTATTATCCTGCGGCGGGAAGAATTTCGGAGCTTCCTATTTGCAGCAGCACTGAGCAGCGCTTCCCGTCGATGTGTAGCACATGCTATATATTCTTGCAAAGGTGGAAGGTTCGCCTGTTCGTCATCTTTAGATACTTGTCCCCGAATAATCTGTCCAACCACAAACAAATAAATGCTTTTGTTTAAATAATACCTCAGAATACTATAACAAACTGGAAAATGTTTTTTTCTTCTTCTTACCTTTGATGCCCAGGATCGTTCCGCTTGCAGACAAACATCTCTAATATCTCTTCCAGCCATACTGAAACAATAACAAATTAACAACTAACGAACTAGGAAAGAAGAACAAAAAAGAATAGTGCAAAAATTTAGATATCTGTAATCTGAGAGTAGCATTTTATCTGTGCAAGGTCGTAGCATGCTGAAGTTAGGAAAAATGTCTGGTAACTAATTTTCAATATCATAATTAAGAATGTTAATTGGTTGGTAAAACCTCAATAGTTAGTACAACTTACTCTTCTGTAACTGTTGCAAGTTCATCAAGTTCGGCTTTAGACAGGTGCTTTGCATATTTGGATGCTATTTCCTGACGATTATGATGATCAGGTAAACCAAAAGCGATCATAGTATCAAACCGACTACAAGAAAAGAAAAAAAACAGCTTGGTTAAGATTTCTGGGTCCTGCATGAACGATCATGTAAACTTTGCAAGCTATAAAGCAGTTTGTCTTAATCAGACCTAATTAATGCAGGATCAAGGTCTTCTTTTCTATTTGTGGCAGCAATGACAACCACTTTCTTATCCTGCTCAAAGCCATCTATCTGCAAAATTTGTTTTATTCGCAGGTCAAATTTCATAAAAACAATCTTTAAGTAAGTTGATATAGTTTGGATGAGCTGTTGATAGTTTGATACACGAGTTTACATAACAAAGATTTTGATAAGACGTTTATTGACTAAAAGGAAAAGAGAGGCAACTTAAACCAGAAAATAGTCCGGAAGCTTAGCATAAATCAGGAAAAAGAAAACAAGAATAAGATATATTACAGAACTAAACCAAGTGGCTTTCTAAGGTTATGGCCAACCCACTAAAAGTACCTAAAACCATTTTTTCTTGCTAATCCCCTCTCTCCCTCTTCTCTGATTCCCTTATTAACCGCTGGTATTCTGTCACAATTCCCCGTTTCTCTTCCAACCCTGCATATTCCTTACTCTTCTCATCTTTTAGCTCATTATCTATCACCTGACTCTCAGTGTCTTTCTCTAGAAAAAGACATGAGATATGGGCCCAACAAATTTACTATATACTTCTTATCAGTTATCAAGCTGATTACTGTATTAAAATAAATTCACGGCTTTACATAGATCCAGTAAAAGAAATATATCAATATCACTGTACATTAATCCAAACAACATATATCAAGACTTTGCACTGGAAGGAGTTCGTTACTAAATTAATCAATGCTACTGAACTGAGCTCTATGAAATATCAAATCATTTCTCATAATCCTGATGACTACTTATGATACAAAAATTTGTAAGTTGTAATCCGTCCAACAACTTCCACTATAAAGATATATAAAATGTCATTATGCATCATAAAGCAGTAAGCAATAACATTAACCTGTCGCAATAATACTGACAACATTCTACGTGTAGCTTCATGCATGTCATTATCACGAGCAGCAGCAAAAGAATCAATCTGTATCTCAAGAAAAACACAAACAACAAATAGGGAAATCAAAATTGAAAAATCAATAAGAGGCCATAGAAACTCCTTAACAACATTTATTACTTGATTACCTCATCCAAAAATATAATAGCACCATTGGGAAGATCGTTTGCTAGTGAAAACACTTTCCCTAGAAGACGTTCACTTTTACCATAGAATTCAGACATTACGACCTCAAGGGGAACATAAAGCAAAGGGACACCCTGCCAAGTCAAGTTGACCGCCAATTTGAGTTCTCAATGTACTCATACTCGAAATACAAAATTCACTCCGCATAATTTCTATTATATGGAATAAGGCATACAAGGAACACTACAGAACCAAACTCAAGGGTAAAATACAAAATTCTGCATAATTTAGTATGTAGAAGCATATTAGGAACACTGTACTGAATCAAAGTCAAAACCATAAGCATTGTTATTCAAACTAGCAGGATAACATACCTTTTCAACATTTACATGGCTATCGAATGGTATTTTACATGTTTGTGTGTTCTGACTCACGTGTTCCCCACCTCACTAAAGGAGGGAAGTACGGGATTTGATAGCAATACCTTTTTCCCTGCCCCAGAAAAATCAGCTGGCAAGCCAGCTACCCCTATTATGGTCCAAAAATATAAGGGCAATGGCATATTAAACCTATTGCCAATTGTGATTATAATAAGACGATGGCACCAGTTTGGAAACACCTACCCACCATTTCTTCCCCCTTGCAAAACACAAATGCAAATTGCAAAGACAATGCAATGTACTAAAATGATAAATTTCCCATCCATAGTCTTTCGAAGACAATCCAGGATTCAGTTCTTGAAGCACCTAAACTTCTTTAGACGTGCATGGTGACCACGATAACATTTCTAAAGTGTAGCTGTGGAAGATATAAAGTCAAACATTATGTGGGGTCTAAAGTAAAATACAACAAAGCAATCACCAATTAGACAATACATGATACAGTTTTCCTCATGAAAAACAGAAGATTCTACTTCCTCATAAGTTCCGTAGAACAGCAAAACTAGTAACATGCAACTTCAACATGTTCCGAGTGCCTAACGACTTCATATCATACACAAGCCGGTTGTAAAAAGGTTTCCAGGACAACTTTTAATTAATTGTTTTCTTTTGTTTCTTCTCAGTTAAGGGCAAGGGATGATATTCAGGAACCAGTGCAACAATAAAGCTTCTGGATACAGCTTTAAAAGAGTTAAAAGCAGCTTACCGCTTGATTGGCAATAACACGAGCACAAGAGGTTTTCCCTGTACCTGAAACCATAAAATATAGTCGGTAGTTTTTTACAAGTTCACAGTTTAAGAACATCCTTACATGACAACAATCCTTATCCCACCCTCCACCCTAACATATAATATGTACTCCTAATTAAGCATGCCCTAAATGCTTCAAAGTATTCAATTATACAGCAAACATATAAAAGAGCTATAGTGGCAAACCTGGTGGACCTTCAAACAGCACGGCTCGAGGTCTGTTAGACTCAAACTTATGCCGAGTCCCTCGAGCAATATCATCATATACTTCAGGACTACGCAAAGCCAATAGTACTGTATCTTCTATTACCCTACAAAATGTATAATTGAATATTGAGTAAACCAAAGTACTTTACGATATTAGCAACTGAATAACATAGCTGAGAACACATGCCAACAGAAACGAAGATTAGGATGTGGGAGATGAAAATAAGTTTCTGAATTTAATGTTTTCCTTGTTGTCAGGATTTCGTGTAGAGACTAGAAGCTGATCGTGTGGAAATAGATATTTTGCAGGGAGATGACCACAGGTGGTCTATGTCTAAGGATTTGTTTTTATCCTAGTGGAACTTACACGATGCTGATGGTTGCTTGTCAAATCAACACTAGTTGGAGACTTCAGACAGTGAGACCCGGAGGAACTTAGGAATTGACAGGTAATGCCCTTAGTTGAATAGTGAGTAAGATCGATAATTATGGTGTGCGATGATAGGCTATAAGAAAGAGGAAAGGAACCAAGAGTAAGAGAGAACCACTTCTCTCAAATACCTGAAATTTAATAGTTTTTTTAAGGAAATTATTTAAGAACACGCAAAAGGAAATCGGAGACCATATTTCATACAAGTGGGATACATTTTTGCTTTATAAATATTTTTTTAATTGACCTTAGTATGTGTGCAGATCATTTGAGTACAAAAAGCTGTATGATGTAGCTACGGTGTTGGAACCGAGTGTGTTCCAATAACAGCTCTCTTTTTTTTTTTATCAATAAACATTATTCGCTTTTGTATTTAGAACCAATTCCTACCTGCTCCACTTGCATCTCAGGTATCAAAATGACAAAACTTGAAAAAATCTATAAACAACATTTGTTTTCTAACCAGAAAATAGAGACTGAATTTCCAAATTTACATAGATTCACATACCGCTTTTGATGCTCGTACCCGGCGATGATGTCCCATGATATCTCACCATTTGACATACCTATGGGTTCTTTGAGTCCATATGTTCTTACTCCCATGGCCTCAAGACTAGAAATAGATTTATCTACAGATGGCGCCTGTTCGGTCTCTTCCCTTGGCTTTTTTTCCAGGGGATTTCTTTCTACAAACCTGTTTCCAGCTAGTTGTAAAATAGATACGAAAGCATCAAGCTCTTCGGCACTCAAGTTCCCTTGCTTCATAAATTCAATTTCCTGCAGTGATGGCCAATGAATATAATTTTTTGATGAGTGTTTAACACTTTTTTCAATGCACAAAAACACAAAATTGGGAACATCAAATTAAGGAAAATGCAAAATTAAAGGCTTACAACTTTATCTGAGCCGATGAGAGAATGAAATATAAGTATGCATAGATCTCTATCATTTGCATTTGTATCTGTTGAAGACGGTTCATTCTGTTGAATATGTTTTTGCTTTGATGGATGGGTAAGGGTAAGTTGCCAAGCAACCGTGCTGTGGATAGACCAAAAGAAACATTGATAAATTTAACTAACGGAGGCATCTTAAGCCATAAATAAGTGCATTTACGTTTCTTAGATCACAGAAATTGAAAATTAAGTACCTGTCCCATGCACGCAACATCATATCTGAACCACCACCATGGCCTTCTGATTTCAGTCCAAGATGTGCAGTAAGATTTGCAATAAGTTGTGAAACTTCACAACCCCGAGGAATTTGAAACTTTATACTGACCTATAATTGCAATTCCTCCATCAGAAATAGTTTGACTTCCTTTACAGTAAAATAACATCACATCATCAAACTAGCACACAGTAATTGAAAATCATGTCTTATGATTTTTAATGGAGGGAATAAGTTGAAATCGAATCATGTCACCCATGAAGTTAAAAGCTAATATACGAAGAAGATAATCTAGCTTGAATTTAAAATAGTATACGAAAAAGGACAGATTACTCTGATTAGCTAGCAACAAAGAAAGGTGGAAGAAGTACTAAGATGTTAAAAACAGGTAAAATCTGTTAGGTTATTCTTTTACACATTAAAAAATGAACAGGCGTGGAAGTGTGGTATTCTTGTTCTTTTTCTGCTAAGCCTCATTTTGTGGTTATCAGGACTAACTTTTCAAAACATAAATCATAAGTCTGTCTTATTTTATCTGTCACTCGGAATATTGGCTTGTGACAAATCATATGCCACTTTAATTACTAAATGACTTATAATTCATATACAAAATCAGTGTAAGGATTTGAATAAACCACCAAATTAGTCCCTGACTTTGTAGGACGTTCTCAAATAGGTTCATGACTATGGATATTTCAAAAATGTCTCTGACTCTATTAAACCGTCAAGTTGGTCGCTATATTTAATCACTTACTAGCAATTAAGTCCCAATATTTTAACAACTTGCTATCAATTTGGTTCCTAACTTTATTCACTTACTATCAATTTAGTCCCTACCATATTCTGAGGACTAATATGAATAAAATTTTGACAGAGTCAGAGACTTTTTTAAATATCCATAAAAGTTGAGTATTGTTTATGGATAGTGTATCAAAATTAAACTCTTTTTAACAGTAATGTTATATCTAAACTTATCATCATCATATAATAATCACAAAATGCAATAATAACCTTCTGGCCTTTAACAGCGACATTGAAGCGAGGATAAGAACCTTGTTGAATTCCCTTAGTTGCAAGCAAGTCCTGAATTCTCTGACGCTCTTTCTTAGCAATTTCTTGCACATCCTCATTAGCTTCATCCGCATAAGCCGTTTCCACCAATCCAATTCCAAATAAACCAGCCAAAAGAGCAGGAAACATCCCCAAATCCCCTCGCAAAACTCTCGAACTCGAAACATCGGAGACATAGCTTGATTTAGCAGACGCAGATTCCACTTCTACACAACAAAAAAAAAAATCAACAATAATAATGAAAATGAATATGAATTGTTGAAAACTGAAATTGAGAGCAAGAGAAAGGTACTTGGAGAGAGAGAAGAGTGAATGCGGCGTGAGGAGTGTAAAGTTAGGGTTTGGGAAGAAGGAAGTGAACGGAAACGTAACCGCCATGTTCGAGCTGATCTGAGGAGATGCTTCATTGGAGAGTGGAGAAAGGAAAAGCTAATATTGTGACACGTAGGCGTTGTGAGATGTTGGTATTAGAAATCACGGTGGAGATAAGCACTTATTGAGTTGTGAGAATTGGATTCAGCGTCGCAAATTGGAGAAAAAGTGCTTTCCTGCTGAGCAAGGCAACGAGTGTTGAAGAATGCTACTGGGGTTTTAGCGATTTTTTAGTGACAATTTGCAAAATATAGTGATTTTTTTTAGGGAAATTCATTTTTTTTAAAATTATTTTTTAAAATTATTAGATTTTTAAGAGCAATGTTGTACGAAGAGAATCATAGCAAAAATTATACCTTAAGGGTGCGTTTGGTTGAGAGGAAAGAAAGAGAGAGGAAGGAAAATTACGCATTCCAATGGATGAATTTTGACTAACATTTAGTCTAAATTCATCCATTGGAATGCGTAATTTTCCTTCCTCCCTCTTTCTTTCCTCTGAACCAAACAAAGCCTAAAAGACTTAAACATCTTCGTCTACCTTTCTTTTTTTTTTTAATGAAAGATGAAAAAAAAATCCAATGAATTTCAAATTTATGCAAAATGTTTGTCGATTTGTAAGTTCATAATTTTTTGGTTTTAGTCTCTGTATCTTTTTTTGTTGCAAATTAGTTCCCATATGTGCAAATCGTTTTGATTTTAGTCTCTAAAGCTAAAATTCGCAGGAAAATTCGTCGGTTTTCTGCAGATTTTGGTTTTAAAAGACTAAAACAAAAAGATTTGAACATACATGGACTAATTTGCAACAATAAAAGATACATGGACTAAAACAAAAAAGTCGCGAACTTACATGAACGAAAATGATATTTAAGCCCACCCAAAATGCTAAAATAATATGCTGCAAATCTTTTTTATCTTACCTAAAATTTTAAATTTGATCCCTAATTTAAAAATGCAGCACCGTTAAGTCTCTTGTTAATTTGGTTTTATTTATTAAAAACATTAAAATCGAATCAAATATGGACTGGACTACGGCCCAAAAAGAATAGCATAAGCCCAATAGCAAGATAGCCCAACTTTCTAACCCATGTAATTCAAATAAAAGATTTGGCGGGAAACGAAAGAAGAATGCGCCACACCCTGAGGGCGTCGCCCTCGCCAGAAGGAGCAACCGCTCATATATAGAACCGCCCCCATGATCTATTGTACAAGAGAAATAACCATACACTATCACCACAATGACATGGTGGACGGGGAGTTAACCACCCACTCCCACCAATATCATAGCACCACAAAAACCTCCATGATCAGGAGTTACTCATGGTGGCAGTTAAGAATAAAAAGTCTATAAATAAGGAATTCAAATTTATTATAAAGGGATCCCATTTTTTTTCTTGTATACTCAAGTTATTCATATTAACTATTGTAAGGTTCACAATTTTATATACACAAGGAATTACTCATTTCTTACATACAGTCCATTAATTTATCACCCCCTATTTATTCACTAAAACATTTTGGCGCCCACCGTAGGACCCGGTAAAACGATTCCTGGACGTTTTTCCTCTACACACTGCTCTAGGCGAACAGGCGAACTTGAAGCTTGTGTACGCTATCATGGATTCAGTAAGGATGAAGATGAATGGATTAATCTGAAAGATGGGGTGCGGCAAAGATCCATCCCATTGGAAGCTTCAGAGTGTCACAAGGTGAAGGAAGGGCATCTAGTATGTTTCCTGGTAATGGATTCCAGCCTTTTTTATTGTACGTACATAAACATAAATAATGTATCCGGTGTGCAAATGAATGATGCTGTGTTTGTGTACACATCAAATCCTTTTTGCACACACTAGAAGACATGAACAATGAGAGAAAAAACTCTTGTGTTGGTTTAATACACATTTGAGGGGTTTTTCGAAACACAATGTCTTGCAAAATCATGTGACTTGTGTCCAACATATCAAAATTCAAATGGAATATTTTATATAGTTATGCATCAACAAACATATTGTTAAGCACAAAAAATGACAAGCACTTTTTACCTTTATTTTATATGATTCTTCTTGGGCGACTACTTTGTTTGTACCGCCATTCCAAAAATAAAGTGATAAATAAATTTAGTAGTTATGTTATATGATTCTGATATATCTCTGACTCCAATTTTTTTGTAACATTGCTTACCTTTTTCTTACATATGCAAAATACTTGGAGCGCAACACTTTCTCAAGAGGAGACAAAACACAATAATTTCCAAGTCAAAGAAATGAAGGCGGCCAGGGCATATGGAACCAATCGCCGTACAAATATTATATTTACAGAGAAAACGACTCAATGATATACTGAAATGTGTATTCATATTAGATCAGTCATCAACTATCACATTTGAATCAAAATTAAGTTGACATGGTTACTACTTGCTGTGAATCTAAAGTCTCCGACTCGCCAAACTGTTGTTACCGACTTACCGTACAACATTTTAATCTCGCCATCAATCTTTTTGTTGAAGTTGACCTCCAATCCAGGTGATGTCATCCTAAATCTCCTTGATGAAATTGATCATTTTATCTTTCCCTCAGTAATCGAGGCATACAAAAGCCACCATTGATTAATCTATAGTATTGGGAGAAATCACATACAATTTAGTTTAATCAGTTTTATGACATATTAGTTAAAACTTGAAACTCTTTCATTAGCGCTATAATTACTTGTGTTTTATAATTACTTACGTTTGTGAAGAATTGGTCATATTCAGCCAGAAGTCTTTACCCATAATCTTTGATAATTGCTGAAATTTAGACTCATAAGTTTTTCTGTAAAGTGGGAGTGTTGTCAATGTTAACATACTCAATACCTGGTTGTTCCTCAAATCGATTTTGTCATGCATCTAAAGTTGATGGATGTTGTCAATGACTTATATTACTTAAATTTGGTAGTAAGACATGATTGTTGTCATGTTAATATCTTACTGTTTCATTGCCTAAATAGCTTGCTAGCTTGAAAAACACCTTTGTCTAAATAGCTTGCTGTGACTAAGTTGAAACTTTTACGTATCTCAAATGTTTGTGTAAAACCTTTACATATTTAATTTATATACAATTATTGAAGAACCTGCAATGGATTATAAATTATGATAGTGTTATAATGGTCATAGTAAGGTTTCTATTATTTGATTCCATAAATACACAGAATTAGATAAGTATGTTCCCTAGTAGTCTATTATAATCCTCTTTTCCATGGTTTGTTAGTACTATGTTTCATGATCCATATCTTGTTTGTACATTATTGTGATCAATAAAAACATGAATTAAATCTATGAAGTTAAAGTTTAATATGTTTCTTCACATGGAATGCATGCATCAACTTTATGGTTGATGATTAAAATTATTATTATAAGTTATAAGGTGATTTCTTGCACATTATTATATATACAGACCTTGATATATCTTTAACTCCATTCTTTGTAATGTTGTCTGTATTTTTTACATATGCAAAAAACTACAAGTGCAACACTTCTTCAAGAAGCGATCACAAAAAACAAGAAGACAAAGGAAATATATGGAACAAATAGGAATACACAGCAGCTAGTATAATTACATAATGTCTCAGTATGTGTCTAAAATTCTCATGATATTCAGTATTCAATGAAAGTTTTCTTCAGTTTTAGTACTTTATTTTTGTCCAATATTTACATCTCAATTGAGACTTAGCAATCTAAAACTTCAGCTAACATTTACTTGTAGCATGTTTTCTTGAATGCACTTGATTGGTACTATATATGCAGGAGGACATAGCAAATATATGAAACAAATAGGAATACACGTAAAGCTCCATTTGATAAAGTGTCACTTGAAGTAAAAAGCCAAGAGACAAAGCGCCATGTGATATAGATAGACAAAGCATCCTGCTACGTGGCCATGTGAAGAGCGTCTCGCCCCTAAATAAAAACATGGCGAGAAGAGTCGGCGACGTTGGCGACGTGAAGAGCGTCTTGCCCAAAAATAAAATTATAGTTGAAATGCTTTGCCTCCTTGCCTGTGTGCTTGTGATTGACAGAAAAAATAAAATTAAAGTTGAAATACTTTGCCTCCTCGCCTGTGAGCTTGTGATTGACATAAAAAGTTAAAATTAGAGTTGAAATGTTTTGCCTCCTCGCCTGTGTGCTTATGATTGACAGAAAAAATAAAATTAAAGTTGAAATACTTTGCCTCCTCGCCTGTGTGCTTGTGATTGACAGAAAAAATAAAATTAAAGTTGAAATACTTTGCCTCATCGCCTGTGTGCTTGTGATTGACAGAAAAAGAAAAAATGAGGTTGAAATATTAGGGCGTTATCCTTAAATCTTACGATTTGGAAACGTCCAAAAAAGAAAAAATGAGGTTGAAATACCAAGGCGTTATCCTTAAATCTTACGAGTTGGAAACGTCCAAAAAAGAAAAAATGAGGTTGAAAGACCAATGCGTTATCCTTAAATCTTACGAGTTGGAAACGTCCAAAAAAGAAAAAATGAAGTTGAAATGGTTTGACGTTATCCCTAAATCTTATGAGATGAAAACGTCAGAAAAAGAAAAAATACAAAGTTGAAATGTTTTGGCGTTGTCCCTAAATCTTACGAGTTGGAAACGTCAGAAAAAGAAAAGAAAACGCCACCACGTCGCCACAAATACATTATCTTCTCTAAGGCGAGTCCACCCACTGTCTTCTCTGTGGCACCAGTATTTTAGCATAACTCAGATGATATCATTCTAACTCGCCTTGATGAAATCTATCATTCTATAAGTATATAAAAGTCACCATGGACGAGTCCATATTATTGCATATGCATCTGGTCACTCTTCTGTTGTCTATGTTTTATCCTGATTCTCACTACTATATTAATTGAATAGTATTTCAAGATTGTCAAAAAAAACATCGAAGGGAAACAAAAAATTAATATGCAGCAAAAAGACAGAAGTACGAGCCAACAAAAGAGGGGGCGATGCAGAGCAGCGCCACATCGCCAATGATAGCCGATGAGATGACGTCAAAGAGGCAGGCACGCCCAAGGCGAGAGGCGAGGTGTAATGGAAATAGATTTCACAAAATAAACTTCATCCACGACTTAACTGAAAAGAACGGCAGGGTTAATGCAAAGATGAATGGAAATCAACGCTGCAAATAAGATTATTTATAGAAGTTATTATGCAAGAAAGACGAAGTAGGGGACAATTATTTCTCCACGTCCTACCACTATCACCACTTCGCCTCTTTGAGCCTCGTGCTTGGGGGGCTGTGGACTGGACTACGACCCAAAAATAAATAGCATAGGCCCAATAGCAAGATAGCCCAACTTTCCAACCCATGTAATTCAAATAAAAGATTTGGCGGGAAACGAAAGAAGAAGGCGCCACACCCTGAGGGCGTCGCCCTCGCCAGAAGGAGCAACCGCCATGATCTATTGTACAAGAGAAATCAGCAGAACAAATAGGGGTGGTTTCATGGAACTTGTTCAAATAATCAAATGTGTTGACTCATAAGAAGGGTCAAAGTTTTTGACCATAGAACTCGATATGAATGCTAGGTTACTTAAGCTTTGGCTCTAATTTTTTTTTGGAGAATGTTAACTTGTGCCCTTAAGGCACATGCTAAGAACACAAATATAGAAATTATGTTTTGGAATTTTGTGTGTTTTTACTTTTGATGCATTAAATTTCTTAGCTTATTAAATGCAAAGTTTCCATATAAAGATACATTATCATGTGCCCTTAGGGCACAAGTTAACATGATCTTTTTTTTTAACCCTTTGAATTTAGAGAGAAAGAGTATTAATAATTTTTTATTTATTTTCACCATCAGTATCTGGTCTATTGGACCGCCTAATCTGATTTGAAAGTCAGTTATGATATCAGGTGGTTCCAGCCCTCCGAATCAACTAACACTTGGTTCTAATAATTTGATGTTGGCTGTAAGATAAGTAAAATTTAGTCAATAGATATTTTATCCATAAATTAAATTTAAGTTTTTTCAAACGACCCGATATTCAATAATTTTTTTTTTTGGTTAATCGTTATTCAGTAGAATTTATTATCCACTTAAACTCAACGTCTTAGTTAATTCAACTCTAATTTATTAAAATGCTCAAAAATAGAATTTGGATCGAGAAGAATTCAAATCTCACATTATTTTCTATAAGGTGAGGTATATGCTACCTTTAAAGAACCGTCAATTACATCCAACGTTGGTTAGTTGGTACAATTTCAAAAATTCAATTTAAGCCACACCATGCATGACAGCACAGAAGCTAAAGTAACCTCTGCAAAGAGCATTAATTTTGTTTCAGAAATGAACAACAATAATTTATGCCCTTTAGTAGTAAAAGCTTTCACAAGTCTGATCAGAACTAACATTAAACTATCTTTTCTAAACAAAAAACAGTTTTCCTTTACTTGCAATACAATTAATGGTTACAACAAACATGCAATGAATTGGAATGTATGATTTGCCCGAGGAGCCATTTTAACAAACACTTCTTTCTTTTTTTCACTACCAATTCCCAAAAGCAAAGCCAGCTTCTGTCCCTTAACCCACATCTCAAATAATTTAATAAGTACATTCTGATAAAGAAGCATTTCAGATTACTCGAGAGGTGCACAACATAAAGGGTAACTACTATTCCAACAAACAACCAGCTAGGACAACTCCCATTAAAGAGAATCTATCAAGTTCCAACTCCTGAATCCCAACCGAAAGGCAGAAAGATATATGAGGATTTTGGCCGAATTTATGGCGCATCAGTGAGACAATTTTTTTTAGATAAAATGATAAGTTATTGAAACTCACACATATAAAGTGAAGAGATCGGGGTCCGAGCACCGGTTATGATGTCCGCACTAGCAATTTTGGTATTTCTGTCAGTTGAGTTAAGATTTGTGGATAAAGACAATTTCTTTATTACGCATAAGTTTGTTTCTATTATTTTAGATCAATAAATTTTGCCATTAAATCATGAGATGTGATACGACATATTGATCTAATAGTAAAACTTATCTATTTAATAGTAAAATTAAATTTTATATATAGTGTTTGTTTGAATAAACAACTTAAATGCAAAAATAAGATAAGTTTAAATTTGACTGAACAAATAAATTTTAAAATATATACTAATATTGTGTAGAATAGAGCATATGATGAGATTCAAGGTGGGATATTTTTTTCATAAGCTCCATGTCAAGCCTAATGATAAATATTTTATGAGAACTTATTGAAATATGACATTAGTAGCTTACAAAATTGTGATAAACACATTTTATTAATTTACTCCAACACTAGCTAGTCAACAACTTATAATTGAAAAGTTCACTTAAGTTTAAATAAGTCAACCCAAACAGGGCCACAGTGAAAAATTTCTCTCACTTGTACATATTAAACAAAATTAAATACTTTATCCATATATGATGTATTTTCTCAATCTCATATTAAGTGAGAGGTTATCTAATGCGATAAAAAATAACTTTAATGGTCTGTTTGGTTCTATGAAAAGAAAGTGAGAGAAAAGAAAATTATGAAAACAGATGGATGAATCTAGACTAAAATTAGTCTAAATTTATCCATCAGTTTCTGTAATTTTTCTTCATCCCAAATTTTTTTCCATAGAACCAAACGGACCCTAAATGAATTGAAGTTAAAATAATTTATATTTAAATACATTGGTTTTATCGGGACTTGGGCTAGCGGTTAAATTTTTTTGAATTTTAATTAATAATTATAATTATATTAAAATACTACATACATGCTATAAAATTTTCCCTATGCAGTTTTGGTATTTAAAAATATTAAACAATCAACTCATTATCATCGTTGTCAATCACATCCCTCTCAATATATCATTCGACAATTTAAAAATGGTGAAATAAAATTTGTTTAGGTCTCTTTGAACTAATAGGTTTTTTTTTTGGTTACCTTTGAACTAATAGGTTTAAGAATCAATAAATAAATAAATATTTTTTTTTTTAATTTTTACCACCAGTTTAATCTAGTTTGGGTGCCAGTTCTGAAATTAAGTGTTTTCAGTCATTTCCCAATCGCAGTTGCGGGGATCGAGCAATAGTCATCCCTACCAAGTTCAGCGTTAACCACCATTGAACCAACTAACGATTGATAATAATAAATAATATTTCAAACATAAACTAATTGATGTAACTTAACACAACATAATTCGGACATATTGTATTAACTATTAATATTTCAATTTTTTTTTGGGTCAAGCAGCTTAGTGGCTAGACTCACGAAGCAGGATTTCTTGCAGTTATTGCACTACACAGTAACTGATCTGGGCCGTCCGATAAAAAATCAATGGCTAAGATTGTTTTAATAGTAAAACTGTGTATTAAATCAGAACCGTCTGATCTGAAATGGATGGTTGTGGTCTGATACAGCGTGAAACTGCGTGGGATTCCTACAACAGAAAATCCAAGTCCCTAGACTCACACATTTCGAACCCCAGTCACTTCAATAATATCCGTAGTAACTAATCATTTGAGCTATACTTATGGAACTAATATTTCAAATATTAATACGTTATTAATATAATACAATAACTAAAGATCATGAAATCATATAATTAATTCTATATCAATATTTTTTGACACATTCTATATAAATATTTTTAAATAACAGATAATGCAAGATAAATAAATATTCTAAAAATATACTACTAATATGAGAGACTAATCAGTAATTACAGAGAAGGTATAATAACAAAAAGATAAACTTGAAACTTTCTGTATAATATAAAATAAAAAAGAACCCCAAAAAGTTTAATTTAATGGACCCAAAAAAGAAAAAGAAAAAGTGATGGTAGTAAATAATAATTACATAACATGTGGCGTGGTTAAAAAAAGTAAACTAATGAGAAGTTACTATGCTTTTTTTGCTAAAGAGGTTACGTAAATTAAAAAGGTTACCCCCATTTCCTTCATCATTATTACGACACTCACCGCCGTCGTTACCACCACCGTTAACGGCGGCGCCGCCAGTCACACCAACAGCACCATTCTCATCACTTCTACAGCTCAAGTGATGTCTATAACCAATACACATCGGAACATTCAAGTTCAAAACCCTAGCTTTTCCTCCTCCGCCGCCGGGAACCCCCTTACTCCGGCGACTTGCGGTTGTTTCAGTTTTTGACGTTTTCTCTGTGTTTGGAGCTTGTTGTTCTGAGATTTTACAACCACCACGACGAACCTGCCAGACTGGACTGCTCCGACCCACATGAACTCCGGCCCGACCCGGACTACTTGGCCATTTTCTCGACTTTGATTCTCCGGCAGAGTTGCTCCGGGAACATGGTGCACTGTTTACTTTCCGGGTTGTTGGAGCACCGGGAAATAATTTGGGTCGGGTACCCGTATTTCCTGCTGACCTGCTTCGTGAAAATGGCCATATATTGATATTCAATTCTGCAGAATTTGCACCGCTTCCATTCTTTCTCTCTTTTTCTTTCTTCTTCTTCTTTTCTTTCTCTTTCTCTTTTTCTTTTTCTTCTGTGTTGTTTTCTGTGTTTTTTTTCTCACCTTTTCTGAAAATATCTCTCCACCGTTTAGAAGCTGAGAAAGTGGATGATGATGATGATTCTGTTATAGCTGATGAAGATTCGGGTTGAGAATCGGGTTCTGGTTCTGGATCCGGGTCATGAGGTGATGGGTCTGTGTTTTGTGTTTGGGTTGATGGGTCGGATTTATTTGTAGTGGGGAGGAGGTGGAGGGGTTTGAGGACACCGTCGACGAAAAGTTCGTCGGCGGTGTGAAGATTTGGTTGTGGAAAAGATGGGTTGTTTCGGAGCACCCAAAACTCAAATTCGGGTGAATTGCAATTTGTTCTTGTTGGTGATGATGATAAAGTTTGAGGCTTTTGAATTGTATCCATAGAGATTATTGAGATTTTGAAGAGTGAGATAGAGAGAAAGAAAAGGGGAGTTTTTATTGAAGTTATTATGTGAAGGTGGGTGAAAGTGAAGAGAGAAAATGAAAGGGATTGAACAAAGCATTAAATAAAAAGGAGAATGAATAAAAAAGATGAAAGGGATGGTATTGATTTTAAGAGAGGAAGTTGGGTAAGGATTGGGGGTCCATTATGCTCCATGAAGATGGAATAGGAAGGAGAGCATGTGCCTTACAAAATTGGATTATTTGACAAATATACTAATTTGTAATGTTTTATTAGAGAAAAAGGAAAATGGGTTATTTGTTTTTTATAAAGGAAAAATATTGAAAATAAATAATTTAGTAATTTAACAATAAAGTGATTGAGTCAAAATGATTAATAAATGTAATAGAAAAATGATTTGTTTAGTAAAATTATGTTGAACAATTCTTATTCCAATTTTATTTATTTTTATGCTGAACTTCGAATTATCACTCTCCTATTTGATTGATAAATACTGATCTTTGATCAGTGATAATTTAAAAAGGTTCATGTTAACATGTGTCCTAAGGATTAACACGTATTCAATAAATTTAAAAAATAATTTTTTTACTTAAGAATGAAACTAGTGAAAATATAGATTATAAATGCATAAGTTATTTAAAAAATGATTACTTGCCCTAAAAGAGCATATTTTATATTTTTAAGAGGCTAAATACATAAATTATAAAATAGCTTTACTACATTTAATTTTTTAATATGTGCTAAAAAAAAATTGTTGTCATTTTCAATTTAATTATAAGAGTCATGCTAACCGGTATCCCGAGACATGAGTTAAGAAAATAAAATATTGTATTAAAAATATTTTTTACATTTTCAAAGTATTAACTACATATTCTCTCGTTTCAAAATATAAAAAAAAAATGAAAATTAATATATCAAATCTAAATTTGACACTAACTACATATTCATTTTTATTTATATTTCAAGATGAAGAAAGAACTTTTAAATCAACTTTATTATGTCTAATTTCTCTAACTAGTGTCACAAAATTTTAAATAACATTTTTCTATTTACAATAGTGACAAGAGAGTTTATGTATGATGTACTTATAATCAGATCATAATGCAGCTTTATGTGTGGCTTTGTTCACCAATCACATCGTTAAAAACAAAAGATAATGGTGGATATGTGTGGGGTGCACATGCTAGGAGAGTAGTAATAGTATCATCCTGCTTGTATTTTTGAATTAATGAATTAATTACGATTAGGTACTGTACTTCAAATTTAAAAGTTACTTGTACGTGCAATACAATATTCAAAAGCTGTAACAAAATTCTGGACTTGCATCAGACAAAAGTTAATTAGAATCAGAATGAATGAATACTAAATTACTTAATAATAATGTATTAATAAATTGATAAACTAGGTACTCAATTAATAGTTTAACATGTTTGTGAACAAATTCTATTTTAACAAGTGAAATTGCTGAAATTGTGAGATAAAATATTTTTTTAACAAGCAAAAATTAATTATATTAA
The DNA here is from genome assembly GCA_030408175.1 of Trifolium repens. Taxonomy (NCBI): domain Eukaryota; kingdom Viridiplantae; phylum Streptophyta; class Magnoliopsida; order Fabales; family Fabaceae; genus Trifolium; species Trifolium repens. Next base: position 8,490,561 of record CP125839.1, read on the forward strand.
AAATAACTAGTTCTGATCGGTATAAGATGTGTCAAACAGACTAGCAAGCGTCTACAACAGTCAAATTGTCAGTCAGTCAATTTCCAAACAAACAAAAAAGTTCGACCACCACACATAGAAATTTAAACCAAGATTCATATTACAAGATTTCATCCACCAAAGAGAGTGAACTTTAACTTTCTCTAGCATTTGGAGGACCGTCGATTCCTTGGCTTTAAAAATTCTGCTATTGCGTTCATGCCATACCACGCAAATGCTACATAACCAAAGTAACTGCAAGAAGGAGCAACGAGCTTGAGAGCCCCCATCAAAGAAGAAAACTGCACAAAATGATCATGAATCGATAACAGATCAGCCGAAAAAATACCAACCCAAGACCGAATCAGGCCCCACATAGGAGCAAAAACAGGGCAGAAAAGAAACATATGTTGTGTTGTCTCCACATCGCGCATCCAGTCACACAGAAGTGCGCACTAGGCGCAATAATGTGACGCCTCACCAAATGTTGCGAAGCAACCACCAAACCAACACAGATGCCTTTGCGGGTATCTGTTTATGCCAAATTAAAGTTGGTGTCGCCACCTCATCCAGAACCTCCGTACAAGTAAGCAAAGTGTACGCGCGCCCCGAACTGTATAGGCACCACCCGGATCATGCCTCCACAACCACTGATCGGCGACATTAGACTGCAAAACAAGATCAAAAAGCAAGTTCCTACACTCCCCTAATAAATAAAATATTATGACTGAAGTTTAAAGTTCGATTCTTTTATTTATGTGCGTTAATACTTGTTATTTTATCTATTTAAAAAAAAATTAATACGTTCTCTTGTCAAAAAATAATAATTTAATATTCTTTGTAGACAAGATTAATTTATAATTTAAATACTCTGTATATTATACTTTATTTTTTAAGTCATGAAAATATTTTATATACCTGGCATACTATAGTGTATGATATTGATATTGTATAAGAGAAAGTCTTGGTTGGGCACAACCTCAACACATCATATTTAGGCACACATTCATAAATAAATAAAATTAAAAGAAAAATAAAATAATCACATCAATCAACATCACTTTAATTATTTTTTCTTTAATTTTTTACATATATTGTGAGTGTGCCTAAGAGGAAATCATTTGGGTTTGTGCCCATATTAGAATTTCCCATTGTATAAATGTATGGTATAGAATCATGGTAACGCTGACCCTAGCAAAAACGTCAATGACTACTCCAACAACATCACCGTCTTCTTAGGTTGCCACTACAAATATATTAATTCAGTGTGAACTCAGAAAATTTGAAGTTGACACATATAATTGCCTAGACCTAGGATTGGTCATTGGTGTGTGCTCTCATCAACAATTAAGTAATTTTTTTTTTTGGACAATCATTCAAGGATAAATAACAAATAATTATTATTTTCTTCTTAATATGGTAAATGATTAAATTTAATTTATTTTAAAAAATTATTTACATTAGTGAAAAATTAAAAGGTATTACAAATGGAGGAGATTTCTCACAAAAAGAAGAAGTACAGATAGAGTATTTAATTTGTTTATATTTTTTTTTTTACAAAATTTATTTATATTAAAAGTTACTATTCACCTTTTTATAATAATTTTTTTATGAAATAAATGAATTTCATCTATACAATTCTTTATCTATTTTAATTATTGAGTGAAGAACTTGTAAAAAAAATATTGAGCGAAGATAAAACTAAAGTATAATCATTAATTAATGTTTTTATAAAATTTTAAGATAAAAAAAAATTGATTGAAGAACCAAATATTTTATGAATGAGTATAATTGAAAAAAATGATTTGATCGATTGAAATAAAATACAATGATATTTTTTATTTTCACTTTAATTCTATCATATTAAATAAAGCAAGAGTAATAAACACATTGTTCCCTCTTCTATTTATCATGTACTAGATAATATTTTAAATTTACTCAATTTTTTTTACCTTATTTAGATTTTCACATTGTTTGTCGCCCATATACTATATAATCATGCAAGTCATTGAAGTAGTTTTGAAATACTATTTAATATTATTACCAACAATGAATTGATCCAAGTGATAAGGGTTTTGGTCCCCTTAAATATGTGGTTGGGGTTCGATTTCTGGCTCATGTGTATGGAGAAAATTCGGTTGGGAGGAGAGAACCCACCTTATGTGCCCCACAGGTTTTGCGACGGAGATTAGTCCTCGCTAACGGCGGTGGAAACTTCGTACCAATATCATGGTAAAAAAAATTTATTATGTTAAATGCTAGCCTATGAAAATGTCGTTTTTTTTGTTGTTGTACTTGAAAATATTGTTGTAGTATGTTCGAATTACTATTTTCAATTATAGTTATTACTTAAGTTTAGGTATCCGACACAATATGAGGTTAAGGTTTTAAAATAGTTAAATTTTCTTATTTATTTCTATTCATAATTTCTGTTTAGCACGAAATGATCATTTAACCATAGCTTTTCAGTAACAAAAAAAAACCATAGCTTTTCAAAACAACTTTAACCAACTTGAAGAGAAATTTTTACCTATATAATCACTTAAACACTACTACTTCTCCAATATAAACAAACAATCATTTTAATTTCTCACATCTCTATTTTTCTTTTATCATTTAAACTTGTCAAGAAAAAATATACACTACATTATGGTATCACAGGGTACCAATTTCGTCATATGGCGTTTTGTTTTGGCCATTATGATTGTAATCTTTTTCACTCCAAAACATAGTTCTGCCAAACAATGCAAGTTAATGGGTTTGAAAATGAATGTGATTGATAACAATTAGCGACTTGCTCCGTAGGCTATGTTGGAAAGATGATAAACAACATCGGTAATGACCTTATACATTATCAAGTTACTGATCCAAATGATGATCCTATAACCCCCAAACCTGGTATGTTAAGATATGGAACTTCTGTAATTCAAGGTAAAGTGTGGATCACATTTCAAAAGGATATGAACATTAAACTCATGAAAACCCTACTCATTAGTAGTTTCACTACCATTGATGGTCGCGGCGTCAATGTCCACATTGCTAATAATGCATGTTTGATGATATTCAAGGTAATCACCAAATACTAAGAAATAACTAGGAAATATTAAATTTACAATAGAAATTAGTGATCTCCAAAATAAAATCTCCCTCTAATTTTTTTTAACAAAATTTTGAGAGAAAAATTCCATTTTTCCTCTTATAAGTTTCCCTTTCTAACATCAGTTTTTCTAGTATGAATGTTATTTCACGCATTACTAACAATTTTGTATTATTTTCTAGGCCACCAACATAATCATTCATAGCATTCGAATTCATCATTGCAAAGCTCAAGCACCAGGAATGGTGATGGGGCCCAATGGAAAGCTAATTCATCTGGGTTCGGTAGATGGAGATGCAATTAGATTGGTCACGGCTTCAAAAATTTGGATTGATCATAATACACTTTATGAATGTGAAGATGGTCTTCTTGATGTCACAAGAGGTTCTACTGATATTACTATATCCAATAATTGGTTTAGAGAACAAGATAAAGTTATGCTTCTTGGGCATGATGATGGGTATCTGAGAGACCAAAACATGAAAGTTACCGTTGTGTACAATCATTTTGGACCTAACTGCAACCAACGGATGCCTAGGTAATTAAATACTTGGTTAAGCTATTTTTTTGTTACAAGAACTTGATTTTGAAGTTAAAATATATAAATGCAAATTTATTTGACAATATTTATTTTTTATTGGTAAAAAATATTGCAGGATTCGCCATGGATATGCACATGTAGCCAACAATCTTTACTTAGGGTGGATGCAGTATGCCATCGGTGGAAGTATGGGACCTAGTCTCAAAAGTGAGGCTAATCTCTTCATAGCACCAAAAGTTGGGAGTAAAGAGGTATATAATTTAATTTAACAAATCATTTTCAACTAATTACCGACTAATAGAATGCATTTACCCAATTAATATTAGATCACATGACTAGGTAAATGTATTTGTGTATAAATGAAATGATTTCACTTTTACTAGATGTGTATAAATAAAATGATTTATAATGAACGAAGATGTTTTGCTAATTTTATAATGTGTGTAGGTCACCTGGAGAAAAAGTGGTAATACAAGTGGAGACAAATGGGAATTTCATTCTGTAAGGGACGCATTTGAAAATGGAGCCTCCTTTGCAGTAACAAAAGGAGGACGGGTGCCAAAACCAAATTATAGTAAAGAACAAAGCTTTAAAGTTGCTGATGTTAAATCTGTTAGATCATTGACAAGATCATCTGGCGTATTTCAATGCAGTAGAACATTTATATGTTGAACAAAGAAACACTTATGCATTGTCATAATACATGAGATTTATGTAGTTTGTTACATATTGTATTTTCTCTTCTTTTCGTATGGCTTTACTGTATTTATTTTTGTTCGATCTTTGAGCACACGATTCAATGAAAGTTCTATCTTTCATATAAAAGATGAATAATTTCTTCTTTTTATGATGTTAGATTCAGACTTTTCTCATTATAAGAGTTGAGATATCCTTTACACCCTTCTAATTTGAGATAAAACATGGGATGTAGATTCCCTGCTGTAGATTTAACACGCATTTTCACGCTGTAATTAATCCTAACCATTAATTTTTTATCGGACAGCCAAATTTAAATCTCCACATTCTACGGTAAAAATAATCTCATCCACTAGTTATTAATCGGGCGGCTAAGATCTGTTATAGCGGCCTGCTCTAACGGCACCTAATCTGTTTTCTAAAACATATCATACTAATAGAATACATTTGTACTCAATGGTCACCTAAACCTATCAAAAGCACTTATGGCATCCGATACACAAGCCACATACACCTATTGACCATCTCCTTGTCACCAAAATAAAGTTGTGTATAGCTTAAACTAATTGAACTTTTAATCGACGTATCATTGAAAATGTCTATTTAAAAAAATGATTTTCCTCTTTATCATCTTTGAATTTAGTAGATTACGAGAAAACTCTAGTCTCACATAATATAGGCTTTGAATATTCACCATACTAACAATTTCTTTCTAATTCATTTCAAATTGTAATTTGTAACATTACTTTCCCATCTTAACACACTATATGTGACTCCAATGTTTTGTCATGGTCGAACTACTACAAAAACTTGTCATATTTCTAATTACACCTCCATATATAAGCCATCACCCCTTTACACAATTGATACGTGGAAGTTACTCCTTCACATTAATATAAGGTTAAAATTCCTCCAAGTATATAATCAAAGGAAAAGATTTTGATATGCATACAACTTTGTGGGTAATTTGGATTTTGGAGAGCTTGTAATGATGCGATTTTTTCAGATAAGCCACAAGATGTAGTTCTAGAGGCGGTCAACAACATCAAGAACCTTTCATGACAATGGTTTTTAGGGAAAACTTCTTGTTCATCCCGTTTATTTTATGAATGTTTAAATTGATTGTATTTTGAAATAGGGGTATGTTATACTACTTGACGAGGACCTCAGAGCATGAAGATAGTTCATATTTTAAAAATTTAAAATAAATTTTGTTTTATTTTATTAAGTTTGTAATAATTGTAAGTTTTGTTTTAATTTAAATTGTTATTGTTTTAGTTATTTTAGAATTGAGTAGACCTCATCTTTACAAACTCAACTTATAAGTTAGATCTAATATTCAATTCTAATACGATATCATAGTCTCTCCACAATCTGCTAGACCACCTGATATTAGGTTTCCACTATCAGGTTACCCACCGTTTATATCTATTATCCACGCACCAAATTCAATAGTGTTGTGCGTGAGAGAGTGTGTTGAAAAGTCTCACGTCGGTTGCGAGATAGATTGAACGTGTGTTTATAAGTGAGGGCAATTCTCACTTTACAAGCCGATTTTTATATCTTTGATACTGATTCTCTGACCGCTTTCCAAATCTGCTGAGATTTGTAGGACTCCTTTTGAGTTTCTGTTGGTTTTCAAATCTGTTGAGATTTGCAGGTCTCTGTATTTGGTTGACCTCTATCACGCTGGTGTCGACTGTTCAGACTCACTGCTTAGGTTCTCGTTGTACCGATATGGTGATGGTGGTTGGGTTGTTGCAATTCATGAATAGTGTTTCCCTCCGTCAATTCTTTGTCGTTGCTTACTTTTCCGAAGTCTTTGCCGTCACTCATGCATATAGATGGCAAATGTAGACTTTTTGTTTATACCAGAAGCTTTTGGCGGTCTCCACCGAGCTGGATGTTTTGGTGGGTTGCAGTTTGCTCATATCTATGTGGAGTATGTTTGTTGTCGGCATTGTTGTTTGGAAGGGACGAGTTTGGCAAGGGCGTTTTTTGTGGGAGATGTTTTTATGCTGCTTCACTTTAGTTTTCATTGTTTCTTTCTAGATTAGGTGTTAGTGACTCAATGTAAGGGGTGAATTCAGGTGGTTGTTTTTTTTGTAATTTTGACTGGTTAAGGTGTTTTTATCACCTTTCATTGTACGTTTTCCGATGATCCCTTATACTTCTTGTTAAGGGGATTTATCTTTTAATAAAATTTTGCCGATTCAAAAAAAAAAAAACCGATTTTATATGGTTGAGTTGGACCAAATATTAAATTCTAAAAAGTTTTAGTTTTATTTTAATTAAATGATATAAGTCCAATATGGGTTTAAAGAATTAGTCTTATAATCCATTTTAGGAATATGTGGTCTTTCTTTAAATTCTATTGTAAAACTCTCATTTGAGACAACTTTGAAATGAAATAGAAATATTTCTCAATAAGATTTTGAGTGGGGTAAGTCTCCTCTTTGAATTTTTAAAATAGAACTTATTTAAATCTTATCAATGACTTCCTCATCACTATCGCATTTTCTCTTAATTTATCGATCTTCATGATTGTCATGTCATTCTTCTACCATCCTCCTAGCTTAGAAATGGAGTGAGGCATAGTTCATCAATAAACAATGGATCATATTACCGTACAATGAAAAAGTTTGAAAATGAGGCCACACAGGATTTGTGATATGTTTGACTTTCGCCTCTATTATTACACATAATAATGCTCTGCTCAAAAGCTTCATTTCCATTTTTGGCTTGATGCTCTTTTTAAGTCCCTCATCATCATACCACCTTTTAAAGATTTCTTAATTACATATTAATCATCAACAACAACTAGCTAATTAAATTCCCCTTCTCCATACAAGGAAAATAATTTCAGTACCATATGCCTTTGAAGATCCCTTTTCCAAATCTTATAGTACAATTTCTTTTTATATACTTGGGTTTGATTCACAACATATGCATATTTATGTTATTTATATCCAGTAAATAAATGTTATCTACAAGGTTTCTTCATAACTTTTTTTTCTTCTAAAGAATATTACATTTTCCACGGTAAAATATAAATTCAACCAAAAGAAAGTGAATACATAAATAAATTTTATTATATTTATTGATCTTACTTGATCAGAATGGCTGTGACCGCTGAAACGCTTCTTCAGTACAGTTGTAGTGAAGTGGGGTATACTTGCAAGATACTCTGACGCTCAAGTAAGTGTTTACGTGAAGTAAGAGGTTAGTAAGAAAATAAAATATATAATCTTGTGTCCTCGGTTCTTGTTCAATCGCCACAAAAGCTAATATTTATGTAATGGCCGACATCAAAATAATTAATATTTACTGTCAATCATAATTTTTAGCAGTTATTTTGATAATCATTGATGCCGAACACACACAATTGGGTTGAGCTCGACGTCTAAGTGGACCGAGCCAAATTGAGCTTAAATCCTGTCGAGAAAATTGATATTTTAACTAATTATAACAATGTTAAATATGGAGATTGATTCTAATATCTTATTGGTCTCTCATATTTTATATTCTCTATCATATGAAGATTTGGAAATAAAATAAAATATAATATAATGGTTCTATGTCATCAAATGAAGACCGAACAGTTCATATTACAATATATATTTCAATGCATACAATTCAATCTTCGTATAATAATTGACATATCATAACTTGCATGATTTCATTATCAAAAAATAGACATAATTATTTGAAAATTTCATAATCAAATAAAGTGATATTTAAAAATCATGCATTATAAAAGTTGAAAGGAAACCAACAATTTCTTTACTGTTGTGATTGAAGGTGAGAGAACACAAGAGCCCAAGGGTAAATGGGCTGAACCTGAAGCCCATTTTAACCTCAAGTGACAGGGCCCGAGCTAGTTGACAATGAAGGTTGTTGGAGTAATTTGAGAATAGAGAACGAAAATGAATTGAATGGAAAAATTAGAGAAAAATGAAAGTTATTATTCATCCACTAGGGGCAAAGGTATTTATATACAAAAGGAAGCTTGCTTCACTACCAAGCAATTGTAACTAACTACCTAGGATGAAATAAAAAAAAATCTAACTAACTAACTAACTAACTAACAGAGTCTGAGCGTTCAGAACCTGCGTTGTTCAGAACCTGCGTGATCAGAGCCTGAGTGATCAGACTCTGAGTGTTCAGAACCTGAGAACATGAGCTTCTCAGCTTCTGAACCTTTTGACTCTTTAGAGCTTATGAGCCTAGAGCTCAGCTTCTGACTTCCTTTTGAGCTTCTGAAGCTCAGCTTCTGAAAACCTGAGAACTTGGATTACAAACATCACACCTCCTAATTCATGTTCTCCAACGATCCCATTCCTATCAGTTTCTTCAAAGCATCAAACCTAGCCTTAGCCATAGGTTTAGTTAGAATATCTGCAAGTTGAATCTCAGTGTTGCAATATTCCAACCCAAGCTTCTCGTTGTTCACTTGATCTCTCAAAAAGTGAAACCTTCTTTCAATATGATTGCTCCTGCCATGACTCACAGGATTGTTAGCCAAGTCGATTGCTGACTTGTTGTCCACAAGCACCTTCATCTTTGTTACTTCAACTGCCTTCAATTCTGATAGTAACATCTCAATCCAATTTGCTTGACATGCTGCAAATGAAGCTGCAACATTCTCAGCTTCACATGATGATAATGCAACTATTCCTTGTTTCTTAGAACACCAAGAAATTGGTGCATTGCCAATCATGAACAAGTAACCTACAATGCTCTTTCTATCATCTTGATCTCCTCCCCAATCTGAATCCGAGTAGCCATAAGCCTCTAACTTTTTACTATTGTTCCTTTGGTTTGGAATCAAAATGCCATGATCATTAGTACCCTTTACATATCTGAGCACTCTCTTTGCAGCAGTCAAGTGACACATCCTTGGTTGATCCATAAATCTGCTTAGCAGACCAACACTATGACATAAGTCAATTCTAGTGTTGCACAAGTACCTCAATGAACCTATAATCTGCTTGTACAAGGTTGAATCAACCAACTCATCATCAGTATTCTTGCTCAGCTTCACACCAGTTTCCATAGGAGTAATTGCTGGGTTGCAATTGCTCATATGAAACCTCTTCAATATGTCTGCAACATATTTCTTCTGATGCAAGAAACAGCCTCTGCTTGTCTTAGCAAACTCCATGCCAAGAAAATATGATAGCTCACCTAAGTCAGTCATCTCAAACTCCTTCATTATGTCTGTTTTGAACTTCTCTAACACAGCTTTGTTTGATCCAGTGATCAACAAGTCATCAACATACAGATATAGTATTATCATTTCTTCATGATTTGAACCCTTCACATATACTCCATGTTCTGTTGTGCATCTAGTGAATTTCAAATCAATTAGAAAGCTATCAATTCTCTTATTCCAAGCTCTTGGAGCTTGTTTCAATCCATAGAGGGCTTTCTTCAGTTTGAACACTTTGTTCTCTTGACCTTTAATCTCAAAACCTGGTGGCTGCTTCACATAAACTTCTTCATCTAGAGGTCCATTTAAGAAGGCAGATTTCACATCTAGCTGATGCATAGACCAACTCTTGTAAGTGGCTATTGCAACAACTAATCTAATGGTCTCTATCCTGGCCACAGGTGCAAACACTTCATTAAAGTCAAGTCCATGCTTCTGTAGAAAACCCTTTGCTACTAACCTTGCCTTATACTTAGCAATCTCACCATTGGGTTTCATCTTCAACTTGAAGACCCATTTCACATCAATTGGCCTCTTGTTGACTGTTTTGTGCATTAACTCCCAAGTGTTGTTCTTCTCAATAGACTTTAACTCTTCTTTCATGGCTGCCTTCCATTTAGAGTCATTTAAAGCTTGTTCTAGGGTAACTGGCTCCAACTCAGCTATCATAGCTTCATTGATCAGTTCACCATCTTCTGTTATTGCTTGATCAGGGAACAACTCATATTCATTCAACCTAACTGACTGCACTCTTTCTCTTGTTGATCTTCTCAACTGTTGATTAGGTTGATCATTAGGCATATGAGTGTCATTACCAGCTGCATCATCTTCTGGTTCATCATCTATTTCTTCAAGCACAAGCTTTCTATTGAGCATTGAACTAGTGTCCTCAGCACTAGTACTTCCAATCCAGTCCCAACCCTTTGATTCATCAAACTTAATGTCTCTGCTTATCACAACTTTATTCTCTTTTGGAGCATAGAGCTTGTAAGCACCAGTGGGGTGATATCCCAATAGGATCATTTGTTGACTTCTATCATCAAGTTTTCTTCTTACTTGATCAGGAACATCTCTAAAACAAAGTGAGCCAAAGATTCTGAAATGACTTACACTTGGTTTAAGACCTGTCCAAGCTTCATAGGGAGTTTTGTTCTTCAGCTTCTTGGCTGGACTTCTATTGATTATATGTACTGCTGTTGAGGTTGCTTCTCCCCAGAATTTATGAGGCATGTTCTTTCCCTTTAACATGCTTCTGGCCATGTTCATTATACTCCTATTCTTCCTCTCAGCAACTCCATTGTGTTGAGGAGTGTAAGGAGCAGTGACTTCATGCACTATACCTTCATCTTCACAGAATTTTGCAAATTCTAGTGAAGTGTATTCACCACCTCCATCTGTTCTCAATTTCTGGACACTACAGCCACTTTGCTTCTCAACTAGTGCCTTAAATTTCTTGAACTTAGTGAATACTTCACTCTTCTTTTCAATAAGATAGAGCCACACATGTCTGGTATAGTCATCTATGAAAGTTAAGAAATAGCTATTACCTCCAATGGACTTTACTTCAAAAGGTCCACACACATCTGAGTACACCATTTCTAACTTCTGAGTTGATCTCATGGGCAATTCATTCTTGAATGAATTTCTAGTTTGCTTGGCTGCACAACACTCTTCACACACTGTACTTGGTGTTCTTATCAGAGGCAAGCCATGCACCATCTCTTTTGACTTCAACAAGCTCAAACTTTTGAAGTTCAAATGCCCAAATCTATGATGCCACATCCAATCTCCTTCAGAGTTTGTAATTGAAGCGAGGCAGTGATGATCAATTACATTGATTTCAATTTTGAAAGTCCTATTGTTCGACAGTGGAGCTTTCAAAATTAATCTACTCTTAGCATCATAAATTCTCAACTCTCTATTGGCCAACTTCATTGTATTACCTTTCTCAAGTAATTGACCTAAGCTTATCAAGTTACTTGCCATAGAAGGAACATACAATACCTCATTGATGGTTGATTCTTGACCATCTTTTCTCTTCACAAGAACAGTTCCCATGCCAGCACTGGTAATCTGACTGTTATCTGCAAACTTGATGTTTCTCTTCACTGAATAATCAAGCTTCAAGAACCACTTCTTATTACCAGTCATATGATTGCTACACCTTGTATCAAGATACCACAAATCTGACTTGTCTGCTTCTGAATTTGTGATTGCCATCAGAAGTGAATCATCAGAATCACTACCACCTCCATTGGCATATTGGGCTTCATCTTTGTCTTCTCTGGCCACCTGATAAGTGCCAAAAAGTAGCTAAAATTACATATATATTTTAAGCACTTATTAACTATTTTGTAAAATATTCTTTAGTTTTTCCTCACTTAAATGTACATATTTGTTTAAGTCATTTCTTTCAATTAAGTTTCCCTAAATCTCAACATCTGTGCAGAAATTTGAAGAAAAATTGAAGTTAACTCGCCAGGGCGAGCTCAGAGCGAGTGCAGGGCGAGTAGAGGCAGAGAGCATCAAATTGGATAACTGATACACTCGCCAGAGCGAGTAGCAACTCGCCAGGGCGAGTAACAACTCGCCAGGGCGAGTGAAGGCGGTTCAAAACTCACTTATGACGTGGCAGAAACCCTCTGGTGAAGAAAGGTCAACTCGCCAGAGCGAGTTGGAGCTCGCTCAGCGAGTTCTAATTTTCAGAAACTCTATAAATGGAGCTTTCTGTCATTTTTCTTGGATATAACTTGTAATAGAGAATCAGAAGCAGAGGGAAACTCTTGGAGACAGATTCAAGGGGATTTTAAGGTGGATTCACTACAATAGTTGAGAAATCATCATTGATAAGTTTGTTCATCTCTTTTATCCTTAATCTTTGTAAAGCTACCATGAAAATGAGTAGCTAATCTCTCTTTGTTGGGATTAGGTGTAATTAACCTATGAGTATGTATCTAATTTGATCATGGTATTATATATGGTTTTAGTTTATTTATCAATTTTGATGTTGTTCTTGAATTGTATGCTTTAATTCTAGGTTTTGAAATGGTATAGACGTATGCTTTTTTTGAATCCGAGACCTAGAACAATCATCTATTAAACTCTAAACTCTAGACATAGATTTAGATTTAATATTCACTCTAAATATCAAGTTTTAAAACTATTGTGTTGATTAAATTGTCCGAGACATCGGAGTTTGAGCAATACGATATAGCCGGTATATTGATCAATCACTCGAGACATCGAGGGTTAATGAATATAGCGGGATTCTCGTCGTGCTCTGGAAACGGACACGTACGTGAGTGATATGTGATAGAATTGATTGATAGCTAGAACCTGTGTAACTGATTCGAATGATACATGCGATTGGGTCGGTGAAATCTAATCCCAGCAAACTTATCTCTCTGTAATTGAAATCATTTCTTTACCATCATTATATCTTCCTACTTTTCCATAAACAAACATCTTTTAATCTCTTTACTTAAAATTATATTAATTGTTGAACGGCATCGATATCGCACCAGTCCCTGTGGAGACGATAAATCTATACTTACTTCTGAACATCAACAAAATGGCGCCGTTGCCGGGGACTGGCGTTTAGATATTGGAGCATCGCAACAATTTATATTCTTTTAAGTATTTGTATAATTTTGCTTGTACTAACCCTGTTTTGCTAGTCAGAGAATTTTTCTTGTTAGTTCAATCCTTTTTCAGATTCACCATCACAAACAAAACCATGACTGATCGTGGTTATAACAACTTCTATACTCCGGATGAGTATGAATCGTATCAACAGTGTCCGCTTGATAATTATTGGCAAACTCCAGAGGCTAGATTGGAGGAGACCATGATTAAATTCATGGAAATGCAGCAGCAAATAAGCCAAATGCAACAGATGCAAGACCAGCAACAACAATATATGAAAAACAGTCTTGCACGGAGCAAAAATATGGAAATTCAGCTCAAGCAAATAGCTGAAAACCAAATAAAGGAAATTCAAACCAACACTCAAACCACTCATGAAGAGAGAGATGATACTCTAACAAAGAATGAAGAATGTGGACAGAGTGTTGAAGAATGTGTTGAAACACATGAGGAAGAAACACTGTTCAAAGGATGTGGTGTAAAGAAAATAGCCGAGGAACCAAAGACACCACGCGAAATAGAACTTCCTCAAGAATTGCCAAATACTGAAGAGGTCAACACTGTTGATAATCAAGAAGTGATGATGGATGCAGAGGTAATTGAAGGATTACTTCACAAGGAAATATCATGTGAGCAAAAGAAGGAGATAAAGAACAAGGCGGCGATTGATCGGGTCATAGATGAAATTTGTGCCTTGTTCAACAAGAAAGAATTAAGGAGGACATGGACTCCACATAATCTCTACTTCAAGTTCATGGAGTTCCTCCCAAATCAAAGGAAAAAGACGGATGATGTGCTTTCCGTCTCATTTTGGCCACCCTAACCAAAAAGGCGTCCAGCTAGTGACGTAAAAGAAGCGCTTGTTGGGAGGCAACCCAATTTTCTTTCCTTTTCTTTTATTTAAAGCATTTTTAATTACTTATATGTTATAATAGTTTTTGAACATGTTTAGCCTCTTATAAACAAGTCCTTGAACTGGTAATGTGCATATGAAATGAAATGTCTAGGTTTGTGATCAATCAAAAGCAAATGCATGATTAGAATGATTTTCTTTCAATTTCTATAGTTTGAGATCAACCTTTTGTGATTATCTTTGAATGATAGGATGAATTTGAACTAAGTAGCTTGATTCAATTTGATTTCATTTATTCCTTCTTAACATGATTGATTGATTGTGAATCACGTAGACCAGCCGGGTGAGATTGTGTGAACCTTCCACTGTTTATATATTTGAGAGCCAGCAATTGTGTTTAACTCTGTTGATTTTAACTGAATCTTGCTATTACTTGATGTGTTTGAAGTCATGGAAATGATCAAGGCCATGTTTCTATTTGAGTGCAACTACTTAAGCCTAAAATAACCTACCTTGTGAGAGTGTGATCCTTTGCTACCCCCCTTGAGCCAAAATTTTGAAAATTTGTTTGTTTGAACCCTTGAACCACAATAAAGAAAAACAATGACTTGACCCTTGTCTTAGGATGATCGAGCATGGAGTTTATGTAGGGTAGAAAACAAGTTGGGGAGAAAGAGGTTATTTGATCAAATTGAGAAAAGTAACAAGTAGTTGAAAATGGTGATTGAAAAAGAAAAAGAAAAATATTGAAAGTCATTTGACACACAATTGAAAATCAAAGAAAAATAAATGAATGTAAATTGTGTCAAAACAAAAGAATCACCAAGAGTAAAAAAAAATGGGGAAAGTGAAAGAGGTGAATAGCTTATGTAATTAAGATACTCAAAGTGTTGATTGATTGCAAAGCTTGAATAAATTATGCATTACTGATGTTTGAGCCATGTTTTTCAAAGTTTATTTTGGACTTTTGTTTGAGGACAAACAAAGTTTTAAGTTGGGGAGAGTTGATAAGTGCCAAAAAGTAGCTAAAATTACATATATATTTTAAGCACTTATTAACTATTTTGTAAAATATTCTTTAGTTTTTCCTCACTTAAATGTACATATTTGTTTAAGTCATTTCTTTCAATTAAGTTTCCCTAAATCTCAACATCTGTGCAGAAATTTGAAGAAAAATTGAAGTTAACTCGCCAGGGCGAGCTCAGAGCGAGTGCAGGGCGAGTAGAGGCAGAGAGCATCAAATTGGATAACTGATACACTCGCCAGGGCGAGTAACAACTCGCCAGGGCGAGTAACAACTCGCCAGGGCGAGTGAAGGCGGTTCAAAACTCACTTATGACGTGGCAGAAACCCTCTGGTGAAGAAAGGTCAACTCGCCAGAGCGAGTTGGAGCTCGCTCAGCGAGTTCTAATTTTCAGAAACTCTATAAATAGAGCTTTCTGTCATTTTTCTTGGATATAACTTGTAATAGAGAATCAGAAGCAGAGGGAAACTCTAGGAGACAGATTCAAGGGGATTTGAAGGTGGATTCACTACAATAGTTGAGAAATCATCATTGATAAGTTTGTTCATCTCTTTTATCCTTAATCTTTGTAAAGCTACCATGAAAATGAGTAGCTAATCTCTCTTTGTTGGGATTAGGTGTAATTAACCTATGAGTATGTATCTAATTTGATCATGGTATTATATATGGTTTTAGTTTATTTATCAATTTTGATGTTGTTCTTGAATTGTATGCTTTAATTCTAGGTTTTGAAATGGTATAGACGTATGCTTTTTTTGAATCCGAGACCTAGAACAATCATCTATTAAACTCTAAACTCTAGACATAGATTTAGATTTAATATTCACTCTAAATATCAAGTTTTAAAACTATTGTGTTGATTAAATTGTCCGAGACATCGGAGTTTGAGCAATACGATATAGCCGGTATATTGATCGATCACTCGAGACATCGAGGGTTAATGAATATAGCGGGATTCTCGTCGTGCTCTGGAAACGGACACGTACGTGAGTGATATGTGATAGAATTGATTGATAGCTAGAACCTGTGTAACTGATTCGAATGATACATGCGATTGGGTCGGTGAAATCTAATCCCAGCAAACTTATCTCTCTGTAATTGAAATCATTTCTTTACCATCATTATATCTTCCTACTTTTCCATAAACAAACATCTTTTAATCTCTTTACTTAAAATTATATTAATTGTTGAACGGCATCGATATCGCACTAGTCCCTGTGGAGACGATAAATCTATACTTACTTCTGAACATCAACACCACCTTCTTAGAACGACATTCTCTTGCATAATGCCCAAATTTCTGACAGTTGTAGCATTGAATTTCTTTCTTATCAATCTTCTTCTTGGAACTCTTCTTGTTCTGATTTGCATCTTTAGTGGAATCTACATTCTGATTCTTTGAATTCTTGGTTGAATTCTCTGAATCCTCTTTCCTTTTCTTCCACTTATCTTTCCCTTTCTTGTTCTGAGTCTTGGCCTGTAATGCCTGTTCCACTGCCTTGTTTGAACTCCTCTGCTTAACCCTTAGCTCATGAGCTTCTAAGGATGCTTGCAGCTCTTCAATCTTCATAGTTGCCAAATCCTTTGATTCTTCAATAGCAACCACTATGTGGTCGAATTTCTCAGTCAAGGTCCTCAAGATTTTCTCAATCTTGGACCTATCAGTCATGGTTTCACCACAAGACTTCATCAAATTTGTCAAGGCCAACATTCTCGCCAAATACTCAGAGATCTTTTCTTGTTCATTCATCTGCATCATCTCGTATTGCCTTCTCAAAGCTTGCAGCTTGATACCCTTCAATTTCTCATCACCACCATAGATTTTCTTCAATGTATCCCAAGCTCCCTTTGAGGTTTCTTCTTCTATTATCTTCTCAAAGATATTAGAATCCACGCATTGATGAATGATGAACAAGCCTTTAGCATCTTTCTTTTTCAATTCTTTGTGTTGTGTTCTTGCTGCATCATCAGCATTTGCAGCCAATTCTTCTACTCCATCAGTTAAAATTTCAAGAACATCTTGAAATCTGAAAATCACTTTCATTTGTGCACACCAACGATCATAGTTATCACCTTTGAAAACTGGAAGATTTGCTGGAAATTGCGAGGAGGTTGTACTATTGTTCGTCATGATTCTTGATCAAGAAATCAAGCAAAACGATGAATACGAACCGGGCTCTGTTATACCAATTTGTTGGAGTAATTTGAGAATAGAGAACGAAAATGAATTGAATAGAAAGATTAGAGAAAAATGAAAGTTATTATTCATCCACTAGGGGCAAAGGTATTTATATACAAAAGGAGGCTTGCTTCACTACCAAGCAATTGTAACTAACTACCTAGGATGAAATCAAAAAAAATCTAACTAACTAACTAACAGAGTCTCAGCGTTCAGAACCTGCGTTGTTCAGAACCTGCGTGATCAGAGCCTGAGTGATCAGACTCTGAGTGTTCAGAACCGGAGAACATGAGCTTCTCAGCTTCTGAACCTTTTGACTCTTTAGAGCTTCTGAGCCTAGAACTCAGCTTCTGACTTCCTTTTGAGCTTCTGAAAACCTGAAAACTTGGATTACAAACATCGGGCCCCAATGAAAGGACACTACGTACAAATAGATATAGGCTTGTCTTGGCTTGTTCCTTGTGGGGGACCTTAAAGCTTTAAAATTGGAACACCCCAAAATAAAATGAACGGGGTTGAGAATTTTAATGGCTTTTGTTTGAAGGGAAAATGATATGTACATGTGAATCCAAAAAAGAACATTATGTCATCAATGAATATATGGTCCCATTTTAAATACAGCCTATTATCTATTTTATATTTTTGTGATCATTACCATTTGATTGTAGTTCCAAAGTCATAATTGATATTACTAGCTAAGTTAATTAGCTATTGCTAAAATTTAACTAATGAGTCCACACATGATCGACAAATTATTGTTGCCCTTTTTTACAATTTTCCAAAAAATATATTATCATATTTTATCACCATTCATTGAAGTGTGGCCTAGGTGACTTGTTTTTTTTTTTTTAAATTATATTTTGAATATGTAGTGATTTAGTTGGAGATAAGAAGTTGGTCCATTTGTTAAGTTGATTCGTACATCATGTAGGAGTATGAGTTCAACTTTTATGGTTGGTGTGAATATTTGGTATGAGTGGTGTAAAACAGATCAAATCTATTCAAATTGACCTGTTTAATCTGTTATTTTAAATAGATTGAGTAGAAGTTTATAATTCGACCTTTAAGTTGTCTCATTCTATTTAACTTGTTAAAACAGCAAAATAGAGAAAAAATGGATGTTGGATTGACTCATGAGTTAGTTATTTTTAAAAAAATTTTTTGACATTTTTTATTTTCACCGAGAAATCATATGAATTCCATCACTAAATCATTAGACAATTGTTGATAATCATATTGTTGGAAAGCTTTTTGGTAATAAAAACAATAAATTATGTGAATAACTTAAAGTATTTTTTAATGGTAATAACAATGGCAAATTATGAATTTTATGATTCTTGGAAAAGAGAGGGAAAAAAATTATTTGATAGATTAGCCTACGAACCCTTCAATTCACCAAAGAATAAGATGGAGTGATATTTTGAACTTGAGACACATAAGTTGACCCATCAATCCTCAACTTGTTTTCAACATTTAAAAGCGAAGTAACATGAATCAGAGGTTGGCCTGCTTTGTCATTTCTAATATTTTTCTCGTGATAATTAATTTGTTAGTAATAGTACAATTTGAGCCTCGAAAGTTGGCCATGGTACTCCCTCCGCTCCAAAACTGTGGTCCTTTTAGAGTTTTACATGCAGAGTAAGAAATAATAAAGATTTATGGTGCAGGTTAAGATGAGAATGAAACTTTATTTTCCCATGGTGGGAAAGTAAGATGTTACCTATTACTGCCTGTTTTTCCAGTTTTTTCAAAAATAAGAGTTTTCTCCTCTACAAAATGGCATATTAGTTTAGCTGCCTATAACTTATACTATTACTATTTTTAACATTAATAAATAGGCTTGTAAAAAAAACATTAATAAAATAGGAAATCATAAATTTATTTCTTTCATATTTTTCCCTTTGACAGAACTATTACCCCGATTTTATCGTATCACACCATTGTTATCCACCGTAAACCCATTTCTTCACTCATTTGGAATCTTTAACTATCCCAACATTAAAATTGAGATTGGCTTTACCATTTGAAGAGATATCTCTCAATTTATGTTGGTGGAAGTGGAAACAAAGATTGCTCATTCCATCATCAACATAACAATTAAAATTCCTTACCTTTAATTCATTGTCAAAAGAGAGAATGAATGTGGCAACGAAAAATGGAGAAGATAAAATTTTCTCCTTAGTTTGTTGTTGATTTGGATGAAGATCTTGGACTAGAAGTCTAGAACGTTGTATTTGGGTTGGGTTGATGAAGATCTGAGTTTAATTAAGAGAATATTTTGATTTATTTTTTTTACAATAAGAATATCTTGTTAATTAAGAGCCTTTTTTATCCAACCACAATACTTAAAATGTACAATCTTCTTCGGACCAAGTGAAAAATATTCTAAACATTTTATGATAAAATTTTTATAAAAAATAAAGCAATCTGTTTGTTTAAAATAATTTTATTATAAGATTTGTTTGTTTGAAGTAATTTATTTTCTTTTGAGAAAGTTTGAAATAATTTGGTTATAAGTAAAATAGTTCAATTTAATAAAATAATTAATCAGAAAGAATAGTGGAAATTGACAAAAAAAATATGGAAATTGGACAGTTCAATTTAATAAATTTTTTTTTATTGGAATTCAATTTAATAAATAAATCTATAAATGTCTTTGGTATAAATATGTAATTCTACAAAAGTGCAGCGCCCATACTCATAAATAAGTGAAGATGAATAAATAGTCACTACAAAAGGTAGCCATCCTTAAATCCTAACCATTGAATATTTAAAGAATATATCAATGGTAGAATTGCCTTTTTCCCATCATGGGAAAATAACCAAGTATTCCCACCTTAAACTTCACCGAGATTTATAAGTTAAGTCATTTTTATCTCTACTAATTGTATATTAATTTATTAAAAGGACAAAAAACTTAGAATAAAATTAAAAAATTAAAAGGACCAAAGATTTAGAACGGAGGAAGTAAACCCCCGAAATTCAACTTATGTATTATTTTATTTTATTTTTATTTCAAAAAAAGAGCTTCTGCTTTTGGTAAAAGTCATGTAAAATCATACTCAGACTAGCCTTGATTACAACTACTCGACAAGAAAGAAGGACAAGTATTTGGAATTTAGTCCCTGATACAAAGTTAACATATCTTTCAGATTATATTTTTCATATAAAACATGATAACAAAACAATACTAAGAAGTAGCAAAGAAAATAAACAAATTGGTATTGTCAATTGCTACTAGGCAACCTGTCAGTCTGTGAGCAACACCTTTATTTAATTTAGATACATTTCAAGTTCTAATCACTTTCCTTTGTCCCCTTCCCTCCACACAATTAGGTACTTAGTGAGGAAAAAGAGAACACAGAAATAATTTAATTCTTATCACCATGCATATTCTTGTAGTAGATTTATAATATATTAAAGTTTTGAGTGAGTTGTAAATGTATAAGGTGAGCAAATTAATTAGGATTAGGATAATCTAGTTCTTAAACTTTTTATGCCTAGTTGTTAAACCAAAATTAATATAAAATTTCATACTAGTAGTTTGTTTCCAAGAAGTTTGAGCCCCTAAAAGTTGTGCCGGCCTCTAAACCGCTCAAGTAAGAATTTTGATTGTCTGCATTCAAAAAATTTATATTCATCTACATTTAATTTATTGTTAAGAATAACTTTATCATTACACTTTACTGTATTATCTCTCTCAGTTCTCTCGCCAAACATTTTTATACTAAATGCAAGTGAGGGTTAATGAAATGAATGTAAGACATTTTGAAGTATCACATTGCTTACAATTTTGATTCTAATTCATATTTTCGGTAGGAATAATACTAGCAACATGTTTTTTAACACACATTTTTTAATGAAATCTCTTTTATTGATTAATTATTAATATTCATATAGGTCCGCCAAATTTGCATGAGACCCACATTATTTATGGGCACTACTATGAATTTTTATCATTAAAAATTTATTAAAAAGTGTGTGGTAGACAATATCTTGCTAGCACTCATCTCAAAATAATACTAATATGTTGTAGGTATATTAGTTCTTAAATTTTTTTCGTTAATTATTTTAACTAATAAAATTACTAACAAAAAATGTATTAAAAATGTGTTTGCAATTTCAATATATTTATGAACTATAGTGACAATATTTTTCTTATTAACAATTAAAATAATTGTTTTCCTTGTAAAGAATAACTCACCGCAAATCACTTCACCTTGTGATTGTCTAGTTATTTATATAGAGCGGCATTTTTATCGACATTGATGAGAAAATCAATATTAAAATTTGTAGAAAATTTATTTTTATTAAAAATGAATTGTTATATACGTATTAGTTGGTTCAGTGGTGATTGACGCTGAATTTGGTAGGGAGGACCACGGTTCGATCCCCCGCAACTGCGATCGGGAGGGGGCTGGAACCACTTGATGCCAGAACAGACCCTCGAACCAGATTCAACTGGTGGTGAAAGCCAATATTGCTACAAATTTATATAAATATGTTGCTCCTACAACTCAAAATTTCTGCATTTATCCTTGCCTTTATGATTCAATAAGTATCAAAGCTGATAATTTCACTAAAAGTGATTGACTTCATATATCAAATGTCTTCTTGTTAATATGGTGGTGATTAGACAACATGCCTTTAACTTAATGCATGAGAGCCAACGATGGTGCAATTGTATATGTGGACTAAAATGATTTTTGTTTAGAGGGTAGCAATCACAAATGAATAAATAGACCCACACTCTTTGAGTAGATTAATTATTGATGTCTTAATTGTGTGTAAGAGTCTCACTTTAAATCAAGATCTAATGGATATGAATATCATATAAATTAAGAGATTCATACTTATTAATTGAGTGAAGATATGCTGTTCAAATCATTTCTAAAAACTCGTTCATCGAGTTTTTACAACTTCAAAAATATATATGTGGAGCCCACTAAAAATATATATGCTGAACATAATGCCTTCATGAGGATCCATAACCCTACTTGACCAACCTTCATCTGTGGGGTGTTCAAGTCTTGGCTAAAATTCCTTTGTAAAAGTCTTGGCTAAAATAGAAATAAAAAATACACAATAAAAATAAAAAAAAATTAAAAAATGGTATACTTGTACTTAAACTCATCATAGTCTCAAATAGTCGCAACATATATATTACATTAACATTGCTCCTATCAGTCTCAAAATCTTCATATGTATTACACTAAAGTATGTAAATTAATCTGGAGTTTTAACAAAATTACCGTGACACCGTATTTTTGTCAAACTCAAAGTGATTTTAAACATATTCTAAAATATAAATGACTTTTTGCGACTGAAATTTAATTGGTTTTTACGTCATCTCAAGAGTGACGTCTACTCTGCCTCTTCATAATTTGAGGGTATTTATTAATCAACCAATGAAAATAAACCATATAAGTAGATTTACATGTGATACCACCTACAACTAACTTGTATCAAATTTTTATTTCACATACATATGATGTTTTCATTGGTTAATGAGTAAATACCTCCAAATTATAAATGAGTAGTTTAGAAATAATTCATAGCAAGTGTCTAGGTGACAAAAACATAGTCACAGTTGCAAAGAATAGATCACTACATGCAGTTGTCATTCATGTTTCATAACGTGGTAAGTGGTACAGTCCAAAAAGAGCATATAAGCGTACCATGTGAATGAACAAGCTATATATATCCATATTATAAAAGAGATGCACCACCAACAATGGCGATTAAAATGGTAAGAGAATTCAACTCCTTAAGTAAATAGTCACATGCTCGATATCTTGCGAATGAAAATTCGTCACCGCTAAACAGTCGTAGAAACTTTGTACTATTCAAAGCAAAAGTAGCACAATTCACATCACTAAAGATGTCAATTTCGTGCATGGTTCAATAGATGCTACTATAAGTGAAGCAGGGAAAAGCAGTGAGATGAATTGAATGCTTGTGTATATTTTATTAGCTTCCAAAGTAATACGGCTAGGTATCTTGAGGACATTAAGTATTCCCCCTAGAAACTTACAGTATTATATGGACCCAATTTATCACCATATTGGTGAGACATATAGGTCATGTGCATGGTTCAATAGATGCTACTATACATTTATTTGAGAAACCACCAAACAAAAACCTTAGAAAATGCGACAGCAACTGCGATAGTAACGTTAATATTTTTTTGACTTAAGCAACTAATTGAAATTAAGTGGTTAATAAACTTTAATTAAAGACAAATTGTTTGACAGAGTCTTAGTTTGAATTCGAGCTGAAATAATTATTGACAAAATTTTATTTAACTTATACCCGAGCTGAAGATTATCTGTATGTGAATGTTAATATTTCACAAATTTATGTTAAAAATTGTGTTATTTCAACTACTCGACTTTCATTTAAAACATTGGTGACATCTCACAAACCTTACATGTTACAACTTACAAGAATTGATACATGTTTTCAATGTCATGCATTTTTTATATGACCTATGTGTTTGTATGTGTATGAAATTAACATGAATTGATGTTTATATAAGAGAAGTGAAAGATGTGTTTTCATGTACAATTAATCAGGAACAAAGTTTATAAAATGTTTGGTTGATTTGTCACATACAAAACCAGCAGCGTAAAATCCATTCGCTTGAACTAACTACAAGCCCCACCACACCATTGATCATCAATGATTCAATGTCTATAAACTGTAGTCACCTTAGAAAGTTGAAACTCTAGCAGTTGTTGAATCTTGTGAATTGAATGTAGTATATAATTTGATAACGGTTATAATTAGTTGAATCTTGTGACTTCTATGTTACTGTTACGTTCTAATGTGCCTATGCAAGACTTTCTCATTGAGATTAATGTAAATTTGAGTTTTGATTTTCTTTTTTTGAGGTCTTAAGACAGAGCGGCAAACGCGGAATAAAATTTACACACGCAAATGAGAAATCTCATTCATATTTGGATAACCACAAAAGATATTCACTCTAACAATTTTAAATTTATTATATGTGGTTTTAAATTTTTGAACAATCAAACAATGGAATGTGAAGATAAAAGTCCAATATTTTCTTGTTTTTTAATTAGATTTCTCTTCAATAAAGGCATGTATAGTATTTAGAATTTTGATTTTTACCAACAATAAATTAGTTCAAGTGGTTAGGGTTTTGAACTTCTTAAATAATTGGTTAGCAATTTGACCCCCGACACATGTGTATAAAGAAAATTTAATGGGAAAAAGAGAACTTATCTTATGTCTCTCACAGGTTCACCGACTAATATATCATAGTATAATAACAATTCATCTAGATAAACAAAAATATCGGTCAATACTTTTTATTTCACATTACGATTTTAAAAGTTTTATATTTGTATATTGGTATAACAATTTTGAGAATTTACAACTTCAAAGATACTCCCTCTAGTCTTGTATATAAGAAAATTTTCAAAAAAGCTCTTCCTTTAAGAAAGTAGTTAAAATACATTTTTTTTTTTTTGGTCAAGTAGCCTAATGGCTTGAAATTCCACCCTTAAGGTGAATAAGTGGGATGGCCGGGGTTCGAACCCCGATCCCCTGCATAATAATGCAAATGTCCACCAATTGAGCTAGGCTCATGGGACAAGTAGTTAAAATACATTAATCGAGGAGAAAAAACACATTATACCTTCTTGAAAAATGTAAAACATTGCATTTATTGATTGAAATTGGAATAATGTCATAAAACTTAATAATTGAAGTAGACTTTTGCTTATATTTAAGACTTTAAATTTTTTTGTTTTGTTTCTTATATATGAGACCGGAGGGAGTAGTGATTTACTAAATTGATGAAGATAAATCATCCAATTGAGAATTTATATCTTCAAAGGAATAAATTATCCAATTTTAAAGACTAAAATAGTGATTTTTATTTTTTGGTACATGACTAAAAAAGTGAGTTACTAGTTGAGTTAATAGCTATCAGTGGACTTGGCTAGATTTTAGATTAAACTATCCATTTGAATATTTGATCTTAAATTATCAATCTCGATGAACTAAAATTTAGTCTAGCAGTTCCTTTAAAAATATGAGAGAGAGAGAGAGAGAGAGAGTGAGGGAGAGAGAGAGAGAGTTCAGGAGAGAGTGGATTCTCTCAATTGTAAAAAACAATTGAGAAAATGTATAATTTAGACCATTCATATTATTAAAAGATGATAAAATTGGAATTTAGAGAAAAGGAGAGAAGTTGATTAAGGGTTGAGATGTAAAAATTGAGGTGAAAAAATGGAAAAAATCCATTCTCAGAGTTCAGGGACTACTTGATGGGTTAATAATGGGTTTAGAGATTATTTAACATACTATTATAGTTTAGAGATCATATTGGAGATTGATTAATAGTTTAGGGATTATATCCATAGTTTATTCCACATTTTAATGTTTAATTCTAAAACCGATATATTGATCAAAAACACGAAAATCCCAATACTGATATGTGCATGTGGAACGAAAACCCCTAAAGTAAGTTCCAATTGATAAGAGAAGGATCCTTTCATTAGAGGATGTCGAAATATTAACTTATACCGATTCACTTTGGAGGGTGGCAAAGGAAGTTCCCTTCTAACCTTGTGCAAATAGGAACACATTACCTTAAACTACGCAATTTATTGTTAAGAACATAGATTGCCGGCATAAATTGCAACATCAGAGTTTAATTTCAAAACATCAAACCCACTCACTCATGAACCCACTCACTCATGAACCATTTGCTGGGAAGTTTCAAAAGTAAACAGAAAAAGAAAAACCTAGCTAGTATCTGATTAAATATATTCATAAGATCCCACAAAAATGAATCGCAGCTGTTCAAAACAAGGATCCCATTGTATGCCTAAATTTGAAATCCAGATTCCAAGAGTAGAGTGTGACTAACTGCATCAGATCCTGGGCCAGTGAATTGAATTGGACCTACAATGGAAATCAACACCATGGCAACCAAATTTAATACCATAAATGTGAATGAATTCCAGTTCAACATGAAATTAGATTTAAACCTATATCACTTCAGACTAGCCAACTTAACAGTCAATTTAAACAAACCAAAAAACACGACTTCTCTTAAGTGAAGGCAGCCGAAACAAAAGGTGAAAAATCAGAGAGTACAAACCTGGACTGGTGTAGCAATTCTTCAAGGCCCATTCATCCCGCAAGGAGGCAAATTTTTTGAAGGGTGCCCCTGAACAATCCAATATGGAATATAGTTAGGATTGGAGAAAATTATAAGCCAGTTACTTTAGTGGAGCATTAAGCCTGAATCATTAATATTTAAGTGTATATTTGGCAGTATCGTTTTGAAGGGCTAAGTCTATATCTACATATATATTTGAGATATTAATAAATTGAAGGAACGATTTGATTGATGAAAATAAGTCTTCCCCTCCCTTTTCCCTCTAAGTCTATATGTTCATATTTAGTAAAATATATACCTTCAAGCTCCACCATTGCCTTCTTAATCACAGGCTTGAATTTACCTGCAAAGAAAATTACATATTCATTTACAGCAAAACAATGATTACAACAAAACAATGAAAAAGGCCTTGTATAAAATTAAGAATACAATATACTAAAACTTCATACAATTTTTTATTTATTTTTTAATCAAAACATGAACGGTATGAATATTGATTGTCTAGACAAAGAAAATATTTCTAACCAAGAGTGCATTTGATAAGCAATCAGTGTTATTTAATCTAATCATGGATCTAAGTGTTGCTACAACATCGTAACAAAACATTATTGCATGAATTCTAAATACCATGTCTCCTCTCCACATCCATTAGCGAGGTGAGTGCAGTTCCACCAACTGTCCACTCTTCTACCGGAGCACATAAATTTGCAACCTGATAATAGTATCATAACAAAATCAATCAAATTGATGACTTCAATATATGAAACTAACAATATGAAATCACGATTGATTATAAATATCAATCTAGAAGAAAATTTTAAGTTGATAATGAAAAGATAAAGGCAAAGAGAGAAGCACAAACCGATGATATTAGTCCAGTCTTGCCACTATGAAGGAGGGCTCCAGCACCATAACCAAGAGCATAGCAATAATTAGCATCAAAATTTGTTGGTAAACCACATCTCCCTTCATAACTGCATATTTAAACAAATCTGGGTAAGTACAAGCTCTAAGAAATATAGTTAAACAGGGACTTAAATAGTTTTTTTTTTTTTTTGACGCAATATAAATAGTTAAATACCATGAATATGAACAAAAGAATTTTTAATCCAAGTTATTGATGTTATAAAAAAACTATGTATTTATAAACTCTTTGCATCATATAAATGTTCAATGGAGTTTACAACATGGAATATAATAATATAAAATAAGATAAAATACCCGAAAAAGTGAGACTGCCCTTTAAATTCTCCTTTATATTTGCCTTCTTGCTTTCTCTTCCCCAACTCAGTTTCAACCATTTCAATAAGCATTTTCTCTGTTTCTATTTTCGCAACCTGGATGGGAATATACCAATGTTAACAATGATACTGATTCAAATTGCATAAAGGAGACAAATAAACACAGAAGATTGCGTTATGCAACTTTATATACCTGAACATTTCCATGTGGATCTCTTTCAAGCAGCAATTGTTCTTGAATTGCTTGAGGTAAAAATTCAAAAAGCTCCAATGACTGATCATTGAGCTTCTTCTTCCACAAACCTCCCTCATCTACGGTATCATGAGCCAAAATTTCATTGAGTTCTGCAATAAGATGCTGGACCTGCAAATAAACAATAGCATGTATAAATGAGTATATAAATAAGCTTTCAAATTGATTGTACAATGACAGAATTAACAATACATAATTAAGAGTCCATAAAGAGTGAATATTGTTAAGCAGAGTGATAGGCACCTCGGGAATGAAATCAATTAGACCTTCAGGGATAAGAATGACCCCATAATTATAATTATCTTCAGCTCTTTTACAGATAACATCTACAATGTAGTCTGTGACATTTTTTAATGTCAGCTTCTTTGCAGCAACCTGTAATGCATATTTACAGATTAAATCAAATTTTGATAAAGGGCTCCTAACAAATTAGGAAACTTCAATTACTACAAGAACATGGAAGCATTTTAAATTTATTTATAACAAACCTCTTCTCCAATAATAGTAATGTTTGGATGAGTTTGTAGAGCACATTCCAGAGTAATGTGCGAAGCTGCACGCCCCATAAGCCGCACAACTGCAGACAGATGATCATATGCAGTGTTTATTTGATATTCATTTAAATTTTAAAGACTAGACAAAGTGCCATGAAATTAGATAAACCCTTCAACAGCACAAAGCATGAGTAGTATTATTACTCGGAAAAGTCGATTCAGAAGTAGAAAAATAATATTACAAGAGAAATGTTGTACGTACTACATTCATATCACAAATCATGATAGCAAGGATGATGTATGAACAAGGAATTTCTCGCTCAAAGATGGCTGATATCATACAAGTTAAGGGGTGAACTAGTGAAGATAAGGATAGCCATAAGCATCTTATCAATCTTTTGCTTTAATAAGCAAAGGAGTGAAGAAATGACAAATATTAATAATTTGTAAGGGAAAAAAAGCGAAAGGAGATAGCATGCTCCTCATTTCGGTATTGGAATATAGTTTTGCTAACTTGATGGCAGCATTGGCAATCTTAGATTCTAGAATAGAAAAGATGGCCCCAGGCCATCAGACGTTACAATAAGAACAAATTAGAGAGCACTTCTGAAGGGTAAAATGCTCAAAAAGTAAAGGATTCCATGATGTAAGAAACAACAGAAGCTGACTAGATTATGGGTGCGTTTGTTTGAGATTAAAATAAAATAGATTTTTTTAAAAAAATCTATTTTGAAAAAATAGATTATTTTGTAGAGATTTTGAAAAAAATCTAAAGTTGTTTTGTGTTTGTTTACCATTATAAAAATCATTTTTGAGAACAAACACATGGTCCATGTTTTTAAAAAAATAGATTTTGAAAGAATCTATTGAAAATAACTTTTCATTTTGGACTCAAAAATGATTTTTTTAACAAAATGATTTTTATGAAAATCTGAAACAAACACATCAAAAATTAAAAAAGTGATTTTTTTAACAAAAAAATAGATTTTTGTGAGAAAAAATCTCAAACAAACGGGCCCTATATGATATTAACAGCAAGCAATGTCCATGGAGTATGGAGATGCATTGAACATAGATATGTGCAACTTTGTAAAGTCTTTAGATTTTAATTGCTATACAAATAAGAGTTTCACAATTTCCTGTACTCACAATGGTAATATTTTCCGGTTGATCGGGCATCTATCATGACATTTCCAATCATTTCTGCATATATCTGAATCAAATTAACATAATAATGTGAAAATAAGTCAGCTCAATGATGTCGTGTAAATATGCAACATTTATCCAGAAGGGTGTCTACTATCTACTAACATTTAGCAATTGGAGAAAAGGCACTGCTAAATTAATATTTAAGAGTATATCTGGGAGAACAAGTTTATATCTGGGAAAATGCTAACTAGTGCCCCTGGGGCACTAGTTAAGTAGCTAAATAAAGTATGAATGTATTGGAACTCGTGTAATCTACTTTTTATAAGTATAAAAATTGATGTTTTCAATATAAATATTACTCCTTTTGGTATCCTTAACTAGTGCCCCGGGGGCACTAGTTAGCATGACCCATATCATAATGACACTTCAACAAATTATAAACCGAGCACAAGAAGAGTAGAAGAGAAGCCATGTCAATTGAAAGTTTTTTTTTTAAAAAAAAAAACTACATATTTGAAATAGATCATGGTGATTGGAGAACAAAATATTTCATGAAATTCGCACTTCTGGATAAATTGCAATGCACCTGGTGCTCTCTAAAGAATCCTAATATACTTGATATATTGTTTCCCACAGATAAAAGTGTAAAACTGGTTCTTATATCTATTGTGTTGCAAATTACTGAAGATTTAAAGGCAAAATTACATATTGGAAATGTAGTATGGGCGCCGATAAAAAGCTACACATGCACAATGAAGACTGAAATATACTTAATATCTTGTTTCTCACAGCTAAAAGTGAAAAACTGGTCCATACATTTATTCTGTTGCAAACTACTGAAGATTAAGAGACAACATTACATATTGGAATGGAAATGTTTTAAGAAGTATGGACTAGAACAATAAAAAGTAACACATGCACTATGAAGACTGAAATGTGCATCTCTACTCACCTTGCAAGCAGTATCAAACCCAAAGCTTGTGGGAACTTCTTTGCTTTTCAAATCGCCGTCAATGGTTTTAGGGCATCCAAGTACCTGTGTTTTTAAATTTTTGCTCCTGCACAGATTCAAATGAAAGTAAGAAAAAAATATATTAGTTAAACATACATTATATATTCATAAATGGAAAAAAAATTTCCCTTTCTCATGAGTACGTCAACTAATTACATGATAACTGGTCAAAACGTCCCTGAGTGTAAATTACAAAATAACACAAAATCTTAATTTCATTAACAAAGCTTCCTGGATGGTACTAAAAAAATAAGGCTCTGATAAAACAAACCTGAAGTTCTCAGCAAGGAGACATGCATTGGTGTTTGAGTCATCTCCACCAATAACAACAAGCCCATCCAAGTCTAGTTTCTTTACTGTTTCTTCAGCTTGTTTAAACTACATCAAGTAAATTAAAATTACATTTCAGGCATAAAAGAATATATGATAGCTCTAATAGTAAATATGTATCCTCATGGCCCTTACCTGATCTGGAGTTTCAATCTTGTCCCTCCCACTGCAAATCATGTCAAAACCACCCTGAAACAAATCATTATTATCATTATTATTAACTGTCAAAAAGTCGTGAACTCGTGATCATTTTGCAAGGCCAAGATTTACACACAAACACATAATATCTAGGGTAAGAGAGAGCAATAACCATGTACATTATAAAATATTGGCAAACATAAGCCAAAATTAGAAACATGTAAATAAAATAAAATATACATTACCACATGTAAAATCTATTTCAAATATGGAAAAAAATTGATTCCACAAGTCACAATGTATCAAGTGAAAACATAAATGAAACCAAACAATAAAAATCACCAAAATTTCTAAAATTCAGCTAAACAAATACAGTTACATTACATTCCCAAAAAACTCGCAATCGATATAACAGAAGAAAAAAAACCTGATTTCTGTAAGGATAAATATGATCAGAGTTAAGTTCAACGTATTTGCACTTCATTATACCAGCAGGACCGCCTTTGAAACCATACAATGTGCTTCCACTAGCACGTTGTTGAAGATAATCTAATAAGCAAAAACAAATAATGCATTAATATCTATATCTATATAGTTATATATTGATTAATTAATTAATTATTAGATTGATTGATTTGGAATGAAATTGAACATGGAACATTGAACATTACCGTAAATTCCAGATATGACATTGTGACCTCCAGGAGCTTGACCACCGGAAAGAACAACGCCAATCTTCAATTTCCGATGAGGAAGCGATTTGCTTGAATCTGCAGGAACCAAAGAAGCAGAAGGTTGTCCGAACAAAAACGGAAACAGTTTCGCGATCTCATCTACATGCAAAGATTGAGAGTAGTTAGAGAGAGTAGAAAATCAGATCGAGTACAGATCGAAGAGAATGGAGATCGAGAGAGTAGAAACCTGGATTTCCGGCGGCGGAGCTTTTAGGACCGTCGACAATGGCGAACGGTGATTGGAGAACGGAAGGAAGACGGAGTTTGTGGTCGACACGGCTGTTTTGGACTTCGCTGTAAACGGAAGCGAAACGTGTTGTGACGGTGGGTGTAACGTTGCCGTTACTTACGATGGAAGCTGGTGCCATTTTTTTTTTGAGAGAGAAAGAGAGAGTGTTGTTGTTTTTGGTTGTTGAGTAGGTGTAGTGTTTTTGTGAGTGAAGTGTGCGTGAATATTTGTAGATATATTTTGTTTTCAAAGAGAAGAGAAAGTAGGTTTGAAAAGGGTACCAGTAACACTTTCCGAACCCGAATATTCCGACCCGCCGATTTTTTAGCTTACTATTATTGTCAATTTTCAAAAAGAGTCTTCTCTTTTTCTTTTCCTTGAGAAATCTTTTTTTGGATGTTGATTGATTCTATGAAAATCAAATATAATTCTTACTTTTTATATGAAAATTACTACTCCGAACATTTTTTTGGAGTACTTTTTAAATTTTTGTTAAAAAATACATTTTATAATAACCAAAACATCAGACACAAATAATTAATAAATAATACCTCTTAAAATAAATGTTCGAGAAAATCTGAATTCAATTCCAATATTATAATCGTCGTTGTTAGTATTATAACCAAGTGATCTTATGTTTCACAATCACAAGTAAGAAACACTTTCTCTCCATTCCAATATTTCACCTAACTTGGGT
This sequence comes from Trifolium repens, assembly GCA_030408175.1. Lineage (NCBI taxonomy): Eukaryota > Viridiplantae > Streptophyta > Magnoliopsida > Fabales > Fabaceae > Trifolium > Trifolium repens. Next base: position 8,523,260 of record CP125839.1, read on the forward strand.
AATTGGTAGGTGAATTCACAATTTGCATTTACCTAACAGCAAGAAGCACAAACAAATATTTTGTGGACTCATTTGTGAAAGTAGCAAGTCCTATGTTTTTTTTAAAAAAGTCTTATTTCAAAATAAATATATAAAAAAAATATTCTAGTAGAAAATTAAAACTATAATTTATGATTTATGATAAAATTTGACTTGATCAAGTTACTTTGGAGTCATGTTATCTTTTACTTGAGCAAACATGCTCTTGAGTCTTGACATTTGTCACGGATACAATTGTATAAAAATAATTGAAAGTGAATTGACAATGAAAGTTGGTTTAATGGTATAAATAATTTTTAAAATAAAATTTGTCACAGAGAAATAGATAAAATGTCTATTTAAAATTTTGTCAATAAATTTTAGTTCAACTGTCAAAAATATCAAAATTGATATGTTGAATGTCATTTGAACCTTGGTCCCTCCATTAAAATGAAAAACTTTTGAAACAGTTTTGACAATTAAAAACTAAGAGCATGATTATCAATTCATATATTATCGTTATTAACTGTACTCAACAACTCCTTGTCATGTGAAAGACGATAATCAATAGGTAGTAGCATTCATAACCTAAACTACGTCCAGCTGCACGTTCAAGGAGGAAAGTGAATGATACTCGCATCCTAGGACCTAGATGGTGAGAAGGGCATTCTAGTCTTTTTAGGGGTGATGGAGGAAATCTAGAGGGCGCGAAAAGTAAACATCTTTTTTAAAATAAGCCATAAAAGCCATTTAGTCAAAGAGTATTACTTTTTGCACCTCCAGAAATCCTCACTCACCTCCTGCAATTACCAAACTAACTCTATTGCTATCTAGGATGCGAGCATTGTTTGCACCCTATTTTACGAGTGACAATTTTATTTGACTCAAGTCTAACATCTACAATTTTACACACTCAATTCCTAAATAGTGAGGGTAAAAATGGAACGTCGGGGGTGCGTGTGAGAGTCGGGGTATGAAAAACATAATAGTCCCTTAGTTAAAAACATAATAGTCCAAGCACATGTTAGGTCCCTACGTGATGTTAATTGATAAGCCCAAATTAGCAAATATTCCATTTTAAACCTATGTTTGTGACTTTGTAGCTCATATTTAGAGTAATATTCTTGCCTGGAATTAGACATGGCAAACAGATCCAGATTAGTCCGGACTTTATTGAATTTAACGAAAAAAAGTCGATCTAATTGGATACAAAGATGGGGACTGAAAAAACCCAAATTTTAAATACGGGGGTGAGTGAGGGGACATGGTGCGCTTACACCCGCCCGCACTCACCCCCACCCCCATCCTACTTAAAATTACCATACTACCCTTATATTTAACAATGTTTTTACCTATTTATCATTCTTAAGATAGTAACATGTACATGAAAAGAAAGTAACATTTGAAACATGATTTTTTTACACTTTCTTTTTAAAAAAGCTTTGAAACAGGATTTTTTTTTTAAGGATAGTTTCTACAAGTGACGGCGGGGCAGGAACCCGTTCGCCCCCCTAAAGAGTCTGTGAGCCTTGTCTTAGTCCTAGTGTGGTTGATCATCCTCTCAGACCGGTTACTGATCATCACCTTGGTAACTATTACCTCACCAACTAGCTAATCAGACGCGAGCCTCTCCTTGGACAGATTCATTCTTTTACTCCACAGCCTATGGGGTATTAACATTCATTTCCAGCAGTGTTTTAAAAACCGGACCGGCCGGACCGGCCGGACCGGTCGGACCGCGAACCGGAGGCTTTCCGGTCTGGTTCAATAGTTAGATCGGGTAAGCAGTTGGGCCGCTTGGAACCGCTCGGAACCGGAAAAACCGGCGAACCGGCGGTTTCATAGAACCGGCGGTTTGATTGTTCGCCTGCTTCCTAAAATTTGGTGCGGTTGATTGCTGGACCAGGTGCATGGTGTTTGGTGCGGTTGTTCCAGGTGGATAAGGAAGAGGATGCATCATCTACATAGAGTAGGTAGAGACCTTGTGAGAGAGATGAAATGGATGGTGGTTGAAGGAGGAGGAGGAAGAGAAAGGGGGATAGAATTGTGTAAAAACAGAGTGTTTTTTTGTGTGTGACAGTGTTGTTGTTTGTGGTTTTGTTTGGCTTTGATGTGATTAGTCTGAGAGTTGATATGATCTAATGGGTTGCAACAACTTTATCGATATCATAGCAACAATTTAATTACTTTTGTCCACCTAAATAATACACTTCCCAAAAACAAGTTTTAATTGTACTGTATTCACAATGCACTAACAATACGTGTAATTTAAATGCTTAGACAATACACTTCCCAACAATTTAAAGTACTAGTAACTAGTAAGTTTATTGTCAAAAAAAAAAAAGTACTAGTAAGTTTTATTACTTTAATCTAATCAATAGTACGTATGTTAGTAACATTAACACATACTACAATATAATACTAGTAATTTCACTTGTGTTAGTAACATTAATAGTAACATTATTTTATATCGTTAAAAGTTAATTTTTATTTTTAAGCAGATTACATTTTAACAAGACCCGAAAAAAATAAATACGTGTGTAGGTATTCTGAAATGTATGGTTTTAATCTCCACCATTTATTTAAAAAGAAAAAAAAAATCTATTTAGTGTGTTAAAAGATTAAATATAGTAAATATATTTTGGAACTTGTGTATTTTTTTTTATAAAGGTATAAATAATGTTTGTTTCAAAATAAGCTAAATATAGTTATATAGTTTTATTATAGACACCGATTTATTCAATCGAGTTTTCCGGTTTCATCCAGTTTAGTCATGCGGTTCGCCCAGTGACTCAATGGTTCGACCAATAAACCAGTAAACCAGACTATCACCGGTTTGATGACCGGTCCGATTTTTAAAACACTGATTTCCAGTTGTTGTCCCCTCACAAGGGCCGGTTCTTATAATGGATGATACAAATACAAAATTGTAAGCCTTTTGCACAATTATTTCTCTTTTGGTTTAGAGTACAATTCCCAAATTATTAAATATAATACAATATATCTTATTTATCTATTTATACATATAAAGAAAATAATTGGACATTTTATTACATATAACATATAATGACCAAAAAAGTAAACCAATATACAATTTCTTTAGTTTGTCAAAAGAGAGCTTCCTTCCTTGATCAAAACAAACACACTACCACCATCACCCCTTGAGATACGTAGTTCTGCATCAAGATATGTAGTAAGCAACCATGATTCAGCATTGCTGCTGGAAATTGGAATCTTCAATGGAGGCTGATTGGAAATTGTTTTCACAACTGATGATGCAGTGTTTTGGACAGAAGTAAGTATGCCTTTAAAAGGTGTGAGATCAACATTTTGTCCAAGAAATTCCACATTTTCTGGTATCTCTAATGAGTCTGTTAGTTGTGGAGTTCCTATGATACCTTCCTCAAACTTGATCTGAATAACATATGCAAGATAAGAAAAATGAATGACTTAAATATATATCTCGGCCGAAGTCCAAATTATAATACTCATTTCTTTCGTAACCGGTGTGACAGGGAAAAAATAACGGAAACGAAGAAGGAGAAAGGGCGAACCTGTAAACGATTAGGACTTCGAACTTCAAATTTGGCATTGGTACTAATGGAGGTGGTACTCAATGGACCAGCAAACAGAACAGAGTTTTGGACAGTTAAACTTTCAGAGTCAATTGTCTGAGATATTTCTTCAACCTTGAGTAATGGTAATAGTCCACTTGACAACAATGGAAATAAACCTGCAAAGGATGTATACCTGTGGAACCATAAATTCAACCATGAGTTTGTTATCTGCAGAACAACTGAATCTATATACACTGCCATTATTGTTAAATAGCATTATAGCACTATTAGAAGCCTTATTCTTGTTGAATTACTGTGTACTTCATGTTCCTATCAAATGTGATGCAATTTCATAAATAAGTTAACATCAATCAATTACCAATAATAAAAAGAATGTGGTAGTTAAGTTCGGATTGAGATATACCGCCATAGATTATAACGCAGTTTAACGTAGTACATAAGTTTGAATTGCACGTAAGTTTTAACTCATTAACACAATCTCAACCGTTTGATTGAGATCAGACGGCTGAGAACAGTAACTAAATTACTGCACTAAATATAATTCCGTTAAATTCCCATCAAACCACAAGTCATTAGCCAAGTAAAAGGCTTCCAACACATGAACATTTTTTTTTTGATCAAATAACTTACTAGTTAAATGAATAAATGGATGGGCTAGGATTGGAAACTCACTCCTTACATATTACATGTAATATCTCTATCAACAAAAAAATACTCGGATAGACACACATAAACACTTTTTGCTCCTTAGTCTTACCAGGGGCGGCCCAAGCCCATGTGCAACATGAGCTGTTGCATAGGGCCTCTAAAAATTGAGGGCCTCAAAAAAAAATTATATGGTAGTAGTATTAGTAAATAAAGGGGTGTAAAAAATAATTGTATTGCAACATTGTAATGCCCAGACCTAGTTTTTCTAAAGAAGAAAATAAATAAATTATTTTAATATTATTATTAAACTATGTATCCCTTTTATGTTAATTACAAGAATGATTAATTTTTTTTTTATGTTAGTTCCAATTTAAATTGATGATGGTTTTTTTTTATAAAAAAATTATGTATTTTTTTAATTATTAAAAAGGGCCTTTTTTTTTTTTTACATTTTGCATATAGCCTCCAAAAACTTAGAGACGCCCCTGAGTCTTACCCTCTTTATTTATTTATTTATTTATTTATCTTTTATGGTTCTTTTTGTCAATATTAATTTTTGAGCTTATTTTGGCTCTGTTTGGTAAGCCAAATAAGCTAGCTTATAGCTTATAGCTTATAAGCTAAAAGCTCTGTTTGGTAACAGTTTTTAAAAAAGAGTTTATAGCTTATTTTCCAAACGCTATTTCAAGTAGCTTATGAGCTTATAGCTTGTTATATTTTCTTCCAATTTTACCCCTATCATCTTACTTAAAAAAATTAAATATTAATTAAACATATCTTTTTTATGGCATTTCATACTTATAAGCTAGTTCAACTGCTAATTTTACCAAACACTACAAATTCAATCAGCTAGCTTATTCGCTATAAACTAAAAGCTAGTTTATAAGCTCATCCGCTATAAGCTCATCCGTTATAAACTAGCTTATCAGCTCTCCACTATTTTTATCAAGCCTATATCTTATAAATTTATAAGACTAAAATACACATATTTGATATAAAAATAAAATAGTATAAAAATTGTGTTTATGTACCATAGCTGAATCATACAAGAATGAAATCAAATAATAAAACAAATTTACTTACGCTAGAATCCATTTTCCATTAAGCAGAGTCAAAGCATCAGTAGAAGCAGGGGTAGGATTCTTAGCTTCAAGCTGTGTAATAAGCTCAACAATTTCAGCTCTCGTTTCACTCGTCGCCTTAAGTCCACGATCAGTCCCATAAAACTTACCAACCAAAGCCTTCTTCAGTTTCTCCGTCTCACTATCAGTCAACTTCTCCGGCAATTTCGCCTCCGCGACCGCCACGCCAGCCGAACTCTCCTCCTTCTCTGTACCCCACTCATCATCACTAGTAGTCGCCTGAACGTAAATCAGGCGTCTCAAACCATCGCCCAACACAATCGGGGTTCCGAAGTGTCTGCTTCGGAACCCGACCGTGATGGACGGTGGGGAGATTGAAGGGATGGAGTTGGGAGGTGTGATTGGAAGGGTGTTTGTGTGGAGAATTTTGTTGAGGTTTGAGAGAGATGCCATTTTTGTTTTTGTGAGAATGAAGAGAATGGAAAATGGGGATTTATTGAGAATGGTGAGGGAGAGAAACAGGGAAGCGGTGGGTTTGTAAGACTCCAGCAAGACGCAATTACGAACGACTGAGATTTTATTGTTTGTGTCCTAAGAAACAAAAACGGTTGAGATCTCTTTTGAGGAAATGAGGTGTATACGTAAACGTTGTTGTGACGGTGAAACGAGAAGAGCATGTCCTTGATATCAAAAGACACTATTGTCCTTCATTTCTATTTAACTAGAAGAATGAAATTAAATGTTGGTGGTTGATGATTAGATACAATAGATCTATAATAAGGTTTAATGGTTTTTGTTTTTAATTAAGTTGTTAAAATTAAAAAATTAACGAGGTATTTGGTGAACCATCTACAATATTAGTTCACTTTATAATTTTGGAATTAAAAATCAACGGAAGAGTCCATTTAACTAACAAAAGTTAAGTTAACCCACAAAAATTAATTAGAGGATTAAATTTAAACCACAAATTAGTTAAAAAAAACCAAAAGAGTAAATTAGCTTAAATAATAAATAGTATAATATATAGAAAAGGAATATTAACATTATAAAATTATAAAATGACTTACTAATTTAAGTCAAATATATTTTAATCATAAAGTGACTTATAATTTTTTACTCGTATAGATTAATACTGTATATTTTTAAGCTAACTCTTTTTTTAAATTAGATTTAAATAAGTAAATAGTCTTTATAATTTTACAAAATTTTGTTTTTAGTCCTTAAAATTTTTTTCACACTTTTTGGTTTTTGAAGTATTTTCTGTCATAATTTTTTGTCCTTACATTTCATTCATCGTGTATATCGTTCAAAATTTTAAATTTTTTTATACGGTCATGTTTAGCACATTATATGAATTTCTCTTGCAAAAGTTTAAATTTTAATAACAAGAGATAAATTAAATATGAATTTTTTAGTTTTTTGCACATAAAAATTCATAAATAATTCATCTTATACTAAAAAATTCTAAATTTTTATCGGATGTTCTTATAATATTATAAATATGAATACAAAAAATCATTCAAAAATGTGAAAGTATAAAAGAGTTTGATTGAAACTAGAAACCAAAAGTTGTGATAGAAAATTTTTCAGGAACCAAAAAGTGCGAAAAAAAACTTTAGGGACTAAAAACAAATTTCTAAAAAACTATAAAAATTATTTACTTATTTAACCCTTTAAATTAAGTACATCGTTTAGATATAAATTCACAGTCAACTTTATTTCTTAACAAGTGTGTACGATCTAATTCAATTGATAAATATAGATATTAATAAATTAATCACTTTTATTCGAAATTATACTTAAAATTAGGGGTGTGCATGGTCGGTTATTTTGCCAAACCAAATTATATCCAAACCAAAACCAGATATATGGATTTGGATACATGACCATAACCATTATTTTTTATAAACCGGTTATATAACCAGTTATAAATTTGGATACGGATACATAACTGGATATTTTTATAAAACCGGTTTAAAAACGGTTAATTTTTAAATCCAGTTTTAAACTGGTTATTTTTAAAACTGGATTAATAAACGGTTAATTTAGTCTGTATTTTTTTTTTACGCAGACGAAAAACATATTAAAAATCGTAAAAAAATACACTTTTCTTTTTTTATTCTTTGCAACAAAGTGCTTTTCATATGTGTTTGAAAGAGATGGAAAAAAAAACATGTGAAGAAGACCATTCACATTCCTTCTTCTAGATTTCTTTTTTCCAATTCCAACGAGATAAGGGTATACAAATTATTAGTGTAAAGATAAGAGGCTGTTTATTTTCTAAAAATATTTTATGTTTTTTTTTTATCTGGAAGCAATTGGAGAGAATGAGTGTGGTTCGATTGGAAGAGAATATCGTCGATTAGGGTTCAATTGGAGAGATTATTGTAGATTTGGGATTTAGGGTTCATCGCAAATCACAATTGCAGAGATCACACGCACATGGTGAATCGGTGATGGTGTGTGCGTGAATTAATTTTAATAAAAGTATATTTTATTTTATTTTTTGTAAAAAAAAATATTTATTTGTTTTGTAAAAAAAAACGGATATTTGTTTGTTTTGTAAAAAAAAAAAATTGTTTGTTTTTTTTTGTTGACAAAAACAAATTTGAAAAGGATATAATAACCAATTTAAACCAAATTCGAAAATTTAATTTGGATGGATAACCGACCAGATAAAAATGGTTTGGTTAATAACCATATACCAAAATTCGGATTTTTTTAAACGGATTTGGATCCGGATATGAGTTTGGGCCTTATGACCGGATATTTTGCACACCCCTACTTAAAATCTTACAATTGTGTAGTGTAGTAGTTTTTTTTCTTCTTTTTATTGAGAGGAGAATTTTTGTTTGTCAAAAGAAGAACTATAAATAAAACATTGTTTACATTTTAATTTCAAGTATTTAGGAGAAGGGTAAATTAGGTTTTTCATCATACGCTATTAATGGGAAAGGAGAGAGCCGTGTAATTAATGATAAGGAAATGCTTTTTTTATTTACATAAATGATAAAGAAATGCTAAAAATAGTAGAATAGGAACTTTAAGACCTTTGTAGGTAGTTCTACTCTAGTAAGGATTTTCTTCATTTTTTCCTGACTTCTATTGTTTTAAATATCAATTTTTTAAAATATTTTGAGGTGTACATATAAAAAAGGTTTTGACTTGTCCCATAAACTTAGTTTAATTGGTGGACAATTTGCATTATTATGTAGGAGATCATGGTTCAGATTCCGATCATCTCACTTATTCACCTTAAAGGTGGAATTTCAAGCTATTAGGCTACTTGACCAAAAAAAAAGTTTTGACTCATTTAATATCACATTTTTACATTTATATTTCTATTTCTATAAAACTATATAATAATGGAGTAAATAAAAAAAGGGTTAATAGGCTTTTACCCCCTGCAAAGTAGGCGAGTTTTGCGTTACCCCCCTGTAAAAAATTTTCTTGAGATTACCCCCCTGCAAAATTTATTTTTTTGATTTACCCCCTTTTTGCTGATGTGGCAGGCAAAAAGTCAAGTTTTTTGCTGACGTGGCAGTGAACTTTGCTGACGTGTCAATTGACTTTTGCCTGCCACGTCAGCAAAAAGGGGGTAAATCAAAAAAATAAATTTTGCAGGGGGTAATCTCAAGAAAAAAAATTCCAGGGGGGTAACGCAAAACTCGCCTACTTTGCAAGGGGGTAAAAGCCTATTAACCCATAAAAAAAATACAAAATAAAAAGGATCTCAATTCATTCTAATCATATAGAATGAGACATTCAGCTAGTAAGATACGTCGGACAAATATTCGAGGTTTTAGATTTCTTTGATTTGGTTTTTAGATGAATCTTTATAATTTAAAGGGTTAATAGGTTTTTACCTCCCTGCAAAGTAGTCGAGTTTTGCGTTACCCCCCTATAATATTTTTTATTGAGATTACCCCCTGCAAAATTTATTTTTTTGATTTACCCCCCTTTTGCTGACGTGGCAGGCAAAAAAAACAGAATAACCGATTTAAAAAGTGCATCCAAGGGGATAAATCAAAAAAATAAATTTTGCAGGGGGTAATCTCAAAAAAAAATATTATAGGGGGGTAACGCAAAACTCGCCTACTTTGCAGGGGGTAAAAACCTATTAACCCTAATTTAAAATTGCATCAAAGAGGTTTAAAATTTGACAAAAAATTATTTCTTCTAAAATCAACTCAGATTTTTCCGCACTCTAAATTTATGAGTAAAGAATATAATAAATAATCACATAATATTTTAATCAAACTTAAATTATTTAAAAAATGTATTTTTAATTAACTCGTAAACAAAACATAAATAACCAAACTTGCCGACTTGAGAAACAAAGTGTGTGGTCTGTATGAAAGTGCAATGAGAAGTTGAGAACTACTAATGCGACATGTGGACATTTCAACAAGCTTTAGAGTTTTGCAACCACAACCAGAAAAATAGGAGAAAACAGACAGGAAACGAAGTATGCCGAATTTGATTTGTGGCATAAATAATTTTTTGTCAAATTTTATTTGTTTTGCGGTTGAATTTTAAGTTATTAGAATTTTTTTTTCTAAAAATTAGAGTATTAAAAATAAAAATAAATAAAAGTATGTCGTATGTGTGACTGTTTGTGGTAGATTTGGATATATAGTACATGGTTTGAATGATTTGGCTAAAAATAGTTTTTGGTTGAAGTCATTTTATGTAATCCTTGATTCGTCCGTTGCTTAATATTAAAAGTTGATCTGATTTAAAGTCATTTAAATATTGGTGCAACTGGTTTGAATTTTAAGGGAGTATTGTTTTCAGATTTGGTTTGTCTAACTATTAAGAGGAAGGTTTCAAGATCTAAAACACCAATTCCCCTATTTATAAAGTCACTTTTACTTATATTTATGGCTGGAAGGAATACTTGATAATCTTATTGTTTGCAGGTACATTCACATCACTTTTAGGAGTTGCAGATCAATGTTCTGTAGCCAATAATCCGCTCTAGCTTTTCAAATAACAAATATTAAGTCTGAAAAGAATTTTGATTTTTTTTAAAAGTTTGAAAATCCTATAACTTATGATAATGGTAAATGAATTTGACTATTATATAAAGTAAAAGATTTATTGTGGATAAAATTGTTATATCACGAATTAAAAATAAAATCTTTTTATAATTTAATGGACATGTAATTTTATTTTCTTTAAACATATATTTATTGTATTTTGTAACCTCAAAACAATACTCATTCCAATTTTTATTATAAGAAAAAAAATCTATTTTGGTTATTTATTAAATAACCAATATATTTAATCTATAATATAAATCAAATATATCGGTTATTCAATTAATTTAAAAAATAAACTTTTTCGTATAATAAAAATTTATTTTATTTGGTTCAGTGGTGATTGGCGCTGGACTTGGTAGGGAGGACCACGGTTCGATCCCCCGCAACTGCGATCGGGAGGGGGCTGGAACCACTTGATGCCAGAACTGACCCCCGAACCAGATTAAACTGGTGGTGAAAAACCAAAAAAAAAAAAAGACGTAATTTTCAATTTCATTACATATCGTAACTATGGATTCTCTATTGAGATTTTTCTTTGGGCCGTGTCATTATTTTAGTGGATCCATATAAGACTTTTTTTTTTTTGGGGGGTGGGCATGTAGAAGGTTGAGACTTTGGGCTAACTTCAGTTTTGGGTGCCTCCTTTTCTCTCACTCACCTTCTTTTCTCTCGTTCTATAAATATTATTCCCACTTTGAAGGACTAAGATATGAAATAAACTTAGAACGAGTCGAATTTAAAAGTATAATTTAATATCAAAAAAATTAAATTTTAAAAACATAACATATAGAAAAAAAATTGTAAGATAAATTATTTTTTTTTGGTAAAAAAAAACCATCTGGGAGGGGAGGGGGGCATCTATTGAGATCAAATTTTACAAAGTATAAATAGAATTCAAAAAGTTAAACTAAAGAACGAGGATCATTTTTGAGAGTTTGAAAAAATTTGGGCGATAAAAAATGAAATTAAACCAATAATATAATGTCATACTAATATAAAAAAATTAGGGGGGACCGTGGCCTTTCCTGGTCCCCTTTCTAGCTCTGTCCCTGCCCACTTCTCTTCTCTCATTAACTCCCTCCTCTCTCTCTCTCTCTCTCTCTCTCTCTCCCTCTCCCATTTTTATTCTATTTAGCTTTTGTTCTGTTTCGTCATTTTGTGTGTAAACGGCTATATAGTTCGTCGTTAGTTGGTAACAGAATAAAAAAAGTTAGCCCAAAAATAAAGTTTGCGGCCAGGGACGGATCCAGAAACTTTGAGTAGTGGGGTCAAAATTACACACACACATGAATACATATTTTAACGATGTTATATGATTATCTTGTAAGTGAAACTTATATGATTAAAAATTGCATGAACATTTGATATACTGGTATGCGGTTTGAGCTAGTAATTTTATTCTTTTGAACTTAATGTTTGTGTAAATTTTCCATGTGGTAAAATTTTGTTTGATATTGGTACAAAATTTTCACTGTTTAGTGGTGACTAATTTTCGCCTTAAAACTTATAGACACATAAGATAGATTTTCTCTTTCAAACTGAATATTTTCATACCCATAAGCAGGTACCAAACCTCTTACCATTTATTGTTAACACAAACAATTATTAAAAACATCATCCTTATTCACTTAGGTATAAATGTGTAATTATTCACAAAATTAATAGAAAATATACTTTTTTATGGTTTTAGCATTCAATAAGTGGGGGCAACACTTGACTCATTACATAAAAGCCCTATAATTCAACAAAAGAAAATTAAACAAAGTGGGGGCAGCTGCCCCCAATTAACAAGCCATAGATCCGTGCCTGTTTGCGGCTAAACTTTCACTTAACTCTCTCTCTCTCTTTTTTTTTTTACTTTTCCCAATTTTCACTTGGCATTTTATTTTTACACAATTTTTTACTTGGCGTTACTAAATACTTATGAATATAGGAAAATGTTTGGTGTAGATCCACGTGAGTGTATCTTTGTGAGAGAAAGAGATAAGATAAAATAATATAATAGATGTGATAATTAGTACTGTAATAAAATAGGAAAAGAACGATAAAATAAAATGAAATGTTGGATGAGTATAGATGAATAAATAGTATTCAAATATCTTAATTTTTTTTACGGAAATTCAAATATCTTAGTTGATGAATATAAAAAATCTTCGTCATATCATCTAATAATATTTTATTTTTTGACATGTGGACTTAAAATAGAAACTTAATATAATAAATACAATTATCTAGTTTCTCTACCTCGTTCTTATCCACGTACTTTGTAGTGAACAATTTTTTATCAGAATAAATATATTATTTTTTATCATTGAAATTTATGATGCAAGATAAAGAAACTTATGAAAGCATCTAACCTCATATAGCTTACAAAAGTCACACATGCATATAAAATATAACATATCCGATAATATTTGAGTCAATATAACATTTAGTTTGTAATTAATACATCAATAATTTTTTAACGAAAAATGTAAAAGGTACGTAAACTTTGCGCATATTTTAAAAGATAAATGAATAATGGAAAACAAGAAATATGACTAAATTGTCAAAAAACAAAATAAAGGACACACACAAATTTTATTTTATAGAAGTGTAGATAATTGATACAGGTATACAAGTAAAATTGTTATCCACACAAATATGAATTTGAGTACAAATATTTTTTTTAAACCAAAAATATAAAATTTGATACTATAATATTCTACCCCTATCCTATTCATCCTCATCCAACCAATAAATGGCATTTCACTCGACATCAAACTCCATGTAATGATTTGTTTGACTCCATTCACCAACCAATGCATTAATTTATTCGATGGATAGCATGTATATGAGCCTATGTAAGAGGGATGCTAATCATGCAGTTTAAATAAGTTTTAGGAAAAGAATCAGTACATCCAAAACACTAATCAGGAACTAAAAAGTGTAAAAATATTAAATATGTTTTTGTCTAATATAAGGGTGCATTTGATCTGCTAAGAAATAAGGGATTAGACAGAAGAATTTCAACGTTACTGTGTTTGATTTTGAAACTGTGTTCATGGTACTGGACAAACTGTGGGCTAAGGGACATGACAAAAATTCAAATTCTTGTCCCCCACTAAACCACATGACAACTTTTTGTTCTTAGCACAAGTTGTCTAAAATACTAAAATATTATTTTGTTCACCAAATATCGTATAACATAAAATTTATCTTGTATTGTTCTGTCTTATACTGTTATGTACTGTTCTGTCAAGTACTTACATCTTGCAGATCAAACGAACTTTAAAAGTTACTATTTTTAGATTCACTAACTAGTCTCTTGAGAGAGTAATTTTTTAATAACAAATAATATTATATTAATATAAAAAAAGAGAAAATACAAAATACAAAGATACACCAAAAACTAAACATCCCTATCCCACCACTAGGAGCATATCCATAAACCCCTCAAAAACAGAGACAAAGAGAGAGAAACAAAAATCAACCATCAAAATAAACCAATATAACTATTACTCAAATCACGATCAACCATGTCCGAGAGCAAGAGTTAGGATGAAAGTTTTATAGTAACTACTAATTGTCTGAAATAATCATTGCTCAAATCGCGGAGGGATAGATTATGACCATGATCATGATTACAATAACGTGGCTACTTTTGATGAAAATTATGCTGGGAAATCTCCACAAAATAATTGTGTAACATTACTCCTACCAAACCACAGTTCCATTTATCACTTTATTGTCTCCATTGACTTATACTCTATCGATCTAAAATATAAGTCGTTTTGAGAAAAAAATTTGTTACAAATTATAAGTCGTTTTACAATACTAATCAAGTATTTAATGCTATTTTTTCTATTATACTCTTAACTATTTATTACCCTCTCTTCTTTCAATTCTTTAATTTATCATTTCTATATTATCAATGAAGGTCAATTTTGTAAATCAACTCATAATTTCTCTTTTCCATACAACATTAACTATATTTCTTAATTTGTGTAATATGGTCAAAACGACTTATATTTTGGAATGGAGGGACAATTAAGTTTTCATTATTGTCTTTTGGGTCTACCTATCAATGGAAATTGTACTAAATGTTAAAAAGTTTAAAATAGTAAGTTTATATCGGAACATGTGCATTTATATATACAATTTTTAATAAATAATTGTTTTTTTTTTTAAAAGGCAAAAATGGAATATATATATAGTTTGACTTTGTCCAACAATTGAGTCAAGGAGCACTCGTAATTTCTGAACAGTCTTTGGTTTCTTTCATTCCACACAACCCACACACATACTATCCAAATGAGCTGCAGAAAGGATCGTCGCACACGAAGACCGCCTGAAGAGTAAATAAACTGAAGAAAATGGTCCGGTAACTGCTGAGTGTCGACCGACGAGAAACCAATCCAAGACCTAACCAACGACCACAAGGAGCTGAAAAAACTGCAAGAAAGGAAGAAGTGCTGAGTCGATTCGATGTCGCCGCAACTGGATACACATAAATGAGCGTATGGAGTGATGATTCCATGGGCCACCAGGATTTCTTTTGTGGGCAACATGTCGCATAAGAGTCGCCAAGCGAAAATAGAAACCTTCAGGGGTAAATGTCTATGCCAAATAAGATCTTCAGCCTCGTCCAAAGCAATAGGCTGCTGAGAAGTTGGTAGATGGTAAGCACCACAGACTAAGTAAGCATGGTCAGGATCTAGCCGCCACTGCCACCTATCTGAATACTAAACCTGCAGAGTGAAATCGTGAAGTAAAATCCGACACTCTCTCACCATATCCTCCTCCCACACCCACAACCGTCGCCTCCACGCTCACGCATCCCCTCCTACTACCTCCCACCCTAAAGAAGACATCTCAGGTACCGTACTCAATTGTTCACCGACAAATCAAATAAGTGCTCAAACCTCTACCTCGAAAAAATTAATAAATAATTGTTGTTTTTCAATAAAAAAAATTATTATTTCTGCCTACTTTAAAATTACTCAGCTAGCGTACTCAATTTGTTCGCCTACTTCTGCACATGTTAGACAAATTTTTTTTTCTTTTTTGAATTAGTTTAGGAGTATAGTAGAAAATTATAGTGTCCCCATGAGCTTAGCTCAATTGGTTGGGACATCGCACTATATGTGTAGGAGCCGGGGTTCGAACCCCAGACACTCCACTTATCCATCTTTAAGGTGGAATTTCAAGCCATTAGGCTACCTATAAAAAAAAAAAAAAAATTATAGTAGAAAACTAGAGATTCAAACTTCCCCCGTTATAATAATGTCTCTAATAATCATACCTCTATAATTATATTGGCTAAAAAATAATTTTAACTTAGCTACATATTGGAATCAAGGATAAAAATTATATATTGGAATTTGTGTTGAAAATTTTAGGTTGAAAATGAAATAGCTATTTTGATTAGCTTTTGATAGGAGAAAATCATTTTTAATGAGAGAGAGAAGAGAGAGAATTATAATTTGAGTTTTGAGGTGTTAGTTTATCAATAATAGTTATAGTTTAATCTTATACTGATACAATGTTTAAATTTGCTCGGATACAGTTATAAAATAATTATTTGTGTCCGTTAATTAGTAAAAAATTTCTCCCACTGATATAGGAGTAATTCTGTTTCCATTGTTTATATTTTCTTTTAGAAATATCTAAAAAATAATCTCCAAATAATTATTTATATTAAAGTCACTTTTATTTTAATTTATATAGAAAAAAACTTATAGTTTAAAGACTTAACAAAAGTAAAGTTAAAGGAAGATGTAAAAAGAAACACATTACACATTGAATAGACTATAAAGTGTGATAACGAGGGGGATATAGGTACGTACGTGCCTCCTTGATTAATTATTGTGGAAATTTCATCCAAACTAAAACCTGAACTTATGCACCTATGTTTGAGATTAAAAAGATGAACTGTATGAGTTGTTACAAGCAATCAAGTGAATAGTGAAATTGGGATTAAACATTATTTTTTAGCTTTGATATGAAAGTGGTGGTTGATAATTTTAATAATTGTTTCTATGATTTATCTTTGTTTTTTTGATAGAGATGATTTATCCTATTTTAATTTTATTATTAAAAACTGTATATATATTTTAAATTTAAGACTTACATGTTCAAATTTGTTGAGTTTTTTAAGAGGCAAATTAATATAGTTGCTCATGTGTTACATCGAGCGGTCATATAGATGGTTAATCCTCGATATAATTAGGGTGACCTTTTTTTTTCTTCTTTCATCACCAGTTTAATTTGTTCGGGTGTCAGTTTTAGTATCAAGTTGTTCTAACTTTTTACAATCGCAGTTGCGGGAATTGAACCGTAGTCTTTTCTACCAAGTTTAACTTAATCACTACTGAACCAACTAACGATTGATTATTATAATTTATAAATATATTTCAAACAACACCGGTGCAACTAATTAATGAAAAAGGGCTGTGTCATCACGTCATGGCATCTTCAAACCTATTCTTTGTTTAGGTGAGACATTAGGTGTTGTCATGTTGCCTTAGAGTGGAATAAAAATTCCAATTATTTCCTTGACTACAACAAACATGCTTGAGAAAGTTGAAAAAAATTGTATTCTGCTTAACTTCCCATGCGTTCCTAATCATCCTACATTAGGTTCATTAAAAAACGAGATCCTACATTAGGTTACCTCAACAACAAAATTCCTAAATTTGGACAAAACAGAGGTGAAAGCAAAGTTCGTAATCCTTTATAGTTGCTACTTCAACAACTCCTTATCCAGAGAGTTAATCAAATTTAAATAAAAATTATTTTGTTCATGTGAATATTGTTCAGTTGGTAGAAACACCGTATATAACATGAATCATAGTACTTTTATTTATTCATCTTAAAATGTGAAATTCTAGCCTCTAAACTACATGATAAATAATAAAAATTGTTATTTTCAGACATCTTTTAGATAAAAGTTTTTATGTTCAAACATTTAAGTATCACACCACCTTCTACGGGTATTACACGGTTTGAATGTAAATTGTTCACTATTTTGTCCTTTTATAAAAGGTAATTCATTAAATTGAAGAGTAAGAGTTTTTTTTTTTTTGCTTTCGCACCGGTTCCGACCCACTAAAGGTGGGCGACTAATCCGGCTCGTGCGTAGAGGCATGCGCACTGGCCAAGCGTTGTTCCCCCTGGGAATCGAACCCGGTATTCCCCGGATACGTCCTTGGAAGGAGCTCCTTGCCACTTGAGCCCAATCAACTTGGTTGAAGAGTAAGAGTTTTGGTTGTGTATAAATTGTTTTTTATCTCGATTCTCAAACAATGTCATAAAGGTGCAAGAGTTGCCGCCAAGGGAGAATAAGAGAGCTAATGGGTTCAATTCTCAAGTTATTATTTTGGAATGGAGAAAATAATTTATAAATTTAGAGATCAAATAAAATATTCTAATTATTTTTTAAAAAAAATGATGATTTATCTCACGTTGGTTATAAAATAGAGGAACTACCCACAAAAAAATAGAGAAACTCTTATATAATCAGCTGGCTCAGATTCTTTGAAGGCCTGACTCGAATATTATAAATGATATCCCAATAAAATAAAATAAAATAAAGAATTTAAATTTTAAATAACATAAAAACATATGAGAAATAATTAATTACCATTTTAAATAACATTAAAACGAAACATATCTTAATAAATGATTAAATTTAGGGCAACGATTGAAATTACTAGCTGTTAAGTTAAGTTCTGAATGAATTCTACATGTAATAGTTTAAATTCTTAAAAAATTATTGATTTACTACTAATTTAATTCAAAATAGCATACACAAACACATCATAATCTACCACTAATTTATTGATGCACATAATATGTAACTATTATTGAAAGATCTCAAAATTTGGAGGAGGCCCTATTATTGATGGAGTGTAATGCAACTAAAGTGTGTTCAAGAAAGGATAATCCAAGTCCTTTGCCGTAAGAGTGCAAATTGTAAACGCATTTGGCCTGGAAATTGGTTGCTGTTGCCGCCTTCAACGGCTTTTGACTTTACTAAGGCCGGCAACAAAACTACGACATATACAAACAAATTAGAAAATATATATGTTTTTGTATTATTTTAATTAAAATAAAAATAATATAGAAATACAATTAGAAAATGTAAATGTTTTTGTATTATTATTTTGTAAAAATAAAAATAAATCTGAATTATATTATAAAAAAAGATGTTAAACTAAATATAGAAAAACTACTTTATTATGAAAAAAATAATATAGAAATAGTACTTTAGTATTGTTTTTTAAAAGTTTTTAATTTTAACACAACTTTAGTACGGAGTATATTTTGTTTACAAAAATTTAATGTTAACACAATTTTAGTATTGTTTTGAATTAGGCCAAAATCCAATCCTACTTGTAATGTTTGTCCATCTCTTTCACGAATTCAATCTATGAACTGCAACCATTACAAGCCTCATATTTCTTCAATCTGTAATATCTCTGGACATCAACACAGTAGATGATTACAGTAATTTAAATTCACTCTCTAGAATGCTCGAGGAACCCTTGAACGATTATTTCCACGACCTTTTAAAGTACGCTTCCTCAAAACAACACCAAAAATACAATTTTTGACTTATAAATACCTCTCACTCTTTTATCGACTTCAGCGTCAGATTGAAGAACGTTGTTTCAACTCGGCCATCCCACGATCACATAAAATCAACTAATTTTTTTAATTCGTTAATGATTTCTCTAAAAACCCCATGTTAATTAGCATGAGGTTAAGAAATGAAATTCAATAAGCTTGCCCTGACTTATTAAACTTAAACATGCTAAAAAAAATGTCAATTATTCTCAACAAGTAAGTCTAATGTTTTTAATTATTCTGGTGTTTGTATTGTTTTTATGTTCACTCAATCCAATTAATATTTGCAAATTGGAGTATATTGTTTTTAATTATGCTGGTGTTTGTATTGTTTTTATGTTTTTCACATCTATCTCTAATTTAAGTTATTATTAGATATAAATTATAGTACAAATAATTTTAATAAGATTTATACAATGTTGTGATTAATTTAGACCGCGACGATCAATTGATCATAATTAATTCATAACACAACATCCATAAAAGTTAAAACCGTAAAATTCTTAACGTGATTGCAACTTTGAGCACAACAACTATTTAAAACCTTGTTTATTCTATTAGATATTCTATTTGTTTCTTATTATAGAAACCTCCACAAGTTAGACTAATAAATTTAGGAAAGTGAAAAATAGTCCACCTGGTGCACTAGTTAAGCAGATAAATAAGAAAATTCCGTCTTAAAACTCGTGCATTCAATGTATTGAAAGTGTAAAAATTTGTTTTTATCAACATTAGTTTTATATTTTATTTCTATTTTTAATATGCTTAACAAGTGCACCCGGTACACTGTTTAGCATGATCCATAAATTTATAACACTTTTATTTTAATAAAAGAATTTATATTCAGGAAAGGAGGGATTATGATACTGAATTTCTCTCAAACAAATTTAAGTTATGTTTGGACCAAATTTTGAACTTATAGCTTATAAGTTCAAAAAATCACCATTTTGCAAACGTTTATTAAAAAGAGCTTATAACTTATTTTACTAACTATAACTTATTTTTTAAATGTTATTTGAAGTAGCTTATGAGCTTATAACTTATAGTTTATCATTTATTCTTTTAATTTTACCCCTGCCATCTTACTTGAAAAAAATTAAATATTAATTAAACATATTTTTTTATATCATTTCATACTTATAAGCTAGTTTAACCGTTAATTTTACAAAGACTATAAATTCAATCAGCTAGCTTTATTCACTATAACCTAAAAATTAACTTATAAACTCTTTGCTATAATCTCATTGTAACAGCCCGGGCCCTTTTCTACGTATATAGTAGGCCACCCCGGCGCTGTTACAAAAAAGGCGCATTTTTTGTAACAGCCCGGGCCCTTTTCTACGTATATAGTAGGCCACCCCGGCGCTGTACATCACGATCTTCTCCACCCCCCTCTCTAGTGGAGTTTTTGCCTTCCGTGGGAATCGAACCCATGTACCTGGGGATAAGTACATGTCCAATCCATTCCCACTACCAATTGAGCTAGTCAATTGGTAGTGGGAATGGATTGGACATGTACTTATCCCCAGGTACATGGGTTCGATTCCCACGGAAGGCAAAAACTCCACTAGAGAGGGGGGTGGAGAAGATCGTGATGTACAGCGCCGGGGTGGCCTACTATATACGTAGAAAAGGGTCCGGGCTGTTACACTCATCCGCCATAAACTAGCTTATCAACTACTCGTATCAATCAGTTTTTGACCGAACCGAGCCTTAATGATCATGCTAACTAGCGCTTATTGAGGTTATAAAGAAGATTCTCACACAGACTCTGTCAAAGAAAAAAAAAAGGTCATCTTAACTTGTGCATCAAGGGCACATGATAAGCTACATAAAAGTAGAAAGTTAGCATTTAATAATGTAAAATATTTAATATTTTGAAAGTTAAAGGCACAAATTTCAAGAAAATATTTCTATTTTAGCATCCTTATCATGTGCCCTTGATGCACAAGTTAACATTTTCCAAAAAAAAAAAACCTTTAAGTAAATTCCATCATCTTCTCCTTCCATTTTGTCTTTCTTCACTGTCACTGTACTTTGATTTCACAAAAAACCAATCAAATAAATAACCCATTTTTGTTTTCTTCCTTATCTTTCTTTAATAACCAAGCTTGCAATGCGTGCCAAGTCCAAGTCAATTAATTAAACCCGCAATTCCAAGTCCCTTTCACCAAAAAACCCGTTTCCTTTCTTACTATTCCCTGTTTGCTTCTCTCTTTCTTTTTAAATGCCATTTCACGAGATCTCTCTCAATCTCATTTCTCTGCCATTTGCCCATTTCCATAATAATATGATTCACCCTTTTTGAAATGAGTCAACTCGGTTTTTTATTGCAGGAACCAGTAACCACCACAACTCAAACTGAGTCAAGAACGATTCTCGGTTTGTTAAGAGAAGAACAAATGGACGGTCTTGATGGTTTGCCTCGTAGAAGACGTAGCTTAAAGGAACGGTTAGGATTCATCGGTTTTGGTTGTTGTGGGACCACATGGGGATTCCGTTCTTCTTCTTCTTCTTCAGCTCAATTATCTCAGAATATTCAGCAACAAATTCCGGATATGGAAACGGATCCGGGTCATGATCCGAATATATGTGTTGGTTTAACGGCTCCGACGAGTTCGAGTTCAAGTTCGAGTATGAATCTTGCGGCGGCGTTGGCGGCGGAGAGACAACTCCGAGGAGTAGGACAAGCGGCGGAAACGAACGTTGTTGGAGTGGGGAGGATGCCGGGGACGCCGTGGAGAGTTTCGTTGATGCGGCTGTTGGAGGAAACGGAAAATGGGGATACGGTGGCGGGAGTGTCTAAGGTGGCGGAGGAGAAAGTTTGTAGTAGTGTGGCGGGGAATGATTCGGTGTGTTGCGTGTGCATGGGGAGGAATAAAGGTGCAGCGTTTATTCCATGTGGACATACTTTTTGCAGGGTTTGTTCTAGAGAGCTCTGGCTTAACCGAGGGTCTTGTCCCCTTTGTAACCGTTCAATTCTTGAAATTCTTGATATTTTTTAGAAATTTCTAAGACAAAGTGCCAAATTGAAGAACAAGAATCAGATGATGAATGATTATTCATTATTAGGTGCATCTTTGGCATCATAGTTTGTTTGACTGAATTATGGCGAGCCATCCTAATTTTGCAAAAGCTACGCAATATAACTTTTGCAAAATTACGATGATTCATTATAATTATCATAAATCCACTCTGATACTAAATATGCATTAAACCTTTGTCTTTCCTTGCATTTCTACTTGTGCTTTCGCAAGATATGCGTGCTTGTTCTGTTCATTTACTTTTATGTATTATACGATTGTTATGAATTTCATCTCATCTATGTTCAAAATTACATCTAATTTGCCAAATTCGCGGTTGTGATTTGAAAAAGCTACGTTATATGTTTATGCATATTTGTCATAGCTTCAAATGATTTACTATAGTTGCTTTTAGTTTTGAAATACATTAATTTTCTTTAATAATTTTTTGTTTATATCTGAGATTAGAGTAATATTTTTTCTACGTATTTATATACTATGATATGATGCCCAATTGAATTGACCATTCAGCATACAACAAGGTCGGCTCGACTATTTGCTTGTGGATTTATTTGGAATACAAAATTAAGTTGTGTTTAATCATACACTAATTTTATATAATTGAGGGCAGCTAATGATGCTCCTTTCTTTGTTGTCTTCTACATAATCGTCTCTCAAAGTTGACTTCGGACCCAATTGTCTTTCTCCTGTTTAGATCAAACAATCATTAGTAGAATAATTAAATGTGTAGTTCATGTCATTGGTTAATTTGTGAATTAGAGATTAAATTGCAACTAAATTGATGAAAATAGAACATCTAAATAATAATTGCAATTTTTTTCCCAAAGAAACACTATTACTAAGGCTGTTCATTGAAAACCATAAACTGAACCGAACCAAATCGAAAATAACTGAACCGAACCATAAATTTATGAACCGAACCATTAATTCTGGACAATTTATTAACTGTGAACCGAACCATTATTAACCGAACCAAACCATTTGAACCGAACCAAACCATTTGAAAAACTCAAAATTCTCAAAACTTAAAACACTTGTTTTTTTGTTGGTTTTAAGTTCATATTTGTTGTACTTGAATTTAACTTAACCATTGATGTTTATTTAAGTTGTAATGTTTAGTTAATTATGAAATTAAGAGGGGAAAAAAAATGTTGTGCTTAACAGTTCGGTTCACCGAACCATAACTACAGTTATTTGTGCTTAACAGTTCGGTTCGGTTAACCATTTAGTTGAACCATTAGTACAATTCAGTTCGGTTTTACTATTATCCATAACGGTTCGGTTCGGTTTCTCGAACCATTGTTATGGTTCAGTTCGGTTCGGTTTTTTGTCCGAACTGAACCATGAACAGTCCTAACTATTACTATTTTCATCACTGAATCTAGCATGGATTGATCGGTTGCGAAGGGATCTGGATTCATGCAGTCAAATAGTGATTGCAGGGTGATCTCAACCGTCCGATCTAGTTTATACCTTTTTATTTATTTTTGAGTTATTAATCGTCACCGTCCGATCTCAATTAAACGGTCTAGATTTGACCGACTGCACTGAATCCAGGTCGTTGCGAAGTTGTTTCTTAAAAACACGTGTCAGTAAAAATTTGATTTTTTTTTATTAATTAAATGTAATCACAAACAAGTCTTCTGCAGTGTAAGTAGCTCATTAGCTCTTATTGGTTATCAGCTTTGTTACTTTAGGGGGTATTTTGGCAAACGTCACAAAATTTAAGGTTTGCTATTTTGAAAATTTCAATGAGAAAATGGCAAATTTTGTAATTTTAAAAGAATATTTGATTATTTATGTAATTTTAAAAAAATATTTGCACATGTTAAGAAGTTTAAAATGAGCATGTATATTTTGTCAAAAAAAAAAAGAGCATGCATATAAATTACGATTTACAATATGCTGATTTATGAAAGATAGATATTAGGAATACTTGGATAGATGTACTATTGATTAATACGTACCCTATCTCGTCAGTACCCTTAAAACAGAAAAAGAAATACTCCTTCCGGTCACTATTATAAGCAATAAATCACTTTTTAGGTTCATTAGAAAATTAATGTATCTGACCTAAATTACAAACCAAATACATCAATTTTTCTAATGAAGCTAAAAAGTGAAATTTTGCTTATAATAGTGATCGGAGGGAGTACAAATGATGAACACCCATTAACTTGTTGTTCTTCTTCAACCGAGACTCCTTATACCTTAAGCACTTTTTAAATGGGGAGAAGATGTGGCGTATTCGTTATATTGAGACTATAACTCACATATTGTGTGATGATTAATTAGAGTTCCCATTATTCAGAAAGGAAAATGCTAACTAGTGCCCCCGGGGCACTAGTTAAGGATACTTCAAATAGTAATAATACATTAAAGTGCGTGCAATCAATGTTTGAAAAGTAAAAAAATTGTTTCCAATATAAAAATTACTACTTTTGTATTCTTAACTAGTGCCCCGGGGGCACTAGTTAGCATGACCCATTCAGAAATGTGTCATCCCACCCACTTACCGAAATGGTTGACCTCCTTTTATATTGAACTTATGCCAATTAATTAAATAATAATCAATTATCAAAATAGAAATTTAATTAACATTTTTACTTTGATCACTAATCTTTTAAGACTCCTAATTAATAAATAATAAATATACTATTAATAAAGATACTTGTCCACATGCTATGGAAGCAACCTGTTTACACCGTAGTGGAAGACGAGGCATGGGCTCTACTATATGCTATAAAAGAGATTATTCATCGTGGTTTTGAGCGTGTTTAATTTGAAAGCGATTCAAAGTTGTTGGTTGACACTATCCATTCGAGAAGACGAGACAATTTAGAGTTTAGTTTAATTGTTAACGACATTATTCTTCTTATGTCATCTTCTTATATAAACTTTGATGTTAAGTTTCTTAGGAGACAAACGAATTTGGTTGCTCATACTCTTGATAGGGCGGCCAATTCTTGAGTTAGTTTCCATAGATTTGAGATAATTCCCTCATGTATTAAACTTTTATTAGTTAGTGATATGAATTAAGGTTGTTTGGTTAAAATAATAAAAGTTTTGTAGCAGAGAAAAGAGTTAATGATATTGAATATAATTAAATCATAAAATATTCCAACATAAACTTTTTTTTCCGCTACAAAACTTGCAACACATTTTACTTTATGGAAGACTTACAACTCTTTCATAACAACTTTTATCTTACCCATCTTCACCAAAAGTCTTATGACATTAGTTTATGGGTCATATGATCACTTTAATGTTGCTCAATTTCAACACTTTCAACCAATGCAAAACTTAATCTCACACTTGGTACATTGTCACACGGAGATTGTTCTTTTGTCTTGTGTTGCTCACACATACAAAATAGACTATAAAATATCTTAATAAATTTACACTATAAAATAATATCCCGAGAAATTTAGGGTGGGGCAATAGCAATTACCGTGTTATGCGAGATAAGAGCAAGGGCCCATGACTGAATAACTCCAAGATACATTACGGAGTGTTGGTAGCCGAAGTTCATTTCTAAGCTCGATATATAATTTAACACAATATTTTCCTTCTAGATAGTGTATAAAATTTTAATTTCAGAAGCTAAATTATCATTTTCCCTGTAAGTTCGCGATTTTTTGATTTTAGTCCCTGTATCTTTTTTTCTTGCGAATTCCTCACTATATGTTCAAATCTTTTTTATTTTAGTCTCTAAAGCTAAAATCCGTTGGAAAATCCTGCGGATTTTAGTTTTAGGGACTAAAGCCAAAAGATTTAAACATACATTCACAAGAAAAAAGATACAGGGACTAAAACCAAAAAATTGCGAACTTACAAGAACAAAAATGATATTTAAGCCTAGTTTTATTGATACTTATATTTTACAAACTAATTTTCATTGGCCAGTCTCTTACTAATTATACTATAGGGATCCGCCACTATACACACTTGTACCTGTTGAGTTTTATAAATTGCAAATAATATCTCGAGTTTTTCTTAAATTTAGCATCTTACTTATTTGTATATATTTGAACCCCCTCCCCTATCATAGTTGTTATTGACTGCTTAGTTACTCACTATTCTATTTGTTTCGGACGGGCCAAAATGCCCAGTCCACCACAACCTCACTGCCCAACTCCAATCACGATAAATTATTACTTTTGTCACTCTATTGTTTTTGGGACGTGCCCTACAAAATGATCAAAATGTCCCTGTCCGTGACATGTGCTACGGACACCCCCCAAAACACTCTACAATTATCACATCCGTGACTTAAGTTACGGATGTAGAAAAAATGTTTTTTCTTTTTTTTTTTGACTAAGGATGTGGAAAAAATGTTATTTTTCAAAATTACTCATTTTTCCTACATCCGCGACTTAAGCCATAGAAGAGTATTTTGATCATTTTGTAGGGCGTGCGAGTAAGCCATAGGGTGGCAAAAGGAAAAATCTCACAATAAGTATGGAACCGGTCCAATATGTTTGATATTTCAACAATTCATAATTATTCGTTGACTTCAATGCCCTCCAACGGCTACACAACTAAGGCATTAAAGAATGTCGTTTTATAATTCTTAGTGTTCTTTATTTAGATCTGAGCATCAAAGTATTTGCATATACCACCTCTTCCTATATTCATCACCAACGAAGCGCCGTTCCAAATTGGTATTCGGATCACAGTTAGCATTGAATATATAAAGAAAAAAAAAAGAAAAACCTACATTACTATTATTGCATATACCCTTTAATTTTTAAAATAACACTTTTGGCCCCATAAGTTGGTTGAACATCTATAACTAATCTATCATATTATATATTTTTGTATAAATCAATTTATTTGAACTTTTTCTAATCTATAATTTTAAGACTAAAGTCTTAACTTGAGTTGCTTGATGCTTAAGCAAGTAATGAGCCTTAACAAATTGAGTCATAGTGTAATGAGATAATAATAAAATTGAAAAAACTCACACACACTAGACACATTTTTATTGGGAATAGATGCATAGGCACTATCATTGGATGAGAATGAAAGTATGAAGAAGTATACAATTCCCCTGTTGATTCCCTACAGTAAATCATACACACAGTTCTACACAGTTTTCAATCTGAGCCGTTAATATTAGATTAGATGAATATGATTAAAACTGTGTTTTTTAATTTAAAACAATCTCAACCATCAAATCAGATCGGATGACTCACAGCTGTAACTGTGTGACACAACACAGTTACAACTGGAAATCCATTTCCCTATCTTATGAGTTAGTGGAGACATTAATCTTCATGTTCTATCAACTTGAGAAAAATTAAAAAACTTTATCCCTATGATCCAATCAAATTATGTGGTCACCAAAATGTCTTGTTAATTTGACAGTTTATGGTTATATATTTGGAATCTCCATCTGCACCTTTAGCATAGATTAATTGGTTTCTTTATAAATCAAGCAATTCATGCATGATCTAACTTTGGCATAAGAGTTCCTAAACTTTTGGGAAATACAATAAAGAGCATTTGGTTCTTTTCTCTATATAGTGTCATAGTCATAGTGATTCATACAGAACACAACAGAACAGTACTATGCTTTAACTTTCAAATTATGCTGCGGATAGAATCTTTTTGCTAAAAATGAAACATTCTTTGTATTGAACCAATTGTTGATAAATCAGTTCAGTTTCTGTCATTATTGGATGAAATGATTAGTTCATGTCAGTCTTTCTTAGAATCTAGTACATGCATGCACAGGGACGAAATTGTTTTTGTGATATGAAGCTTATGTTATCAAATAGTAGTATATTAATAAAAATAGTATAATTAGTATGCTTATTCTATTTTGTGTATAGAGTTTTGAAATACTCTTTTTTTTCAATATAAATTAATTCTTATATATATATATATATATGTGTGTGTAAGATAATTACAGTTGAATAGAAGACAAACAAAAAATAAACTGTCCGGTTAAAGATAAATACTCTTAATTTAAAATAAGGTGTGGAAATATGGGGTGCTCAAATATAATTGTTGTTTTTGTTATATTGACCATTATGTTGTTAGGAAAACACCCTAGATAACCCACAAGTATGGACCTCTAAAAAATTGTCCAAAGGTTAACCCTTACTGATTTTAACAAAAAAATAAATGTGACACTTTTTTTTTACAGCATGTGATACTTTTTATTAATTTTTTTATAAGCTTTTATTAAAAATAGCATAGTTCATATTTTTTTTTTGAAACGGCAAATATAATATATATATATAATTAATTGATCTCCGCACAAGAAGAACAAAGATCAGTAAAGAAGAGCTACAAGACAAAGACGCCGTATATATGCGGAACACCAATGTAAACACCCAAAACACCAAACTCCTAAAACAACTCCCCGACCACCAGAGGACCTCAACCCGAACCCAAAAGGACACATCTAGACACTAATTTCCAATCTCGAATCAAAGTTGACTGGCCCATCAGAATCCAAGACGAAACTCCTTAAGTCATAAGTTGAACGAACACTAGTAGAAGGAGGATACATCTCAGCTAGCAGACCACCTCCAAAGTAGTAAACACCAGTACAATAGAGGTTACCCAGTTAACTTAAAACCTGCAAATCTCAACAGATTTGGGCACCAACAGAAACTCAAGAGAGCCCTGCAAATCTCAACAGACTTGAAAAGTGGTCAGAGAATCAAGTAAACTAGGGGACCCTTATGTAACAGCCCGGACCCTTTTCTACGTATATAGTAGGCCACCCCGGCGCTGTACATCACGATCTTCTCCACCCCCCTCTCTAATGGAGTTTTTGCCTTCCGTGGGAATCAAACCATGTACCATGGGGATAAGATCGTGAGGTGGCAGTCGGGACCATCTAAATTGGTGGGGCCCGGGCTGTTACACCTTACGCACAGTATCAACCACAAACCAACAGGGCAAAAACCAACTGCCACCGAAACACCAACTCTCCACCACTACACCACAACATCATCTCTCCACACCTCCTTGCCACCTCCAGCACCCAAAACACCATTAACACAAAAACACCAAAACTCCCAAACGCCACCCACCGTGGCCATAACACCTCAACCACCTCACCACCACCATCAAGACCACGCCACCCCAACACAACACCGGTATCCTCTGAACTGCATCCCACCGTGACCACCACACCCCCATCTCAACCACGTCGACTCACCTCCTCCAAAACAAACCGGCTGCGCCGCCTATGCCTTCCCCAAAACCAAATCAACCAAAACCGAACGAAATCCATCAAACACAACAACAGTAAAACCAACCAGCAAGAACACTCCGGCGAAGAAAAACGAACCGGCGCCGGAGGCAGTAAAAACCACTCAGGTGAAGCACGGGAACGGAAACGACGCCGGAGACCGGCGAATCAAACAGAATCAGCCGTAGACAAACAGCAAGCACAAGCACGAGAAAGAAAGGAAGCAAATGAGTCTATGTTAGACACTCTTAACTAATGATATTTTTGCTATCGTAAAAGAAAAACTGATGATATTTTTGCTATCATATATTCACTCTGATCATTTTTATAAGTAAATTTGATTTTTTATTACATTAAAAAGGTAAAATATCTAGTCACTATTATGTCAGATACATCATTTTTTTAATTTTCCAAAAAAATTAAATTTACTTATAACTGTAACATAAAAAAGGGAGTAATTCTTCTTTCCATTCTTAAGAACAATCTTGAAACATAAATCCATGAAAAAAATCCCATATCATATTATTCGAAGTATATGAAAAAGTGAATGTCAAACACAAAGTTTTTTATACTTTATATAGAGCTAAACAATCACGCAATTTAAGATTATCTTTAATATTGAGAGCATCATAGAGAATTTCAGAATAAAATAAACTTTTATTTTATTGGGAGAACTAGATGTGGTAACGTGAATTTCAAAAAAATTGGCAAAGACCTTAATTAAGATAAAGAAAAACAACAACATTTCAGGTCATAACGGCGGGAGTTTCTTATAAAATTTACATAAATGCGTCTTAATGTGGTAGAGATCACTCGATAATAGTATACCAAATCTAAAATAGTCTCTTTAAAAAGTGATCATCATTGGAGATGCTTTGACTAAAACTAATTAAATCAAAACTGAAACATCAAATCAAAACTGATTATTCTTGTTCTTGTAATAGCAAAAGAGATACCAAAGAATAATCCATTTTCAAAAAAAAAAATTATAGAATAATCTTCCACATCCTGTATATATATACGTATTCTTCAAGAATAATCTTTAGCTTATTGGGTTTTATGATTATATTCCTGAGTGGCCACTGTTTGATCGAGGCAAATCAAGTACTACATGATATGACAAAATAAATTCATGCATGATTTGATTCTCATATGGTAGGACAAACAATTTTCCAAATTTTAACACAATTATTCCCCTAAGAAACAGAGTATATGATCATAATCGTATTACGAATTTGAATGTCAATCAAGGTTTTAAATAAAGGTCCGCGACCGCGAAAACGGACGCGACAAAACAGTTTTGGCAGGTGCCGATACCGTTACCGTTTTACCGTTTTTTATATTAAAGAACAAATTGTAATTAATTCACACCGCGACGACCGCAATTAGTGTCGTAATATCTGTACCGACCGAAATCGCGAAAATCTTTACGTAACCAAGACGCGGCCGCGACCGTTTTTTAAAACCTTGATGTCAATCATAATTTTAAAATTATGAATATATTCTCTCTTAATGCATGCAATTTAACTTGATTACGAAGTAGAACTTAGATTTCAAAAGAGATTAATATATATATATATATTTGTGATGCATATAATTAATAGTGATACGAATAAACGAAACCTTTAAATTGATAATATATATCTTTATCAGATGATATGTTTAAAAAGCTTAACAAAATATCATAGCATATATTCCTCCATTGTCTTAAAATTTTGAATTTGACCTAATTTTAAAAATTTGCTTTTAAAATGAAGATTATCTTCATGTACTAATAAAAAAAATCTTGGGGTCATCTCTCATAAAAAATGAGACTTTTAATATCTCTCATGTCCAACACTATTAAATTTGATGTGTTAATATAATTGATGGTGGATATATAGAAGAAACTTAATATCAGGTGATCCAATGAATTTTGGAGAAGACTTTGGTATCATATTACAATTTTAGATTAGATCTAACTCAACCGTACAAAATATTAAACGATAATTTGAAGATTGATGTGGACTTCATTTATATAGCCAACACCATGTGACACAAATGATGAATGTTTTGATTCAAAAAAGTGACAGATTAAATCTCTTAATTATTAGATTTAGGGGGTGTATTGGATTAGGATTTCAAACGATTTTAAAAGATTTTTTTCTAATAAAAGAATCAGGTGGTATTCAATCAAGACTTTTATAAAATCTAAATAAATCTAGTGGTATTCAATTAAGACAATCAGGATTTTTTTTTCAAGGCAATGAAATCCGTTGTTATTCGATTGACATTTGTCAAGACTTATAAAATGTCTCTTGGTATTCAAAAATCCATAGATTTTAGTGGATTCTTGTATGTAATGGATTTTGAGACTTTTTAGTTAAAAATACACTTGATAGACTTTTCCAACAATCTCACCAAAAGCTTTGAGACTTTTTTGAACTCTCCAAGACTTTTTACTTTCATCATCACTGTATCAGGTTATTACTTTTGCAGTTCATCATCACTGCACCTGAGTTTTTCTTCTTCTTTTCTTTGTTCACTTATTCAACAATCTCACCAAAAACCTTGAGACTTTTTCAAACTCTCCATGACAAACTTTCATCATCACTATACCAGGAAAAAAATTCTTCTACTTTACCTATCAAATATGCTTTTTTGCAATTTTTTTTAACAAATTCTACATCTTTTTTACAAACTTTTGATTCATTACAACTTTTGTACAATTCTTTTTCTTTACAAGATAAATTTTGTTTCTTCAATTTCTTTTTTTATTTTTTTTTACAGCAAACCATTTTTTTTCTTCACATTCATCTGCTTCTGATTTCCATCAATGGTGGTGGTGATAACTTTTCCATTTTATTGGTGATTAGGAATATATACGCGTAAAAAAAAGGAACATGGAGTTTTCTATTGTAAATTTTTTTTTAAAAAAATATTTGGATTCAAAAAAAAAATTTCTTTTATTAAAAGTTATTGATTCTTTTAAAATTTTCCTAATATACAAATGTTTTCTAATATATAAAGTATTATGAAATCTTGATTGTAAAAAGTTTTTTGAAAAAAATCACTCAAAATCCATTCAAATCATGTGTTAAAAATCTTGATTGTAAAAAAGTCTTGTAAAAAAGTCTTTAAAATCTCACAAAATCAATATAGTCCAACAAAATCTCATAAAATCATCAAAAAAAATTTTGCCAAAATTGTCTCATAAAATCTCAATCCAATATCACAAAGGAATTAATTTATGTAGTTGTGCGTGAATGATATTACTTATGAAAAGGAATAAAAAATTATAAAGATATATATCTTTTGATCCCCTAAAAAAGTTTTAATATATCTTTAGATTTCTCGGAACCTTTTACGTAATGTTTAGATTGATGATTAGATAGAAACCAGCCGTTTAACTTTTTTAATACACATGCACTACTTGAAAGAAAAAGGTTTTTATTACTGAATATATTTATGATTCACTCTATCAGAGAAGGAAAAAACAATGAAGTGTACAACTTCTAGTTTTTTTATTTTTGTTTTTTTATTTTATATTTATGGAGTGTACAACAACTTCTAGTTAAAGGCGCACATACATGGGAATTGAGAAAAAAGAAAGAGGTTGTGAATATACCCTTTTCAAACATTTATATATTGATTAGTATTTTAAAAAAGCGCCAAAGAAAATAGTAAATATTTAAAAAGTAAAAGGTAGCACAACGGAAAAAGTACAAGACGTATTTTACCCTCACCGGAAGAAAGTATATAGAAGTACTCAAGTCAAAATGCAAATCGAAACAAAAGCCGGCCAAAATACAACCCCACCCGAACATGTTATCGGGCCATACAATTTAGAGGGTCAAGCACACCACTATCATAATACAAACAATGTGAATTTGCTTTCTTTGCCGACAACCACTTCCAAAAAATACCCGTAATTCTTTCCAAAACGTCCTCAACCTCAATGGATTTGTCGGAGAAGATTTTGTCTTTTCTAACACACCAAAGGAGCCAAATAACCGCATGTCAGACCATCAAAAGTCCTCTAAAGAGTTTCTTTCCATGATTGCTTCGAAGAGAGACCAAATAGAACCCGGAAAAATCTCAACCACATCAAACCACCTATACACCTCGACCCAAATTGACCAAGCCAAGGGACATAAGACGAACAAATGATTTTCGGTTTCCACACCCCCTCTACAAACGGCACAATGCAAACGACCAAGCCAAATGTTTTCATATAGCATAGCTCATGGATATTTACTTACAGAGATTTTCTTTTATCATCCTACTTGTTTTCTCGCTCTACGAATTTACAAAAATACCTCTGTTCGCTACTTAGGTAGCAACTTTAATTCATTACTTAAGTAATAGATGGATAAAAATTTCTTACTTTTTGGACCAATTTAGATCCTACACCCCAGAAGTCCTGTGTGAAATTTTATGTTTTTTGCCATCTGCTACTTATGTAGTAAACATGGACTAAAATTTAGTTTAAGTTCATTCTTCTGTTTTCGTGTTTTTCTTTCTTTTCACTTTCCTTTCTTCCAACCAAACAGACCCTAAATATACCATAATAAAAAATATTTAAAAGATTAAAATTTACTGAAATTTTTTAAAAAGACTAAATAATTTCATAGCAATATTATAGAATCAGTATTCAATGGAAAGAAATTTCAAAATTTAATGACACTTTGGAAGATTCCCACATTATGAAGAAAAAAAAAAACACTTGCATGTCAGATCGATCATGAATATATTTGTGGGTGGATATGCTTGGTTGTCATTGTTGTCCATGATAACGGCACTATAAATTAATTGCTCATTGGATGACACAAACTGGTATCCACAAATCAGATAAGCAGGAACAAGTTCATAGAATTCTGAATAACAAACAAAGTACGACATATGCAAATGGGTTTGTACGTGCCCATTTATTTTATCCTGTTTTGCACGTGTGGTGTGTACTCTTCAATTCATCATCTCCTCATATTGCATAAAATAAAATATAGAAAG
Source organism: Trifolium repens (assembly GCA_030408175.1). Lineage (NCBI taxonomy): Eukaryota > Viridiplantae > Streptophyta > Magnoliopsida > Fabales > Fabaceae > Trifolium > Trifolium repens. Next base: position 8,557,487 of record CP125839.1, read on the forward strand.
TCATTTGATCAAGTGACATCTGAGGAGTTTTTTAAGAGTTCAAATATTCTAAGAGAATATTAAGAGTGTGTTTGCGGGTGAATTAATATTGAGGTGTTTGTCCATTAAATTTAGCTCAATTGGTAGAACATTCCATTATATATGTAGGGAATTGATGTTTAAACTGTGGTCAACTCATTTATCTATTTTAAGGGTGAAATTTTCAACTACTAAACTACTTGACAAAAAAATAAAAATAATATTGAGATACTCTAAATAATTAATAACTTACATTTTAATAGATAAAGAGATATTCAAAGTGGTTAATAAAATATTTGACCATTAATTTACAAATTTCAGCTAAACCTTTAAAATGCTAAAATTGTTACATCGTATCAGTGGCGGATACAGAAATTTTAGGTAGGGGGGGGGGGGGGGGGGCGAGTAAAAAGAAGACTAGAAAAGGAAAAAACAAAAAATGGCTGGGAGAGAAAGAAGTAAAAAGAAGACTAGAAAAGGAAAAAACAAAAAATGGTTGGGAGAGAAAGAGTTAATGCTTCCCTAAAAGAGAGAGTGTGTGTGAAAATTAAAAAATTAAGATAATGAAAAGTTAAAAAATAAAAAGATAAATTTTTGGTAAGTGGTTAATGGGCATAGTCATGGGGCCTTAAGCCACATGGCCATTCACATGCATCCACCACTGGGTCAGATACTGTTACTGAAATTTGAACTCCGATTTTTATGTGAGTTTCTAATAGTTATTATCATTTAGTCTATTTATACAAAGAAATCCGATTATTTTTTTACACAAAAAGAAATCCGATTACTGAATCATTTTATAATGGTTAAATAAATGGTTAATATCTTAAAATTTAGTGGTTAATGAGGTGCTCTAAGTAGTTAATAAGACATCTCTTAAATAAAAAGATTAGTGATAAATAAAGTACTTTTTTTTGTTATGCGCTTAGATGCTATAATGTGTGTCTTTTTAAGTTTAATCAAGATTCTGAATTTGATCTCTGAATTTGATCTCTGATTTTGACTGTTAGGACTTAAGCACATGAGGAGAGCCCAACCCAAAAGACTAGTCCAATAGATGGGAGAGTCTTATGGTTTAAGTACCACATTGAACACTTTGAAATACTCGATGTGAGACTCCTAACATTGCCACGCCCTTTAAGAGCCGACGTCCACGGCGGCTTTCACTCTATCCGCACTGACCCGATGGTAGTCCTTTCCTTTTTTGGCGGCTTCACTCACCTATCAGTATTTGGTGGAGTACCTTAATCCAGCGTATAGGTAGCCCTTTCCGTGGCCCGGCTCTCAATGAAAGCACCAATTGTTAGGACTTAAGCACATGAGGAGAGCCCAACCCAAAAGACTAGTCCAATAGGTGGGAGAGTCTTATGGCTTAAGTACCATATTGAGCACTTTGAAATACTCGATGTAGGACTCCTAACATTAACATACAAAACGTTAAAACTCTCATAAAGCATTTGTCGTTCATTTGGATCCTACAAAACTCATGAATTAATCCCTGCAATTACGCGTAGAGGATACATGTGAATTGTACAAAAGAAAAATTCAATCAAACCCTGTCCCCTTAATATAATGTCTAAATCTCATACTACTCTAGTTCAATATTACTATCAATAAAATTCTCTAAGTGGTTTTTTATTTTCAATAGCAATATTGCTATGAAATTATTGATCCATCAGGAATTGAATTGTGATGTGATCATCAGTTTTAGTTTTAGTCGAATTGGTTTGTACTAGAAATGACCCACCTACACGTAATATTCTTTCTAACTACTCTCTCTAGTTATTAAACCTTTTTTTCTCTTTGATCAAAATTCACTATATATACACCAATCAAAATTCATTTTTATCTCTATAATAAATGACCAATAACTAACTTTTTTCTTTCCACTAATCAAAATTCACTTTGTTCAAAATGACACTGCAAAATAGGGACGGATCCAGAATTTTTCAGCAGTGGGGGCGTGATAATTTATTATAAATGTTTACAAAAATATATAAATATTATAAAGTAATAAAACGTCAATACTAATAATTTTTATTATAGTAGTCTTAGTGATTAGTATAAGTAAAAAAATTGGAGGTTGAAAAAAAAGGAAAATGTTATTTAGTAAGATTTTTTTATGTAAGAAAGAGAATAATGTGGAAACATTTAACACTTATAAAGTTATAATCACTCTCTCTTTCATGTATGATTAATCAACTTTGATTGATCAAATTTCATAATTTTGTGAAATCTTCTCTTTTTTATGTAAATATTTATTACTAAATAGCAATACTCTCGAGAAAAAAAATTAGCATTGATAAGTTGATTTATATTATTTCATTTTCCCTCATAAATCTCTTCCAATGTTAACCAATTTATTGCTCTCTCTTATTTTTTTAAGAAATAAACAGTTTCTCTTAAATTTTTTAGACATTTTAGTTCATGATTCTAGGCGTGGCTTTTCTAAATGCATATAGTAGAACCAATATTTTAATAATGTACTTTGTTTTGGTACTCTAAAGTTTTTATTCATAAATTTTAATAATTTACTTTTTATATTCTATAAGTTCTTGGATAAAAATTAGTAACATATTATTAAACTGCATATTATTAAACTGCAGTAAAAACTTTGTAGCAATAATACAAAGATTAATTAATCAAAACATTCTCTCTAATAACTGTTTAATCACCTCTGCTAATAATATCTCTCCACATCATGAGACACAATCTGGCGCAGCCACTATAGTAAAGCAACACTGCATGTGAATGAAAGACCGAAAGTTGATAATTCCAATTAGGGGTGGACAAAACCCGGAAGCCCAGCCCAAACCGCAAAAAACCGGTGTAAAAAACCGAACTGGGTCGGATTTGGGTGGATAAACGGGTTTTCGGGTAGAATTCGCGGGTTTAAGTGACTGCACACGGTTCGGTTCGGCTCAGTAAATTTGATTCACGGGTGCCCGAACCGAACCGGAATAGATACAGAAAAATAATATTTTATTTAACACTATGTAACAAACAAACGCACCGTTTAAGTTTTAGGGTTAGATTTCAGTTTCACCCAGGTCTTCTCCCATTCAGCCGCCTCCTCTTTCACTCTCACCACAAACACTCAAAAATTGAACCCTTATCTAGTGGCGTTTTAGCCGCCGCCGTTACCACCACCACTCCCTTAGGAACGATAACAATTGCTTCTTCTCTGTTTTCTTTCATCAACTCTTCTCTCTTTTTCGTTTTTACTATCATTACAATTTTCTTTTTGTTTTTCTATCATGTTACGCACAAGAAGAAAGATAATCAAAGGTAATGCTTCGTTTAATTTTTTTTCCGTTCCATTTTCTTCTTCTCTTGTTCATCTTTTGTTTTTTAGTTTCCTATTCTAGTTAGGGTTTTTCATGTTACTATTTGACTAATATTTTTTTTTTCAAGTATCGGTTTGATAATCTTCCATGTCTCAGATGCATTTTCCAGATCTGTGAGACTTGACTGGCAGGCCCTTTAAATCCTTCGATTTTATTCTAGATCTGTGAGACTTGAGTGGTAGGGATCCTTTGATCATATTACTATTTAACTAATATAATTTTATTTATTTTCGAGTTAATGTTAGGGTTTAATAATCTTCAATCTCTCTTTGCATTTTATAGATCTGTTGTGATATTTGGGAGGTAAGCACGGTAAAGACCCTTTGCATTTTCTTGTGTTTAACTAAAAATGTATTCCATCATTTTACCCTTTTTATGTGATGTTTGAGTATACTGTTCTTTATAAATTGTTCTATTGAATAATATTAGTTAAAATGTGTTTAACTTAATTTTTTAGCGTAATTGAAACCAGTTTTTTTGAATTAGAAACTTCTGTTTTGCCACTTGATATATTTGATATTTTCCTAATGCTAGTTTGCTATTTCAGTTTCTTGATTGATGTTTATTGAATGCAGGAATGCAAGAAGCTTCATGATCCAGACTTTGTTCTTAAATTCTTATATTTTGTTAATCATAATCACATTGTAAAAGTTTAAATATCAGTTTGTATTATTTTTTTTGAACCATCAGTTTGTAATATTTTAATTGTTTTGGTGAATTGTTATGTATATTAAATTAAATGAGCTTTAATTAATACTGGACAGCAAAAATTGTCCAATTTGAATTTTGTAGAAAAAAAATGATATTTTAAAGAGTCAATTAAGTCTGTAAAAAAAACAATTAAGAAAATGATCATGGGTTGGAGCCCAATTTTGATTGTTACTGGACTGGCCATATTGGGATGTTAAAAAAATAACAACAGGCCTGTAAAAAACACCAATTAAAAAAAAAAGCAAAAAAAAAACGATTGGGCTGCAACTGACCCAACCCGCAAAAAACCATCCGTTTAACCCGAACCCGTGTGGACCGAACCCGAATGATCCGAGGCCCAAAAATGGTTCGGTTTGGGCTGTCTTTATCCAACCGTGGATTGGACCGGTTCAACAATTTGGGCCCGTTCCGACCCAACCCGGACCGTTGTCCACCCCTAATTCCAATTCCCTTCAACTCTGCAAGCCCCATGCCTTTGGTTTTAGCTACTTGACAATAAACAATTACTAAAGTATATAATTTATGTTTCTTTATGGTGATAGCTATTAGCTGGTAAGATATAACATTTTTTTGGTCAAAAAGAAAAAGATATAGCACATAGTTTAGTAGAACATGCACAAAAGCAAAATATTAATTATTTATAGATAAGACATTATATAGCTAGATTGTCATTTGTCAGTGACTATGGATATAGTAGTAGGTAAACTTATTTGTGAGGTTCTTGTAACCTTGTATATCAATTCAGCTCATGTTGTCATGGAGTTAGTATATATAGCATTGCACTCACTTTAAGAATGCATCAAACACACGTATAAACTTTTGTCACTTCACTCATGTACAATTTTTGTTTTATTATGTTTAATATATATGGGTCAAATATAATCAGATTTGCAAGTTTTGCGTTTGTAACAAGTTATTATTTGTTAAAAAAACATTGAAATAATTTAGTGATGTGGTAGTGAACAATGCATTTTGGCTTTCAAATAACAAGAAGTAACGTTCAGTGTCACCTTTCTAGTTAATGATTATGTTAACGCTTTTGTAACGAAGACTGAAAGGGTAACAAGATAAATTAGAAATTTAAATGGCCTATTTGTTATTTAACAAAACTTAAATAGCCTGATTTTCACTTAAAGAATTTAAGTTACTTATCTGTTACAAACATAAACTTAAAAGATTCTCATATCTATTCGGTCTTTTATTTATTACAACCTTACTTATAGTTTGGCCATAATATTCTAACAAACGTAGCAAATTACTCACCCTTATCGATCTATCTAGATTTTTCTAAAAAAGTTACTAATCATTGCTTATAAATTAAATTCAGTTCTTTCTAGTACTAATTTTTCTGTAATTTATCCATATTACAAGTTACAGATATAGACAAAGTAATATTCAATAATCTAGTTAACATATGACATCATAGCTATGTCAAATATATCTAACAATTTTTAAGTTAAATATTTTTAATACATCAGTCATTTAAGATTTTTTTAAATAATAAATTGGTCATTTAAGTTTTAAAATATCTGTACAATTTTCTTTTTTCATCCAACTCGATTAAAGGTGATTATATAGCCTTTTAATTTAATGTTAAAGTGATATGCAGGTCCAAATTCAATGCTTTCAAAATCAAATTACATAAATTATTGACAAGTTTAGACTTCTATTGTATGTCACAATTTTCCGGTTCATAATTTTGTGTTAAAATGACTAAATAGATTGGGAATCTCCAAAATAAACTTGATAATATAGATTACATGTGACTTTGTAGTTAGAAACGATACCGTGATAAGTTCATATTATAATGAATGTGACTCAGAATAATAACTTTTTGTAGGTAACAGAACAATTGTCATTTGTTACCAAATCAATGAACTAGGTAATAGTTATTAGTGTGTAGTGTGTGGCTCCTATTTCCCCATGAAAAAGTGATCCTATGAATAACTTGAAGTTCATGCAAATAAAATTTTGTTATTAATTAATATAATTTGCAAAGTAATACATTTTATTTTGATATGTATTTTAATTAATATAATTTACAACAATATTCTCTATAATTAACAGAAAAAGAGAATCTTCATGTTGTTCAAGTACAAAACTAGAATGCAACTGAAGATATTTTTTAAATCAATAATCACAAAAACAAAATTTGGAGAGTAGATTTGCATTGTCTCCATGTGTAAGAAGTTGTTCAAACTCTTCAAAGTCGACTAAATCAACTTGAATTAGATAAAACGGACACCATCCTTGCCCAAAAGGTAAAGTCATTGAAAGTTATAACAGGTAAGTCTATTGCATATTTTACTTTTATTTATTGCATATTTTAGTTTTATTAGGAAATATTGGTAGTGCGTAGTTAATGTGTCTATTTTGCGTATTTATCTACCTAAAATGCCCTCTATATAGTTAATTTTCATATTCAAGACCATTACAAACAATCTAATAATTTGAAAATGGATTTATATTTAGAGAGGAATTTTTAGAGGTAAACAGGATGATTTTCTATATTTTATTTTTTGCAATAAATAAGAAATAATATACCTAAAAACAAAATTAATGTGTTATTAGTAATTTAAATATACTTTTAAAAAAATTATAGGAATTGGCAAACACATGAGTCACGGGAAAGCAGTACTTCCAACAATGGTTAGAAAATTCCTCAACGAAAAGAAGTAAGTAATTGAAATTAAGATTTAATATAGTGTGATAGTGAGAACTATATAATTAACACTTTGATTCTCATCTCATCATTTTAGAATGATATGGATTTTTTTATAATAGTATATGTTCATAACGAGAAGAAAAACATTTTTTGTAGTAGTCATAACTGGAGCAATTTATAATTTTTTATATAAAATAATAGTTTAATTATTGTGCATTGGTAGTGTAAAATTCAATGATGTGCTGCCACATCATTTAATGAATGTGACAAATTATGTGTTTTAAAACACATTAACATGAATCAATCGTTAATTGGTTCAGTGCTGATTGACGCTGAACTTGATATGAAAGACCACAGTTCGACCCCTCGCAACTTCAATTGAAAGAGGGTTGGAACCACTTGATATTCGAACTGACCCCAAACAAGATTAAACTGGTGATAAGAACAAAACAAAAAATACACTAACATAATCTATAATATATTGTTGGATGCATATATAAAATAATTAACTTTATAACGACAATGTTTATAAATTAAATTCATAAAATAATGAAAGTTTACAAAATTTTATATAGTTATTTGATAGACTATAGATAAAATACATTATTTTAGCAAAATGGAGGGCATAGGGGCTACCTATAACCTCGCCTTAGAAAATATAAATGAGAGAGCATATGTACATAATACATGGATATCTCTCCGGTGATTTTACTCTCCGATAAATCATATCCATTCATATATTTTTTCATCGCATATAATTTTAATTATTATAATAATTATGAAGGCCGAGTGGGGTTATAAATTGGAATCCCTCCGGTTATAATCTCACCTTTCTAATAATACATGTATCTTCTAACTAATATAATATACTCCTTTATATACATGATATGCATATATCTTCAATAGTCTTATATAATATATGAAGAATGAGTGATTTCTGTTACAAGATATATTATTGGTGTCATGCATGAAGTTGTTGGTGTTATTATTTGCGATTAAACTGCATGATTTCAAGCATCATATTTAATACATGATTTGTATGAGAATAATCAATTGTGTATGATTTATCAAATATTGAACGTTGATTTTAAAAAAATTTAAGTTCAATGATATATTAATTGTGTTTTTATTTTTTCATTAGAGTTAATATTCATATATAATACTCAAATTTCTAATTTAAAAGTAAAATAATAATTTATATTATTTATAAAATAAATTAGGGGTATATATCCATGTATAATTTTAACAATACTTAATAAATATATTTGACTTATATCGTGACTTAATTTTATATGTTTGTTAAACTTTATTGTGGGATATAAAAGATTTTTGAGAAAATTTAACATAGATGATCTATATGCATAAATTTAAATTTTGTAAAATTTGTATACGTTATAGCATTTTTGACCGGTGTAATATTACTCAAATGTTACATCGGTGTAATTTAACACACACACACACACACACACACATATATATATATGGACAAAACTTACATGCATTGCTATACATGCATTTCTTACTTTTCCTCTCACAAAGAGGTAGTTATTTTAATTGAAAAACAATTTTCTTTTATTTTTATAAAATTAAAAAACACAAAAAACCACTTATTTGTGAATGGAACAGCAAAAACTGCACATAAAGCAATGCATGTAAGTTTTGTCCTATATATATATATATATATATATATATATATATATATATATATATATATATATATATATATGAAAATGTTAACATGTAATAGAAATAATATATTGTAGCAGATGGTGGGTTAGCGGCGGTGTTTGTTGTAGTTTTTTGCGGCAGTTCTAGAATGGTTTATTTTTGTCAATATCCTCTCCTTTGGCGACGCTTTTCCAGAGTCTTCTCCTTCCACCACGCAATCAAATATAGACTTTTTGTTAATATTAGAGGTTTTCAGTGCTCTCCACCGTGCCAGTTGCTTTGGTGGATTGCAGTTTGTTGAGATTTGTGTGCAGTGTTTTGGTTGACGGCATTTATACTTATGGTTGAGTGTTATAACATATTTGCTGATTCAAAAAAAGTTGGCAGGATATTGCGTTTTATATGCAGGGGGCTGTAATTCGAATTCTAGTCATTTCACTTTACCATGTTAAGAGTAGAAATTCTAGTCATTAGACTATTCGACAAAAAAAACATAATTTTTTTTAAAACAAACATCAAATGTATCAACTAGAAATTTTCAAAAAGGATTGTTCACATATTACAGAAAATAAATCCCCAACCCAAATTTTGTGATACTTTCTATTAGCTAATTGGGCCATTAAGTATGCAACCCAATTAAATAATAATTTTTTTTTCTAATATTAATTGCAAATTTTCTATATTTAGAATCTTAAGTTGTGTCATAAAAGCTACAAGGAACATTGGGTGGGTCACATATGTTTCCCAAACATATTGAGAGTAGTTACCGATTAAGATTATGGAAAATGCTAACTAGTGCCCCGGGGGCATTAGTTAAGGAAACTATATATAGAAAAGTTGTCTTGTTATTTGTGCAGTCAATGTTTTTAAAGTATAAGAAATATTATTTTCAATATAAATATTTCCACTTTTGCTTCCTTAACTAGTACTCCACGGGCACTACTTAGCATGACCCTTAGATTATTCATCATTTACGTCCAGAACATTTTCCGAAATCTCTCAATGCATGTCTTTGTATAGTTGATATTACGAATTAAGGCACTTAATAAATTAACCTCTTTAATGATTATGGTGCGGGTGGTATGGACTATGTTTACTTCTACACGTTCAATATAAGCTCCTTTAATGGCAAGCATGCCTTTGCTTTTCAGTTTTATGGTTTCCCTTTTAAGTAGTATGATAATGTTGTTCCCCCTCCTACTACTTGTATTTAGGATGTCAATGGAATGGACCCAAGAGTATGCCCGCTCTTAGGCTTTGTTTGGTTTGTGAAAAAAAAAATGGAAGGAAAGGAATTTACGAAAACTGATGAATGAATTTGGACTAGAGTATTAAATGATATAATATATGATAAATTTTTAAATTATTAGACGATATTTTGAAGTGTACGGTATCTGTTGGAAAAAATATATTATTTTGATATTTTAAACGAAATTTGAAGGGTATATTATGATATTACTGCATTCGAAGAGAGCCGCCTCAAAATTAATTCACGAATTCATTAGAGACGATTGTGTTATAATTAAGTGATTCAACCCAAATACTTAATGATTTTATTCTAGAACAAATTATTCGAAAAAATATGAATTCAATTTACAAACAGAAGAACAATTAATTTCTAATCAAATTTTAGTATTTTACTTAGCAGTTTACTGAATATTTCATATTATTAGATCTTCTCTTTTTAAAAATCAAAGAATCAAAATCAATTACATGCATTCATTAGAGACAGTGGAACAGTCCCACTGTCTCTAATGTGTGTCCCACCGAAACTTTTTAAATCAAATGGATAACAACCGACTTTATTTATTTTAAGAGAGCTGCCTCAAAATCAATTCATGCATTCATTAGAGAGATGGTTGTCTTATTAATAAAGAGATTGAACTCAAATGCTTAATGATTTTATTCTAGAAGGAATCATTCAAAAACTTTTAAATTCAATTTTTAAAAAGAACAATTTTGAATCAAATTTCACTTAACTCTTACTGAATTTCAAATTACTAGATCTCCTCTTTTTAAAAACCAAAATAGCTTATAAAAAATAAGTTGCTTTGTTTTTGGTCCCTATTGTAGGATGGTTCCTGATGACGTCATTGGTTAAATATATTTTGTTCTTGGTGTATGTTCGATGTTTATAACTGCTTTGATTTATTTATGTTATATAACCTCCCTGCGACCACGAAATTAAATAATTAATAAGAATAATATTGAAACATAAAGGTAGCCTAAGCATGCTATTCTATACAAACGAACTATACCAAGGATTATGACAATTTTAATTTATTATGTTTCTTTTTTATCTTTGAAAGTTTATGTGAGTTGAATTTTTGTAAGTTTAACATTGTTTTCACTTCTTGTGCTTTGGTTTATGCTTGAATTATTATTTTTTTAATCTATTTTCACTTTTACCTTCCTAACACTAGAGGTTATAAATCTTCTGCAAAAAGTTCAAAATATTATGAATAGAAATTAATTAATGTTATATTTCTTAGAGTTATGAATGTTATTTTTAATAGAATTAATTTTGCCATTCAAAAAATTAGCGGCCTTTACTGTTTGTTTGTCTTTCATTCAAATGTAATTATCCTATATTATAAAATTATTCTAGTTTATGCTTTTATTTAATGCATTTTGATTTTCCAATAAAAAATGTTCATTTTCCACTAAATATACTTTTATTTATCGATCGGTTAACAGTTGGGAGGTTTCTGAAATATATAATAATCTTTGAGAAAGATATTGATGCTAATTAATATATGTAATTGCTACGAAAGAAGCACAATATGCATGCACCTAAACTCCAACTTTTCTTTTAAAGGAACCTACACTCCAACTTGTGGGTCTGTGAGTTACATATGTTATTTATTTAAATATATAAAAGGTGCAAATAATATTTATTTATGTCATTTCATATTTATTAATTAATTTAACCATTAATTTTATCAAATACTATTAATTATAAATTTATTTGTTATCAGCTAACTTATCATTTATTAACTATTGATTTTTATGAAATGGTGCCTTTTGTATAAGAAAAAATTTTGTTGTTAATTTTAATTTGGTCAAATAGTAATAGACCGGGCTAGTTATGAAATCAAATCCATTGCAGTAAAAAATTTATTGCATTCACGCATTCGACACATGCATCCACAATAATTGGATTTAATCAGAATTAGTTCAAATTTCATTGCAATTTTTTATTTGTTTTAAAATAAAATAAAACATTGAGCTTATAATATCTAGATCATCCTCTTGATCCAACTGCAAATGTGCCGAATGTATGAATTTGGTGAATCATTGAATGCATGAAACTGTGACCCAGCTAGATACCTATATGTAGTAAGAAGAAATCCTATTGAGAAGAACTTTGTAAGTGTTTTATATAGCTTGTAAATGAATAGAGATCCTCTTCGTATCTTAAAATAATCTCTAAAATTTTATAATTGTGTGATTTTGATTCTTTAAGTTTCATTTGCTTAATTTTAATCCCTTAAATATTTTACAATTGTTCAATTTTACCCTTCCAAATTTCAATTGCTCGATTTTGACCACTCAAGTTTACCCTCTTTTGCATTTGCTAGCCCCCCGTTGACTTTTTTTTATTAAAAATTGCTTATGTGGAATTTTAAAATTAAATAAATATTTAAAAATAAATAAAAATATTTTTCAATTTAAAATAAAATTACAAATTGTTTTTTTATAAAAAAACTTTTTTTTTTATTATGTGTAGTTTATAAAATAATTTTGTTATAAAAACAAATTTATGAACTATTTTTTAAAAATTTTGTAACCAAATTTTTTTTAAAAAATAATTATTAAACTTTTATTAGAAAACAATTTTTAATACATTTTAATAAAAGCAAATATTATTATTTTTTAAAAAAAATTAATTTTAATTTTAAAAATATTTTTTATTTATTTTCAAAATATTTTATTATTTTAAAAAGGCCACATAAGCAATTTTAGTAAAAAAAAATCAACAGGGGGTTAACAAATGATAAAGGGGGAAAACTTGAAGGGCTAAAATCGGGCAATTGAAACTGGAGGGCTAAAATCGAACATTTGTGAAACTTAGGGAGTTAAAATCAAGCAAATGAAACTTGGGCGGGGGCCAAAATCGCACAATTATAAAATTTGGGGGGTCAAAACTACATTTAATTATAAAATAAATGGACATTACAATTACTATAGTTTTGGAGTATAAATGTCCAATTTATGTCATCAATGTGTGCATTTAGAACATCTCCAATAAATTTATTTTAGTGAATTTCATAGAAGGATGATATGTGTTTCTTTTTTTTTTCTTTCTCTATTGAAGGAATTTGACGGGATTTGATTTGCAAAAATATCTTAAATAAGATACGATATCATCGTTAATATTTAGTTGTAATAAAGTATTATATTATTATTAATAGTAATAATAATAATAATAATATATCACACCTTATATTTGCAAAATGAGTATGAGTTGCAAAAATATGCCGTAGCATTATTAGTTCTATATGAAACTCAAAATAAGTTCCATGAGAAAAAACCATTAGAGATGCTCTTATATCATTAGTTTGCTTTTAATACCAACACTTGTATTTACATGGAATAAATTTCTACAAGAGACAATTTAAAAAAATTATAAAAAATTAAATGAATGTAACTATTTTTCTTAACGAATGTAAAATATTTTTTTCTTATAATTGATAAATAATTATTTCCATATGAGACCGGATAAAGTACTTGTAATTAATAAATTTAAAAGATAAGATATAATAGATTTTGGTATGATAATGTGATGTCTAAAGCTTAGTTTTATGTCTGCCTTTATGCCTTTCCAAAAAAAAGTCTGTCTTTTATGGGATGTTTACGTACCAATGAGAAACTAGCTTAAGCAGATCTTTTTCCTCATAGTTCTACTTCTATTAACGTGCCCATACTTCCTAAGAAGCAAAAAGACAAGTGAAAATAAGAGATCTTTATTTATTTATTTATTTTTGACACAAACACAACTTTAATTATTAAAATGCAAGAAAACTTGCAAAGAGAAAAGGTGGTAGCCACTTGTGGAAGTGGGCTTGGGTCATTTTTTAAAAGAAATTAATTAATCAAAGAGAAGGTAGGATTTTTGATACACTATTTAAAAAACGGTTTTTTGTCTCAAATTTTAACTATTTTTTAAACTTTTTGTTTTTTTTAATTATGACGTGACTTAGTCGGATGCATGTGTTAAAAAATTTACAAAGTCCATATAAATTAATCTCAAATTATTAGTATTATTTAGAGCATATTATAAAAGATGAATACGAATTATTATTTTTTAAAAATTTCATTTAAATATTATTCTTACTGTTATTTTTTTCTTTTCAAAATGATTGTTAGCAATTACTTTTTGTATTAATCAATTTGGTAAATGACTGTTAGGATTATTTTTTGTTTTAATCAATTTGGTTGAGGATTTGAATTTATCTTACAGTTTTAATGGGAGAAAATAGTATTGGTTGAATGGAAATAATTATTTTGGATATGTTTTAATTTGTTTTGATTGGAGGATTTGATTTGATTATAATGATTCCCTAGAATATTTTTTATTTGTAGTTATTTCAATGATTTGAAGTTAATGTATGATTTTTTATTTTTATTTTTTGGTTTACAAAGTACAGTATGATTTTTGTTCAACTGGCAAAAATTTGCCGAAATTGCAAGGCCGGACGTCATGACCGGGGTTCGAACCCCGGCTCTCTCACTTGTGTGAGAATTTATCATATTTACTTTGCCAATTCTTCTATGTACCAAAAAAAAAAGTACAGTATGATTTTTGTTCCAATTTAAGTGGATTGATTTTTTACATTTGAATTTAATCCACATAAAATCTCATTATAAATTGATACATCAGATTTTTTTTTCTTTCACTACCAGTTTAATCTGGTTCGGTGGTCAGTTCTGACATCAAGTGATTCTAATCTCCTTCTGATCGCAGCTGCGGAAGTATCAAACTGTGATCCTCTCTACCAAACACCAATCATCACTTAACCCACTAACGATTTCTTTACACATCAAAATTCTATGCCAAGAGACTTTGGAACAAAATTTCTTATATACTACTTTCTTAATTAGTTTTAATTAATAATAGATTTTATTCTAAGATTCACTGAGAGCCTTGGAATAAAATTTTTATTATTTTTTACATTCTTTAGCCATTCCCTCAAGTTGCAGGCCTATAAATACATCCATTGCATTGCACTTATAACACTCACACTACTCACATCATATACACTCTTTATTCACATATAACTAAATATCAAAGTGAGTGAAAAGAAAGAAAATTGAAAGAAGCAAAATGGAAAACTTTCCAATTGTTGACATGGGGAAGCTTAACACAGAAGAGAGAAAATCAACCATGGAGAAGATCAAAGATGCTTGTGAGAACTGGGGTTTCTTTGAGGTACAAACTCTTTATATATATAAAAATTTCTTATGTTTGGACTAACAATATCTTTAACAGAATCACAGTGTCTCATCGTAATTTTGACAAAATATCACTTCAGAGTTTAACAGAATCACAGTGTCTCATCGTAATTTTGTCAAACTTATTGTGATTTTAAGGCTTTCTAATATTATTCTTTGTATTGTTTTGTGAAGTTGGTGAACCATGGAATATCTATTGAGATGATGGACAAAGTGGAGAAGCTCACAAAAGATCACTACAAGAAGTGTATGGAACAAAGGTTCAAAGAAATGGTTTCAAGCAAAGGTTTGGAGTGTGTTCAGTCAGAAATAAATGACTTAGATTGGGAAAGCACTTTCTTTTTGCGCCATCTTCCATTTTCTAATATTTCAGAGATCCCAGATCTTGATGATGATTACAGGTCACCATTTTTTTTTAATCTTTGTTAAAATATATATTTAGGTTTACACCGTCAATCATTTATAACTGCTTCTGAAGTCACGCATACAATTGATTGTGATTTTTTAATTGTGTAAAATATTTTACACTAATAGTGTATCATAATTAAACTCGTTATATCTTTGTGCATTTATGTTTATATATATAATTTTGGTAGAATTAGATGCTAGCTAGCTCTGTTTCTAACATAGAAAAAATCAACACCCTTTGTGTTTTTTAGGAAGATAATGAAGGAATTTGCACAAAAATTAGAGAATCTGGCTGAGGAACTTCTTGACTTATTATGTGAGAATCTTGGGCTTGAAAAAGGGTATTTGAAGAAGGTGTTTTATGGTTCAAAGGGTCCAAACTTTGGTACAAAAGTTAGTAACTATCCTCCTTGTCCTAAGCCTGACCTTATTAAGGGACTTAGAGCCCATACAGATGCTGGTGGCATCATCCTTCTCTTCCAAGATGACAAAGTCAGTGGACTTCAGCTCCTCAAAGATGACCAATGGATTGATGTCCCTCCAATGCGTCACTCTATTGTCATCAACCTTGGTGATCAACTTGAGGTAACAATATATAAGAATTCGGGTTACGGAGTAACTGATTGCATGTATTCACGTAGTCAATATATCAGTAATCGTTGGTTCGAGATAAAACGGTTTGGAATTCAAGCTCAGTATTTTAGAAAATTTCATAAAATTAGAATCTCGACCGCCTGATCTCGATCCAATGGTCATCTATATGTGTTGGCTGCGTGAATGCGTGACCACAAAAAATCTAAATTCATTATATAAATGTTCATAAGATTTTAAATCACTTGTATCTCAATTCTTAGTATTATTGAGAATCATGGTTAAATACAACTTAGGTAGTTTATATCGAGGTAGCACAAATTTTTCTTAAAAATGTGCATGTGACATTTTTTACTATATAAGTCATGTTCCTATGTACAAAAAAATGTTCCAATCAAAGTGACACTAAAAATAACATATATAGTAATAAGTTTCTTCTTTAGTTTAATTCAACTTGGTACTTCTATGTTCCAAACAGGTCATAACAAATGGGAAGTACAAGAGTGTGATGCATAGAGTAATTGCTCAAACAGATGGTGCTAGAATGTCTTTAGCTTCATTCTATAATCCAAGTGATGATGCTATCATTTCACCAGCACCAACTTTATTGAAGGAAAATGAAACAACAAGTGAAATTTATCCAAAATTTGTGTTTGATGATTACATGAAACTCTATATGGGATTAAAGTTTCAAGCTAAAGAGCCTAGATTTGAAGCTATGATGAAAGCAATGTCAAGTGTTGATGTGGGACCAGTAGTAAGCATATGAAAAAAGCATATTATTAGATTGATTATGTGTGGTTTTGTTAATAAGCTGAGTTTATTAAGCGATTATTAGTGTTTGGTTTGGTGTTTATTTATTATTATAATTGGTATGACTTATGAGAGGTTAAGATCATGCAGTCTAAAGGTGTTGTTATTAAAGTTTATAATAAAGTATGATTAATGTTTGATCTTAGATTGTGTGTGATCAGTGATTAGTGATGTTGGTTGTAAGATTAACTGATTAATTAAGTTATGTAATGTGATGTAGTACTGTTTTATAAAAGCAAAACAAGGTGCTGTCTCTCATGATTCCTTCCTCTTTTGGCTTATTGTGCTTTTGTAATAAAATACTATTTTTCATGCATTAAAATAATATGTATTAGAGATAGAAAAGTTCATTAAAATTTACTTAAAAGTTAAAAACACAATTACCTACTAGAATCTACCGGTTTTGAAATAGAATCAAATAAAGTTTTTTTAGTTGATTAAATAAAATATGTATTTAGACTAAATAAAGTCTAAATATATGTTTTATTCAACAAATTTGAAAAAAAAAATTGTTTATATTTAAAATCAGAGAAAATATAAAGATGGTGAAAACAAAGACACATTATAGTTGTGAGAATGATCGTATAACGTGTCGAATTAAAATTTGAATTTCTGTTAAAAGATGTATTTATATTTAGTAACTGATATGTATGAAATATATGATTATTTTTTATAGAGATTCTAGGACAAACAAAATTATGAAATGGCCTAGTGAGTTTGACGACTTTAGAACATCAATTTAACTATTCCCTTTTCATGAAGTGTTCTCACTTCTAAAGACGAGGAAATCAAACTAAGTGTTTGTTTGATTATATTGGGAGAGTTTCACGAAGCATCATGAATAATAAAATGTCATTATTTTAATTATGATTAAAAGAAAGAAATACCATATGTTCATCTAAAATTCTAAATATTAGATTCTTTTTTTTTTTTATATCTAACATTTTACTTATTTACATTCGACGTGAAACTAACAACTCACACTTAAAACAAATAGAATATACTACATAGAATATTAGAATAGTTTGGTTTTTGTTAGAGGCTTCAAAATGATAAAACTTTTATTTTATTGATTTGCATTAGATTGAAAATTTTACACTAATTTCAAAGTTGCGTTCACTCAAGCACATACTAAATGGAAACATTGGCTGGAAACAAAATTTTCTCTTTTTCGTTTTTGTTACTTTTTTTCTTTCATGAAGAAATGGAATTGTTATTCAAATCACTCATTCTATTTTTATTGGGAAAATTTGCTAATTTGCTATTTGGATTTATTTTGGCCAGTTGGTTTAATCAAATTGACATCAAAATCCCCATAAAATGTTTTGGACAGTGACAATGATCTCACTACAAGAAAATGTATGTTTTGCTACCAGAATTTTGCTACAAACCACATTTCTAGTTAATCCCAATTAAAAATCCCTTTGTTTAACCGATTCACCTAAAAGACTTCTATTAACTCATTTTTTCTTTATTTTTTTATTGTTCCATCACTTATATTACTTTATTTTTTCAATATTTATTATTTTATTTTTCTTACTCCATTACTTATACTACATTTAACAAATTAAAATTTATTTTTAATAACTCAAAATCATCTAAAAAGTCAAAATTGAAAGAACTTCTTCATCTCTCAAAACCGCGTTCTCTCCAAAATCGCTTATCTCCAAAATCTGCTTCGATCTCTCCATAATTTGTTCTCGATTCAGAATCGCAGAATTTCAGAATCGCTTCTCGTACCAGAATCGCAACTCAACTCACATCATAATCACTTCTCGATCCAGAATCACTTCGTCGGAATCGCTTCGTCTCGCATCTCCATAGTCACTTCGTCAAAATCACTTCGTCGGAATCGTTTCCTCGATCTCACATCATCCTTGCTTCGTCAGAATCGCTTCCTCACATCATCTCAAAATCACATTCTAATTCACTCAGAATCGCTTGCTTTATCTGTTAAGGTATTGTTGCTTATTAACTGAATAACTGTGTCTAGGTTAATTATTTTGTTGTGAAATTGAATCACACTGATTTGGTGTTAATTTGAATGTTTATGAACTTGATGGATATGTGTATCTTTAATATGTATCCTATAGGCTATGCTTAATTTCTAAGAACTTGGTAACATATTTAGTACCAAGTATATTAATATCAGCAATATGTCTTTTATACCTGATTTAGGTATACCGTTGATTGATTTAAATTTATCTTTTATATCTGAATTTAGCAAAGTATGTTGTAAGATATAAATAGGCCATGATCTTGCAATTTAGGAAAATGCAAATGAATCAATTCTATTTGAAGTTATGATTGATCTAGAAGTTGATAAATAAGCAGGGTAGATAGTCATGTAGATACTAGTGCTGGATAACCATAATATGAATTAGTTACTCTGGGTTCTAAATTATTTTACAATTGTGTTGTTGGTGCCTCGATATTAAAAGTTGACTGGCTTACTGATTTATTTATTTAAGTCATGATGCTGCAAGTTGCTTAATTAGTTTGCGGATGCAAGAGGGATCATCTTGTGAATCGTGATAATGCATGTTTAAGAGTCACAAGTAGTGCTTCACTATGTCAAAGAGTCGCAAGCAGTGCAAGATTCTTTTATGATGGTTATAGGAGTTGTGGTAATGCAAGTGATTGGACCTTGTACTCTTAAATTAGATGTGAGCCATCAATTCTCTTAAACTTGTATGCTGTTCTAAAGTGTATTTTAGATATTTGATATGTTGCCAGCACTATTTGTCTTTGTATCATTGGACTCTTATGTGTTTAATCTCTTTTCAGGTTGTCCTACTGATGATTGCAATTTCTATAGTAAGCAGCTATGATGATGGAGCTATGGTAAGCAACTATTTTGAAATTAGGATAAGTTTGGATTAGCTTTTAGTTTTTGCCCTTTTTGTTACTCTTAGGCTTAGTTTGGATTAGCTTTTAGTTTGTGAGAGTATTATGACTAATGTGACACTGAAAAGTCTTGCTAGAAGAGGAAACTATTGTTTCTTATTTGTTACTTTTGTGTTTGAGAGGAGGCAAGTGAAGGAATAACTTAAGTTATTTTTTCTTTCCTTTGGTGGGGAGGGGTTTGCCACTATATTACTGTTCTATTCTAGTGTGTTTCCCTTTACCTCTTCTCAAACTTACGTTATTTCTTCCCTTTGCCTCTTCTCAAACTTAAGTGATTTTTTAGTGTGTTGAATGATTAAGCCAAAAAAAGTTTCATGCTGAATTGATGATCATATATGTCTTTTATTTGCCAATTATTGTATTTCATGCAAAGTTATTTGTCATGTTCTTTTGTTTGCCAATATATGTTGAACTATGCTTTAAGAGTCAGAGCAGTGTGGCCTGTTCCACTTTTGCTTGGCGTTCTTATATATGCTTCATGTTAGTATTAATTTTTTCCAATTATAATGGTGCAGGCACAAATAACTTAATATTGACAATAACCATATATGTTGGACTTGTTTTAAGGTGAATATTCTGTCTCTATATTAGAAATAATGGTTGTATCTTATTTCATAGAAGGTTATAATTGTGTGTAGATATTTATATAATCTCTTGCAACTTTCATTCACAATTAAATTATAGGTCATAGAAGATAATTGTAGAATCTTTACTTATTGTTTTTGATTCAATTATGGTAGCAGACCAATTATAGGTCATATATAAAATTTCAGGTGTCTGCAACTATAACTTATCGGTTGGTCATATATTTCTTGTTTATTTTTTGTGTTTGAATATTGTATTTCTTAGGTTTTCACTTGGCTCAGTAGGCACATCCAAAAGGATCTGCCCTCAAATTTGGTTGTGCACATTTGAATGGAGTCACGGTGTTAGTTCAGCCCCAAATATTTGTTATTAACTTAAGTACTTCACTATATCTAATGTAGCAAGATTCTCATTTTAGTGAAGTGTTTCAATTTTTCCTTTAGCATGGATATCCAGAGTGTGGTGGGTAGCATAAACATAACCCGTCACTTTTGTAAGTTTTCCAATTATTAGGACAGGATGCAAAAGGAAGCCATTGCAAGATCATTCCTCTTTCAATGCCACTAGAGGTTATGACTTATGACAATGTTGTTTGGTGGGGCTAATCAGGTAAATATTGGTAAAGAAAATTTATTACTATATTCTGTAATTACTAGGAAGGTATACTGTGGAGTTGATAGAAACATGATAGCTATCTCTCCCTCTTGTTGAAACTGAAAAGATTACATGGTCGAAACTATATGTATATGTTTGGAATAATAACCTCTCAAGTTGTCACATTATTCTTTAAATTATAATATTATACTATTTGAGTTTCAACATAAATGGAGGAAACTATATGTATCAGTCAGTTAGTGCATTGTGGATTGATTGCTTCAATTCGTTGAAATCAGTTCTTTGTTCGTTACAGTATTACAATGCACATGGCCGGTAGATATTGGAACTTGAAATGTCTAGTGGAGTCCTTAATTCAAGACCAGAGGTAAGAATCAGAGGTTCTTTGCAAAGACCAAGTGTTGTATAAGGTACGGAGTTTGAAGTCTCTATCTGTGCCATGAACTCTTATGTAAGTAAGAACTTTGACAGGGAAACTTAAGGATAATACTAGTTAACTTATTGCTGAGCTATGTGTGTACAGGCATGTATCTCTATTTTTAAAATTGTGTATGACCTTAGCATTTAAACTGATGCAACTTCTGGAGTCCTATTATATTGGATAGAGTGCTAACTTACTTGATTAAAAATGTTTTGTTATGAACTCATACAGGTTGTATAGCATCAAGTGCAGACCCAAATGTTGTTCTAGATATACTGAATATTTTGTTGTATCATAAGGTAATATAATTTTCTCATGCAATTTCTGGTTATAAGCAAAAGATGAAATAAAATTCTTTCTCATTTGGCCTTTGTTTATTGAAACAATATTTAGATTAGATGGGTAATAAGCTTACAAGACGGTGGAACTGCAGTCAGATGGTTGAAGGTATGTGCTTTCATGCTAATGAATTCAAAGTAGCGGACAATCTGTTAGCAAAATATTGTATAATTTGCTGAAATAGGATCGACTCCCAACTTGTTTTGTGTACTAGTATAATTTCCTGGAGTGTTTTCTGATATTTTGGTTTCATAAAGTGTAATAGTATATCTTGATCTTTGATATAATGTATGAATTACACTGTACATGAATAGAAGTCACTCTTAACAGAACTTCCAAAATCTAGTTAGAGTTTACCTGATATTGCAGATCTGAGTCTTGTATGAATATGATATGATGACATTGTAAATTTTACTTTATATAAAAAACAACATAGGTAAATGTTATTGATACCTAATGCAACATAGTTCAGAAAGAATCTTGGCCCAATAGTTCATTTTTTCCTTCTTATTCCTTGTTTATATATGTTGTTTCACTAATGTTCCACAACTATTTGAACAATGCTTTTGTTTCTTCTATGTGCTTCGTTTTCTGTTATGACCAATGTAAGTATTGAATTTGTGAAATGTTGTAGAATTAGGTTGTTGCCTTCAATTGTTTTCTCTTATGACCAATGTATAGTTTAGACTGGATTTAAAGTATAATCAATATCTTTAAGTACTAGTAATAATAATTAATTTTTATTTTTTAATAGATGATAATTAATTTATAATTAGCTTGGTTTTGGGAATAGCTTCATAATTGGCATTTTATAATTCTAATTTTTTTTTTTCCTTCTAAAATGCTTGGAATTTGCTGTGAAATTGCTAGGATAATTAGCTAGAGATTTATTGCGAAATCGTTGTGACAATATCCTAGCGATTTAGTTGGGAAACATAAAGTTTTCAACAATATTTAGCTATGTATTAATTGGGAACTAGCTAGGATTTTCAATATATTAGTTGCAGATTAGCTAGGAAATATTTTTGTGGATAATTTGCCGCCCAATCCATGCTAGGACCTATACCACAACTAATTCACAACAAATCTGTAGCTAACTCTGTTTTACTAGCGATTTGCTACGAATTAGCTACAATCGATGTCGTAGCAAACCCCAGATTTTCTTGTAGTGTCTTATTGTCGTGTTCTGTTCCAATTTTGATCGATGAGTACCATGTTCTTAGCTTTGATTTTAGCTTTACATAGATTATCTAAAGGCAAAGCATTTGTCAGTGTTAAAAAATTTCATATTAGATGTAGTTTTTTTTTTTTATCTCGGCCGCAAATCTAAACGTATGTTTGGAACAACTTTTAAAGACTTATTGCGCATCCCATGTGTTTTCAACGTAAAAATGTGAAGCCACGATTAGTATATAGCTTTTATCTAGACGTGACTTTCCACCTCGATTTCAAACCAAGGCTAATTAAAATTAGACTTTCTACCGCAATTTCAACTATTATTTTTTTATAGATATTTCGATTGTTATTTTAAAATCAAACAGTTAAAATTAAAAAAAATGCCACAGAACTATTATATCCGATCTAAATCAAGATGTTATTCCATTGTTAGCTTGAGATATTCCACAAATGTATATTTTAATTTGCATTGATATTATTGATTGGTTTGATAATTAATTAATTCACTAGATCTCAACTATTCTCTCTCCATTACATATTTTTTTGATCAACAAGTGCTAGCATCTTATCTTTTTCTCAAAAAATAGAAATTCAATTGCATGTTGGGTAATAACCAATGCCTCATATTAGTTTACTTTCTAAAGGAGATGATCCATTTGATTGGTACTTTGTTTGTAAATTCTAAATTTCCAATTTGAGGAACCGAAAGACAACTAATAATGACATACTATTATAAACTATAAGACATACTTACCAAACTAATTTTAATCATATCATCTAAAGTTGGTAGCAAAGCAGGTTCCTTGGATATGGAAAGTGGAAACCAGCATAAACAAATACCAATTGCATAAGGAAATAAAAAATTTAGAAAAAATAGGTCGGTTAATATTTCACGTCTTTTTTTTAACTCTCTAATTTTTAAGAGAAGATTTGATAATTTAGAGTTGAGTTAAGAAATAGATAAATTTGACAGAAAAAGAAATATTTTATTCAAAAATTGAACTTAAATTTTCTCGAAATATTTGTACGTTGAAAGTTTATAGTTTGCAACTAAACTAAGTAGGATAAGAGTTTTAAAATTCTCTCTAATTTATTTATAAAATTGTACGGAGAATTTCAATTAGTTATAATATATGCTTAATTGGGACCACAAGCACACTTCATCAATAGTAATATGTGTCAAATAATGAACGGCACATCACAAAATTTAGTTTAGTGGCGATTGAGGCTGAACTTTGTAGGAAGTACTACAATTCCATTCGGCGCAATTGTGATTGGGAGGAGGCCGGAACCATTTGATGCCGGAAACAATTTCTTGGACACATAAAAATTCCTTGTTAATTACTATTAATCTGAAACAATTTTTTTAATATTGGTACGAATTTCATCGTCGTTAATAATAACTAATCTCTATTAGGAAATTTTTGAACACATAAGATAGGTTTTCGTCTTTCAACCAAATTTTTCTATAAAAATGAACCAGAAATCGAACATCTAACTGCAGTATCTTTTAGGGGACGCTTAATTAATATGCACACTTAGGCTCATTAACACATGCACCACAAAAATTGCGGTTTTGATAATGAAATTACTGTTTATTTAGCTGCAGGAGATAAGAAAACATCTGAGAGCACTCACTACTCACTAGCAAGCAAACGATGTATAAAACTTGGATGAAAGTGAGCAGAAAAGTTAAAAGTACAATCAGGTTACTGATAAGATAAGATAAATATTAATATATCCTTCTCTAGATTGAGCTTTATTTACTATATAAGGATTTTGTCTTCGTTAAAAGGGTTAATAGGCTTTTACCCCCTGCAAAGTAGGTGAGTTTTGCGCTACCCCCTTGTAATTTTTTTTCTAAAGATTACCCCCTGCAAAATTTATTTTTTTGATTTACCCCCTTTTTGTTGACGTGGCAGGCAAAAAGTCAAGTTTTTTGCTGACGTGGCAGTTGACTTTTGCCTGCCACGTCAGCAAAAATGGGGTAAATCAAAAAAATAAATTTTGCAGGGGATAATCTCAAGAAAAAAAATTACAGGGGGGTAACGCAAAACTCGCCTACTTTGCAGGGGGTAAAAGCCTATTAACCCTTGTTAAAATGTAGCATATATCGATAACCAAAAAGATTATTTGATAGTTAATAAATTCTTTTTTTTTTAATCTAGAAAAAGCACAGAAATATTACATGACAAACCAAAACATCCATTATATTGACATTTTTAATTTCCGCCACCTATGATTTGCAACACTAGTAAAATGAAAAGTTAAGATACAAAGAGACTCAACATTTGTCTCATCAAAAACTTTGTTAGAAAAATCTAAAGGGATAAAACCTGACAAGAAAAAGGATTAGAGAGCACACATCAACAACAAAAAGTAATAGCATTTGTTACGAAGTCTCACATCAATTGCGAGATTGTCTGAATAAGTATTTATAAAATAGAGGCAATCCTCATCTTACAAGCTGTTTTGTAAGGATGAGTTAGGCTCAATACTCAATTCTAAGATGGTATCAGAGCCTCCTTCACGATCCGCTGGACCGCCTGCAATCAGGTTTCTAGTCGAGTCATCCATCATTTGTATCCGCGCCTCAAGCCCAATAGCGCTGAGCGCGAGGGATATCCCAAGGCAACTCGCGTCCTATGAACACACAGACGTGTGTGCTATGTTCAATTTCCCTATCATACTATTATTACTCTATTGCATTATATTCTAACTTGATCATTGGAGTGTCACGTGATTAATTTATAGGAATATTGTGAAAGTCTTACTTGTTGATAGGGGAAATGAAGGAGTTCCATTCATGATTCAATAAACAGGAAAGGCTATATCTCAAACATGAAATAGCTATAAGCAGAAACATGGAAGATGATTTTTCTTATCTACTTGTAAAAGTGATAATAAAATCAACAATCATTCATGTCTATTTGTGCACCTTGAGACAAACTAATCAGAGTTCATCATATAATATATGCTTTTCCACTCAACCAGAGAAACAATCTAGAGTGCAGGAGCCTTATTCATTTTGCTTTTATACTTTTGCTTTTACTTAGCTTTTGAGATAAGAAAATGATTAAGCGGCACTAAGAACTGTAGCATAGCATGTCTTGAAGTTGCATTATTCCTGACAAAGCATTATCAGCATACAAACACACTTTCTAAAACAACAAACCATGTCTCTCATAGACAAATAAATTCAACATCGGTCCGTTTTCGTTAATGTTACAAAAAGTAAAACTCTTACCACTAAGCTGACAAATAGAACAAGAACCATATACTAAGTACATGTTCGGTTTTGCATCAACTAGACGTGCGTTCCCCCAAAATCACAGAAGTTTTCTGCGTCTACGCAGAAGCTCGGTTTTGTAGCTTCTAAGAAACCACAGCAAAACCAAAGTTGGACGTGCGTTTGAGCCTCCAAACACCAAACCAAACAGATACTAATGTAAAATTGATTATTGGAAATTCAACTGTAAAAATAATGTTCAGAAATAATCTTCTTATATTACCGAGAATTTGTGTATGTTTCAACCGAAAACAGCCACAGAACTATCCAAAATTTTCAATTACTATTTGAAAAGAATCCAGAACATAACTTCATTTTGAGGTGAAATTTAGAAGGAAATTCTTTGTCCATAGACTTCATTGGAGGCACATCATTCATTCATCTCAAACCACATTCATTGTTCTCTATTTCATCATTTTGATTACATTTTGTGTTTTTGATGATCCCTTTACTTCTCCATCCTTAGCATTTCCATTAGAACAATGCTTGTTCAAAACCGTCGAAACATCAGCTTGAGAAGCTCCAGCAATCTTAAACCTCTCAACAGAAGCATCCAATCTTCTCTTCCAATCACTCATTCCGAGTTTAAACTCGACTTGAGATCTTTCAAACAACATATTCCCCCAAAAAAGATGAATTTGTGATCTCATCCCACCACTTCCTTGCTCACCAAGTTTCTCTTCTTCCAACCTCTCCCACATATCGCTTGCAGCCCTCATTTTCTCCTCAGCACCATCAAAAAGCCGAAGCGTCTCTTTACCTAAATCAATCTTATTAGCCATTGCATAAGACCAATGAAGCTTAGCCAATTCAAATTGCTGTTGTCCAATAGCCAATAATCCTTCATAAAAATCAGGTTTAATCACAACTGCTTGTTCGTATTTTTCTCGCGCTAAATAGTACTTTTCCTTAACAAAATCAAATTCTGATTCTTTCAATACCATAACCTCATTCTCATCTAACCTAACAAATTTCCTAGCAGCACACATGTGAACATTTCCCCAATTGAAAAATGCCAAAGCTGCAACCTCTTGAAACTTAAATTCGGCTTTTTCAAACAAATCTTGAGCTTCATCACAAGTCACTATATCTTCAAGTGCTTCGGAACAAAACTCCGTCCCTAACTCGCGCAAATCGGTAGATTCATTGGTACCGACATGCGAATGAAATAACCTAGCAAATTCATATAACCAATCATCCATCTCTTCTACTTTATTGGATTCAGAAGTAGTACTAGTACCGTCTTTTTCATCCAAAGCACGATCTACACGATTTGGTTTTTCGTCTTCTTTTTCTTCTTCTTCTTTCAATAAAGGTGGTTCATGTTCAGGACTAACTTCAATGATATTCAGTTTCAGAATTCCAATTGTATTGTTTCTATCGACAGTAGATTCCGCGAATCTAAGTTCTTCTGTGGTGGTTATAGTCACCAAATCACCGTCATTATCTTTGTACTTTATCAAAAATGAATTTAACATTGAAAATATTTTCTTTATTGTATCTCTCAGTACTTTGAAGCTGCAATTCATTGGCGTTTCGGCTAGCCTTATGTCATGATCGTAAACAAGCTTCAATTGCCTTGACACAATCGTAACATGTTCGTTCTTCTTTTCTTTATAGGATTCATTTGATGGATCGGGCTTGGACTTTGGCTCGAGAGGTGAAGATTTTTCGGGCTTTTTTGGGCTAGGGAGAGGTTCAAATGCGGTATTGGATGACGATGGTGAATTTGGTTGCGATCCGGTCTTACCTTTTTTTCTTCTACCTCCGGATTTCCTCATTTTTTTAAGTTATCTCTTTCGATCGTTGGAACAAGTATGCACATATAGTTAGAGATGCATTTGATTGATTTATAAATAAAAGATGGAAATGAATATGTAAATCAAAATCAATGTTGGTGATGGCGTGTTTCCCAAGAAAGAGATGCATACATGCAAGAGAGAAACTTACATGGGACAAAGTGATGGTACCATTGGATTTGGAGATCTCCTGTTTTCATGCTTTTTCCAGTAATAATAATATGGAGAAAATTGCAATTGATAGGATCATTTCTATATGTTTTTAGAAAATGATGTTTTCTATTGATTATTACTAATCCCTGGCAGTTTTTTTAGGGGAATAAATATTTTGTTAATTTGACATTTTTATTTAATATTTAACAAAATATTGAAATACTGTTATTTTTAACATAATTATTTTTTCATCATTTCATGTTTTTTAATAAAAAATATATAGATTTAGAATGGGAAAAAAAAAAAAACACACATTACAAAGACAAATAAAACCACCAGGTACCAACCTCAAAGAAAGTTTACAATAAAATTTGTGTAAAATTTATGTATATTTAAAGAATGTGTTCCTGCCTTACAAACCAACCTATTGTTATGGATTCTTCACCAATGTTAAAAAAATGGGTAGTGATAGCGTGTGAACCATTTATTCATTACCGTAGATATATTCATGTATTAATAATAATGTATCAAAACAAGGAAAGGAAACTTTTTTTACTCAATGAAATGAAATTTAAAAGGTTGTTCTAAATATAGAGTTTGTATAATGTGCACAAATAAAATAGTCTTATACAATGCACAAGTATCACATTTGATTTAATGGTGAGATCTATTATCTAAATGGTAGAAACTAACTTTTGTATGATGCAAGACTTATCTCACTTGTGCGCTATAGAATTGGCCCTAAATATAATACTATAACTGGTCCATTCAAAAACAGAGAACTATCAACATTATAAAAACCAACAGGTCAGCCGTCAGTCGACTGGTTCGCCCCTAGCCAATTCAATTGGTCTTCATATTAAGAGATATCAAATTGATCTTCAATATTAGAAATGCTTCTGCAGAGAAGATGATGTCAACAACTAAACTCTAAACAGGTTTAATTAGCAAACTCAGAAAAAAAGTCTTTTGATAGTAGTTTGAATTCTCTACAACAGTTAAAACACTCATTTAGAACTTAATCAAAAAGCTCTGCAGTCACAGCACTTGTGCAGCCGCAACAGCGAGGGGTGTTGGGTGATCAAAAATGATGTACACTCTTATTAGAGCTCGAGCTTAGGTCAACCATTCGACAGAAACACTTTTTTTACATTGAATCATGAAAAAATATATAGCATTCTCCTATTCGCGCACTTTAGGGAAAAGAAAAATATAACTGATCTCTGTGCTAAAAGTTTCAAGAAAAAATGCTCTTTAAAAATATTTATTTTTTAAGTAAATAAGTACAAATATAGTTACTGTTGCTTTAATTTAAAGCATATACATCCAATAAAATTTGGAAAAAAAATGCTCTTACACCCTCACTTTAGAGGAATCTCATCCAAATTTCAACTATTTACTAACTCTAATCATTATTTCTATAGTATACCTTACTATAGAGGAATCTACCTCGTATCCTTTTTGTTTTCTTCTTCTATTGAATGAATGTATTAAGTATTGTACTTGATATCTTACTTCACCTTAGCTGGACTCGAAGTAACAGATTTCTTTATACAGTCAACAATTCCTTCACAATCTGTTGTTTCAATTGTACAGACAGATTCACCATCATCCTCTGCTTCTGCATATGAATGCGGTGACCGGAGGTTCCCGTGAGTTTGACAAGCCTTCATTGTCTTGCAATGTTCAGCTTCATCGTCTCTGATGTTTACAAATACATCGTACAGATTCTCTAGAGAGAAAATAATAATAGTCAATGTGAGAAATTTTACTGCTTTAAAAAATTAAAAGCAATGGAGCAGAAACAACAAATTCAGTGTAGTAATGAATGTTGGACCAGGTGACTGAGACGTACCTATAGTAGGCCTTCTAGTATTTGGAACTCTGGAGGTTTGAAATTCATCTGAGGAAAATAATATTGGAAGTGTGAAATTACAAATTTCGTGCCTCGAGTGGACATATCTAGGTCAAAAATACTTAAAAACATACCGAATAAATACATGTCACCTCCTGTATAATAATTCACAGCAACCTCAGGAGCAGGCATTTTTTTCAATTCCTCTACAAAAAAATTATAAAGCCATGTTAGTTATTGAATCACCTAAAACAAAAACACAAGATAGTCTAAAACAAAACAAAAAAACGAGTCTCTACACAGCTCGAATAATCTTGACTTTTCAATTATTCGGCCATACTTCAGCCTAACAGCTTATTCAACTAATTTCATACCAAATAAATCATTATTCAGGAGCAAGATAAGTAATGATTCAATGGTTTTTTGGCCCACACTTAATTATGAAAATATAAAGCCAAAACTATAAACCGTTAACACGTACACTTAAAATCTTAAAAATACATAGAAGAAAGGAAAAAACATCGAAAATACCTCCTTCTTCCTTGATAAATTTGTCATAAGTTTCAAATGCATGACTCTCTACACATTCAGAAAAGTGATCTGCACTAGCAATGAATCATAAACACATGAGAAATTGAAGAACCAAACAGACAGGTATGGAGTGCTAGAATGTGTAATACAGTCAGACATGGTATTTTTGATGATTTAGCAAAAGCAAGCTAGATTGGTTTGTTCCTTCTAGATTGATTGGGTTGGTAAGCTTTATTTTAGTCGTTTTAAATTGATAATGCTTTAACTCAATTGTTTTCTTCATTTTCATAAAACTTATCATATGCATGAAACTTCACGTCACTAAATGTTCATGATAATCCAACCAACAAATTGAAAGATGTAGCAGGGATCATAAATAACAAAACAAAGATTAAGTACATAATACTTACATGCCATTCTTGGGCTTATTGCATACATTAAAGCTGTCATGAAATAATAAAATATTGCGATATGTTGAGCAAGAAACCGGTCAAACCACAAAGCATTCCCTCCAAGTTCCTGCAACCATAGAGGCATAGACCCAAGCTCATTGCATGCAATAAAGTATGTGAATATTAGAGTTCACATGCATGTGATTTCATACTACAGAACTTGACAAATACCACTGTGATTATTTCCCTAAACTAAAATCTAAATGTAGTTAGTGAAAGAGATACCCTCAATGTTCGTCTACATTCAGTGAAGTCTTATAAATTTATAATTCAACCAGCGTTCATTCACATTATTTTCAACTACCAACCCTTCAAAAACAAATCTCATGGACAGACAACTACTAACTACTAAGATTTTGTGGGATGACATCTTTTGCGGACTAACCAACAAGATATCAGTCGCATTAAAGGAAAAAAGTTGTTAAAGATCTTACTTCCATGATGAGCAAATGATGCATTTCGTTCCAGCTCTCGGCAAAATGCACTTTCAGATAGTCTGCCCGTCTCCACCAGCCAAAACTCTCGTACATGTGGAGAATTGACATAAAAGCTGCCACATATATATAACAAAAGTTAATACTTAATGCTGAAAAGTTGCAATTACACTGCAGTGACTACTTACATTTACAAGTAAATAAAATAAATAAATGAGTATAATTCTAAATTAGTGTAGTAATTTTCATGTACAGCTAAGGAATTTCAAGTTCCTTATATTACGACGAAATTTAGAAGAAAACTATCACCTGGTATACAACAGGTCTGTTCTTTTTGGATTAAAAAGAAAAAAGATTGTCGACTCAGTAGTGTTTATAAACTCTTGAAATCTCCGTAAACTCGATTGGACAATTCATAAGAGTTTTTAATACATAAGTAATGTAAAGTATCATAGAATATAAACAAAACTCACTATGTGCACATAGTGAATGTTCAAAATTAAGTTAGTAATAAAGAAAACCACCGCACAAAATATAAATATCCTGTAACCAATCAATAAATTGAACAACATGGGTTCATAGCTCCACCACACCAGGCCAGACCATGTTAGACCAGACCAAAATACACAAACATAGCATCACGCAAAATTGATGGGAAAATTCACAAATCACAGTATATGTTCACACATCAATAATCAACACGTAAAAGGAGTATAAAAAGTTCAAAAATCAAAATTAACAGACAAATTGACAAGGCTCGAACTTACTAGAGTTAAAAATTGTGGAACTAGGTTCCCCACATTGGAGATAAATTTCAGCTCATTAGGGTTGAATTCGTTCACCTTGTTGGCTTGTCGGGTTCATCACAAACTCGCAACAATGGATTTGTTCATGTTTTAGTTCATGACTGTTAGGAACCAAAGATTTGGATTCCAAAGAGAGAACACTTTTATTAAGAAATAGGAAAGAATAGGAGAGAAATCTCTCCTCCAAGGGTTTCCCCTACACAATAGAGTTACTACTCTATTCACAAATGTTTACAATGATCAATAATAATCAACTCGACATTTTATTCTCCTATTTATATTTTATACAAATAGCCCTATAACTAACTTCTATAAGTCTATAACAACTCTTAACTACTTTAACCAATATATATTATTTCTATATCCTAACATTAACCATTGTAACTGTAGGCAGGTATGAAGAAAAATATTCATTACGTTGCAGACTCATTCAATCGTTCTCAAACTCACAATTCAACACAGACAGTATTCAAATCTATTCGAGTTTCACAAAAACAATTTTGTTAATCACGATAACTCAATTTCTTTTTGATGTCCATAGTCATAATAACTCATAAACTCATACAAATTCTGAGTTAACACAAGCAATTCCACACAGAGAGGTTAATTAACACATTAATATTTCAAAGCCATAAGTATTAAAAATAAAATACTAGCACTTACCAAAATATGGGACCCTGGCAATAGTTTCGAGCACAAAAAACCTCGCATAATTTCTATCACGGTACAAAGCATCAAGTATCTTTATCACAGAGTCCTGAAATTATCAATTAAAGCTGAAAATGAGCAATACTCCTAATAAACAACAAAATTGAGATTCCTTCTTGTATAATGATGAAAAAATGATAAAATTCTAGAAAACTCAGAGGCTCTGTTTGGCAACACCACATTTTGAACGTATAAGCTCATATGACAAAAAAAGACCTGTTTGGTACAGTTTTCTTCTCACGAGCTTTTAGCTTATTTTTACTGGCTTATAGCTTATTTTGATAAGCTAATTCAATCGGTTTATAGCTTATAGCTTATCTTTCTTATGTTATTTCATACTTATAAGCTACTTCAACCGCCAATTTAAACAAACACTGCAAATTCAATCAGTTGGCTTATTCGTTATAAGTTCATCCGCTATAAGCTACTCCCTATAAGCTCATCCGTGTTTAAATCGGTTAGCTTATTCGTTATAAGTTAGCTTATCAGCTATCCGCTGAATTTTACGAAACAAATCCCGACACTCCTTGTGTCAGACACCAATACAACACAGACACGTATGATTACGTTCAATTATGTCATTATCTTAGTTTCACGTGTCTGTGTCCGTGTTTCATAGCGGTAAATTGAATATCACATTAAAAAAATAATAATAATTACCGTGAGAAAGATATTGACTGATTGTTCAACCTTGATAACCCCTTTTTCCCAAGCACTAGGGGATGAAGTATTATCATTACTTGAGTTACCGTTGGTGGTTGAAATTGAATCTAAAGGAGAGATTTTGGAAGGGAAAGAGTCTTGTAGAATAACTTTATCTTCCTTATCTTGTAATAGAGATGCACGAATCCTGAAAGGAAAAAAAAATGAATACATTAATTTTGATTGACATTGAAAATGAATAAAAATAGTTTGAGATTGTTACAAACCTGGAGAGTGGTGGACGAAATGAAAGAGGACGAAGGATTTGAGATGGTGATTTGTTAAGAGGAGTGGTTGGAAAGAGAGAAGAAGAGAACATCGCCGTCGTCATGGTCATGGTGGTGAGTATTGTTGGTGTCGTCGGATATTTATTTAAGTGGAAACGACAGAGGAAACGTTAGTTAGTTGTGTCGTTTTGTCGTTTCGCGGTTTTATTATAGTTTGGGATTTATGCGATTCCGGCGAGTAGAGTCAGTTTTTACGCGTCGGCATATTCTGTGCGATTGGGGTCCGGTATGGTAGTAGATTTTTAGGAGAAAGATATTTCTGTGTGATTATAACTTAAATAATAAAAAATAGATAAAATTATATATGGTCTCTTATTTTATTTGAAAAGTTTCTCTCAACAATTTTTAAAATGTTTCTCATATTAACTTTAGAGTTAAATATATTTCTGAAAACTATATAAAAATTGATTAGAAGTAGGATTAAAATTGTGATAAGAAATCATTATAGATTAAAGTTGTTGAAATTTTTTATATGAATTAAAAATGAAATTTAAGATATTATCTAGACAAAAAATTATTTAATTTTAATATATAAAAAGATTATTTATTGATAACAAAAATTGGAAATACTTCCATGATATAGTTACAATGTGGTTAGGTATTTCGCATCCAATTTGTTTTACAGTAAATATATAATTTCATTAACTAGAATTTCAATTAAGAAGGGAAGAGGACACCATAAAAGTTGGAGGAGTGGAACCTTAATGTGACGCGACACTCGTACAAGACTGTTAGGGCATCTCCAATGCACATAACTAATTTGAGTTGCTTGAGTCTCTTTTGTGGGACCTCAAATGCCACATTGGATGTAAGCAATTTGGTTCATTTTTACTCCAACCCTGTTGCTTAACTTCCTTTGTCGTTTTGCTTCTTTTTTTATATCAAAATTAAATAATAACAATAGTTTTAACAACACAAATCCCTCACTCACCTGCCCAGAGTCTCAAACACCGACTCATCACCCACTCCCTTCTCCCTCACCACAATTTCCCCATCCACTCTCAAACTTACGTTCTAAAAATTATAAACCAGAGATGTCCTCTTTTAATTTGTTATCAAATCTCTTTCAAAGTAAATCATTCAATCTCTCTAAATTTCCCTTCAACGGCGGAAGAGCGACAGAGTAACTTGTAGTTATGGCGGAAGATACGGTGGCGGTGGCTGTGGATTTACCATTGAAATTTATATATTTTCAGATTTTTCAATTTTTTCTTCCTCCTCTTCTATTAATTAATTCAACTGAGTCCTCTTCTATCTGTTAAGTTTGAGCAAGCTTTTATCATATTTTATTCACAAGCAACGCAAGTCCAAGGTTGCTTTCTGAAGCAACTGACAGAAAAATTTAAGCAACATAACCATCCACGTAGATAAGCAACGATCAGCTCCAATGGTTGAAAAGTTAAGAAACAGAGCTTCAGCCTCCACATCATCACTAAGCAACTTGCGCTGGAGCTGCTCTTATGAAGAGAAAATAGATGCCTCACCAAAATCAATTCCAACTATTACTAATAGTCTAATACTGAGAGTGTGAGAGAGTCGGTCCTGACTATTTGGAGGTCCAACTTAAATAATAAAAATGGACCCTTAATAAAAAAATGTAAAAATTTGAAAATAAAAAATATCACATTTATACTAGAACATAAATAATACAAAAAATAGTAATCATTATAGTTAACATTTGAAAATCATAATAAAAGTTTTAGCCGTTTATGCATATCATTGTATAGAAGAACAAATTGTGTATTCTATTTCTATAATAAAAAAATTCATGTGTATCATCACCACTGTTCATGTGTATGATTGGTCACAAGTGATGGACTTTTTCCACTTTTTGCTTGGACATTTTTTTTATTGAACATATGGTGTAATGGTTTGGGTCTTTCCTTTTTTTATTGTCAAATAAATAGGGTAAAACTGGATTAGGTCACTATAATACGGTAAAAACTTTGAGGCCCCTTAAGATTGGAGGTCCAGCTATGCAGCACAGATTGCACTGGGCTTGGGTCGGCCCTATATATATATAAACATAAATGTGAGATAGTGAAAAGCATGAAAATAGTGGATTGTCATATCTCTCTCTTCTTGAAATTTTGTTTTTGTAATTCCCTTTTGCATTTGTACTAGATCCTTCCAATTGGAAGTTGATCCTTATCAGTCATTAATTTTAATCCATCATTTATCATTTTCTGTTTCTACCACATAACATTGGTGCTTTCACAAACACCATGGCAGACAGCAACACCCGCATCAAGGAGCTTCAAGACGACATTAAATGCAATGCATAAGCCATTTATCAAGTTCAGTTAGATATCTTAGCTCAGTTGAATCGTGTAGAAGCAGTCAATGTTGAGTGAGTCACCCTTATTCATGAAGCTCTTGACACCCTGATTCAGAAAATAATCCTTGAATTTTGACATAGGTTATGATCTTACCTTATTAGAAGGATTTGACCGGTGACGCATCTTCGCACGGTAGATGTGAGGGGGGGGTATACCTGTAGATACTCTTACACTCTAAGTCAGTATTTACGTGAAGTGAAAGGTTTTGAGAGTAAGTGTTAGATTACCTTGCCCTTCTGCACGTTAATAGTTGTCGGAATAACGACTGAAAAACCATGATTGACAGTAAACGTTAAACATTCTGGTGTCGGTCGTTGCATAAGTGACAACCTTTATAGCCGTTGAGCAGGAATGTGTGAACTTAAACCATCTTGATATTTGGCCAAGCTCAACGACAAAGTTGGACTTAAGTCCAGTCCAAAACATGTTACATCATCTATTGAGTAATTGATTGATGAAATTTAATCCCAACATCTCTATTTTTGTTATTCCATAAATCTTTTACCCCTTTTATTGTAATACTTAATAGCTTAATTTAGTCTAATTTTTTTACTATTTCATATGTTTTAAAATATAACTAATCATTTTCATTTTCTAATGTTAATTTTTAATTTCTACATCTAATGTATGACATTGTTTCAAATTTGATTACATCAAGCGGGAGAAAGTTATGTTTTTTAGACCGGACTAAGACTCATCCTCGCCACAATGTTTAGTCCAATAATACACATACCTGTGAGCTCATCTCAAAGACCTCAGCCATCAAAGTTAACCATCAATTTTTTTTATTTACCGTAGAGCTTAAAGTCAAACTCATAACCTCATACATATTACTCAAATTTCTTACCACTAAACCAAATCTAATAACTTACCATTAAATCTCTTTAGATCCTAAAATGGCCTTCACAGATAGTAAAAGCCTTAATGACCATAAATCGAGATATATAACGTCTATTCTTAAAAGAGAAACACTTGCTTGGGCACAAACATTTGGGCACAAAATTTAGACACACACACAAATAAAAAAATAAAATTATCACATCAATTCATATCACTTTAATCATTTTCTCTTTATTTATTTTTATTTCTTGTGAGTGTGCCTAACAAATATTATGTGTGTTTCTCTCCATAAAAACTCTCACTCCATATATATTTTTATATAAACTTCAACATTAAAGTGTTTACTAATAAAGTAATACTACCTATCTAAAAAAAAAGTGTTTACTTATACTCGCTAACTTCAATTTTAACATTTCTCTCCTTGACACAATCACAAATTCTGATCAACTTACTCCATATCATTTCAAAATCTGAAATACAAAAACTCAAGTTGCTAATATATGAACGCCTCGTGAATCAAAAAGACACAGGGCACTTGGCATTCACGAAGGGTCTTAGTAAAGAACCAATCAACTATATTATTCAGCGTTAAAAGCTAGCAACCAATATTGCCCACGTAAATATATATGAAAAGAATAATATTGCTCACGTAATATTTGGTATAGTTAAATTAATTATATCATAGTGTAACATTATTATTCATTATTCACAAACAAGTGGTTGTAAAAAATAGTTTGTATTTATATATATTTTTGTTAACAAGTTTATTTATTTTCTGATCCCTGATGGAGATGAGTGTGTATTGATATACTCAGATTGAAGAACACAACCCGCCAAAAACGGGTTACTTGTGAGTTGTCGATAGCTTTCATTTTACAGACCAAAACCGGAGAAACCTCCAGCTGTACAGACCACTCATCACTTCACGTGGTTGCCCCTCCTTTCTCGCCAATTTTCTTAAACAAATCTAAAGTGTGTTTTGCCTTCTAAGTTGTAGATTAAAATGTTTAGGCTTTGTTTGCGAGTTTGGAAGGAATGGTTTTGAAAGAAAGGAAGAAACAAATGGAAGAAATAGAGAAGTTTGGGAGGGAATGGGTTTGGAGGATTATTTTTTCTTCATAACACAAAATCCCTCAATTTGGTGGAACTCAAAAATTGTATTTGATGGAGGTTTGGAGGGGGTTTGGAGAGGATTTATATGAATTCTTCAAATTTAATTAATGTTGTTATAATATTCTTAAATTCATAATATATTAATCTTAAGTATTTATTTGTCATTCTCTATAAAAAATACTTTCTCAAAAAATGTAAAAGATTTCTCTAATTTTCTCTCTATTTCCCTCCCTCCAAAGTCATCCCCTCCCCTCCAAACTCATAAACAAAGCCTTAGAGTCACGTTAACAAGTGTCTTTAGGACAATGATATTGTGATATTTTTTATGATTATGGTGTCCGACACTAATAATTTTGATATTTGTGGCAGTTAAGTTAAGATTTATGAACTTTCTCCGTTTCCTTTTAAATGTTAGTTTAAAATATATTTTTTTCCTATTTAACTATAATAAAAATATAAATTCTACTTTTTATTTAAGGTAGAAAGTTATATACATGTCAAAATTATTTATATATATATATATATATATATATATATATATACATCTACAATTAAATTTTTTTATACACAGATGAAATGTCTCCAATTAATTTCAACTTTTTCTAAAATGAAACCGAACATATTAAGTCTTAAATCATTCAATTATTTAATTTTAAAATTGTTTTTGTGTTTGTCAAAAAAAAATAGTTTTTATGTTAATCTTCCAATTTTTAAAAGTAATGAAACGTAATTTAAAATTCAGCCACAAAATAAATAATATTTAACCAATATTTATTTTTTAAAAAATATTAAATATAAATTCTTCTGAATAATTCGTCAAAATGAAGCCAAACCTTGAAATAAACAAATTTCTGCACCACCAACTAAAATTTCATCGTATTTCAATTTCAGCTAGAACTAATTCCAATTTTCAACTTCTTTTCTTCCTTGTTTGTTTCCATTTTGTCAATTCAGTTTAGATTATAATTAGAATATTCCCTCATCCTTAATTATAAGCAAAAGTTCACTTTTCAGATTCATTGAAAAAGTGATGTATTTGACCTTTATTATAGTCCAGATACATCACTTTTTCAATGAATCTGAAAAGTTGACTTTTGCTTATAATTAAGGATGGAGGGCTTCATAGACAAATTTTCTCAGAGTCAAATTGACAGATAGAAAATTGTAGACGTGGCAAACGGTGATTAATTAAAATCACCGTGACAACCATAATCATTAAACTAATGTCACATTATTTCTACTAACATTATGAAAAACTATTGTCGTGTCATTCGTGGCAACCATCAATCAAACTACTACTATCAAACTTTCCTACAACAATTTTAAAATCACAAAAAAAAAAAAAAAACCTGCATTTTCATCAAGATCCCAATACTTTAGAGAGACATAATTTATTTATTTTTATGTATCTACTAATATACACATAAAATAAAACATTTATTGAAATATTGAAGGTATGGAAGAACAAAGAGAAAGAGAGACAAGTTTTTTATCAATGAACAAAGAAAATTCTGGATTATATCATGATGGAGCAGAATTAAGAAGATTAAGAGCATATCTAAGATGGATATACGTGGACCAATCAAATTTAAGCAAAGCTGTTATATCTTGGTCTGTGTTTTTTACATTGGCTTACGTTGTACCTATTCTTTCACACTTTCTTCTTGATTGTTCAACAACTTGTGATTCTGATCATGGTAGACCTTATCATATTCCTGTTCAGATTTCTTTATCTGTTATTGCTACTTTGTCTTTTATTAGTCTTTCTCAATGGGATCGTAGATATGGTTTTAGTAGGTTTCTTTTTCTTGATAAAGTTACTGATGAAAGTCTCAAGATTCAACGTGGCTATGCTCATCAAATGAAGGTTTGTGTTTTTTATTTTTTTTATATATTTGGTGTTTTTTGTTTGAATTGTATGGATTTTTTTTGTGTTATAACCATTCGTTGTCGGGGAAGGGTGTGACAGAAGGTAAGTAGAATCTGACTAAGAATTGTTTCTGCTGTGAATTGAATTCAGGTTCGTCTGAATGATTCGTCCTTAGGAGAACAAACAATCACTTGCGTCCAATTGTTTGATTATTTGTGATTCAATTTTGTTGTATGCATAGAAAGAAATGAGATGAACAATGAATTTTGTCATGCATGCTTTGTGTTTGTCTTTATTCTTCTTTGACTATTTGATGAATAAGTTATTGGAAATATGGGAAATATTGCCACAATATAACGTTTTTGCCCGAATTGGAAAAGAAAATAATAGTAATTTTGTGGATTATATGGTTAATTATGTTTATTAGTTCTGCTTAAGAGAGAAACAAACGGTTGGTTGGGTCTAGCGGAAGAGATTAGTGTCCCTAGCGAGACGGATCGCAATTTGAATCTCTACTGCAGAGGCGTCACATTTAATGTTTGACGACTCCTGATTCTTGGTTCAGATGTGCAAAGTGGGGTAAACCAGGTATCCTCTGCGCAAAACTGATCCCTTGAGCCAAGTAAGACCATAGTCTCCTTCAAGGGCTTAACACTATTGCATTTTCAAGGCTGGATTCGAACACAAAACCTTTGGTTAAGTTGGAAGAGACTCAAACCATCTCATCCAAGTGCTATTGGGTAGGAACTAAGAATTGAGTTCCGTTGGTTACAAAATCTGCACTTGAAAAAGAGAACACAATAATTGATCTTTTGGCAATTGTAGTTCTAAGTTATGATATATTTTCTTTCCATTCTCTTGCCGCTAGGAGTTGTAATAGTTAATATATGATCAATATTCAGTTGTTGAACAAAATACATTTGTTTCTATTATGCAGAGAACAATGAAGCTCATCTTGCTTTGGGGACTTCCCTGTTTCATAGCTGAATGTGTCTACAAGATATGGTGGTTTGTTTCAGGATCATCCCAAATACCATATTATGGTAATATATATGTGAGCAGCATCATTATGTGCACATTAGAGCTATGTTCTTGGCTTTATAGAACCTCAATTTTCTTCTTAGTATGCGTCCTCTTTCGACTCATTGGTTACCTTCAAATACAAAGACTGGATGAATTTGC
The DNA here is from genome assembly GCA_030408175.1 of Trifolium repens. Lineage (NCBI taxonomy): Eukaryota > Viridiplantae > Streptophyta > Magnoliopsida > Fabales > Fabaceae > Trifolium > Trifolium repens. The sequence continues at coordinate 8,598,567 of CP125839.1, forward strand.
TCCTGTTTTTCAAAGAGAAACTGAGGTAGGCTCAATCTTGTTGGAACACTTGAGAATAAGAAGAAATCTACGCATCATTAGCCATCGTTTTCGAGCTTTCATTTTGTCTTCTCTCCTTTTGGTGACAGCAAGTCAGCTCATTTTTCTTCTTATGGTTATAAAACCACATGCTGATGTTGATATCCTCAGGGGTGGAGAGCTTGGGGTAATGCTTCTTTCCTTTATTTAAGAAAAGTCTAGTCTGAAATGAGTCGATGATCATTTCGGTCCTCAAAATTGTAAGGGTTGAGCAATTTAGTCCCTCAGATTTTCGAAGTAGCAAATCAACGATAGTGCTAAGCTTAGAAAAATTATTGAATTGACTGATATCGTTCAACTTAAGGGACTAAATTGCTATTTCGTAAATTTGGAGGACTAAATTGACCGACCCTTACAACTTTAATGATTAAAACGCTGATTTACTCCGCTAGAAATATATTTTAATAGGTTGTGTACTCTCAATGTTGCAGTTAGTCTCCATCACCCTTGTTAGTGGACTATACATACTCTTACGAAGTGCGACGAAGATCACACATAAAGCACAATCCATCACAGGACTTGCTGCTAAGTGGCATATATGTGCGACCGTAAACTCCTTTGACAACATTGATGGTGAGACACCTATGGCACATGAAGCTTCAGCACAAGCTATGGCTGCGAATATTAATTGGGGATCGTCATCGGACGATGAGCTAGGAGATGAAGAGGATGAATTGAACAACACCAAAATGCTTCCAATTTACACACATACTATCTCATTCCATAAGAGACAGGCTTTAGGTATATAGGAATTCATTACTTGTATTTTTTTATTATCAAAATTAGTCAAATTTTGCTTTGTCCTAAATTGCTTTTTTAATGCAGTGACATATATGGAGAACAATAGAGCAGGAATCACAGTTTATGGATTCATGCTTGACAGAACTTGGCTTCACTCCATTTTTGGTATTCAATTGGCTCTTTGCCTTTGGCTACTTAACAAGACCGTCGGTATCTAGAGACAGAAAAGAACTGCAATGGTCCTCTAGTCCTACCTTGTGCAATGTGAAGTACATATTTCGAATTTTCATCTTTTCGTTGAATCTCATAACGCTGGTTATGACATTCAAAATGTAAATGATGTGCATTTGATGTGCATAGTTTTGAGACAGTTGTAAATGTGTTCACGTCTCCTCCTACTCGGCGGGGGATATCCTCATATCAGATGACACACAAGACAAGCACGTTGAAGTGAAGAGCTGGCAACAAGTGTTTGTTGCTATGTATATGGCTGAAACCTCGCTGAAAATAAGAAGTTCATGATCTTGTCAGTCTAGTGCTTTTCAAATGTTATAATATAAATTAATTATCTTTGCATTTGTATGCATGTTTATGAGTAAATTGTAATGGTAAATATAAATGTTTTCATTTAAAATTTATATTTCTTTCAGCATAAATATTTAAAAACATCATGAAAGTTATCTTGATCACGAACGCCTTTGTTATATAGATCTGTTAAGATAGTGTTTGGTGCATATTTAAAGTAGTAAAAAACATATAAAAGGTATAAAAAGTGGTATATTATAGTTTCATAGAAAAACATTAGAACTAAAATTTAGGCAATATAAGACAATAAACATAGTGTGTTGGAAAAAAGTGTGGCGTGGAGATTATGTTTCTATTGACATATCAAACAAAAGGTGATGAAATATTAAACATTATAAATATACTAAGAAAATATTTCCGCGTGGAGCGATTACAAAGCCTCTCGAATTTTTGGAAATAAGATACTGACAAGGAGAATTTGTTGCAGAGAACAGAACAAAACTCATGTCATGACAGCAGCATATTCCTTAATTACCTTTCTATATGCAAACTAGAAGAAAGGTTGTTTTGGCATTCAACAAGCTTAGTAACCATCAATTAAATATTTCTTTGCTCATTCCCAGCTTAGTTCTACTGTCTGAACTATAAAGAATTTTGTTCTAGCAGAAAATCTCAAACAAGATCGAGTAATATCTTACGCCAACATCTAATATCAAGAGCAAAGATAGAGGCCAAAGATCCTGTGTTCTGGATTCTCTACCATAAGAAAATATTCTATTAGTTATGGCGGTAAGTTTTCACACACCGATATCTTATTACAAGGAATCAAACATGAAATTTGGTTTTAATCAAGTTGGATCATTATCAGTCATAAAATTTTACATCAAGTTGGATCATTAATTCATTATTAGTCATAAATTTTTTATAGTGAATCATTTTGCATATATGATGGTATTGTATTTGGTTTGTAAATTAAAGCATCCATACCGTTGCTTAGTGCGCGTGTGTGCCCTATTGCCTTGGCAGGCCTATTCGTTTGTAGGGTTACGACTAGAAGGGTTGGAGTGTGGGGGACAAAGCTCCCACGGTATGATTCAAGGGTAATCAAACTTTGTCCTCCATAACCTTAACTTGTTGCATAATAGAAAACTACAACAATCACTCTATTGTCGAATATAGAAAACACAATTGACCAAACTTTGTGATCAATTGTTGTGTGTTTGCTTTAGAATCGGATTTGCTATTCTAAGTCATATTCGGCATAGATATAATTCTAATTTTGTCTAAACGATTCTTATTTGTTTTAATACATATATAATAAGTTATTCTAGAGAAATTAGTAAGTGTTCATTCATAAACTATTGTGTAGCTTGTTAAAATAAGCTGATATATCAAGTTTATATCAAAGATCATGTTTGACAAATCTTTCTCTAATGACTCATTGTTAGCAGCGTTCTCACGTTCCAAAGTTTGGCAATTGGGAAGCCGACAACATTCCATACAGTGCATGTTTCGAGAGTGCACGCAGAGAAAAAGCCGGGTTCATGATGAATCCAAACGATCCAATGGAAAATCCAGAAGCCTTCAACAAAGTTGTTAAAAATGTTTATGCAGATGAAGTGAAATCATCTCATACTTACTCTCACAAAGCAAGTTCAAGTTCAATGGAGAAAGGAAGCCATGAATTACCGAAAAACAATTCTACACGCCATTTGCAACGCCGCAGAAGTAGGGAAAGTAAAGATAGCTTCAAATCAGAGTTTGGAAATGAAAAAAGCAATGTTGATCACTCTGTCATCAACAAAACTTCACAATCAGATCACAAAAGGAATATGTCCAAAGGCGGTAGCGGTAACATTGGTAGCTTCTCTTCATCAAATTATAGTAGACACGGGAATCGAAGCCATTCCTTTAATAACCATGTGGTAATATTCCTTATATGATCTTATAATGTTTAGGATTTAATTTACACACGCACGCGCACACACACTATCGGTAGAAATATTTTTTATAATGTCGATCAATCATAACTGTCAAATCATTAAAAACGTTTGACTTTGACAGGAACATAACGCAACGCCAATACCTGAATTTGGTAAGTGGGATGTTACAGACCCGAAATCAGGAGAGGGTTATACTGTTATGTTCAGCAAAATAAAAGAAGAAAGAAAAATCATGTCGAGCCGCATTTCCGGTATAAGGACTCCACCACATAACAATGGTTCAAATATTAAGAATCAATATGATGAATCTTCTTTCAATTTATCTAAGGTGAATGATGCTTAGTTTCTTACTATTACTTCATATTTATTGTTGTCCATAAATTCATCTATGTATATTTTTAAAATCACTAATAAAGTATGTGTATTTTTAAAATATGCAATTGCACACTAATGATATGAATGTGATAATAATTTGGTGCAGTATTGTTGCTGTTTGTCTCCAAGGGAAAACAAATGAACATGGATTTGTTGTTTACTATGGAGTCTAGCCCACACCACAGGCCACAAGAGACTTGAAATTAGAATCTTATAGGAATATGAATTAAGTCTCATTTATGACTTTGATTTTCTATTTTGTGACTATATTGTCTGTGTACAATTGAAGATTGTCTTGCAGTTACTTTGTAGCATATATATTGTATGTTTATTTTATATTGGTTAATGTAATTATAAAACTTTTGTCAACAAAAAAATGTAGTTATAAATTTAAGTTCATTTTTTTTAAAACCAAAGAGTGGTAGTAAAGAGCTAACCACCACAAAATATATTGAAAAGATGAAAGAGGAGAGGGTATAACCAGTGCTCCATCAAGAAGAGAACCTGAAACTAGACAATCCTTATTTGATCAATGAAATTGAAAGGAAAAAAATGTAACAAGATTTATAAAATTAGCAATGTTGCATCATCAAATATGATTTCACATTATTAATGAAACAGCGTAAAAAAAACATGTTTATTAATTGGGTTGTAGGAAGAAATAAAATCGTGAAATTAGAGATAAAAATTCATATTTAAAGTCTGCAAGATCAAGCTAACGCAGAAATAGTTAAGTTGAATACCTTTCGTGGTTATGGGAATTTTATCTTAAATATCTCATTGATGCGTGAATTTTTAAATAGTATTTGCTAATTTGTCTACAAATAAAATAAATAGAAAATATTATACCAAATAAAATACTAAAATACACCAACATTGAATTGGTCCAAGTAGTAAGAATTTTGGTCCTCTTAAACATGTGGTCAGAGGTTCGATTATAACCCTAGCATCACCCCATGTTTTAAAAATATTCATTTTGCTTACCGTGTGTTTCTTTCTTAACCCATACTATATAACATGACTCAAATAAATCTTTCGACTATGCACCCAAAAAATACAGTGTATGTTTGGTTTTAATTCTGGAGCAGCTATAATTGATTCTAGATGTGTAGAATTAATTCTAACTTGTTTGGTTTATCAAAAGTATAATTGATTCTGCCTCCAGAATTGATTTTACTTGAAGCTAGAAATTGTAGCATCTGATTCTAAAATTGATTTTTACACTGTTCAACTCGATTTTGCATGAATATATGAATATATCCTAACATAAACCACTTTAATTTAAAAATCAATCTTGGCCAAAATCAATTATGTCAAAATCAATTTTTCTCACCGCAAAACTAAACATACAAACTAAATTCTCTACATGTTTATTTTTTTGTCTTAGATGAAATGATTAATGCCAACTAAAACTCATATACATTTGTTGGTTGAATTATGGCTTGTGAATGTTCATACAAGCATTTAAATTTTAAACCTTTGATTAGTTTTTCTTGATCATTTTGGATGGCATTGGTTCATGCGTGACAGTCAGATAATAATAATAAGTTTTCCTGTGTAACGGTTTAGATGGCCCCAAGCGCCGAAATGCAAAAATTCAAAATCAAAAACAGAAAAGAAGGTATTCACTGCGGACACATCCACACAAGCCTCCACCGTATAAAGCATCTAACGGTCTCACCACCAAACAAAGGGTTCAACTCCAAACCAAAGTCAATCACACACCGTTCATCACATCACAAAACCACGTGTCAAAATCTAGAAGAAAACTCACTTTCCCATATTTAAATCGAAAAGAACCCTCTCTTCTACCATTTGAATTCTTCTTCTAACTCTGTAACAAACTCGTTGAGAGCGTCTTGAAGATGAAAACGGAAATTCGTTCAAAAGAAGAAACTGCAACTTATCAAAAATGGTTCAATATAGCAGATTCAGGTAACTAACTATCGTTTTCATCAATCATCATATTCATAATTTCAGTTACGAATTCGTTACATTTTGAATTCGTGTTTGATTTTGTATAGATGGAGATGGACGAATCAGTGGAAACGAAGCTACGAAGTTTTTTGCTCTTTCGAACTTGTCTCGTTCTCAACTCAAACAGCTTTGGGCTCTTGCTGATAACAAACGTCAAGGATTTTTAGGTTTTTCAGAGTTCGTTACTGCGATGCAGGTTCTACATTTTTAATCCATGTTTATCGATTTTTTTCGATTCTGATTTTGTTTTGAGAAACTGCATTTTGATTCGATTCGATTTTATTTGATTTTGATTGAACAGTTGGTTTCGCTTGCACAAGCAGGATATGAACTTAATTCTGATATCCTAAAGATTCAAAGTAAGTGTGATTTCATCGTAAAGTGTGGTTATCTGATGTCAGTTTCTAATTGAGTTTTGAGTTTCGATTTCGAATATTGATGCTGTGAATGAGTATGATACTTATTAATGTTAGGGCGAAAAACTTTTTTTTTTTTCTTCGAAGTGTAATTTGTTGTTTCATTGATTCCTGAATGTATCGAAATTGCAAATACATTGTTTTGATAGTAATTTTATTGATTAATTTCGTCGACAAAAAATACATTTGAGGACTAAATTTGCTACCTAAAACAGATTTGAGGATCGAAATGATTAATATAAGAGACACTTGTGAATGTGTTTGCATTTGCAATTTTGATACATTCAGGGACTAATGTAGATAATTTAACTTTCGAAGATTGAAATGTTGGTTTGCCCATTAATGTTATCCGTAGACTATAAAGATGATAGTTGCTTGACATTATTTTGTGTTTTTATTTTGAATAACATTTTAGTCCCTAAACTATTGCACTTTCTTCAATTTAGTCCCTAAACTATTGCACTTTCTTCAATTTAGTCCCTAAACTATATAAAATATGCCTATTTGGTTCCTGTTATTAACATGTTAGGGACTAAATTGACAGATTTTATATACTTTAGAGATGGAATTTGCGAGTTTTATATAGTTTAGAGACTACTTATATGTATGTATATAGTTTGGGGACTAAATTGGAGAGAGTGATAATTTAAAGATTGAATTGATGGTTTATTCGTTTATTTTTATTAATTATCTTGTTTTAATGAAACTGATTAGTTCGTTTTTATTGATTGCAGTGGATAAGGAAAATGTTAAACCGCCGGTGATTGAAGGATTAGATACTTTAGTGGCAGTAAGCAGTTCTTTTCTATCACACCTTGTGCTTAATTGCTGAGATTTACATTCTATTGTTTCTATTGATTTTCTCTCTTATTGACTTTCTTCATTTTTTTCAGCAAACTAAGAGTTTGACAATTACTCCTCCACCCGAAGTGAATGGTTAGATATGTAACTAATTCTTTTGATTATTTTTAATGATTCATGATATTGTACTCTTTAGTTAATGTTTGATATTTGATTTGATAACTTTATTGTTAATATGCAGTAACCCCCCAGCCTCAACCATTTCTACCTAACTCTTGGTTCACTTCAAAATCTTCAAAGAAAGTGAGTCGCGTTTCTGTTCTCAAATTTGCAGGTCTTAATTGGATGTGATGAAATTCGTAGTTCTAAGTTATAGACTTTATGTGGCTTTATGGTGATTGATAGGTGATTTTATTTCCATCTTGTTCAATAAGTTGTTGGCGCTGGCAATACATTATTTTTTATATGAATTCCTTATTTATTTTTATTTAGAGATCCTTGAAGCATATCAACAAATTATGCTTGCTATAATAATTACCTAATGGAATTGAAGAAAACATATAGTTCACCCTCAATGATTACTGCCCACTTTCACTTTGGCAATAGAACAGTGGTTAGCTTAGAGATAAGGAAAACTAAACCAGTCACCTCATTTTTTCCTTGGAAATTATATGTTCTAATTGAACTTTTTGTGTTATAAATGTTGCCATTGTCAATTTGGTACATTTCTATTAGGAATGTAGTATTTCATTACTTTGATGAGTTGAATCACGTGTACAAGCCGATATTTGAACACATGTCCACATGGTGATTCTACTTAAAAACAATTTAGGTGTTGTTGTGATTAATTTTAATTTTAATCAAATATCAAGATATACTGTATATATTCTTAATATTAATATGTCAGACATATTCTAAACATAATAGTTTGCTTTTTCTTAGTTACCTCCCAATGCAGTTACATCAATAGTTGATGGCCTGAAGAGATTGTATACTGAGAGACTAAAGCCCTTGGAAGTCGCTTATAGATATAATGATTTTGTATCTCCGTTGTTGGTAAGTGGCATTTTCACCCAATTTATAAGTAAAACATACCAAAATTTTCCAGCATGTGTCGGCATAGCACATGCTTTGCTTAACACGTCTTATCCATGGTAATATGATGATGATGTTAACTGTAAGAATGTATTGATCTCTCCCTTTCAGACCAACAGTGATTTTGATGCTAAACCTATGGTCATGCTTCTTGGTCAATACTCTACTGGAAAAACAACATTTATAAAACACTTGTTAAAATGTGATTATCCAGGTTGGTTGAGTTGTGGTTAATCCAGTGGCTACATTATTGCATTTCCTTCATTTACAAAATTGATGATCGACACAAACATAACTAGTTAACTACTATACTAATCATATATGTTTGCTTTTAACTCTTCCTTTGGACAGGAGCACACATTGGACCAGAGCCTACAACAGATAGATTTGTTGTTGTCATGGTATGAAAAGCTTTATGTTGTAGTATTGCATGTAGAAATCAATAGATTCCAAACAGAAAATTATGTGCGCATGTGGGATAAAGATTATGGTGTTTGTGTTAGCATACTTAGCCTTTCACTCTATCTTTTTATTTATAGTCTGGCCCTGATGAGAGGAGTATCCCTGGAAACACTATAGCTGTTGATGCTGATATGCCTTTTAGTGGCCTGACAACATTTGGAGGTTCATTTTTATCAAAGTTCCAATGTTCTCAAATGCCACATCCAGTGAGTTTTTTTATTTATATATTCCAAGTCAAATGACTTTGTCAATATTTGTACTTGAAACTGAAGTAACTTTTTCTTTTAGCTGCTAGATGAAGTAACAATTGTGGACACTCCTGGTGTCCTATCCGGAGAGAAACAAAGGACACAAAGAAGCTATGATTTCACAGGTGTTGTATCTTGGTTTGCTGCCAAGTCTGATGTCATTCTTCTTCTATTTGATCCACATAAGCTTGACATCAGTGATGAGTTCAAACGTGTAATTTCGTCTTTACGTGGCAATGAGGACAAGATACGTGTGGTTTTGAATAAGGCAGACCAAGTTGATACTCAACAAGTATGACACATTAAATAAGATTGAACCTTTTTTTTGTCACATTTTATTTTATTGGTTTGCTAATTTTTTGTTAATTTCATCGTGTGTGATTGTAACATTTTAGCTTATGAGAGTTTATGGAGCTTTGATGTGGTCACTAGGGAAAGTTTTGAATACTCCTGAAGTTGCGCGTGTATACATTGGGTAGGTTTGTTATATGTCTCATGATTGATTACTTTGCATACGACTTCCAAGAGTACTTAACCATTATTTTACCATCTTGTGATTTGAAATCCAAAGATCAATGACATAGTAGTAGTTGGAGTTTTAGTATTTGATCTAATTGTTTATTGTGAACATTGTTTCATGTTATTGAAGAGATACAAATTGATTTACTTAGCATGGTTGGATTGTTTCTCTAATTATTTTGATATTCTTTCGCTCTTAACCATATGCTCTTATTAACTTTGACAGGTCATTTAATGATAAGTCAGCAGATGAAGGATTTACCGGTCCACTAGGAAAAAATCTCTTTGAAAAGGAACAGAATGATCTGTTGGCAGATTTGCTGGACATTCCAAAGAAGGCTTGTGATCGTCGGGTAGGTTGCTAGTTTCATATTATTTTGCTTGTTGGTGCAAATCAATTGAATTGTATGTACATGACGTGACATATCATTACATGCTTACATTTCATGTTTGACGTTGTATTCATGTTTCAAATATTTTTGTCATTGAACTTGTGCAGATCAATGAATTTGTGAAACGAGCTAGATCTGCTAAAATTCATGCATACATAATTAGTCATCTTAAGAAGGAAATGCCTGCAATAATGGGCAAAGCCAAAGCTCAACAAAAACTCACTGATAATCTCGAAAATGAATTTGCCAAGGTTTTTCTCCTCCACCTTTCTCTTTTTGACTATCTAACTTTGGTTGCTTAATTTCTCAATTACTTTCCATTTATGTTTTACAAAACAGGTTCAAAGGGAGTATCATCTACCATCTGGTGATTTTCCTAGTGTTGAACACTTCAGAGAAGTTTTGAGTGCTTATAGCATCGACAAATTTGAGAAACTAAAGCCTAAAATGATTCAAGCCATAGATGACATGCTTGGATATGAAATCCCAGAGCTTTTGAAGAAATTCAGAAATCCTTATGATTAAAATGAAAAATGTTTAAACAGTTAGCAATCACCATATATGTCGTATATGTTTAATAAATGTAAGACTTTGATGTTTGAATTATTAATTAAAAATTTGTAGATGGTTTCATTTTCATTGTTTAATATTCATATTCATTTTAATTTTAGTTCTGGATAAAAAGAAAGATCCTCCACACATTTATATTGCCCACTTGAGCTTGATGAGGGGTATCATTTATACACTAGTTCATATTCGTTTTACTTATGGACAAGCTTTGTAAAAGGGAAGATTCTCCTTCCATATATAGTTATATATACTAGTTCATCAACTGCACATAGTGAATAGTGAATGTGGTATGATACATGTTTGAAGAGCTTACAATTATTTGAGATGTAAAATGTTGAAGGAAAAAGAGAGATGATAAGTATATTAAAAAATAACTATCAACTGAAGTTTGTTTTTTTTTTGACAATCGAACTATACCTTACCAAACACTTAATTATTATTAATATGTAACAGAAACATCAATGTAGATCAATTGTAAAATCAGGAAAATATATATAATTGAATCATAAAATATTGCAAAGCAAATTAGATAACTAATCCAACATTCAGATATCGAAATAGTCAATTCGTAAACTCTTCTGGGATGAATAACTTCATAAGCTTGCATGACATTCTCCAAAAAAAAGTTATAAAATGATTGTTAATAACACAAATATTACATTCTGTTATTCAATCGTTTTAGATCAATTGTAAAATCAGAAAAACTGTAATTAAGCCAAATATTTTTTAACAAAAATGTGTAAATGTTACTTCAATCCATTGATACCAATAGAAATTAGAACAAAAAAGAAATTGCAATTGAATCATATAATTTTTCAATAATTTGTAGTTATTTTCATAAACCAATAATATATAAAAATAAAAAAAAATAAAAAAAACAGCCACACAAGTGAAAACTTAATTTAAGCTAGCATTTATACAACATTATCGTGCTAACATTGATAGTTTTCAATTTTTACAACTACTAATACTGGCATTAACACAATAATATCAACTTAAGAATAAACATAAACAAGGCTTGACAATTAATATTTGTCAACAAATTCCTTCTAGAAATCAGCTCAAACATAAGAAAACATCTACTCTGAACCCCCTTTGGGCAGCTCTACCTATGTACATAAAATAAATAGAAAAATAACAATGCTCAACTTCGTGGATACATTGATATCATATTCTCAAGCGGCTTTGGTTGGTTTTTGATGAATCCTCGCATAATATGGATTCAGATATGTTGCTATATAAACAATTTCACGCTTCACGCAGTCAGTACGCCAGTGGATCAAGGTCGAACTGTTCAAATTTCAATGCATATTTTATTTTATTTTTTAAAAATAAAACTAACATACATATCTTGAAATTTAAATCGCCTGATCTCGATCCAATGACCATCAACGAGCTGACTAGGTGAGAGCGTAGATTGCTCACTGCAGCAAATCCAAATCTCACATCATATCAATGAAGTGGTATTCTGATTATTAGGAAAATATTAGTAATCTGCTATGCATCTTCCGAAAACGTGCATGTGGAAAGGAAATAATACTTATTCCGTAGTGTCGGATTTCGATTTACCCATCAGTTTGTGCCATTTCAATATTGTGACATCTATTTCCAAGGAATAGAAAGCAGTGGCAGATAATACTAAACGGCAATGACATCGGAATTTTGGTTATCCTCGCATGTCAAGATAAGACCTTCAACGCCGGTCGGCAAAAGGCAGCGGATCCATTGACAACCTGTTGAGACAGGCTCTGTTGGAGGAACAATCATGAGCACATTTTCGTGTCGGCGGACTACTCCCATCACACTTACTGTACTACCTTCTTTGATGTACCTGTACATTCCCCAAATTAACCTTCTAAGTACCAAATAACAAATAAAAGGGAAACTGTAAAGAAACATCTTGGAGCATGATGAGAATAGTAAATTAGACTCCCTATGTGCTACATAATATATCATTTTAATGTGAATAAATCTATAAAGATTTTCTCCCTCTATGAATCTCAACATTGCCAACTAGTTGAACTTTTTGGACGATAAAATGCATTGGGTGACGTTTCAATGCCGATAGTAAGAATCAAAATGATATTTAAAAGTAGAGGGGATGCAATTTTGTTGAACAGTGAAACTAAAGTTTATGCCATGAGAAAACAATGCAGGGTAGAGATAAGAAGGAAGAAATGAAAAAGTATTCAGAGATTTTCGGTTCTTATCAAATTAACTGAAACAGAAATCCAATGAAATAACGTAGACCATACCCTTCCTTCAGCCGCATTATCCGGTCATCAGTAGAGAGTTTGCGAGCTGCAAGCCAGCCTAGGAAGTTTGGAGATAACTCTCTGTTTTCTTTTGTTACATCCACGACAGTAGTGGGTTCCACGAAAGGAGCAACCTTGGCACCATAGCCTGCTTTAACTAATGCTCTTAGCCCGGTTTGGAAATCTGATACGTAGAAGTCTGCTACATATTTCTGTTCATACAAAATTATAAAATTATTAAATTCCACCTAGGTCTTGTTGCTATTGCATAGCCGGTCTCAAGCCCGGATAAAAGGAGAGGGTTGTGTTAAGTAGTCGACAGCCAACATATTCCTTAAGCATCTAATCATTCTACATTTTACCTGCCATTTGAGTCAACACATGTCTTTGTGTATATGGAGTATGACTTTTATCAAATTGAGTATGATCCTTTTGTATCAGTGCTCAAAGCATCAAATAAAGTAGTCGAACAAACTAACCTCGGAGTATCTAGAACCCCAAGAGAGGCAACGATGTTTAGGATTTGCTGATTTTCCACCCCATCCTTTATATTCGTATAATTCTGTGGAGACATAGACACATCTAGGTACTCTTTGATAAGATGTTTCCAAAGGAATACTGCCACAAGTTACAACCTACAGGAAGAAACAGGATAAGTATAAAAATATATATCGAGTTGTGCCAAGATCTTCCTCTCAAGCCAAGGTTATTGAAATCCATGTTTTTTTTCACTAAAATCACTCCGGAACTACTTTCCAAAGATAAATTATTTCATACTCTTAAAGAAAAGTAGTCAATTACATTTAATTTTCTCAAAATATTCAAAAAAATAATTCTATTTTCTAAAGTACCCCTCACGGGAACTTGTTCCATGAGAATAAAAGGGATATCAATAAGGAATCTTTGTCATATAACTTAAAAGACTGTAAAATCTTGAAGTTTTTAGTGAAGAACCAAAATGTCTGGAGAATGAAAATATGTTTCATAAGGCAAGCACAACACACATCAAATTCAGTATAGGACATCATCAACCCAACAGAACAATCCCATTTGAATACATTGTAGTGCTAATCCAAAGAAATGAAGAATTACAAGTATGTGAGTACATCCTATTCAGGAAGTAGGATGAAAACATCTGAAGCATAGACAATTCTGATAGAATGCGTGTATCCGACACAACAACGACACACATGTATACGTTCAATTAATTTTGTCAACTTATTATCAGTGTCGTGTTCAGCGAATGGAAAATTTTCTCAAACTGAAGGGGAAATTTTATCGTACAGTTGTGAGACTGGCGATGTTGTATGGGACGGAATATTGGACAGTTAAGAACCAAAACGAGAATAAAATAAGCATAGCAGAGATAAGAATATTGTCTTGGATGTTTGGAAGGATTAGACATGATAGGATTAGAAATGACAACATTAGAGAGAGTTGGAGTAGCGCCTATTGTAGAAAAGATTATGGAAACTCGGCTTAGGTGGTTTTGGCATGTAGAGAGAAGACCTGTAGATTCGGTAGCATGCAGAGTAGATCGGACGAAGGGTAGTCAAATTACCAGAGGCAAAGGAAGACTTAGAAAAACTATAACAGAAACTATTAAAAAATATCTAGAGATTAATGAGTTGGATAAAGATATGATACATGATAGAACATTATGACATGGTTTGATCCAATCGGCCACAAGAAAATATTAGATGTGAATGTGTGAAGAAAGATTAAAAAATGATTTCTTAAAAAATATTATGCAATTCTACAGCAAAATTTCCCTAAATATCACAAAGCAGTAGAACCAAAGAAGCCAATGTTAATATCCACTTTTGAAAACAAAAATGATTACATGGCATGTATTTTTGGTAACAAAGCAAAAAGCTTCCTAATTCTAACATTCTTACATAAATAAACAAATATTTAATCATTCCTTAGTTGACCACATAAATGTACATCTAACATCAGACATCATTATTTTCCCTTAACAAAATCTACACTCCAAAATAAGTGGTCACCATATAATCACCACTTTTTGTGGCATAACAAAAACATTCCCAAAAATGCAAGTTACCAACTCTAACTTTTCAAGCCATTTTTTCCCTGCTATTCTTTTTGTCTTACAATTAATAAAACATACCTATATCTATAAATCTATAGATTCTATACTACAAACTACATTAACAATGTACTGTATTTTTTTTAACAAAAGCAAAAATTCAAAAGCTTAAATACTGATATAGGACACTTCAGCGACCCCTACAAAGAACAATCAATGTATATAGGTCAACTACCAAAGAAGTAGTTGCAATCAAACATCATGACAAATCCATTTGTCATACGTATCAAAACCAAACCAAAAAAATCCCATACCTAACAATAAATTAATAAATTATTTAATATAATAAAAAACAAATACTAAGAAAAGAAAGTGTGATCAGAAATCAGAAATAAACATTAAACAATGTCAACTAAACAACAAAAAAATTAAATAATCATAAAAATTAGATACCATTAATAAATGATTAAGCAAATAAGAAAAGATTAAGAAAGAAAATTACCCCGGTAACCTTAACATACTGTCCATCAATGGCACCTCTAAGTTCAGCATCAGGGTACCTTTTAACAAACCCTAAAAGCCCTTTTCTTCCCCAAACGCAATTCCAAATAATCAAAATCAAAACAGGTAAAATAATCCCTCCAAGTGCAAACAAAATCACAGTTTTTTTCACTGCCACAGTTAAAAAAACCCCAACAAGCAAACACATTGCAACAACAACCATAAAAACCCAAATCACCGACCTTGAAACCCTAAACCCAATTTTCACTTCCTCACCTAAACTCGTCACAGCAGACCCATAAACCGTTTTACCCATCGACCCGGTTTGTTCTAACTGACCCGACCTTCGACTAGCACCAACTGAACCAATTGGACCGGATCCAATTCCAACTGGACCCGACGTAATTAACCCGGTCGGTTGCAAAGCTATCGGTCCAGACCCGGTTGATTTTCTCGACATAGGACCTGAACCACCGGAACCGGTGTTTTTTCCAACTTGACCCGAACTCGGTCTGGATCTCGCCGGACCAGTACTGTGTTGAGAAGATGTGCTATGATGCGATGATTTGGGATCTAGAACTGGGATTTCTAGCATTTTACCAAGCTCACCGGATTTAGTCGGGTCACCGCCGGTGTACGGTACAGAACGTGATGACATTGTCGGTGGTTGTCGTTCTTTGGGTTGTTCGGGTCGACCCGAAACGTAGAGACCACCACTGAGCTTGTGTGATGGGATTCGAGTCCCCATTTTTGAGAAAGCGAGATGCTTTCAATGAGAGAGAAGTTTGTAAAAACTGAGAAGCTTCTTCTTCTTGTTTTGTAGTTATGGTTTTACACTGTGTGAGTGAGTGAACTGTAGAAGGTTCAGTTTTGTGGAATGACGTGTTTGCCCCCGATTTTTATGAATGGTTTTTGTTGAAATATAAAATGACATTGATAGAGCTTTGTTTGGTCAAAATTAGCGGATAGCGAATAAGTTAGCTGATTAAATTTATAGTGTTTGATAAAATTAACGTTTGATCTTATTTCTCCTTTTATTAAATAAAAAATTTTAATATGGGTCAGGTCAATCGGTACCTAAATATCAAAAGTTTTGATGGAACATGTTTATTTTTATAATTTTTTTAAAATAAATTGGGTATTTACTACGCAATTAAAGAAATTAATCTTTTGTGAGACTCAAATACTAGTAAGCCGTACAATTTTTTTTAAGAATTTTAATATTGTCGTATACTAGTGGTTAAATTAAAGCTTTGGATAAACTAGAAAATAGGTTACTGACTTTGTAAGAGACTCTCAAATAAATTCCTAACTTTATCAATTTGTCAAGTTAGTCCTTTAATTTAACCACTTTCTATCAATTAAATCTTTATATTTTAATAACTTACTATGAATTTGTTCATAACTTTATCATTTTACGGTCAATTTAGTCCTAACATATTTTTAGAAGAATTAATATAAATAAAATTTGACAGAGTCAGAAACCTTTTTAAAATATTTATAAAATGGGAAAGTTATTTGAGTGTGGCTTATAATGCAGGGACCAATTTAACAATTTACTCAAAGATACATTTCGGAACATGTGTATATGACAAGGTGTTGGGTTGAGGGTGAAATGGGTAAAACATGTTATTGATGTTGGTTATATACTGCAGTTTAGTGTTACAAGTGATTCCACTTTTGTTTATTTTTACTTTCTTATCCTTTTTGGTTTCTCTTTTTTCCTTTTTTTACAACTTTATAGTATCTTTTCTTTGTACACCTTATCTCCTAAATACGGTAATACTAGAGTAATGTAAGATGCGTTGATGATAATGTGTCATCGTGAGATAAAACAAAAATAAAGCACGTTTTGGGAAAAAAAGAAAGAGCTTATAGATGGTAGACCATCATCAATTAGGAAATAATAAATAGATATGCTCATAGTCATATGCTTTCTCACTTTCCATCATCAATTAGGAAATAATACATAAAAAAAATCTCTAGCTTGTACTAATAGTTTATATGTTTAATTAAGAGTACCCTTTAATTGATGTACATGTCTTTGAATTATTTGAAAAAAAATTATTTAGGTCTCTTAACTAAAAAAAATGTACTAACTAATTCCTTAAATTATTTTATACTTTTTAATTTGGTTCCTATGTTAAATTTCCGTTAGTCAATACAAACATACCACATTTTTTTGACACAAACATTACACATATTTTATAAATAGGTTTTTGGACTAATGTGCAATTTGTGAATATGTCCTTGAACAAATTTCAACAAATATGATTTATTATATAATTTCTTGTAAATAAATGATTTATTATATAATTTATATTATTGTTATTAATATCATTTTTTTCATGATTTATTATTATTATTTTTAAAATCTCATATTGTGGATGTGAATGGAAGAGAAAGTCCCTCTGAAAGAGGTTTGAGGATGAGTGCGGAATTTTAGACTTTGTCCCACGGAGACTTCGTTCCCGAAAATTTTATTAAAATAACATTTATAAATATATATATATATATATTTAAGTACTTTATAAATTATATTTTCACACAATATGTGTATACATTTGTTTATATATGATGTTTATTACTGTCACAAGACTTACAATAATATTTTAATTTTTTTTATTTGGTTTATAATAGAACTATACTAATTTTTTTACAACTAATTTGATTAAAAATAATATAAATTTGATATTTTTTAAGGTTGATGGATCTCCTCAAAAACCATGGGGATCCGCGGAGATGGGTATGGAGGAAGAATACTCCCCGTAGCGGGAAATGTGGACGGTGATGGGGAACATTTTAGATAATAGGGCAATGAATGGTAAAGTACCCTCCGGTCAATCCTCATCCCATTGACATCCAAATTGCTCAAGCTTTATAAATTTTCTAGCTCTGTCAATGCTCCCACCGACCCCCTCCCTTTGTAACACTGTTATATCTTTAGGTTCAGTGTCTGACTTCATATTAGTGGAAGAATCATGAGAAGCATCTATATCTAAAAAAATATATACAGAAATTAAGAAGATAGAACTATCTCAATAAAAATATATTTCATATTCTAGAATTCAAATAAATTTTATATTCTAAAATTTAAACATGTAGAATTTTAAAATGTCATGTAAGTATGAAAAAGTATTTTAAATTTAAAATCAAAAGTGTATAGATTTTTTAAACTTCAAAGGGGGTGTGAGAGGCATTCAGTGTGAAGAAATAAATAGTCCAATATTTTCGCAAAGGCCGACGCACAGAACAAATAGAAGCCTTAAAAAAGAAGTACTCTGATAATTTAGGCCAGATACCTTAGATGAATTTTTATTTTTATTTTGGTCAAGGATACCAAGGATGAATTTTTTTTTTAAACGAAAAGTATCATCTGCGCTTAACCGTAGAGATTAATTTTCCGTAGGTAACTAAGATTGATTTAAGAGGTTGATATATCCCAACAAATGTTTCTCCATATACATCGGCTGAGGATCAAACCGAAGACTAAATAATTATGAGATTATAATATCTATCACTTATGCCACACTATGTTGGTACTCTGAATGAATTTATTAGCTTTGGTACCATGGATTATTAAGTATTGCCTCAATCTACTTACAATATATTAAAGAAACTACTACTAAAATACCAAATTTGTCCAATCAAGTTTAATAATATTTAAGAGTTTATGCCCTTAAATGTAATTTTAACACTAACCTAAAAAAAAAATACAAAACAAAAATAAGAAGAATAAAAAAAGATGAGCATAAAAGAAAAATCTTCCCTTAAAAATAGCATCTGAAACTACCTCTAAAAAAATATATTAATCCAATATATTTAACAAAAAAAATTTAATTAAAAAAAGTTACGCATAAAAATATGAACAAAAATAAATATAAAAGATACGCATTAAAAATAGTACTAACCTTTTTTTGAATGAAAAAATAGTAACTTAAAAATAAAAGAACATTAAAATAGAAACAAAAAGATAGTCAGTCTGTTTGGATTGACTTATTATAAGTTTTATAAAGTAGTTTATGAAAACAGGTTATAAAGATATAATTTTTGTAAGTGAAAACTTATGAATTAACATGCATAAAGAAAAAACTTACGAATTAACACGGCACAATTGCTTTAATAAAAAAAATTTAATCATAGACGAGACAATTACTTTAATAAAAAAAGGAATTGCATAATAAATATTTATTATAATTTATTACACAAAAATCATGCACGGAACAATTGCTTTAATAAAAAAAATATTAATTCAATAAATTTTACAAGAAAGAACACAATGACGTCACTTATATTTTAAAAAAAAAAATTGTCAAAAAAACTTTTTAAAAATATTTTCTAACATATTTCTAAATATTTAATTCTAAATAAATTTGATACTTTAGTATAATATATTAATATCAATCTTAAATATAAAAAAAATAAAAATCAATGGACATGAGCTTTTACAAATAAGTTTTTTTAAACAATAGAAGAATAAATTCTCATCAATAATAAATATAAAAAAAATAGCACAAGATGAAATATTTATCACTAATACATAAAAGGAATTGACTAAAAAATTCATACACCAGACAATTGCTTTAATCAAAAAAATTTAATCATACACGGGACAATTACCTTTAATCAAAAAAATGACGTCGCTTATATTTTAACAATATTTTATAAATAAAACTCAATAGACTCTCAAAACTAGTTTTTATAAAAAAAAACAAAAAAAACATTGCCGCAATCATTTCATGTATAACCGTTTTTAAATATTTAAAAAAAATTATAAAAAAAAAGTTAATTAAATTGTTTTTTGGTGCAATTAATTAATTTTCTTTATTACTTTGTTAATTGATTAACCATCTAAAATGTTTCCCTGGTAGAAAAATCTAAAACGTATCATGTGGGATTAATTTCTTAAAAATTCTAAAATAAATATTTATAAACTTAATCTTGAACAATTTCAATTTGTAAAATGAAAATAAATAAAAAGAACCATTGGATAGAGTATGGTGGTGATTACTGATTCATATTGATTTTTGCGCCTTCGCCTTTTTCGTGTGTCGTCTGTGTTTTCATTTTTACCTCTCTTAGTAGTGAGTGTTTTAAAAAACAAAATTTGAAAAAATGCAATTTCCTACTTAAAGTGCGAATTTTTTGTTCATACTTTGTAAAAGTTTAACCATGTCCCCTTCAACTCTCATGGAAATATTTTGAATAAAAAATCATATGAGTAAGTAAATTTTAATTGAAAATGAAAAACAAAATTTCACTTTTTAAAATTTTAATGTGCATATGATTTATCGATGTTATTTCGCAGCTGCTCTGGTGGCCAATTACATTTAAACTATATATTCTTGAAACTATGGGCGCAGCAAGGTACTAGTAAATCACAAGAAACCAAAAGAGTGGGGATGATATAGGGGTTGGGTGTGGTTTTGTGGAGGATCTTAAAAGGTGATTTTATCTTTAAATTGGGTGTGGATAACGATTTATATAAGAGAAGTAATGGATAGGTAGTGCAGAGGTGTAGGTAGGTTTGCATGGTGAAAGACGAGTTTGACCTATTTCAACTTTGTATCTACTAGTCGCCGACCCGTGCGATGCACGGGTTTGGCGGAGCGACATATGTATGTCAATCATGATTGTTGTCAATCATGGTTGTTGCATTAGATTAGGGGCATGATATAAGGTAATTATAGAAATGTTTGTTGTGAGTTCAAAGACAAAATCATACAAAGGGATTAACCAAATCAAATCAATGAACACAATCTCTATTCAACTGTTGGCCCGTGCGTTGTACGGGTTTTGTGGAACGCCATAACAAAGCGAATCAAGTGAAGCATCACACCAAATTTTATAGTGGGGCTTTCAAGACCCGTGACATGTATAAGATTTAATTTTTGCCTTAAGAGTTTACTTAATATAATCATTGATAATAGGATAATACAATACAAAAGTGAACCATTCTATTGTTGGATGGTTTAGTCACATCGAATTTCATAGTTGAGCCTTCAAAGACCCGTGACATGTATAAAATTTAATTTTACCCTTTTTTGCGTGCAATTAATATGGTTCACAAAGGACAACTATCAATGGATTAAAAAGAAAACTTCATGAAGACAACAAACAAAATAGTTGACTCCAAGGACCAAATCAAGTTAAGATAATTACATAAATTAATTGGAACTAATCATGCGCCATAAAGTAATGTTGGCGCATAAAGAAAAATAATATCGGATAATGTCAATTATTTGATCAAACAATAACAAATAATTTTGATATAGGAATAAGCAAAGTAGATGAACTAACCCCACAATCAAGACCATTTTTATCCAATAAATGTCTCTTGCGAGGATTGGAGATAGGATACTTAACCTCCTCACCCCATATATACTTCAAGCATCTCTATTAAACTCATAGCTTTAGCGATTATCTTAAAAATTCAGAACATGTTATTAAATCATAATTTTTAAGTGCTAGGTAGAAGTGGATAATTTTTTCGAGATTTCATCACCTAAAAAGCGAATCAAGTGAAGCATCACGCCAAAATTTTATAGTGGAGCTTTCAAGATCCGTAATATGTACAAAATTTAATTTATGCCTAAGAGCATAGTTAATTTAATTTTCTCATGTTTAGGTGTGCATCTCAAACAATATAAATTAAGCTGGTCAAATTTTCTCATTAGTAGTATGTTAAAATGATGAAATTAAAAACCATTCATATAATCATTGATAATAGGATAGTACAATACAAAAGTGAACCACCCTATTGTTGGATTAATATGGTTCTAAAGGACAACTATCAATGGATTAATAAGAAAACTTCATTAAGACTACAAACAAAATAGTTGACATCAAGGATCAAATCAAGTTAAGATAACTACATAAATTGGAACTAATCATGCGCCATAAAGTAGCATTGGCACATATAGAAAAATAATATCGGATAGTGTCAATGCTTGGATCAAAATATGAACAAGTGATTTTGATCGAGGAAGAGACAAAGTAAATGAACCAACCCCCACAATCAAAACTACTCCTATGCAATAAATGTCTCTTGGGAGGATTAGAGATAGGATACTTGACATAATGCGCAAAAATTTAAAAACTTTATGTAAGTGGCGTGCAGAAATTACAAACCTATTTATAAGTAGCGTGTAAAAGTTAGTTAAATTCGAAACATTAGAGTTTAATTAAGAGTTCAATCACCCGTTACAAATATTTTTTTAGAAGAGTTATTAGATGCTATAGAAAGGTCTACGATACATCCCTATAGATCCAAAGTAGACATTCTCAGTTCAAGAGAAGTATATAACATAGAAGGATACATGCTTATAGCATTAAGCGCCATAATAAAGCGGATCAAGTGAAACATCACACCGGATTTTACAGTGGAGCCTTCAAGACCCGTTATATGTATACAATTTAATTTTTGCCTAACAACACACTTAATTTAATTTTCTCATGTTTAGGTGTGCATCTCAAATAATATAAACTAAGTTGGTCAAATTTTCTCATGAGTAACACGTTAAGATGATGAAATTAAAAATCATTCATATAATCATTGATAATACGATCAAGAAGTACATTGCATACTATTGTTGGATAGCTCAGTCACATCAAATTTTATAGTAGAACCTTCAAAGACCCATGACATGTATAAAAATTTAATTTTTATCCTTTTTTCTTGCGCAATTAATATGATTCTAAAGAAACGCGTTAAGATGATGAAATTAAAAATCATTCATATAATCATTGATAATAGGATCAAGAAGTACATTGCATACTATTGTTGGATAACCCAGACACATCAAATTTTATAGTGGAACCTTCAAAGACCCGTGACATGTAAGCGGATCAAGTGAAGCATCACACCGGATTTTACAGTGGAGCCTTCAAGACCTGTTATATGTATACAATTTAATTTTTGCCTAACAACACACTTAATTTAATTTTCTCATGTTTAGGTGTGCATTTCAAATAATATAAACTAAGTTGATCAAATTTTCTCATAAGTAACACGTTAAGATGATGAAATTAAAAATCATTCATATAATCATTGATAATAGGATCAAGAAGTACATTGCATACTATTGTTGGATAGCTCAGTTACATGAAATTTTATAGTAGAACCTTCAAAGACCCGTGACATGTATAAAAATTTAATTTTTACCCTTTTTTCTTGCGCAATTAATATGATTCTAAAGGAACACATTAAAATGATGAAATTAAAAATCATTCATATAATCATTGATAATAGGATCAAGAAGTACATTGCATACTACTGTTGGATAGCTCAGTCACATCAAATTTTATAGTGGAACCTTCAAAGACCGGTGACATGTATAAAAATTTAATTTTTACCCTTTTTTCTTGCGCAATTAATATGATATGCTCACTTTTGTTGTAAAAATGCAACAAAAAACAATTAGGGTTTTAATTTTTTTTGTTAGGGGTAAAACTGTAAATTACAAATCTATTTATAAGTAGCGCGTAAAAGTTAGTTAAATTCGAAACATTAGCATTTAATTAAAAGTTCAATCACCCGTTACAAATCTCTCTGCAGACCCATCAATTTTATTAAGTTAGTACACTTGTACACCATAAAATTGACCATGTTATAGTGGTAAATTGGTAATTGAAACTCTTAACTTAATAGATTCTTTTAAGTTGCGAGGTAGAAGAGATTTATGGTGGTTAAAAGCCTATCATATTAGAGCTATATGCTCACTTTTGTTGTGAAAATGCAACAAAAAACAATTAGTGTTTTAATTTTTTTTGTTAGGGGTAAAACTGTAATATTCAAAAATATTGGGACAGAACTGCAATTTTCAAAAAAATAGAAGTAAATTTGAAATTATTAAAAAAATTAGGAGTCAAAAATGCAATTTATAAAAGTACATGGGTCAAAATGGAAATAATGAAAGTGTGGGGGTGCAATTGTAAATATATAAGGTATAGGGGCGAAACTGTAATTTTGTAGTATGATGCTGACGTGGCTGGAGTGAGATGTGGTAGAAGGTGGTTGGGCTAAAAGTGACGTGGCGGATGACATGGGCATTGAGGTGTAAAAGGTGACGTGGCGAGATGGTACACGTGGTGGACAATGAATGGATGACATGGATTAGATGATGTCATGATGACATCATCAATGATGCATGGTAGTAGGGTTTTTGAAAGAGCATTAGGGTTCACCCTAATGAACCTTTAGTATAGTATAAAGATAAAGATGACTATGTGAGATAAAATGAGAGATTCCTTGGAGTATAAGTTTTTAAATTAAGTAATTCATCCCAAGGTCAAAGTATAATGAAATGTAACTAATAATAAATTAGTTATTTATATAAATGGTCAACATATGATTTATTCTTACAATTAAATGTGCTTACCAATCGTTAGTTGGTTTAGTGGTGATTGGTGCTGAACTTGGTAAGGAGGACTACGGTTGGATCCCCCGCGACTGCGATCGGGAGGGGGCTGGAACCACTTGATGTCAGAACTGACCCCCGAACCAGAATAAACTGGCGGTAAAAGCCAAAAAAAAAAAGTGCTTTAAAAAATTATCAAGAAAAATTAGATAATATAAATAAACAAATAACACTAAATTCTACAGTAAAAAAAAAATCAAATTCATCCTTACATTTGTTGTTTGCTTGAGCAATAGATACATGGGGAGACCCACAAAAATTCACAAATTCACATGGCACTATGGCTGCTGCAAAGAGAGTCATGAGATTATTGAAGAGAACCTTGAATTTTGGAGTGATATGTGAAAGAGGTAAAGAAGGAGACTTGCAAACTCTGACTATGTAGGAGATTATTATGACATGAAAAGTGGAGTTCAAAGAATAATCAATTGTGCCTTTTTCAACCACCGATGCAGAGTTCATAGTTCTAGCTTATGCTCGTCAAGGAATTTTGTTGAGAAGAATTCTTAAATCAAGATTTTAAATTTGATTCTTAATTTAGGTATGTTGAACTGTTAAAATTTTTAGGGAGAATTTAGCATCTATTTGAATTTCATAAGACTTGAGAAATGAGAAATTGGTCTTTACAATTATGCCTAACGGAAAAAAAAAACTTATTTTTAATATTGATTGGTTTAAAAGGGGCTACGTTAGACATTTAATTTAATATAATGTGTTGTTTGTAATTAGGGCCCATCCGTATCCGTAAAATGTAAGTACTGGACAGAACAGTATATGATAGTACAAGACAGAACAATACAGGACAAAATTTAAGGTGTTGGACAAATTTTGTCTTTGTACGATGTTTGATGGACAAAAGATTATTTTGTATTTTAGACAACTTGTGCAAAGGACAAAAGTTGTATCGTGGTTCAGTGAGGGACAAGAATTTAAGTTTTTGTCCGGTCCTTTGGTCCCCAATTTGTCCAGTCTCAAGAACAATTTTAAAATCAAACACAGTACAACTGAAATTGTTATGTCCAGCCCCTTATTTTTTAGCAAATCAATCGCACCCATATATAATTTGTAATTGGCTTATATAAGACACTCACTTTTTGTGGAATATAATAAGGAAATTCACTTAACACCAACCAAAAAAAAAAAGGAAATTCACATTATTGGACTTTTACCTTTCATAATCCACATTTGAACTATTTCCTTACTACTACTTCCATCATCGTTTTCTTTAAAACCAAAAAAAAAAATTATGCATATTTATTTAGCATTTTTAAATTTCATGGACCCATTAACCCTTTTTTTAATCAATTATACCATCACTATTTAGTACTATCAATTATTTGCATTTGCCTCAAAAAAAAAAATTGCACTTACATCATACATGTGTCAACCTTCATTTTGTATCAATAATGGGAGGCACCAATGCATGGGCCTTGGAGATGTTCCCTCCCAACTCCCAAAAAGAACTTGTTATAAGGCCCAACATGTTAACACAATGTTAGTCCTGGGTAATTGGTACCTATATGGTCTTGCCTAGCACTAAGATCATCAAAAGTTTCCACAAACAAATGTCCCCATTTTTAATTTATTTTTTTACAATAGCAAACTCAATTCATTTCATTAATTAAAGTGTTCTAAATACAAAGAGAATCAAAACAAAGAGACAGCGATTAGACCGAGAATAGGCCGCCTTAGCTTGGGCGTGAGTAACCATATTTGATCGCCGCTTAATCAACTTCACCTCAAAGTTGGGATAAAACACTAACATAGACTTAATAGTAGAGTTTAACATGCTAAACTTAGAGTATAGCCTACACAGCAAAAAGAAATATCATCAACTACAAATTTTGAGTCACTTTTAAAAGAGAACGGCTAGACTGTCACTTCAACCTTCTCTATTTATAGCAAAAGAGAAATCATAACACAATACGTAACACAAATCTTTTATTTTATTAGAATGAACCAAAGTTAAAATGAGAAATATAGACGCGGTTTATAGACGCGGACAAGGTCTTTCAAACTAGGAACTGCCTTAGGATGTCCCAGACCTCGACAGTTCCAACTTAAAATACTCACAATGCCCGGGAGGCCCGGGAGCCTGACCCTGCTGATAAAAAAATGCATATGGTTGTCATTTTGGTCCTTTGTAGCATTATTTGAATTAATGCACATTTTCTCCACTTTAAGCCCCTCATTATGGCTCATCATTGCATAATTTTCCACATGCAGTAATAAAATTGTCCTAAAACTTATGTCGTCAATATTTTAAAAATATAAAATATTATTTTTTTATGCAACATTTTTTTTAATGGACACTAATTAGCATGAATGACTTTTAGTTAGAATTAATTTACTAAAAATCAATTTTTCTCACTGCAAAACTAAACATTTATAAAACTACAACTAACAAAGTTTAGTAAAACAATTAACAAAGTTTAGTAAAACAATTAACTTCTTTTTTTTGGTTACTCAATGAACTTCTTTTAGTTCAATCACAAAATGTACAAATATTGTAGTTTTTATTTCTATTTTAGAGGAGTGGCAAATACTATTATACAATTGCAAAATCCTAAATTTGAACTCAAATAAAAGTATCCAACTTAACAATTTTGCCATTTATCACTTAAAATAGGACTTGTGAACAATTTACTGGAGTTATCACTACTAAACATACAAAATTAATGTTATTTATCGCAAAGCACCACCTAACGAAAGCATCATGAAACATGTAACATATATTCGACTCATCCATTATTTATCGATTTTTTTCTCCCAATCTTCTGTGATTTCCGTTCAACACCGATTTATCATTAGTTTGTGTTTTTATTGGTGATCATTTCGCGATACATCTTTTCGCCATGCATGTAGTATAGCATTAGTGATAGTAATAACAACTCAGAAAATAAAAGTCACATATATACATTATGATTAGATTCGGATCTATGCAAAAACTGCAGCTCACCAACTACCAACAACCAGTTAGCAATGGTCTAAGCAAACTCATCAAAGTATCTATCCATCCACCAAACAACTAGCAAGTACTACGGCATTATGTGCACCAACAACAACTAGCTACTACATTCCACCTATATCATCGTACAATAATGATTGTATTAGACAATTTTATAGTACAAATTAAAAGTAATTTATTAATTATTGATGTATTTTTATTATCATAAAAAGAAAGTAAAAACTAAGCGACACATATAATATTAATTAGATTATAAATTTAAAAAATCAAATGAAAGTGACACTATTTTTACCAAAGTGACACTCTTTATTTTAGAATATTAGTTTATTTTATTTTTGTAAAATTGATGGCTATTACTATATGATAAATGGAGTAATATTAATTAAGATATTCTAGACCTTAAAAGTGATTATTATTATGGATTCAACTTTTGTTTTGGACTCGATTATGGATGTGACTTGTATCTTTTCTTTTTAGTCTTTAATTTGTTAGTACTTTTTTGTTGCTTATGTTAAGTCTTTTTCTTCCTTAATTAATTGGTTTAATATATCATTAGTTCAATTAATATAATGTCAACATTTTTAACGATTATTTACCTGTTATTTGTTTTTAAGTAACTAATTAAAAATAGAATATCATTATATTAATCACATCCATAGTTTGGAACAAGATGTGCACAAATTAAGAAAACATAAATTGCACAAACAATTTTGTCACAAAAAATTGAGAAGCTACCGAAGTGCTACAAATGACACATCTATCTAAACAACATTAAACAACTTGCTTCCTGGTCGTACCATAGCAACAGTACACCAATGCTTAAGATTACAACAGTTAAATCACCCTCAAACCCAAACAGACCAAAGGGTTTAAATATCATAATGGTAGGCACACTCAGCAGCTTTAAGCTTCACTTCAAACCACCACCAAACATTGATTTATTTGATCAAGCAGAAAGTCGCTATCAAACAATTATTATTAAATAAGAAATCATTACGAGCTTTTCAAATTGTACGTTGTCAACCATATGAGTAAAAACTATTTTTAATCCTCAAATAACAAACCTTTAAACTAATGAACATGTGAGAGTGCTTTATTATGAAGAGCACCATGCACACCAAAGACCAAACCATTTAAGAACCTCATACCACACCTTATGAAAACAAACATAATAAAAATGAAAATAAATGCTCTAGTGACTGCAAATCATCATACCCAAATATTGGTCATTATCAATTTTTAATAAAACACTGATTCCTTTTTTTCAAGTATGCCTTCTAACTACTACTATATATGCATCACTCTTAATTTATTACTATTTTTTATTTTGAATTTATAATAGTAAGCATCACTAATAGACAATAGTTAATCAAATTAATTTGATGAATAAAAAAAAAATTAATTTGATAAAATTCTCATTTTTCTCTCTTTTATTTATAATTTCTCATTAATATATGTTTGAAATGACCATGTCATTTTTTGTAAAACATGTGGGGAATTATGGATTCTATTTCTATGTCTTTTCTTTCACAAACACGTACGTTTCTTTTCTTTTAAGGTTTTTTACTCTTTTTTCTTAGACAAAATAAAAATTCTCCATTAATTGTATAGTGTTATTTTAAAAAAAAAATTAAAAAAGTGTTTTTAATACCATAATATCATACACACAACTAAAAATATAGTTACCATCAAGCACAATGTGACATAAGTGGTATATAGATATTGAGTCTGTTAATCTCTTAAACTAATTTCAATTATCATGAGAGATATTTACCGTCAAAGTCGCGCTTTTGAAAGATACTTTAATTTATTAAAATAAAAAAACACTGTTTAAATATGAATTTTTAATCCTTACAATTGTAATTTGTAATATTTTTAGTATTACTCTATAAGTATTTTTGTTCAGGGTTCGATCATCACAAATTCAATAACTGTTGTTTTAAGCTCCTAACATCAATTTATTGAGTTTATGTCAAACCATATGACCAAATAATTTTTGTTCATGCTAATTTCTTGAATATTTAGTAGAATTGGTCAATTATTTGAACTGTTAATGTATTCTAAATTTAGTAGAATTGATCAATTCCTTTTGCAATCACATTGGTCAATGATTAATTTCTACTTTCGATAATAAATTAACATTCAAATTATAAATTTTAACTTAAGTACTACCCAAAAAGGACATAATTAGTTGATTATTATCCATAAAGAAAATCGTACTTTAATATTTACTACTTAATAAAAAATATGAATTCTATCGGTCTTCTCTCATTCGTTTCTATCATCAAAGAACATTAATTGTCCGAGGAGAAGTATCCGACACGTATCGGTCATTTATATTTTTAAAAATAATATTAATTGTCTGATACTTCTCTGATACGCGTATCAGAAGGTATCGGCAAGTATCGGTATCGGATATGTATCAGACATGATACTTGGCCATTTTTGGAGTATCGGGACTTCATTCGGATATAATTCATATCCGAAAAGAACTTATATTGAATCCTGGAAAATTTACGCATCAGGTATTGTTACATGGTTTATTATTTTGTAGATATCTCTATTTCTGACTCGGTGTTTGTGTAGTATGCCTCAGTTTTCGGCATCAAATTACTACACGCATAAAAGATAAGTTTCTATGTCTCCATTTTATTTTACTCCGATGAGAATATGTTTGGTTACTTATACATATATGTTGTTTATTATTTATGATGTGATTCTAGGTCCAATTATACAACAAAATTTACTCACTCTGTAACAAAATATTAGTCGTCTGGAGAAGAAAAAAAAATATATCAAATTATAAGTCGTTTTACATTACCAATGAAGCATTATTGTTCTTTTTCCTATTATACTCTTAACTATTTATTTATCTTTCTTATTTCAATTCTTTTTATTTTTCCTAATACAATTAATGAAATACAATTTTGTAAACTAAGTCATAATTTCTCTTTTTCATACAACATTAATTACATTTTTTAATTTGTGTAATATGACCAAAATGACTTATATTTTTGTACGGACTGTTAGATATATTAGGGCTTTAGTATTGGGCTTTATATGTTAGTAGTAAAGTAGTCCATTAGGTATTATTATAAATTCTCTTGTAATCCTTATTTTGTTAAGTAATGTTATTCAAATATTATTAGAACCCTAGCCGTCTTTGTCTTTCTCTTAATTTGCATCTCTGATTCTAACATGGTATCAGAGCATGGTTTGATCCTCCTTGAACGGCTTGCCGCTATTCCGCTGCTGAGTTCCCAACAAATCGGGAATGAGTGATTTTGTGTTTCTGAAGCTTTGGTTGGTCTTTGGATCGGAATGTTCCGTTCTATTGGTTGTTGGCGATTAATTCTGATGGTATTCTTTATTTGTTCAATGAATGGAATGAATTTAGTTTTTTTTTGGATTTTGCAGTTCTGTGATTGTATTAAGTGTCGGTGTGGATGAGCTTGCTTTGTTTAATTGTTTTGTTCTTTTTGAAATCTGGAGCCTTAAGCAATATTCCAGTTGTTTTGCCTTTGGTCAAGCTATTTGATATTTGGTTTTGGGAACTTATGGTTGGCAGACTTGGTGAAAAAATAAATAAATTGTTTGTGCCATCGATTTTGGTTTTCCTTTCTGTTGAGTTTGGAGCTCTTTTGTGGGGTATTTAGTTGGTTGAAGAAAAAAAAAATGCATAGGTTAGACAGTGATATTTTGGTATTCAATTTGCTAGCACTTGTCTTTTGTTTCTATTGGTATTTTGATTGGTTAGTCAATGTGTTGAATTCTCCCGATTGCATTGCACTTCTTCCTATTGCACTTCTTTTGATTGATTGCACTTCTCCTTATTGCACTTCTTCTATTTGCATTGCACTTCTCCCTATTGACTTCTTCTGATTGATTGCACTTCTCCCTATTCAATTCTTCTAATTGCATTGCACTTCTCTCTATTGACTTCTTCTGGTTGGTTGCACTTCTCCCTATTGGTTTCTTCTATTTGATTGCATCTATCTATTGGCTGATTCTTATGTTTGGTTTAGTTTGGATTTGTTCGATTGGTTTTGTTTTGGTTAGCTTGGACTGAATTGTATGTTGGATTAATTTGATTTGGTTCTACTCTTTTCGATGGTTTCTCCGTTGACTGCAGATTGCTTTACGTTGGTTCTAAGTTGGGTTGGTTTATTTTCGGGATTAATTTGTAACAAGCGTAAAGCTTAGTAAGCTTTAGCTTGAGGGGTAGTATCAAAAATAAAATGTTAAGTTTATATTATTAAGTATTAAGTATGCTTTTCGTTTTTTGTTTGACAAACTCTCGATGATTATTCATTAATGCATCGTGAGTTTGAGATGAAGTGTTAGATATATTAAGGCTTTAGTATTGGGCTTTATATGTTAGTAGTAAAGTAGTCCATTAGGTATTATTATAAATTCTCTTGTAATCCTTATTTTGTTAAGTAATGTTATTCAAATATTATTGGAACCCTAGCCGTCTTTGTCTTTCTCTTAATTTGCATCTCGGACAAAGTATTTTTTTTTTGTATCTTATATTGGCTCTGTTTGGTAAAAAATAACGGATAACTGATAAAATAGCTTATAGCGGATGAGCTGATAAGCAAGCCATTGTTGGGTCGTGAAAAAGAGTCTCACTTTATTTTCAATGTGTGTAGTCAATGTCCCTTACTAATATTGTTGGATCGTGAAGAAGAGCCTCACTTGTTAAATTAAGATATTAAACTTTTAACAATTATACAAGCGATTTTTAACACCACATCTTTATTTAAAATTTGAAGATATTTTATTTATTTATCAACATAAACTCTTTTTGACAAAGTGAAACTTAACTCAACATATATACTATAATTTAAAATGTAGAATTAATAATATATTTGTGCACGTTAGACTTGAGTTTTTTCTCTCAACAACCACTCAAACACGCTGCTAAATCTTGACTCAGTCTCGACAATGTGTTGAAATTGGCACTCCCAATCCCATAGCTAAGGTGTTGAGTGTTGACCACAGTCAATTTAACCTTTTCTAACAAAGCAAGAACCACACTCAAAACAAGTACACACACAAGTTACAGTACCTATAACTTAGGCGTATTTAATTTAGTGCTCTCAACTCTTTTTTTTAACGATTGTGTGCCAAGTGCCAACAAATGTAGCATTTGATTTGACTTAAAGGTTTGATTCATTCAGCAACTAAACTTACGTGAGGCTGCCTCACATTGAATTCCAAATTCTTTTGTACAATTCATAAACCTTTTTAAGCATATACATATATACTACTCCCTCTTCCGTCCCAATTTAATTGACACAGTTGACTATTTCATGCATGTCGATGTATAATTTAATTTGATGATTAATATTTTTAATTGTATAATAGTAAAAATTATAAAATTTGATATTTTGAAAATACTCATCGAGACGAATCAAACAACATCTTATATGTTAATATTTATTTTTGTTTATTAATAAAAAAATAAAGTCAAAGTAGGCATGACAACGGGGCGGGGGCGGATTTTACCACCCCCGTCCCCGCCTCCCAAAACCGCACCCGCCCCCAAACCCGGTTGGGCATTGCAATTGCCACCCACCCCCGCCCCCACCCGTTGAAATTATCATCATTTTAAAAAACGATATTTTTTATTATTTTTTAAAAAAAATTGTTTTAAAGCACTTTTTAAAAACATAAACAAGTGAAAAAATGCAATTCAACAACAAAAAATACAAGAGTTATGCAACACAATTTTGCATATGTTCAATTTCTTTTTAATTATGTTGGGTTATTATGTTAATAAGGATAAACTACTAAATATGTTGTTAATTATAAGGGTAATAAATTAATTTAAGTAGTACGGGGCGGTGCGGGTGCGGAGCGGGTGTAAGCACACCCCGTCTCCGCCCCCACACCCGCATTTAAAATTCGGGTTTTCCCCGCCCCCGCCTCCACACCCAGTAAGGACGGGTTTTCCCCGCTAAATTCGGGGCGGGGCCGGGCGGGGGCGGGTGGGTCTGAGTCCAGTTGCCATGCCTAGATCAAAGCAACATGTGTGAATAGTGCATAATAATCAACTGTGTCAATTAAATTGGAACGGAGGAAATAGTACTGTACTACTCCACTACAACTCATAACTTAATTAGGAGTAATTTTTTATGAGGAAAATGGTCACAACCATTAGTTACACTGCAGTATTTGAGCACACCTGTATTAGAGTAAATGTAAATTGTTTTTGATATAGTTAAATTATTTTTAATATAATTAAATAATATTTAATTTAAATATATTTTTAATCCCTCTTAACATACTACCTTTCATTGAGTTGATTTATCCCACCGTACTCTAGTGTTGGTAACATTCACTTTATTCTTTTACAATTTTTTTATTAACATTCATTCTTTTATCAGATACTCCTGATATGATTTTTTGTGTTTTTGGTATTGTGGAATTTGGTGAGATATAATTTTAGGGAGAAAGCTCTCCTCAAATATAGAGTTATATGAATAATATTAAAGTTCTTATTTTATTCATCATGCTTATGGCTCTATATATAGAGCTACAAATAAAACAAACTTCTAAATCATATCTTTTAAAAAATAAACTAATCCTATAAATATAAATACTAAACAAATCCTTAGAATTCTAAACAGAAATATAAATCATAAACCCTAATATTATTTTATATCAAATATAAATCTAAACTATATTTAAATCTAAGATCTTCAAAAGATATTTAGGCATATTATTCTCAACACTCCTCCTTGACTGAATATCTTTTGTGCGTATCCAATCTGAGCTTCTTGAAAATTTATTCTTCTTCTTTTTATCGCAAGTTTTAGTGTCTTTGTGCCTTGTGGACTTTATGGTAGAAACATTGCATTTGTTATGACTTTTAGGAGGTTTTTCACAAGCATATTCATTCTCCTCCTTAACTTGAAATTTCTTCAAAGCACCTGAATTTTCACGATCTTCTTTGAATTTAAGTTCTTTTTTCTCTTCAATAATATGATCATTCTTCATCAAATCTAAAACAAATCTCTTGCCTTTAATCTGAGATGTGATCACTTATTTATTGTTTTGATCTTTAATCACACAACTTTTATGTTCAAATATCACTTTATAATTTTTCTCCAACAACTGAGCAACACTTAAAAGATTCTGATTAATTTCAGGAACATATAAAACATTGGAAATTTGTTGCATACCTGCATGAGTTTTAATTAAAATTGTTCCAATGCCTTCTACTGCAATTTATTCTCCATTCCCAATTCTGACGTTGGAAATAGAAGTTTTATTGAGTTCTTTGAAAAGATCTCGATCATAAGTCATATGGTTTGTGCAACCACTGCCAATGAGCCATTCTTTTGACGGTTTGTTGGTTGTAAAACCTGAGATTGCAAGTAGTAGTTCCTGGTCTTCTTCATATTGTTCCTGAGCAATGTTAACATCTCCTTGTTGTTGTTGTTGTTGTTGTTGTTGTTGTTGTTGTTGTGATGTGCATACTTTCTTCATATGACCTAATTTGCCACACTTTTCACATTTTGCATCAGGCCTCCACCAACAATTCTTTGGTGGGTGAGTATCCTTGTTGCAATGAGGACATGGTTTTTGTTGGTATTTCTTTCCAAAATATTTGGCTAGATATATACCTTCTATAGTTCTTGCTTCCCTCATATGTCTTCTTTGTTCTTGTGCCTGCAATGCATGTAATACTTCTGGCAGAGCGATTTTACTCAAATCTTTTGTGTTCTCCAAGGCAGCTATAGAAGCCTCATATCTTTCAGGCACCGTTACAAGGATTTTTTCTACGATTTTGGAATCAGAAAATTGAGTGCCTAGCAATCGTACCTTATTAGTGATACCCAATAATTTATCGGCATATGCCTTGATTGTTTCATCCTCCTTCATTCTTTGTAACTCGAACTCTCTCAAAAAATTCATAACTTGCATGCTTCGAATCCTTTCATCTCCTTTATATTCTTCTTTCAAGTAATCCCAAATTTCTTTTGGTGTTTTGAGAGTCATGATTTTAACAAAGACGGTTTGTGAGACACTTGCAAACAAACAAGTCTTTGCCTTTGCCCTCTTGATTTTTCTTTCTTTATGAATTTTCATCTGTGCTTCTGTGGGATCTTCTGGTAACGAAGAAATATCGTAATCATCCTCCACAGTTTCCAATAGATCTAGAGCATCTAAGAATGTTTCCATTCTCACTGCCCAAAGATCATAGTCTTCTCCATCAAATATCGGAGGAGCAACCTTTGAAAAATCCATATTCACAGGTCCTTATGAACGTTGGCTCGGATGCCACTGATATGATTTTTTGTGTTTTAGGTATTGCGGAATTTAGTGAGATATAATTTTAGGGAGAAAGCTCTCCTCAAATATAGGATTATATGAAGAATACTAAAGTTCTTATTTTGTTCATCATGCTTATGGCTCTATATATATAGCTACAAATAAAACAAACTTCTAAATCATATCTTTTTAAAAAATAAACTAATCCTATAAATATAAATACTAAACAAATCCTTAGAATTCTAAACAGAAATATAAATCATAAACCCTAATATTATTTTATTTCAAATATAAATCTAAACTATATTTAAATCTAAGATCTTCAAAAGATATTTAGGCATATTATTCTCAACAACTCCCTTTGTCTTAATCTATAAGCCAAAAAAATAACTTTGTTGTCCTAAATTATAAGAAATAGATCAAATGATTTTATTATTTTCAAAATTTATTTTTGCATATTCTCATAAAATTATATAATTTTACTCCACCTGACCTTGGTTATGAGCAAAAAAATTCAGATTCATTGATATATCGGATTTTTAATAAAGACTTGATACATCAGTTGTTAAATGATTTTTTTTTTAAATTACTTATAGTTAAGGTCCGAGGGAGTAGACCTACCATTATAAAATGGGTCGCACGCAAAAGTGACAAGACTCATATAATTTCATAGTAATAAGATGATAAATACCAAAAAGAGAATTTTAAAACGAGTGTCCCCGACACTTCTAAAGAAATTCACTGCATGGTTGGTTATATCATAGGGATAAGGGTTGCCCCATTTTGTCTATGGATTTACCAGTTTGGGTGATCCGTTCAACCCGATTATCCAATTCAACTCAATCCGTATATTATTCGAATATCGTTTAAGTTCAGGTTCAACCTAAACCAAATCGTTCAAACCTAAAACGGTTTGGCTCAGATAACATATTTATAATTCTAAAATCGTGAACCAACGAATCCAACGTGTTCATAAAAATTGTTAACTTTTATTTCTAATAATATAATTTAATATTTTTATGCGTTAATTTTGAAGTCTTTCAACTAAATTCAATTAATAAAAATGCAAATATTAAAATTTAGTCTAAATGTTAAAATTTTTATAAAATAAAATGTCACTTAATTATTTATTTTTTTGAAGCTTTTTTATAACAGTTATATCTGACGACGCGATTCGTTGACAATTGACCCAATCTAAAACAATCCAGTCACTATTATCAAGTCGTATCGGTTCAAACTTGACTTAAAAGATGCCGGTATTTAATCCTAGCACAATCCATTTTGTGAACACTCCTAATTTTGTCACCTCCATACAAACACATGAAAGTCTTGCATACACAAATATCATTATCAATATATACTACTCTATCATGCATGTAAAAAAAAATATCTGCGTATTTAAAATTGTTGTGAATCTTGTGATTATATTTGGTTGGGTGGTGTGAGTTACTATTAAAAAGTTTTAAAAACGACTAATTGATTCATTAGAACCGAACAAAAGCCGAAAGGCAAAAAATATTATGCATAAAATCATAGTAAGTGATTATAAAAAAGAAGTGATGTTGAAAGTTGAAAGAGTATCATAGAAAGAATAAATGAAAATGGGTATACACCTCGAAGTCCAAGGAAAAAGAAATTTGGAGTCAAGTGTGACAAATTGAATAGTGAAGTTTATTTGTTCTGCCTCCCTCGCTTAAATCGATGCCCTTGCTTTTGCCGACCCTCATTCTTCGATCGCCACACCTACACCTACCCTTCTCTTATTTCTATAGTACTCCTGTACTATGTTAGTGATTACTCCCTCTCTCCCAAAATAAATAACATGTTTGACCACTGACACGCTTGCCAATACACAACTTTAATCGTTAATATCTCTAATTATCTATTATTAAAAATTATAAAAATTGTATATTTTAATAGTACTCGTCGAGACAAATCAAACTCAATCTATTAATAAATAGTGTCATGATGAGCATAAATATTTTGTCCGTCCCAAAATATAAAATCTAATTTATTTTTAAAAATATTTATTGAAATAAATTAAAAAAAATAATAATAAATTTAGTTAAAATACGTCTTATATATTGAAACGGAGGTAGTAAAATAAGAAAAATGCTACTTGAAGAAGTTAAGTATAGTAAAAATGTTTTGAAATTTTTGAAGTCAATATTTTAAAGGGTCATGCTAACCGATACCCCCGGGGTACTGATTAAGAATACCAAAAGAAGAATACCAAAAGAAGAAAGTTTTAAATTGAAAATAACAATTTTTAGACTTTCGAGGAGTTGATTACACACATTTCAATGCTATATTACTATATTTGCTTCTTTAAACAGTACTTCAGGAACACCGTTTAACATTTTCCTATTTTAAAAGTATGAGAAGTAATAGTATTTTTAAGGAAAATGTTAAACGATGTCCTTGGAGCACTGTTTAATGAAAGTAATATAGCATTGAAGTTTGTGTAGTCAACATCTCGAAAGTCTAAAAAAATGTTATTTTCAATTTAAAAATTTCTTTTTTGGGTATCTTTAACCAACACCCCGGGGGCACCGGTTAACATGATCTCATTTTTAATAAAAAAAGTTCATTTATTACTTCATTAACTAGTGCTCTAGGGTATTAGTTAAATAACTCAGAAATGTAAATTTTGTTAAACGGTGCCCATAGGGTTTTTAAGGATTCTATTTAATGAAATAATTTATTCAAAAAATTGAACATTTCAATTTTCATTGCGTTGACTTCACACATTTTCATAACTTTTTTACAAAACATTATTATTTAAAGACTTAAAGAGTGTCACAGTGGCACTATTTACCATTTGCCTTAAAATTATTATACTATATTTGGTATTTTTAACTAGTGCTCCGAGAGCACTAGTAGTATTTTCCATAAAATAAAATTAAAATGATGCTCCGTCCTCTTACTATTATAAAAAAATTTGGATCTCACAAGGTTCGAAGATTAATCTTTGCGGTTGTGTGTAGAAAATATTTAGTTTATGCAAAAAAAAACTTTATTCTTTTCTTTTGCGAACAAAATATACTTTGTTGTATCAATCGTTAGTTGGTTCAGTGATGATTGGCACTGAACTTGATAGAGAGGACCATTGTTCGATCCCCTGCAACTGTGATCGGGAAGGAGGTTGAACCACTTGATGCCAGAACTGACCCCTGAACCAGATTGAACTAATGGTAAAAGCAAATATATATATATATATATATATATATATATATATATATATATATATTTTGTTATGCAGAGTTTCAGCGGAATGAAGGGAATTTATGAATGGAATGATATAAGAGAGAGTATATGATAACACTTTTGTTAACAACAAGAGTTATTTTTACAAACCATTTTTGTGATGTAACCCTTTCGAGGAGACTAAGATAGCTATTGCTAGATGATGGACTCTCATTATTAGAAACAATGTTCTCAACCTTGCTTGGATTTTCTAATTGACTAATCCTTATGGCTAAAACCTCATTGTTTTTCTTGATATAAGAAATTTCAGATTTTAAGAGATTTATTTCTCTTTTTAAATCATTTATGGAAACAGGAGTTTCTCGCTCATTAGACTGACGAAATCTAGATAAAACTTCGCTAAGCTGGTAAGGGGCTTCCTTGATTAAAGGAGCTTTCTGCCTAGAATTATCCCTTATTAAGGTTTCAATCATCTTTCTTCTCAGATTATCATCCGGGATAGATTCTAAAGCTTTTAAAGCTTCATCTTGTTCTCTGGTTAACACATTCAAACCATTCATCTCAACAATAGATTTCCAATAGCTTAATTCATTGCATTGACAATTCTTGTCACTATCATCACTATCCAAAATATTTGGAGAGGAGCTAGAAGAGGAGCTATAGCTAATATCATCTTCAGAGGTTTCTATTTCAGATTCAGAATTTATGAGAAGAACCTTTTCTAATTGGTTTCTCAGTTCTTCATCTTCTATATTATTTAGGGCTCTTTTAGTCCTACATTGGTTGGCATAATGTCCCACCCTTCCACATTTGTGGCATGTTATGTCAAGCTTCTTAGCTTTCCTTTTCCTACTGGGGCTAGGAGTATAATCCTTAGGTTTTGGTTTAGGATATTTTTTTCTATGCTTCTTCTTGTAATGATACTTATAAGCATCTGGAGGGTACTTCTTCTTTCCTTTATAAGATTTAGACTTATCAATCTTACCCTTTTTCCTACTTTCAGGAGGTTTTTCTAAATCAAAAGCAAATTGCTCACAAAACTCACCTATTTGGTGTTTCTCGGTCAGCTTTTGTTTCTTAAGCTGATTCTTTAACTTTATGTCATTACACAAAGCTAACCCTTCATTAATACATGTACTAATGATTTGGCCATAGGTCAACTCGGAATAATTAATGTTTACTCCATCATTATTGTTCCTAAGAGTTTGTCTTATTCTCTCAGCAAAAAGATGAGGTAAACCATCTACAAACTTTGATTTCCAATGCATAGAATTGGGGTTTTTCAATTGAAAAACTCTGGATAGAAAGGTATCCTTATACCACCTAAAATGAGTTAAAGATGGGCATCTAAGGTTTTGCAATAATGTTTGCAATTTTTCCGCAATAGGGATGTTTGTTCCTACAAAATGTTGTAGAATAGATAAACACAGTGTATAAACTGCATCTTCTTCCTCAGTAGTAGTAACAATAGCATTATTGCTTGTTCCTTCAACTTTTATAAGTTTTTTATGAGAAAGAATTTCTCTCTTCTGGACATCAGTGAGATAATGATCCCACCAGCCTCTTAATTGGCCCACAAAACCAGTCGTTATAAACGACGCTATAGTGCTATCAAAATTGTGCTGCTGTTTACACACAGACGAGTACATAATTATTCTATGTATCGTATCAATGATTTGCTTATCATTTAAGCCATCAATATTCCATTCATAAATGGCTTTTCCAGAATAAGAATTCTGAAAAGGTTCAGATTCCTCAAAGAGTAAATCTTGGGGTGAAGGCCTCTTGTAGTAATATTTTTCTACAGGCTTGGAAGCATAAATAGGATTTATTTGTGCCATTTGGTCATTGATGTTATGGTTAGCAAACATTTCTGCTAACTGGTCAACGTCCTCTACAT
This sequence comes from Trifolium repens, assembly GCA_030408175.1. Taxonomy (NCBI): domain Eukaryota; kingdom Viridiplantae; phylum Streptophyta; class Magnoliopsida; order Fabales; family Fabaceae; genus Trifolium; species Trifolium repens. The sequence continues at coordinate 8,639,292 of CP125839.1, forward strand.
CAGAGGTGTCAGAAATATTATTCTGAGATAAAACATTTAAGCGAAATTGCTTAAGCTTTTCTTCCAAAACATGGATGAACTCGTCATTATTGGATTTTAATTTAAATCCTTCCACAGCTATAGGTGGTTGTATGATAGGGACATCCTTGTTGATGATAATTTCAGAGGATTCCTCATCAATCCTATCTTTTTTTATCTGACTAATAATTAAATCTTGTTTAGCCATTTGGCTTTCTAAAAGTCTTTTTAAATCAGAAATATCTTTTTCTAGAGACATAAATTGGTCGCCTAAACAAATAAGAAAAGTATTTGTATAATTTTGAGATTTGATTATCGAATTCAATTCTCTGAGAGTAACACAATCACTCTCAACCTTCTGGCTTTGAAGGTTCAAATAAGCAGTAGCCTCAACATTTTTTCCCAAACTTATGGTTTGTTCTGGAGGGAAAGGAGAGGTTATAATTTCTCCATTATAAGTACTCCAATTTTTATTTTGTAAAACCATAATTTCATTTTTAACCTTATTGTGAAAATATTTGACAAACCATTTTACAAAGGGAACATAGCTTTGTATTTCAGATAAATAAGCATAATATTTATCTTTAAACTCTTCTAATTCAAAATCTTTGAATTTTTTGAAATACCAGTTTCTAAAATCTTTATATCTTTCTTGGCTGAACTCATCATTGATGAGCTGCCTCCAACTACTTCCTGGAGAAAGATCCATCATAAATGGAAACTCATTTCGGATTGAGTAGGAGATTCCCTATTCTGAGAAGTATTCTTCTGATATATTCCTTGAGGAATTTTGTTTTCACTTATTCGAATATTTTCGACGGATTCAATATCTTCTCTAATTTGAGAAGTAGAAGCTCTAGAGAGCTCTAAAGGAGCAGTATGAAACTCGCTCATAGAGTACCTAGATGACATAGTTCTAGGTATAGATGATATGGATCTTGGAATTCTAATACTCCTTTGAGGAGTAAATCTGATCTCAATATCTCCTTCAGTTGTCCGAGAGATTTGATCTGCATCCGTATTTATTATAGGATCAGGATCAACTTCCTGTGGTAAAGTCCAAGTTTCAGGAAAGTTTATTTCATTCCATTTTATCAACCTATTAGTTGCAATATTGGAAGTCAACAAATTTGTTTGAACCAAGGTCGTAGTTCCAGGAAACAATATTTGTTTCGCTTTGGGATTAAGAGTATTCAAAACTCTATAATAAACCCTATAGCATATTGCTATTATTTCACTACCAGTCTTATAATTATAACCATTGGTGTGAATGGTTAATTGCATAGCATCACTTAGATGCTTATCTGTTAAAGATAAACTCAAATTGGGTGAAACATCAAAATAGACTGGTCCATGACACAAACTTGTTTCAATTAAAGCAGCCAGAGAAGGTTTAAAATCTTTACACCTCCCATCTCTAACATAAGCCATTATGCTAGAATTTAACCCTAACATAGTTAGAGGTTTAAAAGCTATTTGAATTAATCCAATATGAATGAAATTATATCCTTTAAAAGGAAGTAAATCAGCTTTACTTAATAATTTTATAGTCTTGGTATTACCAGTAACCTGTATGGTTCTTTCAACCGTTTTAACAGCATAGCGAGATAATATATCAAAGGTTCCAAATTTATAAATTTGTCTAGAAGGGACAGAGGGAATAGTCCATCTGTTTAATTTTTCCAAATTTTTTGGGTATTCTATAGAATCTTCATTCTTTATCAAATTATTTTGATTATTATCATATTCTTCAGGTTCTTCCATAAAACAATAAGTTTGTTATGACTGGGCAGAATAGTAAATTTATCTGATGAAACCTCCAGTAAAATCTTTATCAACCTATCTTCAGTTTTCTGAGCAAACGCAAACAGCGTTTAACTATCAACCCGAAGGGATAGACAGACTATGTCTCAAATCTCAGAAATTACATATTTCTTAGGAAAAATAGGCAAAAAGATCAACCAACTCCCTCTCTGGGGTAAAACGGGATCAAGCCTTACACTAAGAAATATGTCAAGTCCAAAAGAACAAAGAAGATAAGTAAATTCAATTTTACTAATTTTTTCATCAGATCTATTCACTAAACTGTCAAGCCATAACAGGAATTTAGCAACTAATTGTCATTACAATTAGTAAATAGAGAAATAATATATACCTGAATCGATCAGTTTTGAAAGGCGATGATACCACTTTTGTTATGCAGAGTTTCAGCGGAATGAAGGGAATTTATGAATGGAATGATATAAGAGAGAGTATATGATAAAGAGAGATTTTTATTTGATTCGTAATTCAAGCGTGATTACAACTGAAACAAAGATCCCTTTATATAGGGAAAATGAATCACTATTTGATCCAGTATAAAGGCAATATTAACCTACAGATGCCGGTAAACACAAAATAAACAAAAGATGGTGGGATGATGCCGGGTACTCATTGGGCCCCATCGACACATCTGTCACCACTAAAACATAAACAGACAACCGACATACAATAATTTGCCAACTTTAATAAAGTTGATAATGACTTATTTGTCTTCTTTTGCCGACATCAATTACTCAGCTACAATTGTGATTATTGACCCTTGTCTTTCTTATTCACTATTGAATGAATCATTGCATCCCAGAAATCTTTCTGAGTGGGTTCTTCATCTGGCTGAGACTCGCCAGCTAGGCCAAGTGATCCTTGAGAAGATGTAGACATATTGTCTCCCTTTGTCATTGTTGAAGGAAAAGTATTGAAAAATTGATTTTTCATATGGTCTAGGATTCTGACCATAATTTCTTCTTCTGATTCTTTGGGATATTTCCTTTGAAAATAATCTTTTAGATCAGCCATAGAGTATTGATGGTTTTGGCTATTCTTTCCTGTATTTTTGTCTTCGCTGATAACCATTTTTATCTTCGATACTATTACCTGAATATCTTCAGTGCTCATTTTAGTCCACCACTTATAGAAGAAATTTCTTTCTAAAATGGGAATATTGAAGTTATCCTTGGATATGGTAATAGTCCACCTCCATATCCATGGGATTTGGAATTTGGTAAAGAAAAAACAGGGACATTGTCCTGTAATAAGTCTTGTAGAAGCTACCTTTGATATTAAAGGGCTATTATCACACCATGGAGTATATAAATCCATGACTTCCTTAGGTAGAATTTCTAAGGAGGGACCAAATTTGATCCACCACTCAAAGAACCAATTTGGTATAGGTTTCTCTACAACCTCAGGGTTTATTGAAAAGAACCAAGAATGTTTGTTCTTTGGATTTTGATAATAGAAAGCCTGAGTAAAAGCTTGAATATAATCCCAGTAATTAAAGTAAATATATTTATTTTCAGCAATTTTTATTGCTTTCTCTCCATTTGGATTCAAACCCCATTCCCTGGGTAACAAGATTTTGTTTATATGGCATTTACTGAAGTTTATAAAACTTTCTGGATTATTATTTTGATAATAATGGGATATAGTTACTGATTCAGTAACTGTTAGTAAGATCTCCAAGTTTGGCCTTGATTTGCCATAGAGTCCAGCATATCCTCTGGATTCTAGATACCTTGTCTTAATAGACCACCCATCATTATGGGTTAATGACAGATCTTCTTCATCAATATACATTATTTTTTCTGTAACAGGGTTCTCGAAATATTCGAATGCCTGTTCTTGAGATCCATTAATCGCCATATCCTTGTAAGATATTATCTTATTTGAGGATGAAGATGAAGAAGATTTTTCTTCTTTCTTAGGTGGAGCAGGTAACTGCTTGGGCTTTCCCACCGTAGTCCAATCTCCTATTAGGGGAATGTTAGACTCTTGAGGCAACATATTGTTGCTTCCTCTTCCTCTGCCACCACGGCCAAAACCGCGGCCTCTTCCCCTATAAGGGGTTGTCATTACCCTGCAGAAATTCACGGGTCAAGTAATCAGCAAGAGAATTATTTTCCCCTTTAATATATTGAATATCAAATTCAAAAGCAGATAATTGAGCCTGCCAACTAGCAAAAATATGTTTTGCTACAAGATTTTTAACATCCTTTTCAATTATTGATTTAGCAGAGCTACAATCAATTCTTAAAAGAAATTTTTGATTTAATAAATCACTCTGAAATTTAGAAATACATTTTATAATGGAAAGCATTTCTTTCTTAATGGTCGAATATTTTGACTGAGTTTGGTTCCATTTACCAGAGGTGAATCTAACCAAAACTTCTTTATTAGTATCAGGAATAACTTGCTTAAGTATTCCTCCGGACCATAACCAATATTTGACGCATCAGTTTCCACAATTTTGAAAAACTTAGGATTTGCCAAAGATAGGCATGGAAGGCATTTGACCTTAGTTTTAATATTCTGGACTGCTCTAGTATGAGCATCCGTCCAAGGTCCAGGTTTATTTTTAAGCCTATTGTAAAGAATGGCAGTGTCGCTAGACAAATTTTTATAATAATCTGAAATATAATTCAAACTTCCTAAAAATCTCTGTAATTGAGTTTTGTCTATTATGACATCTGGAAACTTTGAAGCAAATTCAATACTTCTCTCAATAGGAATAATAGTTCCTTGGTCAATCATATGACCTAAAAATCTGACTTTAATTTGAAAAATTTTCATTTTAGCAGCAGATAAGACTAAACCATTATGTTTGATAACATTTTTAAATATTTTTAAGTGTTTCATGTGTTGCTCAATAGTTTTAGAGAATACTAAAACATCATCAATATAAACAATTATGAATTCAGAATATGGATTAAAAATATCATTCATAATCTTTTGGAATTCAGAAGGGGCATTTTTCAGCCCAAAAGGGAGGACATTCCATTCAAATTGTCCAAAAGGTACAGTAAAAGCTGTTTTGTACCTATCATTTTCAGAGATCTGGATTTGCCAGTATCCTGATTTCATATCAAATTTTGAAAAGATTAAAGAATCATTTAATCTATCTAATAAATCTTTTTTATTAGGAATTGGATATCTAATCCACTTTAAGACTTTGTTAAGAGGTTTATAATTAATAACTAATCTGGGAACACCTCTTTCAATCTCAGCAGCCTTATTAACATAAAAGGCAGTACAACTCCAAGGAGACTTAGAGTGCCTAATTAGGCCTTTGTCTAAAAGAGACTGTATCTCTTTTTTACATAAAGAAAGATAATCATTGTTCATCTGAGCTGGTCTAGCTCTAGTAGGGATTTGACTTTCATTAAAATCATCTATATAAGGTAGAGAAACAACATGTTTCTTTCTATCCCAAAAAGCATTTGGGAGATCATTACAGATTTCTGTAGTAAACTCTTGCTCTAAAGACTTAATTTTCTTTTTAACCTCATAGCTTTCAAGCTGTTCACTTATACTAAGCAAACTAATCTCTTCTTTTAAAAAACATAACTGTTTTTCTTTTTTCAAAAGAATATCTTTCACCTCATTAAGCATTCTGGTTTGAGGATCCGTAATAAACTCAAAAACAATTTTTTGGTCTTTTATGAAAGTAGTGATCCCATTTTGATCTATATTAACAATAGGCATGATATCATGCAAAAAGGGAGTGCCTAATATAATCCTATGAGTTAAGTTTTTAACTAGGATAAAATGGGTTGGTAAACAAATATTTTTGTTACAAATATAGGCATTAGATAATTTATAATTAACTTGGAGTTTATCACCCCCTGCCTGGGTTAAGGATTGGGTAGTTTTAACAAAAGTTTATATATATATATATATAGGGGAACTTTCAAGTGAGAGTGGTTTTAAAATGAGAGGGTGAGAGGATAAGATTTCAGCCATCAAGTTAAATGTGTGGTTGTGATTAAATTTTGGTATTAAACACCCACACCCATCTAATCCTGTTTTCCTTCTCATTCTCATCCTGCCTCTTCCGATTCTTCACAATAACTTGCCTCTCTATCCCTTGAATCTACACATCTGAAGTCTGAACAACACAGATCTATCTCCCTCTGGCGGCCATGAACAACACATATCCATCTCCCTCTCGCGGCTAATGATGAATGTTTTTATTTGTTGTCTTCGTCGAATTTTCCAACAATCTCCGGCGGATGAGCGAATGGAGTGATAACGTTCACAAATAAAGGGGTTGTTAAAGGAGAGTGTTGATTTAAATTTCAGTTGTTTGAATATTGAAATTTATTGAATTGAACTTAGAGACAAATAAGTATTATTGAATTTGAAATCCTATTTGGAGAATCAAACAGCTTCAAATAGAGGAGAATATATAAGATGGAACAACAACAAATCTAAAAGAAAATGGAGGGTTGTGAGTGTAGATATATCAGCAAGTGAAATTGCAGGTAATAAGATGTTTGATAATTTCTCTTGGTTAACTCAAGTCACACACCTTGATGTTTCACTAGTAACAGGTATTGAAATTCATTGAATTGAAATTATATATTATTACCAAATGAATAAAATTGGAAGGACGTTGAAGGTATTGAATTGATTAACTTGACCCCCTTAAAACCGTAAACCCAGTCAAGGCTTCATTCATCTATGTCAATGTCAGGTCCTTTGTCACGTAAGTTCTTTCAGCAGGTTTTTGTCTAGTTTCAGTGTCGATCGGCAGAAGAACCGACGAGCAAGTGAATGGAGAGAAAAAGAGTAGTATCACGTGTGTTTGGGTGTTTAAAATTAAAGTTTAATCTAAACCGTGTTTTTAATCTAATGGTTGATATTTTATCCTCTCACCCTCTCATTTTAAAATCACTCTCATTTGAAAGTTCCCATATATATATATATATATATATATATATATATATATATATATATATATATATACACTTTGTTGTGAAACATGACATTCATGGTAAAATTAAGAGAAAACTGAAAAACACTTGTACATTGAAGGTTATGAGTAATATTATTACAAATGAGAAAGTCTCTAATAAGGCGGTTACATCTATATACAGGCACTACTAAGTACTCCTATCAACTACTACTATCTCATTAACATAAAATTAGAACTAATTTATATCTCCAATAGTCCTCCGCGAGTTGGATAACACTTCCAGCTCAGGATAATCAAGACAAAAGAACATCAAATCAAAATTAAGGAAACATCATGAGTAAAGTTGATAACACGTCGACATAAATAAAAGCCAATGAAGGCAATCAAGCCAGAGAAGGCAACAAACTTAACCGTCAAGAGTAGAAAACACATAAGACGTAAGCAAACCAGTAAGCGTCATAATTTTTGGTGGCTACAAAATGAAACAACTGTACTTAAGTTGTGCTAAAAGCGTCTTAGTATAATAGAGGACTTACAATTCAAACTATAAAACGACCAAGTAGCATGGTAGATGACTAGGGAGTAGTGAGCGTAACAACCATACTGATGTTGTGCTCAAGATGAATTAGCACATAAAAAAATCAACTAGTCAACCAGAAAGCAACCAAATGCATCCTACACGAGACATGGCAAAACAACAACACCAATCAAGCTAATCACCTGCACAGAATAGGGTAGAACATACTAAACAAGCTCTAGCATACCAAAAAAACAACTCAAAAATTGGTAAAATATTGTGACAGACAACCACAAATTTGAACGACGGTCGCACAAAGACATATCAACATCACTCAATTTCAACGACAACAACTATCACAAACAACGGCTGTCGACGCCGTCTAATCGAACACCCAAATTAGGAGTAAAGATCTCGGTCGAAAACTTTGAGTCAAATCGCACACTTAAATCTTAAATGCAAGAATCATAAGCACATATGGATTTGGAATCAAATAACAATTTCATTTCTAACTAGTATATGAATCGAATATATATAGATGAAGATCTAAAATGAGCAAACAGAACCGAAACTGAATCAAGGAATGAAGATCTAATATATGAAGACATTTCTTTTCATTTGATCTTAAGCTTCCAAGGAACCAAATTGACATTCAGAAAAAATTAGACTAGGAGGACAAAGAATCAAACTCAATCCAGAGATTTGTTCAGCCTCTAGCATGAATAATATTGCAATTTTTGAAGATTGTTTGCAATGACAAAACAAAAACATACAACTCTAAAGATCTAATTTAATGGTAAAAAGGAAAACCTTATACCTAGAGACTCTGCTATTGCTCGTTGAGTCTAAAGTCTTCTCTATCATTAAAGTATCATCAATTTACCCTAATTAAATGTTTATCAACAAAATTAAAATGACAAAAAAAAAATCAAATTAAGGTCATTATATACTTTTTTTTTTGTCTCAACCCTTCATTTGTAAGAAAGGCACTCATTAACTATATAAGCACAATTACTGGGCCTATTTGTATGACTTAATTTTGAGTTTATATACAAAATAATTTATGTCAATAAAATAAAATTTTATATATCATAATAAAATTTTCAAATTAGTTTATAAAAAACAGATTATAAAAATATAATTTTTGTCAATAAAAATTTAAAAATCAACACAAAAATTTATTTATTTACATAAACTTAAAAATAAATCAAATCAAACCAAACAGCCACTTGGTTATTAAACACATAATATGGAGAGTACTACTATTTGACTTAAAAATTTACTACTTTCAAATTTGTTTAAATCCCAAAAAAAAAGTCAATATTTCTACATTAAAAAGGTAAAACATACGGAAATTTTAATTTTCATCCATGAAATTATTGTGCACATTCACTTGTTGTATCCTCATGAAATAGAAAGATTCAAATGAAGACCACCAAAAAAAACAGACGACCACTGAATCTTCCTGGCAAGTAGGAGCAGTACTATAATACAGTATAGTCAAATTAAAACAACTAATTAAGGAAATAATAATGGAATTGCCAAAAAAAATTACCAACATCGAACATTATTTAGTACCACATTTTGAATGCTTACATTTGAAGTTGAACAACCATTCAATAAATATCTAGAATAAGGAAATAAAATTGTTTTTTCCTGTTTTCTGATTGATTTAAAATTAGTTCCATACCCAAAATTAAGGAGCAAAGCTATTCATAATTTCTAGAGAAAATACTCAAAAAAATCAAGAAATTTACAATGCCACACACTAGACAAAGCTTCACCAAAAATTGAAGCAAAAAAACATAAACCACAGCATTTGTATCATCATCTTTAATTAATAACACTAAAACAAAATCTAAAAAAATAATAAAAATGCATCACATAACCAAATAAACATTTCTTTTTAAACATTACAGGGTGATGATTAATGTACAAAAAGTTTTAATTAACAAAAAAAAGGGTAGACTAAACCTACCTTAATTTCTTCAACATTATATGAAATTTTCTTCATTATTTTTTTTTCTTACAAATTCATCCCCAAACACCCCAAATTCTTTCACCAATGAAACTCACAAATTTTCTAACTGACCCTTTTTCTTCATCAGCAACAGCAACACTTTCAGTACCACCGCTACTGTTACTATTACTACTACTAGTTTCACCCAGCGATTCCAACTCACTTGACTCGTTCAACTCAGACCGATTCAACTCACTCAAAACCTTATTTTTATTTTCAAACCCTTTTTTATTTCTCTTCTCTTTCTTTCCTTTCCCTTTCTTTCCACCTTTATTACTCTTCGCCAACCACTCTTCAAAAGCATCAATAATCTCATGTATGAGTTGACGATTCGGTGACTCGTCCCATCTGACCCAGTAACTGGTATAACATCGGAAACAGCTACAGTTAAAAAGGGTATCATGATCGGTGCTTTTAACGGTGGTCCGTCGTGGGTTACCGGAAGTTGGTGGAGTTGCAGCAGATGAACAGTATATGAGATAAGCTAAGACTTCTCTGTCTTCAGGTGAAAGAGCTGCTGCTAAGGTGAGGATGGTTACCGGAAGGAAGGAAAGTTGGTCGGTGATGACTGGTGGTGATGGATGAACCGTCGCTTTATGGTAGAGCTTCTTCATGGTTGAAGAAAAAAGATGAAAAATTAAAGATAGAGAGAGAAAGTTTTTGATACTCTTTTTCTTAGCTAACACCGAACAGAGAGAGAGAGAGAGAGAGAGTGTTTGATTTTTGAAGTTTGAAGGGTTGATGATGTATTTTTTGCTAATGGAGTTGTTGACGTAGATTTTGGGGTTAGGGAAATTATAGGGTGTGATATGGGACATGGTGATATGATGTGTCTGATTGTACTTTGGCTCTTTTTGTTGTAGTTTATCAATTTTAGTTTAAATAACTTATAACTTATTTGATCATTTTATAGTATTTTAAAAAAATGTAATAATTTAGAGAGAAAAATTGTGACTTTTATTTAGATTTATGAAAGTACTAATGATTAAAGAATGAGTTTCGCTGACGAGTATTTTCGGGATACTCTTTAAATATTTTTTTTAAAGAATTTTTTTATAAGTGAAATATTTCAATTTTTAATATATTGATTTCACACATTTTCATATAAATTTTACTAATACTTACTACTCCCTCTGTCCAAATTGAGTGACACATTTTCATATAAATTTCACTAATACTTACTAGCTTAAAACTTATAAAATTATGTATATGATAAAAAGGAATAAACAATCAAATTGTTTTTGTCACTGTAAATTGTTTTTAAATAAATCTCTAACTCTTTCATATTTCAAATTAGTTTGTCTCTAGTAAACATTTTTCAATTTATATTCTTTGTTGACATTTTTTTTACATTGTTAAATACGCTGGCATGGAGTGTTAAATGTTATATGAGCAATACCATCGTACAATTTAAGTGTTTGTAGTAGACGGTCAATTTTAAATAGTGATTTATTTGACCATAATTGAAACATATGTACATAGAGAAATCAAAGTTAGAAAAATTTGAGAGATATAAAAATTAATTTGAGATATTAAAAGAGTCAAAAATTTATCAGAGAGACATAGACCAAAGAGTAGGGGGATTATTTTTATTAAATTATAACTTACTTTAATAAATTAGCTTAAAATTTATAGCTTGTCATCTTCTTTCTCAATTTAATTTTATCATCTAGTAAAAAATAATTAAATAATAATAAAATATTTTTTATATCATTTTATATTTAAAAATTAGTTCAACTTTAAAATTTATAAAAAGAAATTATAAATTAATTAATTTATCTACTACAAATTTAAATTAGCTTATACACTACTTTTCATCCAATCTTATATATAAATAAATTTTTACTTTTTAAATTTATTTAATTATTAATATATCTGATTTATAATATACTAATCTAAATAGACTAATTATTAAATAAACATAAAAATGTGAAAATTTCCTTATGCATTCTTTATAGTAAATAAATTATTTGTTATAAACTTAGTATTTCCTACTATAATCATATCAACTACTCCATAGATTATTATTTTTTGCGAACCTTAGCTATAGACTTGATTGATATTGGGGCGGGGGGCTCTTAGGGTGGGACCCACATGTATGATAAGTCATTGTCGTGTCTTCTGGGTCTGTGTTTGAATCCTTCATTATTTATACGGATTTAAATTAAATTATCTTTACAGTGTCCCCCTTATGTCAGAAAAAAGAGATACTCCTATATGTTAAATATGTTAATGCCAATTCCTTTTTGGGTGGAAGCAGTTTGGATCCCCTGCTTGGAAGTAAACTAAAAATCAAACAAAAGTTGGGTTAGGGTGAGCGAGCAAGAATATCTTGTTTCCCGACCCAATCCATAAATTTTGTGCATCGTGCCGGTTCATACACATATTCAGGTTTGCCGGTGTAAAATATCTTGCAAAATTGATTAAATTATGTTCTGCCCATAGAAGAATGATTAATTGTAACTTTGGTTCTGCGGTGACGAGAATTGATTTTGATAAAATTGATTCTGTAAAATTGATTCTGGCCAACTTTGGTTATGCATGTCAACGACCATTTTAATGCTACGAACCAAAATGACTAACGGATTGCAAGGTCAAAAACTATTTTGTATTTTTTCTTGAGTCAGAGACTATAGTGACAGCGAGTTACACATTCTGAGATCAAAATGATTGTTTTATCGTCCCTCCAGCCAACTTAGCAAGCTTATGTGTATCCATCAAAATTCCACATCAGCTTTTATGCTGGGTTAACAATCAAACTTAACAGTAAGAACTAAATTGACTAACGGAATGCAGTCCACAGACTATTTAGAAGTTTTTCCTCAATGGGGAACTATAATAACAATGAGTTGCATATTGAAGGACCAAAATGATTGTTTCTCCTTAATATATATATTAAATTTGAACGTTAAATTGAATTTTTTTATCATTTAGATCGTGTATATAAATAATTTATATGAATTTAAAATTATTTGATATATTTTTAAATATACACCAAGATGGCAAGATTAATGCATTATAATACAAGTGTTCAAGACATTTTTTTTTTTTGAACAAGCCAAATGACATATATAAATAAAAACAATCTCCCTAGCATAAGATGTGTCAAGGTAGACTACCAACATTTACAAAGAGTCACAGAAAGTTAACAAAAAAAAATATCATACAAGTCCCGAGCAAATGACTAGACCACCAACTATGACAGTTAGAAGCTAAAATAACACCCGTCGCCTTCAACCACCTAAAAGAAAAGAGTTTTATCTTGTCCAACAATTGAGGAGTAGTGTTTGTTGTGCCTCGGAACAACCTGTGATTTCTCTCCGTCCACACAACCCAAACGCAAGCAAGCCAAATGAGCTGCAAAAAGGAGCGACATGCCCGAGAATCACCTGCTGAATATGTAAACTGGACAAAGTGATCACGTAAAGAAGTGTACTCCACCACCGGGATGCCAATCCACGAACTCACTAGTGCCCAAAGAGAACCAAAAGTACCACATGAGATAAATAAATGATGGGTTGACTCCGCCTCGCCACAACCAGAAACGCACAGATGAGCTGCAGTAGATAAGATGCCTCGAGTGATCAGGTTGACTTTTGTGGGCAACCTGTCACGCAATAGACGCCACGCAAAGATGGAGACCTTCAACGGAATCTGAGGGTGCCAAATGGGTTTTTCCGCGTCATCCATGGAAGCCGAGACCTGAGAAGTCAAAAGTTGATATGCTCCTCGGATAGTGTAGCCTCTATTAGGGTCAGGCTGCCACTACCACCTATCTGAAGACTGGTCCTATAATGAAAGGGTAAGAAGTAAAGACTGACTCTCCCTCAACTTCTCCTCCCAGCCCCTCAACTGCCTCTGCCACACCCATGTCTCCCCATATGCTTCCCAACCTAACGAGAACATCTCGGCCACCGTACACCGTTTGGTCTACGCTCTTCAAGACATTAATCGTGAATTTGTATTGAATGTTCAAATACTTGGTATTGATTCAAAAAGTTAGATGGCCTAATTTGCAATCGACTCAATTTATCGCTTCCACCCGATTTTCAAAATAAAAGTAATTTAAAAAAGATAAATTATATTTTGACATCTATTTTAAAACAATTTAGAGTTTATTTAGATTGACGTGATTGTGTTCACATATTGCACTTGAGTTACTCCCCCGATCACTCAAGATAAAACTTTAGGTAGCATCTATAAGTGGGTGGATTAAACATTTACATTTGAACTCGACCGCATGTCCATCCCTACTTTGTACCATATAATCTGACCAATAAACTTCACCACTGTAACAACCCAAAATTTTATATTTGATGTATAAGATATATACGTCAATATTAGTAATTTCTCGATTTATTTTATTTCATTAATAGTTTATTTTATTTATTTAGAAGTCCTATTTCTATCTATTTATTTACTTAATCAATTTAGTGTGACAATAATAAAATAACTATTTTTTTATCGTAATTAAATGTTTTGACAAATTATTCTTATATTGGCCATTTGATGCATTTTATGATCTATTCTTATTTTAATTCTAGTTACCTCATAAAAGATTTATGGTTTGGGGTGTTGGGTATTATTATTAGCTAGTTCATTATTTAATAGATAATAAATATATATATGTATACGAAATTAAAGGATAATATTTTTGTGATAAGGATTTATATAGGTAGTACACATATATAAAACATAACATACTAGTAACAACGTGTTCATTTGGTTATACAAATATGACTATATGAGGGAATGACTAGCTCAATGATAATGTGGTCTCACACCATTAAGTATGATAAATATTGTTGGATAGTGGCTAGAATTGTGGAGTAGTTAATTTCAACGTGTACTTGGTCTATGAAGTGAAAATTATAAGACTCGGCAGTTTCTTTTTCTATCCAATTTTATTAAAATCCTTTCATTCTGTCGAACTATATACCACAGTTATACTCCCTCAGTGAAATCAATTACTCTCTCAAAAGTCCCACAAATCACCTTGCAAACAAGAAATATAGCCTTCTTACTATCTTAAGTGATTATGAAACTTTGCCTTAGGTTCCATCCTTCTCCAATTCAATTTGCGTAGGTTCTATTCATGAGTTTTCTATTCAATTTTTCTATTTGCCTTATGAGAACCCCAGTGATAAACCAATCTCGTTTTCATCTAACATGTCACCGTAGACTTGTGATGGTGCATTCATTAACCGTCGGATCGCGCTCAGTTTGGTGAGCGGCATCAGGAGATGTGGTTCCTTGTTTTCAACGGTCAGATAGTCAAAAATAAACACCAAGACGAGAGATACCGAGTGTGCACTGTAGCTACGAATTTGAGACTTAATTTTGTGCTTGGAAGAAAAGCGGCTAAGGTAAGGGCTTTTTCCCCATACACTCATGCACTTAGGGTTTATGTTATAGATTAATAATGGATTAGTTAACCGATAAGGGAATGATGATAGAAGGAATGATAGAATTATTTTTATTACATTTTATGCTATTTTAGTATACTGTAAGTGGTGTGTGTGGATAATTGTTGTTGTTGATTGTTGTTGTTGTTTTGTGGTGGTAGATTATTTCATGACTTCTGGTTGTTTATATTTATGGTTGTAACTTAAATGACTAAGTAGGTGGTATTTACGATTGGTACCAATGGTTATCAAAAGTGTTAATTTTGTCTCTTAATCAGGTGGATTTAGAGAGGTTTTAATTTTGTGGGATATTCAATGAGAGAATATCTATAGTATGCATAGCATGACATATAGCAGTTTGATAGGTTGGTTCGGAATAATACCCAAGCGGGGTACCGAACCTTAATACCCAAGCGGGGTATTGTGTCCAAGCGGGACACTGTCCAAGTGGGACTTTTTGCTCTGCGGAGATATTGATATCCGGATCATTGTCTAGTTGCATTTCATGCATTATTAATTGGTATACAATGTTATTAAAAATAATGTCTGACGTCGATTTTATTTGATTTCTTCTTTATGGCCAAACATTTTATTATTATTTTATGACATTTACCTTCCGTTCGGCGTGATTCAATTTGGATAAGGAAATTGACCCTTACATTAAATATGGTTGTAGGTACCAAAGAAATATGAAGTGATGTGTTGCTTGTACGCGCGCGGGGATAAATAAGAAGGGTTTTTATTATTTTATAGTTGTAAATTTTAAATAAGGCTCCTTAACAATTTTATTAGTCTATAATTGTAAATTTAAGATATTTTGAAGTTGATGACTTGTAGTATTTTTGGATTTAATCAATTCTTAAATGTTAACAATAATTGAATATTTTTGAGAAAATTCCGATGTGACACGTATTTGAAATGGTTTAAAAAAAAAAGTAGAGTTTTTCCTATTAAATAAGAGAATTAGACATAATGTCTCGGTTCAAAAATCCGGGATGTTACAGTTGGTATCAGAGCATGATCCTCGGACAAATATTTTTGGGATGGGACGATCTTATATGACGCATGTCATGTGTGACTTATATATGTTGCTGAATCTTAATTGATGGTTGAGTGATATTCTTTTGGCGTGACAAGTTGTTTTGAACTTATTGCTTTTATCATGGTCTTTGTTGTGATTGCTTCACAAAGGGAGTGATATGATTTGGCCAGTTTGGTGTTACTTGCTGACGGCTTATGTGTCATGGTGTTGGTTTTGGATTGTGTTGTATTATTTTAAGGGTGTGTGTGTGCTTGAATTGGGTGCCTTTTACCATCTTGATTGCAGTTTTTCCTTAGTGGAGTGTCGTATTCTCTTGCCTGCAAGTTCATATTGTACCATAGTTACATTTCGTTTGACATAAATGCTTAATTGATGTATGATGTTTGTGGTTGATTTTCTCATGATTAGTGTTCTTAGTGATTCTTGTGAGATGATAGTATAGTTCTCTTTTAGTTTAAGAAAAAAAAAAGATTTTGTGATTGTTATTAGGAACTATATTTTCATTGTGACCTTTCTATTGTATGATTTTTGTAACCTGTTATTTAAAGGAATTGTTGTTTATGATGACCTATAGTTAAACAATATTTTTTTTAGTGCAAGACTCGTTGAGTAATTGTGGTCACTCGTTTTAAAGTGAATAGTTCTTATGGTGATAATAATAATTATATGATAATATTGTTTTTATAAAGAAAAAAAAAAAACCATTAGCATGTTTGACTTATAAAGGTTTTTCTTGAAAAGATTGACTCAAGAAAAGTGTTGTTTCAAGTCTTTTATCCATGATTATTGATTGTAAAAGAAGGTGGTTGAAATTGGTTTTTAGAGCATTTTTCTTGAAAAATAATTTTTGCTTGCTTAAAAATGATTGTGGCATTTAAAGGAGTATCTATTTTAAGGATTAGTGCTGCTATTTGGTGTTGTTTTGTTGACTGATTTTAATTTTCTATTATAGTGCTAGGCTTCTAGTTCTCTTGTTTTTTTATTTTCAGCATTGGTCTCTTATTGTATTGGACATGTTCCTTTATCACCTCGATGTTTGTCTCGTGTTTAGGTGCCTCATGTTGATTTTGTGTTCCACATCTTAGCAGCTAGTTTTTGGGGGGCTGGTTTGTTGTTTGTTCTCAAACTCTCGTTGCTTCCGTTTGTTTCAAGGAGTAGTTGTGTTCATTCCTCTTGTTTTGGTGGTGTGAGTTACTGAGTTTGTATTTTAATTTTCTTGTTCCTGCTTCAATAGTGTTGTACTCATCTCGCTTGCTTCGTGCTAATTTGGAGCAAGTTTCTTTCAATATATTTTGTTTATTAAAAAAAAAATGGAACAAGTTTGGAAGAAAAAAAAAAAAAAATCCAATCATCATTTTGAATTTTCAACTCATATTTTTGCAATGATACTTCGTGTCTATATTATTAGTTAAAATCGATAAAAAGGTTACGATTTGATAGTATAATGAATATTGAAATTGCTTATTTTACTTCGGTGATGAATTCATCTTTGAATAAACATGATTAGATATATGTTTGATATGTAGCATAAAAATTGTGATATATGAGTATGTTAGTACGAATTATTTTGTGTAAACTTTTATATTTAACTCTTGTCACTATGCTTTTATGAATTCTGTGATTATTGGGTTCCAATAAGTTGAGGGATGTTTTCTCCATAAAATAAAAGCAATAAACCATTTATGAAATAGCTATAAGTGATTAATTACTTTCTTTCTAGGTAAAGATTATTTTTGATAAGACGTGATTATCACCATTTATGAAATAGAGACTGTTTTGATGATGATATATCATATATGTCCTTATAAATGGTTTTTGGTTGGGTTAGTAGACTAATTTTTGTTGCTTTATGTATACTCTACTCCTGTCACTTTAGGTGTTTCGTTGTGGACTGTACAATCTATCTTTATTTCTTCTGTCACTAAAAGTGTTTTCTAGTACAATCTGTCTTTTACTTTCTGTCACTATAACATGGTTTGTGGATGGGCTGTTTTTCAGTTGTCTGTCACTAAAAGTCATTTTTTTTGTGGTATTGATTTATGCTGTCCGTCACTAATAATAATGTTGTTTTATGCTATTTTGTACTGAATTTTTATTCTTTTACTGATGCTATTACCAAAATAATTTTTGCGTTGAAATTAATATTTTTTTTTTATGATTTGGTGTAAATAAGAAATTAATGTGGATTGATATTTGGTAAGTGTTCCTTTTAAGAGTTGGAAATCTAAAGGTAGTCTGATTACATGTCTTGTGCATTGCATGCGTGTTCCTTGTTATTGTGTTCTTCGATTTTTTTTTTTTTTTTTCACTCTTAAATTCATTTTTGATATTATGTTGTTAGTTACAAGTTAAATGTACCTTTGGAACCCCGGAGTTAAGACTAGATTGTAGCACTCTTTTCAGACTCTTTGTAATTGAAGAATGTAGATAACTAGTAATTCATCCGTAAGAGATGGTGTGTGCTCCGCACACTACTCGAATGTGGTTTGAAATGTCCTCTAACGAATAGTATGTTCTTTAGGAACTATTACCTGAAATCCCGATTTTAGTTGTGGTTAAGTTGTATCGTTATGTGAGAAGTGTGAATCAAGAGTGTGAGGACTACTGAAAACTCGGCGAACACTAAATGCAAGTCATAATGAACGAGATGCCCTTTCAAGTAGGATGATCTATACTACCATTATGATTCTTGGCTTACTATTGATAAATTGGGGAACTGATCACCCTCAATCTATTGTTAGTAGTAGACAAGATCATGGTGACTGGAATGGACCAACCTCACCAACTTATGGAGCGTGTGAAGTTTAGGTAGGAAATTTCTATGCTAACGAGTAGATGACGATTGTTTAATAATCTAATGAATCTTTTGTGATGAGATTTAATTCAAGCATTTATTTCTGTTTTTGAACCTTTCTAATTTCAAACCTTTCTGAATGATTATCTTACTTGATTATTTGAATTTACAACATGGCTTATTTTTATATGAAGTGTTTTAAACTATTTTACCTCATTTTTTTTAGTGATTTTACTATTCTAGGATTTGGCCAAAATAAAGTGTGAAATGCTATTTTCTAAAATGATATTTTATCCTGAGTTGTATCAGACTTTATGTTAAAAAAATAAGTTATCTTTATAAATTGTGTTAATGACTTTTATTAGATTTTTCTTCGAATGTTTATTCAAGTTATAAATTTAACTGATATATTTATTGACATCAGAGTGCGCAGCGGATATATTACGTTTTATTCTATAAATGTTTATCTTGTTTTATATATTTAGAGGATTACCTTTCCTGAAAGTTCTCTCTTTTTGGGTGAGTACCATACCTAATTTTCCTATCTTTCGAACATAATTATAAAGTTTTTCAATAATAAGTTTAAAGAGTTGAATGATTTTATATAAGGTGTTTTTGAAAATGCTTCTCAAATTTATTTATATTTTTCTTCTACTCTTTAGTTTCGTGGAAGAAACTAATTTTTGGTGGGTAGAATGTGAGACCCGAGAATTTTATTTTATATATAAATAAATATTTTGTTCTCTTTAAATGCTTGAATATTTTAACATCACCTTTTAGAAATTTATTTTCTTACCATATGATTTAGTGAGATACTTTAATCTTCTATTTTTTTTAGTTTCGAGGACGAAACTATTTTAAGTGGGTAAGAATGTAACAACCCAAAATTTTATATTTGATGTATAAGATATATACGTCAATATTAGTAATTTCTCGATTTATTTTATTTCATTAATAGTTTATTTTATTTATTTAGAAGTCCTATTTCTATCTATTTATTTACTTAATCAATTTAGTGTGACAATAATAAAATAACTATTTTTTTATCGTAATTAAATGTTTTGACAAATTATTCTTATATTGGCCATTTGATGCATTTTATGATCTATTCTTATTTTAATTCTAGTTACCTCATAAAAGATTTATGGTTTGGGGTGTTGGGTATTATTATTAGCTAGTTCATTATTTAATAGATAATAAATATATATATGTATACGAAATTAAAGGATAA
This sequence comes from Trifolium repens, assembly GCA_030408175.1. Classification (NCBI taxonomy): domain Eukaryota; kingdom Viridiplantae; phylum Streptophyta; class Magnoliopsida; order Fabales; family Fabaceae; genus Trifolium; species Trifolium repens. The sequence goes on from CP125839.1 coordinate 8,659,052, forward strand.
TATTTTTGTGATAAGGATTTATATAGGTAGTACACATATATAAAACATAACATACTAGTAACAACGTGTTCCTTTGGTTATACAAATATGACTATATGAGGGAATGACTAGCTCAATGATAATGTGGTCTCACACCATTAAGTATGATAAATATTGTTGGATAGTGGCTAGAATTGTGGAGTAGTTAATTTCAACGTGTACTTGGTCTATGAAGTGAAAATTATAAGACTCGGCAGTTTCTTTTTCTATCCAATTTTATTAAAATCCTTTCATTCTGTCGAACTATATACCACAGTTATACTCCCTCAGTGAAATCAATTACTCTCTCAAAAGTCCCACAAATCACCTTGCAAACAAGAAATATAGCCTTCTTACTATCTTAAGTGATTATGAAACTTTGCCTTAGGTTCCATCCTTCTCCAATTCAATTTGCGTAGGTTCTATTCATGAGTTTTCTATTCAATTTTTCTATTTGCCTTATGAGAACCCCAGTGATAAACCAATCTCGTTTTCATCTAACATGTCACCGTAGACTTGTGATGGTGCATTCATTAACCGTCGGATCGCGCTCAGTTTGGTGAGCGGCATCAGGAGATGTGGTTCCTTGTTTTCAACGGTCAGATAGTCAAAAATAAACACCAAGACGAGAGATACCGAGTGTGCACTGTAGCTACGAATTTGAGACTTAATTTTGTGCTTGGAAGAAAAGCGGCTAAGGTAAGGGCTTTTTCCCCATACACTCATGCACTTAGGGTTTATGTTATAGATTAATAATGGATTAGTTAATCGATAAGGGAATGATGATAGAAGGAATGATAGAATTATTTTTATTACATTTTATGCTATTTTAGTATACTGTAAGTGGTGTGTGTGGCTAATTGTTGTTGTTGATTGTTGTTGTTGTTTTGTGGTGGTAGATTATTTCATGACTTCTGGTTGTTTATATTTATGGTTGTAACTTAAATGACTAAGTAGGTGGTATTTACGATTGGTACCAATGGTTATCAAAAGTGTTAATTTTGTCTCTTAATCAGGTGGATTTAGAGAGGTTTTAATTTTGTGGGATATTCAATGAGAGAATATCTATAGTATGCATAGCATGGCATATAGCAGTTTGATAGGTTGGTTCGGAATAATACCCAAGCGGGGTACCGAACCTTAATACCCAAGCGGGGTATTGTGTCCAAGCGGGACACTGTCCAAGTGGGACTTTTTGCTCTGCGGAGATATTGATATCCGGATCATTGTCTAGTTGCATTTCATGCATTATTAATTGATATACAATGTTATTAAAAATAATGTCTGACGTCGATTTTATTTGATTTCTTCTTTATGGCCAAACATTTTATTATTATTTTATGACATTTACCTTCCGTTCGGCGTGATTCAATTTGGATAAGGAAATTGACCCTTACATTAAATATGGTTGTAGGTACCAAAGAAATATGAAGTGATGTGTTGCTTGTACGCGCGCGGGGATAAATAAGAAGAGTTTTTATTATTTTATAGTTGTAAATTTTAAATAAGGCTCCTTAACAATTTTATTAGTCTATAATTGTAAATTTAAGATATTTTGAAGTTGATGACTTGTAGTATTTTTGGATTTAATCAATTCTTAAATGTTAACAATAATTGAATATTTTTGAGAAAATTCCGATGTGACACGTATTTGAAATGGTTTAAAAAAAAAAAAGTAGAGTTTTTCTTATTAAATAAGAGAATTAGACATAATGTCTCGGTTCAAAAATCCGGGATGTTACAACCACCACATAAGTTAATTATAGAATTTGCTCAAATTGAAGATTCCACACAGTCAACCTTTTCTTCGGGGTGAGACATAATTTATCATTTGATAATTAATGATATTTATCTAACAACCAATGAAAACAGACTACATAAATAGATTTACATATGGTATCCACAATTAACTTATAACCAACTTTTATTTCATATGCGTATAACTTGTTTTCATTAATCATTAGATAAAGGATAATCACAACTTTAAAACAAGATCATTCGATTTTGATCGGACAGTCACCAACCAAAAATATTGATGTTCCAAACAAACATTCTTCAACATGAAGCCTAATAGGAAGGTTGACCGTTTAAATCCACGTGTCGCAATCTAATTGGCTGACTTTTATAAGTGGATCCCATCCGACCGTAGATGATTGAACATTTATAGTTTGTGGAGTGGTGGAAGGAGATGAACCCAAATCGATTTCGTTTTTCAATCGGAGAGAAGAAGAAGGATTCATTTCATGGCGGCTTCAAAGCTTCAAGCTTTTCTGAACCATCCAGCTGGTCCCAAAACCAGTCAGTTACTTCGCTTTTTCGTGATTTTGTTTATGAATTTGTTATTTTTCCCGTTGATATCGAATTTCCGATCTTATATATAGATAGAGAACCTATTTGATTTGGATTCATAACTCATGATTTATTAGAAGGTTAATGTTTAATTTGTAAATTAAGATTTGTTCAATTAACTTAATTTGACTTTTAATTGCTCTGTAAAAAAGGGGTCTTTTTTTTAGGGTAAAGGGTTGGAAAAGTTATTGTTAGATATATTAGGATTTGTTGATTAGTTTCAATCCTAATTTCATTTTAATTGAGTGGTTTGCTTGTTATGTTTATTGTGATGGTGGCAATATCATAAGTACCAAATTGGCGAATTTTTAGATAATTTAGGGATTAAATTAAAGAATTTTTGTTCTTCATGGATTACTTATTATAATTACATAGTGTAGGAATTAATAATTGAAGTGACTGTGATAGTTTAGGGACTAAATTGATAGTTTATTTGAAGGAAATTGTTCGATGTTTGATGAGTAAAGGTAGCATAATGTAGGCCTTTTGGAGATATAAATAAGGTTAATGAAGATTTATATATGTTCTGCACACACATATACACATCATGTATGTTTATATGTATGTCACTTGCTTTAAGTACAAGTACCAAATAGATTACATTTTTCACCCGATTCGAATTGCTGTCTCTTGTTTGTTTCTGTTCACCAATGTTGTTGTCAAGTGTTACGTGGACCTGTATCAATACATAAATTGACCACTTATTTTGTGCAGTTCACTTTTGGGCACCTACATTTAAGTGGGGTATCAGCATTGCCAATATTGCTGATTTTGCAAAACCACCTGAGAAGCTTTCCTATCCTCAACAAATAGGTATGCGCATGCATATAGAACTTCATGTAGTGTTATCTATTGCGGACTTCTCTCTGTCACACACGTTCGCTTTTGCTCATCATTCACCCTTGTGAAAATGTGTATTTCTGGATTTTCTGAAAGGAGCAGACATGTGCAAGTGAATGAATTTACTGAATTCTGAGTATTCATGTTGCAAGCAGTTTTTAGCTTATGTTATCATGTATTGGGTTTTATTTACATTTATGCATTGCTCCTTTTGTTTTTAACACAGCGGTCACAGCTACAGGACTTATCTGGTCGCGTTACAGCACTGTAATTACTCCAGTAAGTTTTGTTTTTTCAAAAACAGATCGCTTTTAACTAGTTCATGAAATATTGAAAAATTTGTGGACTGAGGATCATTTGTGAACCTTCAATGCAAGAAAAGTTTATAATTTCACTTCATTACCTTCCTCACTATATGCGATGTGTGCATGATTCTGGATTATAATTGCAATATCTCTCTTACAAGAGTATGACATATTGACATACTCAACTTGTAAGATTCTGTAACATCAATTAGATTATAACATGTTACATGTAATATGCAATTCGGAATATATACTTGAATTCCTGTTTTTTGTTGCTTAGTTAAATCATGCAATTAATAATATATGCTTTCTTGGGCATTTATCTCTTTCTCCATAATATTTACTTTCTCCTAGACTTCAATCCTTACTGTTTTTGCTTTATCTGAGTTTTTATTGTATATTGATCAGCTCCCTCCCTGTATGTATGTCTGGCAAGAAATTGAAACCTTATGCTAGACTTAGTGTTAAAGATAGAGTATACAATAATTTTAATCTCGGTTAACACAACAACATTTTGGTATTACTTTGTTGCAAGACAATTACTAGATGGACTTTTGTTCATTGATCATAATGGCTGGAGAAAACAGGAGTAGGAAAATTTAGAGCTACTACATAGATCACTTTCTGAATATTTTTAAGAGAGTAATAATTTTCTTTTGGGCCTTGCAAACTTGTGCCCAAGGGCAAATGTTAAGGAACCTACAAGTAGAAATTTTACATTAATTTTTTTTTTTTACCTTTAAAAGTTGAATGCACGACTTTTAAGATGAATATTTCTACATTTAGATTGGAACCTGACATGTTAGCATTTGCCATTTCTTTTAATTCTCTATGCAATACAATTTTTCACAATCCTGACATGTTAGTGGCAACTACTTTCGATGTTGTAGAAAAATTGGAACCTTTTTAGCGTAAACGTTGCAATGGCAGGAACTGGCATATACCAACTCTCACGCAAATTGCGGTAAGTGATATTTATCAACATTTATGTGACTTTTTGTTAGATTTCTATTTGCTTCTTTGATTTAATGTTCATGGCCCCAAAAATGTGGTTGATGTGGTTAGTTTGGCCTTTCCTGGTCCCAAAAATAGTGGGAAACTCAAACTCTATTTTTAACCAGTAATTGTAAAGTTTATTTTCTTGAGAGGATTGGACTGAATTCATCATAAAATCAAATTTTGGCATTTTCCTGAAAATCCTAAAGTGCAACGTAAAGCAAAATACAATTACAATGTCAATTGAAAAACCTCCTTTTGTAGATTAACCTGATGTGATAGCCATTGATATATTTTTGTGTTGTTGCAAAGATTGATTTTGGCACTGTTTTGTATCTCCGTGGTGATACGTATATTAACTTGCGATCTGCTTCGCAGGCAAGATTATTTCCCAGAGAAGGAGGAGGCTGTAGAAAAAGAATGATGGCGATGAATTTGAAAATATCAAGTTATTTGGAGTCTGACGCCCTGATTGCAATTTTCATGTTGAACATATATCTGAGTTATTATAATTTTCAGAAGCGTGGTTCATTTTGTAGTTGGCAAAGGCGTAAACTATTGAATCTTCTCAATTCTGTGTATTTTTCATATGGTACTTGATTGTTGTAGAATTAGGGACTCAAGATAAGTGGGCAACTGAATATCGCCTAGATTTAATTTGAGTTCACACAAAATGGTTAGAGTCGTTAGACTAAATAAAACCAGTGCATGTTGAAGTTTTACAATGTGGATTACCGAATAAGTCTAATACAGTAATTGTGTAAAGTACCAATTACAATTCAATGTTTTTAAGTATTATACATATACCAGTAGATTTTTTACACAAGGTTAGTAAAAAGCACAATTCAAATAGCACAAAGGTTGTTAAACTGTAACCAATAGTATAATTTCATCGGTAAGGCAATTTGAACCTTTTTTTTTTTTAAAAAAAATCGATTTCAGCTAAACATATTGTAGCTTCCAAGCTCAGAATATTGTCTAAATGAGTATCTGAGAAAAATATTCTGCCCAATGATTGGGACAATGTATAACATATATGTTCTTGCATAGTCTCTAAAGCGGCGGCATCCTTGCCAAAGCAAATACCAATCAACCTTTTTGATGGTAGCCTCATAAAAAGAACCTGTTGACAGACTAGGCTACTGTCACAGCAGCATAGATCGGCCGGCTGAGCAGTCTTCGACAAAGATTAAGGTTAGCGAATACCCACGGGGTTTAGATTTTTGACGGAAAGAGAGGTTGAAATAGGACTATGTCTCACTAAGACAATAGAACTGCCTAGGGACACCAACACCACAAAAGGTCTTTAGTATATTGATGTATGTATCATTACAAGAAAACCCTTAAAAATACCAAAGCATCAAATTTTGATTTTTTGCTTTTATAATTTTTTTGGACCAAAATCATGAAAAAAAAGTAAGAACCCAAAATCTACCTATATCGATTCTAGTATTTTATTTTACCTCTTCATCATTGAAACTAAAACAAAACAAGAAGGTAAAAGAGCAAGAAAGAAACCATATAGACAGACCAAACAAAACATACTTTGTGCATGTTTGAGTCCACGTGTCACAAATTAATTGGCTGACCCAGAGGAGTAAATCCTATCCCTATCCATCCTTAGATGATTGCACTTTATGAACCATAGTATATAATTTGCCAAAAACAAGGCCATTCTATTCTAGTGTTATTCTTAGTTTTTGTAGCCTTCTTGACAAATACTATTTCCCAATTCAAGAGAAGAAGAAGGATTCTTTTCATGGCTTCTTCAAAGCTTCAAGCTTTTTTGAATCATCCAGCTGGACCCAAAACAGGTGAGTTACTTAGCATTTTTGTTTATATAATTCACAAATAGTGTTCATTAATTTTTGGAGCTATCATAATTATTCATCTCAACGGTGTATCGGTACATATCCAAATAAGATGTGCACCGAAGTTGTCACCATCCTTAAATCATTTTAAAAATTTAGAATTTTGCTTGTTATGTTCATTGTTGGATGTTTGATGAGTGAAGGTAGCATAATGTAGGCCTTTTGGAGATGAAAAAAGTTTATGATGATTTATAATGTCATGTCTTTACACACATGTACATACATAATTGTGTATGTTATGTCGGAATTGGATTCCCCATGTAAATGTGTCACATTACCGCTCTCAACCGTTTTACTATGTGATGACGGTATGATTTGAACCGTCCGATTTTAAATTAATGAATGTGTGTTAACAGTAGAAATTCAAAGAGATGAGAACAAAAAAAGCAGGGTTTCAATATTAGGAATAACATTCTTTATCAAATGGTTACGAGAGAATATATAATAATACCTAATGGACTAGATAAACTACTAACATAAAAATCTAAATGATAAGCCTATTATTTAGCAATCAACTACTGCGTAAAATTGAGTGATATCCAGACTGCAGCGGTCGCGATCGCAATCCAATACAAAAGAGAGTACATTTTTTCTACCTAATTCATATTGTTGTTTCTTGTCACCAATATTGATGGATTTGTATTTGACGCACTAACTGCGTCACACAGTTACTCGTCCTAACCGTCCGATCTAAAATCGACATTCGAAATTGTATACAGTTGATTTTATTGATATGTAACCTGAATCGACCATTGTGATTCAAAACGTATAACTGTGCTAACATTGTCATTGTCAACCTCTATCAATGCATAATTAACCACATATTTTGTGCAGTTCACTTCTGGGCACCTGCATTTAAATGGGGTATCAGCATTGCAAATATTGCTGATTTTACAAAACCACCTGAGAAGATTTCCTATCCTCAACAAATAGGTATGCACATGCATATAGAATTGCATGTAGTGTTATCTATTGCGGACTTCTCTCTGTCTTACAGATGCACGTGCGCGCTATTGTTCAATTTTCACACTTGTGAAAATGTGTATTTCTGGAATCTCTGCAAGGAGCAGACATGTGCAAGTGAATGAATATACGGAATGATGAGTACTCGTGTTGCAACCAGATTTTAGCATATATTCTCGTGTATGACATCTATGTGTTGCTGATTACTTTTGTTTTTATCACAGCTGTCATGGCTACCGGACTTATCTGGTCGCGTTACAGCACTCAAATCACACCAGTAAGTTCTATTTTCAAAGACAGATTGTTTTTAGCTAGTTCATGAAATATCGAAAAATGAGCAAAACTGAGATTCATTTGTGGACCTTCAGTGCAAGCAAAGTTTTATAGTTTCACTTCATTATCTTCATCACTATATGTGATTCTTGTTTATATTATAGCTGCTTTATCTCTCTTGCAAGAGTTTGACATACTCAACTAGTATATATACGTGTGTGTCTGCAAAGAAATTAAAACTTTATGCTAAGCTTAGTGTTAAATAGAGTATGCAAGAATGTTAATCTCTGTTGACACAATAACATTAAGGCAGTAGGCACTCCTATGTTGCAAGACAATCACTAAATGAATTTTTGTTTACCGATCATAATCGCTGGAGAAAATAAGAGTAGGAAAACTGAGAATGACTGCATAGATTACTTTCTGAATATTATTAAGAGTGTAATTTTCTTTTAGTTTCTCTGTGCGATGCAATTTTCCATAATCCTGCATTTGATGTTGCAGAAAAATTGGAACCTTGTTTGCGTAAATCTTGCGATGGCAGGAACTAGTGTATACCAACTCTCGCGCAAATTGCGGTAAGTGATATTTATCAATATTTATATGAAGTTTTTGTGAGATTGCCATTAATATATTTTGGTGTTTTTGAAAAGATTGATTTTGGCACTGTTTTGCATCTGCATGCTGATATGTATATTAACTCTGTGATCTACTTCCCAGGCAAGATTATTTCTCAGAGGAGGCTATAGCAAAAGAATGAACGTCGCGAGAGAAGAGTGCTGCTCAAGTGGAATAATCTTACTATTTACAAAATAAGATTATATATTATTGCCAATTTTCATGTTGAATGTAATTCAAACTAATACAATGTGTTAGAGGTATTAATAGGTGTGTTGCTTATGATGCAAGTTTGTTAGAAGTAACTAACTAACTATGTTAGTTGTGATTTGTTAGTTTTTCTGGTTTTCTTGTTTACCAAGTAACCGGTTGTGTGCCTTAGATTTTCACCTATATAAGGGGTGATCTATGTATTCATCTTATCATTACTCTTAATCAGTATAGAGATTGATTTTCCTCCATTCCATTTTCTCTCCTTTAATCCTTATTCCAAATTCTTACTTTGGCACAATTAAGACTTTTGGTCCATCAAAGTGGTATCAGAGGATTCAGAGCTATATTCGATCCAAGAGGGATGATATCTTGTAGATAGGAATCAAAAGGTTGTGTGATACAACCATGGTTGGAAAGGGCAACTTCCATGCTAATTTCCCGGTTCTTGATGGAAAGAATTGGGATAGATGGATGCTCCCGTGAACATAACTCAATTGATAGGGACACTGCATGTAATGTGCAGAAGCCAGGGTTCGAATCCTGGTGCACTCACTTATTCACTTTTAAAAAGTAAAATTCTAACTACTAGACCACTTGACCAATAAACAAATTGGGATAGATGACTCGCAAATGAAAGTGATCTTTGGTGTTCAAGAAGAGTATGAACAAAGTCACCAATGGTGTGGAGCCTCTCCTTGCAAATCCCACAGATGCTCAAAGAAGTTCTTACAAGGAGGTAAAGAAGAAAGACAACAAAACTCTATTTTTCATTCACCAATGTGTTGATGCAAAGTGTTTGAGAAAAATGTTGAATCAACAAATTCAAAGAATGCCTGGGATGTAGGACTTGAGAAGGCAATATGAGGTGACGTAGATGAAAAGTGTTGAGAAAATAGCTGACTACTTCACAAGATTGGTGACACTCACCAATCAAATGAAGAATTGTGGAGAAACCATGGATGAGTAAGTTGTTATAGACAAGGTGCTTTGTACCTTGACTCCAAAATTTGATCACATTGTGGTAACAAATGAAAAAACAAAGGAGCTTAGTGATATCAAGATTGAGGACTTGCAAGGTACACCTGAAGCTTATGGTTGTTGAAAGAAATCATGGCAAAGAGGAGGAGTAGGCACTCCTTGCTCAGCTCAAGAAAATGAAGTTGACAAGAAAAAATGGAAAAAGAAGAAAGATGATAAACCTAAATCCTCTCACAAAGGAGGAGGACAAGAAGACACAAAGCAATGAAGAAAAGGCCAATGTTGTACATGATAGCTCAAGTTCAGACTCTAAGCCAGTGATGCTCATGGTGATAATCATTGAAGATGCAACAGATTCTATGATTATACAGGGTGCTCAAATCATATGACAAATATAATTTTGCTAACTGATTTTGATCCTAGAAGAGCACCAAGGTGAAGCTAGCTGGAAGCAATTCAATGGAAGCAAAAGGCATGGAAAATGTGGCCATTCAAAAGCAAGATGGCAAGAATGCAAGTCAATAGAAGGTACTATATGTGCCTCGGATGAAATGCAATTTGATTAGTGTAGGTCAATTCCTAGGGAAAGGTTACTCAGTGATCATGGAAGATGAGTAATTGAAACTATATGACCCAAAGAAGAGATTGATTTTGAAACCAACACAAAGCAAGAATAGGACCTTCAAAGACTATAATCAAAGCAGTAGAAATTAATTGTGTTGCAGTAACAATTGAAGATAAAGAGACCAACCTATGGCACAAGAGGTATGGCCATTTGAATTTCAAAAGCATACGTCAAGCTAAATTCAAAAGGCATGGTGTTAGGCATGCCAAAGATTGTTGCTCCAGTAGATACTTGCTTAATAGGTAAGCATTCCAGATCAACCTTCAAGAATAGCCTACTTATGAGATTCTGTGAAGTGTTTGAATGTAGTTCACTGACATTTGTGAACCCTTGATGTGTTATCACTGGTCGGAAACAAATATTTCATCACTTTTGTTGATGAATTCTCTATAATGTTATGGCTATATCTGATTTAAGTATACATACACCAGTAGATCTCTTACACAAGGTAATCCTAGTAAAAAGCACAATTCAAATAGCACAAAAGTTAAACCGTAACGGGGATACAAGATGCCAATAGTACAATTTCATCAGTAAAGGTATTTGAAATTTTTTTGAAAAAATAATCTATTCCAGTTAAGCATGATTGTAGCTTCCAAGTCCAGAATATTCTGTCTAAATGAGCATCTGGGAACAATATTTTGCCCAATGATTGGGAAAATGTGTACCATATGTTCTTGCAATACATATTCAGATTAGACCAGCAAGGACACTGAATAATAATAAAAACATACAATGGGCATATGCCACTACAACAATCCAACCTAAACCAGCCAGGGAGTGAACATCTAGCCAGGGTGAAAATTCAGGCTATAAAGACCGAATCACTAGGAAACACGAGGCCACCCTGGTCATATCTCAGTACCACTTGAGTTCACCTTGCGTTACTGGCCATCTGTAGTTTGATTAGTTTTTGAATCAGTGTCATGGTCCTCATCATGTGATGTCAAACCCAAACTCAAATCCAAACTTTCATTGAGATCTTGGCGTACTACCTGATTTTTGTCCTGAGGCTGAAATATAAAGTCATCATTATACATAATGAAGTAAGAAATTAGAACAAATATCTCGCTAGTTACTGCTGTGGACTTCAATTGAGTTGTTAACAAACATGGCAATTTTGAGACATGTAGACTTCTATTTACATGATAATAATTCCAAACTACAAATTGCATAATACTTATTTGAACCATAAAACTTGCCCAAAGTCCACAATGACAGACAAGAACCATTTAGTTTTTATTTTTTGATCAAGTCGAAAGAAGAAAGAAGAGGGAAAAGAATAAGGTATCAATCTAATGATCCACCCAACACATCAAACAGAATACATTAAGAAAGTTAATGACAATGCCCCAAAACTTCAAACAGTCACCGGAAGATATGTTGCGGTTATTTATGACAAAATAAGTTTTCTTAAGAACCATTTAGTTTAAGAAAACATATGTCGTCATTGATAATCGTAACATATCTCATTATCTTCAATCTATCTATTCTTAATGTCAAATGAGTCCAAGAAATGGTGAAAGCAACATTTTAGTGTTTTTTTCATCATTTCCCGTCATTCAAACTTTGAAAAGAAACAAATTATTATATCAATGAAAAAAAACAAATTTTAATCAAATCCAACGTGTCCTAATTATAACTGCAAAATCAGTTCCTTTTTATCAATCTATGTGGCCATTCTATGGAGTATCAGCTGCAGTTATTACATTCTAGAAAAATACATTGTATGTAAATAAACATGAAGTAAATGAAGAGATGAGCAAGGGTTTACCTCGCTTTCTTCCATTGGGACATCATTTATATCAGGTTTTTCATCCAAAGTCTCATTCTTGCTAGTTGGTTCTGCTGCAGTTGAATCAGCCTCTACTGGATTAGGTTCGTCTTCAACCTTTTCAGCAACCTCATCAATTTCTGTAGCCTCATTTTTCTGTTCCTCTAGTACAGCAACCTGCATCATCAGACAGTCCAGATTACCACCACACCTTCCCAATCCACATACCATTTATAACTTACTAATTTATTATCACCCATCCAGATAATCAGCATCAAAATGAGGAACACTGAAATGATTTATCATGGTAGAAATGTGAAAGTGTAACAAAGATGACTTAAAGATCCAAGCAGAACAAGGCACACCAGACCAGACTAGACCACGGGGAACAAAATTACTTAAGAGTGAAGGCCAGTGGGACTGGGTCCCCTCATTGGAGCTGGATTCAGCTCATCAATCATCATAGTTAGGTTCACTCACCTTGTTTGCCTGGTGGGTTCATTGCAGACGTGCAAACATATGCTGGGAGCTGCAAGGTTGAGACTCCATACAATATTGATCACCTTGTTTGCAGATGAGTTCACATTGAGATGCTTAATGCATCTGTGGAGTTGTGTGCTACAACTGTGAGATAAATGTTTGGTACACCGCTATATGATTCAACTCTAGCTCAGAGGGTTTTTAAAAAAAACATTGAGCTGCGACCATTGTATCGTTCTCAAACTCACGACTCTATGCAGGTTTATCCAAGTCTACCACAGAAGCGATTTTTTGACTTATACTCCATTGTGATACCTATTATTGTAAAGTTGTATGATTCAGGATGATTCTTATTATAGCTCATTGGTAGATTCCACCTGATGACCAACAAATGTGTTTGTGGGGAACATAACAAAATATTCCATTATGTTCTTTCCACATGCCAAACAGTCTAAAAAAGTAAAAATTCACAACAGTACAACACAGAACAATTCCAAGGGTTAGGTCTAGATATATGATCATCATCCTTGTATTGTTTAGGAGACAAAATCTTTTTTTTCGAATGGCTAAAAATTGCATTAATACCAATTCAAGCCCAAGGCGTACCCGAAATTGAGGCATAAATTACGGTAATTCTGCACTGGCAGGAAAATATTCTAAGAGGAAATGACAAACAGAACACATGTAGCCCCATTCAAAACAAACCAACACCTACTAGCATGATGTGTCAAACAGCACCCTCCTACGTTGACAAGGCAGCATGCTACTAAATACCTCAATTTGAAATCTTATCAGCAATGCGGCAGCAAACCGCTATTTTTAGATCTAACAGACTCAAATACATCAGGACTATTAAAAGTAGACAGAACCACTATTCTGACCGTCCAGATTTTCAGAGTATCAATTTGGTCCTCGATTAATGCCTCTTGACATTAAATAGCCAAAAACTTATTGCTTACCGATCAACTTTGTGACATTTGACATTGAGGACTAAATTGATATTGCTAATCATTTAGGCTTTAAGGGCTAAATTGAGGGCTTACAGTTAATTGTAGTATTGTACAATTATATTTGTCTTATCACTAAATAAAATGTTGTGTAATATAACAATAACAATAGACCAGACAAAAACAGATTATTCAGGATGATCAATCAATAATCCTACAACATTTATTAGGAAACAAAATGATAATATTGCGCTGTTCAGAAACTGAGACCAGTAATCTATCCTAAAGATATATCAAAAAAGGGAATTGCTACTTGTTGCGAAACAAATCCTCACGAATCAGTTAATGAATATTATTCCCTCATAAACCACACATCCACGTACCCCATGTTTTCCGGGCCAGCAACACGTAAGTCAACTAGTGATTAACATCTCACATAAACTACATCCAATTTACCCGTGTTTTAAGGCCAGCAGTTGATTTTATTGGCTAAATCTATTTCGTGATCACTTCGTGATATTTCTCTCACGATGAATAGCATGACTCATTAAAAAATAACCACATACAAACACAATGGAGAGATCCATATCTCCTCATGAATAGACAACAATAACAAATTATAGAAGAATAATTTGGAAGATATAAGTATCTTTCCCGAATGGATCCTCTTTTTCCATTAGACTCTGTCTAGGGCTACAAACCACTACGTAAAGATATCCGTCCCTTCCATTTCCACCAAAATAATCCGTCTCCCTCCAACACTCTTGAGTTTCATTTTATAGCACGTTTTCATTGAAATTTTATTCCGAATTTCCGATATTTGAATCATGCCACTTTCAGCATTAGAGTTGTTCTTTTATTCATCATACAAGTTGCAAACTTGTACTTATCATAGATTATTTTCCAAATCGTATCCTCGGACAAAAACTACCACTATTTTTTATAGAAATTCTCATTAGTTGCCTTTGTCTTGTCACTGCAGCACTCAACACCTTTCACCACAAGGCATCCATATTTCCATCTCGGACATTCATACTAGAGTGAAATTTCATTTCTTAAACAAAGAATGATAAACCATATTCCTGGTTTAGTTTCATCAAACTGTAAACCAACTCATAAAGAACCATAAATCTTGTTCCTGAAACTAGTTCTGTACATCAACTTATAACACTAGGACCACAAAGTAACCGAAAACTAATTTGTTCCTATACTTCGTCATTCGGAAATCCGCCAAAAAGGCATTTTAGTATCTTACCAAACACTGAATAAAATATCAAGATTCCTCCCACTTTTCATCTTCCTTTTGACCGTTGTGTTCAATCACCATTATATAAAAAACATATTCTAAGAGATAATAAATCTACAGCAACCGTAACTCAAAATTACCATGTACAGCACAATCTTGGTCAGATAATTGTCAATTCCATTAAAAGTGCAACAATTGACAGAAACACAAAAACTATTCAACCATCAAAGCTACAATCAGTATCCATAACTATAAAGCACAGACACTCCTCAGATCAATTGTGTTCCCGGACACATATCAGTGTCCGACATCGACACGTGCGCATATAATTATATTGAATTATGTCATTTTCTCGAATTATTATTGGTGTTGACGTATAAGTGTCTGTGTCCGGGTCCGGTGTCTGTGCTTCATAGACCATAGATATCGATTCCAATTCCCAGACACTAAAACCCTATGAATTCATCCAATTAAACCCTAAGATAAACTCATAAAACATAAATAAATAAAATAAATAAAAGGAGTGCATTGTAATTGAAATACCGGAATATATTTAAATTTTCTCCGGGGAGGCTCTTCCACGGGCTCTGGCGGCGCGTCCTTAACATTACCGTTGTTCTGGCTTTGAGTAATAGGAGTCCACTTGTAAAGAAGAAGATGAGAACCGTTATTACCGTTATTATTGGAAGCGTGATTGGTGTTGTTGTTGTTGGAATTGGAAGAAGCATTAGAAGAAGGTGAAACGTGAACCCATTTCTTCTTCCATTTTCTAACCGGTCCGGTGAAAACCGTTGCCGGTCCGTAACGGGTCGAGGACCGACCCAGTCGGGCCCCAACTCCTTCCATCTTAAATAAACAGATCTGCTTTCCGACGACTGCCTTGACTCCGATCCACCTTTAACAATGATAGATTTCTTGTTTTTTGTTTTTCAATTATTTTTTTGCTACTACGATTTCGAACTCTCTCTCTCTTGCTCTTTGCAAAAACCCAGTCTTTCTCTCTCTAAAGATTAATAGTTGAAGTGTCTTTTTAGTTTTTTTTTACATAGATGAAATGACAAAGACATCATAAACTCACACACACAAAGTGTAGTGATTAAGATCGAACCTCGGTCATCGATCTCCGGCCAAACAATTTTGTCATTTTAGTTTTTATTTTTTATTTGAGTTATTATATTCAATTTTATCCTAACAATTTTTTTATTTTTTTAATAAATCGGATATTCTCTGTGCACGGCTGCAGAGATTAATCTCTCGAGCTTTGTGGAATTCAAATAGATGACAAAATCTTCCTAAAAAATTTAACACACTCGTATGTCCGAGTCATGGATCAAACTTAAAACATTGGTTAAACTAGAAAAGACTCGTATCAACTTATCTAAGTGTTCTTGGGTTGATCCTCACAATTTTCTCTTTGACTCAATTTAGCATCAACCCCAATATAAAAATGTGGGGAACTAATGTGGTATTATTTTTTGTAAAACTGAATTGGACTTTGAAAAAATTGAGACTTCGAATTTTTATGAGTTATGACTTTCTCGCTATTCTTACTCTTTCATTCTTTCTCGTTATTTTTTGGTTGTCATTCACATTTGTAATGACTTTCTCGCTATTCTTACTCTTTCATTCTCTTGAGTATCCAAAGAATTTGCATAAGTTTGTTCTACCAATGATATTTTCTCTACAAAAACAATTTATATGAGTTTTGTTTAAGATCTCATGCATCAACAAGAGTTTTTGAACAAATCTAGTGTTGCTGAGGTTCGAAGAAGTTATGGTTGCCCTTTTGGAATGTGGCTTGAGAATCTCTTTTGACAAATGAGATTCGTCATAAACGTCACTTATCTCATCATGCTTCATGTACAATTTGTGGTGTGGAGGTTGAGTCATTGTTTAATTAATATCATTCGTGATTGCATTCATGCTAAAATTTGCGGTGGGCTTGTGATATTTGCAGTAGTGGTGAATACTCTTTGGTTTAAAATGAATGATTTTATTTTGGAAAATATTAAATAGTGCACCCGATGCACTAGATAAACACATAAAATGAGGATATTCTGTCTTGAAATCTGTGCATTCAATGCATTAAAAGTGTAAAAAGTTGTCTTTATCAACATTAACTTTATATTTTATTTCTATTTTTGGTATGTTTAACAACTGTCGGGTGCTATGTTTAACATGGTCCATTTATTTTTAATCAATCTCCGTAAACTAATGGTGCTCCAGTCATTCGAGTCAAAACCATTTCGTATGATATATCTTGAGTAGCAATCGTATATCCTTGCACGTCGCTCACAATCTTGCTACAAGCCATATTCAATTTATAAGTTGGTATCTTCCACCTATAAATTGGATTAAGATTAGTTGTGATCGAGCCATAACCGATCTCTAGCAAAAGTTTATTGTGTACGTATTTTTCGTGATTATCGTAGTGTTTTTATTGCAGCATTGCAGTTTTCTCTTGCAACATGATTACATATTTGATAATTTGTATTAATTTTATTCTTCGGATAGCTCAAATTTGTTAAACATGTCTATTTGATTTAACAATGTTAATTGATATTTAAATCTTTGATTCAAAAGTCAAAACATAATTTATTTTTTAAACCGCTCATAATTTTTGTGTGTAAATTAGAATATTTTGTGTGCAACCGTAAAGACTAATTTCTCAAAACTTGTGAGATCCAAATGAACGACAAACTTTTTCTAAAAATTTTAACAATACCGCATAGCCAAATAAGAGATATAATTCATAAACTTAATTAAACCGAAGAGACTCATGCCATCTTATTTAAGTATTTTGGATAATCACTCATGAGTCATGATTAAACTGTAGTATCTTTGTAAGATCTCTTTTTCTTGTATTGCATAAGCAAATACACAACAAATTAATTACAATTTTAAAAATTTCAAATATAAATATATGTATAAAAATAATAACACATCTAACGGTGCTAAAACTGCCCCATGGTAAACCAGATTATAAGCCCCATGGTAAACCAAATTACAATTTGACTAAATCTTAGTATTTGTACAATCCCATTTATATCCATCCGATCAAGTAAAAAATAAACGGCCACGATACGTTTATTTCCTAACCTCAGATCCACACTTCCATTATAAATACCCAACCATCCCTCACCTCAAATCTCATCGGTTTTTCTAGGTTTAGGGTTTTACGGCTGAAATCTAACATCTAACGCAGATCTCAAATTTCATTCATTTTTTTTTCGATTTTTTTTACTTTCAATCTTTCAAATTATTCAATCTATATAAACATCGTTTTCTTTTTCTTTTGATTCTTTATCTTATGTTTATACTGTATGAAATTTTTCTGAAAGCTACATTGTACCGAGAAAAGGGTGGTAACAAAAAAAACCAATACCCTTAATCTTGAATTTGCCATAGTGGCTGTAGCTATATTAAATCGAAGAAGCTTACTGGCCGGTTATTGTGAGATTTTTTTCTCTGTCAATAAATCTGCTTACCGAGTTTCTCACATTTTTTTTTACTCTGTTTTTTTGATCTGAGAAAGGAAGAAGAAAGATAAAAGCATGTGAATTGGCTTTTTTCGAAGACCTTTCTCTTATAAAAATGGGTAACTTTCCAAGCAATATGCTTTTATTTTCTAGTACCTTGCGTCTAATGTTGCCAACAAATTTTTGCATTTTAATCTTGTTGAATTGATGCTCAGAATTGTTTTTTTTTTCTTGTTAAATTACAATTCTGTTATCAATTGATGTCTATTTTTTTTAGGACTTAAATTGCATGATTGAAATTATTGATGCATCACAATTTTGAAATTAAAAAGGCTTTAACTAAGCTCATTTTAAGATTATTGTAATTTTTTTTAGTTCATCTTTTTAGGATTAAACTATTTTTTATTAATTAATTATGAAGTAAACTTTATTTAGGTAAAAAAAGTAAAAAGCAATGCTAGGGTTATAGATTAGTACAACAACATTTATGTATTTAGTATTCTAATTCATTTGCTTAATTGCTCTTTTAATTCCAATTTTAAAATGTAATTAAGGACTAAATTATTTTCAATTTGAAATTCACATGAATTGATTGAATTTGAGATTCACATTATATAAAGTAATGATCTCCTCATGATGTTGGGACAACTCTTTAAAATTAGAAGGTTAATACAAAAAAATAAGGTTTATTTCGAGGATTAGTCTGATTAATGTTGTCTATTTATGCTAAGAAAAAAATTTGAATTGCCACTTTTGATGTCTTTCACAAATTTTAGAATCACTTTGGACACAGTAAGCCTCACTTGTTGTGGTTCATTCATCCTATTCCCATGAACATTGTATCAAACTCTACAATGTGTCTAAAACACTATATTTATGTTACTACAGATAAATTGATTATAACCTAAATAGGCTTAAATGGCAAAAGAAGCTTGACTAGAAATTTAATTAAATAAATCCAATTAAAATACATTTTATTTCTAATTAAAATATCTAAATTATTTTAGTTAACTCTAATCTTATACTCAATCATCCCACTAATATATAGATAACCTCCGGAGACTTTTTTACCTGCCAAGAAAACAATCTTACATTTATAATACTATAGGGTCATGTTAACAAATACACAAGTTTTAAGAAATAATTTTTATATTTGTTTCCTTAATATATGCTCTTTAGGTGTATGTTAACATTTTCCTATAACATATTTCACAATACTTATTTTAAACAAACAAAATAATAAATTGCTAACAATAAACCTTAATTGCCTGCACCTAAAATTGCAAAAAATATATCATATATACTCCCTCCGGTCACAAATATAAGCAAAAATGCACTTTTTAGATTCATTGAATAATTGATGTATCTGGACTATAATACAGACCGAATACATATGTAATTCAATGAATCTAAAAAGTGTATTTTTGCTTATATTTGTGGTCGGAGGGAGTATTCTCTTAGCACATTCTGGGCCCTGCTATGTGCAAATTAGGACGTTACACTATACACTTGTCAAAAGCACTTCTATACAAAATAGAACAAAAAATACAACTATGATCACAAACTAAAGTTATCATAATTTAATGCAGCAGCTAGCAGTCAAATGTCTAATTATAAACCCATATTTTTTTATACATATGAATAAAGTTGTCAGAATCAAGTTTTTACTTAACTTGTTTTGTATAGATAAATTCAACACGTAAATTCGAGTCATAAACTCGTGCGAGTTTACCTAAAATTAAAATAATAAAAAACAATTATGTATATGACATATATAATAATATAATACTATAAAAATATCAATATTTCAAAAAATTAACTTAATCATAAAGCCAAAATAGACTAAATCTCCATATAAATAGCATCATGTCCATAAACTTGCATCAAAACACAATAATTATCCCAACAAAATCATATAAACATCCAAATAACAATAAAAAATGAAAAGATTCATAGGTTTCTAACTTAATTATATTCTCCTACAAGGCTACAACATCAAAAGGTTTGAAAAGGTGTGGCGCTGCTCCTCTGTCTCACGCTAGTGAACTGTAGAAGACAATGAACTGAAGAAGATGAATAGTAAAGTGGATTTTTTTTTTCCTTTTCAAAACGTGTAGGGAAAGTTGTTTAATGGGTCAAAAAATTGAAATTGGGCCAGAAAAATTTGAAAAGGTAAACTCGGGAAAATAAGTAAATTCGTCCGAGTTCATCCAATTTTAGCCGAATTAACTCGGTTAAGCTTGTTTTTTTTTTCACGATTTTATAAAAAATCGAGTTTACATACGAGTTAATTAGTTTTTCACACCTAAAAACGTAAACTCGTCCGAGTTTACATATTAAAAAGCGATTTTAATAACAATGCATATGAGGGCTAAAGTTCAATTCTAAATCCATTATTAATACTTATATGATCATTCCTACAACTATATGCATTTACATGTTGTGCTTCAAATCTCATAATTTTCTTAGGAAAAAATGACTCAGCTGAAAAATATAACAATGCTTTTTTAGTTGCTATTGTATTAGTTGTTCTTTTGTAAGAACTAAACCACTTTGTTTGCATGTATAAATCAATTTAGGTGCAGACAAAGCAACTATTTTCAAACGTTGAAATGAACTACATTGAAATGCAGATATATCAGGGTACCGTTTGCCCCAACTTTTTTATGACTTATTTATAGTTTTAAGAAATTCGGCTAAACATTACTTCTAAAAATAAGAATTATTTTTTTTAGTGAAGAAAACAGTGGACAAAGGAGCGAAACAAAAAGTTATAAATATCAACTTAATTTGTGACTTCACCTCCTTTTTTTATTGGTTTCTCCTTCGAAACCCAGTTGCAAACATTCATTTTTAATTTTTATTTTAATATTGTGCATGTTGGAATTTTGGAAACGCCACAGCCATTAGCTAAGTTAATGACAGGTTACTTTTTTATTACAATTTTTTTTTACTGAAATTGATTTATCTAATGTTTTTTTATCTATTGTAATGTTATAGTAATGATTAAATATAACACAAAAAGAAAGGTTTAAATGTTACAAAATAATTATTTAATAATAATAGTCTCGTAAGTTTAATTGGTAGCACTTGAGATATTATTAGAGAAGTCGAAGTTCGAATTCCAAATTTTCCACTTATAATATGTAAGTCTAGCCACCAAACAACCCAACTAAACAAAATACATATTTAATACTATACTTTATAAATATCTTTAAAATATAACATAATGCACTATTATAATTTCTTTACAAAAGATAATACTACAGTTATACAAAACATATTATTGATTTATTTATGAACTTTTATTTATCACTTATACAAAATTCATAATCTTTACCTTATTTTTTTAAAAAAAAGAATCATTTTTTAATATTAAGAAAACATTATTTATAAACAAATCATTGAATCTTTTATAAAGATCATTAAAACAAATTAACCATTTTTTATATAGTTTTTAAATAATTTTTATTCTAAGTTTAAAATATTTATTCCATAAAAAAAAATTATGACCGAACTTTAAATAAAACAGTTAACAAATATTATTAAAATAAAATCAGCAAACAATTATTTGTTTAAAGATAGCTTTTAAGTCAAAAGATAGTTAAAAATTGGCAAACAACTTTAACTTTATTTTTAATGATCTTATATATTACCTTAATTATAAAGTAGCTTTAGATCCATAAAAAAGTCGGGCCAAACATAACCCGTTTTTAAAGATCTTATATATTGCCTTAATTATAAATGAAAATATTATATTTTAGTCAAATAAAATCTCATTCAACTTACTACAAAAAAAAAATCTCATTCAACTATTGACTAATTTATTATTTTTCTTTGTCAAAAAAAAAATTATTATTTTTCTTTATCAGTTATATTCCATTGTGATTATAAATAGCCTACTGTAAGGTGTTACTTTATCAACCTAAAAAAAAAATGGCAATTCGCATCAATCTTCTTGTTTTTACCATTGCAATTATGTGCTTTGCTTCAGTGATGTTTGGTGGTAATAAATTAGTTTCTTCACTAAATTTTGTTTTTTTTTTCTCTTTCCATGAAATGATATGTAATTGTAGAATTTGAGATTGATATTTTAAATGCCTATATATATATATATAATATGAAAATGTATATAATAATTTGAAATGCCAAATATCTTGTATATGAGATTATATTTCTAATGGTGTTTAATTGATTGTAGCCGTAGCTGATGTGAGAGATGTAGGTAATTGCTTCCTTTTCAACACATGTAATGCACCTGGATGCAACTCCTTTTGTAAAACGTCAAGAAAATCTTCTGGTGGATTTTGTCTTTCAGGCACGGCCGTTTGCTGTTGTAATTCATAATTTTTGAAAAAAAATTATATTCGATCATTGTACTATGTGTTTGCGCACATATATCTACAAACACAATCTTTAAAATTTGTATAAAAATAAGTCAAAATATTAATATTGTAATCTCAATCAACAACAATACTATAGCAGTGTTTTTTATTTTAATAAAAAAATTACGAGTACCGACCTTATGCAAGCAATACTCATGACTAGTGTTATAACATTTTGATATGGTTAGCTTTTTATGTTTTGATATTCTTTTGGAGCATTTAATAGACACTTGTATTCTTTATGTACTATTTATTTTTTACTATGCATTTTTTGAAATTTGTATTTTTTTTTGTCAGATAGTTTAGTGGCTTGAAAAATCCACTCATAAAGTAAATAAGTGGAGTATTCAGGGATTGAACTCTGATCTGTATATTGAAATTTGTATTTTTATATGGTCAATTTGTAATTAGTTTATCTCTTCATTTTGAATTAAAATTACTACAATTTATTTTCTCACTTTTTATCGGTCAATTCAATTTATCTTATCTATGGATGTGTGTATGTGAAAAGTAGTTATAAATTAGTTATTCAAAATTAAATTTTGTTATTAAAGTAGTTATATATAGTTATATATAGTATAAGAAGTTATTTATATAAAGTAGTTATTCAAAATTAAATTTTGTTGACCTAAAACCAAATACACCATAATATTATAAGTGTAGGGGATAATTTTCACACTAAAATATTACAATGAAATGCAAAATTAACTACTATTACTAACAACAAATTCTAAATTATTTTTCCTTTTTTTATTTATCTAAATAAGTGATTTTCACAAATATTTAGTTTTTCTTTTTTCTGATTTCGGCGTCTTAATTTGTAAGACCCAAGATTCCACTGTACAGTTTTTCTAAGGAACTCTAGTAATGGCTACGAGTTTTAGGGGTTTTGGTGAAGCGGTTTTGTGAGTATCGTCGCATTAATGAGATTTTTGCTGAAACGGAGCCTGTTTTGTGCTCGTGCGCTGGAAAGGCACAGACTTTCGGGTCGTGGTCCTCTTTTAAGTATGAGGAGATTTCTGTGAAGTCAGAATGACGAGATTTGGATTATTCTTGTTTTTGGAAAAACGAGTAGGATTTTACCCGCTGATGGAAAATCTTACTGCGTCTGTTTTAAGTGAGGTTTCAGATGAGAGTTTTATATATCTGCGTGAGTTAGGATATATTCTGAGATTAATTTTCTAAGGTATGGAAGAAAATTACAGTCGCGGAAAAAGATTCGGCGATAAGTTTTGGAAATGTTAGACGTTAGACGTTCTTTCCGTAGATTTTATGTTTTTGTGGTTTACGTTCGTCGCGTCGCGCGAGAGCTGAGTACGTGACTTGTTTTGGAAGATTTGAGTAAATCTTGTGACTTATTCATAAAGCAAATTGATCCAATGGCTAGGGTTTAAGCTTGGGCTTTTGACTTTGATCCAATGGTGGATTGGCTATCAAGAGCCTTGACATAGTAAGGAGGTTTGGTGACTTTGGTCACTTAGAAAAACATGACATATTCACTCCATTCCTTCTCTCTTTCACGTGAAACTCCATTGCTTACTTTCCAACCTTCACAAATTTTCCTTTCCTCACCATTTCACTCCATTTCAAGCTTGGAAGCTTTGAGGAAAATTGTAGAGAATCACTTTCTAAAGGTAACCCTCTCTTCTCATCTCATAGGTTGGTAGACTTATAGAGTTTAGGAGTTTTTGGGTTTATGTTCTCATGAGGAGTTGTTAGGAAATGTTACTTTACATGGTTTTTGTTTCATGAATGATGTTCATGAGGTTTAGGGAAGCATGTGTAGGCTTTGTTATTTTTGTTTTCCAAGAGTTGGTGAAAAATCTCATGAGAAAAGTTAGGGTTTTGAGTTGGTTATGTATTGATCAATAACATGTGGTTAAGTTGTAAGGTTTTGAAAAGAAACGTTGTTTTTGAACCTTTGGGCGAAAGGGAATGGCGTTGCATGGTTTTGTTTTAGAAAATCCGATGAAAAATATTTTGGAGTTTATGAAAATATTTACTAAGTGTTTTGTGTGGTGTTTTTGGGGTCAAAGTGGATTAAAACTCTTGTGACATGTGGTGTTGCTTTTCGCTTTGAAAACATGTTTGAAAATGATTACCGGACGGTTAAGGCCCGTAATAAAACTTGTGCTTGGATTTGGTTTTGATTTTGGAAATGAAAATCAAATAACTTGCACTCGAAGCAACCAACAAGCTTTCGGAAATGAATTGCTTGCTTATGAAAATGGTTTGCTTTTGTGCCTTGAAAAAGTGTTGGGAACTAATAGAATCAAACTAGGCTTGGTTGGAAAAAGGTGGTGTGAGTTGCTGTCTTTTGCTGTCATGACAGGTGCAACTTGCTGAGCGAGTGTTTACTCGCCAGGGCGAGTGTCACAGGTCATGACAACACGCCAGGGCGAGCTCCAGAGCGAGCTAGACCTGTCCTCACTGCCTTCACTCGCCACCAACTCGCCAGGGCGAGCTCTGGGAGTTGAAATTTTGGATTCTGATTTCTAAACTTGGTTTTTAGCTTTCTAATCCCTTTTTATTAATTTATGGAAGTGGCGGGGATTTGAAACGAGTTTTTCGGGTACTCGGAAAGTACGTAACTTGTAACGCAAGAAAACGGCCATTTTGCATTTCAAATTATTTAAGACTTTTGACAATTGTTTTGAGTCCTAAAATAGTATAAATAACTCATGGTGGTTGATCAATACGATAGATTTTGGTATGGTATCCGAAAGAGTGAATTTTCCTTAGAAACCTTTAGAGTTTCTGGGGTTTTGATGTAGTTTCATTACATTGGGTTTGGAAACGATGTATTGATTGTCCGTTGCTTGTTTTAGGGAGCACGTAGTGTTGTGTGAACGTTGCTTGTTGTGAGTGCTTGCCGAGGTAAGGGCTCCACTTTATTTCCGTCTTTTCAAACGGTTTTGTTAAACATGCTTTAGATTTGTTGTGTTGCAATTGGTGGTGTGCTTGACATGTTTTTGTGATGTATTCTCGATATGAGATCGTGGTAAATACATGATTCGTTGTCTTACATATGTTTGGTGAAATATGTGTATGAACAGGTGATTAAATACATATGATTAGATGTATATGTATGTGTTGTTGTGGTGTGATTACATATGCGTGTACGATATGTATGTGTTGCATTAGCATATAAGGGGAATCGTATGCTCATGCATTCATAGTACGTGATTATCGGGAATGGATCACGGGGTGCGATTATCGGGAATGGATCCACCTTACTCATACGGGAATTATTGAGTCCAATAAGCGGTTATCGGGAATGGACTGCGGGGTGCGATTATCGGGAATGGATCCATCCTAACCCTTTGTGGTTTTATTAATTATGATTACTGACTTCCGGAATTCATATGCATGTGGTAATGGGGAATCTACCACACTCATTGTAGAAGTCTGCATTAGGCTTGGTGTGCATTATATATTAAGCCTGTTGGTGGGAATTGCTTTTGTGTTAAAGAGCTTTCTCTTGTGTATGTGGAAACTTGTTATGTGTACATCTTTCGCACTGGATATATATATATATATATATATATATATACTTTTATTTTGTGGTGACCCTTTCTTTCATTTGCGGGCTCATCCCACCCAGATGATGGGTTAGGTCGTGGTGACGACGGTGGCTGTTCCCAGGCCCCAGTGAGCGGTTGGAGCTTTAGCTTAGAGTAGTTAGACTATGTGCCGGTGTGTTTTGTGCACCGTGCTTTTTGGTTAGCATAGGATTCCTAACTTGTTTTGATACTTAGACATGGATTGTAATTATTCAGGAATACACTTTGCTTGTCGAAGCACCTTATGGTAATGAGTTCTTTTGTATATTTGAATGCCGGCTCATTGAAAAATATTCTAGGCGCACTCTGAGTGTTAGTTGAAAAAGAAAAAAAAAATAATGCCCTTTTTGGCTTATGAAAAACGGGCTGTTACAATTGGTATCAGAGCACGGCTTTAAATCTTCAAAGGGAAAGTGTATACTTGAGTCGTTAGTCCAGAGTCGGTTAGAACATAGCTAGAGTTGTGTTAGTTCTAGCGGTTGTTTTTGTTGTGTTGTGGGTTATGTGGTTGGTTGTTTTGAGTGTAGCATGAGATATGCTTAGACACTGGTTTGTGTCTTACTGAAGTAATGCAGGGAGTGATGCTTCAGTAAGTGGAATTGTGAAACCCCGAGCCTTGGTCGAATTTAGTCGACGAGTGTCTCTGAATTCCTTAGACAGAGTGGTCCGAGGAGGATGGACTTGAGGCGAACGAGAACCACAAAGGATCCTTGGAAGAAATTCGATGAACTTGAATTGGCATGGGTCGTTGTCACCCGGAGGTGTTGAGTACGGACGTGTGGACGTCGACTGATAAAGGATTGCAAGTAAGGGTCAGATTGGGATACCTTTTGAAGAAGGTGCTGGATATCCGTTCTGGTGAGTTCGGACGAGACTTGATGAAGTTATTCAGTTGTCAAGAGGATGCAACCATTGTAGAATGGTGGAGCATGCAGAGATGTCAGTTGGATTTAATTACAATGATTGAATAATCATTGGGGCAACTTGTATTGGAAATAAAGTGCATTGCGCGTCAAGAGTAAATGAATTTGGTGGTGTTAGAAGACGGTTGCGCGAATGATGGGTACCTTAAGGGTTTAATTTTAGTGTGCGAGATGAATTAGATCCGGAACTAAAATTTGTAAGGATGAATCTCGTGATGATTGAAGGTAGGAGACCAAGTATCACTTTGATATGTGACAATCTATACATAGTTCGGGAGATAGTAAGTATAGATGTCAATGTGAGACAAAACTATAGGTGGTGGACTGTTGGATAAGGGTATTTTTGGAGTGATTTCCATGGTAAGAACGGGGAGTTCAACCTTAGAAAGTGATTTACACATCGCTAATAGGTGATGCTGGAGGTGTATAGTATGGAAATACCTTGAGAATTTTAGTAGTGTAAGTTAGAATTATTAATTATTGGCAGGTAAACCATAAGAGAAAGTAAACTTATTGAGTAGTTTGAAAAGATTAGTCAAGATTGAGTAGAGATCCTGTGTGGATGTGCATATAAGTTAACGATTTTGATCAACCAAAATGGTTGAAGGACTAAGTAGCAGCTTGAATTTATGATACCATGAGAGTTGAGGTGGGCAAGTTTTGAATAAATTCAAGTTATGGACGAGAATTTTTGGATATTTTCTAAGAATGTCGTGGTTGAGTAGAAAAGGAGTTCGTTAGTAAGAATACTAAGACAATGAAAGTCGATAGTTGGAAGGACTTTTATTGTGTATTAGGATTGAATGGATGGTACGGCGAGTTTTTATAGTTCTTGAAGATTGGATTCAAGAGTTTGATTTGGATATCGAACTTACTAAGAATAAAATCATAGCAAAGTGTTGTGCGTTGGTAGCTGTCTTGATAGGCCAAGCATTAAGATTTGAGATAAGTGTTTCATGGCTTGATGTATGAGTGAGACATGTTGATTTGAAAGTAAATTATAGTGACATGACGATGGTAAGATTAGAGATGGCTATGCATAGAGAGATACTTAATAGGAACTTGAGGAATTAATTTATTGGAGCGTTCGATTACGAAGAGTGCAATAGATGATCGTTAGTAAAACTTAGAAGTGAATGAGAAAACGATGAGTGACTAGATGCAAGGGCAATAATAGCTGGAACTTGAGATCTGGAAATTGATTCCCCGGAGGGAACAGACTTTATAACTTTAAGAATAGTCACGATGATGAAGGACCAATCGAATAGAGAAGAGTGTGCTTGATTGGAAACAAGTTGATGTGGAACGAGCGTAATTGGTTTGTGTGTGGAAAATTAAAGATGTTGTTTGGAACCAATAAGTTATGTGTCATGGTGGTTTGGGAACCAACTTTAGGTTGTTGTTGAACTGAAAAATTGCAAATTAGTAGATCGATGAGATTAGTCGCAGAGGATGTTAGCCATTGGAAAGCCGTGTTGAGAATGAGTAAGAGAGAAGCACGTGATAATGTGGCTTATGTCAATGGAGGATTGGCGAATGGAAATTCCCTCCCACCTAATTTGGAAAATTATGATTGTGCGTGTATATTAAGGATTCGAAAGCACCACCTGAATGGATGTCATGGCGGTGCATGTGTTGTATGCAGTAATAATAAAGGGTAAGCGATTGTCTAGTGGCAAAGTTTGGTGGAAGCTGGTAGAGCTTCGATTCATTGTAGTGGTTACAATGAAGAGGGACATAGCATAATGGAAATCTGTATTGAGTAAGTAAAGGAATGCGGATATGGTCTACATGGACAGTGGAACAATAGTGATGTGATGAGTACCTTAAGATTTATTTTGGAAGAAGGTATCTCGACAGAAAGGATGATGTTGGGAATAATTAAGAATGGTCAGGGTGACAAGCTCTTTTGAGTAAGAGAGGATTTAATTGTAAGAGAAAAAGGAACTCAGGAGAGTTCAGAATTAGAATGGAAATACGATGTGAAGAGGATGTGCGCCGACGATGGTAGTCGACGAGGATAAGCGTTTTGTTTAAGGCACGCGAGATTTATCTAAGTGTAGTTTGGAAGTAATATGAACGCATAAGAAGCCGATTCTGGGGAATTGGGGATTTGGATAAAAGGAGTCCAAGAGAAGTAGATGGTATAGTTTGACAAGCGTCAAGACTATGAGGAGTGTAATCACCAACTGGAGGTTGGGATTGTTTTATGTAAGTCGTGTTTGGAATGAGATTCGTATGTGAGTAGACGGTTCGGCGTATTCACTGAGTTGCGGACTTATGGATATCGGTAGAGCGGAAAATTCTTCTATAGAGAAGACAACTTGTTCGGAATGTAATGGTTTTGGTGGTACCTGCCGTGGTGGCATTGTATTACTGTTGAATGATGTTCAACGGATGTTTCATGAGTGGAATCATGAGAGCTTGAACGATGTGTTTTGAGTGTTGTGTCTTACGACTTCGACCTTGTATTCGTAAGAGATCGAGGGAAACATTAAGAAAAACCTCGAAAGATTTGTGGAACCCTTGTGACTCGGAGGACCTTGAGCACAAGTGGAATGAAGTATCACTTAAGTTGGGTAAAGAGGGTCTAAACCATCACCATGATTGTCGACTATCTATTGACAAATTGAGGGACTGACCGTCCTTAATTTATTGTTGATAGTAGACGGAATCGTGTTGACTGGAATTGACTAGTTTTGCTAGCTTTGGTGATGCACAGAGAACTTCAGTGTTTCTTTTTGGAGGGTAGCCACTCACAACTTCGTGTGAAACTAATGGAGTGGGCTATGCCGCGGAGGCGAAAGAGGTGACTTTGGAAATTTTTGTTTGTGGGCACGAGGATCTTTGGGAACTAGAGGTTGTGAACCTCTGTTGTGAGGTTAAATTTTGAGTGGTGAACTCGTTGAGAGTTGCGGTTGGTGCACGGTTGTGCCAGTGTGTTGGTGAGAGTATCTGTGCGACTTCACCCGGTGTTAGCATCTGTGTGGCTGCACCTAATCCTGAGGGGTTTTGTTGTGTTGGTGATGGTAATAATTAGTTGAGTTATTACTCTTACCTTTAGTTTCGAGGACGAAACTTCTTTTTGGAGGGTAGTAATGTAAGACCCAAGATTCCACTGTACAGTTTTTTTAAGGAACTCTAGTAATGGCTACGAGTTTTAGGGTTTTTGGTGAAGCGGTTTTGTGAGTATCGTCGCATTAATGAGATTTTTGCTGAAACGGAGCCTGTTTTGTGCTCGTGCGCTGGAAAGGCACAGACTTTTGGGTCGTGGTCCTCTTTTAAGTATGAGGAGATTTCTGTGAAGTCAGAATGACGAGATTTGGATTATTCTTGTTTTTGGAAAAACGAGTAGGATTTTACCCGCTGATGGAAAATCTTACTGCGTCTGTTTTAAGTGAGGTTTCAGATGGGAGTTTTATATATCTGCGTGAGTTAGGATATATTCTGAGATTAATTTTCTAAGGTATGGAAGAAAATTACAGTCGCGGAAAAAGATTCGGCGATAAGTTTTGGAAATGTCAGACGTTAGACGTTCTTTCCGTAGGTTTTAAGTTTTTGTGGTTTACGTTCGTCGCGTCGCGCGAGAGCTGAGTACGTGACTTGTTTTGGAAGATTTGAGTAAATCTTGTGACTTATTCATAAAGCAAATTGATCCAATGGCTAGGGTTTAAGCTTGGGCTTTTGACTTTGATCCAATGGTGGATTGGCTATCAAGAGCCTTGACATAGTAAGGAGGTTTGGTGACTTTGGTCACTTAGAAAAACATCACATATTCACTCCATTCCTTCTCTCTTTCACGTGAAACTCCATTGCTTACTTTCCAACCTTCACAAATTTTCCTTTCCTCACCATTTCACTCCATTTCAAGCTTGGAAGCTTTGAGGAAAATTGTAGAGAATCACTTTCTAAAGGTAACCCTCTCTTCTCATCTCATAGGTTGGTAGACTTATAGAGTTTAGGAGTTTTTGGGTTTATGTTCTCATGAGGAGTTGTTAGGAAATGTTACTTTACATGGTTTTTGTTTCATGAATGATGTTCATGAGGTTTAGGGAAGCATGTGTAGGCTTTGTTATTTTTGTTTTCCATGAGTTGGTGAAAAATCTCAGGAGAAAAGTTAGGGTTTTGAGTTGGTTATGTATTGATCAATAACATGTGGTTAAGTTGTAAGGTTTTGAAAAGAAACGTTGTTTTTGAACCTTTGGACGAAAGGGAATGGCGTTGCATGGTTTTGTTTTAGAAAATCCGATGAAAAATATTTTGGAGTTTATGAAAATATTTACTAAGTGTTTTGTGTGGTGTTTTTGGGGTCAAAGTGGTTTAAAACTCTTGTGACATGTGGTGTTGCTTTTCGCTTTGAAAACATGTTTGAAAATGATTACCGGACGGTTAAGGCCCGTAATAAAACTTGTGCTTGGATTTGGTTTTGATTTTGGAAATGAAAATCAAATAACTTGCACTCGAAGCAACCAACAAGCTTTCGGAAATGAATTGCTTGCTTATGAAAATGGTTTGCTTTTGTGCCTTGAAAAAGTGTTGGGAACTAATAGAATCAAACTAGGCTTGGTTGGAAAAAGGTGGTGTGAGTTGCTGTCTTTTGCTGTCATGACAGGTGCAACTTGCTGAGCGAGTGTTTACTCGCCAGGGCGAGTGTCACAGGTCATGACAACACGCCAGGGCGAGCTCCAGAGCGAGCTAGACCTGTCCTCACTGCCTTCACTCGCCACCAACTCGCCAGGGCGAGCTCTGGGAGTTGAAATTTTGGATTCTGATTTCTAAACTTGGTTTTTAGCTTTCTAATCCCTTTTTATTAATTTATGGAAGTGGCGGGGATTTGAAACGAGTTTTTCGGGTACTCGGAAAGTACGTAACTTGTAACGCAAGAAAACGGCCATTTTGCATTTCAAATTATTTAAGACTTTTGACAATTGTTTTGAGTCCTAAAATAGTATAAATAACTCATGGTGGTTGATCAATACGATAGATTTTGGTATGGTATCCGAAAGAGTGAATTTTCCTTAGAAACCTTTAGAGTTTCTGGGGTTTTGATGTAGTTTCATTACATTGGGTTTGGAAACGATGTATTGATTGTCCGTTGCTTGTTTTAGGGAGCACGTAGTGTTGTGTGAACGTTGCTTGTTGTGAGTGCTTGCCGAGGTAAGGGCTCCACTTTATTTCCGTCTTTTCAAACGGTTTTGTTAAACATGCTTTAGATTTGTTGTGTTGCAATTGGTGGTGTGCTTGGCATGTTTTTGTGATGTATTCTCGATATGAGATCGTGGTAAATACATGATTCGTTGTCTTACATATGTTTGGTGAAATATGTGTATGAACAGGTGATTAAATACATATGATTAGATGTATATGTATGTGTTGTTGTGGTGTGATTACATATGCGTGTACGATATGTATGTGTTGCATTAGCATATAAGGGGAATCATATGCTCATGCATTCATAGTACGTGATTATCGGGAATGGATCACGGGGTGCGATTATCGGGAATGGATCCACCTTACTCATACGGGAATTATTGAGTCCAATAAGCGGTTATCGGGAATGGACTGCGGGGTGCGATTATCGGGAATGGATCCATCCTAACCCTTTGTGGTTTTATTAATTATGATTACTGACTTCCGGAATTCATATGCATGTGGTAATGGGGAATCTACCACACTCATTGTAGAAGTCTGCATTAGGCTTGGTGTGCATTATATATTAAGCCCGTTGGTGGGAATTGCTTTTGTGTTAAAGAGCTTTCTCTTGTGTATGTGGAAACTTGTTATGTGTACATCTTTCGCACTGGATATATATATATATACTTTTATTTTGTGGTGACCCTTTCTTTCATTTGCGGGCTCATCCCACCCAGATGATGGGTTAGGTCGTGGTGACGACGGTGGCTGTTCTCAGGCCCCAGTGAGCGGTTGGAGCTTTAGCTTAGAGTAGTTAGACTATGCGCCGGTGTGTTTTGTGCACCGTGCTTTTTGGTTAGCATAGGATTCCTAACTTGTTTTGATACTTAGACATGGATTGTAATTATTCAGGAATACACTTTGCTTGTCGAAGCACCTTATGGTAATGAGTTCTTTTGTATATTTGAATGCCGGCTCATTGAAAAATATTCTAGGCGCACTCTGAGTGTTAGTTAAAAAAGAAAAAAAAAATAATGCCCTTTTTGGCTTATGAAAAACGGGCTGTTACATAATTAGTGCGATGTTGTGTTGGTCGTCGTCTTGTTGCGGCGTTAGTTTGTTGTCCCTTCTTGGTGCAGTGTTTGTTCGGTTCAAATTGACAAATTAGATTCGACTCAATGCATATTCAACAATCAATGACTTTAGCATCATCATCAATGTTACAGACTCTGAGAGATAGGTATTCCGAGCACTTCAAGTTTGTCATATTCGTAGGCATTTGTGGATGTTGTGAGTTTGTTCGCAGATTCATCCATTTCAGTTTTTAGTAATTTTGAATATATTGTATTATTCGATATATTCTATCAATTTGAATAAAAAAAGGTTTATTCTATGTGCAAATTAGGACGTTACACTATACACTTGTCAAAAGCACTTCTATACAAAATAGAACAAAAAATACAACTATGATCACAAACTAAAGTTATCATAATTTAATGCAGCAGCTAGCAGTCAAATGTCTAATTATAAACCCATATTTTTTTTATACATATGAATAAAGTTGTCAGAATCAAGTTTTTACTTAACTTGTTTTGTATAGATAAATTCAACACGTAAATTCGAGTCATAAACTCGTGCGAGTTTACCTAAAATTAAAATAATAAAAAAACAATTATGTATATGACATATATAATAATATAATACTATAAAAATATCAATATTTCAAAAAAATTAACTTAATCATAAAGCCAAAATAGACTAAATCTCCATATAAATAGCATCATGTCCATAAACTTGCATCAAAACACAATAATTATCCCAACAAAATCATATAAACATCCAAATAACAATAAAAAATGAAAAGATTCATAGGTTTCTAACTTAATTATATTCTCCTACAAGGCTACAACATCAAAAGGTTTGAAAAGGTGTGGCGCTGCTCCTCTGTCTCACGCTAGTGAACTGTAGAAGACAATGAACTGAAGAAGATGAATAGTAAAGTGGATTTTTTTTTCCTTTTCAAAACGTGTAGGGAAAGTTGTTTAATGGGTCAAAAAATTGAAATTGGGCCAGAAAAATTTGAAAAGGTAAACTCGGGAAAATAAGTAAATTCGTCCGAGTTCATCCAATTTTAGCCGAATTAACTCGGTTAAGCTTGTTTTTTTTTTCACGATTTTATAAAAAATCGAGTTTACATACGAATTAATTAGTTTTTCACACCTAAAAACGTAAACTCGTCTGAGTTTACATATTAAAAAGCGATTTTAATAACAATGCATATGAGGGCTAAAGTTCAATTCTAATTCACATATTCGAAAGAAAATGCAACCAAAACCAATATGATAATAAAAAGTGGTGGTATAATTGGTCAAAAAATGGGGTATGACAGATGCCCCTATTTAAGTTTCTTCGACCAAAGACCTGAAAAGAGAATTTTGATTTGACGGGTCGAAGAGACTTAAATATAGAGTACACCATTTTTTGACCCGATTAAACTGTAAAAAGCTATGAAAGATATCCGAGTCCGTTATAGGAAGGGTCTAACTCCGCTGGGGGAAACAATACAGTTTCACTGGAGGATAAGTTGCCTACTATCGTATTGATAGCTTAATGAAGGCAAATGAAATGATGAGACACTGTCTACTACCGTATGGATAGCTTAATGAAGACAAGTGACAAATATTGCCTACTACTGTATTGATAGCTTAATGAAGGCAATGAAAATGATGAGACACCGTCTACTACCGTATGGATAGCTTAATGAAGACAGGTGACAAATATTGCCTACTACCGTATGGATAGCTTAATGAAGGCAAATGGAAATGATGAGACACTGTCTACTACCGTATGGATAGCTTAATGAAGACAAGTGACAAATATTGCCTACTACCGTATGGATAGCTTAATGAAGGCAAATGGAAATGATGAGACACTGTCTACTACCGTATGGATAGCTTAATGAAGACAAGTGACAAATATTGCCTACTACCGTATGGATAACTTAATGAAGACAACGAAAGTGCTGAGACACCGTCTACTACCGTATGGATAGCTTAATGAAGACAAGTGACAAATATTGCCTACTACCGTATGGATAGCTTAATGAAGGCAAATGGAAATGATGAGACACTGTCTACTACCGTATGTATAGCTTAATGAAGACAAGTGACAAATATTGCCTACTACCGTATGGATAGCTTAATGAAGGCAAATGAAAAAAATGATAGATATTACCTACTACCCTGTGGATAGCTTAATGAAGGTAAATGAGAAATGATAGATATGACCTAAGATGCCGAAAATGCTCATGATGCAAATGTGAATGCAAGATGTAAACTACTAGCACTGGAGAAAAACTTGACAGCCATTACCTACCACTGGTGCAAGGTAGCTTTGCTGACTGAAAAAGAGACGTTGGTTACTGTCAATGTAAGAGAGTAAGGCCAAGGTATAAGAGGGTAAAATTGTCCGTTGTCAATGTAGGAGAACGAGACAAAAGATAAGGGCATTGTCCGCTGTCAATGTAGGAGAGCAAGGACATAAAAAGAAAAAATATTGTCTGCTGTCATTGTGGGAGAGCAGGACATGGAAAAGATACGGTCCGCCGTCATTGTAGGAGAGCAAGGACACAAAAAGCAAATGTCTGCTGTCATTGTGGGAGAGCAAGACATGGAAAATAAAGACATGGTCCGCCGTCATTATAGGAGAGCAAGGACACAAATAGTAAAAGCAAATGTCTGCCGTCATTGTGGGAGAGCAAGACACAACAAGAAAAATATTGTCTGCTATCATTGTAGGATAGCAGGACATAACAAGGGAAAATATGTCTGCTATCATTGTGGGATAGCAGAACACAACAAGAAAAATAATGTTTGCTATCATTGTAGGATAGCAGGACATAACAAGGAAAAAATATGTCTGCCATCATTGTAGGATAGCAGGACATAACAAGGAAAATATGTCTTGAACAGACACACTGGAGATGACCTTTTTGTGAAATATGTTTGATGGAGATATCTCTAAACGAGATACACAGGGGATGACTCTTTTGTAAAATATGTTTGATGGAGACATCTTTGAACCAGACACACTGGGGATGACTCTTTTGTGAAATATGTTGAAGCAAGACACAAGATGGTCAATGCAACCATGTATGAATGATTTTTTGGCATGTTGTATGTATGTATGCTTATATGCATGTAGGTATGTATGTATGTATGTATGAATGTATGTATGAAGTATGAATGTGTGTATGAAACTTGTATTTGTATGACAGTGTGACTGTAAAATAACTGGATGAGACAAGATTGGACAGGTAAGATGGGAAGTGGACCGACATAGTTGTACAACCACTCGACAGTCTTCATTGGGGATAACATCATGGCAGATGAATTAAGTCAACATTGGGGCAAGGCCCGACACAGTGTATCAGCTGATGGTGAAATAAACATTTCTTGAGGATAAAACCCATTAAACAGAAGTCTGGCAGAAGTCGCCATTTTGCAAGCTGAATCAGAGTATTTTCTGATGGGGCGCTTCGGCGGTTATGCTTTGCTTTGCTTTTTTTTTTTTTAAAAAAATCCCTAACTTTTGCCTGGATCGCCCTTTCGGGTTTTCAATCCACCGGGAATACACATCTTTTTGTTATGCCCCTAATTTTTGCCTGGACTGCCCTTTCAGGTTTTCAATCCACCGGGACGCCCTTTTTTGCCTAAGCCGCCTTTTCAGGTTTTCGTCTTAGCGAGCTTTTTCTTTTTTCGCTTTTTTTTTGTAGCAATGACTGTGTTTGTTCTGCAGAGTTTATCCGTTCTCGGGGCGGATGTTATTGCATGCTTCAAGGACTCATGAATTGAGAGAATATGTTGGTAGTTTATGCCTAAAAGGCATGAAAAAGTTCTGATTAACAACTTTGAATCCCACTGTATAGGATGCTTCAAACTGGAGGTACTCTGACAACTGAGGTGCCCCAAGTGAGTGAATCCTTGACTTTGAATCTTTGAAGGGTATGGCCCTCGATGTAAGGACTTGCCCCTGATTGGCAGGATCCTGAGGTAATTTGCCCCAAGTTAGGAGCGTTTTGAGTCGGTTCGCCCTCGATTAGACCATTTGCTCGAATTTCCTTGATGCCAAATATAGATTTGCAAACAAAATTGTTTTCTTTTGAAAAGTGTTTCCAATGCAATGCACATGCAAGTTTTGGAATTATAAAATTAAGGGGAGAACACATGTGGTGTGTATAACAGATAGTTACTCAACAAACAGGTGGAGTCAGTTTTTTTTATAATGATTTTGCTGATTATGCTTTCACAGTGAACCTAGCTTCAATTAGGTCTTTTGAGGGTTATAACGTGGCCTGGTTAATGGTTTTGAAAAAAAGATTATTAGACTCAAAGTATTGTTTTAACCCACCCATTCTTCTTTGATGTTCTTCATTCCTAGATTCAATTAATTCGGCTGACGCCTTAGTTGACAAGAGAATTTCGACAATGATGTTTAAGGTTGACGCTTTGGTCGAAGCTTTAATGATGTTTCTTGAAGTGACAATCACTTTTTCATTTACAAGTTTTTTTTCTTTTTTGTAATCCCTTATTTTTGCATGGACCAGTTCTTTTGAATTTCGTGGTCCATCGGAATGCCCTAAATTTTGCCTAAGTTTTTTACTTAGCGGGCCTTTTTATTTTTTATGTATGAGAACTGTGACTGCCACAGGTTATTGTGAGTTTTGTCCACTCACGACCTCCCCCGCTTTAGATGGGTAAATCCTCTTGCATTGAGGTGTATCATTGAATTAATTGAAAGACTACCCTGCCCCGAGTTAAGATTAAGAGGTTTTTTTTTATTGCAGAAAGAACACCATCTTCTGGCTCAAAGGGGTTGACTACGGATTATCTCCTTATTTCTCCAGTGTTTGCGGAGGTGAAACAATGCCTTACATCATCAACCAGGTCTTACTAATGAAAGCATATATCAGCAATTTTAGCCATTTAGTTTACATCATTCTCCCCTCAAGTTTGTTAACAAGAAAAGTGAAATAGAAAACATTGCCATTTGTTTGATGGCACAAGAAAAGAGTGAATACAAATAGATGGATTCCAAAAAATGCACGCTTATTATTTGAGAAACATTAATTAAAAGGTACAATTTTAAAAGCAAACAAATGCTTGGCAAGAAAGAAATTACAATTTGAAAATAAAAGGCTTAATGATCCTTTGGATGAGTTTCCTTGTTGAGCCACCGACTTTCATGAGGCGCCTGAGACAGGTGTTTCGGCTTCTGACGAAGAAGGGTGCATGAATCCTGCACTGTGGAAGATCTCATTAATTGTCTTGATAGCTACATTTGGACCAACAACTTTTGCAGATGAAGGGGAGAAGCCCAACCCTTCATGATGATTTTTCTTTGGCAGGGTCACAACCTGTCCCCAACCTGTGGACAACCCACTATGAATGACTTCTTGTGCATCCTTCAAGGAAGAAATAGATGTCCTATTCTCTTTGGCATTCTTATTGCCTAATGAGAGCCTTTAGAATTAGCTAAGCGCCATGTTAACATATGATGTCTCAAGTTGTGGAGCTTGAGGGTTGAGAGAGGAAGGGGTTGGTGGCTGATTCTGCGCAACCACAAACAAAGTTGCTTTGGCCTTCAACTTTTCCAAATCTGATCGAAGTGTTATCACCTCTCCACGGAGTTCAATGATCTTTTGCTCGACTAAGTCCATTCTCCTTTTTCTGTTTGCACAAGTGTTGTAAGTATGAGTAGACTTGTAGTGAATACGTCGGGCCACTTTTCCTTTGACTATGGCAGAGAGAGAGAAAAAGATACGAGACACGATTTTGAGACCTATGAATGCAGTATGATGCATGATATATTATGTAAAAGAGATGTTTTTTTTATATTTTGATTTTCAAAGGACTTTGAGGTGATAAGGCAATTGTGAACATCATGAAGGATAACTTATCAAAATAAGTCTGATAAAATATATGGTGTTTACAATGTCATCCCTCTAAGTCTGTTGAAAATTAATGGAAAAAGGTTTTTCATGGATGCATGATGCATTTTGGGAAAGATGATAGAATAATCTATATAGGAGGGCTCCCTAAAGTAGGGTGGTTCTAAGTGTTTTTACCCAATCCCCTCACATGTAGGTTCTATGATTTTTGTTTGTTTAATGAGAGCAACCAAGGTCATGGACCCACATGAGATTTTTCACCAGATTGGGCTAGCCACCTCGTGGTGAGATTTCGGCAGGGTCTCCCTTACATGGGATTGTTGGCTTCTAAAAGGTCCCTAGAGTCATCGACCACATTCGAAATTCCGGCAGGGGGATGGGCTAGCCAATGCCTGACGAACGTTTCGAATAGATCTACTCTAGGCGGAGTTTTCTCATATCACCCGAAGAGACGAACATCCCGCGGGTCCATACTACACAACTCCTTTCTTAACTTACGTTTTTCTCAAGCCCGGGTATAAGGCTTCACTCAAATAATAACCCATACAATTGAAATATGTGCAAAGAATATAGAAATAAAGCGTAAAAGCAAAAAAAGAAAAAAATAAAATAAAATAAAAGGAAAGCAAGCAAACAATTAAATAAAATTCAAACCTAAAACTAACGAGGATAGGCTTAACTCTCTAAGCGTCCCCAGCAGAGTCGCCAGCGATGGTTGCGAAAAATGCCTGAGCGTAATGAACGCTCGAATGAATACAGAGTCGCCACCGAAGTTTTTTGTTAAAGGGAAACGTCGATAAAACCCTCAAAGGATGGAAAGGAAATGTCTTCGCAACCATTTCCGAGTTCGGGAGTTAGTTATGCAAGGGGAAGGTATTAGCACCCCTCACATCCGTTGTACTCAACGGGAACCTCCTAATTAGTTAAGGGTTTGAAGTTTGAAATTTGTTTTGCTCGCTTTTGTTATTAAAAAAAATGTTTTTATTTACATATTATTATTTTATTAAAGTATTTACAAAAGGGAAAAAGTTAGTTTTTTATTAGTGTGCTTGACGGTTGTTGGATCCCGCTCCTACGTATTCCCGAGTGCAATGGGAAAATCAAAGCTACGTAGTTCTTTGTAAAAAAATATTTGTGTGTTGATTGATTTTATTTATGAAAAATTATTTGCATTTTGAAAGAAAAAAAGTTTGTTTAATTGAAAAGACGGACTCGCACTTGGACGATGGTATCCGCTTGAGAAAAAATAATTAAAGCGTGCATGGACGCGAAAAAAGTAATATTCGATGAGTTGAGATTGATTTTAATTTGTGGAAGGCGAGTAATCGTTAAGAGTAAGCGAAAGCTCAGTCCTCGATCGTTCGAGAGACAGGCGGAAGTACAACCAGCCATCTCATTTTCAATCCGAATTTATTATGAAGAATTTATTTAACTTTAATTAATTTTGTTTAATTTTGAGTTTTTTTGGTATGGAAGAGGAACAATCGTTAAGAGTAAGCGAACACTTAGTCCTTGATCATTCGAGAGACAGGCGGAAGTATATCCGGCCATCTCTTTTTTAATCCGAGTTTTATTTTATTAAAAAAAAGAGTTTTTAGTACATTAAATTAATTACATAAAAAATGCTTATTTTTTGTAATACTTATTTTTGTTTTAATTGTTAAAAACAAATTACAAAAGTATGAATAAATGTATGGGTTTAGAACCCAATAAACAAACAACACAACTAAATAAATAAAGATAATTAAACAAAATGGAAACATAAGGGTGGAAACAAAACACGTGAGCAGGAAGCTTGTTACAAAGCTATATCATAATCTTGTGCACATGATTTTCAAATGAAACACAAGCTACACAGAACAACAGGCGCAGACATGGATTGGCATCATATAAATGAATACATGCATCAACAAACAAAGACAATCACATACCATATAATAGAATGATCCCGCGATTGAGTTATTCCCATGCCAGTTGAGACCAGAGGGAGACAATAGTGATTCCGGTGGTGTAACCGGATTTTCGTCGGATTCGTCGGCGAGATTGACGGCGGGAAACTCTTCCTTCTTCTCTGTTCCGTTCTAGTTTTCTGTTTTTGTTTCTTGTTTTTGGAAGGCTTGATTGTTGGAGGTTGTTGTTGTTAATGTTGTTTGATTTGTGGTGAGGGTGGTGGTTATTATATGGTGGCGATGAATGGTGTTTTGGTGGAGAAGAAGAAAGAGGCGTGAAGCCTTTGTACCTTCTTTTTCTTTTCTTTTCTTTTTTGTATTTTTTTGTTTTTGAGTAGAAATATGGTGTGATTGTGTCTCTGTAATGTGGGTTTAGAATCCTAATTTTTTTTTCTCCTCTTGATCAGTGTAACGCTTAGGCTTAAATAGTACTAGAATTTAGGTTTAACAATCAATGTTTGACCGATTATTTTAGGAATGAAATTGTATGCTTTAATTTGATTTATGAATGGATTAAAAAGCTTCATTTTGGTTTTGATTTGCTCATAATTTCATGATTCTTTCCTTTTTCCTCTATTTGTCTTTTAAAATCAATGAAGATCTTTTTTTTGTTGTTTTTATGATTTTTGGACAAAAGTAAAAATAAAATA
The DNA here is from genome assembly GCA_030408175.1 of Trifolium repens. Lineage (NCBI taxonomy): Eukaryota > Viridiplantae > Streptophyta > Magnoliopsida > Fabales > Fabaceae > Trifolium > Trifolium repens. Next base: position 8,700,579 of record CP125839.1, read on the forward strand.
AAAATAGTAACAATAATAATGATGCAAAATTGGGGAAAACAAATAAAAATGACAAAAGTAAGATTCGAACCTGTGACCTCGCACTTGTAACTCCTTAAACATTTTTTCACTACCAAATGAGCTAATTCACATATTCGAAAGAAAATGCAACCAAAACCAATATGATAATAAAAAGTGGTGGTATAATTGGTCAAAAAATGGGGTATGACAGACGCATAGTCTAACTAAGCTAAAACTCCAACATCTCACTGGGGCCTGGAACAGCCACCGTCGTCACCACGACCTAACCCATCATCTGGGTGGGATGAGCCCGCAAATGAAAGAAAGGGTCACCACAAAATAAAAGTATATATATATATAACCGGTGCGAAAGATTGTACACATAACAATAATTCCACAAAACACAAGAGAAAGCTCTTAACCACCAAAGCAATTCCCACCAACGGGTTCATATAAGCAATGCACACATAGCCTATAATGCAACCTCTACAATGCGTGGTACTAACCCTAGCTACCACGATGCATGAGTTTAATTCCGGAATCGTAGGTCCAACCCACTAAAGCCACGAGGGCAGGTGAAGCCACACAGACGCTATCACCAGGTGAAAATAGCCACACATATGCTACCAGCCACACAGATGCTGTCAGCCACACAGATGCTGTCACCAGGCGAAAATAGCCACACAGATGCTACCAGCCACACAGATGCTGTCGCCCAACCCACTAAAGCCACAAGGGCAGGTGATGCCACACAGATGCTATCACCAGGTGAAAATAGCCACACAGATGCTACCAGCCACACAGATGCTGTCAGCCACACAGATGCTGTCACCAGGCGAAAATAGCCACACAGATGCTACCAGCCACACAGATGCTGTCGCCCAACCCACTAAAGCCACAAGGGCAGGTGATGCCACACAGATGCTATCACCAGGTGAAAATAGCCACACAGATGCTACCAGCCACACAGATGCTGTCAGCCACACAGATGCTGTCACCCCCTCAAAAGTGTAGCCACACAGATGCTAACACCAGGCGAACATAGCCACACAGATGCTATCGCCAACTAAGAAACGCATATACATAGGGCAGTCACACAGACACAGCCCCGACGGAGTCACACAGACACATCCACCCGTGTAGTCCCAACTGACATACACGTTCCATCCATGCTCATGCAACAATTACATATCACACAGATATATGTAAATCAAACACAACGACATACATACATTTCCAACCATATGTATTCCAACAACCTGTTCATACATACATTCTCATAATCATATGTAAACAGCGTAAGTATTTTAAACACGTTCTCATCACGAGAATACATCAACTAGACATGCCAAACACACAGCAAAGCATTACAGCAGAAATCCAAGCATGTCATAACCAGTTGAAAAGACAGAAATAAAGTGATGCCCTTATCTCGGCAAGCTTCCGTTAACCTTTCTCGCGAAATTCTACAATTCACGCTTCCTAAAATATAAGCAGCGTAATATCAATAAAATACTCTCACGGTATTCTATTGAAACGAAACCTATTCCCAAAATTCTAGAGGTGTTTAAGGTACTTTCTAACACTCTCGGATAGTGATTCCCAGTTCTCCCCATAGTGATTAAAAATTCACGAAGTTAAATACACTATTTTTGCTATAAGAAATATAGTTTCGTTTCAAAACAAACTAAGAAACACTTTGATTCCTAACTCCAAGGCAATCAATTTTCACATACTAAAACCGTTTGAAAACAAACCAAAAACTCTTTGAAAATTTTCACAAAAATAAAAGTTTACTTGTGCCGCAAATTACAAGTTTTTCTTCTCAAATAAAATGGCCATAACTCATTCAATTTTTATCCGATCGAGACGAGCCATACGCCAAAATCTTCGTCTTGAAAAGGAGGATTAAATGTTCAAGTTTCTAGGTCACAAAAACAATTTTAGAATGACCTAAATGCCCTTGTAAATTTCGGCCAGAATTGAAATAGTTTCAAAATCATTGTTTTTAAGATCAAACATAGTTTAAAACACTTAAACCATCACTAGTTTTCCTCAAAAGTGATCAAGCTCTTACACCAAAACCATTTCAAATCAAAGCATAACACTTTTCAAAACTTTACCAATTAACTTGTTTACTTAGAACACAAGTTACTAGTTTTCTTTCAAAACAAAACCACATTAATTCTTCATTTTAAAACCATGATCATGCCTTCCCATAGGGCTTAAAAATTTGAAAGCCAAGTGCTCACACACACACATTGTGCCACGGCCAAGAACAACAAAGCATGGCTAGTTCCTAAAATTTTCCATTTCAAAACCATAGCATAAATCATTTAGCTCACAAAATCATTTAATTGAACAATCAAAACATTTCCAAAACACAATCCCAAGTCATAAGAGTTTTCCTAAATTTCTCATGAACACACCAAAAATAATTTTCCTATTTTTCAAAACCAAACCACTTATCACACATCCATTTTACTTAAAAGCTTGTAAACAACATTCATGACATAAATCACTAACTAAAAGTTCATGTTCTTGATCAATACATTTTTTTTCTCAAAACCCTTGCTAAGAAAAATCTCATGAGAATCACATCTAACCATGGTAAGCATCACTACTAAGCCTAAACATGTTAGATAATCACTTATAAACAACTTCTAAGCAATAAGAATCAATCATGAACAATTTCTCACAAATTTCTCTCAAGAACATAAACCAAAAATCTCATGAATCTCTAAGAGTTTGGCAAGCTATGAAGAAGGGAAGAAGTTCTAGTTACCTTAGAAGAAGAATCTCACAACTCCAAGCTTTCCAACAAGCTTATGATCAAGACAAATGGTGAAGGATTGAATTTTGGTGATGAAGGGAAAGAAATATGTGGTTCACGGCCAAGAGAAGGAAAATGAGTGAATGAATTGTGATTTTTCTATGTCTCCTCAAAGACCAAAAGTCTCCTTAAGTCATAAGTCTTGCTTGCTCATGGCCATTAGATCAAATAGTAAAAAGGTTGTAAGACTTAATCCTAGCCATTGGATCAATCCAAGTCTATCCTCACGAGATATTTTCTATGCTTCAAGAAGCCACCTCGCCTCACAGCTCTCGCGCGTCGCGACGAACGTAAAACACAAAAGCAGAAAACCTACGGAAAGAACGTCTATCGTTTTTCCATTCCAAAACTTATCGCCGAATCTTTTTCCGCGACTGTAATTTTCTTCCATACCTTAGAAAATTAATCTCAGGACATATCCTAACTCGCGCAGATATATAAAACTTCCATCCGAAACCTCACTTAAAACAGACGCAGTAAGATTTTCCATCAGCGGGTAAAATCCTACTCGTTTTTCCAAAAACAAGAATAATCCAAATCTCGTTATTCTGAATCCACATCAACCTTCTTATACTCAAAAGAGGATTACAAGACAAAAGTCTGTGCCTTTACAGCGCACGAGCACAAAACAGGCTCAATTTCAGCAAAATTCTCATATATACGACGATACACACAAAACCGTTCTACTAAAAACCCTAAAACTTAGCCGACACTAAAGTTCCTTAGGAAAACTGTACAGTGGAATCTTGGGTCTTACAGAAGTCGAAGTTCGAATTCCAAATTTTCCACTTATAATATGTAAGTCTAGCCACCAAACAACCCAACTAAACAAAATACATATTTAATACTATACTTTATAAATATCTTTAAAATATAACATAATGCACTATTATAATTTCTTTACAAAAGATAATACTACAGTTATACAAAACATATTATTGATTTATTTATGAACTTTTATTTATCACTTATACAAAATTCATAATCTTTACCTTATTTTTTTAAAAAAAAGAATCATTTTTTAATATTAAGAAAACATTATTTCTAAACAAATCATTGAATCTTTTATAAAGATCATTAAAACAAATTAGCCATTTTTTATATAGTTTTTAAATAATTTTTATTCTAAGTTTAAAATATTTATTCCTTAAAAAAAAATTATGACCGAACTTTAAATAAAATAGTTAACAAATATTATTAAAATAAAATCAGCAAACAATTATTTGTTTAAAGATAGCTTTTAAGTCAAAAGATAGTTAAAAATTGTCAAACAACTTTAACTTTATTTTTAATGATCTTATATATTACCTTAATTATAAAGTAGCTTTAGATCCATAAAAAAGTCGGGCCAAACATAACCCGTTTTTAAAGATCTTATATATTGCCTTAATTATAAATGAAAATATTATATTTTAGTCAAATAAAATCTCATTCAACTTACTACAAAAAAAAAATCTCATTCAACTATTGACTAATTTATTATTTTTCTTTGTCAAAAAAAAATTTATTATTTTTCTTTATCAGTTATATTCCATTGTGATTATAAATAGCCTATTGTAAGGTGTTACTTTATCAACCTAAAAAAAAAATGGCAATTCACATCAATCTTCTTGTTTTTACCATTGCAATTATGTGCTTTGCTTCAGTGATGTTTGGTGGTAATAAATTAGTTTCACTAAATTTTGTTTTTTTTTCTTTCCATGAAATGATATGTAATTGTAGAATTTGAGATTGATATTTTAAATGCCTATATATATATATATAATATGAAAATGTATATAATAATTTGAAATGCCAAATATCTTGTATATGAGATTATATTTCTAATGGTGTTTAATTGATTGTAGCCGTAGCTGATGTGAGAGATGTAGGCAATTGCTTCCTTTTCAACACATGTAATGCACCTGGATGCAACTCCTTTTGTAAAACGTCAAGAAAATCTTCTGGTGGATTTTGTCTTTCAGGCACGGCCGTTTGCTGTTGTAATTCATAATTTTTGAAAAAAAATTATATTTGATCATTGTACTATGTGTTTGCGCACATATATCTACAAACACAATCTTTAAAATTTGTATAAAAATAAGTCAAAATATTAATATTGTAATCTCAATCAACAACAATATTATAGCAGTGTTTTTTATTTCAATAAAAAAATTACGAGTACCGACCTTATGCAAGCAATACTCATGACTAGTGTTATAACATTTTGATATGGTTAGCTTTTTATGTTTTTATATTCTTTTGGAGCATTTAATAGACACTTGTATTCTTTATGTACTATTTATTTTTTACTATGCATTTTTTGAAATTTGTATTTTTTTTTGTCAGATAGTTTAGTGGCTTGAAAAATCCACTCATAAAGTAAATAAGTGGAGTATTCAGGGATTGAACTCTGATCTGTATATTGAAATTTGTATTTTTATATGGTCAATTTATAATTAGTTTATCTCTTCATTTTGAATTAAAATTACTACAATTTATTTTCTCACTTTTTATCGGTCAATTCAATTTATCTTATCTATGGATGTGTGTATGTGAAAAGTAGTTATAAATTAGTTATTCAAAATTAAATTTTGTTATTAAAGTAGTTATATAGTTATATATAGTATAAGTAGTTATTTATATAAAGTAGTTATTCAAAATTAAATTTTGTTGACCTAAAAGCAAATACACCATAATATTATAAGTGTAAGGGATAATTTTCACACTAAAATATTACAATGAAATGCAAAATTAACTACTATTACTACCAACAAATTCTAAATTATTTTTCCTTTTTTTATTTATTTAAATAAGTGATTTTCACAAATATTTAGTTTTTCTTTTTTCTGATTTCGGCATCTTAATTAGTGCGATGTTGTGTTGGTCGTCGTCTTGTTGCGGCGTTAGTTTGTTGTCCCTTCTTGGTGCAGTGTTTGTTCGGTTCAAATTGACAAATTAGATTCGACTCAAAGCATATTCAACAATCAATGACTTTAGCATCATCATCAATGTTACAGACTCGGAGACATAGGTATTCCGAGCACTTCAAGTTTGTCATATTCGTAGGCATTTGTGGATGTTGTGAGTTTGTTCGCAGATTCATCCATTTCAGTTTTTAGTAATTTTGAATATATTGTATTATTCGATATATTCTATCAATTTGAATAAAAAAAGGTTTATTCTATGTGCAAATTAGGACGTTACACTATACACTTGTCAAAAGCACTTCTATACAAAATAGAACAAAAAATACAACTATGATCACAAACTAAAGTTATCATAATTTAATGCAGCAGCTAGCAGTCAAATGTCTAATTATATTCAAACGCTGCCAAGGAGATTCAAGAGTTTTTGCTCTGGCGAAAATGTTACTGTTCATTCACCACCTTTCTTCACCATAGGGTTTTCTTTCTCCCCACCACCGCCTAAATTTTCTTTGTTCCGATCATCATGCATGCGTTTAGTATTCCTTGGGGTTGCTTAGATGGTTCCACCGAACAAATTCCTCAGCCACAAAAACAACCGAAAACGAACAAAACTTTTGCTCAAGCTTTATCGAATGTTTGCGATATTCCGACTTCACAACTACCACAACCATGTGTTAAGGGTGATGGCCTTGCTATTGTGATTCCTGAAGATGAATATATGGCTGGCATGGATGCTTGTAAACACAACCTCCATGGTAGGGTTGTTTGGCCAAAGGGTTCGACCCCTTTAACTGTTGCTGCCTTGAAGAATAAGTTATTGCCTCTTTGGAAGGATTTGTCTAGATGGGGAATTACATCCCTTGGTAAGGGATTTTATGAATTTTGCTTTTCTTCTTTGGAGGACGTCAAACGGGTTAGATCGGTGGCTTCTTGGAATTTACAGCCAGGTTTCCTAAAATTGTTTGCTTGGACCTCAGATTTCAACCCCAACCTTCAAAGGAACACTACTGCTCAAGTTTGGGTTAGGTTGTTTGGCTTGGCTCAAGAGTATTGGCGTCCAAAGATCCTCTTTGCTATAGCAAGCAGTGTTGGTACACCTATCTGTACTGATGCCTTAGCGGCTAAGCCAATGTTTGACAGAACATTTGGCCATTTTGCTAGGGTTTTGGTTGATATGGATATTTCACAACCTTTGAGATATAAGGTTTTGGTTGAAAGAGTGGGATATGCATTTTATGTGGATTTGGAATATGAAAATCTTCCACCTTTTTGTAGTCATTGCAAGATGGTGGGTCATTATTTGGAAAACTGCAAATGGATTCAAAACTTTGATGATGGAAACAAGGAAAAAAACAGTGTGAAGAGCAAAAATGAAGCTACTGTTAGGTATGTGCAAAAGAAAGATGGTAGATCAGAGAAGAACAAGGATAAAGAAGTGATTAATGTTGAGGATTCTGTTGATAAAAATGCTCAAATGTTGTCTGATCCTAAGGTTTCTTTGATGCCTGAGGCTGTTGTTGCTCCTGTGCAAGGGCCTGCAGGCAATACTGATGTTGATTTAGTGGAAAATTTAGCCAATAACAGATTTTCTGCATTGGTAGATAATGTTGTTGATGACAATGTGGTTGATTCCATTGAGGCTGTTCAAGTTGTAAATGAGGCTCAGGTTGATGAATTTGCTGGTAATGAGATTGAGAATCCTGTAGCTGTGGAGGTTAATGACTCTAGCTCTGAGGATTCAGAGTTTGTTGATGCTACTCAAGCTGTTCATGGTGAGGTTCTTGGTTCTGATCATGATGTGGATAAGACTCAACAAGATATGCAATTCTTAAAAGAGTCATGGGCAAACATTGCTGAGCAAGAGGATGATGATTTGAGGTTGCTTGCTGAGTTAGAGCAGGATCCTGCTTCTTCTGGGTTTAAGGTGGTTGCTTCAAAGTCAAGTAAGAAAGAGAAGGCTAGATTAAATAGGAATTTGAAGCCTTCTAGCAGCTATGGAACCAGGTCAAAGGTTAGTGTTACTAAGCCTTTTAAATGAAGTGCCTCTTCTGGAACTTAAGAGGGATTGCCAACACCTCTTCAAAATTGGCTCTTAGAAGGTTTTTGAATTCTGAACAACCTGATTTTGTTTTGATAGCAGAACCTTGGGTAGTTTTTAGTAATTTATTTAATAGATGGTTACTTAGATTAGGGTACAAGTTGTTTGCTCTTAATGACAGGGATAACTTGATTCCTAATCTCTGGTGTATTTGTAAAGTTAATCTAGATCCTTTGGTCATTACTGTAACTGACCAATTTGTTGCTTTCACCTGTTCTGATGTTGACAAGATTTTTGGTATTGTTGCTATTTATGCTTCCACTTGTTATATTAAGAGGAGACAGCTGTGGAGTGATCTGTCTGTTTTGAGTAATAATCATAATATTAGTTGGTGTTTTATGGGTGACTTTAATGTCATTCTTGGGCTCCATGAGTATAGGGGTAGTAGCTTGCTGCTAGTCTTCCTATGTCTGAATTTCAAGACTGGTCAAATGCTAATGATCTTCTTCATCTCCCTACTAGAGGTGCTTGGTTTACTTGGTCTAATGGTAGACGTGGGAGAGCTTTTTCTGAGAAGAGATTGGATAGGGCAATTTGTAATCAAGCTTGGCTCAATTCTTGCTCCATGGTCAATTGTTCCACTCTTGTTAGGAACAAGTCAGATCATTTTCCCATTTTGTTGAATTTCCATTTTAACACCACTTCTTTTGCTTCTCAATTCAAATTTATGAAGATGTGGACGTTGCATGACTCTTGTAAGGATTTAATTGCTAATTGTTGGAGGACTAATATTGTAGGCAGTCCTATGTTTATCCTGACTAGAAAGTTAAAAATTCTTAAGGAGCAATTGAAGTGCTAGAACAAGGATGTATTTGGTAATGTGCATGCTTATGTTAAGGAGGCAGAAGATGATTTAGAAGGAATTCAGAATCAAATTCAACTGTCTGGTTATAATAGTAGTCTCAGGGATAATGAAAAGAGAGCTCAGTCTAAACTGGATGATGCTTTAAAGAGGCAAGAGTGGTTCTGGCATGAAAAGTCAAAAGTGAACTGGCATGTGGATGGTGATAGAAACACTAGTTACTTTCATAGAATTGCCAAGATTAAAAACACTACTAAAGTTATTTCTTCCATCAGAGTGGAGGACTCTTTAATCACTGATCCTCAACAGATTGCAGACCATGTGGTGGATTACTATCAAAATTTATTTTGTACTAACTTTGATCTTTTGCAGGATGAGGCTCTTATTGATGATGTCATTCCTTCAGTCATTAATGATAGTATCAATGCTATGTTGACTATGAATCCTTCTCCTTCTGAAATAAAAAATGCTGTGTTTGAGCTTAACAAGGAGAGTGCCCCAGGTCCTGATGGTTTTGGAGCTTTTTTCTTTCACACTTATTGGGATATAATTCATCAAGATGTGGTCAATGCTGTCTCGGAGTTTTTCTCAACAGGTTTCTTGATGCCTAATTTTAATGCCAACACTCTTATCCTGATTCCTAAAATTTCCAAAGCTGATAAAATTGAGCATTATAGGCCCATTGCTTTGGCTAACTTTAAATTCAAGATAATTTCTAAAGTCTTAGCTGATAGGCTAGCTCAAGTGATGCCCTCCATTATCTCCAAAGAGCAAAGAGGTTTTATTCATGGTAGGAATATTAAAGACTGTCTGTGCCTTGCTTCTGAAGCAACTAACCTTCTTCACTCAAAAGTGTTTGGTGGTAACCTGGCCCTAAAAATTGATGTGACCAAAGCCTTTGATACCTTGGAATGGTCTTTCCTAATTAAAGTGCTAAGATCTTTTGGCTTTTCTGATACTTTTTGTAGATGGATTGACATGATTCTCAAATCCGCTACTCTTTCTATCTCTATTAATGGTAAATTACATGGTTATTTCTCTTGTAAGAGGGGTGTTAGACAAGGTGACCCTCTCTCACCTTTGCTTTTTTGCATTGTTGAGGATGTTCTGAGTAGGAATATTTCTAAACTTGTGGCTGATGGCAAGTTACTTCTCAGCAAAGGCTCTAGGAATGTGCACATACCTTCTCATTGCTTGTATGCTGATGACATAATGGTGTATTGTACTGGTAGGCACTCAAACTTGATAGTGCTTAAGGAGTTATTTACTAGATATGCCTTTGCTTCTGGTCAAGTGGTTAGCCCTAGTAAGTCTACTATTTATTCTGGTGGTATATCCCATTCTAGACTTACTCAGATTTCGGAGTTTATTGGTTTCAAAATTGGTTCTTGGCCCTTCATCTACATGGGTGTGCCTATTTTCAAGGGTAGACCTAAAGTAGCTCATTTGCAGCCTGTTGCAGACAAAATTAAAGCCAAATTATCAGCTTGGAAAGCCTCTCTTTTATCTATTGCTGGTAGAATTCAATTGGTGAAGTCAGTTGTTCAGAGCATGTTGGTTTATTCTATTTCTATTTATTCGTGGCCCGTGTCTTTGCTTAGAAGTCTGGAGAAGTGGATTAAGAATTTCATTTGGTCATGTGACATTAATCAAAGGAAGCTTGTCACTGTTGCTTGGAAGAAAGTTTGTAAACCTTATTCCCAAGGTGGGCTAGGCCTTAGATCTTTGTTAACTCTTAATGAAGCTTGTAATCTGAAGCTATGTTGGGATCTGTTTAACTCTACAGAAGATTGGGCTGTGATTTTGAGAAGTAGAGCCTTCAGATCCAGATCTTGCATTACTCATCATATTCATTCTTCTTTATGGAGTTCTGTGAAGCAAGAATATATGGTTATTCTTGACAATACTCATTTTATTATTGGAGATGGTTCTAAAGTTAGCTTTCGGAATGATATTTGGTGTGGAGATCAACCTTTAGCTTTGTCTTTAAATGCTCCTGAAATGAATGCCTCCTCCTTAAAAGTCAGTGATGTTATTCATAATCATCATTGGCATTTAACTCCGGAGCTTGAAGATAATTTTCCTACTCTGAAAAATTCTCTAGAGCAGATTATTATTCCCTTGGAGAGCAGAGAAGATTTTTTAGCTTGGAATGACTCTGATTCTGGTACCTTGTCGCTCAAGCAAGCTTATTTGTTCAAAGATCATCCCTTACCTCAGTTGCATTGGGCAAAGTCATTATGGTGTAAGGATATCCCTCCATCAAAGTCCTTAGTTGCTTGGAGATTGATGCATAACAAGCTGCCTACTGATGAGAATTTGTGTTTGAGAGGATGTAATTTACCTTCAATTTGTAATCTTTGCTGCAAAGAAGGTGAATCTTCTTTCCATTTGTTTTTTCAGTGCCCTTATGCTATTCGTATTTGGAACTGGTTTGCGGGAATTATCAACCTCAATTTGCATTTCAATTCTGTGGAGGAGATTTGGACTTTATGTGACAGGAGCTGGCAGCCTCAATGTAAAGTTGTTATTCTTGCCTCTCTAGTCAATATAATCAGCACCATTTGGTATGTTAGGAACCAAATTAGATTTCAGAACAAGATTATTCCTTGGGAAAATGCTATTGCCATGATTAGTGCAAATGTGTTTTTGTCCGGAAATCTCACTTGTCATACTTACCATTCTTCTATGAGAGATTTTAGCATCTTAAAAAAATTTAACATCACATTACATCCTCCCAAGGCTCCATCTATTAAAGAAGTGATATGGGCTCCTCCTCCTTTTGGGTGGTTGAAGTGTAATACGGATGGTGCTCTTAATGCCACTGCAGCCTCTTGTGGGGGGGTGTTTAGAAACCATCAATCTCTTTTTGTTGCTGCTTTTGCTGAAAAACTGTCCTATTCTTCATCTTTCATCGCTGAGTTATGTGGTGTGATGAGAGCTATTGAGTTTGCTTGTGAGCATGATTGGTTAAATCTTTGGATTGAGACGGATTCTAGGCTGGCTGTGTTGGCTTTCTCCTCCTTGGCTCTGGTCCCTTGGCCTGTTAGAAACCGTTGGCTTAATTGCAAGTTACTAACTAGGAGAATGAACTTCATAATCACTCATATATATAGGGAAGGGAATGACATTGCTGACTCTCTTGCTAATCTTGGTACCAACATTGATAATATTTCTTACTTTTGGGTTCCTCCTCCTTGTATTATAAATAGTTTGTATAGGAACAGGCTTGGGTTACCAAGTTTTAGATTCATTACTTTTTGAGAGGGTTTGGTTTGGTCCCCCCTCTTGGTCTTTTTGTATCATGCTATTTCTTGGTTATAAAGGTTTTGTGATGATAGCAGTTTAGCTACATCACTTTTTTTTTTTTAAAAAAAAAATGTCTAATTATAAACCCATATTTTTTTTATACATATGAATAAAGTTGTCAGAATCAAGTTTTTACTTAACTTGTTTTGTATAGATAAATTCAACACGTAAATTCGAGTCATAAACTCGTGCGAGTTTACCTAAAATTAAAATAATAAAAAAACAATTATGTATATGACATATCTAATAATATAATACTATAAAAATATAAATATTTCAAAAAAATTAACTTAATCATAAAGCCAAAATAGACTAAATCTCCATATAAATAGCATCATGTCCATAAACTTGCATCAAAACACAATAATTATCCCAACAAAATCATATAAACATCCAAATAACAATAAAAAATGAAAAGATTCATAGGTTTCTAACTTAATTATATTCTCCTACAAGGCTACAACATCAAAAGGTTTGAAAAGGTGTGGCGCTGCTCCTCTGTCTCACGCTAGTGAACTGTAGAAGACAATGAACTGAAGAAGATGAATAGTAAAGTGAATTTTTTTTTCCTTTTCAAAACGTGTAGGGAAAGTTGTTTAATGGGTCAAAAAATTGAAATTGGGCCAGAAAAATTTGAAAAGGTAAACTCGGGAAAATAAGTAAATTCGTCCGAGTTCATCCAATTTTAGCCGAATTAACTCGGTTAAGCTTGTTTTTTTTTCACGATTTTATAAAAAATCGAGTTTACATACGAGTTAATTAGTTTTTCACACCTAAAAACGTAAACTCGTCCGAGTTTACATATTAAAAAGCGATTTTAATAACAATGCATATGAGGGCTAAAGTTCAATTCTAAATCCATTATTAATACTTATATGATTATTCCTACAATTATATGCATTTACATGTTGTGCTTCAAATCTCATAATTTTCTTAGGAAAAAATGACTCAGCTGAAAAATATAACGATGCTTTTTTAGTTGCTATTGTATTAGTTGTTCTTTTGTAAGAACTAAACCACTTTGTTTGCATATATAAATCAATTTAGGTGCAGACAAAGCAACTATTTTCAAACGTTGAAATGAACTACATTGAAATGCAGATATATCAGGGTACCGTTTGCCCCAACTTTTTTATGACTTATTTATAGTTTTAAGAAATTCGGCTAAACATTACTTCTAAAAATAAGAATTATTTTTTTTAGTGAAGAAAACAGTGGACAAAGGAGCGAAACAAAAAGTTATAAATATCAACTTAATTTGTGACTTCACCTCCTTTTTTTATTGGTTTCTCCTTCGAAACCCAGTTGCAAGCATTCATTTTTAATTTTTATTTTAATATTGTGCATGTTGGAATTTTGGAAACGCCACATCCATTAGCTAAGTTAATGACAGGTTACTTTTTTATTACAATTTTTTTTTACTGAAATTGATTTATCTAATGTTTTTTTATCTATTGTAATGTTATAGTAATGATTAAATATAACACAAAAAAAAGTTTAAATGTTACAAAATAATTATTTAATAATAATAGTCTCGTAAGTTTAATTGGTAGCACTTGAGATATTATTAGAGAAGTCGAAGTTCGAATTCCAAATTTTCCACTTATAATATGTAAGTCTAGCCACCAAACAACCCAACTAAACAAAATACATATTTAATACTATACTTTATAAATATCTTTAAAATATAACATAATGCACTATTATAATTTCTTTACAAAAGATAATACTACAGTTATACAAAACATATTATTGATTTATTTATGAACTTTTATTTATCACTTATACAAAATTCATAATCTTTACCTTATTTTTTTTAAAAAAAAGAATCATTTTTTAATATTAAGAAAACATTATTTCTAAACAAATCATTGAATCTTTTATAAAGATCATTAAAACAAATTAGCCATTTTTTATATAGTTTTTAAATAATTTTTATTCTAAGTTTAAAATATTTATTCCTTAAAAAAAATTATGACCGAACTTTAAATAAAATAGTTAACAAATATTATTAAAATAAAATCAGAAAACAATTATTTGTTTAAAGATAGCTTTTAAGTCAAAAGATAGTTAAAAATTGGCAAACAACTTTAACTTTATTTTTAATGATCTTATATATTACCTTAATTATAAAGTAGCTTTAGATCCATAAAAAAGTCGGGCCAAACATAACCCGTTTTTAAAGATCTTATATATTGCCTTAATTATAAATGAAAATATTATATTTTAGTCAAATAAAATCTCATTCAACTTACTACAAAAAAAAAATCTCATTCAACTATTGACTAATTTATTATTTTTCTTTGTCAAAAAAAAATTTATTATTTTTCTTTATCAGTTATATTCCATTGTGATTATAAATAGCCTATTGTAAGGTGTTACTTTATCAACCTAAAAAAAAAATGGCAATTCGCATCAATCTTCTTGTTTTTACCATTGCAATTATGTGCTTTGCTTCAGTGATGTTTGGTGGTAATAAATTAGTTTCACTAAATTTTGTTTTTTTTTCTTTCCATGAAATGATATGTAATTGTAGAATTTGAGATTGATATTTTAAATGCCTATATATATATATAATATGAAAATGTATATAATAATTTGAAATGCCAAATATCTTGTATATGAGATTATATTTCTAATGGTGTTTAATTGATTGTAGCCGTAGCTGATGTGAGAGATGTAGGTAATTGCTTCCTTTTCAACACATGTAATGCACCTGGATGCAACTCCTTTTGTAAAACGTCAAGAAAATCTTCTGGTGGATTTTGTCTTTCAGGCACGGCCGTTTGCTGTTGTAATTCATAATTTTTGAAAAAAAATTATATTCGATCATTGTACTATGTGTTTGCGCACATATATCTACAAACACAATCTTTAAAATTTGTATAAAAATAAGTCAAAATATTAATATTGTAATCTCAATCAACAACAATACTATAGCAGTGTTTTTTATTTTAATAAAAAAATTACGAGTACCGACCTTATGCAAGCAATACTCATGACTAGTGTTATAACATTTTGATATGGTTAGCTTTTTATGTTTTTATATTCTTTTGGAGCATTTAATAGACACTTGTATTCTTTATGTACTATTTATTTTTTACTATGCATTTTTTGAAATTTGTATTTTTTTTTGTCAAATAGTTTAGTGGCTTGAAAAATCTACTCATAAAGTAAATAAGTGGAGTATTCAGGGATTGAACTCTGATCTGTATATTGAAATTTGCATTTTTATATGGTCAATTTATAATTAGTTTATCTCTTCATTTTGAATTAAAATTACTACAATTTATTTTCTCACTTTTTATCGGTCAATTCAATTTATCTTATCTATGGATGTGTGTATGTGAAAAGTAGTTATAAATTAGTTATTCAAAATTAAATTTTGTTATTAAAGTAGTTATATATAGTTATATATAGTATAAGTAGTTATTTATATAAAGTAGTTATTCAAAATTAAATTTTGTTGACCTAAAACCAAATACACCATAATATTATAAGTGTAGGGGATAATTTTCACACTAAAATATTACAATGAAATGCAAAATTAACTACTATTACTAACAACAAATTCTAAATTATTTTTCCTTTTTTTATTTATTTAAATAAGTGATTTTCACAAATATTTAGTTTTTCTTTTTTCTGATTTCGGCGTCTTAATTAGTGCGATGTTGTGTTGGTCGTCGTCTTGTTGCGGCGTTAGTTTGTTGTCCCTTCTTGGTGCAGTGTTTGTTCGGTTCAAATTGACAAATTAGATTCGACTCAATGCATATTCAACAATCAATGACTTTATCATCATCATCAACGTTACAGACTCGGAGACATAGGTATTCCGAGCACTTCAAGTTTGTCATATTCGTAGGCATTTGTGGATGTTGTGAGTTTGTTCGCAGATTCATCCATTTCAGTTTTTAGTAATTTTGAATATATTGTATTATTCGATATATTCTATCAATTTGAATAAATGAATGTCGTTTTTAGTAAAAAAAAATCTACTATTACTAACAAATTATAATAAGTAATAATTAATACTATAATAGCATGTAATTGGTACTCACTGGCATCAAAGCCTTTTTTCCTTAACCGAGACATTAACATGCGTTTGAATCCATCAACAATTGAATCACTTCCAACAAGTTCTCCGTTTTCTTTCCTAATAATTTCTTTGGCATCCCTTTCATTCTCATCAACATTTTCATTCCCACCAAACAACTTCTTCAACATTTCACTCTTCTCATTATCACACCATTTCACCAATTTTTTCAACCTCTTCTCCACCACTCTTTCTATTGCGATCTCCATGACGAACAACACCTTCTTTTTCCCTTGATCTCTCGTAATCTTCCATAAAAGACAACATAAGATCAGACAAATCGGTTGAACTCTCAGGTGGGTGCTCGCTTCCGCTGCTCTCATTGTGGTACTTCACATGTGCTAGTGCCACACCAACATCAAATGCCTCCATCACTCTGTTAAATCTCATTGGAAGATTTTCCGTATCTCAAATAGCACACTACTAAGAATATGCAAACAAATGTTCTATAGATGAATATATATAGAAGTATATTTACACTATGTAATTAATAATTGGTTAGGATGTGCAGTATCTAGTTTGAATTTAATTTTTTACAAAAGCAAAATTAATTTATTTCATGGTTTAATTGCTTATTTGGTCACTTACGTTTATTTTAGATTTAAATATGGTTTTTTGTGTTTAAAAAATTTCATGTTAGTCATTTTAGTCAAATTTCTGTTTAAATTGTGCACGTGACTAACAAATTTGCATACGCGGACAACTTATGTTGACATCAATAATGTAAGCGACCAAATTAAAATCTAAAATAAACATAAGAGACTAAACATGCAATTAAGCCTTCATTTTATTAATCAAATAGTTATTATTGTTGGGGATAAACGAAGCAAAGAGTACTAACAAAGAACAAAAATAGAAGAGAGAATTCTGAAAGGAAAAGGAATTAGAAAAATGAAAAGATTATTATCTATTGTTATTCATCCACTAGGGGCAAAAACTACTTATATACAAGTGGGGTTGCTTTCAATGTAAGCAACAACATTTAACAAACTTATCTTCTAAGTAACTACCTTAGCTACCTAGTACAAACAAAACTAACTAACTATCTATTAACTACTTAAAGCTAATAACAGAAAATAGCAACTGCATAACTGTCACAAACAGCTCATCACTAACAGTCAATACTGACAGAACATGAGACTGTTCTGAGAACGTTATGAGAACGTGCTTCTGCCAACATCAGAGTTTGAATTAAAACCAATACTCCCTCTTAATTCAAACTCTCAAAGCACACAATCCCTATCTTTCTTCTGAGCTTAAGAAAGTGTTCTCTCTTGACAGCTTTGGTGAAGATATCAGCCTGTTGATCTTCACTTGAACAAAACTCCAATTTCAATTTTCCTTTACTGACTTGGTCTCTAAGGAAATGAAATCTGGTTTCAATATGTTTGCTTTTGCCATGGCTAATTGGGTTATTAGCTAGGTTGATTGCTGACTTATTGTCAAGTCTTGGTACAACTGTGATGTCTTCTACAATGCCCATTTCACTAAGTAGTGACTGTAACCAATTTGCTTGACAATAAGCTAGAGAACCTGCCACATACTCTGCTTCACAGCTTGAGAGAGCTATTACTGACTGTTTCTTGGAACACCATGAAACTGGAGCTCCTTGAAATTTGAATAGGTAACCACTGGTGCTCTTTCTCTCAATTTTATCCCCACACCAATCTGCATCAGAGAAACCAACCAACTCCAATTTCTCACTTTCATTTGAGTATGGAAATATAACACCATAATGCACTGTGCCATTGATGTATCTCAAAATTCTTTTAGCAGCTAAGAAATGAGATTTCAGTGGCTTGCTCATAAATCTGCTGATATAGCCTACAACATAGCTTATATCAGGCCTGCTTTGACATAAGTATCTTAGTGATCCCACTAATTGTCTGAACATAGTTGAATCCACTGCTTCACTTGTGTCATCATCTTCAATCTTTACCTTTGTATCTGCTGGTGTGACTGATGAATTACAGTCAACCATTTCAAATCTTCTTAGGATCTCATTGGCATACTTTGCCTGGTGTAGTACTATCCATCCTGAAGTCTCCAATAGTTCCATTCCTAAGAAATAGCTAAGCTTGCCCAGATCAGTCATTTCAAACTCACTTTGCATCTGTGATTTGAAATTCTTAATTTCTACAAGTGAGCTACCAGTCACCAGTAGATCATCCACATATAAACATATGATTAACATATGCTTGTCATCACTTCTCTTCACATATACTCCATATTCAACACTTCATTTTCTGAAACCTTGCATAACAAGAAAACTATCAATTCTCTTGTTCCATGCTCTAGGGGCCTGCTTTAAGCCATACAATGCTTTGTGCAGTTTCAACACCTTGTCATCCTTACCCTTCAGCTCAAAACCTGGAGGTTGCTTAACATAAACATCTTCCTCTAAGGGTCCATTTAAGAATGCTGACTTTACATCTAGATGAAATAAGAGTCATCTTCTACTACAAGCTAATGCAATCACTAGCCTAATAGTTTCATGCCTTGCCACTGGTGAGAACACTTCATCATAGTCTAACCCCTGTCTCAGCAGAAAACCTTTGGCTACAAGTCTTGCTTTATACTTGATTATCTTGCCTTCAGGGTTTTGTTTAGCCTTATACACCCACTTCAGATCAATTGCTTTCTTGTCTAATGGTAGATCACACAAATCCCAGGTCTTGTTCTTCTCAATTGACCTTAACTCTTCATTCATTGCTTCCTTCCAGACCTTACTCTTCAATGCAGCTTTCACATCTATAGGCTCAGTGTCAGCTAGCATAGCATAGTGTACAATTTCCCCTTCATTATCTACTTCACTGTCTGGAATTACTTCACAATCAGCAAGTCTTCTAGGAATTTGAATGTTTCTCTGAGGTCTTGGTATCTGAGAATGTTCTGAGAACGTACTTCTACCCACATCAGAATTTCTCTGAGGTCTTGTAGGTGTAGTTCTGTCATCATCATCACTTGAGGTGTGCATATCTTCATCAAGGCATGTACCATGATTCTGATTCACAAATGTAGTTGGTTCATTGTTTTGAGTTGAATCATCATCTAAGTCCACTTCACAAGCTTTCTTAGATGTTGATTTTTGTTTCCAATCCCAGTTATCATTCTCAATAACCTTCACATCTCTACTGATTTCAATCTTGTCAGTGATGGGATTGTATAGCCTATAAGCACCTGTTCTGTGATACCCTACCAATATCATAGCTTCACTCTTGTCATCTAGTTTCTTTCTCTTGACATCAGGGATATGCTTATAGCATAGGGAACCAAACACCTTCAAGTGTGACACACTTGGCTTAACTTTTGACCAAACCTCTTCTGGAACTTTATCTACCAATCTCTTTGTAGGTGATCTATTGAGAATATACACTGCAGTAGATACTGCTTCTCCCCAGAATCTCTTTGGCAACTGCTTCTGCTTAACCATGCTTCTAGCCATGTGAAGTATGCTTCTATTTCTCCTCTCAGCAAGACCATTATGTTGAGGAGTGTATGGTGCTGTAACTTCATGAATTATGCCTTGTTCCTTGCAATAATTCTCAAACTCAGTTGATGTATACTCACCTCCACCATTAGTTCTCAACACTTTGATTGGCTTTCCACTTTGCTTCTCAACTAGTGCTTTGAATCTCTTGAACACATCAAAGGCTTCACTCTTGACCTTTATGTGATACAACCATGTCATTCTAGAGAACTCATCCATAAATGTCATGAAATATTTGTTTCCACCAGTAGATAACACATCTATAGGTCCACAAATATCTGAATGTATAACATTCAACACCTCACTTGACCTCATTGGTAGATGATTTTTGAATGAATCCCTTGGTTGTTTTCCTAACAGGCAGGTAGTACAAGTTTCTACAGGAGCTATAACACTAGGCAGACCTAACACCATATTCTTTGAATTCAATAGTGACAAGCTTTTGAAATTCAAGTGTCCATACCTTTTGTGCCATAATTCACTGTCTTTATTCTGAGAATGTTCTCCTGTTGATGCAGCTAGGCATTCATGTTCAGCAGCTTTCAATTGTGTCTTGAAGGTCCTGTTCTTGCTTTGGATTGACTTAAGGATCAAATTCTGCTTTGAATCAAACAACTTCATTGTTCCATCTTCCAAAACCACCTTGAATCCTTTGTCAAGTAACTGACCTACACTCATCAAGTTACACTGCATACCAGGCACATACAAGACTTTCTCAATCACTGATTTCCTTCCATTCTTTCTCTGAATGACTACATTCCCCATTCCTTTAGCATCAATGGATTTACTATTAGCAAGCTTGATCTTTGTGTTGAGGCAATTATCAAAATCAGTCAAAATGTTTCTGTTTCCAGTCATATGGTTTGAACAACCTGTATCAAAATACCATTCCATAGATTCTGCAGTTTCATCAGTGAGAGTCACCATGAAATTCACATCATCATCTGAATCTTTGTTCTCTGCCAATTTTGCTTCTTCACCATTTTTCTGATTTTTGTTCTTCTTTTCACTACCACATTCACTTGCATAATGTCCAAATTTTGAACATTTGAAGCATTGAATGCGAGATTTATCTTTCTTCTTTGAATTGCTCTTCTGTTTCCCTCCTCCTCCACTTGAGGATTCAGGTTTATCTTCAACACAATCCTTGCCAATCTTGTTCTTTTGCCAATTTTTCTTGAGGTTCTGAAACTTCTTGAACTTTGCATACAAAGCTTGATCATCTTCTTTGCCTTGGTCTTTCTCACCATGCTTCATCTCATGAGCCTCTAATGTACTCTGCAAATCTTCAAGCTTCACCTCACTTAGGTCTTTAGTCTCTTCAATTGTCACAACAATGTGATCAAATCTTGAAGTTAAGGTCCTAAGCACCTTTTCCACAGTTTCTTGTTCTTCAAGATTACTACCACAGTTCTTCATTTGATTAGTGAGTGTCACTAACCTTGTGAAGTAATCTGAAATCTTTTCATCATCTTTCATCTGCATCAGTTCATATTGCCTCTTTAATGCTTGTAATTTTACCTTCTTTACTTTAGCATCACCACCATAGCTCTTCTGCAATATATCCCAAGCAGCTTTTGAAGTTTCTGCATCAGCAATCTTCTCAAACACTTTTGAATCTACACACTGATGAATCAGAAACAATCCTTTGTTATCTTTCTTCTTGGCCTCTCTGAACGTTGTTCTTTGATCTTCATTTGCATTGGCTGGGAGTGTAGCAACACCTTCATTCACTTGTTCATACACTTCTTGAAAAGTGAATATCACCTTCATCTGCTTTACCCATGTATCCCAATTCTTTCCATCAAATACTGGGAGATTGGCATGAAAATTATTGTTTCCGGCCATGGTTGATTACAGTGAACAACCAACAAGTCCTGCTATACCAGAAAGACTTGGAAAAGATCAAGTCTTGATCACTTTCTTGATCAAGGTCCCTTGGAACGAACAATGCTCTAGATACCACTTTGTTGGGGATAAACCAAGCAAAGAGTACTAACAAAGAACAAAAATAGAAGAGAGAATTCTGAAAGGAAAAGGAATTAGAAAAATGAAAAGATTATTATCTATTGTTATTCATCCACTAGGGGCAAAAACTACTTATATACAAGTGGGGTTGCTTTCAATGTAAGCAACAACATTTAACAAACTTATCTTCTAAGTAACTACCTTAGCTACCTAGTACAAACAAAACTAACTAACTATCTATTAACTACTAAAAGCTAATAACAGAAAATAGCAACTGCATAACTGTCACAAACAGCTCATCACTAACAGTCAATACGGACAGAACATGAGACTGTTCTGAGAACGTTCTGAGAACGTGCTTCTGCCAACATCAGAGTTTGAATTAAAATCAATAATTAATACAATGAGGAGTTGACTCGAAAATACGGCGACTAATCATGGAATAGGCCGCTCGTGCCAGAGAATGAACAACCATATTCATTAATTTGCCGCTTTACAAACTTTACTTCAAAGTTGGGATTCGACAATAATAACGATTTAATGTGATAAATCAACATACAAAATTAAGATATTCCTACTTCTCTTCCTCCCTCCTTCTCTTTTTGTCCAACCGTATTTCAATAGCTTCAGTGGTGTTTCAGTTTATGCTTGGTTCTGGTTCAATGGGTTAGTTCATGGGTTCAATTCGATTTAGATTGAGTGAGAGCCTATTCAGTTTTGTTTACTATATTTTTAACAAGGATTTGGGAGAACTATTCTGAACTGAACTAAAGCTCACAATACATAAAGGTTCAATATATCTCATGGTTCAATACAACACAACCATACTCAACTAGGAGACACATCATTCCTTATTTCGCACTACCTTTAGTAAGTTAATGACCCATGCATTAGAAGTACTATTCTCAATTGCACTTAGTTAATGAGACCTACAAGGTTGTTGTGCATATCCTCGTGCACAACCATACCTACATATACATCTATCATCTATAAACTACCATTGGAGTGCTAATATTTTTGTAAATACCATTTCTCAACCATACAAGAGCTCATAATCACCATCAAGATACACATATCTCACTGAAGTAACCATCAGTTCTGATACCTTCAGATCACATACTACCATGAAAAACATTTCTATCAAGTTTGGGACAACTTAATTAAACCATCAAGCTCATGAATAATTGTTCTATTGCTAAGAAACAAAAACAAAAGACAAACAAACATAAGCGGAGCCAGAACTTTAAGAGAGCCTGGGCACAATTTTAATCGGAAACGATAAATTTACATGTGACATAATATATTAATAGCTCAAATTAGACTTAATAATATTCATTGGTTAAACCAACTCAAGATCAAAAAAGAAAAAAAAAATTTCATTATTAAATCTAGATACTTCATTAGTACTATTTATATTTTTTGTGAAATATTTTATTTCTATTATAAATAATTAAATTATTTTTTTAAAAAAAGAGTTAAATTTCAAATGATAGTTTGGTATCCAAAAAAATGCTTTTTTATGGAAGAAAACATGTGGGTCTTGTTATTTTTATTATAAAAAAAAAACTTTGAATGTAACATAAACTATTGGGCCCGGGTTGGCTTTTTAAGGCCCAAATCCCTTCTTCATCCCTACCCTAACCTAGAGACGGTCCCTATAGCATGAATAGTGTCATACCCTAATTTTGCCCAACTTTATTTTCACATTTTTTTACCCTTTTGCCCTTATTTTTTTAATTATTTACCTTTTTTCAATTATTTTAATTTTGTTACTTGTAATCCAAGAAACCTCATTTCATCATCAATTTTAAGTCATTTCTCAATTCAAATCCAATTTTATTTCATTCTCATTTCATTTCCAAATTATTGCATTATTTCAAATTCAAAATTGTATTGTTGCATCATGGTTAATTATTTATTTTTTTTTGGTCCAAACACACTTTTTTGTTAACCTAAATCCAAACAACAAAAATCATCCAAAAATGACACCACATCACCACCTCACTAGAAGCTTCTATTCTCCTCCACCTCACCACAAAAAAATGCTAACCAAAGCACATAAAAAAAAAACTCATCAAAATATCTTCAAACCAATTTCACCAAATTGCCCTTTCTTCCTTCTCAATCCAACAACCAACTAACCCTAAATCTATCATATAAAAACCAATTTTCGCAGCAGCTGCAGGGGGAAAAAATCAGAATCAGAAATTCATCTCAAAATAAAACCCATTTTCTCTCATTTTCTCATTTTTCATCAAAAATCAAAACTCATAAAAACTCATCCAAACTTCAATCAAATCGTTCAAACACCTTCAATCAACTTCCAGAAACACAAATCCAACACAAAAAATCATAAAAACCACGATCTATAGCTCAGAATCAACTCAACCAAGGCTAGGAAGAAGATCACCTCATCTAGACCAATTTAAAGCCTGAAGAATGTAAATAACCTCGAATTCTTGCTTTTGTACATGATGTAGTGCTTTTTAGCAACTTAGTTTGTTTAATTTCGCTCTATTTTGCATTTTCATATTTTTGAGTTCATTGTTGTTGTTATCGTTTTTCACGATCTAAACTTTGTTAGCCAAAACTAAGGTCGTATTCATGATCTACGCGAAAAATCGTGCAACGTAGTATATTTGAACGTTAATTTTGAGGTCCGATCGTGTTTTTGGGTGTGAAACCCGTGGAGCTTGAAGCTCCATCCATGGCTTCCACGGATCTTTGTTGATGAAGGTGGTGAGGTTGAAGACAATGACGTGTCAGCACGTCATTGGCTCCCTCCGGTTTAAATCACGTACGTTGGATTGATCGCGCAATCTGGAAGTTTAAGTGATTATCGTGCACCCTCTTTCGTAACCACACAGGATGTTTTTTGGTTTGACTCCGTTTTTGGTTGACTCTGGGACGTGGACTGGGCTTTCCAGCCCAGATCTGCTATTCCCACCCCCTTTATGTTCTGCACCCCCTCTGCTTAAATTAATTTTAATTGATTCTTAGCTTATTTCCAAAAGCACTTAAGTGGTTAATATCTTATTTAAGCTATTTTAATCACTTTGTTATGCTTAAATTTAGTCTTTCATTATTTTAGCATTATATTAGCTTTTTAGCTTATTTTCTAGCTTTTTAGCTTAGTTAATCACTTTTTAGCTTATTTTCATAAGCACTTATTTGGTGCTTAAGCTTTTTAGCTTACTGGACCATTTTTTTTTATGCTTAGATCATGTTTGATCTCTGATTGTCTCATTTGAGCTTTTATTTTTGCTTTTTAGCTTATTTTTTTAGCTTTTTAGCTTAATTAATCACTTTTTAGCTTATTTTCATAAGCACTTATTTGGAGCTTGAGCTTTTTAGCTTACTGAACCATTTTGCTTTGCTTACATCTTAGTAATTTCCAGATTTGAGTATTCATTCTTTTAGCTTATTCATTTAATCACTTCTAGCTTGTTAGCTTATTTGTTTAATTACTTAATTGAGATTAACTTGCTTCTTTAAGTTTCTTTAATCATTTTGCTTATGCTAATAGCTCATGAACAGTACCTCTAATATATCTAACTCCTTTTATCTTGCATTGATTTAACTTAGCATGCTTGTGTTATTTAATTCATTGTACGCTACTTTAGCTTATGCATTTTTACTTAATTATGCATCATATCTATTCATGCTTGTTGCATCCATGCATTATTTAATTATGTCATATTTAATTCATGCATATTTATTTAATTACCCGCACTCATGCATACTTATTTAATTGCCATCTTATTATTTCAATTATTATTGTTGTAATGTTGCGCACCCTTTATTTCTCGCATTCTTCCTTTTGGACCTTTTTCTTAATCAAACTTAATTAACTTTTTGCAATAAATAAAGATTGAAAAAGGGGGAATCTGTCATTTGATTCTTTCCCCCCGGGTTAGCTTGGTCGCTAGACATTTGACTAGTGCTCGTGAGCTGCTCTCAATCTAAACAAACGTTAAAATTAACCAACACTCGTCTTTTCCTTTTGTACTTTATTTTCTTTAATCAAATTAATAAAGACTTTCATAAATAAAGATTGAAAAAGGGGGAATCTGTCATTTGATTCTTTCCCCCCGGGTTAGCTTGGTCGCTAGACATTTGACTAGTGCTCGTGATCTGCTCTCAATCCAATTAAGCGCTAAAAATAAACCCAACACACTTAAACCTTTTTTCAGAAAACATGGATATACGCTTTATCCATTCCTCTGACACATACGAGCTTAAGCCTCTCTTAAGAGCATACAAGCACTGTTGTGTCAGCGGAATGCGAAATAAGCAACATCCTTTATTCAACTTCTTTTCACAATGGATACACGTTTTATCTACTCCCCTGACACATACACAAGCTTAAGCTTCTTTTTAGAACATACAAGCGTCGTTGTGTCAGCGGAATACGAAATAAACGTTACCCGTTAAAACCAACCAACCACACAAACTTTTTTATCAGAACTACGTGAGTTTTGAATTTCCCATTAAAAATACTTAGGAGCGGGCTCCTACAACCGTCAAACTCAAACAATAAAAAACTTTTTTTTGTTTTAATTGGAAACGAAGTAGAAACTAGCCAGCGATAGAGCAATTTAATCCGAACCTGCGCAGACAACCTTAAACCACCTAAATGGTTCCCATCGAGTACGATGGATGCGAGGGGTGCTAATACCTTCCCCTCGTGTAACCAACTCCCGAACCCGCCATGGTTCTTCAATCATGTAAATAAAGGTTTTCGTGATATTTCCCTTTCCCCTTCCGGGATAAATAAACGTCAATGGCGACTTCATTGTATGAAAATTTTCCAGCCCGCTACAAATAGTAGACGGCGGTAAAAAACAAAAAACCAGAACTTGCAAATGGTTATGGTGTTTGTTGTAATATAACTCTCATCCGAAAAACCATAACTTGCATCCGGAAAAACCAGAACTTGCAAGTGGTAACAGCCGAAACATTTGAAATTTAAAATCAGAACTCGCATCCGAAAAAATCAGAACAAAAAAACAACAGCGGAGCCCGGGCACGTGCCCAGGCATGCCGGGCGGTGGCTCCGCCACTGCAAACAGACATCATTGTAACCAGTGCCGTTCCTGACATTTTATGGGAATTAGGAACAAAGACAAGTGATACCGTCTTTTTGTTGTTCTTCAAGGTTCTATTTTAATCCTACCATTATGTCTAATTATTTACTAGATATAAAAAATAAATTGGACCTCAATCACATTTTAAATAACACATATTTCTAGGCTTAATCATAATTTCTTTCTTTAAATATATAATTGATTTTTTATTTTTTTGTAAAACTATGTTTTCTTTCTTTAAATATAATTTTTTTTTTCAATAATAGTAGATAGGTATAACAAAATATTTTGGGCCCCTAAAAATAATGGGCCCTAGGCCATGGCACCCATTGCCGAAGTTTGCTATTTAGGCCCCCTAGTATTACTCGCAGGCCCCCCGTCGTGACAAAAATGCCCTTATAAGCATTCGTATCCTAGGAAACGAAGGCAACAAATTTCGTCACCTAGAAGACGAAATTATGTTAAAACATAGTAGGCTTGCATTGTCGCGCACATCTGGACACAAAACACGCAATTTCGTCTCGTAGTTATCGAAACGCCAATTTTTTGAAATTTTGTCACCTAGAAGACGAAATTGTGTGTTTTGTCACCTAGAAGACGAAATTTTGGTTAAACGTAGTAGGTCTGCCTTGTCGTGCACATCTGGGCACAAAACACACAATTTCGTCACCTAGAAGACGAAATTGTGTGTTTTGTCACCTAGAAGACGAAATTGTGTGTTTTGTCACCTAGAAGACGAAATTTTGGTTTTTTGCAATTTCGTTTCCTAGAAACCAAAGTATCCTGGATGCAAAAGTGGGGGTATTTTGGGATTTTTGGGGGGCCTGAGATCAACATGGGGGGCCTAAATAGCAATTTTCCCCATTGCCTACCCTCAGAGCCGAGCCTGATTGTAACATATAGACGGAAGTGTAGTTACAATAAACTTGTGAGAAAAAAAGTTAAAATATATTCACAAGTCCTTTAAATTTTATGTTCGTAATAATTAAGTTTTTTAAGTTATATTTACAAAAAAAAATGTTTTTTAAGTTATAAATAGATTTTAAAAGTTTTACGTTTGTAACATGTCCTTTAAATTTTTTAAGTAACAAATAAGTCCCTCAAATTTTATATTTGTTACAAATAACTCCTTTAAGTTTTACATTTGTAACATATAAATCCTTAAAAAATAGAAGATAGATGTTACAAATTACAAATTTAAATGATCTATTTACAAGTTACAAACATAAAGAACTTATTTACTTATTTGTTAACTTTATGTTTTATTTCTATTTTTGATATATTTAATAAGTGCACTGGATGCATTGTTTAACATGATCCAATAAATAAATATTAATGAATAAATTCAATTTTTCAATATTTACACACTAATTTGCGTCAAAAGATATTTACACACTAATTCAGCATAAAAAAATTCACAATAATACAAGAGCAATTAATGCATACAACCCATAAAATGCAGAGAGTCCATCATGCTCTAACATTTCCCCTCCTTCTCCATCGGCCTCCCCAAATCTTTGATTCTTTAATTTTGATATCAAAATATAAATGGAAACATTATATTTTAGTCAAATAAAATTTCATTCAATTATGATTAATTTGTAATTTAATCTGTTGTATTTGTATTCCATAGTGATTATAAATAGCCTATTGTAGGTGTTACTTTGTCAACCAATAAAAAATGGCAACTCGCACCAATCTTCTCATTTTCACTATTGCAATTATATGCCTTGCTTCACTGATCTTTGGTGGTAATAAACATTTCTTAACTAAGTTTTGTTATTTTTTTTCCATGAAATGACATGTAATTGTAGAATTTGAGATTAATATTTTAAATGCCTATATTTTTTTTATTGTGTTTTAGAAACTAATTTATATTATGAAAATGTATATAATAATTTGAAAAATAATTATCTTATATATAAGATGACATTTCTAATGGTATTTTATTGATTGCGGGCGTAGCTGATGTAAGAGATTTAGGAAATTGCTTTCTTTTGAAGGAATGTAATCCATCTCTATGCAACCAATTTTGTTCGTCAAGACACTCTAAAGGTGGCGGTTGTCTTCAAGGCTCTACCGTTTGTTGTTGTAACCTATAAGTCTTGAAAGATTGATATTTAATAATTGTACTCATTCAAATGTATTTGTACACATATATCCACAAACACGGTCTTTAAAATTTTCATCAAAATAAGTTGAAATATCAATATTGTAATCGCGATCAACAACAATACTAGTAGGGTTTTTAATTTTAATGAAAAATTACGAGTACCAACACGACATGACTAGTATTATAACATTTCTTTTTATGTTCTTTTGGCGCATTTAATAGAAACTTAATATTCTTTACGTTTTTATTTATGCATTTTTTGAAATATATCTTTGTGTACAAATTGATTTATAATTAGGTTATCTCTTTATTTTGAATTAAAATTACTATATGAATTAAAGTTACGACAATTTGTTTTCTCATTTTTTATTGGTCAATTCAATTTGTCTTCCCTATTGATACGTGTATCTGAAAAGTATTTATAGTATACTTGTCGACAAATTTATATTTAGAATAGTGCTATAGCTAGGAACATCATAAAACAACACCTCAACTAGGACACCGTATTAATTGGTAGGCAGCATCATCTCTCCTAAGCTTTGGGCCGAGATGATTTAAAAAAATAGTGTGATTGTTTGATTGTGTGTTCTCCTAGCATTATTCTTATATTTATAGTGCTATTAGCCAGGATTCTTTTTGTTAAGCTATTTGTAGTAAGGATTTTATTAATTAATTTTTTTGAAACGGCGATTTTATTAATTAATAATGTGATATTATTGATAAATTTTATTTTCATTTTCCAACTATGCATTTTCTAAAGAATTTAATTTATGTACACGGTCGGTGTAAAATTAGTTTACACATGCGCCTAATAATATATTGACACATCATGTATTGTGTTTAGAAATATTTGACGTGTCACATTCATTATTGGATGTATGTGTAAAATAACTTTACACCGACAGTGCATAGAAATTAAACTCTTTTCTAAAATGTATATTTTTGTCTATAGTGATTTATACTTATTTTATATGTTATATTTTGTGTGACAATTTTATTTTTGGTTCAAGGAGGAAAAAGAAAAAAAAAAAAACAACAAAAAAATATCTTAAAAATAATGTCTTACTAGTATAAGTGAAGAGACTCATTCCATTAGATGGAATAATTGTGTGACGATTAATACACTAAAGCAAAATTATACAAAAACTATACTAAGAAACATACCATACCAAAAAGAAAACCAAATCTCTAATAATAATGATAATAATAATCACAAAAAAGATTGTGATATGATTAACTTTTATTTTGTGATTCCATAAAAAATAAAATTGTGATACTATTAACTGACACCAAGCTATCAAACTATCGAATTTTATCTTATCCCTCTATTTCAATTATTATATGTACCGGATAAAATAATTTAGGCCCAATTGACAAGAGGCCCAGTTTACCACAATCCGATCCGCCTACATCAGGCCCATATCGCCACCAGCACGTGCCCCCCACGTGGACCACGATCTCCCCCTAGAACTGTATACCACGCATGAAAAACATGGACAAATGGCGGTTATAGGAAGTGGCGCCAAACATACCCCCACGAGGGATCATGGAGCCAGAAGATAATCGTCACACACCCCACTACCTGAGGAGAGATCATGGGATCATGGGCCCTAGAGCAACTGCTTCCCTAGCTCTATAAATACAACCCCCAATGCAATTAAAAACTTAAGCAATATCACAACTACACACCATTGCATAATAAAAGCACTTAGCAAATATACACCCCCTAGTGTTCTATCAGGAACATTTGGCGCCCACCGTGGGGCCCTGGTAAAACATTTCCCAGGCCTCAAATCACAACCAAGAAGATATAGCAGCTATGGCCGGAAGCACTCCTAACAACGACGGCCAACAACAAGCTAACTTGCAAGCAGCAATCAGCGAAATACGTCGCCTCCAAGCGGAGGTCGCCGAGATTCAGAAGGAAAAAGCTGAGGAAATAGCCAAAACAGCGGAGGAGGAAAACATTGAAGTTTCCCAACCCCTTGCTCAACAGTTGTGGGACGCTCAGGTTCCTCCAAACTTCAAAATTCCTCAACTTCCAAGCTTCGATGGAAAAAGCGATCCGCTAGAACACCTTATGGCAGTTGGCACTCAAACTGCCATTCTGGGAGCAGAGGAGCATTTGAAGTGCAAACTACTCTCAAGCACCTTCAAAGATGCGGCCCTGCGCTGGTACATGAACCTCCCTAAGAATTCAATAACAGGATACCAGGACTTCCATCGAAAACTCATCCACCAGTTTTCAGGAAGCAAACACATACAGGTCACGGCCACGAATATGTTCAGCCCGAGGCAAAAAAGTTCAGAATCCCTCAGGGAATATCTGGCGAGATTCAGCGAAGCTACCATCAAGGTTTCAAATCCAAACCAAGAAATGTTCGTAGCCGCTTTTCACAATGGACTGCGCGCAGGACATTTCAACGAGTCACTGGCCCATAAACCCGCCGAAACCATGCAGGAAGTCATGAAACGTGCCGAATGTTACATCAAGGGCGAGGAGAGCAACGCAGAAAAGCGGACAAGGGATTATAAGGAAAGAGCCCCGGAGTCAGGAGGCAACAGATACCCAGAGTACCAAAGGCGACGCTGGCCAAGCAAAGACCACAGAACCCCGCGAAACAGCAGAAGCTCATATTACCCACCAAGAAGGGCGAACAAACCCTTCGAAGAATACGCACCACTCAACAGAGCCAAGGTCCATATCCTCTAAGAAATCCTGCAGGCGGGATTAGCAAAACGCCCTCCTCCCCCAGATCGCCAGTACACCATGGGGCGAAACGAGAACGAATGGTGTCACTATCACCGTTGCAAGGGCCACGATACGGAAAAATGTTTCCGACTCAAAGATTTGATAGAAGAATTGATAAGGAGTGGACACCTTAAAAAGTTTATAGAAAGAGCAGCACAAGAAAACAAAGCAAGACAGAGGTCCCCACGATCGCCAAGATCACCACGCAACCCACCCACAGAAGACGCAAGAGAAAAGGACCAGCCCAGAATCGCAGTAAACACTATAGCAGGGGGGTTCGCCGGCGGAGGCAACTCCAATAACGCCAGAAAGCGTTACGTAAGAAAATCTGAGAGAGAATCAGGCGTGGTGGGACACATGTCTTTTCCCCCATCACCAGACTTGTCCTTTTCGCCCAAGGACGCCACAGACATTGTTCCCCACGACGATGACCCGCTGGTTATCCAAGTTCAAATACTAAATTGTGACGTCAAGCGAGTACTGATTGACTCAGGAAGTTCAGCAGATATAATGTATTGGAACGCCTTTAAGGCGATGCAATTGGCTGGCGAACAGCTCCAACCCTACCACGGTACCCTAGTAGGATTCACTGGCGATCAAGCGGAAGTAATGGGATACATCACGCTACTAACGACTTTTGGTGTGAGAGAAAGCGCAAAGATGATCAAGGTAAGGTACCTGGTGGTAAGGACCCCTTACGCATCCTACAACATAATTATCGGGAGACCAGCGTTCAACGCGCTTGGTGCGGCAATGTCTACTTTATACCTCGCCATAAAATACCCTTTGGACAACGGCGGAGTAGGAACGATTAGAGGCGACCAGATCTTGGCACGTCAATGCTACGAATCGAGCCTCAAGATAAAAAAGAAAGAGATAAGCAGACTTAGCGTAAACAACACCAACACGCATGAAGCAGCAGAACTGGACCCAAGAGAGGACTTCCAAGAGAGAAGAGTCAGTCCCATCGAAGAATTGGAGGAAATCCAAATAGGCAAAGAGCAACACCAAACAACTAGTATTGGTACCGCCATGGGCGAAGAGGAAAGAAATGATGTCCTCGCCATCCTTAAAGAAAACGTAGACCTTTTCGCTTGGAAACCGGAGGACATGCCAGGGATTGACGAAACCGTAATCACTCACAAGCTAGCTATTGCGAGCAACGCCAAACCGGTGGTGCAAAGGAAAAGGAAGCAGGGAGAGGAAAGAAGAGCAGCAGTAGATGAGGAAGTGGCGAAGCTGATGAAGGCCCAGTTCATCGAGGAAATCAAATATCCGGAATGGCTCGCTAATGTAGTCATGGTAAAGAAGAACAACGGGAAATGGAGGATGTGTGTAGACTTCACCGATCTCAATAAGGCATGCCCCAAAGATCCCTACCCTCTACCCAGCATCGACAGACTCATAGACGGCGCCTCAGGTTACAAAACCCTTAGCTTTATGGACGCATATTCTGGGTACAACCAGATCAAGATGAATGCAGCAGACGCACCAAATACCGCCTTCATGACAAACACCTGCAACTACTTCTACAGAGTCATGCCTGTTGGTCTTAAAAATGCAGGCGCCACCTACCAGCGTCTAATGGACAGGGTATTTGCACAGCAAATCGGGAGGAACTTGGAAGTATACATCGACGACATGGTAGTCAAGACCCCTGAAGAGGGAAATCACAGCAAAGACCTAGCTGAAATTTTGTCTTCAGTCAGAAAGTATAACATGAGGCTTAATCCAGCGAAATGCTCTTTTGGCGTTCAAGCGGGGAAGTTCTTGGGATTCATGCTAACAAGGCGCGGGATAGAGGCGAACCCAGAAAAATGTCAAGCAATAATAAACATGCGAAGCCCGACATCAGTTAGGGAGGTACAATAATTAACGGGGCGAATAGCTGCACTATCCAGGTTCCTATCCTGCGCCGGAGAAAGATCCTGTCACTTTTTTGCAGCACTAAAGAAAGGAGAAAGATTCACGTGGACAGAACAATGCGAAGAGGCGTTCGGCAAGTTAAAGGAGTTCTTAGCATCACCACCCGTTTTAGCACGCCCCCAGCAAGGCGTACCCCTATTACTATACCTCGCGGTATCAGATAACGCGTTGAGCTCCGCCTTGGTACAAGAAATAGAAGGCGAGGAGAGACCCGTCTATTTTGTTAGTAGGACACTCAGAGGGGCGGAGCTAAGATATCAGAAGCTTGAGAAACTATCGTTAGCTGTAGTGGTAACCGCAAGGAGACTTCGCCAGTACTTTCAGAGCCACAAGGTAATAGTTAAGACAGATTACCCCATCAAACAGGTACTCAAAAAGCCAGATTTAGCAGGGCGAATGGTGGCATGGTCGATCGAGTTATCGGAGTTTGACGTAACTTTCTCGCCGAGGGGGAGCATCAAATCACAGGTACTAGCAGACTTCGTCCTTGAAATGACCTCCCCCCCAGAAGAGGAAGACAATTCACCTTGGACTCTCTCCGTAGATGGGGCCTCAAACATAAGAGGAAGCGGAGCGGGTGTAGTCCTAGAAGGACCTGACGGAGTACTCATAGAGCAGTCACTACGCTTCGCCTTCAAGGCAAGCAACAACCAAGCAGAATACGAGGCTCTTATAGCTGGAATGAAGCTAGCAAGGGAGATGGAAGTTACAGATCTACGGGCAAAGAGCGA
Source organism: Trifolium repens (assembly GCA_030408175.1). Classification (NCBI taxonomy): domain Eukaryota; kingdom Viridiplantae; phylum Streptophyta; class Magnoliopsida; order Fabales; family Fabaceae; genus Trifolium; species Trifolium repens. The sequence continues at coordinate 8,734,690 of CP125839.1, forward strand.
CTCACAACTAGTTACCAACCAGGTATCTGGAGAATATCAAACAAAGGACCCGCAATTGGTCAAATACTTAGAGAAAGTACAGAATTTAGCTTCACAGTTCAAACGTTTTGAACTCATCTATGTGCCAAGAGAGCAGAACGCCAAGGCAGACCTCCTATCCAAACTAGCCAGCACCAAAAAACCAGGAAACAACAGAACCGTCATACAGGAGACAATAGCTAGACCAAGTGCGGAGACCGCCGAAATACTTATGGTGGTAGAAGGCAGCGATTGGCAGTACCCCTTAATCAGGTACCTACAAGACGAAACCTTACCAGAAGAGAAGGAAGAAGCAGCCAGACTAAAAAGGACCGCGTTACACTACGCCATGTTGGGCGACAAGCTATACAAAAGAGGGTTTTCAACCCCGTTGCTGCTATGTGTAGGCGAGCTAGAATACCAGAGAATCATGAAAGAAATACACGAAGGATCTTGCGGAAACCACATTGGAGGAAGGTCGCTAGCAGGGAAGGTCATAAAAGCGGGATTCTTTTGGCCAACACTCCTCTCAGATGCAAGGAGCTATGTGCGAGCGTGTGACAAATGTCAAAGGTACGCCGAATTGCATCATTCCCCCGGCGAACCATTGAAAACAGTGATGTCCCCTTGGCCATTCTATATGTGGGGAGTAGACATTTTGGGGCCTTTTCCCGCGTCACAAGGCCAAGTCAAATTCTTGCTAGTCGTAGTAGACTACTTCACCAAATGGATCGAAGCAGAGCCGATCGCCACCATATCAGCAGAGCAGGTAATACGTTTTTATTGGAAGAAAATTATTTGCAGGTTTGGACTCCCCAAGTTCATCGTTTCAGACAATGGCACTCAGTTCACTAGTGAGAAGGTGGTCCAATTCTGCGAAAGATATAGCATCTGAAACACTTTCATCTCAGTGGAGCATCCTCAAGCAAACAGACAAGCAGAATCAGCAAACAAGGTGATCCTTAAGGCCCTAAAAAGGAAGCTGGAAAGAAAAGACAAAAACTGGGCAGAACCACTAGCCGCAATCATCTGGTCCTACCATACAACAATCCAATCATCCACGGGCGAGACCCCGTTCAAAATGGTCTATGGGACAGATGCGATGATCCCGATAGAAATAGACCCACCCAGTTGGAGGCGGGAAACAATAACAATAGCTGAAAACAATAACATGGCGCTCGAAGAGAACCTGGACTTGTTAGAAGAAGTAAGGGAAGCTGCGCATTTCAGAGAATTCGCAATGAAACAAAGAGTTTCGCGAAAATACAACACAAGGGTGATGCCTAGAGACTTCAAGGAAGGCGACCTGGTACTCAAGCGCCCAATGGGGAAGGACAAGGGGGGCAAGCTCGCCCCCAACTGGGAAGGACCTTTCAGGATACGCGAGGTCTTCGGAGGAGGAGCATACAAGCTAGAGACACTGAAGGGCGAAGCAATGCCCAGATCATGGAACGTATCAAACCTCAGGTTCTACTATAGTTGAACCAAAACTCAGCAGTAGAAGTAGTCTAGCTAGATTTCCTTTGCATTTGTGCATTTTATCATTTTTATGTACTTGCTTTTATTTTTAATCAATGAAAGAAGGCGATAGGATACTCTTTTCTCCTGCAAGGGCAGGAGTTTTTATCGAGGCCTGTCGTCTATTATCAATAATGGCAGAAACAAAAGAACACGACCACATGATAAAAATATATGGTGCCAAACGAAAGAAAGCAGTTAAAACATCGCAAAGGCCATCATGTAAGACTAAGGCATTGATGTGCAAAATTATCTAAAGCCGCCATATAAGACTAAGGCTTTGGCGAAGTAAAATTATAAGGCCATCATGTAAGATTAAGGCATTGATGTGCAAAATTATCTAAAGCCGCCATATAAGACTAAGGCTTTGGCGAAGTAAAATTATAAGGCCATCATATAAGATTAAGGCATTGATGTGCAAAATTATCTAAAGCCGCCATATAAGACTAAGGCTTTGGCGAAGTAAAATTATAAGGCCATCATGTAAGACTAAGGCATTGATGTGCAAAATTATCTAAAGCCGCCATATAAGACTAAGGCTTTGGCGAAGTAAAATTATAAGGCCATCATATAAGATTAAGGCATTGATGTGCAAAATTATCTAAAGCCGCCATATAAGACTACGGCTTTGGCGAGCAAAATTATCTAAAGCCGCCATACAAGACTACGGTTTTGGCGAGCAAAATTATCTAAAGTCGCCACATAAGACTACGGCTTTGGAAATTATAAAACCGTCGTAAAAGCTAAGACATCGACATGTAACAGATGATTAAAACGTCAAACAACAACGTCGTCAAAAGAACAAGAAGAACAATAAATTACGAATGAAATACATGTGACAAAACGCCAAAGCAGAAGTAAAACTTTATTAAAAAGCCATGATAGGCAAAGTACATCACGCCCGCCAAAGTCAAAGGCTTACATCAAAAAAGATGAAAACAGAAAGAAACTACTAAACCCTAAAGCTAAAAGGGTTACATCACTTGGAAGGTTCTACCCCCAAGGGTTTCATGTCCTTCCCTTCAGTTTCCACAGTAAACTGCGACCCACCATCTTCTTCAGAAGTGTAGCCACTGGGATAAAACTCTTGGGGGTTATAAGTCTTCAAGAACACAGCATAATCTTCATCAATATCGTCAGAACTGGAGGTATCCTGCGGAAGCGGGGGATTCTTCAACTTAACCTTCTTGGGGCCATTTACATGCTTGGATTTTGACGTGGAACCCTCCGCTTTCTTCTTACCCCTCTGAGTCTTCAACTCCGCAACAGTACCCCTCTTCAAGTTTTTTCTAGCCATTATAGAGCTATGAGTGAGTATCTGCAAAAATAAGAAAAGAAAGATCGTACATCTGCAAAAATAAGAAGGGAAAGACCGTATTTATAGATCAAAACCCAGAAACCTAAAGTAGGTAACTGAACCTCCGCAATAAATGAAAAACAGTTACAACCACATATTTATGGGGCGTTCGCTTCGAGGAAAGAAGAAACGGTCATTAGGGTTTACCCCTTCAACATATCAGTTTTTGAAATACGCGCTCTCGCCTACTCAACAAACTACGGGCGGTGTCCGATAGCAATAGAATACATACTTTCTCCTACTCAACAACATTGGGATAAGACAACAAGTCAACAAAAACAAGTTCTTAATACTTCAAAAAGGAGTCATATTACAAAGCCATCAAAGGGCGATACCAAAAGGCAAAATACAAATAGGATTACAAAGTCTCTAAAATCAAACAAGCAACCACGAACAACGGAAAATCCTACGCAGGGAGGTAAGGCACCAATTTCCCATCTTCAACCTTTTTGAGGAAGTCCGCCTGCGCAAGGACATCGCCATCAATATCGGGAAAGAGTGCCCTAACCTGCTCTATAGCAGCTCGAAAGCCAGCTACATATTTACCAGCCATGTCCTCCTTCAGTTCGTCATTCTCCTCCTCCAATTCCTTCAAGTCGCTGTCCAGCCTATCCGTCGCCGCCTGCAGTTTTGACATGTCGTCATCTCGCCGGCCAGCATCTTTCCAAATCTTCACCAAAGCCACAATCATGGCATTTCGGGCCGTCTTCAAGTTCCTTTTGTCTTTCCTCAAGACCGAAACTTTCTTCTTCTCTTTCGCCAGACTCTTGTTAAAGCTGGCTTGACTTTTTGCCAACTGATCAGCGAGGTCCTTCTCTAGCTCCTCTTTGGCAACACCAACCTCCTTCTCCAACTTCTCGGAGACCTCCTTCTCTTGGCGGGAAAACATCATCTGATTCAGGGCTAAACATTTTAAACCAGTCCCAACCGCTAACTTCCGCAACTCCTCCAAGCTCATCGCGTTTAGGCGAGACGAATAACCCTTCAAGTTATCAGCCACAAAGGCGATATGGTCAAAATCTTCATTCCAAGTAGGAAGAGCCTCCTGCTTCGAGCTCTCCCCCTCTCCCACGACGGAGTTAATGGCCTCGACTGGAGGATCGATAGGCTTAGCGGATGCCGAAGCACGGCTGCGAGTCGTCCGTCCACCCTTCACCAAAGGAGGAAGTATCAAATTTTGGATCCCACCATCCTCGCCTTCAGTCACATCCTCCCCCAGCTTAGCAGCTTTGTTCGAGGTTGGCACCGCCTCCGCTCTTCTTCCCCTCTTCGTACCTTTTCCTCCCGCATCGCCCGCCACGATGACTTGCGACGCCGGATCCGCTATAGCATCCGGTGTGTCCAGTTTTTGCTTCGCCCTAAGCAAGTAGGAAGCAAACTCGGCATCAGAAATCGTCTTCATTCTCCCTATAAAAACAAAAAAACAAGTATATAGTTAGCAAAGAAATCCAAACATTGGTGGAACAAACAAGTTAAAACAAAAGGAGAGTACTTACTCAAATATTCAACAACCCCGATGGGGCTAGTCTCAAGCCTTACAAGCTCTTTGGTACTGAGGATTCCAAAGGAGTTAAGAAAGGCGACAGTCTCCATCTCAAAAGGAGACAGAAGGGCGGTATCAAGACCCTTGACCAGCCTAGGGTTTGAGGACCAATAAAAGGGAAAAAGAGGAGTCCCATCACTATTATACATCACGTCTTGACAGTTAGGACCCCCACGTATCCTATAAAAGGAATCCTGGTAATTTTTGAAATTGTTGGCATACAAGGCGAAGAGAGACCTATTAGGCAACGCACACAGCGAAACCAGGCGATTAACATTAAAACTCTTGACATGATAAAAAGAAAAGAAAACACCTAGGCTAGGCATTAAGCCCAAGGCCAAACAGATGATCTCGTAGGCTTTAGCAAAACCCCAACTGTTGGGATGAAGCTGAATGGGGGCGATGTTCAAAGTGTGAAGCAAGGAAACCTCAAAAGAAGTAAAAGGAAACCAAAGGTTGAAGGTTTGTACGACAACCCCGTACATCAGAAAATAATGAGGAGGGGCAGGGTTAACTATAGTTACGCGATCGCCAGCATCTACAGGCTCTACAATGACGTCACACTCCTTCCCGGAATCGGAGAACTTGATGGCCCCCCTAAGGGTTTGAACACTATCTGGAGAATGAAACTTGGACTCGGTGAACATCGCAGCAGTAGAAGGGTCAAAAGACACCAATTCCTTCCCTGTGAAAGACGAACGCGGGATTATTACACAATCGCTATCACTACTACTACTACTCGAGGAATCGCTATCGCTCTCGATAACTGGGAGATTAAGCATCTCCGTGAGATACTTATCTTCGTCAAATGACCCATCTCACCTAATACTATGAAAATATATTTGGCACTCGGTGGCGGATCCCAAAGGAGGAATGGGAGTAAAACCCCCGTCCTCGTTTAGATCACGGATGATAACCATAGCGAATAGAAGGAAAAATAAAAGAAAAAGGTATAGGAAAGAAGGAACTTATACCTCAGAAATACGAATAAGCACTTGAGTGAAGGGCGATCAGCAAGAAAGAGTTTACTCGGAAGAAGAAGACAATGATGCAATTGAGGGAATGAAGTGAAAGAATGCGAAGTATAGCGTATATAAAGGCATGAAAAACCGTTCGTTTACCCAAAAAACAAAAGGAACTGAACCGTTCTAATACCCATTGGGTAATGGCATGAAGTCAGACACGCTATTGACACGTGTTGCAGAACAAGGTAAAAAGGAAAATATAGGGAACGAGCTCACAAATCAACTTTTATTCATCACCAAACATCATTTATTATTACAAACATTCAGACATACATGAAAAAGAATGAAAAAGCCCTAGGCAACGAAATTAAGCAGCACACAGAAAAGAAAAGTATGTAGGCTAAGCTTGATTAGCAGCCTCTCTAGCGCTGTCCCAAAGTTCCTCAATCTTCCTGCGACATTCTCGGGCAACCTCCAAATCGCCATGAACATTAGAGGCGTCAACGGCATGAGTTCGCTGGCGGTCTTGAAGCTCCAATAATGTGCGACGTTTCGCCAGCAACTTGGCGATATCGTCCCTGATATCCTCCTCCAGCTTATGTTTCTTTCCCTCCAGTTGCTCGATCTCCATTTGCATCTTGGCGAGCTGATGCTTAATAGAATCTTCCTCATCAAAGGAAGCCGCTAAGGTACCCTCGTACATGCACATTCCTTCCTTCTCCAGCCACATTTCATCGAAGATCGCCGCGTTCGTCCTCTGACCATGACACCGCGCTTCCTCGACCGCAGAAATGAAGGGAAAATCTTTGATCATCCGGTCTCGCAACGACAGCAAGCAATCAAGGAACTCGTGCTGAGGCGGAGTAAGCCGCCAGGAGTAATCGCGAAGGTTCGTCACCATGGAGGCAAAGTCTTCATAATCATCCATTAAATCTTCTGGATCCTGCAAAAGCAAAGATCTTAACGCATTAATTAGTGAAGCTACGGCAGGAGCCAAGAGTAAGGAATGAGAATGAAAAATGAAGTTACGATCACCTGCCTTTATAAAGGGTAGGAACGGCAACGCCTAGCTCTACGAGGAAGGAGATAATATCGAATGGATAAGTCTCAAGTTCGTTGCGCCATCCCCAAAAGTTACGCGCAAACGTGCCTGAAAAATAGAATTAGCTCAACAAATACAAGCTTATCAGCACTACGCCTCCTTAGAGCCTTGTGCTTGGGGGGCTGTGTACCAGATAAAATAATTTAGGCCCAATTGACAAGAGGCCCAGTTTACCACAATCCGATCCGCCTACATCAGGCCCATATCGCCACCAGCACGTGCCCCCCACGTGGACCACGATCTCCCCCTAGAACTGTATACCACGCATGAAAAACGAGGGATCATGGAGCCAGAAGGTAACCGTCACACACCCCACTACCTGAGGAGAGATCATGGGATCATGGGCCCTAGAGCAACTGCTTCCCTAGCGCTATAAATACAACCCCCAATGCAATTAAAAACTTAAGCAATATCACAACTACACACCATTGCATAATAAAAGCACTTAGCAAATATACATCCCCTAGTGTTCTATCAGGAACATTATCAAAGGCAGAAATTGATAATTTTTTTAAATGCTCACATAATTTCCTTCTCACACAATTTCCTTTTGATGATTTTTGCTAACATGAGAGACTAAACTAAACCTTAGCCCAAAAAATAACCAATAGAAATAAAAGGAAAACAAAATAACACAAATTCCATAAATAACCATCCCGGAGGAAAGGAGGCAACAAATCCCCCAATTAAGACCAGACATGAATGTGTTCAAACAAAATTATTGGCTTCAGAATGAAACATAATTTAAAAATGATTTTCTTACAAATTTTTTCTCAAACAAACAAAATAATTGCTAACAATGAACCTTACTTAATTGCTTTCTATATCTACTAAATTAAACTGGCAAAAATTATATTAGAAATGTGCATTAGAGAAAACTGATCTCTAGCACATAAATCATAATAGTACTCTTTAACCACACAAAAAGCACTTTCATAATCCAAAATTATCAGAATTTAATGTAGTAGTCAAGTGTCCAATTCTAAACCCATTATTAATCCCCAAATAATTATCCCTACAATTATATGCTTTCACATCCCGTGCTTCAAATCCCATAAATATTTTAGGAAAAAATGATTCGGTTGAAAAATGTGACGATGCTTTTTTAGTTGCTATTGCATTAGTTGTTCTTTTGTAAGAACTAAACCACTTTGTTTGCATGTACAAATTTCTCCTCCATGGTGGTATGTGTAGGTCCATTTTCTTCATTGAGCCTTTAATTGCATAGCACATTAGTCTCACAATTCGTTTGAGTTCTTCCATTTTACCAACAAAAATTATTGGAAAAATATTTAGCAAGATAGAATATTGGTTTGTTGGACGAGCTATTTCGAATTCAGTAGCTAGAGAAACTTCAACTATGTAACGCTTTCCTGAAAAATTCACATCAATGTATTCATAATTGCCGGCTATTAATTTTCCCTTTTTCTCCCATTTGGTTTTGCAGAGCCCTGAATAAAAAAACATAAATTAATTTACATTCAAAATCAAATTTCATAAATCAATTTAAAAGGCAGAATCAATTTATTTAAAATCAGATGTTGTTGATGTAAAGCCAAACACAATAATATTATAGGTGTAGGGGATAATTTTCCACAAGCAACTATTTTCAAATGTTGGAATGAACTATTAACAAGTTATAATACTAGTAGCATGTAATTGGCACTCACCAACATCAAAGCCTTTCTCCCTTAAATGAGACATCAACCTGCGTTTGAATCCATCATTAATTGAATCACATCCAACAAGTTCTCCAATTGCAATCTCAACTTCCTTCCTAATAATTTCTTTAGCCTCTCTTTCATCCTCATCAACATCTTCATTCCCACCAAATAACTCCTTCAACATTTCACTCTTCTCATCATCACACCATTCACCAAATTTTTCAACCTCTTCTCCATCACTCTTCTCATCGCGGAGGTCGCGATGAACAACATCCTCTTCTTCCCCTGATCTCTCGTTGTTTTCCATAAAAGACAACACAAGATCAGACAAATCAGTTGAACTCTCAGGCAAGTGCTCACTTTCGCTATTCTCACTGTAGCGCTTCCCACGTGTTAGTGCCACATCAGCATCAAATGCCTCCATCACTCTATGAAACCTCATTGGAAGATTTGCAATAATTCAAATAGCACACACCACTAAGAATAATACAAACAATGTTCTATAGATGAATAGAAGTATATATATTTAATTTATACTATGTAGTAATTAATATAACTGTTAAGATGTGCAGTGTCTAATTTGATTACTATATGTCGTTTGTATGTTGATATGCTGTTTACATATATGATGATATAAGAAGATGAAAATGTTGTCATATTTATACATAATTGTTGAATACTATAGTAGTTGAAGAGATAAGGAACGGTGGAGGATTTTTCAGTTCTAAAAATGTAACATGAATGTAGGCTTAATTAGACACTTTTTGAATGAACCTAGCCATAAAATTGTCCATGTTCAAGTGTCAATATTGTTTCCAAAAAGAAAAAAACCAAACATGGGATTATTGTTACAATCATTCATCATCCAAACAACATTAAGTGACCAATTTCGATTATTATGCGGATAAATAAATTTTTTCACGCTTCTCTTACTCTTTTAGCTTTCTTTATTTTACCATTATTTTGGATTTACCGTACAAAATTGGCTTGGTAAGTGACCACTATTTTGCGTCAAAAGAAAAAGTGACCACTATTTATAAATAAATACATATTCGAGTCATTTATCTCTCATTCTATATGAGATTCTTAATACATCCTTCACCATCACGTCCAACACTTTTGAGCTTGATGCATGAATATAAATAGTAAGTAATCCGATAATAGAAATTTGATAATAGGTGGCACGACAGATTTTGAATAAGCTCATCTTTGAATTTGGATTGAGCCCAACTCAACCTATAAAATCGGATAGTATGGCTAAATGTATTGTAAAATCGGATAATGTTAGACTATGTAATGGGCTTTTGGTTGGACTAAGGGTAGTTTAGTCTTCTCTAGTATCTAGTATTTATATCTATTGTAACTCTTTCTCTATTGAACTTTGTTATCATTCTAATGAAACCCTAGCCGTCTTTGTTGGTCTCTTATGATTATATTGATTGTCTATAATATTTACATGGTATCAAAGAGCTTGGTTGATTCCGTCTGGGTGTTGGAAGTTTGATGGCAATTGTTCCTTGATCTATGCAGTAAGTTTCGGTTCTATTTTGTTCTCTCTCTCAATTTTTTGTTGGATCGGTGTTGTTCCCAAGGCCCTCTCATCACTATGTGTTTGGTTGGTTTCCTATTCCCTTTGCTACTTGGCTATTTCTAACTATTAGTCAATATTTGGATTTTGTGGGTAGAATTTTGTCTTGTTGGGTTGTCTTGGTAAAAGTATTAATACGTTGTTCTAGAATTGGTTTGGTTTTGTTTTGTTGTTTGTTTGCATTAGTTACTACTTACTCAACAAAAGTAAAGGTGCTTTAATTTTGAAGTTTGGTACTACCGTAAGGATTTTATTTCTTTTGGTCATAAGTGCTATTGTAGTGTTTTGGCTCCTGTTTGCTTGCAATGGCTAACGATAAAGATGATTCTCTTCAATCTATTAGTGTTCAATTGAATGGAGAAAATTATCCTTATTGGAGTTATGTAATGAAGAATTTTCTGATAGGAAAAGATATGTGGAGTTATATTGATGGAACTTCTGTTAAGCCAACGGATAAAAAGGATGCTGATAAATATGCAGAAGCTTTCAAAGCATGGAATAAAAATAATTCGAAGGTTATTACTTGGATAAACAATTCGGTCTCTCAGTCAATAGGTATGCAATTGGCAAAGTTTGATACTGCTCAAGAGGTTTGGGAGCATTTGAAACGTTTGTATGAGCAATCCAATTTTGCAAAACGGTATAAGCTGGAGAGTGATATCAGGGAGCTTAAGCAGAATAATATGACAATTCATGAATTTTATTCGTCCATGACTAATTTATGGGATCAGTTGGCTCTTATGGAATCACCTGAATTGAAAGTTATCAAAGCATACACTGACCATAGAGAAGAACAACGTTTGGTTCAGCTTCTGATGGCTCTTCGTGATGATTTTGAGGGACTTTGTGGAGCTATTTTGCATCGTATTCCTCTTCCTAGGGTTGATTCTGTGGTTAGTGAATTGTTGGCAGAAGAAACTAGGCTTAAGTCTCAGTCTAATCCACATCAAGCAATAGGAATTCTCCCAAATCCTCCATCTATTTTTGCTGCTCCTTTTCACAAAGGAAAACCTCAAGGGAGGGCTGCTATTGGTTTTGATGAATGTTCACTTTGTAGGGGAAAAGGTCATTGGAAAGCACAATGTCCAAAATTGTTGAAGGCGAGTAAAACGAATCTTAGGTCTCCATCATCCAATGTTGCTGATATTGCTTCCACTATGGTGGGTTCTAGCATTGGTCACATATACTCACCTGAGAGTACTTCACAAACATCTGATCTTGTTGAGCAATTCCAAAAGTTTCTCTCTACTCAACCCCGTGCTATGTCTGCCTCCTCTGTAAAAGGTTTGACTCTCCCAAATTCCTCAGGATTCACAATTCAGGAGGCTGATTGGGACATGCCGTAGATAGGAAGACTTTATGTTTTAGATGATCTGAGGAGTTCTGTTTGTTGTGATTTGAATTTCCTACTGGTTTGATTCTTCTCTTTAATTGTCTCTTCTTTGATTGTCTTCCTCTTTTTGGTTGGTTGTTTTGAATTTCTGATTGATTGCATTGCACTTCTCCCTATTGCACTTCTGATTGCATTGCACTTCTCTCCATTGCACTTCTTCTGATTGGTTGCACTTCTCCCTGTTGAATCTTCTGATTGCATTGCACTTCTTCTGATTGATTGCATTTCTCCATGTTGATTCTTCTGATTGCATTGCACTTCTCTCTATTGATCGATTCTTCAGTTTGGTTCTTTTCAGTTGCTGCTCTTCTCTTTGATGGTTCATCTATTTAGGTGGTGCTTCTCTTTGATTACAATATTAGTTATGTTTTATTTTAGTATCATTGAATAAGTTTCCATTTCTTATTTGACAAACTCTCAATGCTTCATGTTAATGCATTGTGAGTTTGAGGGGAGATGTTAGACTATGTAATGGGCTTTTGGTTGGACTAAGGGTAGTTTAGTCTTCTCTAGTATCTAGTATTTATATCTATTGTAACTCTTTCTCTATTGAACTTTGTTATCATTCTAATGAAACTCTAGCCGTCTTTGTTGGTCTCTTATGATTATATTGATTGTCTATAATATTTACATGTATAATGATAAAAAAAATTAAGAAGATATATATTATTTATTTTTTTGACGCAAGATATATTATTTTACTATTAAAGTTTACTAAATGTATGTACCAATTTTTTTTTACTAAATGTAGTAAATGTCATATTTATAGAAATATTTTTAAAATTAATCTAAAAAAATAGCAACACAAAATTATTTAATTGAATTGAAATGTAATTTTTTTATGCTATTGGTATATAAGTAAACTAAATCTATAATATAATAAATTGTCACACCTCATGACAAAATATTATCATCTTGAAAGAAACATATTTGCCAATTTACATTTAACTCTGATTTGCTATGCGCCATTTATCGTAAATAGTATATAAAAAATTACTATATTCTTCGCTTTATAAGTTAATTTTGTAAAAGAATAGTGTTATTGAAGACTAAAATTGACAAGTTTATTGGACACTACAAAGGGGTTGGTGATCAGAGAGATCCGCAGCCATTAAGATCAAAATTTCACTTGACATGGATTTTGTCATCATGTTGTGTTAGTCCAAATGGATGGAGTCATCATTCTAGTTTCTATGCTCATTGACCAACAAGGTACTCTTGATGCGGGTTAATTTTGCTAATCAATTCAACATGTGTTTTATTTTTCATCATTGGTATATCTTGTGTGTTAAATACAAATTGTACAATACAATTTCGATTTTAATTTTTTTTCTCACTTAGGATGATGAGCATATGCTTTGAACTCCTATCTGGATGGTCTTGTCTTATTTGATTCACAAAACATTAAACAATTTAGACACAGTGCTTTACTTAATCAACAAACAATGTGGTTTTAGATTCTAATTGAGTACATTATGTATTTTTGACACTTAAGCAAATAGTCGGTAGACAAATTTGTTGGGTTACGAAAGCTAGCGAGAGACCATTTGCATTGAGCTCAAAATAATTATATAAGTGAGTTAAACACGATATTTTTATCTAAATATTAAGATATTAGGTTTATGTGTCGTCTCATTTATAAAATGTTCAACCTCCACTTTTCTAAGCAATGAGAAACTTAACTCACCGTACACTTGGCACAACAAAATTGTTGCTCTTCCTTTATAGCGTTCTTCTATCATTTGTATCTTGTTAGGAAACATGATATCCATGAAAGTAAAGAGAAAATAGAGAGAAATAAATTGTATTGATGAAGATGAATTTAATACAAAAGTCAAAAGTGTAAGTGAAAATGATTACACCAATACCGTTAGAAATACAATGAGAAATGCCAGAATATATCGGCTAAAATCAAAGCCGTAAGACAAGACGTTTAACCACTAAGTAGAAGCCACAACTCAATGCTAAACTACTCGGAGTAAGCAACAAATCAATGTTTAACCACTATAGGCAGAAGCAAATCAACAAAGCCAATTAAGGCACAAAGCTTAACTATCAAGAGCACTCAATCACTCAAGACAAAAATACAACCAGGAATATCGAAAGGTCTGATGGCTACGAAGTCAAAGTAACAATACTCAAATTGTGCTAAAAGTAATTAGCACATCAAAGGACCAACAAAACAACAAAAAAGATGACCAAATAAATATCATGGTTGGTGGCTAGAGAATGAAGCAACAATACCAATGTTATGCTCAAGATGAAATAGCACATCATATAACCAGGTAGTCAATCCAAAATCATATAACAAGGAGTATCTATCTATATCTTTATTTTTTTTGATTTATTACGCACCTTTTTTTGTAGGGCTTCAATTGTAATCCCTTCTTTCTTTTCTCTTATTTCTTTGGCACTTTGCGTCTCGAGTTATAATAGATTAGAGCATCTCTTGTATTCAAAGTTTTATATATTTTTTGATATATAGATATATTATTTGCTAATTAACAAAAATGAAACACAACATAATCATTGAAAATGTGGACTAGACGTGCCTCAAAAATATATTAATGTTAAGATAACAATTTGAAATTTAACTTCCGAGGTCACTATAGATCCATGGCCAATGAACCAATAATTGTACAAGAGTTTTTTACAAGATTTATCTCAAACAAACAAAATAAGAAATTGCTAACAATGAACCTTACTTAATTGCTTGCTATACCTATACAAAATAAACTTGCAAAAATTTGATCTCTAGCACATTTTTGTGCCCTCTTCTATACAAATAGAACAACCACATAACAATACTCTTTAACCACACACAAAAGCACTCTCATAATTACAATCCAAAGTTATCAGAATTTAATGCAGCAGTCAAGTGCCCAATTCTAAACCCATTATTAATCCCCACATAATTATCTCTGCAATTATATGCTTTCACATGCCTTGCTTCAAATCCCATAAATTTTTTAGGAAAAAATGACTCAGCTGAAAAATGTGATGATGCTTTTTTAGTTGCAATTGCATTAATTGTTCTTTTGTAAGAACTAAACCACTTTGTTTGCATGTACAAATTTCTCCTCCATGGTGGTATGTGTAAGTCCATTTTTTTCATGGAGCCTTTAATTGCAGAGCACATTAGTCTCACAATTCGTTTGAGCTCTTCCATTTTGCCAACAAAAATTCTTGGGAAAATATTTAGCAAGGATGAATATTGGTTTGTTGGACGAGCTATTTCGAATTCAGTAGCTAGAGAAACTTCAATTATGTAACGTTTTCCAGAAAGATTGACATCAATGTATTCATAATCGCCGGCTGTTAATTTCCCTTTTTTCTCCCATTTGGTTTTGCATAGCCCTGCACATGAGTAGGAATGTTAATATTTGGCTTGAATTTAAATGCAATTATGCATGGTACATCACTCCTTATATTCTAACAATCTAATATCAATTAAGTGTATGTTTGACTACATTTTAAAACTTTGATTCTATTGGTTATTATGATATTTTTGCATTTACAAATGATTTTTAACCTCAAACTTATTTTATAATAATCAACTTTTAACATAAATTTCTACATATTCAAATTACATTTAGGTAGAGTCGATTTAGCATAAAAAATTCATTCAATCAACAAAACACATTTTTAAATATTCGAATTAACTAAAATTAAATAAATCCAAATCATTTGATTAAATACGGTGCAAATGAAGAATTAAATAATCAATAGTTAACTATAAAAAAATTAGTAATTAGTAATTAGATGAAATATAATGTAATTGGCACTCACCAGCATCAAGATCTTTTTCCCTCAATTGAGACATCAATCGACGTTTGAATCCATCATCGATCGAATCACTTCCAACAAGTTCAATTGCAACTTCAACTTCTCTCCTAATCATTTCTTTAGCATCCCTTTCATCCTCATCAACATCTTCATTCCCATCAAACAATCCCTTCAACATTTCACTCTTCTCATTATCACACCATTCACCAATATTTTCAACCTCTTCTCCATGATCCTTCTCATTATCATCTCCATTTTTGCGATGAACAATATCTTCTTTTTCCTCTGATCTCTCATTGTCTTCCATGAAAGACAACACAAGATCAGACAAATCAGTTGAACTCTCAGGTGAGTGATCGCTTCCGCTACTCTCACTGCAGCGCTTCCCACGTGCTAGTGCCACGTCAACATCAAATGCCTCCATCATTCTATGAAACCTCATTGGAAGATTTGCCATAATTCAAATATCACCACCACTAAGAATATGCAAACAATAGTCTAAAAATTAAGATGAATATTTATACTATGTAATTAACAAATGTTGGGATATGCTATGTCTAAATGATTACTTTATGTAGTATATGATAAGAAGATTAAAATGGTGTCATATTATACATAATTGTTGATATTGTGAATACTTATATATAGTATTTGAAAAGATAGGGAACGGTGGAGGATTTTTCACTTCTAAAGTGTAACATGAATGTAGGCTATATTAGACACTTTTAGAGTGAACCTAGCCCACAAAAGCGTCTGGGTTCCATGTGTCAAATATTGTATCCAAAAACAATTATTATTACAATCATGTATCGTTGAAGCTACCTTATCATTATTATTTATACCAATAAAGAAAACAAAAATCACGCTTTTCTTGTTATCTTTTGCTTTCTTTATTTTACAATTCTTTCTTATTTTTACTGAAAATTAAAGACAACTCTTTTTTCTTTTTTTGGTGAAATGAAAGGCCGATTATTTATTTTATAACTATTTTTTCTTCTAATGTTGATTTTACGATTAATTTTGGTTATTTTTGTTTTTGACATTATTTTGGTCATGTTATTTACATTGTGAGAAAACTTACAAAACAATGATGTAATAGTGAAAAATATCGAAATGCATGCATTAAAATAGAAAAATTACTTGTATATTCACAATCCAAATACATACTCCATTCATCTTTGAGCAAAAAGTGATTAAAGAAATTCGACGTACTTAGTTCAAAATTTTAACAAAATATATTAATTTTTGTGATTCATTTTTTTTGTTTTTGTTTTCACTACCAGTTTAATCTGGTTGGGGGATCAGTTCTGACATCAAGTAATTTTAGCCTCCTCCCGATCGTAATTGTGGGAAATTGAATCGTGGTCCTCCATACCAAATTCAACGATAATCACCACTAAATCAGATTCATTTTTGTTTATAACTAGGAAAAGACTCGCATCATTTACACTTAGTCACATAAAAATATATATATATATCATTTAATTTTTCCACTTATACCTTTCTTTATTATGTGTGCCAAAATTAGTATATATTTAGAGTCTAACCACTCAAGACTTTCACTTCAAATAGAGTTACAATTAGAAATGACAATTGAACACATTTACGAGTAATTATTCATAAAATTAAGCAAATATAAGTACGAGTAATGATTTATTCTAGTAGACTAATATCCACCCACCCACACTGCATATATATTATAAAATATAAATATGTATTTAATGAACAAATGGATTTAACTTAAACATCTACTATTTTAATTTGAATTTGAAGTTTTAATTTTGACATTCAGTGAACAAATGGGGGCTGGTGAATAGTCAGATAAGCAGCCTTTTGATCCAATTAAGCTTCAACTTCCACTAGACATGAATTCTGTCATGTACTGTGGGTTCAATGGAATCAATATTTTACACTACATGGATATGGACTTATTTGATGTGAGGTAAATTTGGTCATGAATTGAACATGTGCTTTATTTTTCATCATTGGTAGTATTTTGGCACATCTTGTGCTAAGGGTCCCATTTTGTGTTAAATATAATACAATTTTGATTTTGAAAGTTTTCCCACTTGACTTAGGATATACTACTTGGTACATACTTTAGTGTTTATATTGAAATTTATTTTAAGGTGTATTCAATTTTATAGACGGAGAAGTCCTCACAACTCTTGGCCGCAACATGCGCACCGCTGCTGTTATATACGTAACTTTTTTATGGATTTCACTTAAGGCCGACTAAAGGGTAAGATAATTCAAGCAAGAGTTTTAGATCCTTGGGAAAAAAAAATATTAACTAAGGAAAAAGGTCTCCTTATAAACCATAAATTCATATTAGTTTATGGTAGAAAAAAGCCTCTAAATAACAATAAGACAATAACTTTACAACTATTCAAAAATTCAAGTAACTATTTTTTACTTTACGTTATAATTCGTTTTAGGCCTCATTTTATCTTAGGCTAGCTCTAATTCGACTGTCTTCCCACCCAACTTCGAGAGACTATCATTTACTATCACACGGTTTTCTCTGATGAAGTGTCCCCTACCTGAATCACCACCCCCTTCCTTCCACTCTCACAGCCGCTTCCCCACCAGCAAAGACGAGCTCAAAACAACCACAAATAAAACCAATGTGATATTTGTGCATGTTGATCTCTTCACCACTATTTGAGATTTAATAGCTATGTGTTTGGTAGTATTTTTGAGTTTTTGATGTTGAAATTTCTATTTTGTGTCTTGTTGTTAATGTTAATGTTACTTTTATCTTTTAAGTTTTTGGAATAAATATAAAAATATTCTCTTGAAAATAATGTATTTAACTTTATAAATATTAAATATCTTACATTATTAAATGCTAAATTTCCATTTTTAGGTAGCTAAACATGTGCCCTTATATGTTAACATGACCCTAAGTTTTTATCCATTGTGTTTGCGTCAAAATGTTTGTTGGTTTATTTATATGTAAATAAAATATTGTAGTAATGTTTCTTTTAAAATTATAAAATTAAGAATTTTTCTATATTATATTTAGTCGATAAAACTAAAATATTTTTTGAGTATTTTTTACGAAGTCACAGTTACTAAAGAAATTATATATATTTTAGGTCAACACAATTTCATCTAAAATAAACTCAGTTTAAAATGACTTTATAATAAGTCATTCTAATTTGTCCCTTGTTCACCCCTAAGGAGTATAAATTTAAAATGCGATGTGGAAATTGGGAGATGTTGTTTTTGTTTGAGCAGGTGATTTTTGTTTGTACAATTATTAAGTGAGACCAAACCAGACTAGGTTCAATGAACCTCAATTAAATGTCTTCATTCATTGAATTCTACTCATTACTACATCTTCTTCAAACTCCCATGCCATTTCGGGTAGAGTTTACGACATGTACTTCCATCCTCCCAATTTATAATAAGTAAAAATTTGTAGTACTATATTATTTATTTTTTTTGTCAGGTAGCATACTAGTATGAAAATCCACACACAAGTTGAATAAGTTGAGTGTGTTAAAATATTAGGATCAATATTATATGATAATAGAACACTTACTTGTCGAACTTATGATGATTAATTCTTCAGAACCGCTGAAGTTTTGACTCGATCTTCCTTTGCCTGATCACTTGCTCCGGTCTTTGAGGTCTTTGATGGGAAAAACCACAAATGAGCGTATTGTTTGTTTTTGTGCGTGACGGCAAAGGGGACCTAGCCAATCTTATATATAGAAGATCTCAACCCTAGTACCACCCATCATGGACCCTAGAGTTGGGCCTACACTTTATTCTACACAAATCCGAATCAGTGTCCGAAGCCCATTATTACTGATCACATTTTTCGGGCTTAAGCATCATCAACTGGATCACATTAAATAACATCAAACCCGTTTTTCATAAAACCAAAACTACAATTAATTGTAGCCCACAAAATATTAGGAAAAATTCTAACATTCTCCCACTTGGGCAAAATCAATTGTGTATTTAAATTTGAAAAAATATTTTGAAAACGACTCTCGGGTTGATAACACATTTCCTAATTTTGACCGGTCACTAAACGAGTGATCCCAAGATGCAACACTTGATTAAGACTCCATCCAACAAAAATTAAATGATATCGAATCATGGCGGTAGTTATATCCTTATTGATACAACACCTTCCATGGTTACAAATACCACCAATTCCGTCGACTAGTCATTCATGTAGAGTGTAGCAAGAAAATGATATGTCATCGTGATCCAACAACCATACTATCACTTTCTTTGTCAGTCCTAAATCTCTCTCAAATGCATCAAAGCCAGAGAGATTTTATGGTCCATAAGATACCACAATGTCTGTGCTCCAAGACAGTGTTGACCACCGCGGTTTAATGATCTAATCAACACCGAGCACCAAATTTTAGACATAATTTCTCTCAAGTGCCTGAAAGCCAGAGAAATTATATGGTCCATAAGATACCATACACCTCAGCTCCAAATAGTGTTGATCACCGGCTAAGTGATCCCGACAACACTGAGCTTTAACTTTATATTTGACTGCAACGCCTCAGCTCCAAAATAGTGTTGATCACCGGCGAAGTGATCCCAACAACACTGAGCTCAAATTGTACATTTGATATACGCACATGCATGTATATAAATTTCATAAATTTATTTCATCAATAATAATGTCAAACAAAGTTTAAATTAACGTATCAAATGCAATGTATGAAATATTAATTCAACATCAAGAAAAAGGGCTGCATAAAATTTTAAACTCCCACTAACCAAACACATCAAAAGAACTCACAATGCCCATATTTCCAATGTGACTCTTGAAAACAGTGGGCCTAAGTCCCTTGGTTAAGGGGTCAGCTAACATGGAATTTGTATCAATGTGCTCCACCACTATAGTACCATCTTTAACAAGGTCTCTGACAGTTAGGTACTTTAATTCCAAGTGCTTCGATCCACTAGAAGTTTTGTTATTTTTCGTGTGGAAAACTGCAGCGCTATTGTCACAGAAGATTCTCATCGGCCTACTAATGGAATCAACAATACGGAGTCCCGTCACCAGGTTCCTCAACCAAGCAGCATGAGTAGCAGCAGCATAACAAGCAATGAACTCTGCCTGCATAGTAGAAGATGCAACAATGGTTTGTTTCTTACTTTTCCAAGATATTGCACCTCCTGCCAACATAAAGATGTATCCAGAAGTTGACTTCCTATCATCAGGGCACCCACCAAGATCTGAATCCGTGTACCCCTCGATCTCTAAGTTGTCCACTCTTTTATATGTTAGCATATGCTCTTTAGTCCCTTGTAAGTACCTCATCACCTTTTTGGCAGCTTTCCAGTGATCATTCCCAGGATTTGACTGGTATCTACCTAGAACACCAACCACATAAGCGATGTCTGGTCTAGTACAAACTTGAGCATACATGAGACTTCCTAAGGCACTTGCATAAGGTCTATCATTCATTTCTGCTTGCTCAACCTCATTCTTAGGACACTGGTCATTACTAAATTTGTCACCTTTAACGACTGGAAATTCACAGGGTCTACAATTTTGCATACTGAATCTTTCTAAGACTCTATTAATGTAAGCCTTTTGAGATAACCCTAGTGTGTGACGAGATCTATCTCTGTGAATCTCAATTCCCAATACAAATGAAGCCTCACCTAGATCCTTCATGTCAAAATATTTGGTCAATGTCTGTTTTGTCTCAAATAATATCCCAAGGTCATTAGAAGCTAACAGGATGTCATCGACATATAATACAAGAAAGATATACTTGCTCCCACTGACCTTGAGGTATATGCACTGATCAACTTTATTCTCTTCAAATCCCAAAGATGTGACAACATCGTCAAATTTCAAATACCATTGTCTAGAAGCTTGCTTTAGGCCATAAATTGATCTCTTCAGTTTACAAACCAAATTATCATCATTGCCTGTGTGAAAACCTTCAGGCTGTTGCATATATACTTCCTCATTCAAATCACCGTTCAGAAACGCTGTCTTTACATCCATTTGATGTAATTCCAAATCATAATGAGCTACAAGCGCCATAATTATCCTGAAAGAATCCTTCGTAGATACCGGTGAAAAAGTCTCATTGAAGTCAATACCTTCTCTCTGTGTGAAACCTTTTGCAACTAGTCTAGCCTTAAACCTTTCAATATTGCCATTAACATCTTTCTTTGTCTTGAAGACCCATTTACAACCAATTGCTTTACAATTTTTAGGTAACTCAACAAGCTCCCAAACATCATTTACAGACATAGACTTCATTTCTTCATTCATAGCATGCCTCCACTTCTCAGATTGAGGACAAGTCACAGCTTCCTGATATCCCTTTGGATCAGCAATGCCTCCTATATCAAAAGCATCCTCACTGAGATATGCCACAAATTCATTTGTGATAGTAGGCTTCCTCTGTCTAGTAGACCTTCTCAAAGGAACAACTTCAGTTGGCTCAATGGGTTGTGGCAATTCATCATTTGTAACAGGAGCATCAATCCCAACATCATCATGAGGAGTATCTGTATTTTCAACTTGAATATTTCTTTCCATTGAAACAACTGGTAAAGGCAAACTAACAGTCAATAATGGTTGTGGTTGAATATTAGTTTCATTTGATGGAACAATGGGATCGGTAACATCAAGCTCCAAAAATTTTGCATTTATAGACTCCACAATTCTCGCACCTCCTTTGGAACAGAAAAAACGGTATCCTTTAGCGCGGTCTGGATATCCAACGAAAGAGCAACGACATGTCTTGGGGTCTAATTTCTTTATCAAGGGATTATAAATCTTTACCTCTGCAGGGCAACCCCACACTCGAAGATGGTTAAGGCTAGGTTTTCTACCCGTCCAAAGCTCAAAAGGAGTGTTGGGAACAGACTTACTAGGGACTCTATTTAGAATGTAAAGGGCTGTTTTTAAGGCTTCACCCCACAAAAATTCTGGTAAGTTACTCTCACTCATCATGCTTCTCACCATATCTTTAAGTGTCCTATTACGCCTTTCGGCGACACCATTTTGTTCAGGAGTCCCAGGCATGGTGTATTGTGGAACAATTCCACAATCCTGCAAGTATAAAGCGAATGGTCCCATGTGTTGTTCTGCGACACCATATTTACCATAATACTCTCCACCACGGTCAGACCTTACAATCTTGATAACTTTTCCCAATTGTTTCTCTACCTCAGTTTTAAAAATTTTGAATTTATCAAGAGCTTCAGATTTCTCTTTAATTAAATAAAGATAACCATATCGGGAAAAGTCATCAATAAATGTAATAAAATATTTATTACCACAAAAGGTAGGATTCAACGGTCCACTAATGTCAGTATGGATAATTTCTAAGGGTTCAGAACTTCTAGTCGAACCTTTTCTACTAGTTTTAGTAAATTTTCCTCTGATGCAATCCACGCAAGTTCCTAAATCATCGAAATTCAAGGAAGGTAGAATATTTGCTTTGGTTAATCTCTCAACCCTTTCCCTAGAAATGTGACCTAAACGCTTATGCCATAAAGCAAATGATTTTTCCTCAACCTTTGACCTTTTAGGAACAGAATTTTCAACAACTAAAGATGAAGGAACGATATCAGAAGTCAAAGACAATTTATATAAACCATCAATTAAAATTCCACAACCAATAACTTGGGAGTTCAATGTCATACTTATTTTCCTACTACCAAAAGTAAAACAAAAACCGAGTTCATCCAACAAAGAAATAGAAATGAGATTCCTCCTAAAGGAAGGTACATAAAAGGTATTTTTTAAAACAAGTTCAAAACCAGAATCTAAAACTATGCTGACATCTCCCACTGACTCCACAGTTATGGCTAGATCATTTCCTACTCTCAGCTTGCTTTCCCTTGGGCTGGGCTCCCTCAGGTTTCTGAATCCCTCCTAACTTTTGCTTGTTATCTAGCCAAGTTTTGAACTTTGGACAATCAGGTTTCTTATGTCCCTTTTCTTTGCACCAAAAACACCAAACAGTTCTCTTGAAATTATCTGACTTTGGACCTCCTACAGAACGGTGCTGACCTATGCCTGGTTTCCTAAAATCCTGATATTTGTGAGAAGCAGACGAGTATTTATTTTTCAAGTTACTTTTGTTAACACGGGGTTTGGAATGGACAGATAGCATGGACACGGCAGTCTTTTCATTCTTAAGTTTCTCTTCCTCAGCAACACTCTTGGTAATAAGGTCATTCACACTCCAATCTTCCCCTATGGTGTTATAGGCAGTCTTGATTTGGGTGAAGTCAACGGGTAGACAATTCAGGGCATGTCCTACTATGAACTTATCATTAAGGTCAATTTTATGAGTTTTCAACTTGGTTTGATAATGGACAATTTTTAGAATGAATTCTCTCACACCCTTGGAAGTATCATATTTCATGTCCATTAACTCTTTCAATAGACGTCCAGACTCAGCATTATCGGATACCTTATACCTCTCTTTTATATGTGCAAGAAATTCCTTAGCAGTGCAGTTATCAGGCAAACCACCAAGGAGGTGTTCAGAGATAGTTCTCTTAATAGCAATCAGGCTCAACCTGTCAGCTCTCTCCCACTTAGCCAGACGTTCTTTTTCTTCAGCAGTGCTCGTTGTATTTCTTCAGCAGTGCTCGTTGTAGTGATCACTGGTTTATCCTCTCGCAACGCTATGTCTAAATCAGCGATTCCTAGAGCAAAGTTCACATCTTGCTTCCATTTCTTATAGTTTGACCCATTCAACATTTCGATGGAAGCAGTACAATTGTTAACTGAGAAATTCATTGTAGAGACAAAACATGAATGCATTAAAATATATATCACAAGACAAGATATAGCCCAAATAAACATGCTATCATAACGAGGCCAATATAATAGTACAATCACCTTTAGGCAGAATGCACTAACTAAGGACAAAACCTTAGCCAAAACCTCAGATGAGTTAATCAATGAGTATACACTAAATTTTGAAAGTTGTCACCTTTAGGCTGACAAATTCCTCCGTTCAATGCATTCTCCAATAACTTCATCTCAAATTAATTTTTAATTACAATATATAATAATCACCTTTAAGCAGAATATTACACATTATAATTAAAAACATTCCTCAAACTACAAAGAAAATTTCATCAATCAATATAAGCGGTCCCACTTTGATGGTAACGGCTCATACCAACGCACAAAATTTTCTTGCATAGGAATCAATTAACGTCTCTTGTCAAAATACTGACACAGTAAAAATATGCATTATTAAAACGCATCTAGACTGGTCATATATGGTTTCACGTCACATTCATCGTACGTCGTTTTGTTTTGTTTCGTTTTGTTTCGTTTTGTTTCATACAGTGTGATTAAGTAACTACATAATAAAGGCTTAAACAAGTGAAGGGTAATTAACGCATAAGCATGCATTATCAACTAGGGAGAGTGAATACCACTGATAGGTTCAGAATATCATATTTTATTTTTCCAATATACTTTTCAATATTATAAATATCATATAAATTGTTAAACAATCACATTATAATGTAATAATTTATATAAAATACCTACGCAGCGGGAAAAGGGTGGAAAAGTATATAGAAAAATCAGAAACGTGATTACGTGAACAACGCAAAAAACGGAATCAAAATCGGACCATCTATGCGCACTCACGCTCTCTCACTCTCTCCAGCCCGAGAGTGGGCTTCGCGAACTGCTACAGTGCCTTCTTCAACCTCTGGCGGGTTGACCCTTTACCAGAACCGGGTCTGGAACGCGGGTCGGGTTACAGCACTGTTTTGACTCGTTTCAACACAGTTTCATTCGATTTTTAATGGGTTTTGTTCCAAAAACAAATTCCAGTTGATTTATTATATTAATAACAAGTTTAAATCAGTATAATCCGAGTTATTTTGAACAGATCAAAACTCTAAACTAAGTGGATTCTTCATCAATTCATTATGGTTTTTACGTCTGTGACTTTCTGTTCCTTATCGATGGCAAACAAAATAGGTACTTGTAAATTCTCTCTCAAATTAACAGATGATTGAAACCGTTTAAAAACAGTACACGGAAGTACCAATTTTAATATATTTTCGTTGAATTAATTCAAATAATTATCAAAGTCAAAAAGTTTATGTTTTCACCAAACCGAAGCATATCGATGACAGGAATTGCAAGTAATGGTTTTTTAAAAGAAAACAAATTGCCAAAATCAGTAACCATAATGGATTGGAAGAATCAACACAGTAGCGGCTTCAAATCAATTGCTTAAATAAATAAAGCATAGGTTCTAAATCATATAAAACAGGCTATGATTCCAAATGTTAAAATATTAGGATCAATATTATATGATAATAGAACACTTACTTGTCGAACTCATGATGATTAATTCTTCAGAACCGCTGAAGTTTTGACTCGATCTTCCTTTGCCTGATCATTTGCTCCGGTCTTTGAGGTCTTTGATGGGAAAAACCACAAATGAGGGTATTGTTTGTTTTTGTGCGTGACGGCAAAGGGGACCTAGCCAATCTTATATATAGAAGATCTCAACCCTAGTACCACCCATCATGGACCCTAGAGTTGGGCCTACACTTTATTCTACACAAATCCGAATCAGTGTCCGAAGCCCATTATTACTGATCACATTTTTCGGGCTTAAGCATCATCAACTGGATCACATTAAATAACATCAAACCCGTTTTTTATAAAACCAAAACTACAATTGATTGTAGCCCACAAAATATTAGGAAAAATTCTAACAGAGTGTTCATAGTATTCCATATAAAATGTTATTATCCCTATCATTGAGTTAAGCTCTTGGGACAAATTGTTACTATTTTTTAATTATAAGTAAAAAAGACTAATTTTTATTATTTTCAATATTTATCTTTATTAATTCTTCTAAAATCAAATGTAAATTACATTTAATTTAATCTCTCTTATTTTCCTCATAATCAATAAAAATTATTTTTATATAAAAATTATTTCAAAAAAAATATAAAAAATTATACTTCAAATTATTATATTTTATTTTCTTAATAAATATATATATATATTTTTATGGTGGCGTCTAAGGTGAGGGCTCTATTAAGTCCCTCACCGGTGTACCATTTACTTTGACCGTTAGATTAAAACAGTCCACATGATTTTAAAATCCGTTGCCACACTAGATTTAAATATCCCCTTTGTAACAACCCGATATTTTATACACATATTTTAGTAAATTCTCTTGATTTAGTTGCTTGTCAACTTATGATATGCTTATAATCATAATTATTATTATTTATTATTATTATTATTTTTATTTCAATTATTTATGTTTTAATTATAAGTATTTACCTTTTAACTTAATAATACGTACGGGGAGCTATATATGATTATGTAATGGGTAGTGGCATGAAAATAGGGAGTTTTGGGTATGTGATAGGAATAAGAACGTGTATCTATTAAGTGAAACATATTCCTCCTTCTTCTTGAAATATAATTTGGCAGTTTCCTATTCTCTCTTCTCAAGTCTTCCGCATCAATGGCAAGGTCAAACCAAATAGCAACCATTTAATTGCCACATGATATATGTTATTCTAATTAGTTATTATTTCCTTAACCTCAAACATCTCTTACTAGCCTTGATTTTGTGGGATTTACGGCATAGAGTCGGATAATATGTAAAGCCGATGTATATTGCCATAAGTTTTGCCAAACTTCTATGCTATTAATTCATTCGTTCAAGGGCAGATTAAATAAATTATGAGAAAAGGGGTAATCTTTTTACTGGTACGATCAGGCCTATAAGATTAGTGGTTGTCGGGTCATTCTTAAGTGGTATTCCAAACACATGAGCACAACACTAGCCTCCTTTGTCATCTCAAGTGATCATCATGCTTTGTTATAAGCTTCATTCTAGTAAGTTCTTTTTATGAGTGAGTCTCTATTCTATTTTCTATTTGTTTCTTGAAAACTCTAATAGTCGTCCACTTTCGTTTTCCTTAGAGTTGTCACCGTGAATCTGCAATTGCGTCTTCGTTAACCGTCGAAACGAACTCTGGAGCGAGATATATTTTGAGTACACCGTAGCTGCGAATTTAGGCTTAGAGTATTGTGCTTGGAAGAAAAGCGGCTAAGGTAAGGGCTTTTTCCCTATACACTCGTGCACTTAGGGTTTATGTTATAGATTAATAATGAAATAGTTAACTGATAAGGGGAATGATGATAGAAAGAATGATAGAATTATTTTTATTACATTTTATGCTATTTTAATATATTTTAAGTGGTGTGTGTGGCTGATTGTTGTTGTTGGTATTGTTGTTGATTGTTGTTAGTATTGTGGTTGTGGATTATTTTATGAGTTATGACTGTTTATGTTTAGTGGAATTTACGATTGGTACCAATGACTACCAAAGGTGTTAATCTTGTCTCTTAATCAGGTGGATTTAGAGAGGTTTCGATTTGGTTGGATATTCAATGAGAGAATATCTATAGTATGCATAGCATGACATATAGCGGTTTGATAGGTTGGTTCGGAATAATACCCAAGCGGGGTACCGAACCTTAATACCCAAGCGGGGTATTGTGTCCAAGCGGGACACTGTCCAAGTGTGACTTTTTGCTCCGCGGAGATATTGATATCCGGATCATTGTCTAGTTGCATTTCATGCATTATTAATTGGGATAAGGTGTCATTAAAAATAGTTTCTTGAATCGATTTTATTTGATTTCTTCTTTATGGCCAAACATTTTATTATTATTTTATGACATTTACCTTCCGTTCGGTATGATTCAATTTGGATAAGGAAATTGACCCTTACATTAAATATGGTTGTAGGTACCAAAGAGATATGAAGTGGTGTGGTGCTTGTACGTGCGCGGGGATAAATAAAAAGGGTTTTTACTAGTATACAATTGTAAATTTAAATAAGGCTCCTTAACAATTTTTACTAGTTTTTAATTGTAAATTTAAGATATTTTTTAAGTCGACGACTTGTAGCGTTTTTGGATATATTAAGTTTCTTAAATATTTACAATAATTGAATAATTTTTAGAGAACTCTAATGTTATTCGTTTTGAAATGACTTAAGAAAAAAAAACTCTAGAGATTTTCCTATTACATTAGAGAATTAATCATAATATCTCGGTCTAAAAATTCGGGATGTTACAGTTGGTATCAGAGCATGGTCCACGGACAATTTTTGGGGTGGGTGCGATTTTGTATCATGTCTTGATTGATGTGTGATTTTATGGTTGACTTTATTCCGATTGGTGTTTCTTAATGTGATTCTTCGATGATGATTGTATGCTTTCTTTTGTTTAATATAAATGATTTTGTGATTGTTAGCTGCTATGCTTCCCTTTTGTGAATTTTCTATTGCATAATCTTTATACTCTTTTATTTACAAGCGATGATATTTTTGTGACAACTATATGTTATAAACTATTTTTATGAGTGAAATGTTTTTGAATAATTTTGTGGTCTTTAGCTTTGAGGAAATTGATTTCTACGATGATTTTAAATTAAACAAATTTTAAGAGAGTATCTATAAAGTAATACATAATTTCTAGAAAATCGTTTCTACCATATTTTGAATTAAAGATTGTAATGTAATCGACTATGTTTCTTGTTTACTTTGTGGTAGTCATTGAGTAAGTCAATACATGACTCTATTTTTTTTACTAATTAATGCAGTCATTCATGACTGGAATTGAACATTAACTAGCTGAACTGTTTTTAAATAGGTAGTTAATTGATTGATTTTTATATAACGACAACCAGAGAATTGTCATAAACATCTTGATGAACCATTTCGGATTAGTCCAATTCTTGTATGGTGGTATAGTAGAATGTCTTGTTTTAGCCTATTGATTATGAGATTTAGAGGAAGAAAAAAAAATAGACTCTAGAATATCTATATCGTAGAGTTAGAAAGTGTTTTTGATGCTATTATCTAATTAGTGTGACCATTCATATGTCGTTTATTTAATTTGATTTAAAAGTGATTTTAAAAACATAGAGTTGTGATTTGCAAACATGGATGGACGATTTGTGTAACACTTTTACATGATTCTTGTTTTTATAATTTTATGTATTTTCTAGAACTATAGTTCATGTAAATTAGCTAGGGAGTGTTACTATTTGGCCAAGTTTGGAGTTACTTGCTTGGAGCTTGTTCCATGGGGTTGATTTTTTATTGTGTTGTTTTCTTCTATCATAAGGTGTGTTTGAATTGAGGGTCTTGTTCCCATCTTCGTTGTAGTTTTAAGTGGAGTGTCCTACCTTAATGTTGTATCATATATATAGTTGCAAGGTTATTCTCTTGTTTGTATGGTGTTTATCTCTTGGAATTTAGATGTTTTGTTTCAGGTTTCTTCTAGCATTCGTGTTAATTTGGGAACCTCTTAAGTTGCACGTTTATATTATTGGTTGTCTTGTATCTAGTGTTCTTCTTCTAGATTATATCGGTAAATAAATATTGGACTATATAGAAAAGAAGAAGAAAATTGAATTATTTTGATAATTTAAATTAGTTTAGTGAGTTGCAAAATAAATTAGTTACTAGTGAATTGTGATTGGCAAGGAAGCATGCATGTTAGTAGCAATTATGTTGTGTAAACTTTTCTATTTAACTTTTATCATTATGCTTTTATGAATTTTGTGATTAATGAGTCTTTATAAGTTGAGGGATGTCTTCTCCATAAAATAAAAGCAATAAACCATTTTATGAAATAGCTATAAGTGATTAGTTACTTCCTTTTGGGTACAGATTATTTTTTTATAAGATGTGATCATCACCATTTATGAAATAGAGATTGTGGTGATGATGTTATATGTCCTTATAGCTAGGTGATTTTGTAAGACTAGTATATATACTAATTCCGTATTTTATGATGTTGTTTCCACTATTACTATTTATCTTGCTCCTGTCTGTCACTAAATGTTGTTTTATGTATAGTCTGTTTTTCTGGTCTGTCACTAATAGTGATTTTGTTTTCTGTTATTTTGTGTTGAAATTTTTATTCTTTTAATGATGCTACTACCAAAATAATTTTTGGGTGGAAATTAAACAAATTATGATTTGGTGTTAATGAATGTTGTGGTTAAGTCCATTTTATGTATGCTTTAAGAAAGAGTTGGAAATCTAAAAGTGGTAGGTATGACTATATGTCTTGAGGGTTTGAGTACATGTCATTTGTTATGTTGTTGGACTCTTTTTGGTTATTGACTTTGTGATTTCCTTAACATTGTTTGTTGCAAGCTAGATTTTACTTTTGCAACTCTAGAGATAGGACTAGATTTAAGAAATCTTCTTTGACACAAAGTAATTTGTAGAATGTAGGTAACTCACAATCATCCTCAAGAGATGGTGTGCTATGCACTCAAACCTTGTTTGAAATGTCTATCGAAATAGCGTGTTCGTTAGGCACAATTACATGAAATCTCGACTTTAGTTATGTTAAGTCATATCATTATGTGAGAAGCGTGAATCAAGACAGTGCGACGGCTATCGAAAATTCGGCAAACATTAAGTGCAAGTTAAGTAGGATGATCTATACCACCATTATGATTGTTGGCTCACTATTGATAAATTGAGGAACTGATCACCCTCAATCTCTTGTTAATAGTAGACAAGATCATGGTGACTGGAATGGATCGACCTCGTCAATTGTTGGAGTGTACGAAGTTAATAGGACTTTTATGTGCTAAGGGGTAGGCGTCCGATCTAATCTAGCGAATCTTTTGTCATAGAATTTAATTTAAGTATTTATTTTTGCGTTTTGAACCCTTCTGATTTTGAACCTTCCGAATTATTACTTTCCTTGTTTATTTGATTTTACTACATGACTTATTTTTATAAAGTGTTTTAAACTATTTCTAGCTCTTTTTATTTTTGCGGTTTTACTATACTAGATTTGTGCCAAAATAAAGTTTGAAATGTTAATTTCCAAAATGATAGTTTATCCTGAATTGTATTAGACTTTTGTGTTAAAGATTATTAGTGATTTTTGTTCATAAACTTTAGTTAGTGATTTATGTTATTGACTTTTATTAGATTCATCTTTGACAGTTCATTTAAGTTATAAATTTATCTGATGTATTTATTTGACATCAGAGTGGGCAGCGGAAATATGACGTTTTATTCTTAAAATGTCTTATCTAATTTTATCTATTTAGAAAATGACCCTCCATGCATGATTTTTTTTTCTCTTTTTGGGAGAGTACTTTGCATAATTTTTCTACCTTTGGAACATCACTATAAAATAGTTTTCCAACGGTGAGTTTATAGAGTTGAATGATTTTATTTATATAAGGTGTTTTTGAAGGTCCTACTAATCTCTACTTTCTACCATTAGTTTCGGGGACGAAACTAATTTTTGGTGGATAGAATGTAAGATCTGAGGATTTATATTTAATATATAGATCAATATTTTATTCTATTAATTTACATGCTAGAATATTTTTAACTTTATCTCTTAAAAAGTGACTTTCTTACCATATGATTTTATTTAGTTTCGAGGACGAAACTATTTTAAGTGGGTAAGAATGTAACAACCCGATATTTTATACACATATTTTAGTAAATTCTCTTGATTTAGTTGCTTGTCAACTTATGATATGCTTATAATCATAATTATTATTATTTATTATTATTATTATTTTTATTTCAATTATTTATGTTTTAATTATAAGTATTTACCTTTTAACTTAATAATACGTACGGGGAGCTATATATGATTATGTAATGGGTAGTGGCATGAAAATAGGGAGTTTTGGGTATGTGATAGGAATAAGAACGTGTATCTATTAAGTGAAACATATTCCTCCTTCTTCTTGAAATATAATTTGGCAGTTTCCTATTCTCTCTTCTCAAGTCTTCCGCATCAATGGCAAGGTCAAACCAAATAGCAACCATTTAATTGCCACATGATATATGTTATTCTAATTAGTCATTATTTCCTTAACCTCAAACATCTCTTACTAGCCTTGATTTTGTGGGATTTACGGCATAGAGTCGGATAATATGTAAAGCCGATGTATATTGCCATAAGTTTTGCCAAACTTCTATGCTATTAATTCATTCGTTCAAGGGCAGATTAAATAAATTATGAGAAAAGGGGTAATCTTTTTACTGGTACGATCAGGCCTATAAGATTAGTGGTTGTCGGGTCATTCTTAAGTGGTATTCCAAACACATGAGCACAACACTAGCCTCCTTTGTCATCTCAAGTGATCATCATGCTTTGTTATAAGCTTCATTCTAGTAAGTTCTTTTTATGAGTGAGTCTCTATTCTATTTTCTATTTGTTTCTTGAAAACTCTAATAGTCGTCCACTTTCGTTTTCCTTAGAGTTGTCACCGTGAATCTGCAATTGCGTCTTCGTTAACCGTCGAAACGAACTCTGGAGCGAGATATATTTTGAGTACACCGTAGCTGCGAATTTAGGCTTAGAGTATTGTGCTTGGAAGAAAAGCGGCTAAGGTAAGGGCTTTTTCCCTATACACTCGTGCACTTAGGGTTTATGTTATAGATTAATAATGAAATAGTTAACTGATAAGGGGAATGATGATAGAAAGAATGATAGAATTATTTTTATTACATTTTATGCTATTTTAATATATTTTAAGTGGTGTGTGTGGCTGATTGTTGTTGTTGGTATTGTTGTTGATTGTTGTTAGTATTGTGGTTGTGGATTATTTTATGAGTTATGACTGTTTATGTTTAGTGGAATTTACGATTGGTACCAATGACTACCAAAGGTGTTAATCTTGTCTCTTAATCAGGTGGATTTAGAGAGGTTTCGATTTGGTTGGATATTCAATGAGAGAATATCTATAGTATGCATAGCATGACATATAGCGGTTTGATAGGTTGGTTCGGAATAATACCCAAGCGGGGTACCGAACCTTAATACCCAAGCGGGGTATTGTGTCCAAGCGGGACACTGTCCAAGTGTGACTTTTTGCTCCGCGGAGATATTGATATCCGGATCATTGTCTAGTTGCATTTCATGCATTATTAATTGGGATAAGGTGTCATTAAAAATAGTTTCTTGAATCGATTTTATTTGATTTCTTCTTTATGGCCAAACATTTTATTATTATTTTATGACATTTACCTTCCGTTCGGTATGATTCAATTTGGATAAGGAAATTGACCCTTACATTAAATATGGTTGTAGGTACCAAAGAGATATGAAGTGGTGTGGTGCTTGTACGTGCGCGGGGATAAATAAAAAGGGTTTTTACTAGTATACAATTGTAAATTTAAATAAGGCTCCTTAACAATTTTTACTAGTTTTTAATTGTAAATTTAAGATATTTTTTAAGTCGACGACTTGTAGCGTTTTTGGATATATTAAGTTTCTTAAATATTTACAATAATTGAATAATTTTTAGAGAACTCTAATGTTATTCGTTTTGAAATGACTTAAGAAAAAAAAACTCTAGAGATTTTCCTATTACATTAGAGAATTAATCATAATATCTCGGTCTAAAAATTCGGGATGTTACAGTTGGTATCAGAGCATGGTCCACGGACAATTTTTGGGGTGGGTGCGATTTTGTATCATGTCTTGATTGATGTGTGATTTTATGGTTGACTTTATTCCGATTGGTGTTTCTTAATGTGATTCTTCGATGATGATTGTATGCTTTCTTTTGTTTAATATAAATGATTTTGTGATTGTTAGCTGCTATGCTTCCCTTTTGTGAATTTTCTATTGCATAATCTTTATACTCTTTTATTTACAAGCGATGATATTTTTGTGACAACTATATGTTATAAACTATT
Organism: Trifolium repens; assembly: GCA_030408175.1. Taxonomy (NCBI): domain Eukaryota; kingdom Viridiplantae; phylum Streptophyta; class Magnoliopsida; order Fabales; family Fabaceae; genus Trifolium; species Trifolium repens. The sequence continues at coordinate 8,768,371 of CP125839.1, forward strand.
TTTATGAGTGAAATGTTTTTGAATAATTTTGTGGTCTTTAGCTTTGAGGAAATTGATTTCTACGATGATTTTAAATTAAACAAATTTTAAGAGAGTATCTATAAAGTAATACATAATTTCTAGAAAATCGTTTCTACCATATTTTGAATTAAAGATTGTAATGTAATCGACTATGTTTCTTGTTTACTTTGTGGTAGTCATTGAGTAAGTCAATACATGACTCTATTTTTTTTACTAATTAATGCAGTCATTCATGACTGGAATTGAACATTAACTAGCTGAACTGTTTTTAAATAGGTAGTTAATTGATTGATTTTTATATAACGACAACCAGAGAATTGTCATAAACATCTTGATGAACCATTTCGGATTAGTCCAATTCTTGTATGGTGGTATAGTAGAATGTCTTGTTTTAGCCTATTGATTATGAGATTTAGAGGAAGAAAAAAAAATAGACTCTAGAATATCTATATCGTAGAGTTAGAAAGTGTTTTTGATGCTATTATCTAATTAGTGTGACCATTCATATGTCGTTTATTTAATTTGATTTAAAAGTGATTTTAAAAACATAGAGTTGTGATTTGCAAACATGGATGGACGATTTGTGTAACACTTTTACATGATTCTTGTTTTTATAATTTTATGTATTTTCTAGAACTATAGTTCATGTAAATTAGCTAGGGAGTGTTACTATTTGGCCAAGTTTGGAGTTACTTGCTTGGAGCTTGTTCCATGGGGTTGATTTTTTATTGTGTTGTTTTCTTCTATCATAAGGTGTGTTTGAATTGAGGGTCTTGTTCCCATCTTCGTTGTAGTTTTAAGTGGAGTGTCCTACCTTAATGTTGTATCATATATATAGTTGCAAGGTTATTCTCTTGTTTGTATGGTGTTTATCTCTTGGAATTTAGATGTTTTGTTTCAGGTTTCTTCTAGCATTCGTGTTAATTTGGGAACCTCTTAAGTTGCACGTTTATATTATTGGTTGTCTTGTATCTAGTGTTCTTCTTCTAGATTATATCGGTAAATAAATATTGGACTATATAGAAAAGAAGAAGAAAATTGAATTATTTTGATAATTTAAATTAGTTTAGTGAGTTGCAAAATAAATTAGTTACTAGTGAATTGTGATTGGCAAGGAAGCATGCATGTTAGTAGCAATTATGTTGTGTAAACTTTTCTATTTAACTTTTATCATTATGCTTTTATGAATTTTGTGATTAATGAGTCTTTATAAGTTGAGGGATGTCTTCTCCATAAAATAAAAGCAATAAACCATTTTATGAAATAGCTATAAGTGATTAGTTACTTCCTTTTGGGTACAGATTATTTTTTTATAAGATGTGATCATCACCATTTATGAAATAGAGATTGTGGTGATGATGTTATATGTCCTTATAGCTAGGTGATTTTGTAAGACTAGTATATATACTAATTCCGTATTTTATGATGTTGTTTCCACTATTACTATTTATCTTGCTCCTGTCTGTCACTAAATGTTGTTTTATGTATAGTCTGTTTTTCTGGTCTGTCACTAATAGTGATTTTGTTTTCTGTTATTTTGTGTTGAAATTTTTATTCTTTTAATGATGCTACTACCAAAATAATTTTTGGGTGGAAATTAAACAAATTATGATTTGGTGTTAATGAATGTTGTGGTTAAGTCCATTTTATGTATGCTTTAAGAAAGAGTTGGAAATCTAAAAGTGGTAGGTATGACTATATGTCTTGAGGGTTTGAGTACATGTCATTTGTTATGTTGTTGGACTCTTTTTGGTTATTGACTTTGTGATTTCCTTAACATTGTTTGTTGCAAGCTAGATTTTACTTTTGCAACTCTAGAGATAGGACTAGATTTAAGAAATCTTCTTTGACACAAAGTAATTTGTAGAATGTAGGTAACTCACAATCATCCTCAAGAGATGGTGTGCTATGCACTCAAACCTTGTTTGAAATGTCTATCGAAATAGCGTGTTCGTTAGGCACAATTACATGAAATCTCGACTTTAGTTATGTTAAGTCATATCATTATGTGAGAAGCGTGAATCAAGACAGTGCGACGGCTATCGAAAATTCGGCAAACATTAAGTGCAAGTTAAGTAGGATGATCTATACCACCATTATGATTGTTGGCTCACTATTGATAAATTGAGGAACTGATCACCCTCAATCTCTTGTTAATAGTAGACAAGATCATGGTGACTGGAATGGATCGACCTCGTCAATTGTTGGAGTGTACGAAGTTAATAGGACTTTTATGTGCTAAGGGGTAGGCGTCCGATCTAATCTAGCGAATCTTTTGTCATAGAATTTAATTTAAGTATTTATTTTTGCGTTTTGAACCCTTCTGATTTTGAACCTTCCGAATTATTACTTTCCTTGTTTATTTGATTTTACTACATGACTTATTTTTATAAAGTGTTTTAAACTATTTCTAGCTCTTTTTATTTTTGCGGTTTTACTATACTAGATTTGTGCCAAAATAAAGTTTGAAATGTTAATTTCCAAAATGATAGTTTATCCTGAATTGTATTAGACTTTTGTGTTAAAGATTATTAGTGATTTTTGTTCATAAACTTTAGTTAGTGATTTATGTTATTGACTTTTATTAGATTCATCTTTGACAGTTCATTTAAGTTATAAATTTATCTGATGTATTTATTTGACATCAGAGTGGGCAGCGGAAATATGACGTTTTATTCTTAAAATGTCTTATCTAATTTTATCTATTTAGAAAATGACCCTCCATGCATGATTTTTTTTTCTCTTTTTGGGAGAGTACTTTGCATAATTTTTCTACCTTTGGAACATCACTATAAAATAGTTTTCCAACGGTGAGTTTATAGAGTTGAATGATTTTATTTATATAAGGTGTTTTTGAAGGTCCTACTAATCTCTACTTTCTACCATTAGTTTCGGGGACGAAACTAATTTTTGGTGGATAGAATGTAAGATCTGAGGATTTATATTTAATATATAGATCAATATTTTATTCTATTAATTTACATGCTAGAATATTTTTAACTTTATCTCTTAAAAAGTGACTTTCTTACCATATGATTTTATTTAGTTTCGAGGACGAAACTATTTTAAGTGGGTAAGAATGTAACAACCCGATATTTTATACACATATTTTAGTAAATTCTCTTGATTTAGTTGCTTGTCAACTTATGATATGCTTATAATCATAATTATTATTATTTATTATTATTATTATTTTTATTTCAATTATTTATGTTTTAATTATAAGTATTTACCTTTTAACTTAATAATACGTACGGGGAGCTATATATGATTATGTAATGGGTAGTGGCATGAAAATAGGGAGTTTTGGGTATGTGATAGGAATAAGAACGTGTATCTATTAAGTGAAACATATTCCTCCTTCTTCTTGAAATATAATTTGGCAGTTTCCTATTCTCTCTTCTCAAGTCTTCCGCATCAATGGCAAGGTCAAACCAAATAGCAACCATTTAATTGCCACATGATATATGTTATTCTAATTAGTCATTATTTCCTTAACCTCAAACATCTCTTACTAGCCTTGATTTTGTGGGATTTACGGCATAGAGTCGGATAATATGTAAAGCCGATGTATATTGCCATAAGTTTTGCCAAACTTCTATGCTATTAATTCATTCGTTCAAGGGCAGATTAAATAAATTATGAGAAAAGGGGTAATCTTTTTACTGGTACGATCAGGCCTATAAGATTAGTGGTTGTCGGGTCATTCTTAAGTGGTATTCCAAACACATGAGCACAACACTAGCCTCCTTTGTCATCTCAAGTGATCATCATGCTTTGTTATAAGCTTCATTCTAGTAAGTTCTTTTTATGAGTGAGTCTCTATTCTATTTTCTATTTGTTTCTTGAAAACTCTAATAGTCGTCCACTTTCGTTTTCCTTAGAGTTGTCACCGTGAATCTGCAATTGCGTCTTCGTTAACCGTCGAAACGAACTCTGGAGCGAGATATATTTTGAGTACACCGTAGCTGCGAATTTAGGCTTAGAGTATTGTGCTTGGAAGAAAAGCGGCTAAGGTAAGGGCTTTTTCCCTATACACTCATGCACTTAGGGTTTATGTTATAGATTAATAATGAAATAGTTAACTGATAAGGGGAATGATGATAGAAAGAATGATAGAATTATTTTTATTACATTTTATGCTATTTTAATATATTTTAAGTGGTGTGTGTGGCTGATTGTTGTTGTTGGTATTGTTGTTGATTGTTGTTAGTATTGTGGTTGTGGATTATTTTATGACTTATGACTGTTTATGTTTAGTGGAATTTACGATTGGTACCAATGACTACCAAAGGTGTTAATCTTGTCTCTTAATCAGGTGGATTTAGAGAGGTTTCGATTTGGTTGGATATTCAATGAGAGAATATCTATAGTATGCATAGCATGACATATAGCGGTTTGATAGGTTGGTTCGGAATAATACCCAAGCGGGGTACCGAACCTTAATACCCAAGCGGGGTATTGTGTCCAAGCGGGACACTGTCCAAGTGTGACTTTTTGCTCCGCGGAGATATTGATATCCGGATCATTGTCTAGTTGCATTTCATGCATTATTAATTGGGATAAGGTGTCATTAAAAATAGTTTCTTGAATCGATTTTATTTGATTTCTTCTTTATGGCCAAACATTTTATTATTATTTTATGACATTTACCTTCCGTTCGGTATGATTCAATTTGGATAAGGAAATTGACCCTTACATTAAATATGGTTGTAGGTACCAAAGAGATATGAAGTGGTGTGGTGCTTGTACGTGCGCGGGGATAAATAAAAAGGGTTTTTACTAGTATACAATTGTAAATTTAAATAAGGCTCCTTAACAATTTTTACTAGTTTTTAATTGTAAATTTAAGATATTTTTTAAGTCGACGACTTGTAGCGTTTTTGGATATATTAAGTTTCTTAAATATTTACAATAATTGAATAATTTTTAGAGAACTCTAATGTTATTCGTTTTGAAATGACTTAAGAAAAAAAAACTCTAGAGATTTTCCTATTACATTAGAGAATTAATCATAATATCTCGGTCTAAAAATTCGGGATGTTACACCCTTCATGTTTCCCTTTATTGGATATCACTCTTTCCCTCTTTTGCAAGTTCATTTCCCCATTTTCAACCTCCTCAAAGATTCACGATAATATAGACAAATAACTATCAAAGTTCTTCCATTACATAGTTATTTTCGAAACAACAATTTTATCCAGAACAAAATTCAAAACAAAGAAATTGGTTAATTGCATAAATTCATTAGGTAGATTATTCATGTGTAAACCAAACAGATCTTTTTATTTTTCTTGGGTGAAATTGTTAACATCATTTTTACGGGACAATTAAAGCCAATTAACATTAAAGCTTGCTTATTAAGACCTCCCAAACAATCACCATATTATTTAGTCACGGTTCCACAACTCTCAAATCTAAAGAACACAATAATAAAAGATGAACTGATGCAACAAATAAAAGGCATGGGAGGAGACGTGGTGGTAGAGGGAGGTTTTGGGCAAATTCATTGGTGGTTGGATTTTTGGTTGAGGGGACGTGAAAAAAGAGAGAGAAGGTGCCAAGGTGGTGCAAGGGATTGTGTGAGAAAAGATACATGTGTTCTCATTTTTTTTTTTAATTCATCTAGACCTTTAAATAAATCTGATGGTTTATAAAAGTGATACACCGGTGAACCACTTGTTTGATGGTTCACCCTAAATATCACCTATTTGTATTTATAATTAGCGTATTCTTGTCTTTTACGGCAAAAACTATTGATGACAAATTGGCATCTTTCTTTAAACACATTTTTTATTCTTTAAACATTGGCATCTTTCTTGTTTTGGAAATGACCATGATACTTGTTAGACTTGGTATCATTATCATATGCTGTATAAAAAATAAAAATAAAACCCATCATGTATATAATAAATAAAATAAATGTCTTTGTATCATCTTTTATTATAAGTGTCTGGTTATGATGATTGAGAAGAGAGTTATAAAATATGTTTTTCTCTTAGAACGAATAATTTAGAGTTTGGTCAAGATTTTTATAAAAAGGAGTGGTGTGATAAGATCAATTTAACTTTAAACATTGAGAAAGAACAATTTTTTTTAAGTAATTCAATAATTAAAATTTCATTTTTAAATAAATAAATGAATGTAACAAGTTCGAACCTTTAATCCTTATATATTTATATGCAATGTCTATTAATTAAGTTATACTCACATATACAAAATTCAACATCTTAACATATTATTAGTTCCTTTGTCAAAAATAAATAAATAAATTATCAGTTCCAAAAAAAGGCTTCATATTAAAAAGGAAATTACAAAAATCAAATTATTATTTTTTTACCAAATTACTGTACAAGAATAAAAATTTGTTACTTTTTACTTAAAAAAACAAAAAAATCTGTTAATTTTACATTTACTCATGCATCTGTTAATCTGAGAGAATATTATTTTTATACAGAAACAAACAAAAAAACAAACAAACCCAGAATTCATTGATTCATTCATGAGATCAACAAATTTCTTCACAACCGCTTTGATTTTCTTCCTCAAGTATGAATCTTTTTCACAATTTTATTACTATTTACTTCTATTATTGCTTTTTATATTTTTCACAATTTCATTTTTTGTTTTTGTGTTTTTTCTTCCTCAAGCATTTATTTGGCATGAACCCAGATGGAAATTGTTGACATTATGAATAAAGTTTTGTTTTTTCATTGACCCTTTTGTTTAATGTGAACGAAAAACGATTCAGAATGGATCTTCTCTGTAAATTTTGGTAGAATTTGAGTGCTGCATATTCATAAACTTTCATTATTTTGAGGATTTTCTTAATCCTTGTCGGATCTGGTTGTGTGTCTATCTTTGGTTAATTTTGAGGAGTTTCATTAATTTATAAGGAATTTGTCAAAATATTGTATTTTTGAACCCAAATTGTTGTTTGTGTGTTGAAATTGTTATGAAGTGACTATTGTGGTTGATAAAAGATGTATGCTTGTTAAGGGTATATTTGACATTGCAGAATTCACATTTTGAACATTGTTGGTCAATTTGAATTTCATATGTAGTTATTTTCCAGCTTCCATTGTTCGATTTCAAAGTTTATGTCTATACTTTTATCAACATTGTTAGTCTTGTAATAAAATTATAGGTTATGTAGCGATAGCCGATAGTCTACTTATCACTTGCGCTTTGAACCAGAGTTTTAAATAAATGTTTGCGATCTAGGACGCAATTTTAAATTGCCTAAACCGCAATGTAGCCGTGATTGAGATTGCATCGTTCACATTTGACTGTGATTCTCTGCGATATCAAGGACCACGATGCGATCTCAACCATTAATGCTATTTAAAATCCTGCTTGGAACTAGATTGAATTGGCAATTGCCCACGAGCACTTAGATGATATGGCACGGGTCTCTTCTAGCTTAACCAAGGTCCTGAGTCCGATCCCTGGCTTGGGCATTCAATAGCGTTAAAACTCTTAGGGAGAGTTTGCCACCTATTTGGGTGCCACCTATTGTTTTTCTTGTTGTGTTTATTTAGTACGGCTGTCATGGTTTCCTTGTGAGTTAATGTACTCGATCTATGAATACTTCATGTCGTATTGTTTCCATCCCTGTAAACAAGTTGCAGAATTTGACTGTATTTTGGCATGTTGCCACATGATTTGCAGGAATTTGTGATCTCTGCAGCTTTTGATACAGATAATTAGATAAGCGAAGCTTCTGGCTGTAGAGGAAAATGGCAGAAACAATATCTAGCTTTTGGGGTCCAGTCACATCAACTATAGAGTGTTGTGAAGACAATTATGCATATTCATCTTATATTGCAGAATTTTATAATACAATATCCAACATTCCGACCATTCTTTTGGCTCTCATTGGTCTTATAAATGCTTTTAGACAACGGTTTGAGAAAAGATTTAGTGTTCTTCACGTATCAAATATGACGCTTGCCTTTGGAAGCATGTTATACCATGCTACTTTACAACATGTGTAAGTATTGATCTTTGTCTTCTTTTGCACTAATTTATCTAAATTTTTGTTGTTTATGTTCATGTTTTTTAGTTGCTATGCATCATACAAAATGTTTGCATGGATGGGATACATCATGCAATAGCCTTGTTTTGTAATAGGAAGCCTAAATATTGATTGAGTTTTGGTATAATGATGCGGCCATACATCAAAAACGGTTTATAGATATGTTAGTTGTTTTCCACCAGTGCTGCTTTCTGACCTCACAAATATCAATCAGTTATTATATTATATAAATATACAGAACTTATGCTTCAATTTGCCAAATATAGCAATTTGTTCAAATTTTGCTATGTTAGAGTGCTATAGCTATTATTTGACAACACTTTGTTCTAAATAGTGTATTGCAAAACCATATAGGTTTGCTCAAATTTTGCTACGCTATAGCGCTACTATAGCCTCTTTTTGACAACACGAAATCACACAATACACTTATCCATTTAAATAAGAGGGCTAATTTTTTTGTCATTACATTCTTTGTTCCTCCTTGTATTTTTGTATTTCCATTTGTTAGAGAGATCAATATGATATTTTGACTATACAATAACTGTTTGATTATACTTGAGTGTTCATTATTGAACTATTTTAGGACTAAGAGCTAGTTATCATCATGGATGATTGGAAATTTTCTTTATATGCATAATATTATATTTTAGGAAAGTAGTATGCATAATTAGTTTCTTAACATAGTTTTCAAAAAAAAAGTTTCAAGTTTATAACAGGTTCCAAATCAGGTCATCCTGTTTAATAGAGAAAGCTTTTATTTATTGCTAATTTGCTAAATAGATATGAGAATCGTATCTGTGCTTCCAAATGCATGCTACTTTGATCGTTAAGTTTGTCAAATTTATAAAAACAAAAGTTTATCAATCAATATCTGTTGTTTTTGGGTGACTATTTATTCTTCAGATGTTGCATTTTAATTTAGGCAACAACAAAGTGATGAAACTCCTATGCTGTGGGAGATTCTGTTGTACATGTACATCCTCTACTCTCCGGATTGGCATTACCGTTGTACAATGCCCATCTTCCTATTTTTGTATGGTGCTGCTTTTGCTGTTGTCCATTCATTTGTCCGTTTCGGCATTGGCTTCAAAGTTCATTACGTCATCCTCTGTCTCCTCTGTATTCCAAGAATGTACAAGTATTACATTTATACCGCAGATGTGTGTGCCAAGAGGATCGGAAAGCTATACGTAGCCACTCTTCTATTAGGAAGTTTGTTTTGGTTTTGCGACCGAGTTTTCTGCAAGGAGATATCTCAGTGGCAGGTTAATCCACAAGGGCATGCTTTATGGCATGTTTTCATGGGGTTCAATTCCTACTTTGCAAACACATTCTTGATGTTTTGCCGTGCTGAACAACGTGGCTGGTCTCCAAAAATTGTTTGTTTATTCGGTGTTTTGCCATATGTGAAGATTAAGAAGCCAAAACAACAATAAGAGAAGATAGCCGAAGATTCAGAAGGTTTCTGTCATGATAGAATTCAGAAGAGTTATCGATGTTTCGGTCTTGATCCTCAGTTTTGTTTATCTGATTTAGATTGGTTTACATGATGATTTTTTATATATATTTTTTAACATATGGATGCTTTCTTGGCCTTAGCTTTAGGACATGTACCATATTTATACCATATGGATGCTTTCTTGGCCATAGACTTTTGTTAACACTACTTATGACAACCAAAAGTTTTGCAGTAACATGGTTGTTTGATTCTCAGTTTCATACCACATTTTTACTTGTAACATGTTGTGTAACCCTTTCTAGGTGAGGTTTTGAGTATGTTATTAACTTGTGAAGCTTTAAACATTGCTTTCACTGGTAAATTTCTCTTCTGAAAGTTTCATGGCTAGTTGGATTTTTCACATTTAAGTGACCATAATAACACAATCACTTTTGGAATGGCTGAAAATCTGATTAATATGTGTGAACATTGACTTGCATATTTTCTATTTTATAAAATTTGAGTAGAGTTTGTCCCATTGCTTTTTTCTCACCATGAAGACCCCTATCGGATTCGCGCTGTTGATGCCATTCTTGTGATACAAATTTTCACCATGGAAATTGAAAGCTCCAATTTGTAAATTATGCCTAACTGCAAATTTTCACCACAATTTCACCAATTGCACCATAGTTCCAAGGCGAAGCTAATTCTCCCCCCTATCCGGAGTGACAATCGACACAAAATTAGGTTAGCTCTTCCCCTTTTAATTGTTTTCCCTATTCGTGCTCATGGTATCTTAAGAACAAACCAAGACACATAAGTTGATTATGAAAATGAACAGAGATCCTCTCAATCTCTCAAAAGAAAATGATGTCGTAACCAATGTGTTTTGAGCTACAATTTCTCCATTTTCAACTTCGATTAGAAGTAACCAAATTTGTTGTGCAATTAGTAGAAAAGGCGACAATTCAAGAAAACAGCATAATCTTCCATAGACAGAACTCTAAATCTAAATCAAGGGAGAAATCACAGCTTAACAAGGCATCATTTGATAGTGTTAGTAATACTATCACAAACTTAAAAACGGATGATTCTCTAGTCAATATGATTCATCCAATTATATTACCTAATAATACTTCAAAGTAGAAATGTTGATTGAAAAAGTGTTTTTTGAAGAATATTGATTGAAAAAGTTAGGGTTCATAGCGAAAGGAAAAAGATGAATTTGAGAGATTCTGCATTAAATAATCCAACATTAACATTTTGAGGAAGAAAAAAAAAAGAACAATCCAAACTTTAAATAAGATATTCGAAGTAATTCTTCTGTGTTTTGACTGAACTTGGCTTGGATTAGACCTAGAATACAAATAATTTTTTAACATACACATCCAATTTTAAAAAATATAATAGTAGCTTATATCAAACTAAAAAAATTTAGTTTTATAAGTGCATATTGAAATAAACACTTCTAGGTATTTTTGTGTGTAGATATCACACTTAGTAGTAAGTGATAAATGGGTCATGAAAATAGAAAACCAAACATGCCAAAAGAATCATAAAAATCTGCACTTGAAAAGGATACCATGCCAACTCAAAATCACAACAACATTGTTCTAACATTTGAACAGTAAAGTATCCTATTATGTCCAATAGTTTCCCTTCACATATTTGCAACATATGATAGCAAGTAGAACAAGATTTATTGTTTATTGAAGTAGAATAAACTATCCAAAGTCATTCAAATTACAGTTAATTGCAAAATGTTAACATTCCTCCAAGGAACTGAAAAACAATAAAGGCATCATCTTGACCTGCCATTGGCTATTTGAATATTCCAAGATATTTGAGTTAGCAATGGCTGTTCCAAGTAAAGCAATCAATAAAATATTCAAGAACAGTAGCGAGAGAAACAGAATGCCATATTTTAACTGTCAAGATACACACTGTACAGATCTTGACAGGTTCCTAAATCTTTGATTCCTTTCACTCAATAAATAGAACACACATTTACAAAGTATCTTTTTCCGTTTTCCTTGTAAATGAAGGAATCAAATAGAAGGAGAAAGGACAAATACACCTTGCAATGAATCTAAGTCATCCTTTGAATTCCTTGTTGCAACATTTCCCCAAGCCTCCTATACAGAGCTTCTTGTTCATCGAATGATAGGTTCATCAATATCTGAAGCAACCAGTGTAAACACCATAAATACATCATTTTTCAAAATATTCATTTAAAAAGTGTGTTGCTAACATTTTTGTAAATAAAATACCTGGTCCAAAATCATTTCAACCGATAAACTTTGCGGCACAACAAATGACTGATGATAAATATATGCAAACACGGCCATAACCATCTACACAAGGATAAATTGGTCAAATCTTGCTTGAATTGTACATCAGAACATAAAACTAGGATGTTTTCACTTCCAGTCTGATACATATAATGAACTGAAAAGGACTAAATGTCCAAATAGTGTAAAGGCAGCAACGTGTAAAGGAGGCGTTAAGTTAAAATATACTGGGAGAGGAGGAGCGCACAAAATACATCTAACCACTTTCACAGTGATATTAAATCATTCTTTTGATGGCATATGTTTATTAGTCATTGAATATCTTTTCAGCAAGTTCATTGAAGATCCTATGAAATCTGAATGTTTTCAATTGCTAGAATTTCCCTACTATTTGTATATTTAACGTGCAAGATCATCTTTAATGCTTCATTTTCTTCCACAGATGTTTCTTTTCTCTCCTTTTTTTTATACTAATTTATTTTGGGGGTAGGCAGAGATGTGTGAGAGAACTATGGTTTTGATTCTTTTGAATATAGTTTATATGTATTATTATGATATTTCCAAGTAGTCAAATATCAAAAGTATACCTGGCAGTCCATTCTGTCGGTAATTCCACCGTGTCCTGGAATACTATCACCAAAATCCTGCAAAAATGGAAACACCCATCAAATCTATTTATACCTGAGACCTAAATGGGTGATATTTGCTCGCATGATCACATCTTGATCAGAAAAATGGAATAGCCAAGAGCATACCTTTATTTTAAAAGCCCTTTTGAATCCACTTGCAAAGAAGCCTCCGAAAGGTGCAATAATTGAAGCAAACAAGCCAAGACATAAAGCATGCCATTGAACTGGTAGGATTGATATCTCTTTCCAAGGAAACTGCAAAGGACAACATAAAGTGTGTCAACAGTTATGATTTTCAGATATTCTGGGTTTATTATGGATTGTCATATCCTGATTACAGTCCAGTCATATTTTATAAGCTGAACCGTAATATGAAAATAGAAAGCTTAACATTCAGTGGTTAGTAGAAATATTGGCTTTCAAATCCTATGTCAATGTCTTTCTAATGGCAATTTTATCTAAGAATAGGACTTAGAATGAATGATTCAAATTCGACTGTTTACATTCATGATAATTTTGACCAAGTAAATCATAGGGTCTGTTGAGTTTGAGTCATTAATTGGGCTGTCTGAGTCTATAACCCAACTGTTTTCAAGCTAACCCGTGTCCTTTTCCTGATTATATTCACATTCCTATTCTGTACGTTTTTCTTCTTTAAGTGTCCTTAGTCAAATTGGATGTTCTTCTTGATGTTTGATGTATCCAACTTGTGTTATTGGTAAATATGGATAAGTTATCTGGTGAATTTTGGCCTAGTGCCCCACATACCCATATAATGCAAAGTAGATATTGTTGTAGGTTATATAATTTAAAGTTCAGCTGAAAGTCAAGTGATTACCCAGTGAGGAGTCCATCCCAACAATGAGTAAGATTCCGGCTTAAACAGTAGTCCCGGATCACAGTCAAGCCAAGCAGTTGACAAGTCCTGCATTTATTCAAACGGTGTCGGTGATATGAATACAAGCAAATTGGTTGTTGATTAAAAGACCTTTTAATATGTTATGTGTTAAAGAGCTACCTTCCTTGGACATGTCAGCCACTGAGAACGACCCATGATGTTAGCAAGCTACATAATGAGTTTCACAATGATATTAGCATCCAGTTCAAAATAACTTTATTGATACATAAAGACTAAATAAGCAAGAACTTAATTGCCATAAATATTATCAAGCTCTCTCAGAGTTTTACTTGGCTGTTACTATCATTCAATAATGTTACAATAATGAATATATAACATCCCAAATGATTCTTCTTCAATGAAAGCCTCACCCCCAAAAAATGCGTTTAATCTTCATTAGCTAATTAAAATTTGCTCACCACGAATGCAGATATGATGGTTGTAACAGATGCTCCGATAAAACCCTCCCATGTTTTCTTTGGAGATAACTTAATCAAAGGGGTCCTTCCAAAGAAGAAACCAAAGAAATAAGCGGCAATGTCATTAATGACAATAAGCGTTGCTGGAAGAAGAAACCTGTAGAAAATGTCAGCAAAACATCAATTTAATTAAAAAGCAATGGGGCAGTGACATGCAGTGTTTATGCAATAGCACATTAAATATATGACCAAGGTATTCTAATGAAGCTACATAGTACGTATGTACACAAAATTACTTAAAGTCTTGGCAGTCAGGTGATGCCATTTTACTGGCAACTAGCAAGAAAATACTTTTTAATGAGAAAATGAATTAACATAATGTTACCTTCAACAATCAACAAAAATACAAAGTAAATGAGAGGGATAATATAGGTGTGAATAGAGGTTAGGATGATATAAATAAGCAATTCCACACAGGAAGTATATCCAGTTAAATGGACAGGCATTTAACCTCCAATTTTCCAATATTCTCAGATCAAGTCTTCAAACAAATTTATGACAATATTATAAATGCTAGAATATTTACATAACAATGAGAAGCCTAGACATAAAGATATGACCTCATATCTCCCATTTCATTTGTTTGATTGCTCCCATCAACAACTTAGCTTATGCATATGAATGTAATTGGAAGTTCAACAGCCTTTCGAAGACTATTTGATTCAATATTTGCTTAATATAAAGAGTGATACATTTTAAAACACTATCCTTGTGCAGATACAAGTCCATGAAACATCAAAAGTCATCTGTGAGAAGAGTATAATTACTTGGCCACCTCCCATGCAGTAGAAAATATTCCCTCATTGCTCAATCCCTAATCTTTTCTCCATCTAATTTCCTACCCTAAGCCTACAGTTCCACTATTTGGTCAAGAATTGAATATCCCAAGTGATTTAACCTACAAGCTCACCAAATATGCACTTCACTTAACCATCCTTTCAGGTGATTATTATGGATAAAGGACCTATCAGATACCATTCAATCAATCCAACATAAAATGTTTTCCAAATGATTGGGAACAGCATTACGAAGTATGATATCATGCGTAAGAGAATCCTCAAAAATATTAAAATATTTTGGGCATAACTGTTAAACAATCGTTATTTCCTTTTTATTAGTTATAGTATTACCAGAAAATCCCTTCAAAAATGCTTGGCACGGTGAAAGAGGACTGCCCAAATACCACAATTAGAATCATGTGTGTCCAAGCATACTGGCCAAATTGGTACTTGTACATCTTCTTCTTCAATGTGAGAATAAACCATATAAATCCTGAGCCCAATCAATAAAAGGGATGACAACAAACTATAAGAGTCCTTACAATGGTGTAAAATAATTAGTAAAATTGCAATCCTAAGAAACTAGAAACCAAATTTGCCAAGCATTAGGCAGAGACATTGCACAAGAACTGGCCCATGAACATTAAAACAACAAAAGCGATGTGCATAAGTTACCTGTAATGTACAGGGAGTAGCAGACAACCATATGATACTTTATAAGACTGCTCACAAGCCGATATAAAACCTTGTCGGAATTTACTGTGTTAACCAGTCGTTGACTCAGAATACGTCCATAAACAAATAGCATTGCAGTGAAGAAAAAATGCCTGAAATGGTATATGACAATTAAAACTGGAAAAAAATTATTACATGATTTTTTTATATATCCGATGGCGGATTATGGCAGTCAGCCAAAAACCCACCATATAAACATGGTGATGCGGCCTATGGCGGATATAATAGGTGTCGGCGTGTCGCAGCCTATGGTGGATATAATAGGTGTTGCAGCCTATGGCAGCTGGCACAAAATCTGTCATGCTATGACGGCACGGCGCCACCATGGTGGAAATCGACAACACTAATTAAAAAATAATAAATTGCCTTGCTGCGAGGTTAATGAGTTTGTATGTAATACTTACCAATTTAATAGCCTAAATCCCGGAAGCTGCTTATCTTCATGAGCTCGACGGAGTAGGTTGAAAAGTTCTCTTGCCATGAAGATTTGGATAACAACAATCATCGCAGTAATGTAGAGGTGACCCATATAGATGATCAACACAAAGCTCCCAATCATCCAAACGGAAGAATATGCACGAATTAACATGGACTTGTATTTGCTTTTATCATTAACAAGTAACTTCTCTCCATTTGATTTACCATCTTCTGGAATAACCTGATATATAAAGAGTAAAGACATTATATAATAAATCATCTTCAAATAGTATACAAAAACTTTTCCAAAAAGATACCGAGAGATTCGGTTTCTAAATCATTCAACTTATTAATTACATGTTTGGAATTATTGTGAGTCACTGTCGTACTGTCGTCGGTAGCGTACGACAGAAATTAGCAAAATAACAATTTGTTCATTTTCCTCTACACAACAATGCCATAGCATCACTACAGCCACCATTCGACAACATTTTAAACTAAATAACGTATCGCAAAACAATAGCTATTTGTTCAACTGCTGCACTCTAGCGCCACTATATAACAACACTCTAGAGTGAGTTTGACAAAATAGCAGGACCACTTTTTTTTTTTTTTGCTTTCACCATCAGTTTAATCTGGTACGGGGTTAGTTCTGGCATCAAGTGGGACCACTATAATTTTGTTGAAGCTCCAAAATATAAACAACTTTCACCAAAATTATTACAATAATTCTCCCAAACTCAAATAAAATAATACAAGTAAAAAATATATTAAACCTAGATTTTTTATATAAATAAATAAATAAAAATTGACCTTTCTTCCAAATCATGTTTTCCATGTTAGACACATTTAACAAATTCTCATGTTTTCTTCAAATTTGTGTAGGTTGAATCAATTTCAATAAAATAAAATAATAAAATAAAATAAAAACTACTAATACAAAATATTTTATGCACAAAAATAAACAAGAATTAAAAGCGATAAAACCAAAGCTTAAAGAAGTTAATTAACCTCATTAGAGCGTTTTCGATGCCTAATCCTTCCAGTATTAGTTGCTGGAGTAGAACTACTACTAGTAGTATCCTTTTGCATAGTTCTTCAATCAAATTTCACAAAAATTGAAAAATCAATGCAAATTAGAAACCTGTTAAGTCGCCACAAAGTAAAAACCTGCAAAGTAATGATAATTTTGAAGTTTCAGATTCAAAAATCAAAATCATAAATAAACACTGAATTTGAAAAGCACGAAACCTTGTTTTGCTGTGAAGAATGAAGAAGAACACGACGGTGTTAGAGACGAAGTGTGCGAAAATACGAATAAGAATAATAGTATTAATAACGTGAATGAACGGTGATGAATTTTTTTTTTTTTTTTTGTAACTAAAATGTTTTGAAAATAAAACTAATTGTTCCTTTTTTTTGGGTAAATAAACAGCGCACACACATGAGAGGATTAGGATTCGCTGGCTTTTGAGGATGGTGACTTTAGTTTAATATCATCCGTCGGATGCATCTCACGCATTAGGTCATGCCACGTTTGTAATTTTCAGTACAACTGAAATTATGATTTTTTATTTTTTTTGACGCAAATTATGATATTTATTAATCTCTTGTTTCTTCAACAAATCAAATTCATCATTGCGTTGCGAGTGTAACAAAAAAAAATCATTGCCAGTTTTGTTAGAAGTTCTATTTGCGAGTGGAAAGATTATTCGAATCTAAAAAAGCAAAAGTTGATTTCTTCCATCAGTATAGAGACACATTTTTAATGTTGCAGCAAGGAATATAAAAAAAAAATAAAAAATACTCTCTTTAAATACACAAGGGTAGTTTCATAATTTCCATGTACAATTTTTTTTTTTGTTTTTTTAAGAGGTGGGCCTCTGAATGTAGTAAGCTATGAAGCTCAAATACGTGACACGATACCAATATGGCGATACGAGAAACTTTTCAAATTTTTTTTTTTTTGAAAGTTGCAAATTTTCAAAATTTCTGCTACGATACGGCCGCGATACGTTATTTAAAAATTTAAAATTAAATATATAAATGCACAACATATAACATAACTAAAATCGATAATGATAATAAATTAACATTCAAATCACTCAAAATAAGTAATCAAGTGACAATTATATATCTTAAGTTAAGTACTACCCAAAAAAAACATAATTAATATTATCCAAAAAAAATATATTAGTACTATCCAAAAAAGACTTAGTTAATTATCCATAAAGAACATCATACTTTAGCATGTACTACTTAAGAGGAAACACGAATTGTATCAGTCTACTCTTCTTCATTTCCGTCGTCAAAGAACATTAATTGTCTGATACTTCTCTGATACGCGTATTGGAGAAGTATCTGACACGTATCGGTCATTTATTTTTTGAAAAATAATATTAATTGTCTGATACTTCTCCGATACAAGCATCGGAATGTACTCCCTCCGTTTCTTTTTAATTGCCTTTTTAGAATGATAACACCAAATTAAGGGAATGTATTTTTGCACGTTATCTTCTTATTATACCCTCGTTTTAATCCCCCAATAAATTTCTATTTTTTCGCCCACACTTTCTGTTTCCAATAAATTTAATATATTATATACAAAAAAAAAAACAAAATTTAATATGCTATGTACCAACAAAAAAATTTAAAAAAAAAGATTTAGTTTTCCAAATATACAGCATTAATTGGTTTTATGGAAAAAGATAAGAGCAATTGACAATGGGTATAATTGACAAATCATACCCATAAAATACAAAAAGGACAATTAAATAGAAACGCTAAATAGGATAATAAAAGACAATTAAAATGAAACGGAGGGAGTATCAGCAAGTATCGATATCGAATACGTATCGAACATGATATTTGGCTATTTTTGGAGTATCGGGGCTTCATAGGTAATAAGAATGTGTTGATGGAAGTGCGGAAAGAAGGGAATGGATTACCTGCTGGTATAGCAGGCTGCTGTAACAGATCGGGACGGTCTGATTTAAATGGACGATCATGATTGCTTTTATTTAATTTTAACATATATAATATGAACCGTTCAATTTAGAATCAACGACTATGATCTATTACAGCACCAAACTGTGTTGTTGTTTGACAGCAGACAATCAACATCCCAAAAAGCAATAACATATTGATATTGAGTCCTTCTTCTCGCACCCCCTAAGTTTCGAGTCCCCCGGCCTTCCAATACTACTTCTCTCGCAACGTAAGATATGAGCATGTATCTCCTCCCTTCATTCACCCCTATTTTTTAAGGTTCGCATTCTAGAATGCAAACTGAGTTCGCATTCTAAATAGCAAACTGTTTTTTTTTCTTTCAGATTTGGCACCCCCTGAATTCGCTACTTAAGTAGCGAGGGGGTATTTTTGAAATTTTCAGGGGGCGCGAGAAGAAAATTCCATTTATATTTTAGGATTGGATATCTGCATTTACTCTTCATTTGTTTTAATATAATGGAGGGCCTAGAACCAAAGAAAGTCATCAAAAATAGTTTGGGAATACTAATCTCAGTTTAGTCATAAAAAAAAATATGCATAATTTGAATCGGACGTGATTCGTAAAAAATTACTGAAAACCTAATTTACACCGTATTTGCTTTACGGTATATGTATAAAACTATCATCTACTAATTCAATTGCAATAGTATTTGATTTTGGTGCAACACACTTCATCCTTCGGTAGAAGCTCTTTCTTCATTTTTCAACATGCTCATGGAATCACTCCTTTTCTTAAGAATAATAAGCCTAAATATCTTTTGAAGTCATATCACTCCTATATATGATTTTTTTTATGTAACTCTATATATTGAGTCATGTCACTTATATATATATATATATATATATATATATTTGTCTTTTCGAGTTCATTTTTGTAGAAACTTATAATCCTAAACATATATTGTGTCTGTGGATCAATTTAGGTGAAAAAACAAAAAAAATCAAAATTTCACCGAGATTGGAAAAATCTCATAATTCATACTCTACCCATGAAAATCGTTAAAAAACTATGGAAATGAATAAAATGCTTTTTGGGTCAATTTTTTGTAGAAACTTCTATTCCAAGTGTGTCTGTGGATCAATTTAGGTGAAGAATCAAACAAATCAAATTTTTTCACCGAGATTGGAAAAATCTCATAATTTGTAGTCTATAACCCAGGAAAATCGTTAAAAAATTAGCGAAATGAATAAATTGCTTTTTGAGTCTATTTTTTGTAGAAATTTCTATTCCAACACATATATTGTGTCGGTGGATCAGTTTAGGTGAAGAATCAAACAAATTAAATTTTTTCATCGAGATTGGAAAAATCTCATAATTCGTAGTATATATATAAACCACGAAAAACATTAAAAAAAACTATCGAAATGAATAAATGTCTTTTTGAGTCCATTTTTTGTATAAACTTCTATCACAACACATATAGTGTGTCTGTGGATACATTTATGTGAAGAATCAATCAAATCTTATTTTTATCACCGAGAATGGAAAAATCTCATAATTTGTAGTCTAACCCACGAAAATCGTTAAAAAAACTACCAAAATGAATAAATGGTTTTTCGAGTGTAATTTTTGTAGAAACTTCTAATCCAAAACATATAGTGTGTCTGTGGATCCAATTAGGTGAATAATCAAACAAATCACATTTTTTCACCAAGATCATAAAAATTGCATAATTCGTAGTCACGAAAATCATTAAAAAACTATCGAAATGAACAAGTTGCTTTTCAAGTCTAAATTTTGTAGAAACCTATAATCCTACACTTGTAGTGTGTCTGCAGATCCATTAAGGTGAAGAAACAAAAAAAATCAAAATTTTCATCGATATTGGAAAAATCTCATAATTCATAGTCTACTCAGGAAAATCGTTTAAAAACTATGGAAATGAATAAATTGCTTTTCATGTCAATTTTTTGTAGAAACTTCTATTCCAACACATATAGTGTGTATGTGGATCAATTTAAGTGAAAAATCAAACAAATAAAAAAAATTCACCGAGATTGGAAAAATATCATAATTCGTAGTCAATAACCCACGAAAATCTTTAAAAAACATCGAAATGAATAAATTGCTTTTCGACTCTATTTTTTTGTTGAAACTTCTATTCCAACACATATAGTGTGTCTGTGGATCAATAAAGTTGAAGAATCAAACAAATCAAAAAAATTCATTGTGATTAAAAAAATCTAATAAATCATAGTCTATAACCCACGAAAATCGTTAAAAATACTATCGAAATGAATAAATGTCTTTTCGAATTCATTTTTTGTTGTAACATATAATCCTACACATATAGTGTGTCTGTGGATCCATTTAGGTGAAGAAACAAAAAAAATCAAAATTTTCACCGAAATTGGAAAAATTCATAATTCATAGTCTACCCACGAAAATCGTTAAAAAACTATGGAAATGAATAAATTGCTTTTCGAGTCAATTTTTTTGTAGAAACTTCCATTCCAACACATATAGTGCGTCTGTGGATCAATTTAGGTGAAGAATCAAACAAATCAATTTTTTTTATCGAGATTGGAAAAATCTCATAATTCGTAGTCTATATATATAACCCACGAAAATCGTTAAAAAAACTATCGAAATGAATAAATGTCTTTTCGAGTTCATTTTTTGTATAAACTTCTATCACAACACATAGAGTGTGTCTATGGATCCATTTAAGTGAAGAATCAAACAAATATTATTTTTATCACCGAGAATGGAAAAATCACATAATTCGTAATCTATATATATAACCCACGAAAATCGTTAAAAAAACTATCAAAATGAATAAATTGCTTTTCGAGTTTATATTTTGTAGAAACTTCTATTCCAGCACATATAATGTGTCTGTGGATCAATTTAGGTGAAGAATCAAACTAATCAAAAAAATTCTCCGAGATTGGAAAAATCTAATAATTTGTTGTCTATAACCCACGGAAATCGTTAAAAAAAACTATCAAAAGAATAAATTGATTTTCGAGTCAATTTTTTGTAGAAACTTCATTCCAACACATATAGTGTGTCTGTGGATCAATTTAGGTGAATAATCAAACAAATCAAATTTTTTCTCCGAGATTGGAAAAATCCCATAATTCATATTCTATTACCCACGAAAATCGTTAAAAAACTATCAAAATGAATAAATTATTTTTCGAGTCTATTTTTTATATAAACTTCTATTCCAACACAAATACTGTGTCTGTGGATCAATTTAGGTGAAAAATCAAACAAATTATTTTTTTTTACCAAGATTGGAAAAATCTCATAATCCCACGAAAATCTTTAAAAAAATTATCGAAATGAATAAATGTCTTTTCGAGTCCATTTTTTTTGTATAAACTTTTATCACAACACATATAATGTGTCTGTGGATCCATTTAGGTAAAAAATCAAACAAATCTTATTTTTATCACCCACAAAAATCGTTAAAAAAACTATCAAAATGGATAAATGGTCTTTCAAGTCTAATTTTTGTAGAAACTTCTATTCCTACACATATAGTGTGTCTGTAGATCCAATTAGGTGATGAATCAAACAAATTAAATTTTTTCACCAAAATTATTATGAATAATACATGAGAACTAGAGAATAAGAATATGACACTATTTCAAGAAAAATTTTATGTATAAAAATATGTCTTACCAAATTTCGCCATAAAAAAATCATATCATTGTTAACTTCACGTGTTGAAACCCCAAACTCCACGCAAGACGTAATCCTTCTAAGGTCCCCCTGAGCTTAATAGTTATAACTTATAACAACATTTACAGTCCCCTAATACTCTTGCAAATCCATCCAACCCCATTACTTCCTCTAACAATCCCACCACAACCACCACTCCACCGTTTTTTTTTTTTTTTATAAACCAATGGTATCCTCCGTGTGCACAACTGCGAAAACTAATTCTTTTAAAATAACCGAGATCCATTTAAGAAGTGACCTCTACCAATAAATAATTTTCCATATGCATTTAGAGCATTTTCAATAAGAGTATTAAAAGGAGTTTTATAGACTAATGATCCATGACTTATCTTTTTGTTATCATTGGAGTTCGATGACATGACATAGAGGGTATCAAAATTGATGATACGATATCCTATTTAAGATACTGTGTCATCAATTTAATATTACCATTTGTTGGTACTTGGTAGATACCCAAAACTATATCACAATTAAAGCAAAATATATATTAGTTACATAAATATTATATGATATTGCAAAAACCATTTTTTAGTAATATGTAATATTCAAAGTGGTATCACTATTTGAAATGATTTAATATCGATTTAGATTTATATTACTTCCTCTTGTGTATATGGGCTAATACTTTTTTTTTATTAGGTAGCTTAGTGGTTTGAAAATCCACCCATAAGGTGAATAAGTTGAGTGTCCAGAGATCGAACCCTAACTCCTGCATATAAAATACAATTGTCCCTATCAATTGAGCTAAGCTCTCGGAGACTATGCGCTAATACTTAAAACTTAAAGTGAATGACATTCTAATAAAAAAAAAAGCAAATTCTATAAGTCTCTCTAGTCTTATGTTCAAATGATCACAACTCATCTCCTGTAAAGTGTGGATCGGTTTTTGATGAAGTGTTTAAATTATTTTATGTTTATATAAAATAAGATAATAATTTAGTTGACAACGGTAACATTAACATGTGCTTTGTGCAAGAGTATACGATACAACGTGGCTTGCATTTAATTATATGTTTTAGAAATAATGTTTGACATTGCTCAAAAAATTTATGTTTGACTAAAATGTTTCATAGGACTGGAACTACATAAATTAATTGGCCAAATATTGCTAAGGAATTAGGGTGAATTCTGTTGTTTGCGTGTTATATTATTCGGACAATATTATAACTAAATATTATTATTTAGATCTATTATTTAATCGACGATTGTTAGTTTAATTTGATTAAAAAAATTAAGAACTCATTAAAAAAAGTAACTTTATTTCTATTATTTTTAAACGATTTATTGTTAGTTTTTGAAAATTTAGCCATAAAACAAAATAATATTAAAAAATTTATGATAAACATTACATATAAAAGAAATTTTACACATATTATATGAAAATAAAATGAGTATAACATATGAAATACTTATGTATACAAATATAAAATGTATTTTTATTGATTTCCTCGAGGGATGAGGTTACCTCAATCATTCCTGCGTTGTTGGATAATTTTTAAAATATACTTGAATAACCTACAATAGTTAGTTTGAAACAATGTGTCTTTTGATTTAATCTTGCAACCTTTTTGTGAATAAGAGTAAATTATAGGTATTTGTTCAAGTTAACATTATTGAAAATCTTTTTAAAGGTTGTTTTCCTTGGTCAATTGGTATGAGTTACCCTCTAAAAAGAGTCATACAAAAGCTAGAAAGTAGAAAGAACATACGAAAATCATGTTCTATGATGCTAAATTTTGTCTAAATTTTTTTTTCTCTACTGCATGCACAAGAGTAATTTAGAAAACTTTATTTTGTAAATTATTATTGATTGATGTGTTTGATTTGTGAGTGCAATCAATGTCAAAGTTTCTAGAGTATCATAAAGGGGATTCACAGTTATTTCATTTGCATCTGGTTTGTATAAATTGTTGGGGGTGAATCAAAATTAAATCTTAGTGTGATACACACACTTTGAAATTTATATGCAACATTCATCTTATTTTTCATCATCTTCTTATTGTTTAAGTTATTGCTGCACAGCCCAACATAAGATCTAACATGCGCTACCCTCATGTGGACATTCCCCTCGCTCAGTCGCTACGAAGAAATAAGTGTCGCGTTCGAGGCTTCAAATGGAATAGTCTCCTTAAAAATTGACATTTACATATACAAATTGACATCTCTGCTTATCACCGATAAGTGGAAACCCAAATAATAATTTTTTATTTTTGATCAAGTAGTTTAGTAGATTGAATTTCGCCTTTTTTAAAATGAATATATGAGCATATCAATATTAAAACTTTAACTTTTATATATCACATATAATGTCTCTACCCATTAAATAATGTTCACAGAAATACCAAAGAACAATTCTGCACTTGTTTATTCCATTGTTACAATTCTTTGGACTCGTGTATGAATTTAGAATTTGAAGCCCCATTGGTTGGATGATGATAATGGTTGGTTGTTGGGTCCATAACATCTCATCCCACTTTATCACCGACTTTCCATGTCCTCCACATAGCGTGATATTTCTGTACAGTATTAGACATTAGTAGGGTGAGGGTTAAAAGAGTAAAGCAAATAAAATACCTCATTTTCTTTTATATTTATTTCTTCTCATAAAAATGTTTCATTTTCAATATTATTATCTCTCAAAAAAATCATCACTTTATTTCTCTCAACATTTTTATAATATTATCTCATTCTTTTTTTTTGATAAATAAATAAAATGACAAATCTACTATAAACTTACATATATATATAGTGGAAGAGCTGATATTGGAACTTCAGTCAAAACACATGACCTAATAATTTTAATACTTTTTCCTAATTGAGCTAAAATTTATAAACTAATACTACCTTATTATAATATTGTCAAATCATACTTTCATCATTTTGATTTGATTTTTAAATTGTGGTTGCAAACTAAACTTACATAATATTTCCTAAAAATATTATGATTGAATGTCAATGTATTTTTATTTTATTTTTCACTGATATTGAGTCTCTAGTAAATTCGAAGAGTCTTCTTATACATTTGTCAAAATAATATTTTAATAAAATTGTAATTTTCATGACAAATATAATATACATCAAATAAAGAATATTAATTTCATTGTACAAAAAAGAAAAAAAAAAGAATTTTAGTTTCAAATATAGACCGGCATTTATCACGAGATATTATATTGTCATTGAAAGAAATAAAAATCTAAAAAGAAGATAAAGAATATGACCCCATAAAAGGGGTAAAGTAGCATAGGAGTAGAAATGTAGGCCACTCAATTTTAGCCTAACAATTTTGAATGTGTGAGTGAGAAAATGCTATTATAATCTATAAATATATTAAAATTGTAAATATATTTTTTAGTGTCTCTAATATTATTATTTTGGTCTGTTATTTTTTTAATTAATTTGATTTTCAAATTTAAGTTTTATTTATCAATTTAATTTGTAAAATTATAAAAAGAAAAAGACATCGAAAACGTATTTACTATTTTAATATATTAAAAAATTATTAATATATAACAATGCTTGAGACTTTAAAGATCAGAATAATCGTACTAAACTCTTACCACTAAAAGTGAGGTGTTAAGGGAGTATTCATACAAGAATTTCTCCTCAATTTATCGTGGTTGTTGCGACGAAAATAGAATTGACAATAAGTGGATTAAAAGCAATAGCAATTAACCAGCATGTCACGTACACTTTATAAAGCATATGGTGAGTGTGGAAGCTTATATACCTACCATCTACCAGTCAATCTTAGCTTATTTTGCTTAGTGTAACTTTTTTAGAAGAGTAAGAAAAGAAAAGTGGTTCCTTCAATCATTCACAAAAAATTATAAATAGAAACTAAAACTTATAAAGCTCTTTACAAGTTACTTTCCTTCATAACTAAAACTACATTTCAACATACTAATTAAAACTCTACTCTCCACATTCTATATACATACACATACCACCATCCTTATTAATATATTTGTGTGAGTTTGAGGAATATTGATAGAAAGAAAAAAAAAATGAAAATGGGATGGATTATTGTTGGTCTTGTTGTGGTGGCTATGAGCATGGATGTGGCAGGAGGTGAGGTGCATCATGTGGTGGGAGGTGATCATGGGTGGGATCCAAATTCAGATATCTTATCTTGGTCTTCTGGCAAAGTCTTTAGGGTTGGAGACCAAATCTGTATGTCTTTATCCTTTTACATTTTTTATTTTTTTATTTTTTCAATTTTTTTATTCTTATTTTGTTTTCCTTCTATTTCCACCATTTGTTCCTCTTAATTTCATGAGTTCTATGATAATAAAAATGATAAATGTTTTTTCTTTTCTTTTTTTCCTTTTCTCATGAGAGCTAGATTCAAAATGGAATGATAAGAAAATCAAATGCAATTTTTCTTCAAAAAAGTTAAATGCAATTTTTTTTTTGTACAAAATTTAAATTTGTTTTAATTATTGAGACATTTCCTTCAAAATAAATTTGGTTATTAACTCTCTGGTTCCCAAGGAAAGGGGACCGGTAATACAGAGTTCGGCCACGAGGTAAGTAAAATCTGGTCAAAAATTATTTTCACCAAGAATTGAACTCGGGTTCTTCCCAACGATCCGTCCAAATTTATTTTAATTATTGATAATTAATATATATTTCCTTCAATTTAATTTTTTATAAATGACAAATATTTTATTTATGGGCAGGGTTTGCATACTCTTTAGCAGAGGGATTAATTGCTGAGCTGAAAAGCAGAGAAGAATATGAATCTTGCAATATGAGCAACCCTATCATGATGTACACTGAAGGTTTGCATACAATCCCACTTGAGAAGGAAGGAATCAGATATTTTGTGAGTAGTGACTCTGAGAATTGCAAGAATGGTCTTAAGCTTCATGTTGAGGTTCAGCCCAAGGACTCACCCTCAAGGGCCTTGCCCAACACTCAAAATGTTGCTGCTGCTGAGCCCACCAGTCCTTCTGGTTCGGCCCATTATGGTCACAGTGTAATTCTTTCAATATTGTTATGTGTCATTGTGGTCCTTGCTTATTGATATAAGCTCACGTTTAAGGAGAATAATTAGTTACTTTCTATGTACTATGACATATTTGAAGATAAAATATTGATGAGTTTTCTTTAGATAAGTTGTTGTAACTTGTAAGCATATATCTAAGAGTAGATTTGGTTAGAATTCAGATCGCCAGTTTGTGTTGTGTTCACTGTGAAGTATTTGGCTTTTGGGCACTTCAGCCTCAGACAACAGAAATAATAAAACAAATGTCAATGTTTGGGATTTGGGATATTTGATTGAAGCTAACAACTTTTATCTGAAATATCTCTTGTTTAAGAAATAAATTTAATTTATTTTTTAGTCTTGTTTCCTGAAATTTTGATATTGTAAGGGGTAAACCCTTGTTTAGAGGTGTTCAACACACGAGTTAGGATCCTCCACTTTTTTTTTCCTTCATTTTTGCCATTACTAAAATTTTAAAAATATAAATGCAATTATATAACATTTGATGTACCCAATGATTTAATATATGTATATCATAAAACTCTTCAAAACTACAGTAATGGACAAAATCATAACTCTCGACACACATGATGCACCTTTTTCTATATTAGTAGGAATTGAATTTGCCACATTAGAATTTACAACACACGAATTTACAACACACTTTACATATCAACTACTTGCGGTAGAATAAGATGGCACACTTGTATCATTATACAATAAAAAAATCTTTATTTAACAATATAGAATGTTTAAAATAATAACATAAAGATTAAAGTAATAATCTTCATAAAACAGGTAATTGATATCATGTTTTATCACACCTTAAGCAATGAATGAAGTACTAGCCAAACAACTAATAAAATCATAATATATAGTATGAACTTAAACTATCATACCTATTACTACCTGCCAAACAAGACTCAAGTATAGTACTTAATCTGAAATTATAGTTACTATCTCTTTATTTTGCTTCATAACCACAGTTTATTGCAAAAATTGATTTTCAATTTTAAAATAATTTTATCTTATCATTCAAACAAAATTAGTTTATCTAACATCAATTATTTCAAAATCAATTCATTTTAAAATTAATATTTTTTGTATTTGCTGATAAGTCATGAAATTTTTAACAACTAAAATTTGTCTAAAAAAATAGTTATAGTTATACAACAGCATGAAAATAACGATAAATATGCACAAGCATTACTATACTGTACAATTTGCATCTACCATATTATTATAAGTTTTTTTTTTCCTTTTCAAGGAATTAACTGGTGTATGCTGTTTATGCAATGCATTAGTGTAACACCATCTCCATGTCTAATATAACAACACTCAGAAATCCGATTTTCAAAAATAACAAAACCTTAATGGTCATCAACTTACTAAAAGTAAAATCAAACTCCTCATGGCATCTCAAAGAAGATGCACAAAATATGAAAGTTATCTTATATTAACCGGTATAAACCGTCAACGGTGTATTAGCATATATTTTTTAAATAATGCATCCTCCGACGCAATCAATCACTGGGTGTTGCATAGTTACTTCCCTCTCAGAATAACATAACTGGATCCATTAGTTTTCTGTATCTTAGAGATTCTCTTCAGGATCTCAGCAAAAGCTTGCTTGTCCTGCACACATATCAAACAAGCACGCGGTGCAATGTTCAGCTAAGTTTTAAAAATTAAACTGGTGAGAGTTTCTGGTCAAAGTTCTGACCAATTTTACTATCAACCCAACCAGATAACATGAACAAGAGCAAGTAAATAATCATGCAAATAAATACGAACAGGAGAAGACAATTATACTAGCCGGGAAGTAGGAACAAGTCTCGTATCCGCTAGCAAGGGGGAGGAAGTATTCTTTCCTCCCTCATCTATCTTAATGCCTGTCATTTGTACTTTTTCATTTTGAGCAAATCAATTGTGGACTTTTCCTCACTTATCTTAAACTGCCATTTAGTTTGCTGTTTATCCATCAAACGGGTTTTATATTAAGTCAGAGACTGAAATTTCAGCCAAAAGTTCGAAATTTTAGATGATCATATTTCCGCAACATAAACAAGTTCACTGGTTTTGACCAATTCATTCCGGTTCAACAAAGAATATTTTTTCGTTTTCTGGACATTTATCTATGTCTAATCTATAATTGAATCGGTAATTTCTGGTTTTTGAAATTGGCTACAAATCAGCAAATCATGGTTAAAACTACTTTTAAATGTTATATATTAGTATTACTTTATAAGTTAATACACGACTGCCTCAGGCTAAGAAAATGTGCCATAAGGATTCGTATGTTCATACTTCATATATCCAATTATCCGTCCAAAACAAAAGAACACAGCAAAAAATGACCATAATATTATTAGTTAGATTGCATCATTTTAATCCAACATTGACAAATATCAGTCACAAATTTGTCTAAAGATTAAAGAAATCTTTGTAAAATTTAGATGTGTGATAAGTTTTATACTCTTTCCATCCCATAATAATTGTCACATTTGCAAACAAACAAAAATTGTCGCTTTTGGTTTTCAATATAATTTTAATTCTTTTTTCCCTAATTGTGCATCTAATTAAGATTATGTGCATCACTCCCAATTTCTTATTCTACACTTTGCATTAATTAATTGATAATGGAAATACACCAATGGTTAATAACGTTATTTTGGTAAAATCGATATTCTCTTCTATATAATTTGTGTGAAATAACATAATATGACAATTATTGTGGGGATCCTTTTCACCATATCTAAATTTGACCAAATGTTGATTAAGAATTAGACTATTTAAACAAGGATAGAGAAAAATTAGAGCTTACCTCTGCACATCTTAATCTTCCCTTAAATTTAGCTACAAGCTCCTGTGTGGTTAATGGAGTCCTTTGCATTAGAACAGCCCTAATTTCTTGCTCAGTTACAGGCCCAGAAGCTGAGTTAGAAGACCCAGCGTTTGATGACGGTGGTGGTGTGCCTTTTTGAGGCGCATTACTTTTAGATGCAGACCCATTTACATCTTTTCCAGATGATTTTGGTTCCTGGTTCAATAAAATAATTAAGAATTTCAACAACAGCAATAGGAAAATACTCTAAAAATCAAATTATTTGTTAAAAAAAGGGGTTCTCGGACAACTTTTAAAATCATTAATATTATATTATTGTATCTTAGTTTATTATTTAGAATCATAATATGCAGGATGTCACAATATTTAGTTGTCTTAACCAGAAAGTACTCCCATGTCAAGTTAGGAGAAATGTTGTCCAGAAAGTGCTCCCATGTCAAATCAGGAGAATTGTTGTCTCCCGACTAAGCAGCATCCCCTTTGGTAAAAACTGCTTTCTAAATAAGCTAAGCTGAAGACCCAGGGAAGTCCAGATCGAGTGTCAACTCGTAGGATCTGTGAAGCACGGACACTCCTCGGACTAGGTGTGTCCCAATGTCGGTCATGCGTCATTGTCCGACACGACACTGACACTTATGATTACATTTAATTTTTTCAAATTATTATCGGTGTCAACGTGTCAATGTTTGTGTCTATGTTCGTGCTTCATAGCATAGGATCGTACAATGGCTGTGTGTTGCGATTCAAACAAGACCGGTAGAGGCGCCCTTCGTGGTCAAGATCACGAGTTTGATGCAAAATTGTAAAAGTTTGTGATGGGCCACCCGTTTCGCATTGGGCCTTGCTTAAATGGGACAGGTTTTGTGGAAAAAATCGCAACATGCACCATGCATGAACTATTAGGAAAGGACACCCGAACATGTTTGCCAAGCTGACAAGACTCACAATCAAGAGTCTTTAAATGAGAAAGTTGAGGAACCATCACCTTTAACTTATCCAAACTTAGATGAGCCAAACCACGACGAATGATATCCGGATATGTAGAATCACTACAAACAGTGGATGTATGAGAATGAAGGTAATAGATACCCTGTGATTCAGATCCTGTTGCAATTGTCTTTCCCGTACTTCGGTCTTGTATAAAGAAAGAATTTGAATTAAATGTTATGGAACAGTTGTGAGAGTGGGTAAGTTTACTGGTTGAAATCAAATTATAAGGAAAACCAGGTACATATAACACATCATTCAATGATAGAGATGGCAAAGGTGAAGCTTGACCAATGCCAGTAACTTGTGCCTTAGAACCATTAGCACAAGTAATGTGTTGAGGTGTTTTAGGAGGAGACAAGTTAGAGATAAGAGAGGGATTACCAACTACGTGAGCAAAAGCACCAGACTCTAAAATCCATGATTGACAAACCGTAGAATTATTATCAATATGAACCAAAGTGGATGCAGCAGGAGTTTGTTGTTGGACTGCCATCGAGCTACGAGCGATAATAAGTTTACTGGTTGAAATCAAATTGTAAGGAAAACCAAGTATATATAACACATAACTCAATGATAGAGATGGCAAAGGTGAAGCTTGACCAATACCAGTAACTTGTGTCTTAGAACCATTAGCACAAATAATGTGTTGAGGTGTTTTAGGAGGAGACAAGTTAGAGATAAGAGAGGGATTACCAACTACATGAGCCGAAGCACCAGAATCTAAAACCCATGATGGACAAACCGTAGAATTATCAATATGAACCGAAGTGGATGCAGCAGGAGTTTGTTGTTGGACTGCCATCGAACTCCGAGCGATAATAAGCCTCAAACGTGTATGGAGGAAAGGAGGTAAGAAACTAAAAATTGAGTCCAAACAATTTAAAAAATACTTTCTAATAAGAACCCAAAAAAATACAGCAGCTGCACTAGACAACCAATACACTAGAGCGGCAAAAGCCTTACAAGCCAAACCTTGAGCGCCCAAAATACTAGGCAAACAGCAAAGAAAGCCCAAAAGCATGCCTGGAACGTAAGATCCACAAACTGAATGTGGGCCTAACAGAGCCAGAAGTGAGAGGCGAGTCAGGTGGAACCAGCGGCGGTGAACGGTGGACATTAGGGTGGCGAGTGACTAGGATTTCAAACCTAGCTCTAGATACCAAGTTTAAGTTTATAGGATAGGATGATTAACTTGTACTTCACAATGAGGTTGTGCAAACTTATAGTATACAATACAAAATACAACAGAGAATCAGATAAATTAGGAAACTAACTCTATCCTAAAAAATATAGAATAATCAACACGGGCACAAGTTATGGTGCATAAGCCATGTTTATGCACCGTGCATAAATATCCAAAATTGCTTAGTGCACCCCCCATATTTCTAATGCACCCCCCAGATTGCTTAGCGCACCCCTCATAATTTTAGGGGGTGCATTAGAAATTTGGGGGGTGCGCTAAGCAAACTGGGGGGTGCACTAAGTAATCTGGGAGGTGCATTAAGCAATTTTAATTATTTATACACGGTGCATAAGGAAAAAGCTTATGCACCATAACCACTCCCATCAACACGATCCTCCTCTGCAAATAGGATTATTAACTTATACACTTCACAATGAGGTTGTGCAAACTTATATACAAGTACAATATACAACAGAGAATCAGATAAATTAGGAAACTAACTCAATCCTAAAAAATAGGGAATAATCAACACGATCCTCCTCTGCAAACAGAAGGGGAAAAAAAATTAACACACGCCATCTCTCCTCCGGGTCCTCCCTGCAAACAGAAGGGTAAAAAAAAACCTAGCACACCACCACCAACTGGAACACCGTTCACCTTCTTCCCTGTCTTCACCTGTTTTCTTTCACGATCTCTCACTGATTAGTAAAACAAGGGTTTTTTTTCTTCGTGAATTGGAAAAGAGAATTTGGGCCACGAGGCCCAACTATTATTTTTTTTTTTTTTTGCTTTAGACTTCTATTTGTTGCTGAGTTGCAGCGCAGGCACATGAGGTTGTTTTTTGGTGGATTATGCACATAGGGTTTTTAGGAATTTTTTGCTCTGGGGTGTGCGTGTGTGTGGTGTGTAAAAGTTTGTCCTTCAATAGGATCTTACGAATTATGTTAAGATCTTTCACGGGTCTTCCGATCCTACTTAGAATCTTATGAGTACATTGTAAAAACCAGCTTAATTGTTCAGTTCTATATTTTACAAGGTCAGCAGCTAACATTAATGAAAAGGTAACGCAGAGCAATAATTATGATAAAAGGAGCACTCATAATCAAGCTAGCCAACAAAAAGCAATGACTTACATTTTCCGTCTTCACCTTCTTAGGTGGTACACTAATAGATGGCTTTGCTTCCTCATTTGCTTTTCTTTTCCCCTTTGAAGACTTTGAAGTAGGTGTTCCACGAGAAGGTCCTGTTGCAGTAGGTTTTGCAGGACTGTTGTCAACAGGTTCTTCCTTAGGTTCCTTCTGCTTTGCAGCAGTCACAGGAGGAACAGCAACCTCGTCATCAATCTAGACAAATAAAATTGATCAGCTGATTAATGAAAGATGCTGAATTATAGTTCAAACCATAGGCGAGGATTTAAAAAATGACAATAAAATTGGAACTAGTCGGACACTTCCTCAATAGAGAAGTTACAAAAAACGAAAAATCGATATGTAGCACACCATAAAGGGAGTTTAGTTTTCCTTAAGCTCTGCTTGTCTTTCATCTTATAAGTGGAACAAAGAACGATAAACAATTATAGTAAATCCACAATAAGGGAGAAGTGAAAAGAGAAAGAAGGAACAAAACCCATACATCATCGTCGTCGTCGTCATCGTCATCCTCTGCATCAGATTCACTCAGACCACCACTTCGCCCAAGTAGCTTCTTCAGCTCTTTCCCAGATTTACTCAGACCTCCCCCTTCTTCATTATTTTCATCCTCCTCCTCCTCATCATCATCATCCTGCAATTATGATTAAAAGAGTAACTTAACAAGGAATGCTTGAATCAACAACACCAAATAAACCAAATATGGAATTGTCCTCAACCACTTCATGTTATTTATATAAGTACAAGTTCCCAAAGATATAAACATCATGGATGCCTGTCATCAGCCTCATGGGTTATATTCCTACGACAAAACTTACATGCATTGCTTAAGGTGCAGTTTTTACTTTTCGTCTCACAAAGAGGTAGTTTTTTTAATTGAAAAACAGTTTTCTTTTATTTTTTTCAAAATAAAAAAACACAAAAAACTATCTTTTTTGAGTGGAACAGCAAAAACTGCACCTAAAGCAATGCATGTAAGTTTTGTCCATATTCCTAATACTGGGTCAAAACATAACCCAACTCACACACAAACAAGAATAACTAATAGGAACTTGCTCCTAGAGAAACATCAAGGATGCTTGTCATCAGTCTCGTGGGTTAGATTCCTAAACTGGGTCAAAATGTAACCCAACTCAACACAAGAATAACTGATAGGAATATGCTCCTATCTAGCAAAAAAATTGTATTTTATAGATGAAAAAAGGGAAATTACAGAAGAAAAATAGCAGAGCTCCAAGAAATGGATTAGACTTCTTAGGCCAAGGGATAACCCACAAAAAGTATGAAACCAACCAATAAATAGTGAGAAAATACAAAAAGAATGAAACCAAAGATAGACCAATAAATAGTGAGAAAATACAAAAAGTAATCAATATAACCAACCAGATCAATTAAATCCATCTAGAGGGTGACAAAATTATGGGAATAAAATGTTTTAGCTTCTTTATTAGGTCCAAAGATAGACCATTTACCTCCAAATCTCTCTCAAATGTTTGACCTATAGTTTCCTTTGTCTCTTTTTACCTCTAACTATTAAATTATCTTTCATCTAGTTAACCCTCCTCTATGAAGGCTAAAGTCTATTAATAAATATTCCCATAAATAAATCCATACCTAATATATAATCAAATCAACTATAGAATTGGCCATGACAAAGGGAAAATATGACTGACTTGGCACAACTCACAAGTATATAAGAATGTGTGGACCAGAAACTAACCTGCTTGATTTCAGGAGGAGCGGGGACTTCGGGAGCCAAATCTTCCCTTTCCTCGGGATCATTAGCAACACCTTCATCATCATCAGTGAAAATCTCTTCGTGCTCCCAATCATCACCTGTAACAGATGTACAAGGACAACTATGCTCAAAGAAAGAATAAGCACAAACTCTTAAAGTGATTTGAAAGTTTTCAATTTTCATATATATATATATAGTCATATATATAGGGGGAGAGAGAGAGAGAGAGAGAGAGAGAGAGAGAGCTTCAACATAATAGTCAAGTCTTGCGAGCCTATCAGTATTACTTACTGATTAGCAGATGGTCGTGTCAGCCAACTTTTAAACAATATGTTCTTATAAGTTTATGAAATTATAATTAGTTTTTCACTGGCTTTTATTTTACTTTTTTTATTGACAGAAAAGCCTTGAGAAAAAATTATTTGACATATTGATGATATAGACCTGCACTATAATATATTTTTTTATAATTTGAAACTTTTGTCTAATCTCAGACGCACGGCAAATTCTCTTTCCAGCATTGACAAGCTATATGAGCTCTATAATAGCAGTTCTCTATCCATGGCCAAACTAAATGCTTCAAAACCTGGACTGTATGATGCCTATATATGTTTCAACTTTCAAGAAGCAATCAATTGTATTTCTTTATGTACTCTCTAAGCTATCCTCTTAAAGGTGAATAGATCCACAACACTGAAGCAATCAAGACACGAAAAAGATGGACATTGTAATTTATGACATAATGTATACCGTATAATAATTGTTTCCACTCATCTCCAATATTTTATGATAGGTCATCACTACATAAAACTAACCAAAAGTAAACAATTAATAACCTTCAACATGGATTCATAAAAAAAATATAAAACAAATAATGCAAGATACTCACCCTTTTCAACATCATAATCATCGTCATCTAGATCCCCTCCCCTTGGACCTTCATCGTCATCATCATAGCCACTTTTTTTATTCAGTCCAAGTCTATTCTTCCTATCTACTTCCTCGTCTTCATCTTCCTCTCCTTTATCAGAGGAAGGGCCTTCGTCATCATCATCGCCAGTTTTTTTACGGCTTCTCCCACCACCTGCGTTACTTTCCTTGTCTTCTAACTTCACATGTTCACCAAATGCAGCAGGCCCATTGTTTGCTGCTTTCATCATCCATCTTTGATATCCATCAGCAGTTTTTTTCCTATTTTTCATCTTCTCTTCTGCTTCCTCCAAAGTCAGCTGCTTATATTGTGCAACCTTGTTAAAGTTGTACCTAAAAAAAATGCCAAACATCACATCTGCCTACTGTCTTTCAGCAGTAACAAACACTGACAAGAAGATAAAAGCAAAGTTCTTTCCACAAACGCAATCCTTAACAAGCATACCAGGACCCCGCAGGAATGGCAACAAACTCCTTCTTTTCTTTCATTAGCAGGTAATATGTAGCCGATTGTGAACCTTCTAAATGACCCTGAAACTGGGACTGACCTGTTTCGTCCTCCAAGAGCCAAGGCCTGTTCTTGTACTTCTCCTATGTAATGCAACAAGAAATCACACATGAACAAAAAAGAAAAGAAAAGAAAAAATTGACCTATTACAACCCACAGGCAATTATTCACTTTCTTCATGACAAACACGTAATCATCTTCTAATATCCACAACAATCATCAACTAAACAACTCAATATTTTGACCTAACATTGCCATGAAATGATATCTTGGGTATTTATTGATCACGCTATTAATAAAATACAATTCGCTTATCCACATTGCACCACGTCGCAGCATCATTTATATATTTTATTCATATACATACTAAAGAAACCCCATACAAGCCGATTTTTTCACCCTAGTGCCAAGGTCCAATGTGCAAGTTAGAATCAGTAACCTTCTATTTTTTCATATTTTATTCATACATACTAAAACAAATACATCAAGTATTACAATTTCACAACTACAAATACATGCAATAAAGCCACAAATACAAATCAATAATGCAATTTCAAATTTTCAATACCCTCATGGAATCAGTAACTTGGCGACTCTTCAATCCATCTTTCTGCAAAGACCACTTATTTTCAGCACTTTTCTTCTTCGAAAAATCAGGCAATCCAGTCATAAACCTTCCAATAAAGTAATTTTTATCGTTTGCAGAACTTGCACGAACATTATATTCCTGTCACAAAAATTCATCAACAAATTGCACAATACCAAAACCTAACAGAAAAATAAAATTGAAAAAAAATGAAATCAAAGAACGAAATCGAACTCGAATCAAGCGAGTGAGGGTGGCACCACAGGTAGAACATTTGGCGCGATTTTCAGCCATGGTTTTGCCACATGTTGAACATAGAGTCATGTGCTTGCAATTGCTTCCGTAGAGACCGGTTGTTTCTCCGCATCCGCTACAACATGATTTCAATTGAAGATCCATTGATATTCGAATTGCAATTTCACGCCAGAGAATGAGATTTATAGATTTAAATAAACAGAGGAATTTTTCTAGGGTTTCGCGATTGGGATTTTAGTCAGTTATTCATAATTTTTGTGCCGCCATCGCCGGAGTCACTGAGCTTTTTCCGATCTGCGAATGGATTGAGAATTCATTCATACAACATTTTATTTCAAGCATTCAGACATGAATCATGATACATCATTGTTTATCCGTTTCAATTTCAATAAAAAAGATAGGGTCTTGCTAATATGTGCCCTAAGGCACATGTTAAGGTGCATTAAATTAACTATAATCTCATTTATTTTATTCTAAATAGATTAATAATCAACTTTGATAATTAAAAGCTTTAATGAATCATACACTTTCTTCAAAACAATTATCTACTATATTTAATTACTAAAAAGAATTGGTAAGACAAAAATTAAATTATAAATCATATAAAATTCCAAAAAAAATAAGTTCCAATTTTATTCTCGTTGAAAAAAACAAAAATGTGTTGCATCATATTTTTGTGAAAAAAAGGATCTGATCTTAGCAAACAAAAAAAAAAAGTATGATATGATGTGTGTAATAAACTTGCCCCGAGAAAATGTGCATAATCATTTTTTTTTTACAAAAAGGAATAATCTTATTTTAAATCCATGTTTATATTTTAATTATCCATCAAGGTGGAATGATTATGTTTTAATTATAAATACATGTTTTATGTTTTAATTATCAATCAAGGTAGAATGATATTTATGCTTTAATTATTAATCAAAGTGAAATAAGTGAGATCATAGTTAATTTAATGCACCTTAACATGTGTCCTTGGGGCACATGTTAGCATTTGCCAAAAAGATATATAGTTTTTTTTCGTTAAAGTTAAAAAAGATAGTTAAACAAAATAATCTCAATTTGTGTTATTCTTTTTTACGCAATCTCAATTGTGTTATAAGAAATTAAAAAACACTAATTATTCTAGAATTATTTCAAACCAATGTTTTAAAAATCGGATCGGACGTGGAACCAGTGAGATATCTAGTTCATGGTTTCATCAATTTAACCGGTCGAATTGCTAATGAATTGACTAACTAATAAATAAATATAGTGTTGATGAATAAATAATAATTGTGTGTCCAATATACTTGATAAAAAATGCCTTATTTTATAATATTTTGGGGTATTAATTTACTTAACTTTTTTGATCCAAAAGTTAAAATAAAAGTTATAATCCTAAAATTGAAATTTTCGATTTTAGAGACTAATAGTTCAATGTGACCATCCAGACCGGTGCTTGGTCCGGTTCCTGGTTCGACCGATCGAATTGGCCAGTCCGGTCCGACATTTTAAACATTGCATCAAACACATGTTTTATTTTTAGTGTTTACGGATAGAAACTTTAATAGTAAACCAATGTGGTTATGGTTTTGCTATTAAACTCTAGAGTTATTCTTTCAATTTGAGAATCAAGTATAAATGAAACTTTGTTAATAATTGATAGTATTATATTCTCTACGTGATTTGGTGATATTTGAAACACGTATGTGTGTAGGTAAAGACAGCCCTAATCAAAGTTGATTAATTGGAACAATCAAACAGGTTGATGAGCATTGAGAGATAAAAAAAGGGTAATGGTTTTATTAATTGGAACAAATTTGATTGCGATTTTCACATACTAAGCGGCGACGGTGAATGCTTTTTGCAACAAAGAAAAAGTCTACGTTTATGATGGTGACTAAGGGTGTGTTTGATCTGCTAAAAAATAGGTGACTGGACAGGACAACTTCTGTTGTACTATGTTTGATTTGAAAACTGTCAGTGATACTGGACAAACTGGGATCAAGGGACTGGACAAAATCAGATATTCTTGTCCACTTTTTGTCCTCGGCACAACTTTTCTAAATCACCAAAATAACATTTTTCCATCAAATATCCTACAAGACAAAATTTGTTTAATATCGTAAATGTTTGTCTTGTGCTGTTCTGCCTTGTACTGTCCTATACTGTTCTGTCCAGTACTTTCATTTTGCAGATCAAACGGACCCTTGTAGAATTGGAAAAAGATGAAATTGGGTGGGATTAATGGAGAAAAAAAGAGAGCCAGAGCAGTTTATCATGGGCTCGACCTGGATTAAATAATTCACTTGTCATAAGTTTATTGGAGAACAGTTTGAACAACACTTAGAAAACTGTATATAATTTTTCTTCAATTCAAACCATATTTGGCTAAAAACACAGTTATTTTTCAACCGAGAGAAATAGAATAATACAGTATAAATTACTATCTCAAATTATATATATAATTAAGGAAATAAAGAGAATAGTTATCTTATATTTTTTAAAGATGGTGTTTTTTTTTTTAATACAGAGGGGCCAGGGCCCAAAGGAGAAAGAAACTACGTAGATACTAATCAGGAGAAAGAAACACCAAAGTATGGTATTTTTTTTTTTTAAAAAAGGTGTGGTATTTATACAGCTAAAATTACTGATTTATATTTACATAACTGTTATTGTGGGAGGTTGTTGGTGCATAATGAAAGTTGGACTTCTCCGGAGTTGTGGGTCAATGGAGAAGAAAAAAGAGCTAACGGAAGATCAATTTATGAGGGTCTGACGTGGATTAGGTAATCCAATTGTCATAAATTTATTAGAGAACAGTTTGAACAACACTTAGGGTAACTGTATCTAAGTTTTTTCCTTTTAAATTACAAAGCATCAAATCTGCACTTTTGTTAAAACATTATGACTGTATTAATTTGTCTCTTAGTTATAAAATTAACACTCACATTTCTAAAATGAAAAATATAAACACGTATACAATCTCTTATTACATCACCAAACTCAAACACATCCCTTTTCTTGCTATAAAATTTGGTTACGATATTTATAGAATTAGGTTCAAAATCAATATTTTTCAATTGTCGCTCATAAATCCAATTTAAGAGGATAAAAGTGTGCTTGGTAGAGGAGAAAAAAAGAAGAGAGAAATTAAAACACAAAAACTATATGTATTTAGATTAATATTTATCTAAATAGATGCATTGATTTCCGTGTTTAGTTTTTTCTTCTCTTTTTCTCCTCTACCAAGCAAGGGCTTAATCTCGAGCTTAATCCCTGCTCTGTCCATCTCTCTAACTCTCTAACTTTCGGATAGAAAAAAGATTAAAAAAACATTAGTTAGTATCTGTCCCACTATTATAGGCTAAAAATATATTGTCTCTAATTTTCGTGTATAGAAGAAAAAACAAATAACATTCATATTTCATTGATTCTAAACATGCGGTGAATAAATCCGGTGTACACGGTTGAAATGGAAAAAGCAGTACACAAGGTTGGCGTGTCACTATTTATAATTACTTAGAAGGGTAGGTGGCTGCAATCTCGACGTATCTAACTTCTTCGTCGTCTCCCAACTACCACAATAGCACATAGCAAACACCATAAATCTAAGAAAATGCTCTAACTTTTTGCTCACAACTAATTTTATATGAAAATTCAGTTGACCATTCTTAGTAGATTATCCTTTTTCTTTCAATAAGCTTCGGATTCAAAATATTTTTTAAGATATACAAATTTAGTTCCACTTAGACCAATATAACATTGGTTATTTTTTTTTCTGTTTTCAAACCCAGTTGAATTTGGTTCGGGGATCAGTTCTGGCATCAAGTGGTTTCAGCCTCCTCCCGATCGCAGTTGCGGAGATCAAACCGTGGTTCTCCCTACCAAGTTCAGCGTCAATTACCACTGAACCAACTAACGATCTGTTACATTGGTTATTTTTTAGTGTAAACTATTATCAATTACATTAGCTAGTTTCTTGAGCCGTATTTGATTGCAATTTTTTTTAAAGTAAATCATGAGCTAGAATTTTTTTTAAATATGGGATTACAATTTCTTAGTTAAGTAATGTAGTGGTTAAAATTTCATATTTTAAGATGAATAAGTAAAAATATTAAAGTATCAACTTGATCCATATATATTATATGCAATGTTTCTACCAACATAATTATGTCGATAGAGCCATAAATTTAATTAGATTTTTTTTAAAGAAACTAAATTAGCCTACTCAAAACAGAATCAAACCCAAGACCTTAAAGAAGAGCGCACTTCCAGATCTCAAGTCAATACCACCAGACCAATCCAAATGGATATAAATTTAATTAGATTTATCAACATATGTTTTTAGTATTAACCCTTTGAAAATATAGGGAAAGAAGGCCGGGTTATATAGAATTCGCTCATGAGATTAGTAAAACTTGAATCGATCCTACTAAAAATTGAAATCGAATTCTTCAGAACAATCGGTAATAGAGAGCTCATTATTTTTTTTGTTTACAATAGAGAGCTCATAAATATCTAGACAAAATAAAATATATTCTTAAATATGATAAAATATAAATTACATCGAATTATTAGCCTGACAAATTAATCGTAGCCAAATAAAAAAGAGTTTCCATTTCCTAGTATTACTCTAGCAAATTCAATATATATACACTTCACTCTCCTTCAAAACTTCATCATTGTCTCTTTCTCTCTACTCTCATCCTTGACTTCATCATCATCTTTACAACAACAATGGCGATTCTTCAATCTTTCATCCAAGTCCACCCAGATTCTCACTTTCCCATACAAAATCTCCCATATGGAATCTTCAAACCACAACCCACTTCTTCTCCTCGTCCCGGTGTAGCCATCGGCGACTTCGTTCTCGACCTCTCTGAGATCTCCTCTGCTGGTCTCTTCAATGGTCCTCTTCTTAATAACTCCGATTGCTTCCAACAGGTTTCAACCCTCCTCTGTTTTTCACTAACCCATTTTTTTTAATCTTCTTCTTTCTATTTTTGTTGCTTCAAAATCTCAACTTTAAGCTATTTTTCAGCTTTTTAATTGATTAACTTATCTGGGTTACTTCAAAGTCTTCTTTTTTATTGCCTAAGATTTCGTTTTCATTTTTATTTTTATTTTTAATTTTATTATTTATTGTTTATTTTGCTACTTTTCAGTTTTCACACTCTTTTTGTTTTTGCTTAGAAATTGGAAGAAAGTGAAAAAAAATGAACCTTATTCTTAGGATGAACAAATTTGCAACATTGTAGTTTTATTTTGTATTTTTTTAATATGTAGTTTAATGATGTTGTTTTTGTTATGATTTTAATTGAACAGCCTAATCTAAATAAGTTTGTATCACTCGGAAGGCCAGCATGGAAGGAAGCTCGTGCTACTCTTCAAAAACTCTTATCATGTATAATACAATACAACTTTACTTTGTTTATTTATTTGTTTAGTTTTTTTATTATGATTATGTCATGTTCATGCATGTTCAATTAAATACATGAATTTTGTATGAGGTGTAATGCCTGGTTTTCATGTCAATTGAATTGAATTGTTATTTTGTTTGAATGCAGCAACTGAGTCAACTTTGAGGGACAATGCAGTTCTGAGGCAGAAATCACTTGTGCCTGTGGTATTACACATTGTAGTTAATGGTTATTTTCAAAGATGAATTCTTCAGCACACATCTTATTTGGATATATACCGGTACACCGTTGAGGTAGATAATTCTGATAGGTTTACAAATAGTGTTTATTAATGTTTGGACCTATCAGAATTATCCACCTCAGTGGTGTACCGGTATGTATCTAAATAAGACGTGTTACGGAGTGTTCACCATTTTCAAATTGCTGTGTTGTGCTTTTTACTTAATAATTTTGATGTGTACATTTTCAGAGCCAAGTAGAATTGCTTCTCCCTGTTGCAGTTGGGGACTATACAGACTTCTTTTCGTCTCTACATCATACAAAAAATTGTGGACTCATTTTTCGTGGACCACAGACTCCTGTTCTAGAGAATTGGTGCGTCGGTTTTTTAAAGGCTTTTCAAATAAACCAAAGAGTAAAACTAAATTCTTCTTGTGTATTGAATAATGACTAAAATTTGTTTCATAGGTATCACTTGCCTGTTGCTTATCATGGAAGAGCATCTTCTGTTGTTGTTTCCGGAACAGATATTGTTCGACCAAGGTGAGAAGTTTTGTTACTAATTGAAATGTTTTCTAGTCATTAGTTCGTGTTCTTAGAGGAATTTCTAAGTTATCTGTTTTTTTTTTTTGCATGTTCATTATTATTTATGAACTTGTTATAAATATATTCATCAATGTTTTGTTTCTTAATATAGGAAGTTTTGTAATGCATAATTGCCTCTAGCATATGTTTTTTTTTCTTTCTTAATATGTGCGAAATAAGCAACTGTGACAATTACTGTGGGACAGAGCTCCTTTTGTAGACATGTTCATTTAATTGCGTTGTATGTCACATTCACAATATTGTGCTATTTTGTGTGATTGTTCAGAGGTCAAGCTCATCCTGCCGGAAACCCTTCGCCCTACTTCGGCCCTTCATTGAAGCTTGACTTTGAGTTGGAAATGGTTAGCTTTTTGTCTACATAGATTTTCTTATGCCACATTTCTCACTATAATACATATGTAGTGTTTTATTTAAAAATATGAAAATCAAGGTTATTTATTTATTTATTTATTCTTTCATTTACTTCTTTTTTTTAGTTGTTCAAAACGAGTTGTTATGGTAATTACTGCGTTTCATTTGTTTTATTATGAATTAAAATCTTAATTTGCTTATAGGCTACTATTGTCGGACCTGGAAATGAACTGGGAAAACCCGTGGATATTAACAACGCCGAAGATCATATCTTTGGACTAGTTCTACTGAATGATTGGAGTGGTAATTGTTCAATCCAATATATATATTTTTGATGTTACACGCCCTATAATTTATTATAATCGAAGTTTCACTGCATTGTATTTCGCAGCTCGAGATA
Source organism: Trifolium repens (assembly GCA_030408175.1). Lineage (NCBI taxonomy): Eukaryota > Viridiplantae > Streptophyta > Magnoliopsida > Fabales > Fabaceae > Trifolium > Trifolium repens. The sequence goes on from CP125839.1 coordinate 8,812,950, forward strand.
TTCAGGCATGGGAATATGTCCCTCTTGGTCCATTTCTTGGCAAAAATTTCGGTAAGATGTTTTTTTAATTACTTCAAATCTTACGTCCTATTGAAAAAATCTGAGCATTTGAGCTCATGCAGTATAATGACATAGATGATTGCGCGTAATATTTTCTCTAGCTGTTTACAAGTTACCATTCTCCTTATAAATGTTATTTTAGTGTTAATCTTCATTTATGTTTATGTGTCAAAAATTATATAGCTACGTCGATATCACCTTGGATTGTGACCTTGGACGCATTAGAACCTTTTGCTTGTGAAGCTCCAAAACAGGTAAACGGTCTAGAGACTATATATTTAGGCTGCTCATGTCTGAAGTTCATAATAAACACTTCGATCCATTTTTCTCTCTCGATAAGTATAACATAACATGCTGATCCATAAAATGCAGGATCCTCCTCCACTTCCTTACTTGGCTGAAAAAGTATCCAAAAACTATGATCTTTCGCTAGAGGTATTTCAAAGAACTTATGCATGTAGCGGATAGCATTTCGTATTCCTTTTATATATCAATGACAATATTACTTCGCAATCTTAGTAGACAACTACCTACTTTTCGATTTATTAAGTTAATCATAAAACATTAATTTTGGTACAAGGTTCACATTAAACCTGTCGATCATAAAGATTCAAGCGTTGTGACACGGAGTAACCTCAAGCACTTGTAAGGAATTTATCTCCAAATAATATTAATTCAATCGATCATGTACCATTTGAAACTGTTATGCATAAATAATATGCATCGACTTATTTTTAGCCCTCTTGCTCTGTAGATATTGGACATTGACTCAACAACTTGCTCACCACACAATCAATGGTTGCAACTTGAGGCCAGGCGATGTCCTTGGAACCGGGACAATTAGTGGCCCGGTAAGATTCAATATTTTTTACACCGTCTAATTTCTCAATATATTTTTTGTCTTTCAGAAATTGTTACGTATCAATCCGGTTGATGAATTTCAGTTATATTGTAATGCTTGTTTTTCACTTTAGGAGCCAGAAGCTCGTGGATGCTTACTAGAGTTAACGTGGAATGGACAAAATTCACTTTCCTTGAATGGGTTAGATAGAAAATTTCTTGAAGATGGAGATGAAGTCATCTTAACTGGATATTCCAAGGTTACTATCAATTTAACATCTTTAATGCCTTTTTTTCTTCTCGAAAATGTTATCTTTTCTTCAAATTTTCACGAGAAAGTGTCAATGCAGATGTACTTTAGTTTGTTAAGATTTACGAATCAAGAGAAAGATACTGTCTTGATTCTATCACACGACGCTGCTTGTGTATATAAATAAAAGTATATATTGTCTTGAATGATGATTTGAATCTTGCTTTGCAGGGAGATGGTTACACTATTGGGTTTGGTACGTGTACAGGCAAGATTGTTCCAGCAGCTCCGTGAGGGCAAGTATTTTTCCACGCTCTTATCTTGTGTAGTGGTGTGGTTTGGCGGAGGTTGTTGAAGCTATAGAATCATGAAGCCCTTCTCCTTTATATAATCTGAATTGTTAACTGATTTTCTGCTGTAATTTACTCATTACTTGACTTTGGAAAGTGACTTGAATAAAACCGGCTTCTATGAGGATTTATTAAGTGCTTTTAATAATGATCATAACGTTCTTTCTCTGGTTATTTTTTCGTTGTTAGAAAATCGTTACCAAGTGACCAAAATAAACCAAAGTATAAATGGAATTACATAAAACCAATTTAGTAATTGAACTCTTAACATATTGCAATTTGAAGATTGGGAGTTAGGACCAGTGGATCAAAGCGAAGTACTAAATAAATGACTACTCAAATCGTAGTTTTGAGCCTAAAGATTCCACTGACCTTTAAAAAGTGGCCAATCCTTGAGGGTGTGGCAATACACAAAAAATTTATTCCATTGAATAGTTTCTCTTATAGATCTAAATGCCCAAGCTAAAGAACCGATTCCAAATAGTCTTAACAAATGATAATTGAGGCGGGATTCAGCATTTTTAAACCATAGAACATTCGGTTATATATCAAACCAAAGTTAAAGAAAAAGAGTGCCCCGAAAACACCAAACCAAAGTTAAAGAAAAAGAGTGCCCCGAAAACACGAAAACATGATACGTCAATGCTAGAAGACTCCATATACCTTAACATTGGATTTAAAATTGCAAATCCAATCATATAGATTCTAATATTATTCTATAAAACCAGTCTAACATTCATCTCAAAAAGGAGTAGTTTAAATAATCAGTTAGTACGATGAGCAATAATTACATAATGCACCGAAAAAAGTAAAGTAACACAAAAGCAAAAGAGAAACATTAAAGGAAAAACATGTTCTCTTAATGATATTGTTACCTTGATTGAGCTTATCATCATATCATCTTAAAATATGAATTGGAGCAAACTCATTGAGTATTAACAAAGCTGGTTACTGTTAAGGTGAGGGATGTCAGGAGTAATTCATAATCAAATCTCAGAACTCATCAAATTGGAGCAAACTAAACTTTAGATTATCAATGAAATCAAATTTATTCTTTATTCAAACATGCACATAATAATGTAAAAAAATTAAGTCTATAGCTCTCCATGAAACCATTGGTTCTCATCACACCGAAATAGTATTTTCACCTTTTTCAATTATTTATTATTTTATTGGCTATTGTACAACTTTCACACAATTTCACATAATACATCATTGTTGTTGGTTTAAGATCGAATGATCTAAATCACACAATTAATTAACACAATAAAACAATATCAATTATTGATCTAAATCAAACGATTGAGAGTTATAACTTCAACGGGATATCCAATTTCCACATAGATATTAATTGCATTATCACTCTTGCTTTTTAATGGTACTTATCTTCATCCCGTTAAAATGTGTAGAATTCTAACTCACTTAAAAATATCGGAATTGACATGTTGAACAACGTCACTTGAATTCTAGCTCACTTGACAATACCAGAATTGACAGGTTGAACGGCGTCACCTGATTTTAAATTTGAAATCTCACAATCGTGTATAAAAGTTTCAGCAATGTTTATAATTTCTTTTACGGATAAAAAGCCACATAAGTTTGTTGCTTAGATGAAATGACGCAAGTTTTTTTTTAATTTAACTAAGACCATAAGATCGATATATGACTTAGAAATGCAACAAAGCCTTAGGCTTTGTTTGGTTTGAAGGAATGAAAGTAAAAGGAGAGAAAATTACGGAAATTGATGGATGAATTTGAACTTAGAGTTAGTCCAAATTCATCTATAAATTTCCATAATTTTCTTTCCACACAACCAAACACACCTTTAAAAAGAGTTTGATACCTATCTAAATCCCACAAAATTTGAAAAATTTATCTCTATAATTTCGTGCAGATGATACTACATTGTTTATGAGAAAAAACAAAGCTACTACAACCATCTTTATGGTGGTCTCACAAGTCAACGCAACACTATAAATGGTGTTGCCGCCAACACCATTCAAGGAAATAATATCCCAAACCCACCAGAAACCTCTCCTAGCCGGCTTTAATTTACAAAAAAATTATTGTCTCCAAGCTCTCTTTGTTCATCATAGAGGGGTGATTTTGGGTCACTTTTGGCCTAGAATCACCCCCTCTACACCTTTTTTCTTTTCTTTTAATTTAAATAAGTGATTTCCACGTAGATTAAGTTTTTCTTTTGTGTTTTTTTGTGATTTCGTCGTCTAAGTATGGCGTTGTGTTGGTCGTCGTCTTGTGCGGCGTTATTTGATTTCCCGTTTTGTTGCGGTGTTCTTTGATTCTTCTCGAAAGATTATCTTCGGTCAATTACAGATTCAATCAATGATTTGGGCATCAACGTTGCAGATCCGGAAGCATGGATATTCCGGTGATTTTAATTTTATCATATTATTTTTTGTAGGCATTATGCCGTTGTATGCTATTAACTCGGATGCTGTGAGTTTGTTTGCAGATTCATCCTTTACGTTTTTAGCAAAGTTAAATATGTGGTTGTATTTGATGTATCTGTAGATTTGAACGAATGAATATGATTTTGTTTGTTTCAAAAAAAACAAAATCACTTTCCTATTTTACTCCAAACTCCACTGTCCCAAAACTGAGATCTCTCTCACACACACTCTCTGCAATCTCTGACTCCAAAAAATGAAACCTTCTTCCAATTACAACCCTATCTTCTTCCACCACAATGACCAAACTACCCTTCCTCAACACCCAAATTCCACTCAACTCCCTTCTTCCAAATCCCAATCTCAATCCAACGCCGCCCTCACCATCCAATCAACCTACCGATCCCACCGCATCCGAACCCTCTACCGCCAAATCTCCACCGTCGATTCCGAAGCCGATCACCTCCAAAACCTAATCCAACTCCAAGACACAGTAGACTCCATTCGCAACAACCACATAGAAAAACTCAAAATGAATGAATCACTCATGAAACTACTTCTGAAACTCGATTCAATTCCTGGAATCGATCCAACGGTGAGAGAAGCTAGAAGGAAAGTCACCCGTCGGATCGTTGGTTTGCAAGAGATACTTGATTCTGTTTCCGAAGCTAAAGTTGATGAATGTGATTGGTGGTCGTTGAATAATTGGGATCATGTTATTGAAGAAATGGAAGAAAGTGTTTGTAGAGAAAATGGTGGTGATGATATGGAAAAATTTTGTGCTCAGAATCTTGGATTTCGTTGCTTACAAAGGTTTCTTCGTGAACCTTGATTCATTCTTTAGTATATAAATGTTGTATACTTAGTGTTTGATAAAATGTCTGCGATTGCGATCTGGATCGCGACTTCAAGGTTTTTGATGTTTATACAAGTGTAGTATATATGTAATTGAGTCTGCATGGTTCTCCGGTGCGACTCAAAATCAATTCTCGTCACTGCAGAACCAAACATACACTTTGTACTGTTTTGAATTGCAGTTTGCAATTACAATTGTGACCATTTAGAGGTCTAAACAACATCGTCACATACTAACAATTGTAGCTGCAATTACAATACATTTGCCTGCATTTTGCGGGCATTTTGCTAACCGCAAAATGCAGACAAGTTAGGTCGTAATAGCAGTTGTGATGTTGTTTAAACTTCCAAATGGTCATGACAACAATTTAGAACTATGCTTAGTATAGTATATTATGTGTGGTACTATAATACCAGCTTAGGTCCTTTTTATAAGATACATCCGGGTCAACAAAAATTGTTGTATCTGATTCATAATATGGTTTAAATAGATTAACTTTTGTTGACCCATATATCTCTTATAAAAATGACCGGATCTCTTAATTGTAAGTAGTTATGTTATGTACCTAGTTACCTACCTTAGAAGCTTTAATTGTACTTTAGCTAGCTATAGCATATACAAGGCATTAAAATTGATGTATCAAACTAAATTAGTTGTATTTCAAGTTATATGATAAATTCAGAACAAGTGCAAGATCCATAAACTGTTTCGGATTTTCTTATCCGTGTTGATACAAATATAGTAGGAGCTAAGGAGTTTATTTTTAGAACCAAAAACAAGTAGGTAATAGAAGAAAGTACAGTGATTTCTCTAAGGGGGCTAGTTGGCGCAGTTACACTTGCATTTGAACATGCATCTCTTGCAATCGTAGAGTGTTGGGTAGCAAGTGTTGCAGTTACATTTGTTGATGCAATCGGACTTGAAACCACCATCCCACAAACAACGAGCCATGCAGTGAAGCATCGACGTGCATGCTGGACAACTTGTTTTCATCTGGTATACAATGCAGTCTTTGCACCCTCTGCCATATAGGGGAGGACAACCCATCATCATAATAGGTGAAGCCATCAGTAAGATAATCAATGACAGTACTTGGATTTGGATTGCCATTCTCTGCTTCTTCATCTCCATGATGTCTTTGTCTTGTACAAAATTTAGATAAGAGTGCTATATGGTAAAGTTTTAAGGCTATACTAAGAATTATAATTTCTTGATGGATCTACACAACAACACAAGGCATTGGAACTGTGGAAGCATTTAATTTGATATTGAATAACACATTTAATCTGGGAAGGTTTGGCAGCAGAGCTCTCTTGGTTTGCACAATACTCTATCTCATTACTGTCACAGGTCAAACTAAAACAGTACTTTAATCAAATGGAATGCAAGTGTCAACGGCAAAGTAAATACCTGCTATGTGGGTTTTGGACTTCATGCAGTCCAAAATACTGCGGACAAACAATCCACAGCCCATTTGTGTAGTAATCAAAATGAGTAAATCACCATTTTACTTCTTTAGTGTGTAACCTTTGTTAATTTAGTGTTTATTTAGAATCACAATTAAATAATTTGATATAATTTTGAAGAATAAATCAGTAAATTAAATTTTATCTAATTTTCTTTTTTTCTCTCTTGTTGGTTTTGATCTATGCTACTATCCAACACTTTTTATAAACGGTGTTTCGCATTATGTGCACGTGATGTATGTACTATCTCATATTTCAATAAATCTAAAAAGTAAAATATTACGTATAATTGAGACATGAGGGAGTAATTGTGTGTTGGCTAACATGCTTTAGTGAATTTATGATACATAAATCATACATTTTTTTATGTTGAAACTCCAATTCCCAACATTGAAGAAAAATGTGAGTTGCAAGACCGTAACATAGAAGAAATAGCCAAAGATTTTCAAAAAAAGAAGAAATAGCCAAAGAGAAAAGAAAGAATCCACTCCAACAACAAAGTAAACAATAGAGAGAATGAAATTAGATTTTATTTATTTATTTATTTGTGAATATAAGTTATTTGTAAAAAAATTTAATCTAAGATTTTCTATGAATTGTTAGATGGAATTGAGTATAGTATTATGGACAAAATTCATTTAAAATATGAATTTATTTTAATACAGATTAATATAAAAATATAACTGATGTCTATAAGATATTGATATTCAACTCAACTTCAAGGTGTCGAAGTGTTTATCTATGCATTTTTTTTGAGTACATAGACAAAATGACAAACTATTGAAAAACTCATACATCTAAAATGGAAAGATCGAGATTCGAACCCTAAACTAACAATTTCATCATTTCTGCCGGTTGAACTAGAATTATGGACCAATATTTAATTCATTTAACATAGACTAATTATTATTCCAACAATAACCAACACCGAATGAATATGATATTTGAGAAGAAAAGGAATATGGATTGACCATTGTAAGTATAACACGAAATTACACGGAGTGTTCAATTGTAACCGTTGATTAAACATCAGACGATTTAAATTACATATTACAATTAACTATATTCGATTTCGAGTTGTTGATCAAACGGTTGAGGAAAATAACTGCATGTCTCAAATCCAAATCCAAGAAAAAGTAATTTCTTGTTTTTACTTTACAAATGGCAAAGAATATATGATCAATGATGGTACACAATCCACTTTTTCATTTCACACAAAAACAAAACCCTTACAACATGGTATACACGTCCTTCCCAAACTCAGTCAAAGCAATCAACTCTCTAGAAGCCTTTTCATAAACACGACACCGTACAAGTGCCGGAACAAACAACCACAAAGCCGTATACCACACAAAAACTACCGTAAACAACCACGAAACCACCTTCGGCAACCTCAACTTATCTCCAAACATTTTTTTAACTCCAACTTGTATAACCAAACACACCCCATGCAAAACAAAAAAACATATTGCATCCCACGAGGGTTCCCACGTTTCCCACGTGCGTTTCTCTCTCTTAATGTAATAAAAAACAACCTCGTGCATCATAGCCGATACGGTGAATGTAGCGAGAATCGCGGGTAATGGGGCCCACTTTCTTCCAATCAAACGGCTAGAAATATTCATCACAGGGTCGTATACGGTGGGGTGTAGTACTCGATTCACCGTAATATTCCACCTTTTACCCCAAAATTCTTGAAGTGATGTGCTTAGATATGGTTTATCAAATTGTGGCTCTATTTCAATATTTAGAATTTTTCTAGTGAATTTTGAAGCTAATGCGAAGATAAATTCAAGACCAATATACATGTGGATTGTGTATAATAGATAAACAAATTTTGGATGGAAATTTTCTTTTTTATTATAGAGAGGAATTAATAAGGCTAATATAATAATCATTGTTACACATGCATAGCTAAGTGATGATTTTGAATTTGATTTGTGGTCTTTTTTGTAAATATTGGTTTTTGAGAGGTGATTTTTATTGGGTTGGTGTTGGAATTTGATGGGAAGTAATGCAAGTGAAATGAAATGAAGTAAAGAAAGAGGAGGGTTAGTTGAGAGAGGACCTTTGTTAAAGGCAAAGAGGAAAAGTTTGAAGGTAGAAAGCCAACCTATGAAGAAAGAAGATGGGCCTCCAAGATGGATTGAGATGAGTCTTAGAGGGAGGAGGAAGAGGAGGATTATGGCTGGTAAGAGAGCTATGAGTCTTGATGTGCCTTGAGAAGTTAGTTTGCCAATTATGTGACAATAACACATTGTTGATGTAGCTATGGTCCATACCATGATGAAATTGTTAATTTCTCCTTCCATGTTTTGATTCTTTGATTTGTCCACTCTTTTTTCTTTGTTTTCTCTTGGGATGGTTGGTTACTAATAGTAGAGAGAGGGCACTAGTGCATATCGTGTGTGGCAGGGCATCTTTTTAAAGCCTTGTTAATTTCATTGTACTTTTGGAATCACTAAAACAATGAAAAATGCTATTTAGTAAAAAAATCGCAAAATAAATCTCCACCCTTGTTTACATCAACTACCCCCATGATTTCCACTAAAACAGGAAGTTAAAATTACATCATCCTATAAGATAATGCAATGTGTTATTCTTGCATTTTTTCTCTTAAATCATTCTTACTAAATAACAATGCTCAATAAATAAGTCATCACGCCAACGTTTAAGGTTTTTCCTTTTTGTGAATTTTGATTAAAGAATTCAAATTGTAATTGGTTTTGAGTTTCATTTTATAGAATAAGAGTTTTAGAGTTTTTATATTCTAATTTTTTTTTGTAAGAGTAATTGTTTTGGATTGGACCAAAGACTCGATTTGTTCAAAATTTAGTCCAACAAATAAAGAACCTCTTCTAAAGGCCCACAACCTAGCGCCTTCTAGAACTATAACGCTTTTCTCATTCCTTGACCTCAATAGCCAGAAGTATACAAACAACGAGAGATCCAACACGAGTTTAATGCATATGTGTACATGACTTTTCTCCCCTGATCAAACCACACACTCATTTCATACTGACTTGTTCGTTAAAATACTTGCAATTATCAACTTCATAGAGACGAAGTGCAATCCAACTTGTTCTTCCAATGTTCAAAAGTTAGTATGTAGTTTCCCTTTTACTAATCAATGCCAAGTGGCTAATATGGTTTTTGTTTCCTTTCCAAAGACAAACCATTCTATTAATAGCTATAACACAAACGGTTTGGATCTTCTACAACCGAAGTATGGGTTTTTCTTTATTTTTTTTAATAAACCAAAGAGTCAAATATAATGAAGTATGGGGTACTACATTTGCAACTTGTAAGAACCGATATATTTAAAGAGATTAATTACTAAAACTTGTTTCTCTAAAGTCATAAGATATGCATAGATGAAAAAGTACAGTGACAAAGCTATATGCCAAAATCAGATTAAGACATATAAAGTAGCACCAAAATAAAAGTCAATAATCCAAACATGACCCCAATCCCATCAATTCCTTCTATCTACACCACCCAACTATAGCTATCACCCCACCTCCATGAATAGGTAGACATCGTACTATTGAGTTATGACCCAATTGTCATTTATTGAGCCCACTTCAATTTAAATTACACTTTCTCAAGTCTCAATCAGACAAACTCCCCACAACTTACACAATCTATTGTTACCACAACTATAATTGAATCTTGTCTAATATAGTACTACTAGCTAATGGGAACAGATCCTCTCCGATAGATTTATCACCGGAGAGTGTACGATGTTAATCCAGACTTTTAATTATATTTGACATACTGTAAGGGGAGTGGTTATGGTGCATAAGCTTTTTCCTTATGCACCGTGCATAAATAATAAAAATTACTTAATACACCCCCTAGATTGCTTAGCACACCCCCCAGATTACTTAGCGTACCCCCAGATTTCTAGTGCACCCCCCAAATTTCTAACGCACCCCCTAAAAATATAAGGGGTGCGCTAAGTAATTTGGGGGGTGCACTAGAAATTTAGGGGGTGCGCTAAATAATTTTGGGTATTTATGCACAGTGCATAAACATGGCTTATGTACCATAACTTATGCCTACTGTAAGTAGTAGTAAATCAATGGATAAGATTCAATTACAGAAACTTTACATTGCAGAGAATTTGTTCCCCTAGCTAATAGGTTGATTTTTTTTAAAAATGGTTTTTAGAGGACGAAGTTTAGAGGTATAGAAAGACGAGTCTAGAAATAGGTGATTGCTCTTCTCGGCCTATTCTCACTGGAAGATATTATCGATAGTCTATTTTTTCTGTGTGAGCAATGCGAGAGAAGAGTGATCACCCTATATATTCTATAGAGGGGCCTATCTAAAATCAAGCCATAGCTTTATTTTTTAACAACCCAGACACTTAAAAAAAAAATTGAAACATAAAAAAGGGAAACATGTACACAATTAATGGGCTTGGACAATGGGAAGGAAGGAACAAGTATCTTGTTTTTAGGCCTTTTTGTTTGTTATTTAGTAGTAAAAAAAATGATTTAATGTGTTCAAAAGACAGATTTATATAGAAAAACAAATTATTTTTTTTCACAAAACAAGTATTGTAGCTAAATTTTTTTAAAAATTATACAAAATTCTGACATTTTTTTAGAAAAATTAAATCAATGTACCTATAGTTAAATGACCAAAGGAGTGAACATTTTAATTAAATACATGCAATTATTCCAAGAAACAACTAGCATATATATAGTTATGCAATGCAATTAAAGAGGCAAAACACAATTTTATTGAGAAAACTATCTATGAAATGAATAGAAATACCAATTTCATCCTTGAAAATCCTCTCATCATTGTTAAGATAACCGGTCTCAGACAGGATTAGAAACAAACAAATAAACAATGAAAAAGAAGCAAGTAAAACACTGAAGGAGATTTCAGCACAAGTAACAATGATTAAGGATTAAACATAATCAATCAATGATTAAGGAGGATAATTCAGCTAGCTTGACTCCTAATTACTGCCAATCCTTTCTGATATCAAAAGTGTAGTTGATCTCCAAGTAGCACTTGTTATCATCATCAACAAACTGAAAATAAAATGAAAAACAAAACAAGAAGTCATCAAATCAAATAATATACATTAAAACAAATGCATCAAAACACACCGTGTTTGTGTCTGGTGTCTATGTCAATGCTTCATACGATAAAACTTAAAATAATGTGTTTTCATTCATAAGCAAAGGCTTCATTACAATTCTATACAAGAATTAATGACTTGTAAGGGAAAAATATGATTCAAATTTCAGAAAAGTGGTTGAAGGTAAGCACATGAAATGCAACATCAAATTTATTAGAACATTTATTGAAGGATGCAAAATAGTAAGAGCATTAATTCAGCTTCACATGATTTCCAAAACAAGTAAAAATATGGAAACAGATAAGATTTCATAGCAGCTGGCAAGTGAAAGCAACAGCATTCATAGTAAACACACAAAAGTTACCTTTGTCTTAACTCAATTTCAAACGGTACGCAACCAGTAATATTCGTGTACATGTTTGGAATCACAGTGAGTTTGATAAAGTCATAGTGACACACACGCTATGATTCTGTCAAATGCACTGTCAATCCTAACATGCACTAACTCTTCGTTCAGCGTTAATGAAGCGCATTGATATGTTAAAAATCGTTACCTTACTTCTAGCTGTGTATGCCCCTCTAGCAAAAATCCCAGATGGTGTTGTCTCTTCAGGCATCTCATGAGTGTAAGTCTCAGTTTGAGGACTAAAAGTTCCAATCATTTCTTTACTGCTATCAACTGTAACAAACAAACAAACAAGATTCAACGAATGCTTTATGCTTATATCAGTAGATACGCTCAAATAACGCAATCAAAACAAGGATATGAGTTACCTTTGATACCAGTTTTCCACACAGTGTTGGTGTATTTGAGACCTGAAACAATGTTATGGTTGACCTGAAAAGTGAACTCCAACCTGTATTTGCTACCTTCTTTCAAAGTAAACCATAAACCCTTTGGATTTCCATCTTCTGGTATTGGAAGAACCATATCATCTCTACCAGCAGATTTTATTGCAAGACTCAGGATCTTCACTTCTGGCTCTAGACTTTCTAAATTACTCATAACCAATGGATTTTCATGAGGCCAAGTTACAAAACAAGGAACAATGGAATAATATATGATTCAATTGGTACTTGAAATTCACTAAATGATATAATGTAACAAATATTACTAGTTCAAATTTTGTCATTTATATGTATAAACAACATGATTAAAAGCAAAAATCAGCCGCACTAAGAGAATATTTGATACATTTGCAATTACCAGATAAACAATTTTTGGTCTTAACCCTCCGGTTCTAGGGTAGGGGACTCTCGTAAATCAGAGTTCGGCCGAGAGGTAAAATTTGGCCGAGGATTGTTCCGGCCAGAATTCAAACTATGATTCTCCTCAACATTTTGTAATGATAATAACAATTGAAAAAACATATTTAGGCCTAAAAAAATTATGTAGATTGTTCGATTTCTTTTCCTTTTTTGAAATCAATGACCAATTTTATAATTAATTCAAGTTGGCCAAAATGCCAATTTTCTGTTTTAGACAATACTTTGGGCCAAAATGGCCAAAATCTTCAAAGGAAATTCATAGTATTAATTGAATTGAAGCTAATTTTGATGCCAACAAACAATGTAGATAAACAATACAAAGATTTAACAGATATAACAAAATTAGATACAGATAAATTCATATTAAGATATTATTAACATGAACAAACATAAATTAAGATATTAAACCAATTGAACAAGAAATTAAGATATTATTAACATGAACAAGAAATTACCTCCAACAGCATTGATGTCAACACTTCCAAGAAGCTGCTCCTTCCACCTCCTCAAGCTTTCATCATCCTAAAATCACAAAAAAAGATTAGATTTTTATTTTATTTTCTGAAATTTCAAAGACAACAAAACAAGCAAAAAAAAGCAAAAACCTTATCCTTTTCAAGTTGTTCCTTTAAGGTACATTGTGGACCCAATTCAATCTTCCTATCTTCATCATCATCTTCTTCCTCAGTTGCAGCAACAGAACTTTCACTCTTGTATCTGCTAAGAGTACCACCAGAAGCTTCTTCATTATCACTTTTGACATTGTCTTCTTCATTACCACTTTTGACATTGTCATCATCAAGACCCATTTTTTCTTAAGAAACCGAAACCACTCCTTCAATGGTTGTAGCAGAAGATATCAACAACAATAACCCATTAACGAAAAAAAGACAAAGAAGAAAAAACAAAAATGACCCAGTTGGTAGAATCTTCTAAAAACAAGAATGACAAAAGAAAAAAGCTATCTTGGGTTTGTAACAAAAAGAAAGAAAGATAGTGTTTTTGTCAAAGAATCAGAAAAAGGTGAAAAATTGAAAGAATAGAAAAATGAGATAACGGTTGCAGAGAGAGAGGGAGAGAGAGAAAGAGAAGATGCCAAGAAGGCAAAGAGAAAGAGAGAAGTGTGTGAGGTTTTTTGGGGAAAAGAAGAGAGAAGAAAGAAACGGTCTTGGGGTGATCCGAAACAGAGGAAGTTTCAATTTTGAAAGAGAAAATATAGTAATGAGAGAGAAACTTTTTGTGGAGAGAGAGAGAGAGAGATCTTGAATGTCACTCTCATTTTGTTGCACCAAGACCAAGATTCGAGGAAAACTTTTTTTTCCCCCTCTTTTATTATGTGTACAAAAATAATTAATTGAAATTTTTTAAAGCTTCATTGAAAAAAAATCAACCGGATAAGAATATCAGATAAGAAAAAAACTTTTAAGTAAGAAATTTTATAGTTAAATATGTTTTTGGTTCCTATAGTTTTTCAGAATTTCATTTTTAGTCTTTGAATATTTTTTTGTACTTTTTAGTCCTTGAAGTTTTATCTATCAATATTTTTAGTCCCTACTTTTCATTTGACTTGTGCATATTATTCAAAATTTTTAAATTTTTTTCTGCGGTCATGTTTAGTACATTATATGAATTTTTCTTAGAAAATTTTAATTTTTTTAAATAAGAGATGAATTAAATATGAATTTTTTTAGTTTGTTGCACATAAAAATTCATAAATAATTCATCATATGCTAAAAAATTCTAAATTTTTATCGGAGATGTTCTTATAATAATATAAACATAAATACAAAAAATCATTCAAAAATGTGAAAGTATACAAGAGTTTGATTAAAAGTATGGACTAAAAACATTGACGGAAAAAACTTTAGGGACTAAAAAGTACAAAAAAAATCTTCAAGGACTAAAAATGAAATTCTGAAAAACTATAGGGACTAAAAACATATTTAACCCGAAATTTTAAAGAGAAGAATTGCAAGAATAAATCTCCACCATTGTTTATCTCCACTATCCCATAATTTCCACAAAAAGAGGAGATTTTACATTAGCACAAGATGAATAAGACATTGTCATGTGCTATTATTGCATTTCTTCTCTTAATCATTCTTAACAAATAGCATCTCTCATCAGATAATACTAGTTAAATTTATAATTGAATTTTGATTTGAGAATAAATAGTGGATAGTTGATAAATTAGTTTATAGTAAATAGTAGATGAATTTATAATTTATAAGTTAGCTTAGTAGTGAATGAGATAAATGATTGAATTAATTTGTAATGTTTGATTAAATTTGTAGTTGAACTTGAAAAAACTAGAATAGTTGAACTAGATTATTAATATGAAATGACTTGAAAGACACATGTGTAATTAATATTTAATTTTGTCTATAAAAAAATATTTAATTATTTAAAGTAAAATTGAAAGAAAAAAATGATAAATTATAAGTTAATTAAATTATCTTATTAAAATACACAATAAATTAGTAAAATTAACTGTAAGCTTGTGAAAGAAAAATGTTACTAATCATATGAGCAATTGAGCATGTATGCTATAAACTATAAGCCATACCCTCAAATTTTGGCATTCCATGTCAAATAGAGCGTTAGTATTGATTTATAGCAAATAATTGATAATATAGTTTAACCAACTTATAAATGTAAAATGATTTAAAAAAAGCATGTCTGACTAATATTTATATTTTAAAATAAAATTACAAAGGTAAAATTGCGAAAAAAATGATAAATTACATGATATAGACTCATGAAAATAAACTATAAGCCCCTAAAAAAATAATTAAAAGTATACAACAATTTTTTCTTTTGGCACATAATTTGTAAACTCAAAATTTGAGATAGCAAAGTGAACCTTAAACCACTTATTGGAATGAAAATTTCAGTTTTTTTTTAGAAGTAGAAATTCAACTATTTGATTTTGATGTATCATACGGAAAACTTTAACGTTTGTATATCTTTTATGCATTATTTTTTTATGGTTCTTAATATAAAAGAAAATTAATTTTAAAATTTATTGAGAATTTAATATATCTGATTATAATATAGACCAAACACATTAAATTCTTAGTAAATCAAAAAATCAAACTAAACATGATGCCCGTGCCCGATGGTTTTTTTAGAACAGAGTGAGTTCGGAAAGAAATCGGAGAACGACCGACAGACACAATGTCGGTGGCCGGTGGATGGTGGCCGACAAACTAAACATGTGCCCTAAGGGGTATTTAATATAGGGAAAAGCTAACATATTAGTGATTCAAAAGAGGAAATGTTTTATTATAATTCATGTATCTAATTCATTTTTTAAATTTGATCATAAATTAATTACACAAAATTTTAAAAAATATCCCTATTTTTAAATTCTTAACATGTACCCTAAAACACTTTAATATATTAGATACTGGTAGTCATTTTCATTTGAGGTGTTAACATTTATATTTGAAGTTAATTGAAACTTTTGTTTTGAACTATTTGATGTTGTAATAATGATTCAAAGATAGCTTTAGCCCTCAAATTTATTTCATCTTTATTAGCGTAGTATATCTTACATCATCTATAGTATCCTTCCCCAACTCCCTCCACAATTTCTCTCCTAATTTGTCCCTTCACTTTGACATCACCATGACATTGTAGCCGTCAATACTATCCATGGAACATCAACAATGACATTGACAAGTACACATTAATTGTACTTATATATTTTTAAATTTGCCATCAGTATTTGCTTTATTGGATCGATTAATTTAGTTTGGAAGTCAATTCTGGTATCAAGTAGTTCTAACGCCTTCCATTCGTAGTTGCAGAAAATCGAACTGTGATCCTTTCTACTAAGTTAAACGTCAATCACCACTGAACCTATTAAGAGGTCCACATCAGTTGTGAGATTGTCTGAATATCTGTTTGTAAGTAAAAAACAATCAATATTTTACATGCTATTTTTATAAGATTGAGTTAGGTCAAACTCTCAATTCTTAGAGAACCAACTAGCGATTAATATTAGAGACTAATAGGTGTCGAAAACCAAATCAAATTCAATTAAAAGTTTCTGTGCTATATTGATATACCATCTCTTTCTTGTAGGTGTTATTGTTGTCAAAGTATTTCACCTTAGACGCATCCTAAACTTATAAAATATGTAAAAGTAGGGGCGGAGCCAGAAATTAAACATAGGGAGATCAAGTTTAAAAGGTATAATTTAGTATATATAAAATAATTTTTTTTAAATGCACTACTACAAACAGGGGAGGAGCCAGAAATTAAACATACGGGAACCAAATTTAAAAGGTATAATTTAGTATATAAAATAATTTTTTTATATGCACTACTACACATATAAGAAATTTATGAACATATGAGTAATGTTCAAAGTCAAAGACAAAGACCTAGTAGATATATATTCCGTATTGAGCATAATATATAGATATAATATAGTCACATTTTGAACACGAGTTTTAATATTGACATTAAAATGAATATAAATTGGTCATTAAGGATTAAAAACAAAATAAAAAAAATTTATGTGATAAAACATGTACATTTTATATATAGGGACTTAAACTTGTTAATTTTATAGGAACTAAAAACATACTTCTTTCGGTCATTATTATAAACAAAAAATCACTATTTAAATTCATTGGTAAATAAATGTATCTAGTTTATATTATTAAGTAGATAAATTCATTTCTCAATGAACCTAAAAAATATTTTTTTTACTTATAATAGTAGCTAAAGGGAATGATATATTACTAATACTATATAAAAAATCTAAAAGCTAGGGGGTATTTACAGTAAAACATTTATTGAACTTCAAACTTTGTATCCTACAATTTTGCACCAAACGGTGAAGTTTGTTGAAATATTTTGATGCTTAATTACATCATATGACTACACAAAAACACAGTAGAATCATGGTAGCAATTTCATAAAGACATAGAAATTGTTCTCATTTATTTCATTCTCAATTATTTATGTAACAGGGAATTGTGGTTATGGAATATATATACATTTTCTGTATGTGTTTTTGGCCATCAAAAGTCAGATTTTATGTTAGATGCTTGCCTTGCATGCTTTGTTTTTATTATTCATTTTTATTAGTGGTATTTTCTAGATTATTATATGATTCAAATGTGCTCAAGTTTCTTGTTGAACATGCCACTTTTGTGTATTTTATACATTTTAATCAAGAAATGGTAAGCTCTGTCTTTTTTTACCTAATAGTAATAGGTCAGTTTTTGTCCCATAAGTCCTAGTTCAACTAGCAAAATATGTCAAAATTGTTAGGCCAGACGTCGTGACCCGGGTTCGAACCCGGAATCTCACTATTATGTGAGTTTAATTTCCAGTGGATTACTACTTTAACTAAGACAAAAAAAAGAAAAAAAGTAATAGGTCAGTTTTGTGGCAGTTATAGTAAGAAAATGATGGTAAAATTAATATTTTGGCAAAGCATTTAGAATTACATTGAAATATGAATAATCCATGGTAGAGATTGTAGTAACATTTCTAACACATGTTCTATAAATTAGTTTTTCAAATGGAAAAAAATAATAATTCAACAGTCTCCTAATTTTATAAAATTCTTCAACAAAATATAATAATCACTCGCACTTGGTGGCGGACTAGGGGTCTAAAAATGAGAAATTACTAAAATATCCTTGATATTTTTATAAAATTATAAATGTGTACTACATATATATGTTTGCGCGTTATAAATATCAATTTGAGAAGGTAGCCTAGTGATTAAGAAGTATGCTTGTGTCAAAGATCATGGGGTCTAGTGGTTTTATAACACAAGCCTTAGAAAAAAAATGAATTTTTTTTATTTTTTTTAAAAAAAGCATAACTATTTTTAATTAAAAACAATCATTCTCTTTTTAGTATATGTATAATGTAGTTAAACATAATTTTTTATCTATGATCAACAATTTTATGCAAGTATTAGTTCAAAGTCATTTTTTTTGAATCAACCAAATTAAAGAACCTTATATAAAAACAATTCTCTACATTAGCACAAGATGTGCATAATATATTTGATGATTTCTAATAATTTTGCACATGTAAAATGTTATTTTAAAGTATCCAATTTAGTTTTTTTTAATCAACTTATACTTATGAATTAATTTTTTAAGTCTTCTAATCTTAATCTGATGATGTACAATGCATAAATTAAGGCATAAAATGTGTGATTTTAAATATGCTTAAAATGTGTGATTTTAAATATGCTTACAATGATTTTGGTTCTTATCCCTATTTTTTTTCCTATTAATAATATTATTTTGCATAAAAAATGTACCTAAAAAGAACAAATTGACCATGACATGATCTTGTTAATGAACTTCTCTTCAAGATCTCTTTGAGGTTTGTGTTCATTTTCTGTATCAGGTGAGACATAGAAAAGGGAGGGGAAAAAAAAGTGACACACAAACATTTTGTATTTAAATACAAACATATGTCCATTTTTATGCACAATATCTTATATAAACTCTTGAAAATTAGTAACATTACCGTATTATTATAAAAAAATTGTGAATAAATTTGAAAATAAATAAACTAATAAAACTCTATGCAAAATAGGACGAGTCGAAAAATCCGAGTCTCAACAAATACACTCAACAGAAACAAAAATAAACAAAAATAAAAAGTGAAAATATATTTTTCCAAAAAAAATAATGACGAGTATTTTTATTAAAGGTCTATTTTTAATATTTAGACATGGCTTCCAAAAAGTGAGGACAGACCCTGACTTTTCTATAAAGCTCATTTCCTAAAGAATAATAATAAGGCAGCCATGGAGAACAAAGCAAGCACAATACATAAAATTCTTTTTGCCATATTCCCAAATTCTGATCTTGTTAGTGAACTTATCTTCAAGATCTCTTTGAGGTTTGTCTTCATTTTCTGTATCAGGTGAGACATAGAAAAGGGAGGGAAAAAAAGAAGTAAGACACAAGCATGTATTAATTATATCAAATGTTTTTTAATTTTAAGGTTAATAGATCGTTACCCCTGCTAAATAAGCGTGTTTTGCATTATCCCCTACTAAAAATTCCTTTAAGATTCCCCCTTGCAAAGTAAATTTTTTTGGATCCCCCTTGGATGCATTTTATAAATCGGTTATTTTGTTCCACCGATTTAAAAAGTGATGTTTATTAAATCAGTTATTCTGTTCAACCGATTTAAAAAGTGCAAATTCCTTGCACCCAAGGAGGGAAACCAAAACAATTTACTTTGCAAGGGGGGAATCTTAAAGAAATTTTTAGTAGATGGTAATGCAAAACACGCCCACTTAGCGGGGGGTATAACGTCGACCTATTAACCCTTAATTTTATAACATTATTATTTATATTAAAAAAAAATTGTTGCATACCAGTCTCAAGAAGGGTTCCAAGAGTAGCAATGGCTCCATAAACATCTCAATATTCCTGAATTAGACACAAAAATATATGTCATCAACTCTAAGTAATCGATCTTAATTAGTTGAAAATTAAATGTCTTAATTCTCTTGTGTATGTTGGTATCAAAGATTGAATAAAGTTATAATAATTTCGTGATTTTGTTGAAACTACGGTAAAACATTTGTAAAATCACACCGATTCGTCTTGATTTTGTCAAATTCATTATGATACCAAATAAACACTCTATTCTATGTGATTTATTTGAGAACAAACTTTATTACTGCCTTTCCGCGGTAAGTTTGGCATATGTGGAAGCTAAAACCTTTCCCTAAAGGAATGTGTATAGTGTTCCATTCTGCACATGGAAGAAATCTTATAAGATTAAGAATAATTTTGTGATTAAGTAACTTGATTATGTTAGAGGAGAGATTAGGATTAATATTTACCAAATTTCCAATGGACCCCAACATTCATGCCGTCATGAAGACTGGGTTTCACCACAATTTGAATGTTGTCACCTAATAAACGTATCAAATGAGAAAAGAATTCCAACACTTGCTGCAATGGAAAAGTGGATGAACCATAAGACATCATGAATTAGATATTTTACATTTAGAACTATGATAGTATATCCCTTGATTTAAACCTTGGTACAATATTTTTCTTCAACGAGCCTATCAACAAAACTTAGACATTCTTTTTTTTTTTTTGGTAAGGTAGCCTAGTGGCTTGAAATCTACCCATAAGATGAATAAATGGAGTGTTTAGAGATCGAACTCTGACTCCTGCATATAAAATGTTATTGTCCCTACCAATTGAGTCAAGCTCTCGGAGACAAAACTCAAACATTCTAAATGCGGAGAAGAGAGATATTGCGAGAATACTGCCAGATATTGAGAGATATTGCACATAAAAGACTTTTCAATACTACTATTATTTTTGTGTCAAAAAAAAATACTGCTATTATTTTGGAACGATGAATATTTATGGTTTATGAATATTTGAAAAATTTAAGCAATGGCTTATAATGATGGAAAAATTAGTTCGTTGGTCATTTAATTTTAAGTCTTTTAGATTTATATTATTCCTTTATCTTAATTAATTTCTAATAGTTCTTTAGCTTCTTGTTTAAATTTTGACCAACATGTTATTTTTTTTTTTTTGACCAACATGTTCTAAAACATAAATTCTAGGTAATTATTGGACTACAACAACAAAATATAATTGTGCCACAAACAAAACTTTTGGTGTAGAAAGCTAAAAAAAAATATTTTTTTTCGATAAGTAAAATTTTATTTAAGAAGAGAGGATTCTAAAAATTGCATTCTAAAAAAATATGAGTACGATTTTTAGAGTCGTCGTTTAGAAGATAGTTCAATCCCATATAAAAGAAGAAACATATGTTACATTAACGACTTGCGAGTTAGTCTCATAACGAGCTTAATTACAATGTTTACATTTTATTGCGTATAAGACTAAATTGCAACAAAAAAGGATATAGGATTAATTAATTAAGAACTACATAGAGTAATATTTTTTTGTTAGTGTTGATATGAGCTAAAAATAGGAGCAAATACCGTTTTTCCTTGAAAAGCTTTGAAGAATGAGAGGAAATTGCACACACATCTACATTCATCAGCAAGAATCTCAGACAATTCTTGTGTGTTTTTATTTTTGAAGGCTGAATAAAGTTTCATAACTGCATCCAATGCTTGATCATTATCTTCTCCAATTGGTTCTGAATTCTTAGCATCAAAAGAAATCATTGAAAATCCTCTCTTCTTTCTAGAATGCAATTTTTCATGAATTGAATTTTTGCATGAAAATGAAGAAAGAGACTTGGCATGTATATGAACATTTCTATGTAACTTTCTAGGAAGGGAAAAATTGTAACAATTATTATAGGATTTAGAGAAGGGTAGAGCAGAAAATGACATTATTCTATTATTACATTTTATGGGACCATTGATAGAAAAGGGAGTCATTGAAGATAGGAACAAATTTCAAATTTTCACCATGGAGGAGATAAGAAAAAACAAAATAAGTTCAATCACCAAAGCAAAAGAGAGAAAAAGTGTTATATAGAAGATGTATAAATTAATATGCTTTAATCTTAAGGCAAGGTTGAAGAATATTTGATGATTTAAAAAAGAATAAAAGCTATTGATCCTTGATTCAACTTCCAAGCTAGGTATTTCCTCACAAAGTCCTATACTATTATCCAAGATTTCAACCAAGTGGTATATAATTTATTTTATATATTTTAATTTTTTTTTTTGAATAAATCAACCATTTACTCTTAGCAATCTTATATCACTACTTTGTTTATAGGCAGATGTTACTATATTGTCAAGCATATATATAAAAATAATCTTAGTAGCTAATTAATTTATCCTTTTCCAATTTAAAATTAGATTATTCTATATTTTTTTTATAAAAGTTAAAAACAATTGACTGCATTGGATTTTATCAATGCCAGCTCCGACAATTTATTCAAATAAATATCTATACATAGACCTAACTAAAATATTTGTATATATTTTTAAACAAACAAACATTAAATTCCAAATATAGTTGGAGAGTTTATTTTTCCACCATTGTGGTTCTTAAAAATCCCTTCCGTCCAAACTTACTTATTCGAAGTTTGAACAAGAGAAAAATACCATTTTCTTTTCAAATTTACTCATTCAATTCAAACACTTTTTTTCCCCCAGTAAGTAATGATAAATTCGGAGGGGTGTAGTTTTTAGGAAATGAGTGTAGAAAGTAAAAGTAGCTCTCATAAACTCCATAAAGTTTTGCTCATTTGTACGCTCTTAGTAAAATGGGTCAAACCCAAACTACGATAGAAACAATCCATCGACAATTGCTAAATGTATACCAACAATAGAATGTACCACACACATATACATATACATATTGAATATTGATGAATTTGACTAAAGTGCTAATTTAGTCTTTAAAAATCCTAAATATTGGTCAAATTGATATTTCTTTCTGGTTTTATATGTGGCCGATTCATTTGCCAAATTTGGCACCAATATGTCTAGTAGAATGAGAGTTTTTATTTTGTCTTGTTTGTTGGCTGATATGAGTGTTGTCATCTTTTCTATATAAGTTTTAGTTTTATCTTGTTTGTTCTTTTATGCTAAACATTTATTTTTCACGAACAATTTTTTATGAGAAGTGCTAATATCACACTCTCAAACACACTCCTTTAACACACTCTAATAATATGATGACACCTCACCTCACCCCACTTTCTATTTTTATTTTTTTAAAATAAATTTGAATTTAATTGTTCCTCTTCTCCAACAAAAACATGGGGTGATGTGTCATTATATTATTGGAGTGTGTTAAAAGAGTGTGTTTGAGAGTGTGATATTAGCATTTCTCATTTTTTATTTATTAAAATTGATGGATAGATTAAGAGATGGATAAAGTAGAAGGTGTGTTATTAATACATACAAAAGTCGGTCACCATATTCGACATCATATAAAGTATAATTTTGTTGCGAGTGCTGTTAAATTGAAGAGAGAGAAAGAAAAGTTGAATATAAAGTTTTATGTTCCCAATAACATTTTGGATAAACTAGTTAATAATCTTCAATCCTTGATCTCCAATCTAGTCTAGGAAATTTGGTTATGGATAACTCAATTTTCCTATATGTTATGTTCCTGCTTGAATTATTTTAGTGATACCTAGTAAGTATTCTAATCATAGGTCATAAAAATAACTGTTTGTTTGGTAATAATGAATCAAAGTCTCAACTGATCGATATCATACTTTATATATGAGTGTGATGAGAGTATTGGGTGAGTTTCTCTCTCCCATTCTCCTAAACCATTTCGGTACATAGACAAATCTACTATAGATTAGACCTAACTTCAGAATATTCGAGTCCGACAAAATAATTATAACGGTACACAATCTATAATGTATAGGATTGAGCAAATACTAGTACACTATTTACTTCAATTATTCTAATAAAATGACATGGGCATTGCAGCTGGCAATGTAACGAAAACCTGCCAAAAGGACAATAACATAATTGCTTGGATTGTATGTTTGGAACCAATGATCCAAATTGTTAAAGATTCAATTCAACAAACGTTAAACGGTTAAAGGTGGGGTTTTATAGGCATAACAAAAAATTTAAAATTATTCACATAATCATAATCATTCAATGGCATTTGAAGTTTTAACAACATGGATACCACACCCTTCTCAACTTTCACAAAATGGACCTTGTGTGTTTCTAATATGGGACACAAAACGAAGAGGTAAATGTATTATAGAACAATAATAAAAGAAATTTCCAAAAAGAAGGATCAAAATGAAAACGATGTTTCTTAAGTGGTAGTCGTTTTCCAAATTAAAGCTTGTCTCCCAAACCAAACTAATTTGATAATTACTCCCAATCTTGAGTCTTGACTTTCAAACTGGACTGTAGTAGAAGTATAATTTCTTTCATGAATAAAAAAGATTAATGTCTTCGAATTACATTGAGTTATAGAAAATAATTTACTTTATAAATGGTATTGGAATTTTGAAGACCAGGGTGTGAATTATATTGAACTAAGAACAACTATATAAGTGAATTTATGAGGTCTGATACTATTGTTGGAATTTCCAGAAGCCTATACTAGCTAGGATGAATCATCACATTGGGTAGAGAGTAACAACATAAATGAGTTTAAACACCGCATATTCATCTAAAATCTTAAGACATTAATTTAAACACATCATATTCACCTAAAATTTTAAGGCATTATGATACACGAGATGAGTCTAGATAAGAATTCATATTGAGCTGAGAACAATCACACAAGTGAGTTGAACATCACGCCACCAAAAACCTTAAGACATTAAGTATACAAGTTTTTGTTGGGTTTAAGTGGGAGTGATTAGTCTCGCATTTGTTATAAATGTGCAAATATCTTAGATACATAAGAGAGACGTTTCATATATTTAATGTTTTATTTTGGGTGGAGATGTATCGCCTTCTTCTATTGTATTCATGGAGTCTTTTGTTGGGTTCAAGTGAGAGTGATTGTCCCACATCAGTTATGATTGTACAAAATGTTAGATACATAAGAGAGACGTTTCATATATTTAATTAACGTCTTAAAATTTTGGATGAAGATGTATCGCTTTCTTCTATTGTGTTCATGGAGGATTGACCTATTATTTCTCCAAGTAGGCTAGTACTCCCCCAAAATTTCCAACATTTCTCACTTATATGATATTCAACACCTATTATTTTATTTAATGTGAAACTTGTTAGAAGTAATTTATATTTTGAGGGTATTTTAGTATTTTGTTGTGTTGTCTTTATGACCTAGTTTTTTGTGTATAAATAGACTAGTAGTTGATGTCATTATATATTTATCTTTTATTCTCTTTTGTAGCCGTCATAACAGAACATTCAATAATATTCTCTTTTCTATTCATTTTATCACCTTTGTGCACCAACAATTGGTATCTAGAGCTCCGGTTCGAATCCACGGGAAACACGAGTGAAACGTGAGGCGTTGTGTGATTGATTTCGTTTCTTGAATTCGAGTTGAATCTTGAACGAAGTTGTGACAGAATCACATTTTCTGATTCTGCGGGATTGGGAAACACGAGTGTTAGTGAGATTTAAGTGAACGCACAAAGGTTAAAGATGAACGGAAACGGTGGTATGAGTACCAAGCTTCCAGTGTTTGATGGTAAAAACTGGAATCGTTGGATGAAACAAATGATTGTTCTGTTTGGTGCTCAAGATGTGCTTGAACTTGTCACTGAAGGCTACGTTCCAGTAGCAGCAGATGCAACAGATGCACAAAAGCTTGCTCAGAAGGATACGAAGAAGAAAGATCAGAGGGCGCTGTTCTACATCCATCAGTGTGTGGATGAAAACGTGTTTGAGAAGATTGCTGACTCAGAAACGGCAAAGGCCGCGTGGGACACACTGATCAGATGCTATGGTGGTGATGCATCAGTGAAGAAGGTGAAGCTTCAGTGCTTACGAAAGCAGTATGAGAATCTCAACATGAAGAACAACGAGAAGGTCCCTGAGTATATCTCCAGAGTGATTGTTATCACCAATGAGATGAAAGCTTGTGGAGAAACTCTTTCAGAACAAGTAATCATTGAGAAGGTTTTGAGATCCCTTACCCCTCAGTTTGATTACATTGTGGTAGCTATAGAACATTCCAAGGATCTGAGTTCCATGAGAATTGAAGAGCTACAAAGC
Source organism: Trifolium repens (assembly GCA_030408175.1). Lineage (NCBI taxonomy): Eukaryota > Viridiplantae > Streptophyta > Magnoliopsida > Fabales > Fabaceae > Trifolium > Trifolium repens. The sequence goes on from CP125839.1 coordinate 8,839,195, forward strand.
AGTCTAGAAGCACAAGAGTTGCGTCTGACTGAGAGAAACTCTGAAAGAGAAGTAGAGCAGCAGGCTCTGAAAGCAGCCTCTGGAAGGAAGCATCAGAAGCAGTCTTGGTCAGAAGCCAAGAGAAGATCTGATGGAGTTCAGAAGCCAGAAACTTCAACCTCTGATAAACAGAAGTATCAGAAGGGAAAGGAGAGATTTGACAAGAAGAAGATCCAGTGTTACTGTTGTCAGAAGTTTGGCCATTTTGCTGCTGATTGCCGGTCAAACAAGGAAAGAAAGCCAGAAGAAGCAAATATAGCCAGAAGCTCTGATGACTCTGATGGTGAATCTGTGTTACTAATGGCTTCTGAAACTGATGATATGAATTCATCAGAGTGGTGGTATATGGACACAGGGTGTTCAAACCATCTTACTGGAAACAAGAAGTGGTTGGTTGACTTTGACTCTGGGAAGAGTACAAAGATCAGATGTGCTGATGATAAATACCTCAATGCTGAAGGTATGGGAAATGTCAGAGTTATTCTGAACAATGGAAAAGCAGCATTGATTCAGAATGTGTGGTATGTACCTGGCATGAAAAGCAATCTGATGAGTGTGGGGCAACTGATTGAGAAAGGTTTTTCAGTTACCATGAAGGACAATCTTTTGAAGCTGTATGATCGTAATCAGAAGCTGATTATGGAGTCAGAACAGGGAAGGAACAGGACATTCAAGGTGAATGTCAGAACTGCAGACTCTGAATGCCTTAGTGCAACAAGTGTTGAGAAGGATAGTGAGCTGTGGCACAGAAGATTTGGTCATCTGAATTTCAGAAGCCTGGAGCATCTGAAATCAAAGAATCTGGTACATGGAATTCCTACAATCAAGAAACCTGAGAAGTCATGCAAGGTGTGCATGGAAGGGAAGCAACCAAGACTGTCATTTGCATCAGAAGTAGCTCCAAGAGCAAAACATGCCTTGGGAGTAGTACATTCTGATGTGTGTGGTCCATTTCCAGTAGCATCAATTGGAGGGAATAAATATTTTGTGTCATTTGTAGATGAATTCACTAGAATGACATGGGTATCCCTGATAAAGTTCAAACATGAGGTGTTTGCTGAATTCAAGAAATTCAGAGTGAAGGTTCAAAAACAGAGTGGCCAGACTCTGAAGATTCTTAGAACAGATGGTGGTGGTGAGTATAACTCCAATGAGTTCAAAACTTTCTGTGAGGAGAATGGAATTGAGCATGAGGTTACTGCTCCTTATACTCCTCAACACAATGGTCTTGCTGAAAGAAGAAATCGCACTTTGCTTGATATGGTGAGAAGCATGCTGAAAGAGAAGAAGCTTCCTCATAATTTATGGGGTGAAGCTGTTGCAACTGCATGTTACGTGCTCAACAGATGTCCAACGAAGAAGCTGAAGGAAATAGTTCATATTCAGAAGTGGACTGGAGATAAGCATAGTGTTAGTCATCTGAAGGTGTTTGGTTCTGTCTGTTACAAACATGTCCCATAAGCCAGAAGACAGAAACTTGATGATAGAAGCAAAGTAATGTTATTGGTGGGGTACCACAGTACAGGTGCGTACAAACTCTATTGTCCAGAGACTAATAGGATCGAATTCAGCAGAGATGTCATTGTGAAGGAATTAGAAACTTGGGATTGGAGCAAAACTCAATCCAATTCTGATGTGAGAATTTTTGAAGGAGATTCAGATTCTGAAGGAAATTCAGATTCTGAAGGAGATTCAGATTCTGAAGGAGATTCAGACTCTGAAGAAGACTCTGACTCTGAAGGAGATTCTGAAGGTGGTCCTGAAGGTGACTCTGAAGGTCAAGGCCCTGAAGGAGCTTCTGAACACACTTCAGAATCACAAGCCTCTGAAGGTGAAACTTCTGAAGAAAGAACTTCTGAAGATAGCATTTCTGGAATCCCAACTTCTGAAGGAAATTCTGTGGAACAAGATCAGAGACCACAGAGGATCAGAAGCATTCCAAGAAGATTTGCAGAGTTTGATATGCTGCAAGACACTGAAGTAGACTCTGAGGGAGAAGTTATTCAGTGTGCAATGTTAGTAGACTCTGAACCCGTGAGTACAGAAGAGGCTCTTAAGCAGCAAGTCTGGTTGCAGGCCATGAAAGAAGAACTTGATGCTATAAAGAGAAACAAGACTTGGAAGCTGTCAGAACTTCCAAAAGGCAAGAAAGCCATCAGTGTCAGATGGGTTTTCAAGCAGAAGCTAAAGCCAGATGGATCAATTGGCAAACACAAAGCGAAGTTAGTAGCAAGAGGATTTCTGCAGAAACCTGGGCTAGATTATTCTGAAGTGTTTGCACCTGTAGCAAGACATGAAACAATTAGACTGGTAATCGCAATAGCTGCTAACAGGAATTGGCCTCTGATGCATTTAGATGTGAAATATGCATTTCTGAACGGTCCATTACAAGAAGAGGTATATGTGTCACAACCTCCCGGTTTTGAAGAAAAGAATCAGGAAGGGATGGTGTATAGATTACATAAAGCCTTGTGTTAAAGTACAAAAGTAAGTATGTTTTTATCGTCTCCACAGGGACTGATGCGATATCGATGCCGTTCAACAATTAATATAATTTTAAGTAAAGTAGTTTCAAGATGTTTGTTAATGAAACTTTAATAAAATATAACAACGGTAAATAAAAAGGTAATTAACAGAGAGATCAAGCTGCTGGGATTAGATTGTATTAACTCATTCATATATATTTCCCTGATCAGTTGTACAGATTCTAGCTATCTATCGATATTATCACATACCGCTTGTCGTACGTTTCCGTGTCCAGATAACGCCGAGAAACCCGTTATACTTATTAACCCTCGATGTCTCGAGTGGTCGATCGGCTATATTGTATTGCTTAAACTCCGATGTCTCGGACAACTTAACCAACACAGTAGCTTTAAGATTCGATACTATAAGTGAATATTAAACCTAAATCTATCTCTAGAATTTAGAATTTACTAGATATTATCCTAGTTCTTAGATTCAAAAGGTATATGTCTATAACAATTCAAACCCTAAGATTAAATCATGAAAATCAAGGATAACACCAATATTGATGGATAATCTAAAATCATATAAAACACCATGATCAAAATAAATACATACTAATAGAGTTAATTACAACTAACCCCAACAAAAGTGTCTTTAGCTACTCATTATGGTAGCTGTACACAAATGAGAAGAAAATAAATGAAATAACATCACCGTCGATCTCTCGAATAGTTGGTGTGCATCCCACTGTATTCTTCTCGTCTCCTCCGTGCTCTAACTCTCTGTTTTAGTTTAGCTCTCTGTTCTTATGTGTGTTGTTAAGCGTGTGAGAGTTATTCATCCAAGAAGTGGGTTGTGTATCCTTTTATAGGCTTTGAAGCTTCTTTGGTGTTAAGTTAACACAAAACGGTGGTGTTGTCCACTTGATCAAAACCGCCTCTCTGTTTCTTCCTGATAGCTTTTTCTTTTCCTATTAATTCACAAACATACACCACTTAATAACAATAATAATAATAGCTATTATAAATTTGGGGTTATATCAATATATTTACTACAAAATAAAAGTTAATAAGTGTCTTTAGTTTAAATTACTTATAAGCAAAATTGACACTTATCATTAATCTTATAAAAACCTACAAAAGTGAAATAAAATAGATAAAAATAGCTAAAATACTAATCTATCGGTAAAAAGTAATATTTACAAATAGTTGGAGGTCTTACATCAAATAACTCTATAAAATAAGTCAATAAGTGCTTAAAATATATATGTAAATTTACTACTTTTTAGCACTTATCACCTTGTATGGATTGAAACAAGCACCCCGAGCCTGGAATATGAAGATTGATTCATTTTTCAAAAAGCATGGGTTTCAGAAATGTGAGTTGGAATATGGTGTTTATGTTCAGCACACTTCAGAAGGCAATATGATTCTGGTATGTTTGTATGTTGATGACATATTGCTGACAGGAAGTTCTGAACAAGAGATAGCTAAGTTCAAGAAGGTTCTGATGAATGAGTTTGAGATGACAGATCTTGGTAAAATGAGTTACTTTCTAGGGATGAAATTTCTGTATTATGAGAAAAGAATCATTTTACATCAGATGAAGTATGAACTTGAGCTTCTGAAGAGATTTAAGCTGGAAAATTGCAAAATTGCTATCACACCCTCTAATACGAATCAGAAGCTGGACTCTGATTCTGATGGAGAGGATGTGGATGCTACAACCTTCAAACAGTTGGTTGGTTCTCTGAGGTATTTGTGTAATACCAGACCTGATATTTGCTATGCAGTTGGAATGGTTAGCAGATTTATGAGTAAACCAAAATGGTCACATTACCAAGCTGCTGTCAGGATTCTGAGGTATATCAAGGGGACTCTGAAGCATGGAGTGCTATTCCCCTCTGAAGGAAAGACTGAATCAGAGCTTCTGAGTTATTCAGACTCTGATTGGTGTGGAGACAGAGTTGATAGAAGAAGTACCTCTGGGTACTTGTTCAAATTTCTGGGAGGTCCTATTTCTTGGTGTTCCAAGAAGCAACCTGTTGTTGCTCTATCAACCTGTGAAGCTGAATATATTGCAGGCGCTCTGACTGCATGCCAAGCTGTGTGGATTCTGAACTTACTACAGGATCTGAAGATCAAGGTAAACAAGCCTCTGAAGCTGATGATTGATAACAAGTCTGCAATCAATCTTGCCAAGAACCCAGTGCTGCATGGGAGAAGCAAGCATATTGAGACCAAGTATCACTTTCTGAGGAATCAGGTTCAGAATGGAGTGCTTGAAGTTGTGCACTGTAGCACCCAGAAGCAGCTGGCAAATGTGTTAACAAAGGCTATCAAGACTGATCAATTTCTTCGTTTGAGGGATGGAATTGGTGTCGTCTGTTTTGTGTAAATATAAATTAAGGGATGGTGTTAGAAGTAATTTATATTTTGAGGGTATTTTAGTATTTTGTTGTGTTGTCTTTATGACCTAGTTTTTTGTGTATAAATAGACTAGTAGTTGATGTCATTATATATCTATCTTTTATTCTCTTTTGTAGCCGTCATAACAGAACATTCAATAATATTCTCTTTTCTATTCATTTTATCACCTTTGTGCACTAACAAAACTTTTGACTCACACTGTCACACACTCAACACTTCAAGAAATTAGTTTTTACACAAACATAGAGATGCTCGTGCAAGAAGGTGAATACAACTATTTACTTGTCGCCTAAACAAAACAACGGTAACCATTCGTTAGTTGATTCAGTGGTGATTGAAGCAAAACTTGGTAGAAAGAACCACAATTCAATCCTCTGCAACTGCGATTGAGAGGAGGCTAAAATCACTTGATACTAAAACTGAATTCCAAACCAGATTAAACTGGTCGTGAAATGTGAAAAAAAATAAATCAACAACGGTATCTGAAACTTTGTTTTACATTTGTCAATAATAATCATCCCATACCTGAACAGTTGTGGTAATCTATATGTTTGTGTATCATCTATTTCTTTGTTTTGCGTTAAGTTATTAGACTTTTGTTTGTAAATATTTATTAACTACTCCCAACGTTTCATAATGAGTAATACATATTTATAAATTTTAGTACACATATTAAGAATATTTTTTTTGAAAGACATATTAAGAATATTAAGAACAATGTATTGAGTAAAAAAAAAGTGCATAAATAAGACATGTTTTAAATAATGTATGGGTTTTGTTATTTTATAAATGTAAATTGGGCTATTATGAGAAGGACATTGTGCAGCTATTAGGAGGAAACTAAGAAAATTGCTATTTACGCCCCCTACATTTGCTCACAGGCCCCCCGAACTGACAAAAATACCCCTGAAAACCCATTTCGTCGTTTAAATAATGGAGGCCCTTTTTTCGTCTCGTACATGACGAAAACATGTAATATTTTGACATGGGCAGGGTAGGCATTGGTCGATCGCAAAAAATCACACATTTTCGTCTCGTGGTTGACGAAAATAGGTTTCGTCTTCTACGATACAAACACGCTGGTTTTCGTCATCTAGATGACGAAATCAGCTGATATACATGAATGAGCTGGTACCTATCCTATCATATTCTACTTTACCAATTAACACCCAAAGTAGATCTAGGGCGATTTTGGAGGTAGGAAGGCTTGATCTCTACGTTGATTCACTCAAAGAAGCTACCCACACTGATTTGAAGCAATATCAAAGGTAAGAAATACTTCTCTAGGTTTAATTTTTTGTTTTTTGAAACTTTGATCTGGTAGTTTCTTTCGTCAATTGGGTGACGAAATGATGGTGTTCGTCACGCAAGTGACGAAAAAGGGATAGTAGCAACAGCTGCATCCTATTCTTCATTTGCTTAGCATTTTCGTTTATTTTTTGTTTTGATGTTAATAATATTTATTGTTTTGGGTACGTGTAGGTGTTTAAATGGCTGAAGCTCCGGCTCAATTGAATGAACAAAATGATGATCCCCGCATTGGTAAAGAAGTGGTTGTCGCACCCGTTGATGAACCAATCGGTATTTCTATTAACACAGAGAATCTATTTTTAAATGCTGCATTGTATAATGATAGGGATGAGCTGATTGATTAGTGTAGACAAGTAGCCTTAAATGCTGGATTTAGTATGGTGATAGAGAAATCTGATAAGGGTAACGGAGATAGACGGAAACCGTTTTTTATTTTGGGTTGCGAAAGAGGTGGAGTTTACAAGGAACCAAAGAGGAAATTAAAGAGAGACGACACGGCTACAAGGAAATGTGACTGTCCGTTTAGGTTGCGGGGTTACTTTCTTGCAACCAAGAAATGGAAATTAAGTGTCGTGAATGGTGAACATAACCATGAAATGGCGAAAAATTTGGAAGGCCATATTCTCGCCGGACGGTTAAAACCGGAAGAAAAGGAGTGTGTTCACCAGATGACAAGGAACTTGGTTGCTCCAAAAACCATTTTGAACACGTTGAGGGAGAAGAATAAAGATAGTAAGACAAATATGAAACAAATTTACAACGAGCGTCAACGGTACAAACGTGATCTTAGGGGTGAAATGACTGAAATTCAACAACTCTTGAAGTGTCTTGAATCTCACAGATACTTCCACAAGTTTCGAACTAGTGGTGAGTCTACAACTTTACAAGGTATTTTCTTCGCACATCCTGATAGTGTTAAATTGTTTAACACTTTTCCTACCGTACTGTTGATGGATTCGACGTACAAGACCAACAAGTATAAAATGCCTCTGTTTGAGATAGTTGGTATAACGTCGACACAAGTTACTTTCAATGTTGCCTATGCATTTCTCACAAATGAAAGAGAAGACAATTTTAAATGGGCCCTCGAGGCATGTCAGAGTCTCTTGAAGAACAATGATGGAATGCCGAAGGTAATTGTCACGGATAGGGATAAGTCACTGATGAACGCGGTTGAGACTGTATTTCCAAGGTCAACTGCATTGGTGTGTCGATATCACGTTTTTAAAAACGTGAGGGCTAAGTTGAAGGACTTGTGCAAGGCCAAGGATAAAAAGCTAGATGACTTGCTAGAGACTCTGAGACTTCAATGGGAATCACTTGTTGAGTCGTCTTCGGAAGAGGAATATGGTCATGCAGTGGTGGAGTTTAGGAGAGTCTTTGAAAAATTTCCGAAGTTTTTAAACTATGTTGAGGAGACTGTTTTAGATCCGGTGAAGGAGAAACTGGTGAGGGCATGGACGGACAAAGTGATGCACATTGGAAACACTACTACCAATAGGGTTGAGTCTCAGCATGGTTCATTGAAAGAGTATATCAAAGATTGCAAAGGTGATTTGGTCTTTTGTTGGGATGCAATCAATCAGATGCTTGCAAATAAATTCACTCAAATCAAGACGTCATTCGGGCATAGTACTACATCTGTTGAGCACAGTTTTAAAGACCACTTTTTGTACTCAAAGTTGCTCTATAATGTCTCGAGGGAGGGTTTAAAATTCATTCGTGGTGAAGAAGTAAGATCAAGGGAGTGTGGTAGAAATCAGAAGAAGTGCGGGTGTGTGATAAAGAGAACCTACGGCTTGCCATGTGCTTGTTTAATTGCATTGAAGATTGAACGCAAGCTACCAATTAGGCTCGATGAGGTGAACATCCATTGGAAGAGGTTACAATATGAAGAAGGCGGTGAATCCGATGTTTCTTGCTTGGAAGAGTTGAATGCAATTCAGGTAAATACATATTAATTTTTACAATGTTATTTATTTAGTCGAAACCATATTATTTGATTTTTTTTTTTTTTAGGAACGCTTTAAATTAGCAAATCATGACATGAAATTGCAAATAAAAGAGGAATTGAGGTTGATAGCTTATCCAGAAACAACATCAGTGAATGCACCGGCTAAGAAATGTGATATTAAGGGTGCAAAAAAGAGCTTTGGAAATCCAATGTGCGCTCCATTCGTCTTCTCAAACTCTGTCTTTGCATCATCTTTATCAAAGTTAAGGTACTGCTCGCACATGTCGGCGCCTTCATCGAATTTGCAACAAGTTCCCTCGTGGTTTAACATCTTACCACTAATAGGAATGTGGAGCAAACACGACACATCATCCAATGTGATGGTCATCTCCCCGACTGGTAAATGGAATGTACCGGTCTCTGGCTGCCACCTCTCTGTAAATGCCGTCAATAAACCCCAATCCACATAGGGATAATTTGTCTTCAGCAACGGGCGCAGTCCACTCGCATTAACAACTTTCCAAAACCAGTCCAGCATACTAGATGGTAAATCAAAATCCAGCACTTTTTTTCCGTTATTCTGGCACCTCAAATATTGTTCCTTCAGCTGAAATGCACAATTCAATTGGCATAAGAAACTAAACAACATTAATTACTATACAATTGCATAAATAACGCTATTTTTTTATTAATTACTACTTACTTGTCCTTTCCACAAAGCGTTTGCAACATGTTTTCCAAAGCTTGGCAACAGTGAAAGGTCAGTTGGACCACCGGGATATCCGCCAGCTGGTGCGTCTTGTGGTGGGTTTTGTCGGCCCCGTGTCGTTGGCGGCTTTCTCTTACGGGGTTTTCGTTTAGGCGGTGAAGGCGGTGGTGTTGGTTCTTCTTCTTCTTCCTCTTCACCGTGCTCGTCTTCCTCTGCTTCTTCAACATAGTCACCGTCCTCGCGTTCCTCTACCTCCTCATTCTCTTCCACTTCTTCCATAGCGTTATCACCAAGAGGATTTGCCTCTGAATGAATCTCAAAGTCATGCTCCGCCACAGCCTCGGGATGATTCTCCGCCGTCGATGAAACTTCATTCATTCTACCCCTTGCACGTGTGGGTGGTACGACACGGTTTTTAGCACGCTCCCTACGAGCGAAACTGTGTGCAACACTTTCCCTGCCAAGTCGTTTTCGACCAACTTCTTCTTCCATTCCTACAATCAAAATTATCAACAACATCAATTTCATTTCAAAATCATCAACAACATTTACTTTATTCATTCAATTCAAAATCATCACAAATAATCATCACAGATAATCATCAACTACGGTTCTAAAGTTTGTTGATTTCCAACAATCAATTGAAACATAATCATCAATATTCAAAGAGAAACCAATTCAATTCAATTCAATCATAATCATCAATTTCAATTTCAGCGTGTTCATAATCATAAACCAATAATCAACAACATATAAACCAATTTCAAATTCAATCATAAACCAATTCAAACATTCCATAATCAACAATAATCACTATTTCATAACAATCAACAACATACAATTTCAATTTCAAACCCTAAATCCCCAATTCAATTTCAAACTTTAACCTAATCAGTTTATATCATGCAATTGGGTTCGAAATTCATCATCAAACAACTATAAAGGATGTAATCAATGAGAAATCATCCACAATTTCATTAAAAACGATTAAATTGATAGAAAACTTACTTGAAATTTCGTTGAATAGGTGGGAAATCCCTCTTTCTTTTAGCTGCTAATTTGTAAAAGGACTCCTAATTGATTTAAACAGATGCTGATTGATTTGATATGGTTGATGCAAATCGCTCCTTCAAACCCTAAAATCGCCCCAAAAATTTCTAATTTTTAATTTGAATCAAAGTGATAGACGATTCTGATAATCGTGTTCATATTCACCGTTTTCGTCATCTACATGACGAAAGTCAGCGTGTTCGTCGCGTACGTGACGAAACAAGCTTTCGTCAACTACGAGACGAAAATTAAGGCAAATAAGCCAATATCCGCCCTAAATGAGGACCAAAATTGCGTGCTGCTTGGTTTCGTCAGCTAGATGACGACGAATACTTACTTCGTTACCCACGTGACGAAAATTTTGGCATCTAATTCAGGGGTATTTTGGGATTTTAGGGGGGCCTCGTAGCAAACCAAGGGGCCTAAATAGCAATTTTCGGAAACTAATATGGGGCTTGTCATTATCTTTTGTTGAGTTTGGGCCTTCAAAAATTCGCAGTGGGAAGTTTAATTACTTTTTTTAACAGTAAGTTTAATTACTTGTATCTAGTGACAAAAATTAATTGGTCTCTAGTTATTTTATTGGGAAAAGCTGACATTTACTCTTAGGGCACATGATAATGATTCAAAAAAGGAAATATTTTACCATAATTTATGTATCTAATTCACTTTTTCATCTTGATCACAAATGAATTGCATAAAATTTAAAATAATGTTAATACTTTTGGATTCTTAACAAGACCCTATTTTATTTTACATTTAAAATTTTAATTAGAAACTGCGGTTATTAAAGTAGTTAATCCCTAAGATAATATAGTGGTGTTCAATTTTTTTTAATTATTTTTGTCTATAGATAGTTTGGTAAATAAGAACAAAAAAAACTCACACACACAAACTGAAGATTAAAGTTCGACCCAATAATTATGTTATGTCCAAAAAATTAAATATATACTCCATAATTGTCCTCTATATATGTAGTTTCATGTTTTGACTCTAGGCTGGTAGCTGACTTAAAGAAAAAGTATTGTAATCTATATTTGTTTATAGTGGAAAAATCATTTGATGCTCCAATGTGAGGAGTAGTCTATAAGGTAGGAAAGTGAAATATAACATTCATCTTGTCATTTTTTATTCCTTCTCTCTTTACCTTGTACCTTTCATTTGTTTAAATTTGTTTCCAAATTTATTTTAACAAAGGTATTTTCTCAAAAGAAAAAATGTTTTTTTTTTTTTTTTTTTTATAACTAATTCAAATCCCTATTTTACTGTATTTTCTTGCACTTTCAATTCATATTAGAATATGTCTTGATTTAACACTTATACGACGTACACAAATTAGAGAAAAGAGAAAAATATGTCACTGTCACATTACAACCAAATTCTAAAGGAGAAGAAAAAAAAATCCATCTACAACCCATTACTTCCCGCAATCATCCAACCCGAGATATCTCAAGGGATTAATCGACCATAAACTAAAAATACAAGCAAAATCTTAATGTTTCACACTTTCACCTTAAATTATTACCAGACAATATAATTCAACTCAACCAAATCGCTTGCATTATTTGATAATTACCCATACATAATACAAGGTTGCTCTAATCAACATGTATTTAGGCACTTTCTTTGTTCTGGTTACAAAGAAGCAGCAAATTTCAAAACGACAAGTCACAAATCGCTGTCTCAAATTAAACCAAAATTGCGATTGACCACAGCAGCAATTTTTAGTTTCATTGAGAAATTAAAGTGTGAAGTGCTTATGTGACGATGTAGATGTGACTCCGCTTATGTCCATTCCAAAGCTACGTGTTTACACGCTGGAACCATTATTATTATCATTATCATGCAATATTCTTTTAATAACGACATCAAAAAAATATTATATATAATAAATAAATTGTAACACTATATATAAATTGGCCTAAAAAAGAATAGAATATACCAAGATGATGCATGGAAAGGAATCTATGATCTATGCACTCATGCAGACAGGATGATGAAGAGAAACTCTTGTTTGTGGTGATAATATTTTAAACACAATAATGGGGTCACTTTCATAAAATTGAAAAAATAAATAAATTAAATAAGTTGTATTTTTAAATAATTAATAATATGTATTTTTAGGTGAGATGATTCGTTTGATCTACATAATGTAAGTACTAGACATAACAGTTTAAGACAGAATAGTAAATAACAAAGTTTAAAGCATTACTATTATTAAACAGATTTTTTCTTGTACATGTTTCGTGGACAAATGTTATTTTGGTGTGGCATTTTAAACAGTGTGGGATAATAATTTCAATTTTTGTCTAGTTTTTTGGGTTTATCTAGTCTCAAGAATAATTTTAAAATCAAATACAATACAATTGAAATCGTTTTGTTTAATCTTTTATTTTTTAGCGGATAAAACATAGGTTAAGTGTGTGTTTAAACTATTGTCTCCATTGAAGTATTTTTTTATGATGAATTTAGGGCCATTATTATGAATTATGAAAGTTGGAATGATTGAGTCACCTGGTTGGAAAGCTCACCATAACATGTTCTACCACGTAAAGGAATCAACTCCATAATGGTTAAGTTTTATTTTAGACAACAAGACATGGACTTATTCAATTTTCAAATGTGTTGGTCCTAGTCAGCATTCACATGGCAAGATCTTATTGGTTGGCATATAGGTTAACAACTCCAAATTAATGAAATTAACACATCAAGGATGATGTGTAGTATTGTCTAATTATAGTGATCACTCTCCACCGCCCTTCAAACTTTTCATCTAAACTTTTGTCGCTTTAGGCTTTGTTTGCGAGTTTGGAGGGGAAGGAAGGGGAGGGCTTTGGAGGGAGAGAAATAGAGAGAAAATTAGAAAAATCTTTTACATTTTTTGAGAAAGTATTTTTTATAGAGAATGACAAATAAATACTTAAGATTAATATATTATGAATTTAAGAACATGATAACAACATTAATTAAATTTGAAGAATTCATATAAACCCTTCAAACCCCCCTCGAAACCCTCATCCAATACAATTTTTGAGTTCCTCCAAATTGGGGGGTTTTTGTGTTATGAAGAAAAAATAACTCTCTAAACTCCTTCCCTCCCAAACTTCTCTATTCCTTCCACTTGTTTCTTCCTTTTTTTCAAAATCATTCCCTCCCCTCCCCTCCAAACTCGCAAACAAAGCCTTACAGACCATATTTTGTGGTAGAATGTCTTAACAAGTTCTAAATTCTTGAGTACATATCTATTATATTTTTGGTGTCAATAATTCATGCTAAAATTCACACATATTAAGTGTAGAAGAAAATGAAATATGCGGATTTTAATCAACGTCACAAATTATTAAAATAAATTAAAAAAAAGTGTTATTATAATGATTTGTATTGTAGTTTAACTAAATTATCAATTACCAACAATAAATTGGTTCAAATGATAAATATTTTGAAGTATTTATAAGTTTTTATAGAGATTGTACCAATAATATGGTAAAAGAAATTAGGGTATCAATTATTCACTCTATAAGTTTCTATATATTATTAAATTTAGAACTTAGAAGAATCACATAAATAACAAGAGACATGTTAGGAGTTTTACATTGAGTATATCAAAAATGCTCAATGTGATATTTAAGCTATGAGACTCTCTCACTCATTAGACTAGTCTTTTGGGTTGGACTCCCCTCATGTATTTAAATCATAACAAGACACCTTAGAAAAGAAGACATTCAGCTAGAGAAGGAGACACCTTAGATTGCATTCCAAATAGCAACTAACATCATCATTTTTATTTTTTTTATAAATAAAAATAATTTTTTATAGAAAAATAAAAATTATCTTGATAAATTATAGATCGATGAGCATGATCATGAAGATCCACGATAATGTTTTTTATTTTAAATTATTTCATAGCCAACATGATAGTGTCTAATACCAAAAGAACAATAAGACGTGTACGGGTAGAAAATAAATACAAATAAAGGACAAAGGCTAATTTAGTAGCGTGATTCGTGATATGATCATATCATGCACAATTCATCACTTGTAAACAAAAACATATTCCAAGAGTAACCCTTCTTTTAGTTTTTAGTGTTTTCTTTAGTTACTTTTTTTACTAATAGTGTTTTCTTTAGTTAAAAAAGGGCAAAACAGGAAGAAAAAACCCTAAGAACCCACACAAATGTTGCATCAAAGAGGAAAGCTCTATGAGAAATCTCTAGAAATATTACATTATATGAAATTTGATTCAAACTAAAAGTAGCTAACTAATAAGTGTATTGATTTTTTTTCTCACGCTAAGTGTACTTATCATTACAAGCTGTTAAGATCACGAATTCTACAAATCAAAGTAGGGGTTCAGCTTACAATTTCATATTACCATACCAATCAGAAATATAGTCACTTTCTATACTATAAAATAAAACAATAAAATTTTGTTGTCTCGCCATATTCATTCTCATGGACATTCTCCATACTTCAACATAGAGAACATCATGAGCACCGATAATTTGAATATGGAAAATGCTAAACAGTGCCCTCGGGGCACTAGTTAATCTTACTAATAAAGAATTTTTTTTTTGTAATTTGTGCATTCAATGCCTCGAAATTGTAGAAAATAATTTTTTCAACATTAACTTAACAAGTGTCCCGGAGGCACCGTTTAGCATGACCCTTTGAATATACCCCTTCAACCAACTATCTTTTTATTACATGTTAAATACAATATTATGATAATTTTTTTTAATAATTTTCATTTTAAAATCAAAAATATTTTTCTAAAAATCCTATAACAAACACTATTAAAATAATAAAGTAATTTAATAAAAAGATTTTATTTTGTAAAAAATCTGAAACAATATCCTCCTTAGAATCTCATTGAAATGATCAATCTATGTTAGTAATAGTAGTAATTTTGGAAATTTGTACTAGTCTTTATGATCAAGATTTTGACAGAATTGAATGCATTAGCCATTATGGAGGAGCATATGGACCAAGATTATGTGCATGAGCCATCAGTTAAATTCAAACCGTCCGATCTTATCGGATGATCCAAATGTCATTTAAAAATATTATATTAAATAAAAATAAAAAAATATTTTAAAATTTAAATCGTCTAATTTTAATCTGACGATTTAGAACCACCGACTATCATTGATTACATCCCATCTGATTGCAAGTAATTCAATTCGAGGAGCATATACACACTGTATAACATTATTTTGATACTACTGTATATGATTATATGGTATATATGACATGGCGCATCAAACGGCTGGAACAGGGCCCTTGTCACGAGTGTATGACGTGGAAAACATAGCCATGTGGGTCCACATGGATTTTTCATCTTTTACAAAAGGAAGGGTTCCCAATGAACAGATGGACCGATTCAGGGAACCAAAAGTTGTCCACGCAATTAACTTCTTTTTCTTTTGTTGTTTTTTCTTTCCTATTTTTTTCTTAAGTGGGTCCTTAATTTTTTCCTTTGAATTTTGGACTGTAATGATGCCAATTGATCTGTTGAAGGGTCCCTTCCCTTATCATGCACCGGCCTAGTTCCTTTGTTGCCTTTCTGTTTGGCTACTTGTCTAATCTTTTCAATTTTTTGTTTACCAAAAGCTACTTATAAACCTTAAATTTGGCTAACACCTTCACTTGACCACAATAGAAGGAAAGGAAATAAAGCATACTACTATTTTTCAGATTCGGATTTGCTACAGTTAAAATGGCATATAGTTTAATACAGTTTTTAATCTCGTTTATTAAATTTAGATCGGATGACTTAAATTAAAAATTGTATTTTTCTAATCAAATTGATCTCAACCGTTAAAATCAAATCGAACGGCTAAGAATAAAAACAGTGTGTTACTATGTGCTGCTTTTACAGCAACAAATCGAATTCGCTTTTTTTCTTTGTTTTAGATGAAGTAACAAACTCACATGCACATATGAACTTAGATAAATCGATTGCGACTAAAATTGAGTCAAAGGTAAAATGATTTTGTTTTACATAAATTAGGTATCATTTGCGTGTAACTGTAGATACTAATCCATCGAATCTTATGAGACTCAAATTGGTTACAAATTTTCGCTAAGAATTTTAACGATATTGCATGTAAAAGTTAGTCAAACAATAATTATATAAATCAATTATAGAATTTGAAATTACAATTTTTAGATTCACATGTACTTTAAAAAAACTAAACATATTATAATTAGTCTTACATTTACTTTTCACATGAAATATTTGAGAGTATAGACGGGGCTGGTATATATAGGGCCACTAATTTTATGTCTTTGTATTCAATCAATACTAGCATTAGGAAAAATTACTATAATTAGTACAACACCAATCAACCAAAATAAATTTTTATGCATATAATTACCAAAGCTAACTTAACTACATTTTGAAGTATATTGTGTACGTTTTCAGTGCACCTGTATTGTTCTTGTCTACAAAATTTATTGAATTTTTATGTTTATCTATTTTTCTTTATTTATGATAGCTCCATTTTGGGTGCCTCTATAGCTGCTTAACTTTTTAGTATTGAGAAAGGATGGGTCGACTCTAGCTAGTGTGTTATAGAATTAGTGACGTATCACCAACCTTAAGGTGGATTAACAAGTGATTAGAGATTATTCACTATTAAACAATAAAAAAAATTGCATCTAAAATTAGTGACGTATCTGAGGCCATATTAATTAAGAGGTGTAGAATTTTTTAAATAAAAAATAATTATTTTTTCATATATGTAAAAAAATTATATATGATACTTCCCTCATGAATACTATATCCTTATACAATACAACGCCTACGATGGATAAATGATCCCCTTCACAAGATATTTGTGATTCATTCTACTTACATATTGAGATCCAAAACGGTTATGCATGTCATCGGTTATATATACATGCACATGTACTAATTCAAGAGGTACACATATTTCACTCATTTTTATACATTTTCACCATAGGCGTTGTAGTACTAACATTTTTGTAAGTACATTTCCCCTACAAAATTGAGTTCATCATCATCACCATTTGTGCACCACCATATCCACAAGAGGAACCATCTGATTTTCTCTGTTCAGGTAAAATACTCTTGACCAAAAATTGAAATCTTTTGGCGTACCTAAAATTAAACTTATTTGGTAAAATAACTTTGAGATGCTTAGTATGTTGGAAAATAAAATTGAATGACATTTTTAATGTTTTTGTAAAATAAGTATTTGAAGAGAAATATGTGATTATGATTAGGTCTATAATTACAGTTCAAATGATAAAATATTATACAGACATTTGATACAATGAGACCCAAATTTAAACTCACAATATCTTCTATGTCTACAGTGATAATATTTTTATTTAAATTTAGTAGGGACAAATAAACAAAAGGAAAAATACATTGACAACTAGACATATTGATGTCTTTTAATTAATAATAATAAGTGACATGAACAGTCTAGTTGGAAAAGATTCTTACAGGTGATCACTCACACTACACACACAATCACACATGTACATTTCTACTATTATTCATGACTTTATGCATCTATATATACCACCTTCACTTTGATCACTTCTTCATCTCACTCACTACCACTCTTAATTTCTCTCTTGTTCATTCACACACCCTTTAATTTCTTTCAGTTTTATTTCAATCTTTTCTCTCCTTTCCAAATGGCCAGTGTTGAGGTAAAATAACTCAATAAGATACATAGTTTCTTTTTATTTTAAGGCAAGATATATACATAGTTACTTTGTGACTCTATTAATTTTAATTTGTATATTTTCCTTTTGTTTGCTGTAATTAACAATCAACTAATTAAAGAATCAATTTGATCTTCCTTTAATCCCCCCTAACGTGCGATCTACAAAAAATTGTATATTTTATTTTGAGATTAGTAATATAGTTAGAAGTTTTTTGCAGTTTAACAATATAATCATGGCATATATACTTGATTGCCATCACCAATATACACAAATCAACACTTTGTAATAATGAATCTATTTCTTTTTCTCAATATATTACCTCAGATCAATTATATAAACACTAGGTGGATGATCGCGCTTAATCACAAAATAATTTAATTGATCGATAGATCATATAGTTGTATACAACACGATATCATAGTGTGTATGAGTTTCGCTGCTATACTACTTGAAAAAAAGTTCAGATAATCAAACCTACCATTCCCCAAATGTAACTAGCAAAGCTAAACAGATTAACTATTCTACTTCTTTAATATATCTAATTAAGCTCTAAAGTATACTCCAAATTTTATTATCATTTTGTTATTACCATTATGATGTAGAGTTTTTTATTATTATTTTTATTATATGATTATTTGATGTTTCATTTGTGTATACTACAAATATTTTTCTAAATGAAGATGGTGCTTAATTTTAGGTTGCACATCAAGCACCACCAACAACAGTGCAAGAAAATGAAACAACACCAGAGATAATCAAGACAGAGGAAACAATTCCAGAACAAGCAGCCACTGAAGTTCCTGTTACAGAACAACCAGAATCCGAAGTTCCAACAACAGAAGAAACAACCGAAGAACCAACACAAACAACAGAAGAAACTCCAGCTGCTACTGAAACACAAGATCCACTTGTAGTTGAGACCAAAGAAGTGGTAACAGAAGAAGAAGCCAAGGAAGAGAACACAGAAGCAGCTAAAGAAGCAGAGGAATCAGTTGAAGAAGTGAAGGAAGAGGCAGCAGCAGTAGAGGAAGCTAAAGCAACCAGTGAAGATGAGTCAGCTCCAGCAGCAGAAGCAGCAGTAGTAGAGGATGAGAACAAACCAGTTGAATCAGTGGAAGCTCCAGCAGCAGAAGCAGTTCCAGTTGAGACTCCAGAAGCTTAAATTAATGAAGAGGATGTGAAAGGAACAGAAAAAGAGAGTTTAAATTAATGGTTCTAGTTGTTGGGATCGGGTCTACCATTTTGAATGTCAAGGTTGAAAAGCTTTTCTATTTTATTATTTCTATATTTCTTTTCCTTTATTAAGTTTTAATATTATTATTATTATTATATATGGTAAGTCTTTGGATATGGTTAATTTATATGGAGGGTATAACTTGGCTCCACATCAGCATATATATATATATATACATGCTGAGTGGTGGACATGTGAAAATCTATTCCATGAGTTGTGTATTGAAGTGATCAGCTATAAAGTGCTATGGATCTTTGGGAAGGTTACATGAGTTTGTCATGGTGTGTTATTATGTTTCTCTAGATTTGAATAAATGATATTTACTTTATTTTATAGTACTCTTGTTTTTGTACCTAACCTAAGGATAGTTATTTCTCATGTTATGTTTTTAATTTGGACATGAATCAGTGTATTATATACTACCTAGCTCCTAACAAAAACTAGGTAAGAATTTGTTTCCCATAAACCACTACACCCACTCTTTAGATTTAACAGAGGAGGCAGTCAGAGGAGGCAGTCACCAGAACAATAAAGAATGATAAATTAATTGTAGGAATTATCAAAATGCTAATGTTATTGCTAATACTTAATAATGGGGAAGAGTTTGCTCTTGGAGCATGATTGATTGATTGTCCTAACTTAAATGTCAAAGCTATCTACTAGAATGACCAAAAATCAAAACTTATGTTCTTTCCTTCAATCCTGTTTTCTTGACCCCTCATATAAACACTTCACAGAAGATCAACTACATTGCCACCCTGAGTTGATTTGAGAAACAGAACTAGAAAGGCTTCTCAGATTATCATTTCGACAAAGAAAAAAAAAAGAATAATCCTATCCTAAATCTGTACAAAGATGAGTAATTGTATTTATGTGCAATCAAAAGATTCAAAATCACTTGTAGCCAAATTGCAGGTGTATTATATTCATCATTCACAGAGTACCGAAACTGCAGCTCATGTGTTCTTGAGTGATGATTCCAAGGCGATCTTGCATGATAGCCCTAGAAGAATATGGAGGAAAGCACAGCTCGTAAAAACATGTGTGAGATGAGGGCAAGTGATTATCAGGTTCGATGGATTTGCAAATGAATAGACGGGAATCCAAACCACGAAAACCTTCAACTGGTAAATGTTTCACAGATGTCCAAAAGAACAGAAGAACCTTCTTTTGCTTTGCTGACATTCTCCCAACGATCTGCCAATTTTTTTATGATAGAATACAATATTAAAAAATTTAACACCAAGTAGCATCTTCTTGCAAATTTAAATGATGAGTTATTTTAAAAACATTCCAGAAAGAATCATTCCAAAGGCTTCAATAACCACAGGCTTTTATTTCAAATAGTAACTTAAACTATTTTTAAAACAATTTAATTAGAATAATGATATTTTAAAAAGGCATAAGAACTTACTATGCAGATTTATTGCATGTGAACATAAGATGGAAGTATTGAAACTCCTACATTCTGGCATTTTGGAATTCATTATAACATTGGTTTTACAAGACAATGCAAAGGTAAATACAGCTACACTGTGGTATTTTAGATTTCAATGGTCTATCTCTGAACTCAATTTATAATAGAGCATGGTATTTATGGTGTCGTTTGATCCATCTAGCCGACCACACTTGATGGAAAAAACACTAGGTTGTTGTTATAAACGAAATATTAAAATTATGATTCCATGCATCAGTAACAAAAACATGTTACTATTTGGAAGCATAAATGAACTAAAGGGAGACATTTATACAAAATCTATCAAATCAAAACTTGATCCTAACAGGCCTAGAAAAAATGAATAATTTAAACAAGCACAGAATATAACTCTAGCATTACTGATGACCAGGTAAGGAGAGAAATAAATTTCCAAAGTGGTTTTATGTTGAAACAAGGAACACAATTTCAAAAGTAGTTTGTTCTTGAATATGAAAATAGATATAATAAGTTTACACTCACCAAGGAGTTTAAAAAATTCAAGTGAAGGGGGAAAATAAAATAATAAGTTGTGAAGATAAAGTTTAAGACAATGTGATTACATAAGATCAGTATCCTACATACCTCCCAAAACCAAGTTATCTGACGATCAATCGCTTTATAGCCATTATACTTAGTATGTGCCTTCCAATCTTCAACAGAAATGGCATTTTCACTCCCATGCAGCATCCAATCAAGATCTTCAAGTTCTAAATATCGAAAGAACTCTAGCCTTGAGCCAGATATAATATCAGCAAAACCCGCGGCAAAATGTGATACCTGCCCAGATACGGATGTCACAAAACGATTCTGTATAAGAAGATCAACATACTTCTCCCTGTTCTTACTATCCACAACAAGGCTTTCGCCACCAGGGCAAAGCTCAATCACTTTCCTGTGTCCTAATTCTTCCACCTCTATAGAAAATGTCAGTCCTAATTCATCTGAATCAATATAATCAGCATTCATCTCCAATATTTTCTTGCAGCTATGATACATTATAGGATCGGCATCTCGAATATCTTCTAAAGTAATATAGTTTCCGGCCAATTGCTTGAAAAACACACGATCAAAATAGATACCCACATGCACCTTACTCTTCAAAGCTAATGCAATCATACGTCCAGAGAAGCTGAAGTACTTCAGGTGTAGAGGATGTACCTTAGATGCTGCAGACAATTAGAAGAAGAATATACTAAATATGAATAATAATAATAATAATATCTATCGACTTCTTCAAAAAAATAATATCTATTGATAAAAGATTACGGCAAAACACATCAATAAGATAACACAATCATACGTCCAGGGCAAAGCTAAAGTTTTGTGACAAAATGCTAATGATAAGATATATTAGTATTACACAATCCAGAGTTGATAGGTGGACTGGCAGCCCATCACCATTCCTCTTTAACACTTTTTTCTTCCCTTCCTATCTCTTTACATGCAGTTCAATTTATCCTGCAGATTTTGATATGTATAAATCCTAGATATAAAAAATAGTATGAAGTTATAACGATGCTCTGGATTTTGGATATCAAGATTTTGGCCTGCTATCTAGCATCCCAATGAACAGCCACTTCTCAAGTTGAAAAGACATTAGTATTGGGTTGGGTTGCAGGAAAATTATTATTCAAGTCACAACAAAAATGACACTTTGACATAGCAAACTAGTGGGAAAGAGAAAAAATAAACATAGAATTATGTAATAACTATGCCCAACCCTTGAACACATAACAGTTATTGCCTAAGAGCAGTTACCATAGTCAGCAGATGGGCAGAGTACATTACATGTGATTATGGTTGATCAATTCCTAGCAACCTTCTGTAGTTCTGTTACAAGGTTATCATTGTTGAATTTGTGAGATATATGTAAAAGAGAGAAAAAAATAGGAACCTTGAATGTTATTTATACTGACTCAATAGTAGGCTTGATACAAAAGTCTCAACACCCGCTCCCAAAGAATCAAGAAACCCAATTCGGGAACAAACGAATTATCAAAAGCTTAACTAAGTAGAACTAACTGCTCAAAGCTTAATCACTTAACAGAAGGATTCATATTCATCAATAAGAAAAGCCAAACTGCAACGATATTAGGTCAGTGCTCACTCCGGCAGCTAACCCTTAACTGAAAGGTGTCACCACATCAAACCAAAAACCACAACAATATTGGGTTAGCGCTCACTCCGGAAGCTGAAGCCCGAACTTGAAGGTGTCAACTTCAAACACACAAAAAAGGTGTTAGGCTAGTGCTCACTCTGGCTACTGAAACCTTAACCTGGAAGTGTCACAACTTCAAAAACAATATTGAGTCAGTGCTCTGTGCTCACTCCGGCAGCTGAAATTCTAATTGGAACGGATTATAGTGGCACAACTTCAATCTAAACAAAATATGCAGTGGTAGAAAACACACTAAAAAGCACACTGACAAGAGTGGCTTAGACAAATTATAAAAACGAACAACTTGATATTGACAGCAAGACTTGACAAACGACCACATATCTGGCAGATGTTGCTAACAAACAACCTCAAATGAAAAGATGCACAAAAATGGACCGGAGAGAAATGTGCTAACAACACATCGTAAAGCATTAAGAAACATACAAAATAAACGAGCAATGTGCTAATACGTACAACAGACTAAGAATATTGCTACTGACCTAAAATACTGAAGCCACAGACAAGACCTAAACACTGCAGAAAAGCCACCCGGACACGTTCACAAATCACAATGATAAAAAATTCTATGAAACGGCAAAGAAACCTCTAAAACACACTTCAAACGTGGGACCCACGGACTGGAAGTGGTCCAACAGGAACCACGAAGAGGAGGCGAGTCTAACAGAACCAATGGTGAGCTCGTCGGAGGTCTGGAGGGTGGCGTGTGGCGCTTGCGCGCCAGCAGGACTGACAGCAGCAGAAACACGCATTGCTTTGGGGACTGGTCGATCTGACTCCGGCAAATCTAATGGTGAGGTCTTTTGGGATCAGACATGGACACCCAAAAACCCAAACTGAAAAATAAACTAGGGTTAGCCTTGACAGTGGCTGAACTCAAAGAAAAAGAACTAGGATTTCGAACCTTGCTCGGAAAAGAGAAAAAACTATTATCATATTCCCAACTTTGGGAATTCCACAACATAATAGTGGTGAGACGGTTCAAGGAGGATCGAACCAAACTCTAGATACCATGTTGAATTTTGTGAGATTTTATGTAAAAGAAGGGAGAAAATAATAGGAACTTCGAATATTATTGATACGGACTCGATAGTAGCTTGATACAAAAAACTCAATACATAGACTCAATCCTAAATCAAGAACAAATCAAAATAACAAAGTAATATAAAATCTGATCCTAAGAAATACTAGATACTCTAGATTAATATAAAATATATTCCAAGATAGTTTATAATATTCTAAAAGTCATGTTTGATCTGGACACCTCCTTGTGTTTGGTAAGTTGAACCACCTAAAGCAGCTAGGATATGAAGTTCTCTTCACATAGAAAAAAATGGTTTCACAAAGGAACCATTGGGGTGTTTAATCCTACCACAAGTTTCCTGCCTTTCAGCTGAGGTCTAGCACTTCACTATTGTTCTGTAGGGACTTAACTTATTGTGTATTGCATAAGAGTTTTACACCCTAGAACACTAGGTCAACATTCTATTATCCAGACAAATATCATTTTGTAAACATTCTATAAATCTTTTCAAATATATGTTTCTTCTGAAGGACACGGGAACAATGTAATAGACATCGAAAATACTTTGAACGCATGGCAAACAGAAGATAACAAATTATGCATTAGATATCCAGATTACATAAGAAACTCACCAGCATTAGGAAAAAATCTCCTGTGGTCATTTGGACATGCCACAAAAAGAGCATTTTTCGGATTAAATATTTCTTTACACACCAAAACAAACCACTCCCTCAGAACACCTGGTCCTGTAGCATCCTCATTCTTGAATTCCATAAATAAACCTCCCTCCAAAGATGTAGGCTTAGCTCGTGATATGTACTCAAAAGATTCAGTCAAAACCTCAGACCTGCCAATAAGCATCTCATATCCCAATAATTCATGTTTTATGTCAGGGAATAGTGTCATCGCCAAATGCCTCCTAGATTCAAAATCAGTCACACTCATATTCTCAAGTACCCACCGATGATTATCCTTTTTATCCGCATACCGGACAATCAATTGAGATAGCATACTTTTTCGACGCAACAAAACTCCCCAAAACATCTCTTCTGCACCGCTATATAGCTTAGATATATGATACAATTCCTTCAGGACGAAAAGATAATGAGGCTGCCCAATTTGGATAACATCCCCACCCCCTTCTCTTTGTTCCTTGTTGACGAAGCAATTCTCCATGAATTGAAGGCACTCGTCCATTTTGGTCAATAACTGAATAAATACATTACGATATTGATCAACTACTTCTGCAATCGAAGGATCCTCCTCATAGCAAATTCCATTCTCATATTCATCGAATGCTGGTTGCTTCTCGGCAATTCCATTCCTCAAAGGTGCCGAGAATTTCATAAAAGCCCAAACAACACTGCACGAAATCCCCTCGCTAGTCAGACCAGTCATACTCAAATCCAAATAACTCAACAACCCATCTAAAGTCTCACAAACACAGACAAAAATACCTCGAATCAAAGCCCTCCATTTAGAATAATTCCTAACAGCAGTAACACCACCAAAAAACGCCAACAGAGTCGCAAAACCATTCCGGCAAAAAACATACAAAAGATCATCACACTTAGACCCTACCCCTCTAAGCAATTCACAAAACTCCAAAACAGCTTCAAGGTAAAAAACCTGCACCTCTTTGCGCTTCAATTCTAAACATATTTGCACAAATTCCTTAATCGACGAATCAGCATCGATTTTATTATTAGCATTCGGCGACATATAAAGTTCTACCAACAATGAAGGAATTTTCATAAACATAAAAACATCAAAATATTCAGCTTTTTCCATGTTATTTCTAAAGTGATTTTGAATAATCTTGAAAAGATCTTTGACATTTTCACCTCTACAAATTTTGAGAATCAATGAAGCAATAAAATCTGTGGCTCCCCAAACTTTAGGACACTGTGTACTCCTCAAGTATCCAAGCAATTGAAGAGTTTCATCGTTTTCAATGCCGCAGTCGCCGAGAATCTGTTCTTCATGAAGCTGTTTTCCTTTGTAAATTAATCGTAATTCTGCAATCGGAATTTTGGTTTTGGATGAAAGTTTCTTGAGAAGTGATTTCACTGTGTCTTTTCTTGAAGCAAGAATCACTATGGAGTTACAGTTCCACCGTACGAAGAATTGGAACCTAGACGATGTCATTTTAGTGTCCTCTTTCATCATGGAGGAGGAGTTGTTGTTGCGGTGGTCGGTGGTGGCCGGAGGTGGAGCTAAAGGTGGTGTGTTGGTGGAAATAAACGACGGTGAGGGTTATGGTGAATGAGGAGTGATGACATTTACGATAATAACCCTCACCGGCGTGAGTGAGATGATCGGTTACGGAGCGAGTGATGAAATGATGAAACAAAAGGTGTTGTTGCGTGTGTTAATAAGCTTAATGCTGCTACTACAAGTGTATCTTTGGTAGCGGTGGGTAAAAATCCGCAAACGAATTCAACCGGAATAATTCAAACCGAAAAATGGTTAAGCTGGCAGGTTGTGGATCGTCGGGTTATTAGTCAAACATTTTCGGTTGTAGACGGGTTGAAATGGACAAGTTCGATTTTCTAAAATCAACTCAACGGTACCCGAACCCGCCCGAGTTACATAAATTGTAAGCTTTTTTTAATTTAATATATAAAATATGATGAGGGGTTGAACATATCTCGAAACACACAAACTCAAAACTTGTTATTGTTTGTTTCCTCGGAAAGTGGAAACAAGATACCACTAACTAGTAGTTGAAAACTACTAGCTTTCTCTCACTCAAATATTAATATCACCATACATTTATTGTTACTATTTTATTATACGTTATATTTTATTCTATTTCACTTGCACTAATGTTCTCTTCACACCACACAATTGAATTTTTTATTTTATTTTATAGATAATTTTTTATTTGTTAGTTCAAAACCGAATTAACCGATTCATCAAACCGTCAATCTGCATAAACCGAGCCCGCACAAACCGAACTTTTAAAAAGAGTCGGATTGGATCTCATTATTGCAACCGCGGGTTGAAATGGGTGGTATTTTTTGGCCCAAATCTGCCCTACCCAACCCGTTACCCACCCCTAATCTTTGGTGCCAAGGATTCATTTTTTCTTTTATTTTTTTATTTTTTATTTTGATGCATCTCAATAACCAGTCAAATGATTTTAGATTTGTCTAAAATTTTATATAAATCATCTATATGATATAAACTTTCAATCCAACAGTGAATTTTATAAAACTTATATCGGTTAAAATATTACTGAGAGATATAACATTTGGTATCAAACTTGGTGTCATTTGATCTTAACCCATATAGATATTCTAATTTAAAAAGATATTAATCTATTATTTCTATTATAAAAAAGAATGAATCTAAAATTAACTAATTTTTTGTAAAAATTAAATGATTTGTTTAGAACTTAGGGTCTGTTTGGATTGACTTTTAAAGTAGTTTATAAAATAATAACTTATGAAAACATAATTTTCGATAATTAAAACTTATAAATTAACATAAAAATTTATTTATTTACGTACAGTATATTTTTTATAAGTTAAAATTAATTTAATCCCAACAAACTCTTAAAAAAAGAGAAAAAATAATAGATTACGAAGAAATCCTCGCCAACAAAATCAGGTGAGAAATCCTACCACTTGTAAGCACAAGCACTCTCTTCATATGATAGAAATGAGGAGACATAAAATTTCATTTGTTGAGTGAGAATAAGACAATTTTTTAGCTTCCAAGGATCAAATCCTTGACTTAAATAAAAGTCTAAGGGTCTGTTTGGTAACACCACCAAACTGACTTATAGCTTATGTCTTATAGCTTATAAGCTAAAAGACCTGTTTGGTAACAGTCTTTTTTACACTGACTTATAGCTTATTTTACTGACTTATGACTTATTTTCCAGACGCTATTTCAATTAGCTTATGAGCTTATAGCTTATAGCTTATTACTTTTTCTTCCATTTTTACCCTTATTATTCTAATTAAAATCCACATTTACCCTTTATAACTTATTATCATTATAATTTAAATTTAAATAACTATAAATATACTTATACTATATTGTAACGTTGCTATAAGCTACAACGTGTTAATATTTTTACCAAACGTGTTAATATATGTATGTTACAAAAAAGCCACAACGTGTTACATTACAGTAATATTTTTTGATTTAGAACATGAATATGTTTATATATAAAAAAAAAAATATGTTGATTTTTTGTACGCAACATGGATATGTGATAATAAAGAAAAATAGAACATGAATATAAACATCCCTCGTAATTTACCTTGATTATGCTATATATATTGTCAATATATTTTATTGTTATTTTTTTTATAAAGTATATAAACTGAAATGAAAATAATTTTTTAAAACAAATTAGCTTATAAAAATTAATTTAATAATAATATATGAAAGATATTTTTTTAAAATATTAAATTAAATTAATAAATTTTAAGTATCTATTAATTTGATATAAATTTTATTAAATTAAGAATGTCCTTTTATGTCATTTTATATTTATCAGTCAGTTGAACAGCTAAGTTTACCAAACACTTCAATTATCTTATCAGCCATCAGTCATCAGCTATAAGCTATCAGCTATAAGTCATCAGCTATAAGCTATAAGTTAGCTTATCAGCTAACCGCTATTTTTACCAAACAGAGCCTAAACCTCTATAAATGGATCATTAGATTTACTTTTATCACTCTACCGATTATTCTTGCATTTTACGTTTTTCCCATTTTACCATTCTGTGATTAATTTTTGGAAAAAAACATCCTACATGAAAACATCCTACATGAAATTTTTGTTCGCTACTTAAGTAACAAACGTTATAAAAATATGAAATTTGAGGAAAAAATATCATACATGAAAATTTCTCATTTTTATAATATCTGAGTAACAGATTATGTCCGCTACCTAAGTAACGGATGTTATAAAAATGACAATTTTGAAAGGAAAAAAAATTCCTCCTAACATGAAACTTTTAAGTTTTAAACAAAGAATCCGCTACTTAAATAGCAGATAGAAATATTTTGATAATTTTATAAGGCACGCGAGTAAAAAAGTAGAATGGTAAAAGTAAATTTCATGCTATGAGCCAAAAATTGAACTAGCCTTTATAGAAGTCTATTTTTATTGTTACATTTTTTATTTTGGTTTTTTATGGTATTTTTATTGTTACCATGACACCATGAAAATAACATATAGAGAATAATTATTCCTAATGAAGGAGAAAAACAATACCACGACAACCTTATGTGCCAAAAGCCTTTGACTTTATCCAATGGAAAAAATCAGAATACTAATTGACTTGTTTGATTGATACAAGGAGATGAGCAAGGGTGGCATGCCGGCATAAAATAATGGCTTGATCAAACAAAATCAATTTGTTCTAGAAATGAAGAGAGTTCTTGCATGTCCAAGTGATCAAGAATTCAAGATAACATCAATAACAACAGTCAAGAGTTATATTTAGGGATGTCAATGGATATCCATGGACGTGGATAATGTGATATCCGTGTCCGCTCCGTCAGACAAATATGATATCCGTGTCCGCTCCATATCCGTGCGGATATCCGCTAAACGGGTAATCTACGGATATTGAAGTATCCGCGGATATTAACAGATATCCATGGATGATATTTTTTTATTGAAAAAAAGAACTAATTATTGAAAAAAAAATTAGTTTTTCTTAAAGACAAAACATTAACACATAATATTCAGAAATTTTGCTCTCTTTTTTTGTCAATTGTAAGAAGTTTAAAAGTTTTTTTTCTCAAATATTAAAATAGAAAGATAATATATAAAAGTACAATTTTTTTTATATATAAAAATACTAGAATTTATATGTAAGTAAATATATTTAAGTAATTTTACTAATTATTTAGCGGGTATGGATATCCGCGGGCGCGGATAGTATTAAACCCGCATACGTATCCATTAACTGCGGATAATTAAAATATCCATTTATTTTATCCGTGGATATCCATTAAACTATCCGCTCCATATCCATGACGGATTTTATCCGCAGATATCCGCGGGCATGGATATTTTTGCCATCCCTAGTTATATCCTTAATTTGCAAGCTCCAAGAGTCATTGATAGATTGAAAAGCATTGAGAAAGCTTGAATGATCAAAATCATGATTGAAACCACGCAATCCAATGCCGCATTTTGATGGTGAAGTTATCGGTTGTGAAGTTATCAGAGACGTTTACAAAGTCACTGATGAAACAAACGCGAATAGATTTTCCGGGAGGAGAATGTAGATTGGTCACACTAATAACTAGTTTGGTTGACGAGTTTTCACAAGCAAACAAAGCAAAAATACAATTAGTGTAAGGTTGTCAAATGTAAAAGTTTAATTACACTTGATGGTAAAAACCAGATTAACATGCATACATACATACATACATACATACATACATACATACAAACTACAGATAATAAAATTTGTCAAACACTTTTTACACTATAAAGACACTTCTAGGCAATTTTTGTACACTTTGTATAACCGGTGCGGCAGGATACTCGCAATTATAGACTAAGTGATACACCAAATAAAAGGAAAGAGGTCATGTACATCTGGTATCTGATCTTCAATTTCTTCTTTCTTCATCTTCAATATTCTATTCTGGCTTTGAGATTTTTGTTGTACTTCCGCAGGCAGGCCTTTCGTTCACCATAGGCCATCCCCATTCATGGTTCCACTGGGAATGGATCCCGTCCGTGATATTCTTACATGAGGGAGAAATGTGATCTGACATCATTCAAGAAGAGAGATAAAAATGGGTGGAACACTGGAACCCTAAAACAACCTGAACATCCAGTTTCAGCTACACATCGCCAATTCTTCCTTCACTCCCTTACAATGTCAATTTAAATCCTTGGGACAAGAAGTCGTCCCTGTAAAAAAAAGAAAGAATTTCATTGAAGTAAGCTCGACAATATCACAAAAGAATAGTGATAAAAAAACCAAATTTTGGAAATAAAGTATGCCATAAATTTCATGGCGTGCAAATTTCTAAACAAGAATTTTCTTCTCCTTGCATACACAGATACCACGGCAGGATGAAATAGTCACAACATTTACAAATAAGCTTGTAGAAAAATTACTTCAGAGTGAGGATCTCAAACAATGTAAGGAAAAAATCGACTCATACCGAGATTCTTTCTTCAACCTAATTTATTTATAAGAGAAGGAATCCTGGAAATCCTTGTCTAAATTTTTTAGCTAGTCACAAAGTTAACACTCTTAAGCTGAAATACAACACATCATTCATTCTCTTTTTTGCTATACTCTTGAAATCAACATACACACATTAGCAAATACATATAACATGTACATAAACAACTGCGATCGGGAGGGGGCTGGAATCACTTGATGCCAGAACTGACCCCCGAACCAGATTAAACTGGTGGTGAAAAAAAAAATTATACGATGAAAGTGATTCAATTTGACCTTAAATATAAAGTTCAAATACAAATATCATATAATGGGCTCAATAAACTAATATAACTTATAAACATAAAAAATTTAGATAAACAATAACAAGTACCTTCTCTTGCTTATGCTTTCGCATCTCAACTTGAGCTGATTCTCCTTCCTATAATTATCAAAAGGTAAAGAAGGTGGTACAAGGCTTGAACCACAAACCATAGCTTCATTCAAATTAGGAATTCCTTGAACATAACTAACTTGTCCACTCTTAAAATCATACCAAAACAGCTTCTTACGATCGACTTCCAATAGAACCATTTTTCCATCACTAGAATAACATAAAGGCCTCAAAGATTTCAAAGGTAAAATCAAACATGATTCCACCAAAGTTAACAATTTAAACCAACTATCTCTACACCCATATTCTTTCATCAACCAAATATCAACTTTAGTAGCTCGATAATTCACAATCATACATAAACAACCACCTAAAACTGCAACATCGATTTCAAAACTCGCATTCTCAGCATTAATTTCATTGTTAGTATTACTATTAACTACTTCTATTTCAGGAAGATCAACCTCATTGAAAATCTCAAGTGTTAAATCAAAAGCAACGATTAAATCAGGTTGAAACGGTTCGAGTTTCCGAGTAACAACCCAATGAAGTGAATTCTCAACATATACACCCATAGTTCTAGCACAACAAAGAGCATAAGGCATACTCGGAAGAATTTTCCATGAATTCATTTTCGAGCTGAAAATTCTCACCTGAGAATCAAAAGTACGGTGTTGTAGATCAACAAAATAAGAGATTCTAACGAGTTTATAATCTCCGGTGAGTGGATCGAAACCGAATCCATGAACACGAGCAGCGAATAGAGTAGTATCGGATTCGGAACGAGGAGGAATTTGAAGATAAGGAATGATCCGATATTTACGGATGTTAGGGTTCCAGAAAGCGATATCATCGGCGATGTTAGAGATACAGAGAATACCGTTACATGAACCGAAAAGAGTTATACGGTTACTGTAACACATGAGAGGGTGGTTGAGTTGAACGGCGGTGGTTAGGTTAGGAAAATCGATTTGGTAGAGATCGGAATTGTGACGGAGGATGAGACTGAAATTGAAATTGAAAGAGTTTTTGAGGTGAAGTTTGATGAAGTTGTAGCTATCGATTAAAGAGCGAAGTGATTTTGAAGTTGATCGGTAGCAGAGAAGGGATTTCACCGGTAAGAGGGAGAGGATTTCGGTGAATAATTCCGGTGGAATGTTTGCCATCGGCGGTGAGATTGAGAAGCGATTTTTTATTTAAGCGATTTTTTTGTTATTTTTTTTTGTTTACTCTGGTGCTGAAATGAAAATGATGGGGGAGGTTTGGGTAGTTGGTGACACGTCAGCATTGGAAATGAAAGGAGTGATGTTGACAGAGAGAGTTCGTATGGCCTAGTGTTCACGAAAAGGTAGTCAGGCGGGAAGGTGACACGAAATTACTTTGTTTTCCCCCCTTACTACGGCAAGAAGGGGTAATGTACTTGTTTGGTTTTAGTTGGAGAATGTGTAAGGAAAAGATATGGAAAATGTATTTTCTCTTAGATTTTAAGGGGGTGAATAGCTAATCGAGGTGGGAATAAGCTAGGTTGAGTTAGATTTTGCATGAGTCTGACTTCTTATTCTAGTAGTAATCATTTTTAAAAAAAAAATTAAAGAGAAGTGTTTCAAGGTCAATTTTCACCTGGAAATACCCCCAATCATTTGTTTCAGGTTGAAGGATTAGTTTCAATCTAGTGCAGATTCAATCAATGTTAATTTTGGTGTCATCAACGCTACAGATCCGGAGACATGTATATTTTGGACACATCAATATATTCATATTTGTACGCTTATGCAATTTGTCGTTTTATGCTATTAACATGAATGCTGAGAGTTTGTTCGCAAATTTATCCTTTTTATTTTTAGCAACTTTGAATTTGTATTGTATCAAGATGTACTTTATCAATTTGAACGAATAAATGAATGAATATTGTTCATTTTTTGAAGTACTCTCTCCGTCCCAAAATGTAAGTAAAAAAATTTACTTTTTCTTGTTCTAAATTATAAGCAAAAAAAATTAACTTTAATCATTTTCAAGGTTTACTTTTATTTATTCTCATAAAATTAAATGTAAATTGCATTTAATTTACTCTTTCTCTTCTTTTTCCCATAATCATAACCAATAAAATATTTTTTTTATATCTTCATATGAAACTTATTTCAAAAAAAACACAAAAAATCATACTTCTAATTATCACATTTTACTTTTCTCAATAAGTGCGATTTTTATTTTTTGCTTATATTTTGAGACAGAGGAAGTACCAAATAACATCATTGAGTTGCATTTATCAAATTGTCTCTGCCCCTTTTGTTCTATTTGTGGTAAATTCAAGAAGTGAATTACCCCATCAATTAAAGTGAATTTAGGAAGTGAATTAGTACCCTTAAAGTTGTTGTTTCATAAGTTTCCATTCCACAAAATTTAATTTTATGAAAACATGTTCCACACATATATGAAAAATCATTGATACCAAAATGGTTCTTAAGAAATAAATAATCCTCCAAAATATTAAGGATGTGCTTGGTAGGAGAGAAAAAGAGAAGAAAGAAATAAAAAACGCGAAAACCAATGCATGTACTTAAACTAATGTTAGTCCAAATACATGCATTGGTTTCCGTGTTTTTTTTTTTTTTTGGTACAATAGAGGGCCGAGGCCCATGATTTCCGTGTTTTTATTTCTCTTTTCTTTTTTTTTCTCCTACCAAGCAAAGCATAAACGTTAATCAAAATAAACGTTAACGGAGACTTAAATAATTTCTCTATAAACTATTGCAAAAATGACTAATTTGACCAACATTTTATATTATGGATAAAAGGTCAAGCGAGTCGCCAAATTTTTTTCAAGACCAGATTGAATCTTTTGCTCTTTCCCTATATCTCTCTCTCTAACTTTTTCTCCCTCTCGAACTAATTTAAATATTTTTCAAGGGTTATTTTTTTTTTTTTATAAACATTTTACAAGGTTGTTGTTATTGTTGTTGCAACTATTCTCTTCCTTTCCATCTTTCTCTCTAACTTTCTATCCCTCTTCCTCTTTTTCCTCCTCTCTAACTCTCTTTCTAAGAAATGCTTGTGTTTTTTGGATTTTTAAAATAACAATTAATTATGAGACAAAAATGAAATAAAAAATTTAGTTAAAGGCCAAAATTGAAATTTAGTCTTAAAAATAGAAAAACAAATAAATTTTATATTAAATGCATTTCAATTTTTTTTTACCAGTTTTAATTCTTTAACTAGGGTCTCATAAATTTGTCAAAAAAAATAAAAATAGGATCTCATAAACACACATTAATATTTTCGTTTTTTATTTGTTGAATTTTTACCAAAAGGTGGTGGGGGAAAGATGATAGGAACTTGCTAACCAGTTTGTCACTCTCTTTGCCCCATTTCTACGGCAAGTGTACCATTATTTGTTTGGTTGTAATTATAGAAGTTGTGATCTGTGAGGAAAAAATGTAGAAATTATTCCAAGAGATTATCTTCTTTTTTTTAGAGGACTAGAAATTATCTTGTATTCCAAATTATTATAGCACGATTAAATGAATGACTTTAAAGTAGGTATGAATAAAGTCAAATATTTGCCTTTTTGAGTTTATAGTTGAATATTGGCATGAATATTATACTCCCTCCGTTCCTTTTTATAAGAAACAAAAGTGAATTTTTTTTTGTTTGTTCATTTTTATAAAAAACTTTGACTAATTTTCAAATGTTTTAAATGTTGAAATTCACTTATGTCCTTATTTATTATGAAAGAGAATATTAAAAATAAATAAGTTAATTGAATTTAGAGAAATTAAATAAAGGTATAAATGGAATAAGTTTAAATTTATAAGAGTATTAAATGAAAAGAACTATTTACAATGTGTTTTTTTAGTATGTGTAATTTTTTCAAACTGTTTCTTATAAAAAGAAACGGATGGAGTATTGTATATACAAGAACCGATATGTTTGACGATCCTTAGACATTTTAGCCAATTCACCTTAAGAATAAAATTTTAGCTTTAAAAATTTGAATATTTTTAATGATCGGATAATTATGATTAATTGATCGGTGTAAAATATTTTTACATTAATAATATATATGAATTAAATAAGAAAAATAATAAATAATGCACTAGCCCTTTGGATTCAATGAAAAAATTACTTCCTTAAACAAGGAAAATATTTTTCTGGACTCAATGAGCGAGTTTGATTTTGAGCGTTGGAATAAAAAAATTTAATAATTACCCCTAATTATATATCCTAAGATGAAATTCAAATTATTTTATGATGGATCAACTCATCACATCACATGATGCATTACTAGAAATGTCAATTGTATCTGATGGGAATCACTATGGGGATCATTTTGTTTGGGTTTTTTCCCACATGGATCATTTTGAGGGTTACGACGAAATTTTATCCCACTCTCTGTAAATACTCTGTACCTGAATATTTTATTAAAAAATATTTATATATTATATTATTTATATTTTCATACAAAATGTATATAAATTTTGATTATTGACATCTACATTACTCATTAAGCATTTAATAACAAAAAGAAAAAATCATTGCATTCTTCAAATAATAAATCCATTTCAGTTCTCTCTTTTCTCATATGATGTTTGCTCTGGAACATTGAAATGACTTGTGGTTCTTATATCGGCTTTCCCTTGACATCGTTAATGGTCATGTTACTTTTGGTTGGAAGTGCCTAATATAGTGTTGCCAATGTTCCTGCCTTCTTTTGGATTATACATTTAGAAACTTTCTATGTGAAAAATGAAGTTGATATAGAAAATGCAACAAAAAGGATTTAAATTGTGTTGCCAACTTTTCAAAAATAGTAATTATTATTATAAGGAAAAAACATGTGCATTACTCTTTCCTTTTGATTTTTCTTAGTTGATATGTATATTAAAACATCCATATTTTTAATAAAAGAAAAATGTTTATTATTTTAAAAAAATTAACTTGAAACTTAAATATTCTAATTAAAACACGGTTCCATAATATATATATATATATATATATATATATATATATATATTCATTTTGAAGAAAAACAATCTGGTTTACATTCAATATCAAATGATTTTTTAAATCAATATGAATTGTATAATTGAGGTGAATAATTATGTAGTAAATCATGATATTACGAAATTAAATATGCATTTTTTAATTCAACGTACGATTCTATCAACAAGAAATTATGTTCTACTTGTGCATAAACATGCTCTTACCCCAATGGTGCATTATTCCAACAAATAACTTTACCATGGTCCAAAAATAAAAATATACCTTCATTATCATGAAAGGATAAAAATAATAATGAAAATTTAGGAGTAATGAAAGGTTAAAAAAAGGTTAAAAAATAGAAGAAAATAAATAATTTCACATGAGGACAAATTATTTGAAAGAACTCGCGTTTGATTCTTAGGAAATATATTTTTTTTTATCAGACTTTACTTATCTTTTAACGGATCTTTAGATTATCATGACTCTCTTTGCCTAGGAGCCGCATGATTAACACAACAAATGAAAATAAAAAAAATTTCCTTCTATTATGAAATGTTAAAGAATTTACCTTTACTATTATATACTAGGTATTAAACCCGTGCGTTGCACGGACTTGATTAAATTTTTTATTTTATAATTTGCTTATTGAAGAAAATAAGTTGATATTCAATGTTTAAAAATTTAATATGTTCATTGATAGATAATAATTTTTTTTCTTAAATTTTGAAGTATAGTTTAAAGTTGTGTTTGATCCTACTTTTTTAAGATGTAAAAGTTGTTTGGTATTTATAATTTTTTTAAATTTGCTTTGATATTTTAATAAAAATTTATCATAAATAATAGATTTATAAAATTTAGAATTTTTAAATTTTTTTTTAAATAATAATTTAATTTGAGAGGTGTATTATATGATTTTTGGGTTTTAAGAGAAACACTTATAAAATATTTTGAAACCAGTTATTTCACAAAGTATAAAAAAATAGAGATATATATATATATATATATATATATATATATATATATATATATATAAATGCTGCTGACATAGATAATGTGTCGTTCACTTACATATAAAAATAAAAATAGTAGAATCTAAATAGAGGTTATTAAAATTTAATTGTAACTTGAGTCAATGAAATTATTTCATTTAGAAAAATTAATGATAATAAATAACAAACTTTTAAAACAATTAAAATCAAACTACTCCTATTTTCATATGTAACATTCAAACACAATTTTTAGTAAAAAAAATTAGTAATTATTCAGCTTAGGGTGCGTTTGTTTTATCCTTTTTAAAAATAGATTTTTATTATAGTGTATAATTTTTGTGTTAAAAAGATTTTAGCAAAGAATATTTTTATAAAAACTTCAAATGAAAAATCGGTTTAAAAAGCTTATCTTAAAATATCATTTTAAGTATTTCATCATTTTGTTAGAAATTTTTTTGGATCATAAGAATCTCTAAAAAAAAAACTATTTCAAATAGCGTTTCGTGAAAGTCATTTTTTAGAGATAAATTTAAAAAAAAAATTGTGTTTTTTATTAAGTTAAAATCTCTAACATGAATATTTAAGTTATTCAATGTCAAAATCACTCTTTTAATTAATAAAAAAAAGTGTTTGAAATAATATTTACTAATTTTAATGAAATTAATATAAAAATTATATTTAAAAATACAAATAAAAAATATTTTTTTTTAATGTAAAACAAACGCTTCCTTTTTTTTATTAAAGTTTATTTTGATAACTTATATTTTCATTATTTAATCTTCATTATACATACAGGATGCACATTATTTTGAGCATGTTTAGTGCTAAATTGAAAATAAATTTTTTATTACAATAAAATGTTGTATATCATGTGAAATCTATTTGAAGCGCAACAAAAACTTTCATAGGAACCAATTTGCTATACTATTATTTTTAGGCAAGTAATAGACTACACCGTCATGTCATAAACAATACATCAAAAAATTATGGTATTATTATTATTATTATGAAAAGCACTTTCATACCACTGAAAATTATTAAAAATATGTCTCCATTTTCTTGCATGCCACTGAATATGTAATTAATATGTCACATTTTTCTTGTTATAGTAATTAAAAATATATGGCTAATAATATTCGCTCAATTTATACAATAGATCAGTAACTTGAGTTTTGATCAATCATGTCATAGTAACCAATGAAGAGTTAAGACATAAGGCATGCAAGAAAGAAAGTGAGAAAGATCCAAAATCTAAATGTATATTATCGATACGTAGTAGCTATAAATAAAATCCAAATGTTTGAACGCACGGTTTTTTTTAGAATGCACTTATATAATTTTTGGTATAATATTTTTTCATTGGTTAAATATTCTAAATATCATATTTTAACTACATAGATTTAACTTTAATAAAAAGAAGTTTAACAATCTATATAATTAATTAAAAAATGAAATATTTAATCCTTTTTTTTACATGTTTCAAGACTTTTTTTTATGTCATGTCTTATTCATAACAATATCAGCCTTATCAACTTAAATTAAATGTTGTAGTTATGAATAGAAGGTGTAAAGTCAGCAAAATTTAATAAGAACTATTAAAGGTGCGTAAACAAAAGTTATGTAACTTGAATGGAATAGGAATATTGTGTTGCACGGGTTTGATTGAAATATTTTTATAAATAATACTTTATTTTTTTGCCATATTTAATAATATTTTATTGAAAAGTGACAATTTTAGTCAACACAAAAAAAAAAACAATTTTAGTGGATGTATTAATTATTTTTCGAGTTAAAAATATGACTATTAACATATATTAAAATTTTCATTTTACCAAAATAACTAAATTTTATACAAAATAGCTAACTATAATTTTTTGGTATAATAATTTATTATTGGTTGAAAATTCTAAATATCTTTTATCACTATGAAATAGAGTAAATTTTTTAAGACTAACATGTAGGACAATATATATCATACTTAAAAAAATCATACTTGAACTTTAAATATATAAAAATAGCTTTTGAAAAAAATATTGTGGCTTTCAACTCTATATAGAATTTAATAGAAGTGCATTTGAATAATAATTTATAGTAAAAAAAATTAGCATTTTGTTTTCCCGTGTTTGGTTCATATCTTGTCACACTATTAAAAAATGATTTCACATTTTTCTTTGTTCCATTAGGATTAAAAACAAAATAGAAAACTTTTTACGGATAAAAATATATGATTTTGTTTTATAGGGACAAAAACCAAAATTCACTGATTTTATAAGAATGAGAAACATATTTAACCCAAATTTTTTTATATTGTGTTCAATATATTTTTCTATTGTTTAATCTTCAAAATGTATATTTTTCTTTGTTAACACAATACATCTTTTAAGATTTTTTAGTGTTTACATGATAAATTCTTTAGTTTCTAAGCAAATTATTATCACAAATGTATATAATTTCGATTATGTTCTTCATTCTTCTCTATATTTTTTAGAGACACTAAAAAATCGAAATTATTATCACAAAACTTTAATACACCTTGCCTTTTTTTTTTGGGAGTCTTGCACTCAAAATGATATCACACATTTTTTAGTATAAATAGCTAAGAAGTTATAATTATAATTCATGTTACATATTATAATTATAATTCACACATTGTCATAAAAGAGACTAATGACCAAATAAATATTTTTTTTAGTACACGACTCTTAAAATTATTTTAGTGCTAATTGAAATAATAAAGCGAATGATAATTATATTTTAATAGAAATAATATTACTACTAATTGGGAGTTACAAATGTTAATAGGACTTTTAGATGAAAGAACATCATTAGTTAGAACATGGATAGATAGATTGATCGATAAATGTATATATAGAAAATAAAAATAAACATTTTTTTCATTTTCATGAGATTACGACCCAAAAATAGCATTAGTCAAAATGAAATTACAATATATATTTTTTGTGTCAATTTTCTCATTCATCATATATAATATATTTATATTGCGAAATGACGATTAAATAGTATAATAGATAAGTCTTGATAGTTTTCTTTACTAATCTTCCATAGATATATTGCAAAAATATTCACAAATTAAAATAGTCAACCCCTTATAATAAAGATAAATCATACATATAATCTCCACCACTTCTCCACCACTT
This sequence comes from Trifolium repens, assembly GCA_030408175.1. Taxonomy (NCBI): domain Eukaryota; kingdom Viridiplantae; phylum Streptophyta; class Magnoliopsida; order Fabales; family Fabaceae; genus Trifolium; species Trifolium repens. The sequence goes on from CP125839.1 coordinate 8,879,452, forward strand.
GTAACAAATGAGAAACATTCAAAAAAAACTTGTACCACCGTAATATTTGGAAAATGAATCAAAGGTCTCATAGTACTATAACTATTATTTTTGATAGAAAAATCACACAAATTGTTGGTTCTTATATAGAGAGTGAGTAGAAAGAAGGATTGTTCAACAAAAAATGGAAATTTGGAGTAGGTGTTTAGAATAAGAAATTGAGAAAATATGAAATTGAAGGGAGTTCCATAAGGTATTTATAATTGATGCAGAAGAAACAAAGAGGCAAGATATTGTAAAGAAGTATACAAAAAACCATCATCGATAGGGGTGATCTTTCACATTTCATAACACTTTTTTTATAAGTGATTCAATTAATTAGCAAGTAAGATATTGTAAAGAAGTATACAAAAAACCATCATTAAAAGAGTGATCTTTCACCTTTCATAACATTTTTTTTATAAGTTATAATTGTTTTCACATTTTATTTGGGGGTGAAACTTTGTTTTTCTCGACTTTCACCGTAAGAACTCTTTTTTTTTAAATATTATTTATGAAAATATTGTACGGGTGATTGTTATCTTCTCATCATGAAACATTATCCATTCCACATTAAACGGTCAAAGAAAATAAAATAGAAAGTTAGAAAAATATACTAACAAATATTAGTCCAATAAAAAAAAAGTAAAGTGCCAAAATATTTGACCAATCTATACAATATTTCACATGCACTCATAAATAAAACATTTATCATGAGTCAATAAAACACAAATATTATTAAGGTACTTGATCGCATGTAATTAATATTTTCATTCTTGATTTATTCTCTTTAAGAAGTTACTAAATATTAAATTGATATTCTATACATTATACTATAATGCATTATTTTTTTCTTTTATATTTAATTATTTATTAGAAGAGATGATGACAATGTTTTAGTAGATTTTGAAAAGCCTTTTGTAAATTAAAAAAAAAAATACTAAAGATGAAGGAACACACATCGTTTTATTTTCTATATAATTATTATTTTTGTACTATTTATGTAACCAACCAACCAATTTATTAGTTAAAATTTGCTTTACCACTTTCAATATTTTCATGAGTGATAGTAAAGATGAAGGAGCACACATCTTTTTATTTTATACATAATTATTCACGTTTTCTCTTTATTATCACCTACTACTCCTATTAATTTTGATTAAAAAAACACGCATCATTGCTTGATTCCAACCTTTCAACATATGTTTTTTAAAATGATATACACATGAAGAGTTTTTTATTTTATATTTTAGAAAATATAGTGAAATTAGCACCTATAATATATTCAGGTGACCAATCTATACAATATTTCACATGCACTCATAAATAAAACATATATCATGAGTCAATAAAACGTATATATATATACAATATTAACACATGCCATATGAAAATATTAATGGGTAAGTAATGATATTTGTACAATTACTTTGTGATAATTGTTGGGACAATCTTCTTCTTTCTCTAAAATAAACATAAATAAAGAAATAAAGGAGAAATAATATATTATTTTTTCTATCACCTTCCATAATTTCTCTAACAATTATTGGAATACAAAGGTATAATATGTGATCTGCAAACACAATAAGAAAAAAATAAATCAAATCATCTCTTTTATAATTGTTAAGCATAAAAACTGAAAAGCAAATTTGCCTCAAAAATAAAAAAGGTTTCAATCAATCAATGATATACAAATGTATTCTCTAGGTATATATGTATGATATTCATAGAAACAAAGTTATTATAAAATTACATACCTTTTTATTTTTTTATAAAAGCAAGAAGAAAGTAAACTCAACAAATATATTGCCAATTTTCACACACATCAAGCTAAACCAACAAAGACTCTATGTGATTTCTTTTGTAGTAAATACTATATATAATGAATTTCATAGAAACAACAATTTATGTTTAGACTAAAGCTAAAGACTCTTGGGTTCTATAACATATATAAGTTGGAATTCTTAGAGGTTATTTTTTGGATCATTATTCTTAGTTATGAAATTTATTAAAATTTAAATGATTTAAATCAAACATATATATAAAATAAAATAACAAAAATGCGCCTCCCCATATTCTATCCAATTATCACATTAAGTTGATATCATTAGTTATATTTATTTATTGTTTGTTTTTAATATTTTTTTTTTATCAAATTCATTGTTTGATGTAAAACCGTTCATATTACTTGGATGATATATAGATGGTCACATAGTATTTACTAACACTTTCATTAAGTTTAACATATAATACATAATATATTAATATTATTTTGTTGTTTAAAAGATGAAAATGCCACATAAGCACCAACTCTTGCTTAGAAAAGAGAAAAATGTGAGGAGCTTTGATAAGTTGACACATAAGCAAAAAATAGTTTGCTTTACATAGAGTATATAGATAATATATAACTTCCTTCCTAGGTGGGCTAAAGGGACAAATACAATACATTAATATACTTAAGCGATACTATTAACAAAAAATAAAGAATACACTACTTAAGAGATATTTAATAGGCAAAATGCATCCATAAGTCTTTTAAGTTTTATGTTTGTAACAGATTGATTCTTTAAGTTTTTTAAGTAACAAATAAGTCATTTAAATTTTTTAAGTAACAAATAAGTCCTTTAAGTTTGTAATTTGTAACATCTAAGTCTTACATTTTAAGTAATTGATGGACCTAGATGTTACAAATTACAAATTTAAAGGACTTATTTGTTACTTAAAAAACTTAAAGGACTTATTTATTACTTAAAAAACTTAAAGGACTAATCTGTTATAAATGTAAAACTTAAAGGACCTATGAATACATTTAGCCTATTTAATATAATGACTATAGTGTTATGAAGGGTTTCTATAACTTCACAAGTACTAAAAACTATTTAATTATTTATAGAAAAGTACGAACTCTATACAACATAAAGAGATCAAGTTATTATATTCTAAATGTTACATGCAAAAGGAAAAAATATGCTTGAAATTCGAAAGCTTGGCTATGCTTTGATTTTATTTCTTTTCTTATTTTTTGTTGCGGGGAAAGCTGATGATTGTAAGCCATTTTTTCATCATTTTCAAATTTGTTTCTTTACTTTATAGTTTGTACACAATCACTTATCATGATTTAGTAAAATTATTTTTATTATTATTTTTTATTACAGATTATTATGAACCATATTGTGAATACGATGCTGATTGTGGACAAGTTTGGAACATGTATTATGTTTGTAAGTGCATTAATGAAAGATGTAAATGGATTAAAAAGCCTCTTTGATTCTATATGGGTGCATTGGGTGGCAAAGAAGAATACGTTATTGTGTGGCATATTAATGTGCAACATATATAGATTAATTTTGATAAAATATTCGGCAAACTTTCATTAGTTATTGTATTCCATACATCTCAAAATATAAGTAAAAAATGGTAAAATTAATGTATTTGGTGCAAAATTTAGTTCAGATATTATTTAGACTGTATTTTTTTCTTCTTGGAAACCAATTATTATGACATGCAATTCATACATTTCACATCTTATTTTCAACCCGCCACATATAAGAATAACTATGGTAGTTAGGTTGAAAATTATTATTTATCTTACTTTGAAGCCTATAATCTTATTTTCATGTCATAATTGTTACACTTATTATTTTCAAATACTTCAATTTATCTTTCTCTTGCCTTTTAATTAGATTTCATAACCTCATGTATTGTTGAGTTTTAGAAGATATGAAAAACTACAATGTCACTAAAAAAATTACTACTATACTTTGTTATAACGATGACAATAAAGAAGCCAGTTAATTGTATATTTTTTTTTTGTTCAAATAGTCTAGTAGCTAGAATTTCCACATTTATGGGAAATGTGAGATGATCGGGAGTTCGAACCCCAGCCCCCTGCATATATGATGCAATTGTTCTACCAATTGAGTTAAGCTCACGGGACAATTAATTAATTGTATATTTTATTGTGTCTAAAACAATTTTTTAGATTGGTGTATGACAAAATGAACTAGCCTTAGTGCCTTAGTATTAGCACTACTATAGACATGTGATTTAAAACCAACATATATTAGCATGTGTTAAAGAATCATAATAAAATATAGAGTAAAATCTTAGTGATTGGACACAAATTTAAGGTAATGTGACTGTAAAAATATTATATAAAAAATCCAGACTATAATATCCCTATTTTTATTTTTATTTTTTTGCTTTCACTATCCGTTTAATTTGATTTGGGGTCAGTTTTAGCATCAAGTGGTTCCAGTTCTCTCCCGATCGCAATTGAATACTATCCCTATCTTACCTACTAGTATTTAAATAATTTATGAAAACTTGTATCTTGTAATTTTTAAAATTTATGATTCTACATGATGATTGGCGAAATTTTAGAATAGATTAGAGAATAATACAAATAAAACAAAAAAAATGTTTGTTTCTTTTACACTAATAAAAATAAAAGTAATTGTACCAAATTTTTTTATATGAGAAAATAGTTATTAGGAACAAAAACTAGGCATATCTAATTTTTCGTTTAATATTCAATTAGGCTAGTGGCTGTAAATTAACCTCTTTAGATGAAAACTAGTAGATCATGGGTTTTAAACCTCGGCCCTGCATATAAAATGAAACATCACTATCAATTGAGTTATGCTCGTGGGAACAATTTAATTTTTGTTCTAAGGGTCCGTTTAATATCCAAAATGCTAATATTGGACAAAACAACAAAATACAAAGTTTAAGATATTAAATAAAATTTATCTTGAATGATGTTTTTTGGACATGAGATTATTTTCGTATTTTAGACAACTTTTCCAAGATAAAAAGTTGTCCCGTGGTTAAGTGTTGAAGGGAAAAATTTTCAATTTTTGTCATGTCCCCTAGCCCTCAGTTATCTAATCCTAGAAACAGTTTTAAAACCAAACACAATATAATTGAAATTGTCTTGTTCAATTCTTTATTTTTTAGCCGATCAAAACGCTTCTAATAAACTACGGTGTATAAATTATGCAGAAATTCTATTATGAGGTCTCAATGAAGTTAGTGGTTCTTTAGGAAAAATTGGGCTAGTCCAGCTCGAATTGGATTTGGGATTCATCAGGATAGGCCAGGAAAGCCCTATGCATTTGAAACTACTTTTTAGCCCCTTCAATTGCTCCTATACCCTCCAAACTTATAAAAAATACTTCTATAATTTTGGAATGTATCTTCCACATGTTTTTATTGAATTGCTTCGGATCATATCTTCCAAAACTAACTGAAATTTCAGAAGGTATATTCCAAAATGCATCTATTGACTTGTTTTGGATCTCATCTTTCAAAACTAACTGAGATTTCGGAATATATCTTTCAAAATGACTCTTTTGATTTGTTTCGGATCCTATCTTCCAAAACTAACTGGAATTTTAGAACATATCTTCAAAAATGCTTTTATTGACTTGTTTCGGATCCTATCTTTCAAACCTAACTGGGATTTCAAACATATCTTCCAAAATCCTATTATCTTTGTTGAACTTTTTTTAATAATGTAATTGTGTTGGTTTTGTGTTAAATGATAATAAACTACATGGACAAATCCATTGATGGATCTACACAATATTAGTTTTTGATTACTGCTAACAGGGTTTCGGATCATAGGATCTCATTAGGGCCTAAATTTTGGATCCTAGGATCCCATTTGTAGTTTCTTACTATTTTAGAAGATATCTTTCTAATTGAGTTGCAATTTCCGATCATAGGATCCCATTGATGCCATTTTGTAACGTGTTTTCCGAAATGAATGACCATTTTAGAATGCACAATCTCATCCATATTAAGCCTAAAATGGAGAGTATTTTTAGAGTTTTAGGAGACTTGTGAGCAAATGGGGGACTTTAAGAGCAATTTTCTATATATTTGCATTTCATTGAACTCTATCTGAATGGGCCAATAACACTAGTCCACTTAGCTCCCTATAGAGGTAAGATAGTGTTTCTTGTATTTAAATTAGAAATGTAAGATAATTGATCTTCTCTTCCGTATTAATCAAATAAACAAAATACATTATCTATTAAAAATATATACCACAGGAAAATATTTTTTTAATAGGATATGTATATACACAGGAAACGAGGACCAATTCTCAATTTTTTTTTAAATTTTTTTGCCTAAAAATGTAAGTATGAATTCTTGTGGCTTATAATTTATATACATGATGACAAGTATCATTAATACAAATGAAATATTGATATTATTTTTCTTTGTAGATAGACAAAATGACAATAACTACTAAAAATTCACACATATAAATAGAAGAGTCATAATTCGAATTTCACTCATGACATCTGATTTAACAATTTTGACATTTTTGTCAATTGAACTAAGATTATGACATTAATAATATTATTTTTAATTATACTTATCTTAACTGTATATCTTTTTTGTAAAAAAAACTATATATATTTATCGTACTATTAATAATAAAATAATATTATTTTTAATTATCTATATACTCTATGTAAAGCAAACTATTTTTTGCTTATGTGTCAACTTATCAAAGCTCCTCACATTTTTCTCTTTTCTAAGCAAGAGTTGGTGCTTATGTGGCATTTTCATCTTTTAAACAACGAAATAATATTAATATATTATGTATTATATGTTAAACTTAATGAAAGTGTTAGTAAATACTATGTGACCATCTATATATCATCCAAGTAATATGAACGGTTTTACATCAAACAATGAATTTGATAAAAAAAAAAATTAAAAACAAACAATAAATAAATATAACTAATGATATCAACTTAATGTGATAATTGGATAGAATATGGGGAGGCGCATTTTTGTTATTTTATTTTATATATATGTTTGATTTAAATCATTTAAATTTTAATAAATTTCATAACTAAGAATAATGATCCAAAAAATAACCTCTAAGAATTCCAACTTATATATGTTATAGAACCCAAGAGTCTTTAGCTTTAGTCTAAACATAAATTGTTGTCTCTATGAAATTCATTATATATAGTATTTACTACAAAAGAAATCACATAGAGCCTTTGTTGGTTTAGCTTGATGTGTGTGAAAATTGGCAATATATTTGTTGAGTTTACTTTCTTCTTGCTTTTATAAAAAAATAAAAAGGTATGTAATTTTATAATAACTTTGTTTCTATGAATATCATACATATATACCTAGAGAATACATTTGTATATCATTGATTGATTGAAACCTTTTTTATTTTTGAGGCAAATTTGCTTTTCAGTTTTTATGCTTAACAATTATAAAAGAGATGATTTGATTTATTTTTTTCTTATTGTGTTTGCAGATCACATATTATACCTTTGTATTCCAATCATTGTTAGAGAAATTATGGAAGGTGATAGAAAAAATAATATATTATTTCTCCTTTATTTCTTTATTTATGTTTATTTTAGAGAAAGAAGAAGATTGTCCCAACAATTATCACAAAGTAATTGTACAAATATCATTACTTACCCATTAATATTTTCATATGGCATGTGTTAATATTGTATATATATATACGTTTTATTGACTCATGATATATGTTTTATTTATGAGTGCATATGAAATATTGTATAGATTGGTCACCTAAATATATTATAGGTGCTAATTTCACTATATTTTCTAAAATATAAAATAAAAAACTCTTCATGTGTATATCATTTTAAAAAACATATGTTGAAAGGTTGGAATCAAGCAATGATGCGTGTTTTTTTAATCAAAATTAATAGGAGTAGTAGGTGATAATAAAGAGAAAACGTGAATAATTATGTATAAAATAAAAAGATGTGTGCTCCTTCATCTTTACTATCACTCATGAAAATATCTATCTATATAATCTATGTAAAGCAAACTATTTTTTGCTTATGTGTCAACTTACCAAAGCTCCTCACATTTTTCTCTTTTCTAAGCAAAAGTTGGTGCTTATGTGGCATTTTCATATTTAAAATAACAAAATAATATTAATATATTAAGTATCTATCTATCTATATATCTTTTACTTATAAAAGGAAGCTCCTACATAGCTCATATGCAAGCATTATGCTTAGGTGGCACTCTAAAAAAAAGTTTTCAATCTCTACTAAAATCTTACCATCATCTCTTTTTATATAATTAATAATATATAATTAAAAAAAACAACACTAAGGCATATAGAGAGGTATATGCTATAATTGTGATGATTGTCACCTTTAAAAGTTTGAGTTAAAAAGTTTGGATCATAACTTCCAATTATTATAACCATTCACGTTCACCATTAGTAACAATATGAGTTTAAAAAGATTATATGGCTAATGATATATTTAATGGAAAGAATACATATGATCAGGAAAATCAATCTACTCACAAGGTCAAAAAAAATAATACACAAGGTCAAGAAATATAATTAGGTACCTTTAAAATAAAAATATAATTTGATTTAAGGTTATGCTTTGTGTTAATTTATATTGGTGCATTATGAACGGTACACACAATGAAATATTGTTTTATTTATTTATTTTTACTTATAAAAAAAAGTTTATGTTATTCTTATGCCTCTATTGTGCATATGTGGCATATGTAAATAAGCTCAAATTCTTCATTTTTTCTTTTAAAATCCTGGCCACAAAAAAAACTACCCAATAATGATGATTGAAATGTTAGAAAATAATAATATATGATGATCTTAAGCTAAAGAATTGTTGCGTGGACCACACAAACATATCAACTATGTTTATTAATATTTTCTCATATTTTATTTTATTCTCCCTAAATTAATTTGGACATAAATATTTCTAAAGCATAACCGTTATGATATGTGATTGTGTTAATCTTCTATAGGACTTGAAAGAGCACAACTTTTCATATATAAAAAACGTTTGCAAAATTAAACATAGTTGTAGTTGAGTAGTATCCTATATAAATGTGCAATAATCTATATCCAATTCCTCACATTATGTGCAATTGCATTACTCATTTTGTGTGTTCATTCTCTAATCTACCAACTTCTTTGTACTGAAATATGTTTATTGTTCGCCACCAAGTTGAGTTTGTAGATCGCTTCAACCTCTCCTTTTTTGTGCTTTGAATATATTTTTAAGATTATAGAAATTCACAAGTGTATGTCTATATATATATAGTTACATTCCAAGCATCTTTTGTGTGTGGTGTGATAGATAATATATATGTAATATTCTCTTAGAATATCAAGTATGTGACTGAATGATTAAGAAATTGATATACATATGTATGAGATAATTGTCTTAATTTCATTTGAGTTTGTAAATTATAATTGCATGATTGCCTTATGATCTTACAAGACATCATATCTAATAGAGCAATGCTATATCTCGCGACACATCTTATCACGAAAATTCACGAACAGCACAGGTAATCTATACTGGCCAATGAAATTGATTTATTAACGGAAATCACGGCAGGGTGTGAATCAACACTCAACAGTATCAAAAACATTGTTTTTACTATTTTTATGTGCTCCACTTTGCCGTCACCGCATGAGTGCATCACCCCAAAAACCTCTCTCTATGTGCTCTGCTTTGCTCTTGCTAAAATTTCTTGTCATGTGCACAAATGGTATGAGCCACCAAATCAAAATCCAAAATAAAAGAAAAATTAATATGATATCAAATTGGTAAATATTTAAAACAAAATTGTGACTTTGAGCTTCATAATCCAATGGAAGCTTCTACAACGAAACACAACTTCATCACAGCGTGTAGTGAGTCAAGGTTAACCTTACTGAGTCAAACTCGGTAGTGCTAACACAAATCATATCAGAAAACATATACACTATAATATTTGTTTTCCTTCTCAAATTTGGGTCCAAATTCTTCTTTACCAGTCACATAATAATAACATTGGATTTTGAAGTTGAGGGTGAGTCCACTTTTGTCGGCAAGGGTAGATATTGTGGAAGGTGTGGTGAAGCGGTTGTGAAAGAAGAAAAGAAGAGATAAAAATCTGAAATTACCAATTTGGACAGAGAAATCCAACAGAGAGAAACGGAAAAGAAACGCAAGTACACAAACCATGTCATTCGCGATGCTTTCGTGAAACCATAATTCGCTACATACAGCATTTTCCTATCTAATAACTCTTTAGATCTCTATCTTTTTCGGATTGAAAATTGTTATGGAGTGTTTTGTTCAATAGTTGCAAGCTTTAAATAATTGTTAGAGTTTTGTATATATTTTCAAATTGTACTCATTGGATAATTTATTTTATTTAATGTTTTACTATTAAATATAATTTTTTTTGGATACTTTATATTATTTCTCTCAGTTACTAATTTTACAACAATCACCATCACCCAAACTAAAAAAGCCATTAGAAACTGCATCCCGATACACAAAAGAAATAATAATTATAAATACCATGTACTGAAATTATTATTATCGTCTAAATAAATCTCTCATAATTAATCAATTGAATCTTAAAAAAAGAGTTACTTCACCAATATTTAAACTACTTTGTTTTCTTCATATTCCATGATTATTTACCACTCCTTCACTAAATATTGTATTATTGTTGCATTCTAATAAGCACACTAATATGAAAATCCGAATAAAAATTATTAAATAAGAAAGGACAAAAAAATAGTGGACAAAAATCTCATTAAAAAAATATAAAGATTAAAAAAAACAAAGAGAACGAGAATTAAGTATCGTAAAAATAAGATAAATAAAATTGTCGGCTAAAAACATTTTGACCGATAAAATATGGAATCAAGTGAAAATCAATTTATTATTAAAACAAGGGTCGTTGTTTTATAAATATGAGAGACATTAGATGTACAGAGAAGTAGAGTAACCCGTTTGAATTGACTTAGTTTTTAGCGTATGCAAAATAACTTATACAAATAAATAAACTTTTACTTATTATTATAAGTTATATCATGTAATGCATAATTTTCCAAGAATAAGATGAAAGGATGAAAAGACAAAACCATCAATTGTAGAAGTTGTTAATGTTCATACATCAAAATAAATTTTAGAAATTGTTAAAACCGTAGATATTAAAACATATTTACCTAATCACGTAAAGAAAGTTTATATGAAATAACTAATCCTAAATTTAAATATACGAAATCATCATCCAACTTATATATATTGGCAACAAAAAATAACTAAATATTCAAGCAAATATTATTAAATAACAGAGTCAAAAACTAACAATAAATTTGAAGTGATACAAACCTTACCAAGAAAAAGAAAGAAAATAAAAAGGACCAAACAACAAAAAAATTAAACCAAACAGTAGTCTAACAAAATTGGGACTAATAAAGTCGGGATAAAATTCCACCAAATGAATATGTGAGAATAAACTTCAAAAGAACGAGAGGGGAGTAAGTAGATAAGCTACTTGGTACCTCAAATTGCATAGAAGGGAGTAAGCAATTACGCTAACTGATACCTACTTTTCAAAGAATGAGCCCCCATATAATTAAAAAAAATCAAAGTCACCATATATATATGAATCATATTCTATAACAAAGCTTATTTCAACATTTATTATGAGCAATATTGTTAGCAAATGCAAGTCTGCCTCCAACATTTATTGAAAAAAATAAAATGAGGGATACATAATAAAAAAAATGACATGTGACTATACAATTCAACTCATATAAGGAAAATTAAGATTTTATACGTTTACACTATTAGAATAAAATATAAAATATCCTTTCAAACTTATGCAATATATATTGTAAGAGATTTATTATATTAAAATATGAACAAAGTACGATATAAATCAATAAAATAAAATCTCAATTCAAAACATTTTTTTTTTATACATATACTAATATTAAATATAACCACATTTTTAAATAATATCTATCATATAATTATGTGATTATACTTTGTCACAATTATAATTTTTCATTTATAAAAATATTTAAATATATAGTTTAATCGAACCCGTGCAACGCACGGGTTTATCCCTAGTACTTATCTTAATTATAGACAAGGTGGACAACCACGAACCATTGGTTACACACACCTACTAGTAGTTGTGTACAAAAGGAATGCTGATTTTAATATGCCATGCCCTACAAATCGATTGTACAGTCCTAGTGTTCTATTCACCACACAATTTAGATGCAATTAATTTCCATGTTATTTATTTATTATCACAAAGTATTAGAAACAAAAGGGCCATCTCTTTATAAGTGTTTTAAGCCATTTGACATGGTATTTGACGGGTTTGGCAAACTTTATTTAATTGTGGACCATGTTGGTAGATGGTCTTGTATAGTGGGTACTTATCAACAAGTTTCACATAGTTGGAGGGGAAAAAATATGGAAAGTTAATATAAATATGAAGAGTTATATTGAGTTTTGCTAATCACAGCGAATTTAATCTATTGAATGTATTGAAGCGTAAGTAGTTGTGAGTTTTGAAAGGGTTTACGATTTTTTCGTGCAAAAATTATAGTTAAGAGTGTTTGTAATTTTGTCTTTGTAAAAAAAATGCAAATGTGTGAGTTTGAGAAGTTTGCAATTTCATCTTGTAAAAATTGTAGATTCAGTAATAAATTATTAATGTGAGTTGGTTTTGTTTAGTTTTATTTATTGTGTGGAGTTTTTTTTTTTTAATTTTTGTTTATTGTGTGGAAATATTTTTTGATTGCTTTCGATTATATTTTATAGAGAGATGCTATTTGTTATGAAGGATTTGAGAGAAGAAAGAGAAGAATTAACACATGACAATATTATAAGAGATGATGTCACTTTAATTTTCTTTTTTTGTAGAAATCATGGGGATAGTAGATATAAACAATGATGAAGATTTATTCTTGCAATTCTTCTTTATATATTTTCTTGACAAAAATCTTTTCCCTATTTTATATAGTAAGGCAAACAACTAGATGTTAGTCACATTCATTGATAAGGAAATGATCAGTAATCAATTTAGATACAATCTCATCCAATACCCCTCACGACCCAACACATTTTAAAATATTAATAATTTACTGTTGTTGGTCCACTGTACATCCAAAAACTATTTGATCTTGTTCAAGCCGAAGATATAAATAGGTAAAACCCTCATTTTAATTGAGGAGTTCTTCCACGGCCTCCAGAATTTGAAAATAAACAAGCGACTTAGTGCAGGGGATGATTGGGAAAACGCTAAACCATAAAGAAGGTGGACACTATTTAGACTCTTAAGTGAGATTGATGGGGAAACACAAGTGAGTTTCCAAAGGACTTTGGTCTGAGGATACATAACCTCTCACTGTTAGCCAAATGTTTACGATAAATATAATAAGAGTCTGATGTAAACTATAATAACACCAAAAAAAAAAAAGATTGAATTTTGATATATGCTTCCTTGTATAACAAATTCTACAAGATATCAATTTTTATTATTTAATTTAAAGATAAGCATTAAAAAAATTATTGGCCCATGCAGGTCTCGAACCTGCGACCTTCGCGTTATTAGCACGACGCTCTAACCAACTGAGCTAATGGGCCAATTGTTATTAATTTAAGTTGTTTTGAGTAAGGAAGTAATGCAGGAAACATTTTAATTAAATATATTACCTTTGATCTCAAAGGATTTTCCAACATCAATGAATGAAGGCATGAGTTGAGTTATCATCAATTGAGTTGGACCAATACTCCTTCTTCTTTTGACAAAAAAAATGTTCCAGGCTATGATTATCATTCTAAGTTCTAACTTCTAAGAAGACAATCTTTACTGCATCAAACAAATAAAAAAAGAAGTTAAATAATACACAACGATATACTTTTTTTTAATGATAAATAGAAAACAAATTAGTGTGTTAGAAAACATGCTCTACTTAAATTATAGAAGAACATGCTCTGCTTAAAATTTTATCAACAAGCAACTGAATATTAGAATAAAACACAACGATATATACTGTAATAGTGAGTGTTGTTGTATGCCCCAATTAATGATTGGACGTCCAACACTTTCACATGATTCATAAATTGAGGGTGTGGTGCTGGGAAAAATATGACTTCTGCATAGTCGCAAGTGCCAGTTATCCATGGCGGCTGGTCGTTCTAAGTCCGGTGCTTTATTTTCTTCCTTATTTCTCTGGCTTTAAAGACATTCACTCGCTTATCCGAAATGAGCTACTCAGAGCGAAGAGTTATTTTTTACCAAAAGGAATTCATTCAAACGCGAACCAAATTGGCCGCGACTAAAAAAGTAATATAAGGAGAAGATTTCTCAATCCAAATAGTGTCTAGTTAAATTAAATCAAAACATAACTAGAAATTAGAAAATGCGGCACAACATTACCGATAATATAATGTTTTCCAGAAGGTATGTATAAATTGGTCTTTTCTAGGCTATCTCTTGATAATATTAGGGTATTTATCCAACAACTAATCAGAACAAATCATATAAATATAAAATAAAAGTTTATTGTGAATACCACATATAAATCTACTTATGTAACTTGTTTTCATTGGTTTCACCCAATAAATTTAATCTATAAAACAACTTTATCTTAAAGTGAGTTTAAAGCAAAATTTTATAGTGGAAATTCCTTCTTCTTTTTTACAAAATGGAAGTGTAGATTCTTAGCCTAACACAATAGTTACATTTTTTAGTTCAATTTTTTTTCTTTCTTTCTAAAATATACTTTATTTAAAGGCTTTGTCTAACATGAAAGAGTACATGATGCACAAGTTATAAATAGATTATCCATAAATTATCCATAATTTTTTTTAGAGTAATTGAAATTCATTTAATATGTTATTAAGACCCATCAAGATCAACTGTATTAAGCTATTTAAGCTAAGGGATGGGTAGTTGGAGGTCTAGGGTTCAAGTCCTAGCAAGGAGAAAAACTAACATAACATTGTAAATATATTAACAACTAACAATTTGCTATTCAAAAAAAAAAAATCTGTATTAAAAATTATGGACGATCTATATATTATATAAACTTTCAACCCAACAGTGAATTTTATAAAATTTTTAGTCGTTATAATATTATTCATAATTTGTGCATCATGCACCACTTTCTCTACTCTTTCATGTTAGACATGACCTTATTTAAAAGATTTACATCCATAACTTTTTTATATAGAAAAATCCCGTTCGAAAATGAAGGACTCAATTTTATGCGTGCACTATTCACACATCTTATTTTGATCATATTTTTCTCCTAATAAATAAAAACAAATATTAATATATAAGATATTGTTAGATATATTTCGATAAATATTATCAACAAATCAACTTTTTATAATTTTTACTATTATACAATTAAAGATACTAATAGTTAAAATTATACATTGATATGTAATCACTTATTGTGGAACATAATAATAAGAAAGCCATTTTGGCTACTTCTATGTCACATGAAAAAATTGATGAATAAAAGCCCCACACTTCATATATATATATATATATATAACAAACGTTGTCCTTTCCAACCATAACCAACCATTATTTTTTTACTTCAATTTTTCTCTCTTCCAACATGGCCGGAGAAAACACTCTCAAGGCACCACTTCTACCACTTCACGAACCACAAATCCAAGAAACACCCAACAAAAACAATTTCATTGCAATAAAATCAATTTTAAACCTTAAAAACTTTTATATAATTTTAGGACCTTTGTTATCAATTATTATATGTCTTCTAGTGAAACTAGATGCTCCTACAACAAGCACAAAAATGGTTGGTGTGATTGCTTGGGTATTCACATGGTGGATCACTGAGGCTGTTCCACTTCCTGTTACTTCCATGTGTCCTCTGTTTTTGTTTCCTCTGTTTGGAATTGCTTCAGCTGATACTGTTGCTCATTCTTATATGGATGATGTTATTACTCTTGTTTTGGGAAGTTTCATTCTTGCTCTTGCTGTTGAACGATATAATGTTCATAGAAGATTGGCTTTGAATGTGAGTATTACTCCAATTTTAAAATTTTTCAATTGTTTATATTTTTTAACCCTCTAATTTTTAAGAAAAATTAAGATTGATAATCAGAATTCGAATAAAAAGTAAAGTCTAGTCGATAAATATTTTGATCAGATTTGAACACAATATTTCTGATGGATTTAACTCGAAGTTCGTTGATCGTTTGAGTTCAAACTTTTTTCTTCTATGGTTTATATTTTTTAACCCTCCGATTTTAAGTAAAATTGAGACTGATTATCAGAATTCGAATAAAAAGTAAAATCTAATCAATCAATATTTTGATCAAATTTGAACACAATATTTCTAATTGAAATTAACTAAAAGTTTGTTAACCGTTTGAGTTCAAACTTTTTTCCTCGTGTGGTTTATGTTTATAATTGAAGTTTTCATTCATTTGATTTTAATTTCAGAATGTTATCTTTGTTTAATATTAATTTGATCAAATTTATTTGATGTTTGTCTTACAATATTTGTGAAAATATTTCATTTGAATATTATTATACTCAATTGTTGGGCGTAGAAAATATTTGAACTTGTCCACAAGTTCTAGTCTAGTTTAATTAATAAAAAATGTCGAAATTATTAGGTTGAATATTATGATTTGGGGTTCGGACTCCGACTCTCTTATTAGTGTATGTGAGTTTATAATAATTTTTAGATTTCGTCCATCAAAAAATTTTTGAAGCTTGTACTCTTCCCCACCTATCATAGGATGGCAATTTTCTATTTCTGTTTTCTTGAAATTAAGTTGATGTTAGGTGTCAGAAATAATTGAATGTCTGCTTTTAAATACTTCTCCTTAAATAATTTTTTTTTGGATTTTCTTAAATAATTTTATTGCACTTAAATAGCATGGCCAACATGGTGCGACATGATTGGCACCTAAACATGTGTTGAGGGTTCAATATGATGTACACGTGGTGGAGCATATTAAAGAACATATTATAATAATGCACTAAAGTTGCAAATTCTTAAAAAAATATTAAATTATAAAAAAGACAAAAAAATAAAAATAAATGGATCATATTCATTGAATGATTTGATGCAGTCATATAGTCACATAATTTGTAGCTATCTGATTATCATCATATACAGATCAGGAAAAACATATTAATTTTCATTTATTAGTTTTTAAAATATCTGACCGTAAGAGATTTCGACTGCACCAAATCCACATAAAAAGGAAATGTTAATAATAAGAATTATTCAAATGCTTCTCAATAACATTGGTTTCTTCTAAATAATTTTTAAAAACAATTATGATTGAATAAATTCAATTTCAATTATTGAGTACTTGAAATAGGAATAATTTTATACTAATTCATATTACGCTACAATTTGATTAAATTGATGACTCACTATGTTTAATTTGGTTAAATTTACTGTACATTTCAGTACAATTTATTGATAGTATAAAATATTTTACATTGACGAATAATACACTGTGCTATGATGTAATTCTTATCTATAGGTAACCTTGGTGTTTTGTGGCAATCCGCTAAATCCATCAATGCTACTATTAGGTCTATGTGCAACCACATTTTTCATGAGCATGTGGTTACACAATGTGGCAGCAGCGGTAATGATGATGCCGGTAGCAACCGGAATCCTACACCGGCTACCACCGGCAGATGAGCAACCAGAACTAATGAACAAATTCAGTAGAGCAGTAATTCTAACAGTGGTCTATGCTACACCAATTGGAGGCATAAGCACTCTAACAGGAACAGGTGTGAACTTAATAATAATTGGAATGTGGAAAAGTCTTGTTCCTAATGCAAAACCAATAAGCTTCAACGATTGGTTTTTCTTTGGGTTTCCTGTGGCTGTTTTGTTGCTTCTATGCTTTTGGTGTATGCTATGTTTGATTTATGTTCGAAAGGGTTCAAGTAGGGTTTTGTCTGATTATTTGGATAGAGCTCACTTGAAGAGGGATCTTGAAGCTCTTGGTAAGTTTTTCACTTTTATGTTTTAACGCGTATTTGATTTTTTTTCTTCTTCGTAAATAATTAAATACATTAATTTTTATTGACTTAATTTTTTTTTATTTCTAAAACATTTATAGTTTGGTTCTTTATCTTGCTTCTTCAACAATCTATAAATTATATCACTTATTATCAAATTAATCTTTGTTATTATTTTAAGTTAATAGAAAGAAAGTTGTCCATCGTGTTCAAATTGGAGTCTCTTTCTATTTATTTATAAATTTTAAAAGTGTAAATGACTTATTTATTCTTGTATACCTAAAATCTCACATTAATTTTATACCAAAAAAAATCTCACATTAATTAGGAATCAAGGATATAAAAAAAAAGGATAAAAAGTACTCTCTCCGTTCCTCTTTATAAGAAACAAAAGTGAAATCTTTTTAACTCACTTTTTTAACTCAGCGATGGCTCACACGTGATCCAAAATGATAATACCTTAGAATATTTCCAATGCACTTAAAAATTTTAAGAACTCACATCAATCCAATGCGGACAATATGTTAGAATGCTGTGACGTAGTTGAGGATATAACGAAAGATTATCTATTTGAGGAATTTGTGATTTATTTACTCCTTCATTGGTTTTTCTTTTTTGGCAATAGAGTGATTAGAGGCTACCATCCATCCATCACCAAAAAAGGAAACGGGAAAAACTGTCTTTTGCAACCCATGTTGCTTCCTCTCCCTCTCTGTTTCTTTGGCTGCATTGGAAATGTCAATTCCCAAGGCTTGATAGAGAAATTTGTAGAAATATAGTTATAAAATTTTGATTTTTCTTCTTCTTTTGTAAAAAATATCCATTAGGAAAAAATTAAATTAACAAGAAAATTTAAAAAATATATGACATATTTAACTTCATTTAAGACAAGAGAAGTTAGAAAATTTCATTTTTTATATCTATAAAAATAATATGCTAGTATATTTATAAATAAGATGGTAAAACAAATTATTTCGGGATCATAAAGAAACAGAAAATATTTTGGATGAAGAAAACAAAAAGTAAAAATAAAATTAGAAGATAATGCGTATGTGGATGCTCTTATATATATATATATAGCGTGTTTGTTAGATTCCTCTTTGATTATTTATGACTCACGTCTAACTCAATTTAGTCATTTATATATAGCTGACATTGTCGGAGTTAGTTTCTCACATGTGATAGATGTATAGTATGTGTATGACTTTTCTTTTTTTTAGTTTCGGCCCTCTCTTCAATCAAAAATAAAATTTCCATAATTATTTTGTTGGATGATAATAATATAAAAAAATGAATATTTAACTACTCTCTAAACTTAAGGAATTGAAACTTTTTATGTAAGTCAAGCTTTATATTTTTTTTCCCACCATGTTTTCTCTCCTAGGAAAAAATAGTATATTTTCCCCAATTTTTTTTTTACCAATTTTCTATTGAAACAAACACAATGATACAATTGACAAGAAGACAGTGAAGAATCAGGAATAAAAAATAGACCATTTGTAAAATTGTTTTGCACATAATGTGTGTGGTATACATATATGATTTTGACCTAACTGTATTTTTCTACAAATAGTAACTTAATTGATTGATCACTTATTTTAGTATTTTATATCACTTTTTCATTCTGAATAGGATGTCACCAAAATTAAAATTTCTTTCCTCTAATATGGAGGTTGTTAACACTGCATGCTAAACCTGAAATTTGTTTCTTTTATATAGTTTTTATTTTTGAGAAAAATTCTAATTTTAAAAATAGGGTAAATTGTATTTTTCGTCCCTATAAAATTGGCGAATTTAGGTTTTAGTCTCTGTAAAAAAAAATCCTTTCATTTTGCCCTTGTAATTTCAAATTACTTAGGTTTAATCCTTAATGTGGCAATATCACACAAATTACAGAGCCGAAAAACCAAATTTCGCACAAATTACAGGGATGAAAATTTAAGTACTAATTTGTATGATATGGTCAAATTAAGGACTAAAACTAAATAATTTGAAACAACAGAGACAAAATGAGAGGATTTTACATAAACTAAAACTCAAATTCGTCAATTTTACCGGGACGAAAAGTGTCTTTTACCCTAAAAAATATTTCAAACATTTACTCCTAAATAAGTTGATGTAATTGTAACTCTGTTATGGTTTTTTTTTTCAGGTCCCATGTCATTTGCTGAAAAGATGGTGTTATGTGTATTTGGGGTATGTGCCTAACTATAAATTTTAGCTTTTTAAACCGAATCATAGAGAAACTTATATTGTTTTGCAAGGAATTAATGAAGTTGTGTGATTAACATTTAATATTAATAATACAGTTGTTGATAATACTATGGATGACAAGAAGTATCTCAGATGACTTACCTGGTTGGGGAGTTTTGTTCCATGGTCTTGTTGGTGATGGAAGTATCAGTGTAAGTAGTATAATTATTATTTTTTTAAAAGTAAAATGTATTTTTTGTCCCTATAAAATTGATGAATTTGAGTTTTAGTTTCCGTAAAAAAAAGTCCTCCTGTTTTGCCCCTATAATTTCAAACTACTTAGGTTTTATTCCTTAATGTAACAGTATCACACAAATTACAGGGATAAAAACCAAATTTCGCACAAATTATAGGGACGAAAATCAAAATTCGCACAAATTACAGAGACGAAAACCTAAGTAATCACACAAATTACAGGAACGAAAACCTAAGTAATTTGTATGACATGACCACATTAAAGACTAAAACCTAAGTAATTTGAAATTGCAGAGGTAAAACGGGAGGATTTTTTTCTTAAGGATTAAAACCCAAATTCTTCAATTTTACAAAGACGAAAAACACTTTTTACCCTTTTTCAATCACGATATGATTAACTAATATTCGAATTTTGACTTAGATTGACACACACTTTATTATCCTACACGCTCGAGTAAGATTAACTTGAGTGGAAGGAACTTATGATTAACCCAACTTACGCCTTTTATGCTTAAGAAATTCGCGGCAAAGATTAATCACTACTAAATACTGTAATAGTGAAAATTTTGTACTTATAACATGATACCAAAAAAACCCTAACACATGTTTAGTCTTAAAAAATAACACAATATTACTATGTATAACTCTTTGAACTCTCTTTAGTAGATCACAACCTCTGGTGCATGCGCTGTGAAGGCAAAAGTGTCGAACACACTTTATCATATTTTGCCACTTTGCTTGAAGCGGCTTTCGGGGCTGCATGTCCAACAGTAAAATCTCCAGTCCTCGTCCCACAAGTGGAGAAACTCCAGTCAAGTCCACACAAGCATGTTTACCTATACTCATTCATTCACTAAAACATCCACCGATCGAAGTGTCGATCTCCCCTCTTGTGGGCTAGTCACGAATGTCATAAATGTCTTTCTTCACAGATATTGTTGTACGCTTGAACATATCAAATAGAAGATCCTAACTAGGTCATACATATATTCGAGTCCTGAAAGCTCTCTACGATGAGTCGCGTGCTCCCTAAAAATATTCAAATTAATAACAATTTATTTTTTAAAATTTCCAATTTAGGTCAATTGATAATTCTAAGGGGCTTTTAGTCTTCATAAAAAAAAATTTGATTCATATTTGAATTTTGATTTTTTTAAAAAAAATAAAATCTACATTTTTTTATATTTTAATTGTGGTGTCACATCGTGATCTTATCAAATTTATCATCAATTCAAACATGCACTTCAATAATCCAAGCACACTAAATAAGTTATGTTTTTTCTTAAAGAACAATTATTCTCTTTTCTCTTAAAACAATAAAATCTCTTTTTAATCTATAATGACTCACCAAGAATTGTAGACTTCAATATAAAAATGTGATGCAATTAATGTAGGTTTTGGCAGCTGTATTATTATTCATAATCCCAAACATGAAGCAAGATGGTGAAAAGCTAATGAGTTGGAATGAATGCAAAAAGTTACCATGGAACCTAATTTTGCTACTAGGAGCTGGATTTGCTTTAGCTGATGGAGTACAATCTAGTGGTCTAGCAGATGTAATGTCAAAAGCATTAGAATTCTTAAAAGATGTTCCATACTTAGCAATTGTTCCTGTTGTTAGTTTACTATGTAGCATAATCACTGAATTCATTACTTCCAATGATGCCACAGCCACACTTCTTGTACCACTTTTGTATAACATAGCTAAAACTATGAATGTGCATCCACTTCTTCGTATGATCCCTGGTGGTATAGCTACTGAATTTGCATTTTGGCTTCCAACTTCAACACCTTCAAATGTTGTTGGATTTGCTACTGGACATATTGAGATTAAAGACATGCTTAAAGTTGGTGTTCCACTTAAGGTCGCTGGAATATTTGTTCTGTCTCTTCTTATGCCAACACTTGGTGAGTTGTTAATTGTTATTGTATTTGTTTTGATTTATGTAGCAATGATAGATACTTCCGATCAAATGTGTGTCTAGTGATTTATACTAACACGATACTGGCACATTTGATTATAATTAAATAATTAATTTTCTCAAATTGTTACTGGTTTTGATGTGTCGACATGCGAGTGTAAATGTCGTGTCCATTGTCTACATCTGTGTTTCAAAAGTTTTGATAGATATTAATTGTTTAGACCAATTTAGTAGAATTATAATTCTAATGTCTAAGGTTTGATTTTGCAGGATCTATTGTTTATGGCACAAATGGTGGTACTCAATAGGTGGCAGATGTAAACTCTCATTTGTTACCACATAGATTTCTTTTTCAAATTATACTTTCGTTTTTTTTTTTTTATAGAACATGATTGTATTTAGATGGTACATGGATAAAAAATAATAATATAATTAAAGGGAGATGTTAGAAACACATTCATTACAATTCATGAATATATTAATACCAATTGTTAGTGTTTTTTAATACCAACATTCATAGGTTAGCAACTTGTAATTCAGTTCATGAATAGAAAATGAAGATCCTTCCAACTTACTTTTAGTTTTTCCCAAAGTTACATTGAACTCGTAAACTCTATTTAGACTCGTAAATCTGAGTTTGGATGAGTCTATCCAAGTATAACCGAGTTTACTCAAAAAATGAGTCAGAGTTTGAGACAACTTATTATTTTCAGCCTTCAAATTAAATCTCGTGATTTCATTCAAATTTACAAGTTGACTCACGAGTTTGACCCGATCAAACAAAAAAAACATAACTATATAACTTTTGTTCTAAAAAAAACCCTCAACATAACAAATATCTCTCAAGCATTTAGAGAAGGGCATTTTTGCTAACATCTATTTTTCTTGTATTTATAGTTGATTGGTTGTATGTATAGTTGATGTTCCATGCATTTTTTGTTTCTTTTGATAAGCTATAAATCATAGCCTATGATTATCATTTTAATAGTATACAATTTTTACAATATATATATATATATATATGAGTCAGGATCCGTTGACACCAAATAGTTTGACACTAAATCTTACACCTCTTAATAACGTCTTAACCGATATAAATTTTATAAAATCCACCGTTGGATTGAAAGTTTATATCATATAGATCATTTATGTAAAGTTTCAGAAAATTAAATCCAAAATCATTTGATATGCCATTGAGACATATAAAGATCAATGACATTAAAAAAATGACGCAAACCGTTAACTTTGATGTACCTCAATAACATATCAAATGATTTTGGATTTTTCTGAAACTTTACATAAATGATCTATATGATATAAAACTTTCAATCTAACGGTGGATTTTATAAAATTTATATCAGTTAAGACGTTATTAAGAGGTGTAAGATTTTGTGTCAAACTATTTGGTGTCAACGGATTCTGACTCTATATATGTAACACCCCAAATCTTATATTTTATTATATTTGATTAATTGATGTTATTTAATTAATTGTGTATGATAATTGGTATGTTTTATATGTATTAATTAGTTGTTACATTTATGTTTGTTAATAATGGGCTTTTATGAGTATTGAGCTTAATTAAAATGAATGAGAGTTTGTGGTAGAATTAAGGGTAATATAGTAATCTAGTGTGAGTTAGTGGATTGTGTAGAGATAAGAGTGGCATTTTGGTTATTATCTTAAAGGATAGAGTGTCTTGGAGAGGAAGTAGTGGCAATTGTGTAAATAAATGTAGAAGTGAGTGGTTAAAGTGAGGATAGAATTGTGAGTGGGAATTGTAGAGAAAAGAAGGGTAGAGTGGGAATTTGACATAAACCTAAGAAAGGGGTTATATAAAGGGATGATTTTTATGAGAGGTGTGTTGGTGTTGTTTGTCATAAAAATAGTAGAGAAAGAGAGGTAGAGAGTTAAAAGAGAAAAGAAGAGAAAAAGGGGTTTGAGAAAGAAAGAAGAGAAAGAAGCTTAAAGGTGAAGAGAGAAAGAGAAGAAAAGCCAAGTTAGAATCAAGAGAGGGAAAAGAGGACTAGAGAATCCAACTAATCCAAGGTAAGAGGCTTAGATAATATAATTTTGAGTGATCAAAGAGAGGGGAGTTTGTCTATGACTCCACACCCAAACTCTCTTCACTCTTTTTGGGTTTTGGAAAAGAAAGGGTTTTGGGAATGTGTTTATTATTGAAGCTTGATAATGATTCATGTATAATTTGCTTCTACTTGTGATTGTTATGTAAAATCCATGATAAAGTTGATTACTTGAACCTTGATTTTGGTTGATTATGTGATAAATGGGTTTTTGTTAAAATGGGTATAGATTCTTAAATTTGAATTATGATAAGTGATTTTGAGTGTTCAAATAAGTGATTTTATCCATAAACATGCTTGGTAACTGTTTATAAGTATTATTGGGTTCAAATAAGTGATTTTGGGTGAAGAAAAGTGATTTTTGGTTCAAAACGCGTAAAAAACGATTTTTCATCAGGTCCCTGCGCCATGGCGCAGCTATCCCGCGCAATGGCGCAGCACCCTCGGATTCCTGCGCAGTGGCGCAGGTCTGGTCAACAGCGTTCACCGTTGACTTTTCGTGACTTTTGACTTTTTGATGGTTTATGCACCCGGAATTTATTTTCAATAATTTTTCGTGTAGATTCCAATTCCGGAGTTCGTTTTCTGAGATTATGCTTAGTTAGTGATGATTACCCAATCTTGATGTTACTTAATGTGTTAAGTGAACTTGATATGCCTATATATGTATAGTTGATTGAAATTGAGGATGATGACTTATGAATAACTTAGATGTTAAGTATTATTGTACATGCTAATTAAATATGATGTATGAGTTGTTGAGATGAGATTATGTTTATGATGATGATAGATAATTAGTAATGATGTGTGATGATTAATGATGTATGAGGATTAATTAATAATGTATGTTGATTAGCTAATGATGTGTGATGATTAGGAGTCAATTAATGATGATGAGTTATGATGTTCACGTTTTATGATGATAAATTAAGATGATGTTTTATGATGATGAGTGTGTTGTTGATTGGTGATTATAATGTTGAAGCTTATGAATATAGGATATTAGGATTGTGCTATCCTAATAAAGAAGAATATTAGATTGTGTTATCTAATAAAGAAGGATATTAGATTATGTTATCTAATAAAGAAGAATATTGGATTATGTTATCCATATTGATGATGAGTTGATGTTAGTTGTTATCATAGGCTTGATAAAGAATCATGAGCATACATGCATTCTTGATTGAGTCGGATATTAGAATTATGTTGATTCTAATAAAGAAGGATATCAAATTATGTTATTTGATAAAGAAGGATATTAGAGGTGAGATACTCTAATAAAGACGATGGTACCACATGCATTTAGTTATGTCTAGGGTGACATGACATGAGATTGGTGACATTAGTTTGCATTAGGGTAATTGGTATTTGGTAATTGTCATTGTTTTCCATTATGATTGTGAATGGTTGAATAATGTGATACTTGATACTTGACATTGATTGATAATCCTTATTAACATGATTGAGCGTATTATGAGATGTGTAATAATAATTGATAATTGATGATGATGTGCATACTTGTCAATTGATTGAGAATGTGATATTATTATGATGCATTGTACTTTATATGTATATGAAATATGAATGATATGAGATTGAGATTTGTATATGGAATGAATTGTGAGACATGACCATGCTATGTCCTAAGTATTAAGTGTATTCTTATACTTAGTTTCTTTTATGATTATATTATCTAACCCTCTGTTTTGTATATGTGCTGGATTTGGGTTCCAGATCCTCAGGTTATATGTTATTAATGTCCAAGTCGTCGGTGAAGCTCCGCTCTGATGTGACACGGGGATGAGATTATTTCTGTAATGTATATTTAGAGTCTTGTTTCTTATTTCCAATGTATTTTATAATATATTTTTCTTAGAAACTTATTTGTACAATAATTGTTTTACTAATTAAGTTATTGGTAAACCTTTATGTGTACGATGTAATACTCGAACCAAGTCTTTCATGAATCAAACTTTATTTCCGTTGCGCATTTCTAAAGGGTATTTTATTAAATACGGGTTTGGGTGTTACAATTTGGTATCAGAGCTCCGGTTGTCCTCGGACATAGTGAGCTATGTGTGTGTCATGTGTCAATCAGAGCAAGTCTGTGCAATCAGGCTAAGTGAGCATAGTGTCAGTTGTGTTTGTGTATCAGTTGTGTCCTCTTGTGATGTAATTTTATAGTTACACTTGCACATTAGTCACTATTAATCATTTTGCGGATGTATGATGAGTTTATTGAATCTTTTTTTATTGCTTATTGGCATGTGTTTTTACTTGATCCTTAAAACTTGTGTTTTAATTGGTGTTGACTTATGAATCTATTGTTTCATAAATGTTGATAAATTTTGATGTGTTTATTTTATGAATATACTTGGTGATTGTTTATTCATGAACTATGAGTAATATGAATTGAATTATGTTATTCATTCTTTTGGTGAGTATTTGATGAGATTGATAATTATCTTAGTTGAAAGTTATTAAGTCAAGTAATGAGTATGCATTCTTTGATGTTGATTTCATGATGAATGAGTGATTATAACATGATATAATTGTGCACAATTGATGATGAATATGCATTCATGATTGTTGTTTTTATTTCAAGATAATGATTTAAATGATTATATTCGTATATGAGTATAGATTCCTTTGTTAGTAAAAATCTATGTTATGTGAGTAACTATGTGAATTGTGCATTGTGAATGAATCTTTCAAATGTGGTATTTTCATAAACATGTTTTCATGACTTTACGGATTTATCAAATTGTGATCTCCTCTTTTGATGAATTTTGAAATGTATGAATCTATGTGTGAATGATCTATGTCTCCATAATTGTTTCTCTTATTAGTCGTTACACGATTTTAAATGTGATGTTTTGGTGAGAATGCCCTTGTTTGGTAAGAATGGTTGAATTCTTAGGATTTATTGTTGTGGAATATCTATCTTTCTTGTTTTAAGTTGATTCTTGACTTTTAAGTTTAGAGGCAATGTATGCTAATTAAATGTTCATGTGAGACGATGTGATATGCTTTTGTATGCTCATGTGTAAATGTTTTACATATTTATTCAATTATGCTACCTCGATATTATGTTTTCTTACTCATAAATGCTTATGTGTTTCGTGCTTAAGAAAACACTATCGTAGCTTGGTAAGGATGGTTGAACCACCATTATGATTGTTGTCCATTTATTAACAAATTAAGGAACTGGCCGTCCTTGATCTCTTGTTAATGGATAGACATGATTGTGTTGATTGGATGATACTAATCTTGTCAAACTTTGATAACGTCTAGAGTTTGCTAAGAGATGAGAAAAATGATTTTTTATAGAATGTATTGACCGTGTTTTGTGAACTTGAAATTTTGCAATGAATATGTATATGGGATGATTATAAATGATTTTGTGAGATTGAGTTAATTGGTAATCCATGATATGTTTAGAGTTATGCCAGTTTCGTAATTTTGTATGACTTTATTATGTGCGCATCAATGGCATGTGAGTTTGTATTTGTGGAGTTAATCTTAGTTTTAAATTATGTTGAAGCCATAACTTGGAGTGCGAGACATGTTATTTTGTTGATTGAAATATCATATCATTCTGTGTATATAATTTGTAACAATATGAGGTAGTGCCATGATTAGGTCTTGTCCATTTTGGTATTGTTTGCAAATAGTGATGAATATTACATTTATTTGGTATGATTATAACCGTTGATTATTATTGATTGATCTATGATTCTTGAACTTGATAGTTGTAACCTTTGCGTAAAATTTTCGAGGACGAAAATTCTTTAAGGGGGGTAGAGTTGTAACACCGCAAATCTTATATTTTATTATATTTGATTAATTGATGTTATTTAATTAATTGTGTATGATAATTGGTATGTTTTATATGTATTAATTAGTTGTTACATTTATGTTTGTTAATAATGGGCTTTTATGAGTATTGGGCTTAATTAAAATGAATGAGAGTTTGTGGTAGAATTAAGGGTAATATAGTAATCTAGTGTGAGTTAGTGGATTGTGTAGAGATAAGAGTGGCATTTTGGTTATTATCTTAAAGGATAGAGTGTCTTGGAGAGGAAGTAGTGGCAATTGTGTAAATAAATGTAGAAATGAGTGGTTAAAGTGAGGATAGAATTGTGAGTGGGAATTGTAGAGAAAAGAAGGGTAGAGTGGGAATTTGACATAAACCTAAGAAAGAGGTTATATAAAGGGATGATTTTTATGAGAGGTGTGTTGGTGTTGTTTGTCATAAAAATAGTAGAGAAAGAGAGGTAGAGAGTTAAAAGAGAAAAGAAGAGAAAAAGGGGTTTGAGAAAGAAAGAAGAGAAAGAAGCTTAAAGGTGAAAAGAGAAAGAGAAGAAAAGCCAAGTTAGAATCAAGAGAGGGAAAGGAGGACTAGAGAATCCAACTAATCCAAGGTAAGAGGCTTAGATAATATAATTTTGAGTGATCAAAGAGAGGAGAGTTTGTCTATGACTCCACACCCAAACTCTCTTCACTCTTTTTGGGTTTTGGAAAAGAAAGGATTTTGGGAATGTGTTTATTATTGAAGCTTGATAATGATTCATGTATAATATGCTTCTACTTGTGATTGTTGTGTAAAATCCATGATAAAGTTGATTACTTGAACCTTGATTTTGGTTGATTATGTGATAAATGGGTTTTTGTTAAAATGGGTATAGATTCTCAAATTTGAATTATGATAAGTGATTTTGAGTGTTCAAATAAGTGATTTTATCCATAAACATGTTTGGTAACTGTTTATAAGTTTTATTGGGTTCAAATAAGTGATTTTGGGTGAAGAAAAGTGATTTTTGGTTCAAAACGCGTAAAAAACGATTTTTCATCAGGTCCCTGCGCAGTGGCGCAGGTCTGGTCAACAGCGTTCACCGTTGACTTTTCGTGACTTTTGACTTTTTGATGGTTTATGCACCCGGAATTTATTTTCAATAATTTTTCGTGTAGATTCCAATTCCGGAGTTAGTTTTCTAAGATTATGCTTAGTTAGTGATGATTACCCAATCTTGATGTTACTTAATGTGTTAAGTGAACTTGATATGCCTATATATGTATAGTTGATTGAAATTGAGGATGATGACTTATGAATAACTTAGATGTTAAGTATTATTGTACATGCTAATTAAATATGATGTATGAGTTGTTGAGATGAGATTATGTTTATGATGATGATAGATAATTAGTAATGATGTGTGATGATTAATGATGTATGAGGATTAATTAATAATGTATGTTGATTAGCTAATGATGTGTGATAATTAGGAGTCAATTAATGATGATGAGTTATGATGTTCACGTTTTATGATGATAAATTAAGATGATGTTTTATGATGATGAGTGTGTTGTTGATTGGTGATTATAATGTTGAAGCTTATGAATATAGGATATTAGGATTGTGCTATCCTAATAAAGAAGAATATTAGATTGTGTTATCTAATAAAGAAGGATATTAGATTATGTTATCTAATAAAGAAGAATATTGGATTATGTTATCCATATTGATGATGAGTTGATGTTAGTTGTTATCATAGGTTTGATAAAGAATCATGAGCATACATGCATTCATGATTGAGTCGGATATTAGAATTATGTTGATTCTAATAAAAAAGGATATCAAATTATGTTATTTGATAAAGAAGAATATTAGAGATGAGATACTCTAATAAAGACGATGGTACCACATGCATTTAGTTATGTCTAGGGTGACATGACATGAGATTGGTGACATTAGTTTGCATTAGGGTAATTGGTATTTGGTAATTGTCATTGTTTTCCATTATGATTGTGAATGGTTGAATAATGTGATACTTGATACTTGACATTGATTGATAATCTTTATTAACATGATTGAGCGTATTATGAGATGTGTAATAATAATTGATAATTGATGATGATGTGCATACTTGTCAATTGATTGAGAATGTGATATTATTATGATGCATTGTACTTTATATGTATATGAAATATGAATGATATGAGATTGATATTTGTATATGGAATGAATTGTGAGACATGACCATGCTATGTCCTAAGTATTAAGTGTGTTCTTATACTTAGTTTCTTTTATGATTATATTATCTAACCCTCTGTTTTGTGTATGTGCTGGATTTGGGTTCCAGATCCTCAGGTTATATGTTATTAATGTCCTAGTCGTCGGTGAAGCTCCGCTCTGATGTGACACGGGGATGGGATTATTTCTATAATGTATATTTATAGTCTTGTTTCTTATTTCCAATGTATTTTATAATATATTTTTCTTAGAAACTTATTTGTACAATAATTGTTTTACTAATTAAGTTATTGGTAAACCTTTATGTGTACGATGTAATACTCGAACCAAGTCTTTCATGAATCAAACTTTATTTCCGTTGCGCATTTCTAAAGGGTATTTTATTAAATACGGGTTTGGGTGTTACAATATATAAACATATATATGAGTCAGGATCAAATGACACCAAGGTGTCAAACTTAGTAACATGACACCTCCGATAATTCTTTACCGGATAATCGTATTACAAAATCAACCGTTGGATTCAAAGCTATTATTATATAGATCATGTCTATAAAATTTAACAACAATCAGAAATCATTTGATATGTCAATGAGATGCATAAAAACCAACGTCTTACAAAACTTCGTCAAAACCGTTAATTTTTATCCTTCTCTTTAACCCATCAAATGGTTTCCGATTGATGTTAAATTTTATAGACATGATCTATATAATAATAACTTTGAATCCAACGGTTGATTTTATAATATGATTATCCGATGAAGAATTATCGGAGGTGTCATGTTACTAAGTTTGACACCTTGGTGTTATTTGATCCTGACCCTATATATATATATAAGGTTAAATAAAACAGAACGATAATGGTCTCATGAGCTTAGCTCAATTGGTGGACATTTACATTATAAGTGTTCTATTTTTGGGTAATAAACAATAATGAGTGTTGTTAAAAAACATATTATCACTTAATCCAAATTCTCTAACACGAGACTTTTTACGGTATGCCCCTTGTATGTCCAACTACTTTCACATGGTTCAATTGACTTATAAACTAAACTTCTTCATAAAAAAAATTACTTATAAACTAACAAAATTTAAATTAAAAAAAAAGGGTGTGGTACGAAAATTAAGATAAAATAGTAACTCTAGTCCAATTCAAAGCAAATTTTAGTGTAAATATATCCTTTCTTTGTTCTTTGTTTTTTTGACAAATCATTAGTGTAAATTCTAAACCTAACTCAAAGTTACATTTCATTTTTAGCTCTAATTAAAAAAATTCAAAAATTTACTTTATTTAAACCAAATAAGTGTAAGTGAAAAAAATTATTATTAATAACAATATTATTAGTGTTATCTTACAACCGACATGCATGAGATTTGAACTTTATTCTTAAAAATTAGAAAAGTTAGCTATTATACTACTTAACTTACTATTCATGGCGACTTGAGGGAAATTGTTAAGAATTGAATATGTTTAGTAAACCATACAAAGGTCCAATCCAACAGCAGCCTGCCAACAACCATTAATCATCTCGACATTGGTGAACGTCAATCGTAACAACTCCACTCATTAATACCTCAATGGCTCAAAACGGAGCCTATGTAACCTAACATAGAGCAATCACTTCAGATAGATAATTCTTATCCTAAAACTTCTCTTTTCATTTATCATAATAACTTGAACGGTAAAGTATTTACGGATGCCTCCACCAACTTCAACTTTAACGGTTCATTGTTCATTGTCCGACCACTTCTTCTATCACTCTAGATCAATTACTGTTTTCATTTTATTTTTTTGATTAAAATATTATGGCTACTTTGGTGTCCCATGAAAAAAAATATCATAAATAAAATCCCCACACTTTTATATATCCCAAACATATCCTACCCCCTTTCCAATCATAGCCACCATTTCGGCTCTCATTTTTCCAACATGGCAAGAGAAGACACTTCATCACCCATTCTCCAGGCACCACTTCTACCTCTTCAAGAACCAATCCAACAAACACCCAACATCAATTCCTTTACAATAACATCATCAATTTTAAACCTTAAAAACTTTTATATAATTTTAGGACCTTTGTTATCAATTATTATATGTCTACTAGTGAAACTAGATGCTCCTACGACAAGCACAAAAATGGTTGGTGTGATTGCTTGGGTTTTCACATGGTGGATCACTGAGGCTGTTCCACTTCCTGTTACTTCCATGTGTCCTCTGTTTTTGTTTCCTATGTTTGGAATTGCTTCAGCTGACACTGTTGCTCATTCTTATATGGATGATGTTATTGCACTTGTTTTGGGAAGTTTCATACTTGCTCTTGCTGTTGAACGCTACAATGTTCATAAAAGATTGGCTTTGAATGTGAGTACATTACTCCTAAGTTTAAATTTTGCACAATAAATATTTGTCCAAAAAAAAATCAAATTTGCACTATAATTTTTACATCGAAAAAGATACTAAACCGGATGATACCTCCAAATAATTGTTCAACCGCTTTAAATTGCTCAAATTTGGACAAAACTACAATTGAACCGTTTAAATAATTAAATTGTAGACAAACGATTCACCAATTGTCTCGTTCGGTCTAGTTTTTTAAATATTAATTTTTCAGTTTATTTATTTATTTTTTTGATAAATAGTTGTTTATGTTTCTTGATTTAATATTAGTTGGTAGGATTTGTTTTATGTTTGTCATGTGATCTTTGTGGATATGCTCAATTATTACTTGTAAAACATATTTAAAGCTTTTAACCGGTTTGACTAAAAAGTTAAAGAACTAAAGATTTAAAAAGATTAGAGTTTACCGGAAATATTTAGATGAGATGTCGCGAGTCTTTTCTAGCTTAATCAATGTCCTGAGTTCAATCTCTGACTGGACATGTTGCAGAGTTAACATTCTTAGGAAGAGCTTCTCATCCATTTGTGGGTCTCACAATACTCGAGAGATTAATCTCTACAGTTGCACGTAGAGCAGTTCACTGAAAAAAATCTAGAGTTTTAGTTTGAATACTAAAATTATCAAGTAATTATTAATTTTTGCCATTTGAAAAATTAAATTGGAGGTCCTATTTGTTTCAGCTTTAAAAAAATGAATTTTTTCTTTGTATTTTTTAAAAATAGATATTTACAAAACCGTTTTTATACATTATATTGAATATCAAAGCATAGTCAGAATTGCAATTTTTTCAAAAAGTTGTATTTCAAAAATGATTTTTATGAAAATCTATTTAAAATAACTTCAAAATTAAATGATTTTTTGAAATTTTGATATCCAAAAAAGTTTAAATAAAATGATGAAATACCTAAAATAACATTTTAAAAATAACTATTCAAAACCAAATTTTATTTGAAGCTTTTATAAAAAATTTCTTTGTAATTTTTTTTACACGAAATTATATAACACTATAAAATTCATTTAAAAAAACAAACGGCCCTGAAGCTTGGACTTTTTTGGCCTAGGAGGCTGAGACATCGCTAAATGTGCCGGTCTATCAAGTTTTTTTATAGTGATTAGTTATTGTCTTATTGACAAATTAAGTGAATATTTTGCAACCATACATATGGTTGAAAAAAAAATTCAATTACTTATTTGAAATGATAATAATTTCATACTAAGTTTACATTGCACTACAATTTAATTTAGATCCATTGATTCATATATATACAGGTAACCTTGGTGTTTTGTGGCGATCCATTGAATCCATCAATGCTACTATTAGGTCTATGCGCAACTACATTTTTCGTGAGCATGTGGTTACACAATGTGACAGCCGCAGTAATGATGATGCCGGTAGCAACCGGAATCCTACATCGGCTACCACCGACAAATGAGCAATCAGAATTAATGAACAAGTTCAATAAAGCAGTGATTCTAACAGTGGTATATGCTACACAAATTGGAGGGATAAGTACTATAACAGGAACAGGTGTGAACTTAATAATAATTGGAATGTGGAAAAATCTTGTCCCAGAAGCAAAGCCAATTAGTTTCAACACTTGGTTTTTTTTTGGGTTCCCTGTGGCTGTTCTGTTGCTTCTTTGCTTTTGGTGTATACTTTGTTTGCTTTATGTTCGAAAGGACTTGAGTAGAGATTTGTCTAATTATTTGGATAGAGCACACTTGAAGAGGGATCTTGAAGCTCTTGGTAAATTTCTCTCTTCTAACATACTTTATTTTTGTCTTAAATATACTTTTTTTTTGGTTCTCCATTTTGTGCTTTGTACCATTTTGGTCTACTCGTTTTAATTTTTTTAATCATCATTTTTAAAATATTTTGTTCTTGAATTTTTAAAATATCTTACATTATCTTCCTCAAGGCATTTGGCGATTTTTTTGTGATGTTGATCTGGGGTGATCAGAAGAAGTGATTGGCGTCGAGCAGTAAACTGTCAGTGTTGAAGTTGGTGGAGTTACCTGCAAATATTCTAACATTCATGTAGAACGTGAAATGAAATGTTTTTAGGATAGGAATTGTATGCCTTGAGGTGTTGCAAGATAACACATTATATAAGAGGGACAATGGAGCCGTTGAGGCATTGGTGAGTCGCCATTACAAGATGTTGTTCATCAATGTCGAGCGCTAGCATCACTTTTTTGATGTGCTGGGTCAAAGGAATGTTAGTACATATTAGGTGCTAACTTTAGTCATTATTTTATAAATGAGTGATATTTACTAGCAAAATTAATCAACATCAATTTATTTTGTATTTTATTAATTAAGTGGAGCTCAAAAATAACTAAAGAGAGGTGTTTCTTCAATACACCCCTCTAATTGGCAAAACATATTTTTCTCACCACCCACAACTAGCTAGTGAAAAAAATTACATTTTGTCCCCTATCTTGTTTAACCTATTTTTCATTGAAACAAACACAACGTTACAACTTACAATTGACAGAAGACAATGAAGAATAAGGAATTAAAAATAGACAAGTGGTAAAGGTCAATGAAATTATTTTGCACAATGAAATTATTTTGCCATAATATATTATAGATGATTGATCACTTTCTACAAATAGTAACTATTGATTGATCACTTTCTAAGTTTTTTTATCACATTTTTCATGTTGAATAGACGTCTCTAAAATTAAACATTATTTGCTAATTACGAATCCCCAAACTTTTCAAAATCCCTCTTTTATTTATTAAGCAAGTTGTACCTATAGAGGATTATTGAGACTTGAGATGATATATAACAATTAAAATATAGATCTCACTTTCTTGAATTTGGATCAACTACTATTGTGGAGCTATAGCTTGTTCACAACGACATCCTAGAAAGAAAATACACACAATAATTTCTTTTATATAGTTTTTAATATTAACTATACTTTTAGTACTTGTAAAATAATGACTATTTAAATTTAGTTCATACATATCTAAAAAAATATGTTTATTTGTACTTCAAATTTTATTTGATTTTTGTAAAAAAAAATTATACTTGAATCATATAAGCAAAATATGAAGTAAAATTCAACAATTTTTTTTTAGAGATTAAAATTGAAAGATCGTAATCTTGACCAAAAAAAAAATCGAAAGATTCTAATTATTTTAAGAATTTAAAACATATTTATCCATATTTTATTTTTCAAGTAGAAATAATAAATAAAGGTTGATTCAGTTGATAAGGAGTTGACTCATATCTTGCAAGAACGTACTTTTAATTTCCACTTACTTTTGGTATTTTCCGTAAGTACACCCGCCAATACTCTTTGAGTCATGAGACCTGTCCTATTCTGGGGGTTTCCGAGACCCAACCCATGTAAACCTTTATATATAATATAAAATATAAAAAATATTTCTAACGTTTGCTCCTAAACAAGTTTATGCAGGTCCCATGGCTTTTGCTGAAAAGATGGTGTTATGTGTGTTTGGGGTATGCCGTATATCTACCTAGATTATTTTTTTCTTAATCATGGAGTATTTTATTTTTTTGACAAGGATTTAATGAAGCAATGTGGTTAAAAAATACAGTTGTTGATAATACTATGGATGACTAGAAGAATCTCAGATGACTTACCTGGATGGGGAGTTTTGTTCCATGGCCTTGTTGGAGATGGAAGCATTAGTGTAAGTATCTCTATAAAAAATTTCAATAATAAAGTCATAATTTGATCTTCACAAAAAATTCCAACATGTGTTTGGTCATGAAACATGAAAAATATTGATCATTAAAACTTCAAAATCGGAAATTTAGTAGCTCGACTAGTTTGAATTAAGAAGTTAAATAATTCTGATAATGTATGTGACAACTTATGTGTATGTGTTTGTCTTTATCTCTCTTATTTTTTACTTTCTACTCTTTACACACATGTCAAAATTACACACAAAAAATACTTGAAACTGTAATTGACGGATACAGATTCTGTGCAGTTGGACATAGGTGTCTGTATTGTAGTTGGTCATATCGGAACTGTTTGATTAAGATCAGATGAACCAGATTTTTAGTTTGAATTTTACATTTAAAAACAGTAAAAATAAGATCTTAAAATTTTTCCAGATGTCCTGACTTGATGTAATGTGACTACATAGAATCGAATTCTGTATATTTGTCAACAAAATTTTGATCTCCAAACTTGTTTCACATGTAAAAATGTGATGCAATTAATGTAGGTTTTGGCTGCTGTTTTATTGTTCATAATCCCAAATATGAAGCAAAATGGAGAGAAACTAATGAATTGGAATGAATGCAAAAAATTACCATGGAACCTAATCTTGCTTCTAGGAGCTGGATTTGCCATAGCTGATGGAGTACAATCTAGTGGTCTAGCAGATGTATTGTCCAAAGCATTAGAATTCTTAAAAGATGTTCCATATTTAGCAATTGTTCCTGCTGTTAGTATACTATGTAGCATAATCACTGAAATTGTCACTTCCAATGCTGCCACAACTACACTTCTTGTACCACTTTTGTATCACATAGCTAAAACTATGAATGTGCATCCACTTCTTCTTATGATCCCTGGTGGTATAGCTACTGAATTTGCATTTTGGCTTCCAACTTCAACACCTTCAAATGTTGTTGGATTTGCTACTGGGCATATTGAAATTAAAGACATGCTTAAAGTTGGTGTCCCACTTAAGGTTGCTGGAATTTTTGTTCTGTCTCTTCTTATGCCAACACTTGGTGAGTTGTTAATTGTTATTGTAGAATGTGTGTCTAGTGATTTATACTAACACGACACTGGCACATTTGATTATAATCAATTAATTAATTTTCTCAAATTTTTACTGGTTTTGATGTGTCGTGTTTGTGTCTGTGTCATTGCTTTTCGTAGGTTTAGATAGACATTTGCTTTGAGAAGACCAATTTGGTTGGAAATACAATAATTCTGATGTATAAAGTTTCCTTTTGTAGGATCTATTGTCTATGGAACCAACGATGGTGCTCAATAGATTGATGATACAAACTCGCATTGGTTACCACATAGATTTATTTCCAAATTATACATTGGTTTATATTTTGAGTACATGCACATTCATCACAAATCAGGAATATATTAGTATGTAATGCGACACCTACTTTTGTCACCCTACAGATTACTTGCACGCCCTACGTATTTCCCATTTTACTCTTCCGCTAATTAAGTAGCGGACGGCATAAAATGAGTAATTTTTGAAAAATATCGTCCGCTATTTAAGTAGCGGATGTTATAATTGTAAGATGTTTTTGGGGGTATCCACTACTTAAGTAGCGGACAAGAGTATCTTGGTAAAATTGTAGGGTGCGCGAGAAAAAACGTAGGGTGACAAAAATATTTGCCATGTAATACATGTTCCTATTCTTGATCCTATTAGTATAGGCTAAACCACTAAGCCCAATTAGTACGGACTGTTGTGGAACAAAATGATTCAAGCTTGACATTTGCCATGTTAGGCACCTTCTATCTACACCCCCTCCTCATTTTCACTCTCCACGCCCCTATTAAAATTTTCTACTGTCCAAAATACTCAAGGCCTCCTCTCATTTTGACTCTACTAAGTGTGTAAAAGCCTTTTCCATTCTAATAAAAAATAACTATAAAATGTTTGTCATAGATAACTCTCTAAAATAAAAATAAATTTAACATAAGAAATAAGAATGTAATGTAATAACTATAAAATGTTGTGTGCCCCACAAAGTCTTCGATATATATTAGTCACTATTAGACAACAACAAAAATTCTCTCCATATAATATAGTCATAAAAAAATAGTTTAAAAATTCAACAATGAATTAGCCTAAGTCGTAAAGATTTCTCGGGATAATTGCTTGATAAGAAAAAAGAAACATTTTTTTTATATTATTTAGCCAACAATGAATTAGTTCAAATGATCAAGGTTTTAGAACCCTTACGCAAATGGTCAAGAGTTCAATTTTTATCTTTTGTTTATGAATAAAATGCAGTTAAAAGAGAATACTCATTATGTCATGTGTGCCTCATAGGTACCCTGACAGAGGTTAGTTATCATTATAACTCAAAAAGTAAAAAAAAAAATAAAGAAGAAACATTATTACTAGTGTAAGTTTTTTATTTGTCATTCAATCATTTGACCAAATGTTTAATCAATGGATTAAATAGCTGTTAATCTGCTAAGACCAAATTAGTTTGACAATTACATACTAAATCTTAATTAAATTAAGAACTAGTCTTTTATCTTATTGTAATCAATTTTAAAATGTCAAAATTGTTGAAATATCTTGACGCAACGGGGAGGCTTTAGTCCTAAAACGTCTTTGTCACGGGATGTGGAATTGGATGTGTCTTCATGTTCACTTGTGGGCTAGGGTACATCAAATTCCAAATTTACACTATACAATTTTCTTAAGATGTTCACGTTATTTACTATTAGATCATGTCAACTAATGTCTTCGGTGTATTAATTAAGGATACATAAAAGATAAATTTTGTATTGAAAACAACATTTTTTATATTTTATAAATATTGACTACAAAAGTTTTAATATATTTTTATTATATTAAATTTTTTTAACTAATGTCAGAGGTACCGTTTAGTATATTCCATTACTATTTCCTTTGTTTTTCTTAGGCAATTATTTCCTTAACGCTCATGGTTTTGCGTGTTCAAGCCACCCAGATAATTTCATTTTGTATTATTGTACTATACAACAAGCTCTTCAAATCCAACGGCAATTTTTTAAGCTCGTTTATGACCAATGACCAAGGAGTTGGAGAACGACATTTTCTTACCTTAGAAAATTCACAGTTGATCAATTTGTCACTAAATATACAAATTTGTTACCATTCAATAATATTGGGATTTATTAACAAGAGTCTAATGAAATTCTAACTATTAAGCTATTGAATGCTAGATATAACAAAATGACACATAACGATAGACAAGAATGATTTCGGTGGTAGATTTTATAACCACCCACCCCATAATTTCCATGAAATAAGGAGATTATAGTTTTGAGTTATTTAAATTGTACCACCTATGTATTCTTGTCTTTCGGTTCTACATTCCTTCGTAATATTTAGCAATGCTCCAAAAAAAAGTGCTCTAACTATAAGACATTGTTCATTTTTTATATATTCGAAATTACAAGGTCACAACTTTTTGCTGCTAAACTAATACGGAGTATCTCATAAGCAACATCTCAAACATTTAAAAATAGAGCGGTTAATATATTCTTATTTTATATTCTATCAATCTTATTTTAAATATCGTTTAAGATTAAAAATAGTGTAAATTTATATAATAAAATACTTTCTTTTACCAAAATAATAAAATCATGTATTAAAATATAGACAAAAAAATGTATTAAAATTATTATAATAATTTCAGTGGTTAAAAAGTGTAATAAGTAATTGGGTAAATTATTTAATTAAATGAGAATATTATTAAATATATTTTTTACAAAATTAAATAATTCAATAAATATTGTTTTACTGATTTAAAGTTACAAATAATTCAAAACAAATTGCCACAAAAACATTGTTTAAAAAATTACATAAGTTGATAAAAAAAATTACATAAGTTAATTTGTAAAAAAAAATTACATAAGTTGACAAAAAATTCAAAACAATTGCCACAAAAAATAATCAAAAACACGACAGAATAATTCTAATAAATCAGGTTTCCTTATTTATCCTTTTGTGAACGAAAAAGAAAAGGTGGTTTCTTAATAATTTATGTATAATTAACGCCATCCATATACTACTTTTTATTTGCTTTGACACAAAGCCATCCAATGATCCATTTATTAATTAAGTATGTATATACACCCCCAGTCACGGATTTGTAAATGGTACTACTAATTAATGGTTTTCTCGGGCGTTTGTTTCACGGAAAAATGGATTCTCATATGTTATAAATTATAAATTGGATAATGCTAACAAGTGCCTCCAGGGCACTAGTTAATGATACTAAAATAAGTAATTTTTATTTTGAAAATTGTGTTATTTATATTTTTAAAAGGTCAATTACACAAGTTCCAAGATTATTTTTCCATATTTGGTTTCTTAACTAGTGCCCCAGGAGCATTAGTTAGCATTTTCCTTACAAATTTATTAAATTTTATCCATAAGAAAAAATTACATCTTAGGCTAATAGCTGTAGTTTTTTAAATTTTTTAAATAACAACGAAACAAATTAGAAACGTAAAAAATTTATTTATTAACTAAAAAGTTTAAATGATTAAAATATTAAGACATGAAATTTTAAAAACTTTTTAATGTATTTGACCTAAACTTTGGGCCCGTTTGTTTGAGATTAAAATAAAATAGATTTTTTTAAAAAAATCTATTTTGAAAAAATAGATTTATTTTGTAGAGATTTTGAAAAAAATCTAAAGTTGTTTTGTGTTTGTTTACCATTATAAAAATCATTTTTGAGAACAAACACATGGTCCATGTTTTAAAAAAAATAGATTTTGAAAGAATCTATTGGAAATAGCTTTTCATTTTGGACTCAAAAATGATTTTTTTAACAAAATGATTTTTATGAAAATCTGAAACAAACACATCAAAAATAAAAAAAGTGATTTTTTTAACAAAAAAATAGATTTTTGTGAGAAAAAATCTCAAACAAACGGGGCCTTTATTCTCGAGTATAAAACATTTCTTGAAAAAGATAAATTTTCCCCCAAGAAAATAGTGGGTAATAAAGTTCTGAGAATAATTTCATGTATAACTAACAACCAAAATATCAATTATAATAGTCAGATAACATCTAAACAGGGGCGTCCCGCACACATGTGCGGGATGTGCGACGACATCGGGCCTCTAAATTTTGAGGGCCTCAACTCAAAATTTTGAGGTCATATAATATTACTTATATATTATTTATACCCATAAAATATCAGATGTATATTAATAGATTAATTTTTAGGCCCTAAAATAATAGTTATATATTGTTAATGATCATAAAATTTCAAATGAGTATCAATAGATTAGTTATCTATACTCGTAAATATAGTTCTAGTCCATTTTAAACTTTGTATAAAATTTAATCTTAGATTAAGATGTTCCTTTTTG
Organism: Trifolium repens; assembly: GCA_030408175.1. Classification (NCBI taxonomy): domain Eukaryota; kingdom Viridiplantae; phylum Streptophyta; class Magnoliopsida; order Fabales; family Fabaceae; genus Trifolium; species Trifolium repens. Next base: position 8,921,292 of record CP125839.1, read on the forward strand.
ACGTTATATACAAAGATAATTATTTTGTATTTTTTGTTCTTTTTTTTTGAGGTATTTTTTTTGTCCTATTTGATTTAATGCAATTGGTTTAATATTGATAATCTTTTTTGGGCTCTTAATATTGATAAGTTATATGTTTACAAGAATAAGAATAGTTTTTTTAAAAAAAAAAATTATATGCAATTTAAATCGATAATTTAATTTTTATTGTTTTTATTATTAAAGGGCCACTTTTATATTTTGCATAGGGTCTCCAAAAACTTTGAGACGCCCCTGCATCTAAATGTTAACGAAACATATTTTTTCAAAATATCTAGGAAAAAATATTTGTTTATATGTTTTCGGGATTATTATTCTCATGAATAAATTTAGTGAGCTTGAAACAAATACTCCATAATATGCAAAAGCGGGATGATGGCTTTTAGTGAAGATTCATTTTGGATCTTCACAATTTTCGGATGGATTTTATTTTGATTCTTCACATGTTCAAGGAGATCAAGACCCTTACCAGTTGGTCAATTTATTGTTAATTTTTTTTTTACAAAATTTAGTCTTCAAAAAAAATAAAGTTCAAATGAGTCTGTGATATTTTCATGTTGTGGATAAATTAATCCTCTGACCTCTATTATAAAAAATCAATGACTAGTTTGTCCTTCATATAAAAAGTCAGGACTAATTGAAATTTTATTTTTGTTAGAGATTAAATTTCGTTAAAAAAATAACAATGAATTAGTTCAAATGATATAATTTTTTTCTTGCAACATTAATTACATTTTTAATTTATATAATATGGTCAAAAATGAATTATATCTTTTTTTTTTGTTTACACCACCGGTTTAAAATACTTGGCACGAATAGAGTAATGTCAAATAGTAGTATAGCACGCAGTATAAGATTAAAATAAAAATTAGGACAATCAAACGCGTGGTTATCCAGAAATAATCTAGAGGGGTAAATCCGTAAAAGCAGACACGCGAATCTAGCGTAACCTACCGATTATAAATAGCGCCACACACATTAGAATTAGAAATATCATAGAAAAAGAATTAGAAATCTAAACCGATCTTGAAACGAATAAACAAATTCCCAAATTTCCCCCAAAAAACAAACATTCTCAGCGATGAAACTTCACAACGTTGCAATCTTCGTTCTTCTCTTTCTATCCGTATCAGTAATTTCCGATGCGGTGAAGAAAGACGCTCTTGTCGGTGGTTGGACACCAATCAAGGACACAAAAGACCCACACGTGGCGGAGATCGCGCAATTCGCGGTTACGGAGTACGGTAAACAATCTGGTGTGAAACTGATTCTTGTGAAAGTGGTTAAAGGTGAGACACAGGTTGTTTCTGGTACTAATTATCGTCTTGTTTTAGCGGCGAAAGATAAATCTGTCACTAAAAGTTATGAAGCTCGTGTTTGGGAGAAACCTTGGCTTCATTTTAGGAATCTTACTTCGTTTACACCTCTTTAGGTTTAATTGATTGTGCTATGTTGTTGTTTGTTCTGTTATTGTTATAAATTATAAATTGTGCTTATGTGTACTTTGGATTAAGGATATTATAATAAGGTTTTGATTTAGCAAGATGAAGCTAAATCTATTATTGATGATGTATAGTATATTTGTGTGTTTAGTGATCTTCTTTTATGGCATTTGGGGTTTTCTTCACATTTATTGTGTTGTGAATTGTGATATGAGTTGGAGGTTTCTTAATTAATGTATATTTTCTTTTTTGATGTTTAATAAATATGTTCTCTTAGTATATGATCTTACTCGATCAGAACAAACGTGGTCGGTGGTGATCTTCTTCGATACAATTCTGCGAAGAAGGTTGTACCTGTAGACACTTTGATGCTTAGATTAATATTTGCGCGAAGATTTTAGAGTAAAATGATAATACCTAGTCCTTAAGTTGAAAAGAGGGTATATATAGTCTCTCATGACTTTGGGCCAAGCTCGATGTCTAAGTGGGCTGAGCTCCCGAATTGGGCTCGAGCTCGGTCCATAACAGAGGAAAACAATTTTATATTAGCATTTAATATAAATCAAACATTTATTTATGTCAAGTGGGTGTAAGTGAAATAATTTAGTAGAATACACGATTAGATGATAATACCAGCAATGAATTGGTCCAAATCGTCAGAGTCTTGGTCCCCTAAAGTATGTGGTTAAGAGTTTGATTTCTGGCTCATGTGTATGGATAAAATTCGATTGGGAGGAAAAACTCACCTTATGTGTCCCACAGATTCCTCAACGAAGATTAGTCATTTGTTAACGATGGTGGAAATTTTGTACCAATAGCATGACAACTCAAAAAAATAAATTAGATGATAATGGAAAATTATTTTATATGTATTCTATTTTTAAGTTCATCGAAGAAAGTTATGTGTTTAATTTATATTATAGATCGAATACATTAATTACTTATATTTGAAATTGAAGGGAGTGTGATAGAAGCTCCATCACTAGATATATGTATATTTGAGAATCTTAGTTCGATATTTTAATAAAATAATTTTCAGTTAAGTTTTTTATTTATTTTGTTGTCGAATTTTGAATTATTAAAATCTTTTGTTATAGGAATCGAAAGATTAACACAAAAAGTTTGTCTACCTCTTAAGTTGAGATTCGAATTTTAATATGACATTTGCTAAATTTAACTTTAATAAATCAAATTTATCATCCAACAATAAAAGAAATTACATTGAAAAAATTAAATTTAAATGCAATTTTATTTTTCCAAATTATTAACTGTAAATTTAACTTCATAATTTTAATTAAGCGATTTTAAAAAACTAAAACTAAAAACTACCCCAAATGGACTCTTAAGGTTTCTGACTTTTAGTCACTATTTAAAAGTCTTCTTTCATAAAAAAAATCACTATATAGAATTGGTGAATAATAGTAGTCATTGTTCAAAGAATATGGCATATAGAGACAATAATATTTGAATTTTTTTTACAGTTTATATTTTTGTTTGATAGATTATTTAATACTTTTAGTTTTATTTTACTGTCTTTTTGTTCATTGTAAGAAGTGGTGGAATTGGTGAATGATTTAATTTGAAGTTTTTGGGGTGTTTGGAGTGTTTGGAAGGAGTTTTAGGTTTAGTAAAAAAAAAAGGTTAAATCTAATTATTTTTGAGTCATACACAAAAATGAGATATTAGTAAGATCCACTTATGGGTTCCAATTATTAAAATGAGTCTAACTAATATTTTATTGGAAATTGCTACATCAAGCGAAAAAAATTATCACGGCAACATCATGATGCTTTATATACTAATACTATCTCCACCTTTTTCTATTGTAACCACCCACGTTTTTTAATTAAGCACATGATCTAAGGGCTAAAATCATTTCGTGAATAGTTCGTGATATTTTTAAATGAGGAACTTCGAAAGCTCACCAAATTATAATATTTTAGGATTTTCTTTCATTTTCAGAGCTATCTATCATGCACAAATGATGAATGATAGCTAAGAAATAAGAATCAAAATCAATAAACAATATATTTTAGAGGACAAGTAGTTTATGTAAAACACACAAAATACGAGTTTACTTGTAGTAATTTTATTCAAAGACATTAGCCAGCTCTATTTGGCAACACCATAGTATGAGTATATGAAGCTTAATTATAAACTCATGATCAAGAAAATCTGTTTGATAATATTTTTTTCATGAGTTTATAGTTTATTTTACTAACTTATATAGCTTATAGTTTATCATTTTTTTTTCCAATTTTTCCATATATATCATCTTATTTGAAAAAATAAATATATATTAATTATATATATATATATATATATATATATATATATATATATATATATATATATATATGTCATTTCATAAGTTAATTTAACCATTTAATCAGCTATCTTTAGTTAACTAATAAACAATTATAAGCTCATTTTTATAAAGTAGATTCAAACATAGTTGGTAACTAATTTTAAGTTTTAAACTGAATTTATCCTGATTGCATGATCTTTATTATTTTATGTGCCATCAGTATGGGTTAGACATCAATTAGGTAAATATAGCAGGACTAGCTATACACAAACATGTGAATGGGGGAAGGCAAGAAAGAACCTTATCGGTTCAGCAGTGGCCCTACTGGCCTTTCAATTCATGTTTGTGATGGAAACAAACACACATGTACACATGTACAACTCATCATCTTGTGGAGGGATTGATGTGTACAACAAAATCTATGCTTAAATAGATGAAACAAAAAGGAAGTATGCTATAACCAAAATTATTGGTATCCTTCATTTAAATTATATTGGATTGTTTTATGATTAAAAATGTGAACCCAAGGTAAGAAAGTTGATATATGTCTATAAATTAAGTGTGTTAAGAAGACACATCGGTTGCGAGATGACTTGAATGTGTATTTATAAGTAAGAGGCAATCCTCATCTTACCAGCTGATTTTGTAAGGATGAGTTAGCCCAATAATTTCATTATCTAAGATGGTATCAGAACCTCTCCACGATCCGTGGGGCCACATGTTATCAGGTTTCCGCTATCGGGCCACACTTATCCTTCAGAATCTTCACAGCTTCGGAAAAAAGAACATCAGAGGTTAATGCTCTGGTTGATTCAATGGTAACTTGACAAACAAGCAAAACACAAACATAAGATACTTCAGAACTTGAAATAATAATCCATATCAGAATTCTGCCAAAACCAAATTTGCACAAATAAGAGTAACCAAATCAGCAAATTAAGAGAAAGCCAAAGAAATAAGCTCTCCAATATAGCTTATGACAATTTTGAGATTCTTTGAGACTCCGAGAGAACTTCTTATGGCAATTTTCTTAACTTTACATAAGCTCTCCAATATAGCTTATAAAAACAGTTTGTAGAACATATAAAAACAATTTATTTTATATTATGCTATAAAAATAAGCTTTATGTAAGCTTATAAATAAGCACTTATCAGGATAAGTGTTTGTGCTATAATTTGTTTATCCAAACAGCATTCTACGAACGGTTAAGAAAATAGCTTATAGGTTTGTCAAAAAAAAGAAAATAGCTTATAGGTGGTTATATCATATATGAAAATAGTTTGACTCCAATTGTTTTTTGTTATGGAAACATACCATGCACAATACTCTCTTCAATCTTATTTTTCATATTCATTGAATAACAAGTGTATGAATTAAGGAGAGAATGAGAAAATACTAAGTGGTTTGTGAGAAAAATAGTAGGGAAGCTAGATACTAGTGACTTCTGATATAGAGTTGTTCATCACATCATCAGCTTGGAAACCCATTTTACTGCAAGTAACCCATTTTACATATTATTACCTCCTCCTGAGCAACTTTCCTTAAGTTAGCCTTGGCTTGCATTATAAGCATTCCTCAAACTTTGCCGCAAACTGTTAAGAAAACACACATACTGTCAATAGAAATTGCAAATGGATTAAAACACAATTCATCAGCAATCCAACTATTTTGAATGGAATGAATCACCAATTTAGTCATAGTCAGTAGTGACTCTAGGAATGCTAGGGAGTCTGGGCAAAATTTTGAAGGGAAATTTTTTAACCCAACTTCCGAATACAATAATATTTAAACCATATTTCCAATATTTAAAGAAGAAAAAGTACAACCTTGTTTCCAATATAATTAAGGCTCAAATAAATAAGAGGCTACACAAACCAGAAAAAACCAGCAAAACATGAGTCAAATTAGAGGGATAAAATATAACATACCAATAGTGTACTACATAAAACTAGGAGGCAAATTCCCTTCTAAACCAATGGAAATACGAAATGTTTATCAGTTCTAAAATTGGTTGTGTTGGACCCTTCAATATATATGCCCTCCTTACTTGGTCTTGAATATCCGGAGCATTCTCATTAATTTGTTTCCTAAGACCCGGATCACACACAATCTCATTTGAATTAAACTCGTTGGCCACATTAGGTGGTGGTTCTTCTATTCCGGCTTCCGATTGCACAACATTCACATTCTCAATACTTGCTCTAGGAACCAAAAACTTTCTCATTTCTTAAATAAACTTCCTCAATGATATGAATACTCCTAATTAATTATTAGGGTCATGCTAAACAGTGCCCCCGGGGCACTTGTTAAGCATACCAAAAGAGGAAATAAAAGAGAAATTTAATATTAAAAAAGTAATTTTTTATATTTCCAAAGTGTTGAATGCACGCATTTCGAGACAATTTTTCTATTTTAATATGCTTAACCATTGCCCCGGGGGCACTGTTTAGCATTTTCCTAATTATTACTATATGCAAAAAGATTAAAAAAAAAAGAAGGGGCAGCCCGGGCACGTGCCCAGGCATGCCGTAGGGCATAATCGCCCCCGGTCATAGTCATGGAATTGAAGGACAATGTCAACTTGCCCCACGAAGTTAATGAAATTTCAAAATAATCACTTAATTTGAAAAGTTTCAATCACATTGGTCTCGGTCGGATATTTGCAAAACAAAATTGACCGATTTAAAAGGACTAATATAAATAGATATTTTTAATCAAAGGAACTATTTTTAAATATTAAAAATTCCATAAACTAAATGACAGTGTACTACTTTCCAAGAGTAAATCATTATTCACTCATTTCAAATCTATTTTCTTTTGAATATGAGTGAATCACTATTTTAGTCTTTGAAAATCTAAGTGTAAGACAATTTTCAACTTCGGAATTACAGAATGGTAAATTAGTCTTCAAAATTAAATACCATGTTAATCCTTCGAGACAATTGTTCATTAATGATTTTGAGATCCTAAAAGCCTAAACCTTCCCTGTATAAGCTAACTCATTGATAGAGTGATAGTATTAGATTATGGTTTAATTAAATAAATTAGGATTGTAAGTTAAGTTTAGAATTTTTTTTTTTGAAGCAAAGTTAGTTTAGAATTTTTTTTTTTGAATGAAAACTGATTAATGCATTAGAATAAGTCCTGATGGACAAAAGGTACAATGAGGGGGTGAGTTTCTTCAAGCCATACGTTGTTAAAAATGGAGTGGGCCAAAGATGCTAACTCATGGGCCACTCTATTGGCCTTTCTATCTATGCGATGGAATGTACAGATAGTGAATTTATCCCTATTCAGTTGAATACCCTTGACTAAATTTCCCAAATACGATCTAGGGTTGGTGTTGACTTCTAGAATGCCTTCAATCACGTTGCTGCAGTCGCTTTCAAACTCAACCTTGGTGAAGCAGCAGTCGATAGCCAACTTCATAGTGAGATACAAGGCGCTTGCCTCAGCAGTTGAAGGATCGTGGATACCCGGGGTTTTCCAAGTCGCTGAGGCTAGTATCTGGCCTTCCTCGTCACGGAATATCGCTCCAAGCCCCCAACTTCCATTGATAGAAAGGTTAGCATCGCAGTTTGCTTTGATTCTTCCTGCTCTAGGTTTTCGCCATTTTGAATTCCGTTGTGTGCTTCTGAGATGTTGAATATGTGTGTGGCCGCGAGATCTAGTAGAGCTAGAGGTGTTCTTTTAGAATTTTATTTAGTTGATCTTTTATTGTTTTATAGTTGAGCTTTCTTTGGCCTTAGGTCTATTTAATTATTATCCACTAGTATTACTCTATGTACGGTCTTTCATAAGACACTATGCACGATATTCAAAATCAAATGAAGATTTTATTTTTATTTATCTTTAATGTCATTTATTTTAGCCTAAATTAGATTTTTAGTCCTTGACTTATTTGTTGGTTTCATTTTGGTCTCTTAACTAATTATTGTTTCATTTTAGTCTCTTAACTATATTTCCGTCCGCCAAATAAGTTATTTCCGTTAGATTTTTATGAAAAAACGTTAATGTTCAACATCACTATCATCAGCTTCATCACCAAACCCAGAAAATTCATAATCTTCATCCACAAACCCAAAAAAAATGGGTTTTTCTCAAATTTATAAACTCATGAGACTCAGAATCGAACCAACTAACACCGAATTTTGGCCAACTAACATTGAATTTTGAGTCGTCATCAATTTAACCATGAATTTAGGAGATATAGTTTTGATTTTGAGGGAAAATTGAACATTGAAATGTAAATTGGATTATTGAGTTTTTTGAGTTTTTTAGTTTTCATGGTTTATTGATGAAGATGATGATGAATTTTTCTTTCCAGATTTCTGAATTTGGTGATGAAGATGATGATTATGAAGATGAAGATTAGTGTTTTTTTCATAAAATTTAACGGAAATGACTTATTTGGCAGACAAAAATATAGTTAAGGGACTAAAATGAAACAATAATTAATTAAGGGACCAAAATGAAACTAACAAATAAGTTAAGTTAAGGGACTAAAAGTCTAATTTAGCCTTTATTTTATGTTTTCTTTATGGTTTTCATTAGGTTAGTGTAACAGTGCGGGCCCTACCATCTTAGCGGTCCCGACACTGTCACCTCACGATTTTCTCTACCCTCTCTCTTCTTAAATGATAGTATGCTCTTTGTAATTTGTAATTTTTTTTAGCTTTTACCACCAGTTGAATATGGTTCGAGCGTCAGTTCTGAAGAGTATTCAAATCCTATGCAACACAAGGATGTAACATCAGTGCGATATGTGGCATCAATTTTTTTTTCAATGAGAAATATAGTATGCGGCACCGATAGTTGGATTTGATGATAGTGGCAGTGGTGTGAGTTAGATGACGATAGTTTAGTACTAGTACTAGCTTTTAATTATTATAAGGACACGTTGCGTTGATTGATACCTCAGATTACTCAAACGGCTAATAAATAACGAAAGCTAACATGACATTCGCGCCATAAAATCACTTGATCTAGATCCGTATTAATCATAATTAATCCTTTTATGGACAGAAATCAGTCATCACCATATCACTTTTTTTTTATGGCGTATTTTTATGGTTGAATTAAAATCGGCGTAAAAGGGAAAAAAAATGAAACAAAAGTTTGTTTTTCTGGTATTAGTATCAACTTGAATCTAATCTCATAAATAACAGATCGTATCTCCTAATGCATCTTCATTCTGGTTTATCCACACATAATAATTTCATTTTTTCTGATAAAAATCTGAATCATAAATAGTAATAATAATTGAACTAACTAATATTAATAAATATAGCAAAATTAAAATAAAAATCTCTCTCTCTCTCTCTCTCTCTCTCCATCTTCATCTTCATCTTCATCTCCCTCGCTGAATCAGAAACCCTAACCTGAGAAGATGAAGGGTCTCTTCAAGCCAAAGCCACGCACTCCTACTGATATTGTGCGTCAAACCAGAGATCTTCTTATCTTCTTCGATAGCAGCACCGAATCACGCGATAGCAAGAAAGAAGAAAAAGTTTGTTTCTATTATTTTTAGATCGCAATTTATTTTTTCGATTTTTTTTTTTCGTGATTTCTGAATTATGAATGAACTCACTGCAATTGTTAATCGTTGATGAAATCTTCAATTTCTATTAGCCTTGTGCATTTTCAGCTCGATTTTTAAAATTTGTGTTTATGATGTTCTTATACATAATTTGATATTATGCTGTTATTTCTTATTAGGATATGATATTTTTTTTCTTCATATTTTGTATTCATGTTATATTCATCAATTTGCAACGAGTATTTGTTAGATGTAATTAGCAGCTGTAGTTGGTAGGTAGCGATTTGTTTCAAATAATGACTTCAATTGTTGGTGATTGATGAATGATGATCATATTTTACCATTGCAATTTTGAATTGTTTAGTGGAAATTTTGTTGAGGTATTTAGCGCTTGTTTCGATTGGCTTATTCTAGCTTATCTACTGATATAAATTTTGAGACTGTTTGAGAGAACTTATGAAAACAACTAGTGACAATTTTCATAAGTTTTTTCAGTATATTGTTCTCCAATATAACTTATGAAAGCAACTTATGACATATACAAAAACAACTTGACTTTATTTTATCTTTTGCTATAGAAATAGCTTATGTAAGTTTATACATAAGCGTTTATCATGATAAGTGTTTGTGCTATATGCTACAAGCAAGTTGTTTATCCAAGCAGGGCCGGTTTTGCCAGTCGGAACTTATACTTGTACGTCAATGTAATGTAATTGTGCTTTTGTAAGAGAGTGAAATTTGTGTAAGGAATGGCTGATTGCATATGCCAGCTAAGCCACTTATTCTTATTTGATGTTTACTATGTTTATGTGATCATCTTACAGCAAATGACCGAGCTATGTAAAAACATCAGGGAGCTAAAGTCAATTCTTTATGGAAATAGTGAATCTGAACCAGTCTCGGAAGCTTGTGCGCAGTTGACTCAGGAGTTCTTTAAGGAGGACACGTTGCGACTGCTTATCAAATGTATTCCAAAATTGAATTTGGAGGTATTAAGGAATTTTGAGACCAATATATTTGCAGTTCAATAAACATATTTTTTTATTACTTATTTGATACCGTAATTACCGTTAGGTTTATGTGTATGGTTGTTAAGATGTTAGCATTGTTGCACTGCCGGGTGATGGTTTGAAATGAATCACCCATGGATGTTTTATCTTTATACTGTATTGCAACTGTTTATTATTTGTAAAAATTGAGAGTCGAAACTATGGGCTTTTGCAGGCCAGAAAAGATGCCACCCAAGTTGTTGCAAATTTACAAAGGCAGCCAGTTCAGTCTAAGTTGATCGCATCTGATTACCTGGAGAAAAATATGGATCTTATGGATATTTTGATAGTTGGGTAAGAAATAGTTCGATTAATATTTTGGTTGCTTAATCATTGTTGTCCTACTAAGCTTTGAAATCAATATGGTGCACTTTTCTGCTTGACCAAATAGATGGAAAAAAGGTAGTCAAAATCGAGATTCTATCCTATGCAAAATAGGGAAGGGGAAGTAAAATTTTGGATCGTATCACTAATCCTAAGATTATACAAAATTATAATGAGAGATGAGAGGATTGGATAACAACCCTAGATTAAATTAAACGGCTGTGATAAATTTACTCATTAAAAATCACATCACATATTATACACTCTTGCTCGCTGTTTATTTACCGTGCCTTCATGTTCGTTCTGCAACTTCTGTTTCCTGATTCCTTTCTAAGGACAACAACATATAGTTTAAATCCACACACTAATAAAAAACATTCATCTTTTGTCTCTGATTCAGTATTTTTTTTTACCCCTTTATCGTTGTGCCCAATTGCAAATTCCTAATCATGTTCGAAATAATTTTTACCCTTTCTCTTGTTGCTCTCCTCGATTGTTTTGGATATTATTAACACTCAACAGGGAGTTTTACTAGAAAAATGGAAGAAAGAAGAAGCGTACAGATCAATTCGATTCATTAACAGAGAATTTCGGTTTCGATTTCCTGAGTTATTTTTAGCTAGATCTAGAGTTGAAAACACAAGGGGTCTTAAATTGACATAGACTGAGATAACCAAAACCATTGCAATGATTTTTCATGATAATAGTGTATTTTTATTAGTCTAGTTTGTTGAAAGAAATTAGTCTGAAGAATCAAGAAACTGACGAAACTTACGGCGTTTCCGTGAGAAAATGAGGAAGGAGAAGGTTGTAGGAAAAAAATCACGTGCAATTAATTTTATGTGGAACTTTTAATCTGCGCCGTATGATTTGATTTAATGTTCATTATCTATTTCTCTTATCTCTCATAATAAGATACTCCTCTCACTTGATATGCATTAAATTCATTCATAGCATAATTACACAAACGTTTCAAAGATCGTAGATCATACGGTTCAACGATTAACAGGGGCAATTCCACCCAATTCCACCAAAATAGGGTTATGCTTATACTCTGAATCGTTAGGGCAAGCATTACCATAAAATCATGGGATTGTACGATTCAAATTAGGATTTTAACTACCATGGATGGAAATCTAAATTTATTTTCTCACCAACCATTGGAATAATGTCTCTGAATTAAACATGATAATATACGTCCTTGATCACTGGATTTTTGAATTTTAAGTAAAATATAGTTTTGTCGCATGTCTGTCTTGCTATGTGTCTGATTTCCTTTGTTTCTTATTGACCTTTTTACTAGATTATGCTTTGCTCAGTATTGTTTCCATCATGCAGTTACTGACAATTGTCTCTTTATAGTTATGAAAACACGGATATGGCTTTGCACTATGGGGCGATGCTGAGGGAGTGTATAAGACACCAGATTGTTGCAAAGTAAGCAAAAAAGAGCAGATAATTCATTCTGTGTTATTTTTCATGTGTATTATCAAGCTCTAAGCTTTTAATGATGACTGCTAGAAACACAATCCTTCTAGTAATAAACAGGATCTTTTGGTTCCTATAGATCCATGTAACTGCACCACTTAGAGATATATGCCAAATAAGAAGGGTAATGTGCAGGAAGGTCATATAAAGAAACTGAAATTGAGAATTTGAAAAGAAAATACAGTCTAGGTCTGATAAACTTTTTCCCACCTCGTGTGATGCTCTAATGCTTCATGGTTTTGTATCAGATATGTTCTGAACTCACCTCATATGAAGAAGTTCTTTGATTATATCCAACTTCCAAATTTCGACATTGCTGCAGATGCTGCGGCAACTTTTAAAGTGGGTATCATCTGAAAGTATTTTTATGCTCGCTGTTTCTTCTTTTGTGGCATGCACATTTTTGAAACAGACCAGTGTTATAATTTGTTGTCCACTTTCAGGAACTCATGACGCGGCATAAATCAACTGTAGCTGACTTCCTTTCTAAGAATTATGAATGGGTAGGTTCCCCTTCAACCTTAGAATCAATGTTATAATTTTAGTCTGTATATACACTTGCATATCGACATGTCACCATTTATTTCTACTGACATTGTTTATAACTAGATAACATGCATGGGTGGTATGCTTGATTGCCTCATGAGTTTGTTATTTGCTGCTAATGTTAGCATAAGTTAGATCATAATTTTATAATTATAATATGACAGATACTATTCTGATTATTAGTTTAAACTCTATTCTTTCAATTTATATAGCATACTCTGTTTTTCTTTTTCTTTTAAAAAAATATTTTGTTGCTTTTAAATAGATTTCTGTTACATAAAACAATATCCTTTTTGGTAAATGAATCTTCTTGGACCGAGGGTGTAAACATTTTCTATTAATTAGGCATATTGTGGCCATTAATCACTGTTACAATGATTATTTGACCACGCTTTCATGTTTATTTGGCTTATCTAGGAATGAAGTTTTAAGCTAACTCTTTTTTGAGTTATGTTTTAAAACTTTCTGCTTGCATACAATCATCTAGTTATCACTTTCACTTGTCATTTTATTTATTTTATTTTATTTTACTTAACATGTATCTGTTTTATTGAAATGACTATGTATCATCAGTTACTTATCAACTGTTACTCACCATCTTTTTTGTTACTGTTTCTAGTTTTTTGCAGATTATAACTCTAAGCTGTTGGAATCTTCCAATTATATTACAAGGCGCCTAGCTGTTAAGGTGCTATATGAATTTCTATTTTATCTTAATTGTAACTTAGTAAATTGTATGAATATTTAAGGAAGCAAACATGCAGATCTCCTAGCTGAAAATTTAACTTCGAATTGTAGAACATTTGATTTCATTGCTTGTTTGTTCATTACATTTGCAGTACATCTGACCTAAGAATGTTACTGAAATGTTAGAAAAACCATCACAGCTAGTCAACAATAACATAATTAGTGCAATGATATCCTTTATTTTTCCCTCATAAATTTCGGAACATTAGTCCGTGTAATCTGATGTTATAATTAATATGTACTGATACTGAGGTCTTTATTACATTGTTTCATGTTTTGGGTGATGCATAGAAAATTGCTGAGTTTGATTTCTTTCTCTTTCACAGTTGCTGGGAGATATGTTACTTGATCGTTCAAATTCTGCTGTAATGACGCGATATGTGAGCTCAAGAGAAAACCTGAGGATTTTGATGAATCTTCTAAGAGTACGGTCCTTTTACATAAAACTTAATTACATGCCTATCATTGATCTTCTTGCCTTGATTGTGTGCTTCCCCCTACTCCCACTTTTGATTGTAATGTTTATTTATTTCCTCTATCTCTTACTGTTTTTAGTTTCACCAAAATATATAGCCCATCACCATTCTTGTTATAGTTGCAGTTTGACTAAGACTCTAAGCAACAATATCCGAATACCAAACACATTTTAATTTAGTTTTGGATGATAATATGATCAATGGAGAAAAGAAAATTAATAATTTATATGCATGTGCAAACTGGTTGTTTACCGGGTCATTGCTGATTAACTATGCAGGAGTCAAGCAAGAGCATACAGATAGAAGCATTTCACGTTTTCAAGGTATTACAATTAAGTTATATCATACATTTTGATTATTACAATTAAGTTATATCATTCATTTTGATCTGTGAAAGTTATTGATGTTTCCCTGTCAAAACAGCTATTTGCTGCTAACCAAAATAAACCAGCTGATATTATTAGCATATTTGTTGCAAACAAAAGTAAGATGCTGAGACTATTGGATGAATTCAAAATTGATAAAGGTAAGTGATACCGTCTATTGAATAGTTGGTTGTTGCTTTTATCGTATCAAGTATTTTCCGATGATAACATGTTTGTTGCAATTGTACAGAGGATGAACAGTTTGAAGCTGACAAAGCCCAAGTGATGGAGGAAATTGCTGCTCTTGAAGGGTAAGGAATAATGTACTTAAGTTGCAGACACAGTTAAATGACAAGTTGCAATGTGGCATTTTACCTTACTGAATTGTGTATTATAATAGCTATGTTAGTCATCTAGATGCAACTATCATTTTATTCAGATTTAAATCTTTCCATTATGTAATTCTATCGCCCCCCGCCTTGCCTCTCTGTAAAATATTAGATAAATAAATTGTTTAAACGAGCTACATCGGTTTATAGCTTTCCATGTTTTAGAAAGTAATAAACATATTCCTAGCCGCATGTAATTATAAATGTTTGAGGTCATGCCATAATCTGACCCTCCTAAAATTATTTGACTCATCCTTTTATACTATGTATGATGGCCTTCTACTGCTTTTGTAACCTTGCACTAATCGGGGGATCTGCTTCGGTCCCCTACCAAGTCAGTATTTCGATGACTGTGTTGCGTACATGACTGGTTTCTCTTATGTTGGTCGATTTCAATTGATAATTTCCCAATCTGCCCTCCACATATTACTGGAAGCAAGCATGCTTCCGGTAGTAAAATTTTGACAGATTTGAGAAATTATCTTTCAACTGGATAAGTTACCTACCTTATTTCCCAACAGTTTTGGAGTCTTCACTGGAACAAAAGTGGACCTCAAGATATCTGGTATAATCTAGTCTTGTCGAGGGAAACGAAACATTTGGAAAAAGTGTGGGGCACGGGAATACAGGACTGACCAAATAATGCACCAGGATAGTTTTGGCATATTCCATATGCCATTCACTTGAATCACAAATTCACAATTGGAAACAATAATTCCATTATGCTGTTTGAAATACTAATTCATTATTCCTTCCGTCTCAAATTATAAGTCATTTTGGATTTTATATTGTCCGACAAAATTAATAAACAATTGTTTTGATTTCGCTTAGTTTGAATCAATTTATTTAAAACATTTTTTTTTATATAAACAGAGGGGCGTGAACCCAAAAAAAGAAAAATTACATAGACACTACACTGAGGAGAGAAACTAACCCAAAATCATTAACAAACACGTGCACCATCTCACTAGGTGAATGGTGAAACATCACCTCTCTGTTGCTGTCATTGCAACACATATTTGAGCACATCAACACAATGATAGAATATATTTGTCGAATGATATTTAACGACTATTTTATTTTTTGACAAATGATTTTAATGATTTTTTATTTTGTTAAGTAGTCTATTTGCTAGATTCATGTACCTATTGCTTTAAAAAAATTCACATTCATATTAAATATATGGAGAAGTGAAAAATATTGTATTAAGCTTGTATTCATGCATACCAATGTTCCCGAGTTAAGGGGGGGATGGGTAGCTCAATTGGTTAAGCTAGTTGAGCTAAGGGTTAAGGAGTTGGAGGTCCAGGGTTCAAGTCCTGGCAAAGGAGAAAAACTAACATTGTAATATACTAACAACTAACATTGCCTATCAAAAAAAAAAATGTTCCCGAGTTACACTAATCCTTCTTGGATACCTAATAAAAAAAGACAAGATTACATTAGGCGTTCTTTATCTTATCTATTTGTCCATATTTGCCTTTTATTTTATTTTTCTCCTTCTCAAATTTATCTTCATAAAAGCACACAAGTTAATCTTCTATCTTATTTTTTTTTTCTATACATGTCATTTATCTTTATAAATACATAAAAGTTAGTCTTTTATCTTATTTATTTGTAACATAATGAATAGTTTGAAACAAGGACATATGTGAATTGATTGAAACAATTCATAAAATCGTAAATGATGATGAACATTCATCTTGTTCATTCTCATCTTTATCATGTTCATCATCCTCCTCACTAATTTATAACAAAAGACACTCAAATACACCTCAAAATTGTATGAATAGATATGTTTTGTTTGTTTCAATCCTCTTTTAAACTATAAAATCGAAATCCTGAATTCTCATTAAACACTAAATTTATCAAACTTGAATTTTTTTTTTGAGGTTTAATGAAATGTTTCAAATACTTCACATGTGTCTATGTTTTAAACCCCTCTTTATGTTAGGAATGAATAAGATAAATGATTAACTTATACACATGTATATAAAGATAAAAGATTAACTCATATACATTTATAAAAATAAAAGATTTGTGTGGAAAAAAATAAGATAAATAATTAAACCGTGCACATTTATGAAGATAATAATCAATTTGAAAAAACAGAAGATAAAAAAATTTCTAATATAATTTTTACTTAAAAAAACATAAATTGTAATTGAGAGGAACAGCTTTTATTTTTTATTATATTATGTATAATTAATCTCCGTCGAAAAATCTATATCGAGAAACATCTAAAAACAAAAAACAGTAAAAGTGGAATATACCCACTGGTGCCTATATATTCTATATGTAGCTATTAAGTGCAGTTGTTGTGACTGGTTAGTTAGTGCGCGAAACGAAGAAGGATCAACAACAAAGCACAGCCTCTCCCATATCATCTCCTCCGTACCCTCTCTCTCTATCTCTCTACAATTCCACAACAAAATGGTTGACAACAATGGTACCACTCTCTCTCTCTCTCTCTCTCTCTCTCTCTCTCTCTCTCTCTCTCTCTCTCTCTCGGAGATCTTAATTAATAATTTGTGTTACTCACTGATCCACTGAACTGTTCTGTAGATTCACTATCTGAACAATTCCTCTCATCTGCAGTCGACGCTGCTCACAAAGCTGGTGACGTTAGTTCTTTCTCATTTCAACTCTCTCTCTCTCTCTCTCTCATCTATCGCTATTGATTCACTATCAATTTCTTTCTTTTCAGGTTATTCGAAAAGGATTCTACCAGACCAAACACGTTGAACACAAAGGATCGGTTTGTACTTTCCCATTCTCTTCTACATTTTTTTAAATCCTATTTTCTTTTCATGTTCAATTTTATTCAATATTATTGCAATTCGTGCCAATTTCACTTATTGTCACTGGTTTCTTAGGCTTTGATTTTTATCACATTTTTCGAATTTGCTTCTAAATAAGCTAACTTAGCCACAAATCTAGTCATTGGCAAAGCCGGTGGCCAGTCAGGTTCTGCGACTGCGACTGAGATTAGTCATCGGCAAAACTGAAGGATACTTGACAATAACTTAGTTACAAAAGAAATAAATAAAAAAACACAAACTAGTCTAGTAACAATACTTAATAAGCTTGTATGCATATCAATGTCTATAGACATGGACAATGCTGCTAGTGCTAGTGGACACGACACTGACACATCTAGACCGATAATATTTTGAGCAAATAGAAGTAGTTGAATATAACCACATGTATCAGGGTCGTAGCAGTGTCAGACATCAGATACACTTTCAATCTTAAGTGTCTGCGCTTCATAGGAAAGTGAGAAGTCTGAGGTTCTTGCTTGTACTACTAACTTCTTTAATATGGGCATTATCATAGCTTACAAAGTATAAACTATTATTGCTCTTTTCTTACAATGTTATCCCTTGGCTGTGGTGTACAGGTTGATTTGGTGACTGAAACTGATAAAGCATGTGAAGACCTAATATTTAATCATCTCAAGCAGCTTTACCCCACTCATAAGGTTCGCCTAGATCTTCCTCAAATGATAAAGTCATGTTTTAGATGGGTGGCTATTATGGCCACTTGCCGGTATTTATTTACTGAAGTTCGTTTGTATTTTGTGGTCTTATTAGTTTATTGGGGAAGAAACCACAGCTGCTTTTGGCACTACAGAACTTACCGATGATCCCACATGGATTGTTGATCCCCTAGATGGAACTACCAACTTTGTGCATGGGTAATCATCAATTCTGATATTTTAGTTGACGGTGATTGGTGAAACATACTCATATTTACATATTGATTAGCTATAATTTTACTATCTATATTTTGTAGGTTCCCTTTTGTTTGTGTCTCTATTGGTCTTACAATTGGAAAAGTTCCAACAGTTGGTGTTGTGTACAATCCAATAATGAATGAGGTGCGAAATCTTCTCTCTTGAATATGTTTTATAAGTTCCTTTTAGTCATACGGCAATAGCTCCAACTGTTGTTCCAAAGCTCGTCTTTGGATACTTGACATTGAAGTAATTAATTTAGGAATATGATTCAATATCGATTATAAGCATGGAATTATGTGGTATTTAAAATTAAGTTTCCTATCTTGCTAAGTATGCAAATTGAAATTTGGGATTGTTGTATTGTAGCTTTTCACTGCAGTTCGTGGAAAAGGTGCTTTTTTGAACGGGAACCCTATAAAAGGTGTGTCATCTGTTTTGTCGTCTTTTGATTATTTGTTATTAATATAGATGTCATACTTATGCCTTGAATTTTACAGTATCGTCACAAACTGAATTGTTGAACTCTCTTCTTGCAACTGAGGTATGTCAAGCCTGTTATAGTTGATTATGGGAAGTCTATTCAATTTTATTTTTCATTCACATCAATGAAGTGTATTCCTCTCCCCGCCCATGTCATGTATCTGTGTCAATTTGTGGAATGACCATCTATGTGAGGATAATGCTTTCAGTTAACCAAACACATGAACAATAATCAAACTTTGTTAATGTCCTGTATTTGGTCAAACACCTAATTTGACTTGTACATACGTTTCTCATTCTATTACGCAGATGATCCATATGATATTATCAAAATCTGACATTCTTGTTCAACAAATTTGTGTTAGAATTTCTACATCTTAGTTGTATATCATTTTAAATGTCTATATGTATTGTATAATCTTAATTTGACACTGCATAATTATGTCATGACTAATACTGCTTAACCCATTTAAATCACATGTCATGCCTTGATGTTTCCAATACAGTTGGTAAAACAATAAACTGCTCTGAAAAGTCTCTATTTCCGATTTTGTAAAATTTATATGATGCTGATATTGAATTATCTGCATATTTGTAGCATGCCCGTATTGAATTTTGAAGTTTTATCACTTTTATGTACTACTTCCATATTTAGATGTTCTAAAATGATTTGAAAGTGCCTTAGGGAAGACATATTAGATTAGAGCCTTCTATCTGGCTTGATTGCTATTGTTGCATTTTGAAATAATGCAAATTTGAAATTCATTGAGTTTTCCCCTTCTGAAAGAGCAGGCTGGAACAAAACGCGACAAGGTAACACTAGACGCCACCACCAATAGGATTAATAGTTTGCTTTACAAGGTAAAACCAAGACTTGCCATAGAATCTTTTGAACTAAAGATATATTAACTGCTCTGTCATAATACTATCCTCTTTCTATATGTTAGGTGAGATCTATTAGAATGAGTGGCTCCTGTGCTCTGAATCTTTGTGGAATTGCATGTGGAAGGCTGGATGTATTCTATGAAGCTGGATTTGGTGGTCCATGGTATGAGTTTCTCCTACATAAATTTTTGGGCATTATCATTATGTTACTGGGCCAGCCCAACCATTGGGCAAGTAAAGCAAGGGCTTTATAGGCTCACAAATATTTTAGCTTAGCATAATAGATCACTTTTATATTGATTTTATATATGTAAGATAATTACACATGAATGAAAGGCAAGCAGACGACAAGCTGCGTCGCTAACCCTTTCTGGATGGCAAAACCAATTCTCTTAAAAACTACATCCATAGACCTAGGAGGCACACCATTGCTATGCATGGCCCTTTGAACTTTTTGCAGAAGATCCACAATCTCTAGTGCTAGGAAGCCAAAAGTATAAGAAAACAACTTTGTCCACCCCCACATTTTTTAAAAGCCTCTGGAAGTGTATTTTCGGATGGTACACAAATTATATTTTTGTTCTGAATTACACATCCCAACTAGGGATGTCAACAGGGTGGGAAATGAGCAGAGAATACTTTACCACACACTTCCCCACCATTTAAAATGATCCTCATCCTCATTCACTGCTTTGGAGAGTATTCTTCCTGCATTCTCATCCCTGCGGGGATCCATCAACATTAAAAATATTATCAAATTTCTGTTATTTTCAATCAAACTAGTTGTAAAGAAAAAGTTTAATCATAAAACAAATAAAAAATTAAGACATTATTGCAAGTCTTGTGAGTTGTGATAGTAATAAACATTACATCGAAACAAATTTATGCACATATTGTGTGAAAATATAGATAAATATGACATATAAAGTACTTAACTATACACATATGAAAGTTATTTTAATAGTGTTCGGGGATGGGGGATAAAATCTCATCACCATCCACAAACCTCCTTTCGGGGGACCTTTTCCTTGATCCATTCTCATATCCGGAAAAAAATTCCCCGTCTTCAGGTCCCCAAACTGGATAATTTCCTAGGGGATCCCCATTTATAGATCAAATTGACATCCCTAATCCCGACGGTGCAAAATCTGTGTTTGTTTGTGTACACTTGAAGTGACTTTGGGTTGTGAGAAAATTGTTTCCCAAATAAACATGTGGAATAACTTATGTTAAATATGTGTTTGGCCTAATGGCTAAGGCCCCTAATTTTTAATTAAAGATTTTAGGTTCAAATCTTATAGGCTTCCTATTCTTTTTAATGTTGTTCTTATTTTACATTGTAAGGTTAAACTGTAAACTATATTTGGATTTTATTCAAGTGATTAACATGGTCTCTCTTTCCAGGGATGTGGCAGGTGGTGCTGTCATTGTTAGAGAAGCTGGAGGTGTTGTATTTGATCCGTAAGTAACTTTGCTTAGACATAACCCTATTCTTAACCAAGTGAAACATGTACCAATTTCTAGATAGTTTTTACATAGTTAAGTTAGGTACACAGTCCATTTTACACTTTACATGTGTCTGCATTTCATGGATACATAATGTAATCATAGTTGGATTTACTCTTAAGTACAAAAAACTATAAAACTTGAAGCTGAATAAATATATAAAGGCCGGACACTGCATGTCCCGGCAGTGTCCGACACTGACATGATACCGACACTTAAAATTATATTGAATTTTGTCATTTTTTTAAATTACTGTCAGTGTCATATCCGGTGTCCGTCTCTCTGCTTCGTATATATGTCAGGAAAGATCTCGTACTAATGATAACATCTGATGTCTTTGTTTTCTTCCAGGTCTGGTGCAGATTTTGACATAACAGCTCAGCGTATTGCTGCTTCAAACCCTTCCTTAAAGGATGCACTTGTTGATGTTCTGCGCCAAACGGAGTGAACTAAAAATTGAAAACATCATTTATTATTAATCAATGATTAAGAGAAATTGTGATAGTACAAGTTAAGTTAGTCTTTGTTATCTCATTTACTTTTTCTCAAATAATCAAAACTATCAATTTTGGATATTAAATTATCCAATAAAATCATCGGAGTAGTTTTTTACGTACTACTACTTTTTGTGTGAATTATTTAAAGTATTCAATGATAAATCACTTTTAAAGTTTCTACAAAAACGTAGTGAATGATGCAACTTTGCTTAAAAATTGTTACTCTAATTTTGATTAGTGCGTCAGCATCACGTGGTGAATGATGCAACTAAATTTGAATAAAGTTAATTCATATGAGAAGTTTCACGAAAGCTTCCATCTTCAATTATATGCTATGATTCTTTTTATCTTCTCTCGTGACACTTTTTATATAGTTCTTTATGTATAGTGGCCTAGTCTTTTTGGCACAATCTTAAAGTTAGAAGAATTTGGCACATTTGGGAAGTACCAAGTCATTACTTGTAGAATTAAATTCTATAAAACCAAAAATTAGTAGAAAACTTATTAGCATAATTTTTACTAGAAGTGGATAGCTTGGTAAATTAGTTGATAGTTGACAAGTTTGTGACCAATATAATTTGATACGTTAGGTTAGGTTAGTTCAAGATTGAGGTTGAGATAGGTTTGGTTAGTCCTTTGATATAAAAAAGTTAGAGTTTGCTTTTAGATAATCTGATTTGTCCTATATACACATATAATCTTATCATATACTATTTCATTTTATTTAGTTATCATTTTTATTTTGTTTATATATACTTTTTAAAGTTTGAACTCCTTTTTATGAAAAAAAGATATGAAGTTTGAATTCCTTTTTATGATGTCTTTTAAATTTTTGAATTATCAAATACTTTTGTTAATTTGAAAACACACTCAACATGCAAAGTGGTACATTATTATTCTCTTATAACAATGTCCTAACATTATAATATAGTCAAAAAATGTGTTATACATCAAGCGTGAAATATGAATTTTAAAAAATTTAAGAAGTCCTACATTAGAGAAATCATACACTTAAGTAGTATTTATATAGGGTGCGTTTGTTTAAGCTTTAAAAAAAATGATTTTTTCTTAAAAGAATCTAGAGATATTTTTGTAGAGATTTTGAAGAAAATCTAAAGCTACTTTGTGTTTGTTTACAATCATAAAAATCTATTTTTTTTAAAAAAGAAGTTCATACACTTAGATTCCTTAGTTTTAAAAAAATAGATTCTTGAAAAGCTATTAGAAATAGCTTTTCATTTTGGGGATAAAAATGATTTTTTTAAGAAAATGATTTTTAGAAAAATCTATAACAAACACAATCAACATTACAAAATGAATTTTTTTAAGAAAAAAAATGATTTTTTCTTAAAAAAATCTCAAACAAACGCACCCTTAGTTGACGGTCACTATTTTGATGTGCCTCAAGTGGTATCCAGTCAGTCACCACCGCTCGGCCAAGCATGGGCTTGAGTGATGTGTTAATTATTTTAATACTCAAAATGAAAAAAAAAAAAAAAATAATCATTAATTTTTCATTAAATTTATGTATGTATTAGTTTTGCATGGCGTAAAAATCCGATCAATTTCATTTGTTACTATCTTTTTAACGTGTGACTGATCAGCTCTCAGCTCCCACATTTTTTCTTTTTTTCAGTTTTAGACTTCCTCTATAAATAGAGGAGCTCGCTTCACTTGCAAATCACTCCAAATTTTCGTAAAACTGAAATCTCTCTCTTATCTATTTTGCTTCATTTATTTTTTTTTTCTTTTATGTTTATTAATTATCAAGTGGCTTATGTGCCATATACGATTGATATACATACCAATATTGAGTGGTTATTAATATTAACCATACATGATGTAATTCTGGCTGATTTCTAAACTGAAGTAGTCATTTGGTGAAACTAAATTTGAATCCCTTAAGTAAAGAATCAGGTTCAAGTATTGTGAACAAAAGAATATGGTCGGAAGGCCGAATATAATGGCCAACCAATTTTTTTGGCAGAAATTAGTCATCAACAAGATTAATGGATACTTACCGTAAAAAAAAAATAGATTAATTGATACTTTGCACCAATAAAAATATAATCGCATAAAAAAAAGATATTCATTTAATACTATCAAAATTTCTCTAAAAAAAAATGTGAAAGATGTCTATTTTTTTTCTCTATTCTTTCCCCCAAAATTCTTGCTTCCAAACCCCAAACAAAACCTTAGACTCGATCGTAATGGACCCGCATATCATATCGTTGTGTTTACTTAGCTTGGATTTAGAGCAGAGTTTGAAATTGAATTTAAAACTTGACCTTAGAACAACTTTGAACAACTAGACTATGAGTTTGTCATAAGTTAATTAGTCAAATTTGTCTGTCAAAAAAAATAAGTTAGTCCAATTTGTTGGTGAAATCCAACTAAGTCAACATATAAAACGAGACCTACACATTTCCTTCGATACCAATACATACTTATTTGCGAGTTTTGGTTTTCAAACACTTGAAAAGTGGGGAACATGAGGTATATTAAATAAAGAAAATGATAGAAGTAGAATAATACTCTCTCCATCTCAAAATAGAATCGTCTAAATTTTCTACATACGTATTAAAAAAAGTAATACTACGTATATTGTAAAAAATTAATATTTTTACTAAATTATTTCTATAAATTATTCGTTGATTTCCTCGAGAATAATACATATAGTAATACTTAGGAGGTATAATTAAAAAATTATTGCATTGTAAAATGAAAATTACATTTATTTTAAAACAAAATTTCATTCATAAAATTACACTTATTTTGAAACAAAGAAATTATACATTTTTTTTAGTGGTCTAGAGGAAGTACAAACTAGTATAGTACAAAAGTATAAATAAACATGCCGTACTACATACATAAATCCAAAAAAAAAATATCGTACTGCAATATACATACATGCATTTATAAAATTATATGTATAAAAATATATAATTGGTCAAAGGTTATTTTATTAATAATTAAATTGCCGAAAAGTGAGAAAGAAGTTTTTCACATAACATATAAATATATTATTTAATTAATAATGATAAAAAAAAAGTTCAAATGATGTCTAAAATTCATTTTTTTTTTTATTTAAAAATTTTATTGAGTGGATCTAATTTAATTAATTTATTTATTTATGAAACATGTGATGAAGAAAATACTATCAATCTCATTCTCAATTGAAGATTGAATTTCTTCATTTTGAAAAATGAAGATTGAAATTTATTGCTAAGTATAAGTATTCAACAATGAGATACCATATTCTTGTGGTGTTGAATATTTGAAAAAGAGAGCACAATGCATCAGTCCCTTTGGAAGAATCAATTCCAAATATTCCAATAGAGGAGGCTTTGTCAATTGTAGCCTAAAAGTCTACAAAGAAATTTAATTTGATACAATTTGTTAGTTGTTTATTGAAAAACTTCACCAAACTGCATGTGCCTTTAATAGTGGATCTAAAATCTAAATAAGTTTAGTATTTAAGATTGAATTAACAATATTTATAATCTATAATGTAATTGGAAATACGTTTTCGCAGGGTTTTTTTATGTCTATACAACCACCATTGTAATTGTATCAGTTATACTGTATTTGATTGTGATTTTGTAATGTCAATCATCACGACCGTAATGTGTGATTGCGATTTAAAACCTTTTGCTGTCGCACGAGAGAATATAATAAGAGGAATTTGAAACTAGAAGCGAGAGAGAAACCGCGAGATAAAAAGTAAATAAAAAAAAATACAAAATATGTATGTAAATGATACAAAGTATCCTCTGGAATAGCATGGAAAAAACCATACTCCAGGATTTCACTATACTATGAAAGAATAATCTAAAAATCATAATCCAAGAGTATACTACATACACTCATGCAACAAAATATACAAAAAAAAAGGTTCTAACACCAAAACTGATATATATAAAAAAACTCATAAGCCAAAATCCAATGTCAATAATCTATTTCACCCTACACCTGCTGTGGCCTAGAACCATATCCATTAACACCATTTGTTCCATTCATTCCTTGTGAAAATTTGTTCTCTGATTTCTTCCTCTTGATCACAATGATCCATGTGTATGCTTCTAAAAGTACTGCAATGCCTCCTAAAGCTGCAATAATGCCAATGTATGCATGCTTCCAGTTATCGTAACGGTCACCTGCGGATACCTCCAATGCATTGAACCCTTTGAAGATGTTGATGATGCTGATGATTATTGTAGCGTATCCGATACCCCAATGGTAAAGATTCCAGTAGATTCTGATTTTGTGATCTTTGTTGGGCCTCAATAGTAGAGCAAAAACCTGAATTTAAGTAAATAGCAGAAGTTTCGATCAATTTCATTTCAATTATTAGTAAGATATGCATAACATAACATTCGCCACGGCAATCTGAGCTGTGACATCAATGTTTTCTGCAATATCAATAACCGCGACGCAACCTTGTATACTAGTGGTTTAAGAAAGAAATCATGAACATGTAATTTCGTACCTGAAGGGTTCCAAGGCAGAAGAGGGTGATTCCGAGTGCTCTATGAGTTGAATAAGTAACACCAACTGAATCACTGCCGAGTTTCAGACCGGTACCCCATCCGGCAACACCAACTATATAGGCAGCTGTTTGGCAGGTAACATGAAGGTAAAACCAAGCAGGGTCTGCAGATTTGAACACCTTCAAGTACCTCGCAATTACAGCTCCCAACGGCATCAAGACTCCCCAGCTCACTGCATTTAGCACTCCATGGGTCTGAAAACAAATTAACATCCTTAATCAATTTCCAATTAATCAAAAAAATAACAAAACTTTTTGTTGTCTAGCATCTAAAACATTGGTAGAATAAGCTCAAAACAATCATATTCATCACCCTTTTTTAAAAATTTCATTGTATGTTAGAAATATAATCAAGGTCGTCTAAAATCCATTTTACATAATCAATTCATCCAATTTAACCCCCTTTAACTAAAATCAAGTTAACATAATCAATTCATTCAAAGTCAATTTTTTTCATAACAAAATCAAACAACACTAAGACCACTACTAGTAATATTGAAACTACATAGACTAATCCCTAATATTATAGATCTCAATACAATTATCCTCTACACACAACTGCAGAGACTGATCCCTGCCCTCTATGCGCAACTGCAGAGACTGATCCCTTCAGGTAACTGAGATCCATTTAAGGGTTGACCTCCCACCCAATTTAAAATCTTTGATCATGACATTGAATTTTAATATTTGCAATTTTATCAAAAAAAAAATTAGACCCTTTGATCTAACTTGATGTTAAACAAACAAAGAACAAATTTTTATATATAAAAAAGGAAAGAAAAAAAAAACAATTGTTAAGAAAAAGAATTACTCACATTTCTTCTTCTACTAAGAGAACCACCACTTGATCCTTGTTGAGTAGTACCAGAAAGAAGATCCAATCTTTCTTTAGATTGTTGATTAGCAGCATTCATATCATGTTGTAGAGGTGTACTACCAGACATAGCACCATCTTGCCAAAGATGAACCAAAGTAGCAGTACCAATAGGAAGATTAATTGTAGCATAAATTGTTACTTCACCATTAGTACTATGTGTAGCACTTAACCTTGAATGAGAATAACTAATATTACTCTCTGTTAATGAAGTACCAGCATTAGCAATTGATGAAGTATAAGCTTTTGGTGAACCATTTGATTGTGGAATAGCAACTAAAGCTTGTGCTCCTGTCATGGAAGATGTAAGATCACCGTTTTTGTTTATAGCCCATGCTACCCATCTGTTGTTTGTTGATGTTAAACCTGTTCTTCTGAATGCTATGTCGAGTTTTCCTGTGTTTTGATTGTATGTCCAGTGAAGATATGATGTGAGTTGTGGTAGATCACGACAAGATGTGAATTTTTCATTGTTGTTGAAGGTTTGTGATAAACATGTTTGTGTTTGTGAAAAGGTTGTTTTTGTGAATAAAGTTGTTATTAAGATTGAGACAAGGAACATAAACCTTAAACTATGAACCATGTTCTTGTTGATGATTATGTTACTTTGTGAATTGTTGGTTTTTTTTTTCGAGGAGATGATTATTGAAGTGAAGAGCAGGTTTTTGAGGTTGTGGAGAGAGAAGGGGGAGGAAAGGGGTTAATATAGAGATGGTGGGTGGGTTTAGGTAGTTGAGTGGTTGATATATAAGTGATTATAAAATAATCGATAAAAAACAAAAGAGATTATATGTTAAAATAAACACCGCAAATCTCTCTGAGATAATTAGTGTGAAATGTGGTTTAAGATTATTGTATATATATAATATAATATAATATCTATATCTATACCAATATATAAAGAAAATAACTCCTTTCGTGTGGATTTTTTTACTGTCACTTTTTTTTTTTTTTAATAATAACTAAACACAACAAAAAAGAAGGTAATTTGTATATGTTTGTTGAAAAAAAAAACTTCAACACAAAAGTTGGTTTTAGTTTTTTTTTTCTTTAGTCAAAATTTTTTTTTTCTTTTTTTTCTTAATCTATACAAATATATAAAGATAATACCCTTTTGGTGTAGACTTTTTGTTACACCTATTTTACCCTTTTAAAGTTGTCATTTTTTTATTAAAAAAAAAAAATCTGACGATTTTTTTTTCATAACTACTAAGTGCAACAAATAAGGAGGTTACATGGTTAACAATAAATGAAAATAAACAAAAAAAGTTAAAAGCATATACATTAGCGTAATAGAAAATTCATATCACACAGACGGACACGTTCTACACAGACGGGCTGGCCCGCGCTAGTATTTCATTAAGACATTAACCTAATAAGTGACTTTCCTTCTAATTCTAAAATTTTGCAGTTGTAGCAAGACATTAGGTTCAAGTGGTTAATGAATTTTTCTATGATGAATCGTTTAGGAGATTTCGAATTCGATTTTTAGTAGAAACAATTTTTGGTTAAGCTTTACTTATCTCTCGGCCAAACTTTGGATTATTGAGGCCCCTTCCCATGAGAATTACAGGGTTAACGAAAAAAAATTGCGGTTGTTAAGATTCGGTGGATGTTTGATTTTACGATGACAAATTTTATTTTATTTTTGACAAAATAAACGATATTCATTCATTCAAATAAAAAGAGTACATCGATGTAATACAAATTCATAATCGCTAAAAAGAAAAAGGATGAATCTGCGAACAAACTCACAGCATCCATGTTAATAGCATAAAACGGCAAATTATATATGCCTACAAATATGACTATATTGAAGTGTCCGGAATATCCATGTCTCCAGATCTGTAGCGTTGATGACACCAAAGTCGACATTGATTGGATCTGCACTTGATCAAATATACTCCTTCATCCTGAAACAAAGAACACCGCACAAAGACGGGAAAACAAATACACCGCACAAAGACGGGACAACCAAATACACCGTACAAAGACGAGAAATCGAAACAAACAAATATGTGAAAATCACACTTGTTTATTATAACGAGAAAAAAACAATTTGGAGGGATGATTTTAGGCCAAAAATGACCTAAAATCACCCCTCTTCAATGGACAAAGAAGAAAAAATAAGTAGTGACGGCTAGGGTTAGAAGAGAAGAAGGAAGAGGAGAGTGGTTCATGAGAAAATTTAATTTTAGTATTATTACTGATCTTACCTGAGATCAGAGTCGACCAACGTCTGTTGTACGGTGCTCCGCCCCAAGTCCCGGTGAGTGGAAGGGGGTTGTGTACCTGTTTACACTCCGACGCTCAAGTCAGTGAGAGTAGAATGTAGGTTTTCAGAGATAAGAGAATGTACCTGACTCCTTACAAATGAGGAGTATATATATAGCCCCCAGCGCTGGGCTAAGGCCAATGATGACAATAAATGTCCATCAATTGGCTGCCGGGAAACGGCTTTGGAAGCCATGATGAGCTTTAAATGCTCATAATCCCGGTGTCGGCCGTTACGATACGCTTGGTATCTTTGACCGTTGGGCGATGTATGCTCGGACGATGGTGCGTGCTCGTCGTAGCGATGGATGGAAATCCTTGGCTGTTGGGCCTTAAGGCCCAGTCCAGAACAATTACTTATGTAAAACTGATTCTGATTTTTTTTTGTTACAAAACCGATTCTGATTAAAATTGAGTTGAAAATAAAATAATTACATTTAGATACATTAATATAAAAGTGAATTAAATAAAAAATTTAAATATAAAAATAATTCTAGAATAAGAAACTATAATTTATTTCAAATAAATGGTAAAATTGCAAAATGAAAAGCAATAATAAAATTTGTTATCTCTTTATAAATAGTTAATATTGAATGTTATAATATTATTTGCCAAACATAATTCATATTTCTTATTATGTATTTAATATTGGGTATATTATACCTTGTATAGGCTGATGTTATTTAGTATTATTTAGGACTCAATTATAAATGAAAATACTTATTTTCACTCTTAATAAAAATGGTAGTTATTGGTCAAAAAAGGAAAAGATAGTATTCCATTTGGTTTTAAATATAAGTAAAAAATCACTTTTTAGATTTATTGAATAATTAATTAATATGATCTATATTATAGATCAAATTTATTTATTATTCAATTAATTTGAAAAGTGGTTTTTTATTTGGGTCATGCTAAACAGTGCACTCGGTGCACTTATTAAACATACTAAAAATAGAAATAAAATATAAAGTTAATGTTGATAAAAAACAACTTTTTACACTTTCAATGTATTGAATGCACAAGTTTCAATACAGAATTTTCTTATTTATGTGTTTAAATAGTGCACCTAGTGCACTATTTAACATTTTTCTTTTTATTATTATATTTGAAACCGAAGGGAAGAATTTGTTTTTGTTTTTTAATAAAATTTTAGAATAACAGTCCACAAATCATAGTCCAACAGACAAAAAAAAAATTGAAATTGTTAGGTTGGACGTCATTGTCAGGCTTCAAACTCCAACTCTCTTACTTATGTGTGTGAATTTATTTCTTTTTATCTCAAATTTCAATTCAAATTAAACCGCAAGCATCCCCATCACTTAATATGTGATTTTTTATACTAAATTTAATCCCTTCCAATAAATATTTCACTATATGCACCTGCCAAGATATCTCATGAATCTCTAATTTTTAAAAACCTTAATCATCAATCAAAAATAGAAAAACCCTTAATCACATCTAATCTAATCTAATTGTATTGTAAAATGAAATAAATTACTAGTTGTGTTGTATCTAATTTCCAATGGCATGGTCCACCCAGTCTATGAGTGGAAGCTTCCATTACGTGTGTTATGTTAATGCAATTTGATTTTTTCTTCAAATAAAACAAAACAAAACAAAGTTGGTATTTATTCCGACTTATTAGCTCAGTTGACAATTTTCCCATCTTTCTCAAACGACCATCCTTTCTTTTCACACCTGTCCTCTCCTTACGACGAATCTAACATCTCTTACACACATTTTTATATATTTTTTTACACTATTGAAATGGTGTGTTCAAAAGTTGTGAACGTGTATTTTATGGGTGAATGAATCCTATGCGATGTGAAGCAAAAAATATTTATTTGTTCAACTGTTTAACCAAACTCATGCCATCTGTGATGACATATTTACCAATTTTTATTATTATCAGTGTCGGTTTAATCTGATTCGGGAATCAAGTCTAATATCAAGTGGTCTCAGTCCCCTTTTGATTGCAATTGCGGCGATCAAACCGTAGTCCTTCATACCAAATTTAGGGTCAATCACCACTGAACCAACTAACAATTGGTGATGACATGTATACTTTGTGACCATATGTACAGCGAAAATATGTTTAAAGTTTTATATTTTTCGGTAAACATAACTCAATTAGCAAAGATATTACAATACGTAGAAATTAAAATTTGTATTTAAAATTCTCTATTTATTTATTTATTTTAAGGGGCAAAATTTTGGTCAATATATAATTTATTTTTATATAAAAAATAATATATATATATATATATATATATATATTTTGCTTTTACCACCAGTTTAATCTGGTTTGGAGGCCAATTCTGACATCAAGTGATTCCAGTCCCCTTCTAATCGCAGTTGTAGTAATCGAATCGTGATCGTCTCTGCCGACACTGAACTATTGCTAAATAATTATATTCTTTGTTTTGGCTGTTTTCAATTTTTGCGTATAATGGCGTCAGTATTATACCAAATGGGTTGACTGAGTTTTCTCAAATCTTGTCTTGCCATACGGTACGGTAGTCGTATTTATTTTATTCTTTACTAATAATTCAAATGTAATACATTTCATGCCATACAAATACAATATACATATGAAAAAATAATAAGTATCACACAAACTTAATTAGCACACATTAGTCCCATGTTCAAACATTGGTGAAGGACCGAAGGTGGTGAATATGTCCAACTAGCGATTAATAATTAGTAATTGTTTACTAATATTGGTCGCTAAATCAGTCGTTATATGCTAGTAACTAGTGGTTTAGCGACCAAAATAATTTGGTCTATAATTTAGTTACTAGAGTGATTAATTAGTGGCCGAATTTTTTTATTTTAAAGACCAAAATTTAGGAGTTTAATTCATATAAGCTTTTCATTTATATACATTGTGTTGGTAAAATACTTTACATATGTATTTAATAATGTGTGCTCCGTCATATCATTCTATAAGTATAAATATACAGTTTTGACACATTAAAAATGTTGTAACATATTATTTGAAGCGCGGGTTTTATTTTTGTGTGTGTTTGTGTAAAGTCGTTTTACACTATTAATTATTCATACAAATTAAATTCTATGCCAAATATATTGCTTTTCAATTTTATTCTTTTTTTCAATTTTTTTTCTTGGTCAAGATATGGCTTCCAAATTTATTAATGCCATATTTGTTATAAATGTAATAATATAAAATATATTGTACCGTAATCAGAAAATTGAAATTCTTTCATAATAAGAAAAAACTCTATAAAAGATAGTACTCCCTCCGTTCCTTTTTATAAGAAACAAAAGTGAAATTTTTGTTGTTCCTTTTTATAAGAAACTTTGATTAATTTTCAAATGTTTTAAATGTTGAATTTCACTTATGCCCTTATTTATTATGAAAGGGAATATTAAAATCAAGTAAGTTAATTGAAGTTTGAGTAATTAAATAGGGGTATAGATGGAATAAATTTAAATTTATAAGAGTATTAAATGAAAAGAACTATTTATAATGTGTTTCCTTGGTATGTGTAATTTTTTCAAATTGTTTCTTATAAAAAGGAATGGAGTGAGTACTATTTTTCACGTATTTATTTATTTTTAATAAAAATTTCTATTTCTTTGATTATATACAATATTTGGTTTGAGAAAATAACTTGAAAATTACTCCTAAGAGCAATCCAAAACTAACGATAACTTGGCTCTCAATTTAAGTATCTTATCTCAATTCTACTTTGCATTCCAAGCTCCAACAACAAGGATTAAATGGGCTCAAATTTAAAATTATAGTTTTTGTTTGTTATATATCGTTGTTACTATGAATGGAAATAAATTTTCAATATTGATGATGGAGTAACTTGTGAGTTTTGCATGCATTGCATCTAAAATGACCGAGTTACAATTAAAATAGTTGGTTCAAATGGCTAACGAACTCTTCTTGAAACAAATTGCTTAGAAAAATTTAAGTTGGATTTTTAATAAAAATAATTTTTAATCAAATTTTATTTACTTCGCGATCAAATTTTAAATGAGTCTTCTTTACTAAAAATCACATATCCTAGAAACCAAAGAATTAATAAATAAATAAATAAAATATAACTGAGTTACCAAACATATTTTTAGATTAATCGAAACACGTGACCAACACAATTACATACTCCGTCAATGTAAAGTATTCCAATTTTTTTAAATTTTTTTTGAGTGATTCTTTATCTACTGCACTACTATTACAAATATACACTGTACTATTTTACCACACGCTAAGGAAGCTTGGTCGGAGTCAACTTTGAGAATTTATGTACATATATATGAGTGTAATAATTTACTTAATTAATAATTGTGGGTGCTCCATTTGAGTCAGTCAACAAACTTGTACTTAAAATTAGCACACACATGCAACTTGGAAGACGCGTCTCACAAGTAATGAAACAAAGAGTAAATTACCAACATTAATACTATGGTACGATGTACTCCATCCGACTATAATTATAAATAAAAGTGTATTTTTTAGATTAATTGAATAACAGATGTATTTAGTCTATATTATAGTCCAGATACATCAATTATTCATGAATTTAAAAAGCACAATTTTACTTATAATTATGGTCGGAAGGAGTATGTGAGAATGTGTCACTTAGTTATTTGATCTCGATTACTTTAAGAATGAGTCTCTGCAATTAGGAGATAATTTGGTCTACAAGAGTAAATTAAGCCATTGAAACAACACACATGCAAGAAACCATACCGGTTCTTAGATCATTTGAACTAGCATTTATATTTTATACTATACCAACCAACAACTAATTCCCACTACTATACAGGGAAAAAGGATATGGTCTAATTAATTAGGTTGTTTCCACGTTTGAGGGATAAGTATGGTGTGTTTGTTCAAGTCTTTGTAACAAAATTAGTCTCTTTACAACAAATCTCATATGACATGAATTTGGATTATTAAAGTGAATTAAATATAAAGTGAGATAATTAATTATAAAATAATCTTATTTTTTGAGCAAAATCGATTTGCAAAGCATTAAAGAGATTCGTTTATATCTCGACAATGTCACCACAAAAGTGTTGGAACCACCTTTGGTTTAATATTATCAACTAGTCAGCGGCGAAGCTAGCACATTTTTTACGAGGGGGCCAAATATAAATAAAAAAATAAAATATATTTTAAAAAATTACTTTCTCCGTTTCTTTTTAAGTGTCCAAAAACGTCGAATTTAGCGTTTCTATTTAACTGTCCATTTAGTGTTTTAAGGGTATGATTTGTCAATTATACCCTTTGTCATTTATTCATATTTTCTACAATAAAACTAATTAATGCTATATATTTGGAAAACTAAATCTTTTTATTTTTTTGGTACATAACATATTAAATTTTATTTTTTTTGTGTGCATAATATATTAAATTTATTGGAAAGAGAAAGTGTGTGCAAAAAAAAGGATTTTATTGGTGAATTAAATTAGGGTATAATAAGAAAATAAGGTGCAAAAACAAAATTTCTTAATTTGTGTTACTATTCAAAACGGACACTTAAAAAGAAACGGAGGGAGTAATATATTAAATTTAATCAATAAATAAAATAAATGCAGAATAAGTTTTACTTATATTTAATGAAATGCATCTAAGAAAATAAAAGCTAACAATAGTTACTTATAAAAATTGAGCTCTATAGAGTTTTAAGAAGTTAAATTCATCCATAATTGACACTAAACTAAATAGATTATCAATATATTTTTAATATCATTTCTCTTTGAAACCAACAAAATTGTTTGAAGTAGCCAAATAATATATTAATGGGGTAGCTATACATAAAACTATGTTATTTATATCCAAGATTTTATTTTTCTTTTGGGGTAGCAGTGGTCACTGCTACCCCACGGCTATGAAGCCCTTCGCCCCTGCAACTAGTAATGTTTTGGTAATAAAAAACGTAGGTACGGCAAGACAAAAGAATAATTTGTCTATCAGCAGTTTGTGCACCACACTAAATGGTAGTAAAAACTTTGTAATTATATGATTTATATCCCAATAACTAAGGCCAAGGCTAGCATGGACAAGGGACATAGGTCTTCCATGTTGCACAAATAGTATTATCCATTAAATTATTATAGATCATTATGGACTTCCTACATTGTATAATTTTTAAGGCAAAATAACACTTTTAATCTTTATCTTATTTTTTTTAACATTTTGATCCTTTATCTTTTATTTGTAACAATTCGGTCATTTATTTTTTTGTAACACTTTGGTCCTTTATCTTTTATTTGTAACACTTTGGTTCTTTAAAGAAGATAAAAATAAGAAATAACTGATGAAGATGATGAACATATTGATCAAAATTATGAGTTTTATTTAATTTTAATAAAAATGTAATTTAAAAAAAAAATCCGCATTTTTTTAATAAAAAAAATAATGAGAATAGGGGTTTATATGTGAATGTTATAAAAGATAAAGGACTAAGGTGTTAGAAATAAAAGATAAAGGACCAAATAAGTGTTACAAATAAAAGATAAAAGACCAAAGTGTTACAAAAAAATAAGATAAAGCACCAAAAATTCAATTTTGCTAATTTTTAATTATATTCATCCCATATTAGGGTCTGTTTGGCAAGACAAAAAAACTAACTTATAACTTATGTCTTATAGCTAATAAGCTAAAAGACCTGTTTCGTAACAGTCTTTTCATCATGAACTTATAACTTATTTTAATGACTTATAGCTTATTTTTCAGACGCTATTTCAAGTAACTTATGAGCTCATAGCTTATAACTTATCATTTTTTCTTCCAATTTTACCCTTATAAATTTATCTTAAATTCTTTTTTATCCTTTAAAATTTATTACAATTTAAAAAAAAATAAATATTTTTTGTACCTATTTTTTTTAAGCTTTTCCATATCCATTTTTTCCTTACTATATGTTGTACCTTTTTTTTATTTTCGTCGTTATATCTCTTTTTTAAAATATTGTTGTACTTTTTATCAAAAAAAAAGATTGTTGTACGTTTTAATTTATATATAACGTTTTGTCATATATTTTGTTATAAAAATCAATCCATATCGTCACTTTCTTTTAGTACTTTTGATATATAAAGAATTTTTTTTATAAAAAAAAACAGCATTTAAAAATTAATATAATAATAATATATAAAAGATATATTGATTAAATTAACAAATTTAAAATATTAAACTAAATTAACAAATTTTAAGAATCTTAAATAATATTAATTTGATTTTGTAAAAAAAAAATATATTAATTTGATATAAATTTTATTGAATTAAAGATATCATTTTATATCATTTTACAGTGACAAAGTCTGGCAGTGAAGATGGGCAGAAAGGAACGATGAGAGAGAAAGAAAAATTAAAATAAGAATGCTCATGTGTGTGTAGGACATGATAAAATTTGTGGACTATCATAATCCAACCATTAAACAAATTTGTGCATCATGGAAGACCTAAGTCCCTTGTGCATGCTAGCCTTGGCCAATAACTAAAGGATTGACATAATTTCATGTTTCTTTGCGCACCACCACAATTTAACCGGTTCTTTTTCTAATAAATTAAGAGCATCAAGACATGAAGAAAAAATAATTATGTCGGCACCTTTAATCACCCACATTCTATATCTATACTATATTATTAAAAACGAAAATATGTACCAGGGGTTGGGGGGAACTAAATCTTATCCAAAGGGAAAAATAAGTTTAAAGAGAGTGAAAAATTACAACACCCTTGAATAGGTATTATAATTGACACTAGCTAGCGCTCTTTGCCCGTATGTTTTTCATAATGGGTACTCCCTCCATCTTTAATTATAAGCAAAAGTTCACTTTTTACATTCATTGAAAAATTGATGTATTTGTCCTACATTATAGTCCAAATACATCACTTTTTCAATGAATATAAAAAGTTGACTTTTGCTTATAATTAAGGATGGAGGGAGTAAAAGGATATTCTATGTTTGTGTTGCCCTCTATTTAGTTTGCCAAATCTTGTTTATAATTATGGCAATATTTCTCTAAACAGCCTCATCAAAAGCTTCATCAGGTGTGTGTTTCTGGGACAACTTTCTATTGAATATTCTCCGGATCAGGAGTAATTTCCTCTTGATAATTTGAATATGTTTCTTGACCGGAAAATTGGACACATTCAACACTTGTTTTATATATATAAAACCCTAAAATTAAAAAGAAGAAAAGTAGTATGTGTATTCATTTAGCTTATGGAAAAAAAAAAAACTGAATGTACGTATGGTATAGAAAAAAGAAGCAAGAGAAAAAAAAAAACTTGGTCTACATATTCATATATATCTTCAATTTAGAACAAATTCTAGACAAATTTCGTCATTCGATTTTTTATTTTATTTTTAAAATTTAATTTAATATTTCTCATTCATTTTTATTTTGTTCCCTTTTACACTAAATACGGAAAGTTCATATGCTAAGGACAAATGTCAAGTTATTTAAAATTATATAAAAATTGTGTTAAAAGTAACAATTTTAAATTAATGTTGATAAATTAAATACACGAATTCGAATTTTAAGAGAATATTTATATATGTAGTTGATTAACTTGTTTCTTTATTACATATATGATATATGATTGATATATAATAGAACTTAACAAGTTCGTTTCAATGTTGTTATGTCATGGAAAGAAAATATAGGCAACACGACTTATCAAAATTATACATTTTGTTGATATTTGATTCTTCTGTATTTATTAAAAAAATATTTGAATTTTTCCTTAAAACTCTTATAAACTTTTGTAACACATGACATCATTTAGAGATTAGAGAACGTAATTGTACGGTTATGAATTAAAAATTTCAAAGCCGTGCAGCCTGATCGTACAGATTTAAAGAATAGTATTAGAAGAAGAAAGATTCTTTGTTCATATATTACAAATTCCACTTCAAATAGTTGTGCTTGAAGTCAAGTAAAGCTAGAGAGTTTTTATTTATTTTTTCAACTTAACAAAAGGTAGAGTGTTAGACTTGCATTTGCAATTGGCTTAGCAGCGCAGTTTGTTGTCCGTCTATCTTTAATTCACGTGTAATAATCTTATATATAATAGTTAAATGATTTTTAAAAAAAAAATAAGTGTTAAAGTAGGTGTTTTGCCAGTGTAGTTTGTAAATGTTTTAGACAAAAATTAATCATCTATCTAATCTAAATATTAAAACAAGATGCGATTAAGTTCGGTTTGAAAGATTTAAAAAAAAAATCTAATTTGATTCAAATAAATATGGTTACATTAGATCAATTTTCGGTTCTTCCAACTTACAATTGTAAGGATGCAGGAATGAGCTCTGAATTCATTTTTTTCCGTTCAAGGTGACGATCAACAACAAAATGCTAAGAAACTTCTACCTAAATCTTAAGTCATAAACATCAACCTCATGTCCTTTCATCACAAACTTATAGATTCCAACATGTATTACAATTATTGATAGAATAATAGATAAGAGAAAAGTAAGACAAATATTATTGATAACTTGATCAATTTAATTACAATGAATACATTGACCCTATTTATACATATAAATTCATATGAAAATGAAGAACATAGGAAGAATAACTAACATAACAAACATAACTACCTACTAAATACACTTATCTCTAATAATGTGAGTCCTCAAGCCCGTAAAAAGAACAATATGATTGCCAAAAAATTGATTCGAACATGAAAATGAGAACCGACTCTTACCAAAAAAAAAAATCTTAACATCAAAGTTTTCCAAGATCTTGGATACAACACAATGAAGGATTGTTTGCAGAAAATTTGGAAATTATAAGGTGAATTTGATATTCCCATTTCTTTCATTTATAAAGAGTTTTTCATCATTCATTTAGTATCAAAGAAAAAATAATACATCTTTTGAATCGATCATTTTTTATATTGCATTTTTGAAGAAATTGTACAATCTTGGTTCAAAAGTTACAATTCACACTACGACAAAACTGAAAAGCGGCAGCGGTTGGATTGAGTATGCGGCGGCAATTATAACCGCCGCTAAATGCTTTGTAGCGGTTATAACCGCCGCCCCGTACTCAATTCAATTGCTGCCATGTAACTTTCAAAAGATACCGAGCGAAAGATATCATCCAAACGGTTCGCAATGTATCTTCCGGTTCTAATATAAAGGGTTATTTGAGAATCTTGGAGGGTATGTGAGATATGAGAGGGTCTAAAGAATAATTTTATTTATTTTGTATGATTGTATCATTATCATTACAAACATTTTCTTCATCGCGGCCCATTCTTATTTTGTTTTCATAAAATGAGTGGTGGTGGCCTTAGAATTGAACATGTAATGATTTAGAAGCAATTGAAAAGTAATTTTCAGCATATAAAGTACTTTAGAAAAATAAGTGGCATGATATGATTTTGATAGTTGAAGCTTGAACTAGAAGTTTTGAAGGTGATTTGCAAATTGCTTATTTTCTTCTTTTTTCCTTTTTACTATATAAGAAGAAAAATAAAATAAAATAAAATAAAATAACCTAAAGCACACCTACAGAGAACTAAATCCACCTTAAGTATTTAACAAAAGCAAACTAATATTAGCAGGAACAACATCTAACATAATCACATGAAAATCCTTATCTTGATCTCCCAGAGCAAGCAAAAATATCGGTACAAATATTTGCTTCGCAATAAATATAATTGATCTGAAAATTTCAACCTAAAAGATGGATAAGAGATAAAATCTCGTTGAGAAGAAGTTGACGATGAAATAGAAAGATAAATAGAAAGTGCAGAGGTATAATCTCGTCAATTTAGGGGGTGGGCCATCCGTTTAGTCCTGTTTCAAAACAGGACATTTCAATTTAGTTGTCTTAGTTAAAAAATCAAGTTCCTCCCATTTACAGGCGAGTTGGCGGGAACAAATTATTTGTTAGGGTACAAATTATTTGTTAGATAAATTAACGTGGCAATATAGATAATACTTCCTTTATTAAATTAAGATAAGATAAGATAAGAAGCAAGGCACATGGATTTGAGTATAATATTGGTTTAAAAGGATAATGCTTCCTTTATATATTATTAGATAGTGTGGTAATATTTAAAGGGTCATGTTAATTTGTGCCCTAAAAACACATGTTAAGATACCTAAAAATAGAAATATAACATTTAATGATACAAAAAATTTAATGTTTAGAGAATTGAATACACCCCAAGTTCAATAAATTGTTTACACATTTATCATGTTAACATATGCCCTAAAGGCACATGTTAACATTCTCCATATTTAAATCGTAAATTGAGTTGCATTGTTAGCTATTGTGATAATATTTAAATAATAATTTGAATGGCGCTATTAGCTATGATAAATTGAGTTGCATTGTTAGCTTCTACGACAATTTAATTTGAGTTCCGCTGTTAGCTATAGTAAATTGAGAATTGTGTTTCATATTGAGCGATTTTTTAACATTATCTTGCGTATCATATTAGATTCCGTAATTTAATACACCAGAGGCAAAAATTGAACACAACCGTTTCAATAATATTTATCAACTTCGTATATAGACAAAAAAGAAAGTAAGATATTTTTCCCTTTCTTTTTTTTTGTCAAGATTTGAACTTAATTGAGTGGGAAAAAAAGAGAAAATTTGAGATCAATCATGTCATAGAAATGTTTTGTGCTTACTGGTGCAAAAAGAAACTCGCGTGTAGTAATGGGTGAAGAAAGAAGATTTCTCTTCCCACCCCCTGCATTTCTTTTTCACCCCCTGAGTTTCCGTTTATACCCTTAAAAAAAGTTCGGTAAATGCGAACCGAACTTTTAAATGGTTGAAAACACATGTGTATACCCTTAAAAAAAAATTCGGTAAATGAAAACCGAACTTTTGGGGAGTAAAATTTGGGGTAAAATTGGATTTTCAGTGGGTGAAAAAGAAACGCAGGGGGTGGGAAGAGAAATCTTCGTGAAGAAATGCCCATTCTAAGGCCCACGTAAAAATACTTGATTCGGAGAGATAGTTAAAGCTCCAAAAAAAAAATCACTTCCCATCCCCATGTTTCTTTTCTACCCCCAAAAATTCCATTTCTGCACTTGAGGTAAAATTGATAGATGAGAATCCAAAATGAATTGGTGTTCTTAGTACATAAAAATAAAAAGAAAGATAAAAGAAGACTAAGTCTAAGACTTAAGTCATTACTCTACTAGAGAGTGTCAAAGAGGAGAGGGGAGAGACTTCATCAATTTTCTTCATACCCACTATTGATCCTCATTTCACTATTTATGCACAATCCAAGAATTCTTGATTTTAGGATCGCTATCCATGTGTTCATTTACCTCAATCAATTACTCCCTCCGTTTCTTTTTAAGTGTCCGTTTTGAATAGTAATACCAAATTAAGAAAGTGTATTTTTGCACATTATCTTCCTATTATACCCTATTTTAATTCACCAATAAAATCCTATGTTTTTACACACACTTTATCTTTCCAATAAATTTAATATATTATGCACACAAAAAAAAAAATTAAGAAAAAAAGATTTAGTTTTCCAAATATATAGCATTAATTAGTTTTATTGAAAAAGATATGAGTAATTGACAAATGGTATAATTGACAAATCGTACCCTTAAAATACCAAATGGACAGTTAAATAGAAACGCTAAATTCTATGTTTTTGGACACTTAAAAAGAAACAGAGGAAGTATATTATACCAAGTGTATTTCCTCATATGCTATTTTGAATCGTAACAAGTTATGAGTTAATACGGGCAATATTGTACATTTTGTCCTTTTAGAAAAATATTTAAAAAAGAATAACATTAATAATTGATTTTGACCCATATCCAATTTATGGTTTGAATATTGACAGGACTTAATATTAGCATGTGAACAACATATTATTGTCTTCATAATATCAATGCATTCATAGCAAATACTAATAAACTCATATATGTCTTAATTTTCAAAACACTTGGCTACAAATGTCTAGATTTTTATTAAAGAAAATACAACATAATAAAAGTCACCTATTGGAGAATTAAACCAAATTCAAGATCCCCTTAGAATGGAGATTAGCATAAGCTAGATCA
Organism: Trifolium repens; assembly: GCA_030408175.1. NCBI lineage: Eukaryota > Viridiplantae > Streptophyta > Magnoliopsida > Fabales > Fabaceae > Trifolium > Trifolium repens. The sequence continues at coordinate 8,963,849 of CP125839.1, forward strand.
TGTCTTTGGGGTATAGAACCCAAAAGAGGACCATCTTGCCAAGTATGAACCACAAATTTTGAACCAACAGGAATAATACTAACTTCTGTATAAATTACCACTTCATTATTTTGATAGGTAACTTTAATATTATTTTCACCCCCTGGATAGAAAACGTCCCCCATTTCCAAATGTGTGTTATAGCCACCTTCAATGACTGTGGTATATGCCTTTATGGAACCATTGGATTGAAGAATAGCTACAAAAGCTTGTGCTCCAATCATGGCTTTGTTGATTTTATTATTTGGGTTTAAAGCCCATGAAACCCACCTATTTGATGTGATTCCAATGCGTCTATATGCTACTTCCAAAATCCCATTTGAATAAGTCCAATGTAAGAATGAGGACAAATAAGGAAGATCACTACAATTAGCATAAACCTTGTTGTGAGGGAATTTGTATTCTTTGCATTTTTGAGCTGAGGATGTTAGATGCAAAGTGCTTAAAACAAACAAGCATAATACAAGTTTCAATATGTTTGAGACCATTTTGTTTTGTTTTTAATTGTTTTATGATTTAACTAATGGTTTTGTTGAATGTAGAAGAGGGGTTAATATAGGAATTGGTGGGTTTAATTGATTTATTATTGTATTATTACTTTACCAATTATAAAAACTTTTTGGTCAAAACACCAACTCCCAAAAGCGGTTTAATTAATTACATACTACAATTACTATTAAATAATCAAATAATCAACAATTATTCATAGATCAATTTTGTCTACTTAAAGTAAAATTTGTAGCTTTCGGCACAAATCAAATCTTCACTTTTGTTGGGTTACATAATTCCTTTTATTCCTTCATTACTCTTACTAGCCGGTCTTAATTGATTAGAACAATCGTGGTCAGTGAAACGCCTCTTCAGTTTGGTTGTGGCGAAGGAGAGGTTGTATTTGCGTGAAGTGAAAGGTTTAGAAAGTATATATAGTCCTCAACTCAAACCAAAATCATTAATGTGAGGGCGAACTCGGCGTCCCCGACATTAATGACTGAAGAAAAAACATCTGAAAAGCTACGATTGGCGGTAAATGTCAATCATTGTGATGTCGACTGTTACATAAATGACATCTAATCTACCCTTTGGGCAGGAACACGTGACTTAATTTGAGCTAGTGAACTATTGGGCCGAGCTCAACTCCTAAATGAACAAAGCTCGACGTCGAGTTGAGCCTAGGTCTAATCCAGAATACTATAGCATTACCCTTTACGGCTAGTAAATGCAAGTGTTTGGCAAGTGAAATACAACAATGACAAAAAATTAATCTGAAAGTACATTTTTGATGAAATAACTCAAATGGGAGTTCTTTCTCAAATGTGAATGGATTGTGACGACACACAAAACAACAACAACAACATGGGTATAATGTCAATTTTATCACATGTGTCAGGTGGTTTGCATACGTGGACAAACACCTGGACATTTGGACATGTGTCCAATTGAAACGGTGGAAATATCAAAACTAACGGAAAAGACCAACTTATGCAAACAATGGAAACATAAGGGACCAAATTAATACTTTTAAAATATAAGGGACCAAGTTAAAACTTAAAATAAATATAAGGGGTCAAATGTTGAATTAAGCCTTTTAAGAATTATGATCTCACGAGGAGTTGGGATCCTCTCCTTTTTTTCCCTCTATTATCTCTCTCCATACTCTAGTTTTGAATAATTTTCAAATGGCTAAACTGTTCATTTGGTCTCTTACGTTTATTTTAGGTTTGAATCAGGTCTCTTACGTTTTAAAAGTTCCATTTTGGTCCCTCACGTTATCACTGTTTGCGTTAGTTAGTCCTCTCTGTCAAATTTCTCACTGACGCCGTTTGAACAGTACACGTGGCAAAAATGAAGAGGATAAAAAATGGAAAGGATCTTCACTCTCTCACGAGAGTTGTTGTGTGGACGTTGGGGAGAAATTTCCAACATTGACACCCAATAACTTGTAATTTTTTAAAGCAGATTTAGTGCTGTAAATTTCCACACAGTTTTCATGCAGTCTTGATTTTGAACCGTCCAATCTGTTATGTATGGCTGAGATTGTTTTGATTGATTTTATAACTGATTTAATCAAAACCGTCTGATCAATAATCAATGACCGAGATTAAAACTGCATTAAACTGTAGGTTATTAATTTATTACTGCAGTAAATCCCAATATTTTTCTTTTTTTGGATTTTAGAGTATACCCATAAATTCCTTTCGTGAATAGATGCTGCTATGCTACAGCCTACCAATGCATGTACTGTTTTGGATTTTAATCTTTATGTGGTTATTTATTTCTTTTTAATTACGAAGGTTCTTGTTTTGCAATTTGGGATAAACAAAGCAAAAATATATAAAATACAAAAAAAGTTTTGAAAGAAAATAAATGAGACGTGACTTCTGAAAATGATGTAAAAACAAGTAAGCACCACAAATTAATATTTCCACCTCAAAATGAAGCCCACAATTGAATATTACAATATTTTTATTTTTAGTAGGTTTGACAAATAGTGCTGCAAAAGAATTATATACTTGGTGAAAATGTATCTCTTATAAAGGCATGAAAACAATTCTATCAAATTTTGTTTTTATCATATGTACCATAAAATACACGAAAAAATAATCTTAGAATAGTTAGTGACATCACAACCAAAAGTTTTTTTTTTATTGAGCATAACTTACAATATGTAAAATACTCAAAAAAAAAAAATTATGGTATGATGAAGTTTTTTTTTTCTTTTCAAAAACCAAATATATTCAAGTGAAATTTAAATTCAAATGGCCATTAAGTACAAGAAATATTCTAGCCTCAAAACAAAATTAGAATAAAAATACACTAAAAAGATAGTCTCTAAGTACAACTGCAGATATTATTTACACATGTACAATATTCTCATAATATCCCAAGAAGATTTATGAATTAATAAATTTTATATTTTAAAGAAAAGAAGCTAAAGAATAAATAAAATATGAATTGCTTTTCATCTCTATTATCCACTTTCTTTTGACCAAGATCCATGTCCACTTTATGGTTTGAGTATTGACGGAAATTAATTTTAACATGTTAACAACATATAATTTTCATAATATTTTGAAGATGGACGGATGAACAAAAATATAAAAATTGAAGTGAGTTTTAATAATATTTATTTATGCATTCATATCAAATATAAATAAACTCATGCCTTAATTTTCAAAACGCTCAGAACTAAATGTCTACAATATTATTATTTTTTTGACAATTAGAATATTTTTATTAAAATTACAAGAAAATGTAAATCACTTATAGGAGAATTAAATCAAATTCAAGACCTCCTTAGAATGGAGGTGAGCATAATCTTGTTCATGCTTTTGAGGGACAAAACCCACAAGAGGACCATCTTGCCAAAGGTGAACAAAAGATTTAGTGCCAATAGGAAGAGTAAGAGTTGCATAAATGACCACCTCACTATTTTGATAGGTAGATATCAAACCAATGTAAGGATAGATAATATTGCTTCTATTTTTCAAATGGATGTCATAGTTAGTAATTGAAGAAGTATATACCTTTGCATTACCATTGGATTGAGGGATAGTAACTAGAGCTTGTGCTCCAATCATGGCATTTTTTGTGTTATTTTTGGGATTTATAGCCCAAGCAACCCACCTATTCGATGCGATTTCAGTGTGTCTAAATGCTATGTCCAAATTTCCGGTCGCTTCGGAATAAGTCCAATGGAGAAAAGAGGACAATTGATGAAGATCTTTACAATTGTCATAAACCTTATGGGCAGGGAAATGGTATTCCTTGCATCTTTGAGCTGAGGATGTTAGATGCAAGGAGTTTAAAACCAACAAGCACACCACAAGCTTCAACATGTTTGAGACCATTTTGTTAAGATTCAATGGAGAAAGTTGTTGCAATAGATTGTTGAAGAAGGGTAAATATAAGAATTGGAATGTTAATAGATTTATTATTGTATTAGTTTACCAATATACTCCTCCTAAGCAAAATAAACATAAATAAATAAAGCACATTTTGGGTAAGTATCAAATGCATGTATATATAATATAAATTAATGTTCTTCTAAATTTAATCCCTATTTTTAAAATAAAAAAATATAAAAAAGAAAATGGATATTTTTAGTCCTCAAAATAATTCCTATAAATTACAAATAGGAACTAAAAGTGGAGATTTTTTTTGAAGGATTAAACTAAAAAAAAAAGAAGTAATTTTATAAGTATTAAAATATATTTAACTCTATATTTTATTACGGATAAGTATCATACCATTCTTAATAATTCTGGTTCAAAGACCACCCACAAAATGTGCTTAATTAATTAAAAAATACTTTAAATATAATCCCTATGAACATAAATTCATTTCAATAAGCACTAACTATATAGCCAAAAACATATGGATCATAAGATGGTTGCAGTTCAATTTTGAGAAATCAACATTTTGATGTTTCGTAGGATACAAAATGGTGATTTATGGCTATAAATGTAGTATAAGCTTAGTTTAGGACCTTATTTACCCGCAATAACCATAATTTTGGAATGTATGATACGCATAGTTTCTAGTCATAAATAGCGTAGTTTCGCTTCGTAGAATCCAAAAGCACTGTTTATGACTAGAAACTCAGAAGAGATAATCAATTTGATTAAAATGTGAAATTAGAGAAAAGGGATTATGAATGGACTGGTCTGAACAAATAACTACACGTCTGATTATATGTCCCGGCGTGGATTCAAATCCATGAGAAAATTGCAACAAAAAAAAAGCATAACAAGTTCTATTTGTCACTATTTTGGAACAAGTGTTATGAAATCATGCACGTAAATTGCACAAGTCATGATTTCGGGCCGTAGTTTACGAAATCAATAAATTTTACATCATTTTGTAATGTAGGATACGAAATGATCTGAAACAGAGTATGAGCATAACAGGTTCCGTAGTTGATCCAATTTGCCTTATTTGACATGGTTTCCGATTCTGCATTACAAAATAGGGTTTTTTCGGATTGTACGTTACAAAACCCTTTATAAGGGTATTTTGATCACGAAGGGAGGCCTGGGAATAATATAGGGGGGCTTAAAAAGCAAAATTCTCACCTTTGCAAGTTGGCCCGAATAGGTAGCACCAGCCCAGCCCCAATAGGAAATATCAGTTATAATTGTTAGTGTATTCCTTTTTGCACTCTCCATATCTCTCGGGCCATACACAAAAACCATAAAATAATTTACAATGCTTAATATTTTAAAATCAGGATGCTTCTTTTTGGATTATAAATTTCAAGCATTTATTATGAGAATCACTCCATTAAAAAGATACAAAAGTGTATTATCAATGCTTCTTTTACACAAGATCTTATCGATGTTTGTGTATTATCAATGTTTCTTCTTGACCGTTTCTGTTGTATGTTTAACGACGAGTTACAGAAGATACTTTCAGAATAATCACTTTCTTTTAAACTCAATAGAATATCTTATGTATAATAAGAATATGATTTTTTCTTGTAAAAAAAAATTATATGATTTTTGTATTTTTTTTTACTAAAAACAATGTGGAAAATGTGGAGAACTACGATATGCTATGGAGGGACTACCTACTATAAAGTTGCTATGATGAAATGATTGACAAATTTTTTGAATGGAATTTGCTCCAATTTTTGTTTCAAGATTCACCTAACCTTAGATTGTACTAACCCTGCTGACATATGTGAAGCATTTGAATCTAGATCCCGATAAATGAATATAGTAAACCAGTACTTTAATTAGTTATTAAAATAATATTTTAACCAAAAAGTGAATTTTATATATTTGAGTTTTAAAATTAAAATGTGTAAAATGGACTTTTTACATATCTTGATTTTAAAATTAAAATCTGAAAAAAGAAAAAAAATTTGGTGGGCTGAAAAAAAAATATTTATAACTATATATAAAAATGATACAAATTTTTGGGATGGCTTTTTTATTATTCCTATTTTACCTTTAAAAAAAAACAAAAAAAGTAACCATCTACATATTAAAAAGATACAAATTTTTGGGATGACTTCTTCATTATTCTTATTTTACCCTTAAAACAAACTACTATATCTATTACTATATATAAAAAGGATACAAATTTTTGGGATGACTTTTTCATTATACCTGTTTTACCCTTAAAAAAACTACAAAAAAAAAACTAAATATTTGTATATGTTGAAAAATAACTTCCACATAAAAATAGATTTTCAGTTTTTTTTTGTGAATAATTGTTTTTTTCCTCTTAATAACTAAGCACAACTTCCACATAAAAGTAGGTTTTCAATTTTTTTATAGTAAAAAAATATATATCTTTTTTCTTCTTAATAACTAGCCACAACAAAAAAGGAGGTTAAGTAGTTATCAATTAACTAAGTCCAATAAAAAATGAGATTAAGTAGTTATCTATATTTGCACAATAGAGAATTTCGATCACAGCAAATAAAAAAAAAAGAATATCGATCACACAAACGGGCACGGAAGCTAGTATGTATAAAAAGAAAAGTGTGTTTAATATATTCAAATTTTAAAATTTGAATATGTAAAAAATCGTGAACATTTGAACCCTATCTATTTTTTTTTCCTTTCTAATGAGAGATTTTTAATAATAAACTTCTGGAATTTATACTATCAGGGGAGTGACAAATACCGGGGAGAACAAAAATAACTTTAACTATTTATAGTATAATTTTTTTTTTATAAATCCAAAAATGGTGGCCACAAACTAATAATGATAACTAATTTCAGGGACTTGTGGTGCTATTCCGATTCCGTGACGGCACTTAAACTAATTTCTAACCCAGTTGATGAATGGCACCATTATGCAGCCATCATTAGAAATATCAAAAAGATTATGAACAGGAATTGGCAGGTCGTCATCTTCCATACTTACCGTGAAGGTAACGCTTGTGTCGACTTTTTAGCAAAGCATGGTATCCACAACAATGAAGGCTTCACCTCCATAGCTGTACCGCGTGCTGGTTTAAATCTATGCCTTCTAGCTGATGCTAGTGGTGTTTGTTTCACTAGAAGTCTTATTTAGCTTTTCTTATGTTTTCTTTGTCTCTTTGTACCAAGAAAAAAAATACTAATAATGATAACTCCGACTGGCTCAACGTATGAATGACCATCCTCAAAAGATTGGAGTTAAAAGTGAATAAAATATCGAAATTTATATGAAAAACATAACAATTATAGTATACAAATAAGATAAATTGTGCACTATTACAAATTTGTTTTTAAGATTAGATCAAATTAGTTATGATAATATATTGATCCAATGTAGAAAACAATTTGGCATAGTACAATATTATCATAGACAAAAGTTGAAAATAATAAACTAAGAAGAAACATAATATAAATGATAGTAGTCTACAATATCTCATTTGTTTGGCCTTAATGATCATTAGACCCTATAAAATAAAAATACTTAAATAAACTTATTTTATGTGTAATTTAAATTGTTTAATTTTAAATTAATCTTTGAGATCGTCTATAACGTCAAACTATGTGAGTCAACGGGAGTTTCAGTTCACAGTGAGATCTCGTGGGAAATACTTGAAATCTTTGAAAAAGTGCATCTCTTATACAAAAAAGTTTAAAGTTTTTTATGCAAAAAATAACGGTAAAAATGAATGAAATAGTCTACAAGTCTTAGTTCAAACGATAAAACTGATAATATTATTATATTCAATGTCATTACCTATGTTCGAGCTTACAACGTCAATTTTTTTGTGAGTTTCAATAGTATTTGTCACTTTGCTTAGAAAAAATAAAGAAAAAGAAAAAATAGGATATGCATTTACCTTATAAGTTGTGACTAAAGATGTCAAAAACATGGAGATTGAGCAAAACGTATTTTATCACTCTCTTTCACACCATATAAAATATTTTTCATCCCTAATCTCATTCCCCACTTCGAGAAATATTCTTTCTTATATCCTTGAGGATCCCTACAGTTTCTATAAAGATCCATTAACATTAAAAAAAAATTATTATTTTCTATTAAACTAGTTGTAAAACAAATTTAATTAAACATAAAACAAATACAAAATTAAGACATTATTGTCAATTTTGTTACAATAATAAACTTTACTTATAAAGCAAAGTCGGCCAAGGGTAAGGGAACCTAAGAGTTTTAGTCCCCCAAAAATAGAAGAAAAAAAATTCAAGCGAAAGAGGTCTCTCATAAGTCCTAAGCTCATTAATTAGTTCACAACGGGAAAAAAGCCTCCAAGTAAAGACAAATATCCAGGAAAAAGAAAAAAAAAATTAGTGTGTTCCAAGATATAAAATAACGTGAGGCTTTGTATTCTATGAGCATCAAAAAATGATTTGAGACTTTGTATAAAAAAAAAAAAAAAGGCTATTTGTGTTATTTGTTTTTGTTTGACATTTTCACTCTTTCCCCAACTAATGAATCCAAATTAAAATTTAAATAAAAAAAATTAAAACAAAAAGGCTTAAAATCGTATTTTTTATTACTCTATTTTATCAAACTCACAAAAATAGTTCCCATATTTTAAAATCGAATTTTTTGGTCCCTTTATTTTTATATTTATTGCAATTGTAGTCCTAACTCATGTCTTTCCCCTTTTATTGACAACTTTTGATGCAAAAAAAGGTCAATTTTGATCTCAAATGTGACATTTTATCTTTAGATTCAATGTTGAAGACAATAAATCACTTTTTAGAACGCTAAAAGTTACTAGTTTTAGAGGAAAAACATAGGTTGGGACTAAAATTTCGACAAATATGAAAATAGAAGACCAAAAAGTTCAATTAAACCAAACAAAAAGCCTCATATAAAAATAGAACGACGCAATGAAAACCTTCTTTCTCTGTAATTAGTTTTTTTGTTTAGTTGTTTTTCTCTTTTCTTTTAGTTTCCTTACCAAAAACAAAAAAGCCTCTATTTAAAGTTCTTTTAACCCACATTTAGTGTTGGGCAAACCCTATTATAAACAAATTTATATACATTATATAAAAATATAAATAAATATATTATATAAAGTACTTAAATATAGACATAAATATTATTTTAATAAAGTGTTTCAGAACAAAGTTTCCATAGAATAAAGGATAAAATTTCATCCCAAAACTTTTCTCTAGAGGACAATTTCTTAATCATTTTTTTTATGGGTCAAGCAGTCTAGTGGCTAGATGTTCCACTCTTAAAATAGATGAAATGATCAGAATTCAAACCCTAATTCCCTACATATATAATACAATGTCCAACCAATTGAATTATGCTCACGTGACAGTTTCTTTAACACTTTCTTAATCATTTCTATCCCCACACACTACTAGAAAAAGTTGAAATACCGACGGAATTTAAAGATGGAATTAGAGACAGAAAAAGCACTTAGAGACAAATATATTTATTTTAGAGACATATATTTTCATTTTAGAGATAGATTTTGTCCGTCTCTAATAGTTCAGAGACGAGGAAATTACCAACAGAATCAAATCCGTCTCTAGCCTGCTTAGTGACAGAATATTGGCATTTTAGAAACAGATTTTGTCCGTCGGTATTTAAGAGTTTTCTAGTAGTGACAAAAAATTATTCATCTCCAAATTCTCAAATCAACCAATCACCACATAAATCCTTATCAAATCAACTTCCCTATATTTATAATCCACCTTTATTTTTTTATAAAGTGGAGAGCATCTAGGCATCAGAGGACAACCCTCATCATGTGCCTATATCTCTTAATCCACTTCAGTTTTGTTAAATATTTCAAATTTCTAAATGTTTTTTGTGGTGATCCTTAATCTTAAAACTTTAACTCTATTGTATTGTTTGTTTCAAAAGAAAGTGGAAGGATTGATAGTAGAGAGGAAAGAAAGTTTATGGGAAAGTGTGCTTCCACCGTTTGGTTAGCATGTCAGAGAGGAAAGAAAGTTCAATTTTAATGGACCCCACATCCAAAACCTTTCCGTCCAAGAATGAGTAGAAAGTATGAAAGTACTATCTAATTTATTAAAAAGACCAAATAGTCCTTCCTTTGGAGCATTTTTTTATCACTATACACTTTTTTGTTAGCGTTTGTGGGGCCCAGTAGGCTCATGCCTCTTTCTTCATTTTTATTTTTTAATAATTGTATTGTTATATTTTCCTTTTAAATAAGATCAGGCCCCTCTTTCCTATTATTATTTTTTATTTATTATTATAAAATGTGTATAAATTTTATATTTTAATGCAGTGGCATTTTTGTCATTTACTAAATTATAAATCTTTCTTTCCTTCTACTTTCTTTTCATTTTCATTCATACCAAACAACTAAATTATCATTTCACTTTCCATTCACATTCTACCCACTTTCTTTCTTTCAATAATCATTCCTCTTATTTTCTTTCCTTCTACTTTCCTTTTGCTTCCAAACAAAGCCTATATGTCATGGATAAGCTGCTCCCACGTGGATTGTTAACAAGAGGTTTAGAATAATATCGTGGGGTCATCAATTATTAACTACTGTATATATATGTTGAGATGAATATGTACTGGATCCCTAGCTTGCTTAAAAAAAAATGAGTGTCATTTTTATTAAAAAAATTCAAAATAATTGTTGTTTAAATTTTTAAATATAATATTAAAAGTATTGTTTTTCCAATTTTCCTCTATAATTACACCACTTTTAATTTAATATCTTTTATTTTATATTTATGATAATTATAAATACACCAATACTTATTAAAATTACTTCATCGAAAAAATAGTATTCTCTTTTATTTTTTTTATATATACATTGAAATGAACAAATAAGTTGCTCATTTTAAAATGGATAATTTTGGTCAACTTCTTCGTTTTCCATTTCAAATGGCTGATTTAATTTATCTTATCCATCATTTTGAAATTCAACGTGTTCACAATCACACTTTTATTTCAATTTCCAAAAGTTCATTTAAGTGTTTTACATTAGTTTTGTCACCCTTCCAAAACTATATATTATATGTAAATGGTTGGATTTATTCACTTCTAATTATTTATTTATTAATTTAAATAAATGGTAATTACTTACTAAGTGCACATTGTGGTAATTATCCATTAAGCCTAAAGTGGTCTTTTATTCTTTCCCTCAAATTAGTAACTATCCACTAAGAGATAGCGGGGTAGTTGATCCGGTGCACATCCAATTACTTTTGTGATGGACAGAAGTTATATAAAGGAGTGCACTATTTTGTTTTGGTTCCCCAAGCCTGATATCTCTATACAGTAAACTTACACCATCTAAGTGAGATCATAAAGGTTTAGAAGAGCTTCAACATCGTCGAGCAAAAGCAAATCTCAACAAAGAACAATCTTTAACCAAGAGCAATGGCGGGAGGTATTTCGGCTATTTAAATTCAATTTCGTTTCCGCTGTTTAAGTAGAATTTCATAATTGAAACTGTAGAAATTCTAACATAAATAACTCAGACTAGTTTTTTGTAGTGTGTATTAGACTTAAATGTATTTTTTATTTTATAATTTTAACTAAAATATAATTATAATCTCTTAATTTTTAAATATGAGATTTGAGTCTTTCAATTTTATAACTTTCTGATCACCTCGTTTAGAAATATTTTTTATGACTTACTACTATCATTTTCATTAATTAACATGAAATTACATTTAATCATATGACCTTACTAATATAAAAAGATGGGGTCATTGGGGAGACAATGTATCATGTAGTCGGGCTTCCAAAACTTAAACTCCATATGTTCTATTAGAGTGATGACTTTGTCTATCATTATTAGAGTGTGACTTTGGTAAAAAAAAAAAGCCATGAGTTGATTTTTCAAAACCATATTATTTTGATATCTTAGATTGGAAAAAACTTAAATCGGAATTTTAATTCAGTCAACTCAAATTTTTCCGTTAAACTTAAATCGGAATGAGTTTGAACAGATATCTGTGTATGTGAATTTTATTATCATGTCTAATTGTGAAAGGAGGAGGGTTGCCTCTTTCTTTTTTCTCATGGATTGTTTGTAGTTCTTTGTTCAAAGTTTCTTAGGAGATATTTGGTATAAATATCCCAATTATATAGCTGTATGCTAATAATTCACATTCAAATTTTATATAAATAAATGTAACATTAGCTGCAAAATCTTGATGATTGGATCAATCCATAAATATAAATGTAGTGAGCTAGACCACCAACAAAAGAATCCTATTCATAGGTTCCTTTTTTCACTTTGCCTCATATAGTTAGTGTACCATAATACTAATAACTAAAGTGCTTCCACAAATAATCTAAAGTGCGCATTCATCATTAGGCTCATTATCAAATTAAAGTTCAAAAAGTAACTTTGTAATGGATTCAAGATAATCTTTCTTTTTTAATCAATAATTAATGATCTTCCTATAAACCTTTCTCTTTGTGATCTCACTTACTTGCGTGTATCAAGTCCTAAATTTCCTAACCAATACTTTGTACCACTTTCTAATTGCTTTAGTAGGTGGCAAATTCATATTTTATGGGTCAAATACGCGTTATAGTTCATCCAATTAATCTAAAAAAATTATTTCAAAGTATTACATAAAATATATTAGCTTTTTTGGACGCATTAACCATAACTACGTACGTCTAATTTGTATGCTCTAAATCTTTTGATTAAGAACAAAAACTTAAGCAACTACTACCATGCCTTTCATAAAAATAATATATGTATAAATGTTTCGCAAATAATATATGTATAAATGTTTTGCAATAGTATTTTAATAACGTCACTTTTTGCTACACATCAGCGTAAGCACGGCATTTATTTTAAAATAAGCGTAAGCCCAATTGTAGAAAATCATAAAGAAATGTTTAATCATTAACAAAGGATCATGTTAAGTATATTTACAAAAAAAGATCATGAATATAGTATTAGTTAATATAAAATTATAAATGTGAAGTGCTAAGTTGCACTATTGAATATTGATGCCATTAAAAATCATGCATCTTTATATCAGCAAGCAGTTGGTCTTTGTGAACATTGAATTTGTATCACATTTTAAATTTAAATAAATTGATTTATTTAAGAATGTTGTGTACGAGTCTCTTTTGATTTAATCAAGATATTAGAGTTTGATCATTGGTTTGAACATATGTGAGCGTTAAAATTCTTAAGAAAAATTTATCATTTATTTGGGGTCTACAGGATCCGAAAAATTAATCGCTAGTCTCTACAGTTATCTAGTTTATGAATATGAAAAAAATAAATAACTTGATTACATCTAATTTTCGGCAAGTTTTTTTTGTTGTTGATAAAAGCAAGTTGTGTCGTTCATACTTTGTAGGCAATGAATTAATTTTCTTTCTCATTACTTATTTTGAATATATAATCTAATGGTTGTAATTTGTTGCAAAAACAATTAAACTGTGCCTAAAAACAAAACTGCGGCAAAATATGAACGAAACCAATATTCTAGATCAATCTATGTCAGACTATTATTATATGTGAACAACTTAGAATGCTACGTCCTAACATGACATTAGAATTAAAATATTGCATTAATTAGTGAATATGCAAATTATTTGTATTTTTTACTAGATTTGTATCCATAAAAGATATATAGACTCAATAATATTTAATGTGTTTTAGTGATAGTCATGTATAAAATTAAAATAATTTACATGTTTCAAACAAAAAAAAAAAAAAAATTTACATGTTTATCAAATTATGTACCCATTTTTCATACAAACGTTTCTGTCTTTTAATAAAAAGGGTAAATTTGTCAATGGATTTTAATTCAACATACAATACTGATATTTTACTAGACTGATCCACCAACCTTCACTATAGAGGTGTTAAATATTTTAGCTATAAACTTTTGAACTTTGACAAAAATAAAGAATAGAATTAATAGGAATTTTTCTCTTAAAAATTCATTCATTTTATAATTAGGTTTTATCACCATAAAACCAACGACTTCAATAAGAGCTTCCACCAAATTTGGGATGAAAAACTGCATTTCTAGTTGAATATTAGTGCATGCCTTAGTGCATATTGAAATTTCACATTGACTTAATAGAAGTATTAGTAATATTTTACACGTGTTTGGTGATTTACTATGGTATGGTTCGGTAGTCCTGCATATAATATAATCACTATTATTTGACCGTTACATTTTTTTTTGACTAGTATCCACTATTTATCATTTTTCATGTAATATTGTCTTGTATTTTTGGCCATACATACAGTTTCTTTTACTATACTATATGGACCACCAGAAAAGAGAGCACACTACGCACGTGTGGAGATATATGGACAGATATAATTTGAAGGTTGTATTCAATATTCAATATTCAATAATGATTCACAAAATATGAAACAATAAATACTCCCTCCGTTTCACAATTGACTATTTCACAAATATCTATATATAACTTCGACCGGTAATATTATTAGTTGTATAATAGTAAAAATTATAAAAAGTTTATATTTTAAAAATATTTATCAAAACAAATCTAACATCTTATATGATAATATTTATTTTTATTTATTAGTACAAAAATTATCGAAACAAATATGTGAATCGTGTACATGGTCACATTAGATTACTCATTTTGGGACAAAGAGAGTTACATAATAAACATGACATAATAGTACAATATAAGACATAATTGTATTATAGTGAGATAGAAATATAATATTTTTTATCATGGAAAATAAAAATGATATTTTTCGTATTTTTAATATAGTCTGTACTTTGAAAAAAAAGTTGTATCATGGTTCAATGACAGACAAAAATTATTATTTTTGATCAATCTATTGCTACATATTTTGTCCCGTATTTTCATGATCAGTTTTTAAATCTAATAATAGGGTTAAAAAATGTTGTCTAGCCCCTAATGTTTTAGCATATCAAATGCACTATAGGAGCATACATTAGTAGTTAGTAAGAAATGTTTATGAAAATTGGTTTGGTTCATAAGGAGTTAACTAATACTATCTCCGTCTCATTTTATAAGAGCTATTTTGATTAAATGATACTATTCACTTATCTTGCTTTGACCATACTTTTTTAATAATTTATAGATATAAATATTAGCATATAAGATCTTGTTTGATTTGTTTTGATGAGTTTTTTTAAAATATCAAATTTTTTATAATTTTTACTAATAGAGAATTAAAGATAATAGTGATCAAAATTGTGCATTGACATATGTAAAGACCTCTAATCTCACTGATTATATTTTGGAAGGGAGATAGTATCTCATAGATGCATGGTCTTTAATCTCACTGACATTGTAAAGACCTCTTTTGTGGGTAATATATAAATACATGTTGATTTAGAAGATAATTCATATTAGGTCAAAAACAATCATACAAGTGAATAAATACTACATCTCTATCCAAAATTTTAAAGAATTGAGTGTATGGGTTCACTCAATTATATATTGTTCAATATTCACCGTAAATTGTTAAATATTCACGTTTTTTATCTAATGTGGAACTTCTAACTCGCAACAATCTCCTATTTTTTTTTCATCTACAAACACTTTCATGATAATTGACGTTGACACAACCTCAAATGCAATTCCATCAATTCATTATAAGTGATAGAATCATAAATTCAATATTTTAATATTTTGAGTAGATTATGTGATGTTTCTCTTACTCATATAGTTGCTCTTGAGGCAACATAGATGATCCTCTAACTGCATCAATAACTCAACAATATCCAGTCAAGTACTAATAAGAGATGAAAACTCACATGAGGGGTAATTTTATAGTTCTCAAGACACTTTTCCCTCTAGTTAAAAACAAACACGGTTAGCACACACATCAAATAGCGCAGACATTATTTACCCAATGAGTCCAACACGTGTCATTTATCCATTCGTGGTACACACTCATGACAACTGTAATTGAACCATTTCCTAATTCCTACACCTCCTTCCCATACTACGTCCCCACACACACAATAACTTACAAGGACACTTCAGTCATTCCACCACACAAACTCAACTTCAATAAAGTCGAACAAAACGACGACGGTTTATACATACGTCGACGACAACACCAAATCAAAAAAAAGAGAAATGATATTTTGACATCTCATTTGGGACAACTTTAGACAACCTTTCATACAAAGCCATTTTATTTTTTTTAAATAATTTTTTATTTGTCTTGTTATTTTAAGTTGTCCCATGAGTTGTTTAAAAGTAGATGTACATATAACACAACTCAAAAAAATCCTAATACTACTACCATCACCTCAATCCATTCACCTACCAACAAATCTCTGACCGTCGATTCTGTCTACAAAAACCGGTCCCACCTTATCACCACCGCTTGTCACCCCTACAAATCTCACCTCCCAGTCACTCTATCATCCCTCATGATACCAAAGCCACTACAACACTCACAGCAAAAACCAGCCTTTAAATTTCAATTCACATAAATCACAAAAATTAAATTAATTAAAATTTATATAAAAAAAAAAACAGTTACTACTACTATTCTTGTTCTTCTTTCTTCTTCACTCACTGAAATGAAACTTTTCAAACTTCTTTAAAATCGGAATCAAATTACAAACCCTAATTCCCAAATTTTGTGAAATTAGAAGCTTCGAGAATGGTTTCTCTTGAAGAATCTCGTTCGAATTCGAATCGTTTTCCTTTGCCACGAACCTATCAGTATCATTCCTCCAAATCGGAGCGTAACATCGGAAGATCGATGAGAACAAGAAGATCTAGTATCTTCGATGAAGATAACAGTAGTTGCACGTTTACCGAGAGATCCACGTGTGTATCGGAAAATTTAACCGATTCCGTCGTCGACCTCCGTCTCGGTGAACTTGCTTCCCGGAATAACAAATCCGGGAAATCCTCTGCAACTGAGGAGGAGTTTCTTGATTTATCGCAAGTTTTCAGTGAATATTCTGCTTGTAGTAGTGATATCTCCGGTGAACTTCAGCGTTTAGCGACGTTACCGTCGCCGGAATGTAATCTGAAGAGTGACGGTGGAGGAGACGGTGTGGTTGAAGTTGAACCGGAGCCTTGCATGGGGTTTTTGCAGAGAGAGAATTTCTCAACGGAGATTATTGAGAGTATTTCGCCGGAGGATCTTCAACCGACGGTGAAGCTTTGTATCGACGGTCTACAATCTTCGTCTGTGGCGGTGAAGCGTTCTGCTGCGGCGAAATTGAGGTTGTTAGCTAAGAATCGTGCTGATAACAGAGTTCTAATTTGTGAATCCGGTGCTGTACCTTTTCTTGTTCCTCTACTTCGATGCAGTGATCCATGGACGCAAGAACATGCAGTTACAGCGCTTTTGAATCTTTCACTTCATGAGGATAACAAGAAGGTGATATTCAATGCCGGAGCAGTGAAATCGTTTATTTATGTGTTGAAAACAGGGACAGAAACTTCGAAACAGAACGCAGCTTGTGCACTTTTGAGCTTAGCTTTAGTGGAAGAAAACAAGAGCTCAATTGGTGCTTCTGGCGCGATTCCGCCTCTTGTTTCGCTTCTGCTAAACGGTTCAAACAGAGGGAAAAAGGATGCTTTAACGACGCTCTACAAGCTTTGTTCTGTTAAGCAGAATAAGGAGAGAGCAGTCACTGCCGGTGTGGTGAAGCCGTTGGTTGAGCTTGTTGCTGAACAAGGGAATGGGATGATGGAGAAAGCAATGGTGGTGTTGAATAGTTTAGCAGGGATTGATGAAGGGAAGGAAGCTATTGTTGAAGAAGGTGGAATTGCAGCTCTTGTTGAAGCCATTGAAGATGGGTCTGTGAAAGGAAAGGAATTTGCGGTTTTAACACTTCTTCAGCTTTGTGCTGAAAATGTTGCAAACAGAGGGTTACTTGTTAGAGAAGGTGGAATTCCTCCTCTTGTAGCTCTTTCTCAGAATGGAACTCTTCGAGCTAAGCATAAGGTAAAATCTTCAATTTGCTACAAATTTCAATCTTTGCACTTTGCTTCATATGGATATTTATTTATTAATTATTAATATTATGACAACCTTGTTACTTCAGATATCTTGACTTTGAGTATTTGACCCTTTATTCTAAGGTTGAAATGTATTGACTTGTTCTTTTCCTCTTATGGATATATGTTGAAATCTTTTGACTATGTTATGTTTTTCCTTTCATGTATATATATTATACACACATTGAATAGCTGTAATTTACTTTGGCAAGAAAATGGTATTTCTTATTCTATTATTAGCCAATGTTTGAATGTTAGTTTGTTGAGTCACTGAATTAGAAGTTGGAGTCATTAACCTTTGATTCTTTCTTTAGGCATTGTTATGTTTGTGATGAAATTAGTTTTCGGTGATGGGTGTTGTTGATTTCTGATCTATCATTACATTTGGTGATTTTTGTGCAAGAACAGAACAGAACAGAACTGCATCTGCATTTTGTTTTCGAATTAAGTCATTAAATCCTCTGTTTTGTTTTGCAGGCTGAGACGCTCCTTCGATACTTGAGAGAATCAAGACAAGAAGCATCAACTTCGGCTTCTTAATGAAGTAATTGCGAATTTGGTTTATTAGTTAGGAAGGTAATTATACAATGTAATTTATTATTGTGTATATAATGGCTTGGTTGGTTTGTACAGTGTGGCAAACATTCTTGGAAGAATGTTTATTGAAGTTAGAAGTTAGCAATCTAAAAGACTATAGACTGACCTTTAGATGCATGAATATAGCTAGGTTTGGCATTCTGCTTTCCCTTGTATCAATTTGTTGCGTTTCCTTGATTTCCATGGCATGGGTTTGGATTTCACTGAATCCTCGGCCTCACTGTACTCACTGCACGTCAGCTTCGAAGCTATGTACTGCTTCAATTGCATGCTCGGTGCATGTTTACCCATCGCAGTTCCAAGCACAAGCATGGTTGTCTTCGAGTTTTGGGCTGATTAGGTTTTTAAATTTCTTTCGCATAGACAACCCTAGTTTTGGGAAAAGGGTTTCTGATTTCATCATTGTATGTTTTATCTTCCCACTTGTTGTGAAAGTGTGGAGCTAGTGGCCGTGTACTACACTGCTATTTGGATTATTTCTTTGTCCATACTCCATAGTTCCTTTTGGTTTAATTGGAGCTTGAGTTTTGTGTATTTTATATTGATGAATGCATGCATAACTGTAAGTCAGTTAGTCAACTTCATCTGTTTGAACTCTGAAAGTGTGTAACTCTCAACTGAAGTGTGCTGTTTTTGACAATTTAACTGTTGCTCAGCAAACGTACACAAATTTTCATGATCAGAATTCCATAAACTGAAAGTACTTTGTCATGAAATTTCAGTCTCAACATGGAATATACTCCTATATGCAAGCAATGATATTATGACACAATACTTCTACACAATACTTGCACAAAATACTATTTATCATGAGCAAGAAAAGAGAAAAAGTGTCCTTTGTATACCATTTTAATTATAAAATTGTCCTTGTGTAAGTATCGTGTAAAACTATTGTGTCATAATATCATTTATCTTCTTGAAAAAAGCAGGTAAACCAGCAACTTGTATGGCATGAGTGTTCTGTGTAGTAGGGACTATGTTGATTGTGATATTTAAACTTTTCCTACACAGCTGAAAATTGTCAGGATTCTAAAATAGACAAGAATCTTTAGAAAACTTTTCTAATATTAATATTCTCAGTTAATACTGGCCTAGAAATTTTAGAGTTTGTCATGCTACTGAAAGATCAGATATTGCATGTATCTTAGTGGAAGATCTTAAATCAAATGGAGAGACATGTATGGTCTTAGTAAGAATGTATGTAAAATTGTCATTAAGGGGAGATTAGGACATGTTTATATTAATGAATTATGATGATTTATGTTGATGATGTGGGTCCCTAGAGATGCTTGTTCTTTCTTCAGAACCGGTTAACCCGGTGCATGCTACCAAATGAGGGTATAAGTTACATCTGTAATGGCTAATCAAAGCCCCACCTTGTCCTTGAGTTTAATTCCACTATACACTTTATCATTATTTTGTATCTTACATAACATATTGGTGAACTATAGTATTTTCTTTTTCCCTTTCAAATCTTATTGTCGCTTATAATAATCTTCAGTTAGCTGGCAGAGCAGGTGTGTTTTGTCCTGCCGTTTGTTTGGATGGTTGCACTTTCATATCCTAAGTTTTGAATTAACCATAATCAGGTGTCGGTGGTCTCCTATTTAGATTATTTTATAGCATATGGTTTTTATATTATTTATTACATACACTATTATTAGGTTGATTGCTTGTGATCATCAAAAGGCCAATATGTTTGGTGAAATAGTAGTGTCCTTTCTTAAAGCAAAGTATGAAGCATCTTGGGACATGCAATAACTTAAAGAAAGATGTTGAATTCTCACGTCTTCTTCATTACGCTCTTTTTCCTATAGTATTATGCAGAACTTCTGCTCAATGTTGCTTTCAAACTACTATTTGAGTAAAAAAAAATCACTTGAGTACTATGCTTTTATCCAATTAAATAACTTTCCAATTTTAAATTCTTTAGTTTTAGACTCTCCTTTAACTTTTAATGGAAAAAATATGATGTGAAGTATTGTAGGTGACGTTGCTTTTAATATGCTGCAACAATGAATTCAACCCATGTGGATGAAAAAGTTTTCATTGGCTACTTTGGCAATGGCCATTCACAACCTTCTTACCTTCATCTCTTAATAACTTACACCATGGGACAATTGGGTTATTCACCATGTTACTCTTCTCCAAACAAAACCTTTTCGGTGAAGATGATGGTTACCATGGTTTTAAATTGTGGTTGCGGTAGGGGTTGCAATTATTGAGGTTGCTAAAACGCGCATTGCGCTGTTGCAGTGTGAAATCATTTTAATTTTCACAAATTATACCAAATGATATTACTATGTCACTACACAGTTTATTCACCATAACATAGTCTCAATTTATTTCTTAATACCTAAGTCGAAGGTGTTTGAAATACACATTTAAAAGGTAAAAAAAATTCATTGAATTTGGCACAAATTGGAATTTGAAATTCATACATTTCAATTTTTTGGTGAAAAGTTTTGAACAAACATAGTTGAAATTGCCTGATGCGGTTACAATATGGCCGTATACAGTGATTGAAAATTACACCACTATTGCGGTGCGATAGGGTTGCCATTATTACTTATTAGCACCCTCGTCTCTAGGCCCACTTCCCTATCAGTCATAGGTATCTTCCATTAATCATGAGTTTAGTATAGGATACAAGATGTGTGAGGTTCTTATGACCTGCATCATATGGGGTTTATATTGTGTCCGATAGGAGTCACTTTAAAAAAAATACATACTTTATATAATTATGCGCCACTAACAATTTGCAATGACGAAAATCTTGCAGCCAAATACCAATGATGAGATTGAAACACCATTTCCTGATTCATAGATACCATTGCGTTTGTGGATCTTCTCCTTTATACGTTGCTCAACAGCAACTTTTGCGTCCAATGTAAGACATGTTCTTTTGTTAACTATCCGAGACTTTAACTCACACTTATATCAGTATCACAACAACAAGAAGGTTCTATGCACCGGTACCATGTAATATTGTTAGTGTTGAATGTTGATTATGTAAGAAAAACAGTCAACACAAAAGTTTTGACTCTAAATGAAGATTTATTAGGAGAATGGCTTTCATCAGGATTAGAAGAAAGATGAACAAATTGAGTAAAGAAAATGTGATTATGACTTAATAACATCATCACTAGTGTGCAAGTTTGTGGAAAAAAAATTGAGAAAGATTCCAAGAGAAAGATGAACATCATCACTAGTGTGCAAGTTTGTGGAAAAAAAATTCCAAGAGAATATGTATAGAGTATACAAAGAATAATTAGATAAGCATGGAACAAATTAATCAGACAATCACAAGTTGCTCCATCTTCTCTTCATGAAATCTTCATATTCTTCACAATTGCAAAAGTTCTTGAAAAGTATATATACCAATACATTGGACTCTCATTTTCTCTCACACACAGAGAAGAAACCGGAGTTTCTGTATCAGACCCCCCGTGGAGCTCTGATACAAGCAGTTACGAATATAGGCTAACTAATTAACAACCAAACTAACCTACTTAAGGGGTTAACTACTAACTGAAATAAATAACAAATTTTTTTGACACATGTATGCAAAGATTTGTTATTCAATCTTCATTCAATGAGTTTAAAACCACATAACTTGTCATACTTGTTAAATGTCGCGATACTACATCGACTGATACAACATGTGTAAAATATTTTTACACTTGTATACAAAATAACCTCATTATTTTCATAATAGTTGGTATTTATTGTAACATATTTCTGCAGTTAATCCAAACACAACAAGTTTTGTTTTGAACAGAAACACGTAACGATCAAGCTACGTCTTCCATTACCTGCTTCCCTTTGTTATCATCCTTTTTGCTGTTAAACGGGAAAGGTCTAAATCCTTTCTGAAGCAGTTTCTCAACCTCTTCGAATTGAAGACCTGTCGTTTCCGGCACTAACAAATAAATGGCTACAAGGCCGATCAAAGAGAACCCTGCGAAGAGGAGGAATGTTCCAGAAGTTCCTAGAGCCTTTATCATGCTTAAGAATGACTCACTCACAATTAGACTAGCACACCAGTTGAAAACTGCTGCTATACCTCCACCTAATCCTCTGAACCTTAATGGATAAATCTCGGAGTTTAGAACCCAAGGTACTGTTCCAATTCCCGGAGCATATGCTATGATGTAGAATCCAAGGATTACAACTGCAAGGATTCCAATTCTGCTTGGACAACCTTGGGAAAACCATACACGCTTTTCTGCACGACACATGCCTCTGACGTTCTTTTCTGCTGCCAAGCACGCTCCCGGAAGAAACTGTATGACAGAAAAGAGAGAATGACATTAGAAACTTGTGAATTATCTACCCTTCAAGTTTATATAATAATTAGTTTGAGACTAACGTTCTCTGAATCTTGAGTTCTGCTCTGACCCTGGAAAGTCGTCTGGACCGAACTCACCTAAACTTATTTAAAAAAAAGAGAGTAGAGGAATATAATATAATATAGTAGAACTTACTTCATTCTGGCTATTGGCGCAAAAGGCACATTCTTCATGCAGACATTGCATACAATTCCACGACGAGAAATTTGGTGCCGATGTATAAGCCTTGCATGTAGAATTCCCACCAAAGCTAAGGGAATCTTTGTAACTGAGTGGAGGGGCATGGTGAGCTGCTTGGTTGAATGTAGCACTTAATACTACAAGTGAAACAAAGATGCCAACCAAGGAGACGAGCATCAACTTTCTTCTTCCAAATCTATCGATCAAAAGCATGCTTATTATAGTTCCAAGAGCATTCAGACCAGAAGTAACCAAGGAAAGTGCAAGTGCTGTGGAGTTGGAGGCGATTCCGGCAAACTGAACTATGGTTGGGCTGTAATACATGACTGTATTAATACCGACAAATTGTTGAACAACTTGGACAGTGATACCTGCATAGAGCCCTCTTCGAACTACATCATTAGCCCAGGCACCCTTTAGTTTTTGTCCGAGAGTTTGGCCGATTGAGCCTTCTTCTGCCTTCTCGGCTTCAACGGAATCATGCATGGCTTTCATTTCGTCGTCAACTTCATCAGGACGATAAATTTTTGATAGAATAGCCTTTGCTTCCTCTTCCTTGCTCTGAGGGAAATGTAAAAAATTTAAGCTCAATGTAATCTAAAGACTCTTGTAGATAGCGTATTGTTCAAATTCCGCTATGCCACAGTGTTGTACCGCTACTATTTAACAACATTTTGTACTAAATAACATATCACTAAAAATACCGATTTATCAAATTCCAGTATGTTATAGCGCCCGCTATGTAGCAGCACAAGTTGATAAAACTGAATACACGACATGATGACAATCGGTATTACCTGTCTGTAGAGCCATCTTGGTGACTCGGGGAGGGACAACATTAATATGAACTGCACTATAGCGGGAAGCGCTGCAACACCAAGCATCCAACGCCAGGTTCCAGGTGCCTAAAACAAATCAAATTGACGACATACATAAACAAAAATCTCATTCAAGTGTTATGTTACGAATTTCAATAACTACATGCCTTTCAATGGGACATCGAACATACCTTGGTAAACGCCAAATTGATGAGGTAAGAGAGAAATTGTCCACCTGTTATAAGTAAACCATTGGTGCATACTAATGCTCCTCGAATCTTAGCAGGTGAAGCTTCAGAGATATATAACGGAGCAGTCATGGATGCAACACCGACTCCTAAACCAACTAAAATTCTTCCAATAATGATAACCCAAGGAGTAGGAGCAGCAGCCATAACTAATGCACCTAATGTGAACACAACATCAGCCATTAAAATAGTTTTCTTTCTTCCCATTTTGTCATTCATGTATCCTCCAAATGCAGCACCAACTATAGCTCCAGCAACAGCCATACTAACAATGGTTTCCTGCATAACAAAACAGTCATTTCAATTCAACCATCTTGATCTTGAAATTGAACAAAGTCCAGAGATGTCGGTCGTTGGATAAAGATCTAGAGTATCACATTTTGACTTCACTACATGAAGCTAGAATTTGTAGTTTTTGTTCTACAATCGATTTTGTTCAACACACTTATAGCATATGTTTCGTAATCTGGTGCACTAAGAATTCTTGTTTCCCTTGGCCCCTCAACCATGTTTGCAAAGCAAGAAATCGGAGAGTTGGGCAGATGCACGACACAAATGTGAAAATAAACAATGTTTTAACCAGAGTCAATTTTATAGAATCAATTCATTCAAAATACATTGTGTCATCTTAGAACCAAATACACATAGAATTCATTCCCTCGAAATGCATATGAATCACAACTTGGTGTTTTTCAGTTCCATTATTATGCAAATTGATTTTGGTTAAAATTAAGTGATATCAATGTAAATTGATATATGTTTGGCTATGTTCGGTATTAAATAATAAATTTGAGAATAAAAATCAATACTCAATGCAAAAACTCCAAATTTTAGCTTCCAATTAGAACAATTTTAAAGGGAAAACCAATTTTATATGAGAACAATTTCATGTCAAAATCAATTTTGTCTCCATCAAAATTGTCAAGAGTTAAAAACAAAATTTCAGATTCTCTACAATCACATTAGTAAAATTCTAGGTGAAGATTCTGAGACACATTTTATTTGGATATATATCGATACATTGTTGAGGTGAAAATTTTTAATAAATTCAAAAATAAATAAACACTATTTGTAATCTATCAGAATTATTCATTCAGAGATGTATCAGTACATGACATCTAGATAAGATATGTATCGAATGTATCACCAAAATTCTATTGGTAAAGTCAAAACACAAACTTTATGATCTCACTCACTTGACATTTGCAGTGACCCCAAAAGGGTCATACCAAAACCAGTTCCAATCCAAAACTAAGAAACAAAAATACTATAACACAAAAAAATCACCTGGAGCCATGTTTTCTTATCAACTTCTTCAAATTCATCACGGATATATAACAAAGCACCAGAAATCACACCTACACGTCAAAGAATTCAATTATTATGACATGCAACAACACCAACAAAATTTATGTCTCTCAATTGATTAAGTATATTACGGCGAGTATGTCATAATTACACTGATCCATCCTAGTTTCTGCAAAATCACAGCAGATAACCGTCAGTGGCGTATCCACTATCCAGGAACCTAGAGCAGGGGTTGCAGACGATTTTACCTTAAAGAAATATTTTGCTTCAAAAAAAAATTTACATCTTAAAGATATTTTTTTGAAGATAAATTGCACCAAGCGCGGTTTATCTATTGAATTAAGGCTTAAATATCATTTTCGTTCATGTAAGTTCGTGATTTTTTGGTTTTAGTCCCTATATTTTTTTTCTTGCAAATTCATCCCTGTATGTTCAAATCTTTTGATTTTAGTCTTTAAAACTAAAATTCGCAGGAAAATTCGCAGGAAACTTGCGAATTTTCCTGCGGATTTTCCTGCAAATTTTCCAACGGATTGTAACTTTAGGAACTAAAATAAAAAAGATTTGAACATACACGGATGGATTCACAAGAAAACAAGATACAGAGACTAAAACAAAAAAATCGCGAACTTACTGAACGAAAATGATATTTAAACATTGAATTAATTAGTCTCATCGTTATATTAAATGGGAAGAGGTGAGACATATTGAACCAATTGTGAAAAAAATTGTGCAAATTTAACAAACTAACTATGGATCCATTCAAACATCATTGACTCTAACGTAACTAAAAAAAACAAAAAAAAAGTGATTAAGTTTACAAATTTAATAAATAATTTTTACTTAATTTTTTTAGTACAAAAGAGGACCGAAGGTCCAAATTTAACAAATAATTTAACAATAGAGCAAAAAATACTTGTAAAAAAAATTGAGCCAAAAATATAAAAAAAATATAGTGGTATTTCTCTACCGGATGCAAAATGTTTCATTTTATGCATGTTTGTGTTAATAGCAACCGGCCCACACATAGTGCGTTACTAAGAAGCCCAAAATGGGTTAATGAAACCTAAATACTAACATCATCATCCCTGCCGCCGCACACTTTCTGTTTCTTTATAGCAACTCTTTCTACCATGGTTCGTCCTTTGTTTTACATGCTAGTAAATGTACATCTCTATTTTTCCTCTCTTGTGTTTATTCTTTCTTCTCTTTGGTGGGTGCAAGGGTCAAATTCCAGAGGGTTCAAAGTACAAAATATCAGTTGAACCCCCTCACTACTATGTAGCTCCGCCCCTGATAACCGTAATTCTGACATACTCACCGTGATATCAAACATAGGTTAAAAGTAAACAAACTGCGCCGCTAATTCTTTCGGCATCGAAGAAATTAAGGTTGTGACTTAATACTAACCTGTGTCATAACCAAAAAGAAGACCACCAATGCCAGCAGACAAAGCAAGACGCATAATATAAGGTGATTCAGTTGTTCTTCGCCAACATTCTGTAAACTCAGTTTTATCAGCTAATTGATGACCACCTTCAGCCATCTTTTTCTACCAATTTGATGAAGAATCTTAAAACTTGTTTCAATCAGATTCAAATGTTATGTTTTTTTTTGGTTCATGCAGAGAACAAAAAGTGTGTTGTGTGTAATGTGTGTGTGTGTGTGTTTTTGTTTCGAGGATAATAAGAATCAGAGTTTAAGGTTATTGAATTGAGTGCAAAGAAAAAACAAAAAATATGACTTTTTTACTACAGGACCGCTCTTTTAAAAATTATATACCAAACTACCACTGTCTTTTTATTATGTACCAAACTACCATCCTTTTGATATGATTAAATTTTGCCATTAAGAAATCGTTAACTCAAAAAACGACTTCTCAATCATGTTTTATATTTTTCAATTAGTATAGAAAACGATGTGGGAGGAAACAATTTCTCAACATGAATGATTTTTTTTTTTTTGAAAAAATAAGGAAAGGAAATCGTTGGTTGGGGAAACGATTTCCCAATGGTCAAACAATTTTCTTTTTTCATTTTACCTTTGAGAAATCGCTTTAGGAAAAGCTTTATCTTATAATGCCATTTTTTTTAATAAATAATAATAAAACGAATTATTTTTGTTGTTTTCTTAATTAAAAACATTTTTAATAATTAATAATTATTAAATAATTTTAAATAAAAAATTAAAATAAAATCTGATATTTAATTTTTTTTCATCGATTACATTAACTAAATATTTCCACACATTCTAGCATAATCTATGACATAATTTAATACTACATTATTTGGTACATTTGATAACATTCAAATTTCCTAGGTTACATTAGCATTTGTTTTGTAAGGACAATTTGATTTGTTATGTCTGGGAGTTCGACAAAGATCGCAACTCTTCGGTTGTCTACTTCTCTCCTTTAGATCCATTTCAGCATGAATGTGAGTAGACAGCGGACGTCCTTTTGGATCTCTTCGCATGGCTGAATCGTGATACAATTTAACTCCATTATATTCTGGGACCCGCCAGCGTTTAGGAAAAAAACGCCAGGTATTCGTCGACATCGTATTCGTGGTTTTAGGAAATAAAAACGCCAGCAAATTCGTGGACAACGTATTCGTCGACCACCACCTTGTGGGACCCGCGAGCGTTTAGGAAAAAATAAGTTGTTTATTAATATCTAACGTACTAAAATGTCAAATTAATGTAATCGAAAATTAAATAAAATTTTAATAAGCCATTAAATTTAATCTAGTGGTGGAGAGTTTGAATAGTATGGTAGAGGTCGTGTGTTTGATCCTCAGCTTTCATCGGAAAATGAATTAATTCATTAATTGTCCAATTATATATTTACTAATTTATTTGATATCATTAATTAAACTATTAATTAAGTATATTAAAAAAATGGAAGGAATTTATTTATATATATTAACTAAACTATATCAATTTTGATTATTTAAAAAAATTGGCATTATAAGAAGTCGTTTTTCACAACGAATTCTCAAAGCTCAATTGCAAAAAAAAAATTGTATGATAGTTAAGAAATCGTTTTTTGAAACAACGATTTCCTATCAACCTTTTTCAAAGAAAAAAATTATTCATGTTGAGAAATCTTTCCTCCTACAGCGATTTCTATACTAATTGGAAAATTGAAAAATATCAAATATGATTGAGAAGTCGTTTTTTGAGTTAGCGATTTGTCAATGGCAAAATTTAATCAGTACAAAAGGGTGGTAGTTTGGTACATAATAAAAAAACGGTGGTAGTTTCGTATATAATTTTTAAAAGGGTGGTACTATAGTAAATATAAAGAGTTAATATTGTGACCCCACATAGTAACTAACTGTTAGTTACTGATACTCCCTCCGTCTAGGCATGGCAATCCCACCCGCCCCCACCCACCCCTGCCCGGCCCCGCATCGAATTTAGTGGGGAAAAGCCGTTTTGACTGGGTGCGGGTGCGGGGAAAACCCGAATTTTAAATGCGGGGGCGGGGGCGGGGGCGGGGGTGATACAACCCGTCCCCGCACCCACCCCCGCACCGCCCCCATAAACTTACGTTTTTACTTTTTACCCTTATATTTATCTATATATTTACTATTTATTTATATTTATTTTTAAAAAAGTGCTTTAACATAGGATTTTTTCAAAAAAAAATAATAAAAAATACAAATTTCTTAACCGGGTGGGGGCGGGGACCCGTTCCCCGTGGGGGCAGGGGTGGGTGTCAAATTTTACACCCGACTGGGTTTGGGGGCGGGGGCGGTACAGGGATGCGGGGGCGGGGGTGGCAAAACCCGGCCCCGCCCCGCCCCGTTGCCATGCCTACCTCCGTCCCAAAATATAAGCAAAAGTTGGTCAACAAAAGTGAATGTATTTAGTCCAAATTTTGAACCAAATACATCAAGTTTCTTTGACTCACTTTTGCTTATATTTTAGGACGGAGGGAGTATATCGTGATGACTCCGCACCAAGTGCATTGTTCTTATCATCACACACTACAATATGGATGGTATTTAGATGGATTAGCTATAATTAAACTTTTTTTTTTAATTTGTTTTTATATTTTAGATAAACTTGGCCAAACGTCAATACGTCATCAAGAAAAAAAAAAAGATATACTTGGTCAAAATTTGGTTGAAAATCAACAGATAATTAATTTTTTGGTCAAACTCCTATTTTTTTTTCTTCTAGATAATATTTATTTATTTATTTATTGACTCAATTTATTTATCTAATTTAATGCTTGATTGTATTTTTTGTATCTATTGAATTTATGATGTTAGCTAAGTTGTAGAATTGAAGGCTGTGGCAGATAGTTTGATTTAATTTAACTTTGTATCTATTGATGTTAGTCGGTGATATTATAAATAGACAAATGCTAAATAGTGTTTTAGGGGCATGAAAAATTCAGAGAGGAAATGTAGAGAGTAGACAAAGAATAATTAGATAAGCATGGAACAAATTAATCAGACAATCTTCTACCAATAGATTCTACTACAACTTCATCTTGGATGATATATATCACATGAAAAATTTTACCATGTTTAGAGAGAAAAGTAAACTTTTGATTATAATTATGGCCGAATAGTAGCATTTTTTGTACTTCGATATTGGTAACAAACATTGTCATACTCCTCGTAATCAAATCTCTCAGTAATAAGTCTGAGAATTTTTTCTAACAATCACAAGTTGCTTCATCTTCTCTTCATGAAATCTTCATATTCTTCACAATTGCAAAAGTTCTTGAAAAGTATATATATCAATACATTGGACTCTCATTTTCTCTCACACACAGAGTAGAAACCGGAGTTTCTGTATCAGACCCTCCGTGGAGATCTGATACAAGCAGTTACGAATACGAGCTAACTAATTAACAAGCAAAGTAACCTACTTAAGGGGTTAACTACTAACTGAAATAAATAACAATTTTTTTGACACATGTATGCAATGATTTGTTATTGCATCTTCATTCAATGAGTTTAAAACCACATAACTTGTCATACTTGTTAAATGTCGCGATACTACATCGGCTGATACAACATGTGTAAAATATTTTTACACTTGTATACTAAATAACCTCATTATTTTCATAATAGTTGGTATTTATTGTAACATATTTCTGCAGTTAAGCCAAACACAACAAGTTTTGTTTTGAACAGAAACACGTAACGATCAAGCTACGTCTTCCATTACCTGCTTCCCTTTGTTATCATCCTTTTTGCTGTTAAACGGGAAAGGTCTAAATCCTTTCTGAAGCAATTTCTCAACCTCTTCGAATTGAAGACCTTTCGTTTCCGGCACTAACAAATAAATGGCTACAAGGCCGATCAAAGAGAACCCTGCGAAGAGGAGGAATGTTCCAGAAGTTCCTAGAGCCTTTATCATGCTTAAGAATGACTCACTCACAATTAGATTAGCACACCAGTTGAAAACTGCTGCTATACCTCCACCTAATCCTCTGAACCTTAATGGATAAATCTCGGAGTTTAGAACCCAAGGTACTGTTCCAATTCCCGGAGCATATGCTATGATGTAGAATCCAAGGATTACAACTGCAAGGATTCCAATTCTGCTTGGACAACCTTGGGAAAACCATACACGCTTTTCTGCACGACACATGCCTCTGACGTTCTTTTCTGCTGCCAAGCACGCTCCCGGAAGAAACTGTATGACAGAAAAGAGAATGACATTAGAAACTTGTGAATTATCTACCCTTCAAGTTTATATAATAATTAGTTTATGACGGACGAGACTACAAAAGCTAGTCAACGTTCTCTGAATCTTGAGTTCTGCTCTGACCCTGGAAAGTCTTCTGGACCGAACTCACCTAAACTTATTAAAAAAAAAGAGAGTAGAGGAATATAATATAATATAGTAGAACTTACTTCATTCTGGCTATTGGCACAAAAGGCACATTCTTCATGCAAACATTGCATACAATTCCACGACGAGAAATTTGGTGCCGATGTATAAGCCTTGCATGTAGAATTTCCACCAAAGCTAAGGGAATCTTTGTAACTGAGTGGAGGGGCATGGTGAGCTGCTTGGTTGAATGTAGCACTTAATACTACAAGTGAAACAAAGATGCCAACCAAGGAGACGAGCATCAACTTTCTTCTTCCAAATCTATCGATCAAAAGCATGCTTATTATAGTTCCAAGAGCATTCAGACCAGAAGTAACCAAGGAAAGTGCAAGTGCTGTGGAGTTGGAGGCGATTCCGGCAAACTGAACTATGGTTGGGCTGTAATACATGACTGTATTAATACCGACAAATTGTTGAACAACTTGGACAGTGATACCTGCATAGAGCCCTCTTCGAACTACGTCATTAGCCCAGGCACCCTTTAGTTTTTGTCCGAGAGTTTGGCCGATTGAGCCTTCTTCTGCCTTCTCAGCTTCAATAGAATCATGCATGGCTTTCATCTCATCGTCAACTTCATCAGGACGATAAATTTTTGACAGAATAGCCTTCGCTTCCTCTTCCTTGCTCTGAGGGAAATGAAAAAAATTTAAGCTCAATGTAATCTAAAGACTTGTAAATAGCGGATTGTTCAAATTCCGCTATGCCAGTGTTGTACCACTACTATTTAACAACATTTTGTACTAAATAACATATCACTGAAAATACTGATTTGTTCAAATTCCGCTATGTAGCAGCACAAGTTGATAAAACTGAATACACGACATGATGACAATCGGTATTACCTGTCTGTAGAGCCATCTTGGTGACTCGGGGAGGGACAACATTAATATGAACTGCACTATAGCAGGAAGCGCTGCAACCCCAAGCATCCAACGCCAGGTTCCAAGTGCCTAAAACAAATCAAATTGACGACATACATAAACAAAAATCTCATTCAAGTGTTATGTTACGAATTTCAATAACTACATGCCTTTCAATGGGACATCGAACATACCTTGGTAAACGCCAAATTGATTAGGTAAGAGAGAAATTGACCACCGGTTATAAGTAAACCATTGGTGCATACTAATGCTCCTCGAATCTTAGCAGGTGAAGCTTCGGAGATATATAACGGGGCAGTCATGGATGCAACACCGACTCCTAAACCGACTAAAATTCTTCCAATAATGATAACCCAAGGAGTAGGAGCAGCAGCCA
This sequence comes from Trifolium repens, assembly GCA_030408175.1. NCBI lineage: Eukaryota > Viridiplantae > Streptophyta > Magnoliopsida > Fabales > Fabaceae > Trifolium > Trifolium repens. Next base: position 8,996,405 of record CP125839.1, read on the forward strand.
TAACTAATGCACCTAATGTGAACACAACATCAGCCATTAAAATAGTTTTCTTTCTTCCCATTTTGTCATTCATGTATCCTCCAAATGCAGCACCAACTATAGCTCCAGCAACAGCCATACTAACAATGGTTTCCTGCATAACATAACAGTCATGTCAATCATCTTGAAATTGAACTCAGATTGTCTGCGCCAAGGAGAATCAGAGTCACAAAGGCCAGATATGTCAGTCCTTGGATGAAGATCTAGAGTATCACATTTTGACTTCACTACGTTCGTTTTAAAATATATCTAGAAAATGTGTTTATGCGAAATTGATTCCAACATGAAGCTAGAAGTTGTAGTTTTTGTGTCTACAATCGATTTTGTTCAACACACTTATAGCATATGTTTCGTAATCTGGTGCACTAAGAATTCTTGTTTCCCTAGGCCCCTCAACCATGTTTGCAAAGCAAGAAATCGGAGAGTTGGGCAGATGCACGACACAAATGTGAAAATAAACAATGTTTTAACCAAGTCAATTTTACATAATCAATTCATTCAAAATACTTTGTGTCATCTTTGAACCAAATACACATAGAATTCATTCCCTCGAAATGCATATGAATCACAACTTGGTGTTTTTCAGTTCCATTATTATGCAAATTGATTTTGGTTAAAATTAAGTGATATCAATGTAAATTGATATATGTTTGGCTATGTTCGGTATTAAATATTAAATTTGAGAATAAAAATCAATACTCAATGCAAAAACTCCAAATTTTAGCTTCCAATTAGAACAATTTTAAAGGGAAAACCAATTTTATATGAGAACAATTTCATGTCAAAATCAATTTTGTCTCCATCAAAATTGTCAAGAGTTAAAAACAAAATTTCAGATTTTCTACAATGACATTAGTAAAATTCTAGGTGAAGACTCTGAGACACATTTTATTTGGATATATATTGATACATTGTTGAGATGAAAATTTTTAATAAATTCAAAAATAAATAAACACTATTTGTGATCTATCAGAATTATTCCCTCAGAGATGTGTATAAGTACATGACATCTAGATAAGATATGTATCCAATGTATCACCAAAATTCTATTGGTAAAGTCAAAACACAAACTTTCTGATCTCACTCACTTGACTTTTGCAGTGACCCCAAAAGGGTCCCACCAAAACCAGTTCCAATCCAAAACTAAGAAACAAAAAAAAGAAAATACTATAACACAAAAAAATCACCTGGAGCCATGTTTTCTTATCAACTTCTTCAAATTCATCACGGATATATAACAAAGCACCAGAAATCACACCTACACGTCAAAGAATTCAATTATTATGACATGCAAAAAAACCAACATAAAGTTGTGTCTCTCAAAGTATATTAATCGATTAAATATCACAGCGAGTATGTCAGAATTACACTGATCCGCCCTGGTTTCTGCAAAATCACGTCAAGTAACCGTAACTCTGACATACTCACAGTGATATCAAACATAGGTTAAAAGTAAACAAACTGCGCCGCTAATTCTTTCGGCATCGAAGAAATTAAGGTTGTAACTTAGTACTAACCTGTGTCATAACCAAAAAGAAGACCACCAATGCCAGCAGACAAAGCAAGACGCATAATATAAGGTGATTCAGTTGTTCTTCGCCAACATTCTGTAAACTCAGTTTTATCAGCTAATTGATGACCACCTTCAGCCATCTTTTTCTACCAATTTGATGAAGAATCTTAAAACTTGTTTCAATCAGATTCAAATGTTATGTTTTTTTTTGGTTCATGCAGAGAACAAAAAGTGTGTTGTGTGTAATGTGTGTGTGTGTTTTTGTTTCGAGGATAATAAGAATCACAGAGTTTAAGGTTATTGAATTGACTGCAAAGAAAAAACAAAAAATATAAAGAGTTAATATTGTGACCCCACATAGTAACTGTTAGTTACTGATATATCGTGATGACTCCGCACCAAGTGCATTGTTCTTATCATCACACACTACAATATGGATGGTATTTAGATGGATTAGCTATAATTAAACTTTTTTTGTTTTTTTTAAAAAAAATTGTTTTGATATTTTAGATAAACTTGGTCAAACGTCAATACGTCATCAAGAAAAAAAGAAAGATAAACTTGGTCAAAATTTGGTTGAAAATCAACAGATAATTAAATTTTTGGTCAAACTCCTATTTTTTTTTCTTCTAGATAATATTTATTTATTTATTTTTTGACTCAATTTATTTATTTAATTTAATGCTTGATTGTATTTTTTGTATCTATTGAATTTATGATGTTAGCTAAGTTGTAGAATTGAAGGCTGTAGCAGATAGTTTGATTTAATTTAACTTTGTATCTATTGATGTTAGTCGGTGATATTATAAATAGACAAATGCTAAATAATGTCAAGTTTAGCTAGGAAATGTGCGTATTAGTTTTTCTTTAAGAGTGTGACATATGGTATAATTGTTGTGAGAAATCAACTCTTTAATATCTTTGATCAATATAAAATATGAAATTTTCAATACAAAATTTACTTCTTTTATGTTCTTTAACTGGTACCTTAGAATCTCTTAACTAGTACTCCCTTTCTTTCTTTTTAATTGTCTTTTTAGAATGATAACATCAAATTAAGGAAGTGTATTTTTGCATGTTATCTTCCTATTACACCATCATTTTAATCCACCAATAAATTCTTATTTTTTTCCCCACATTTTTTCTTTTCAATAAATTTAATATATTATGTAAAAAAAAAAACAAAATTTAATATGTTATGTACCAACAAAAAAAATTTAAAAAAAAAAGATTTAGTTTTCCAAATATATAGCATTAATTGGTTTTATGAAAAAAGATATGAGCAATTGACAAAGGGTATAATTGACAAATCATACGCATAAAATACAAAAAAGACAATTAAATAGAAACGCTAAATATGATAATAAAAGACAATTAAAAAGAAACGGATGGAATATTTCGGAATCACATGTTAAAATGACATTATTTCTTTTTTGAATTATATTAACATGTGCCCTAAACTACATAAAAGTACAAATTTAATATTTAATGTACAAAAAAATTATTATTCTTTTTTTTACTAAAAATAGGTATTCATTCGTTCAAATTGAAAAAATACATAGATAATTACAAATTCAAGATTGCTAAAAACTGAAAAAGGTGAATCTACAAACGATCTTGCAGCACTTAGGTTAATAGCATACAACAACATCATAAAAGTGGCTACAAATATGACAAAATAAAAGTAACCGGGATGATCATACTCCTTCCGGATCTGCAACATTGACGTCCAAGTCTTCATCGGATTTGTAATGATTGAGGTAGATGTCAATTTGAATCAACAAAATACCGTACCAAAACAAAAAACCAACAAACGCCACACAAGACGACGACAACTTTAGAAAACAAAACAAAAAAAAAAACGAAGAAGCAAATTTATGCGGACAACCACTTATTTAAATAAAAAGAGAGACAAAAACGATATTGAGAGGTGATTTCAGATAAAAAATGACCAAAAACCACCTCCTATGGTGAAAGAATGAAAAGAGAGAAAAAATGAGCGAAATAGATGGCGGCTAATCCTAATTTATTAAAGAGATAACTTCACCAGTAAAAAATATTATTTAAAGAATTAAATACGCAAATTCTGATAAAATATTATTACATTTTTATTAACCTGTGCCATTTTCTCATATCTTAATTCCAGTTAAAATGAGACGTTAGGTAGCGTTCACTTCAGGTAGCGGATCTTTCTTTGAGACCTTTGGATAAGCTCTAAATGGCTAGCATTAAATTAAAATGGCATTTTTTTTTTACAATAAATTAAAATGGCATCTTAAAACCATTGGAAAAATGAGAATTTTGCTCAAAAGTGTGTTCCTTGTAAATGTTCCCTTTCAATTCTTGTTTGCTCAAAATTAAATACTACAATAAAACAATATGCAAATATTCTTGTCAAAAAAATACAAACAATATAGATATATTCTGGCTCTCCAATTTCTGGAACCTTGCCCATTACGGATTTAGTGGTCATTATCTGAATGGTAGTACTTTTATATAAAATAAAATAAATACTCCTTATGATTTTATATCTGAATGGAACCTTGCCAATTTCTGGAGTAGTAAAAATTATATAAGTCTCTTTATGATTTTGTAATTAGTGGAAGGAGTGAAGGACAAAATTATTAGTTCTCAAATTACAAGTCATTTTAATAATTTTGCACAAATTAATATAAACGCAGTTAACATTGTATGAAAAATAATTACATTTTCAAACTAACTAAACTTAATTCCAACACAAAGAGATAAATTAGCTACACATATATTCATGATAATAAGTATAGAGAAGTAGTATTGAAATCCAAGCTCCAAAGCCTTCAATGGTGTTCTCCCTGCCTTAGGATTCTCCCTCTTGTGTTTCTGTTTAGAAGTGGTAAAATATCCTAAAGTTATGTATATGAACTAAAAAAGATAGAGAAATAAAATAAAAATTTTATATTGAAAACACTAAAATTTAGACTTTGTTGCATTGACTACACTATTTCTAAAACAAAACTTTTTAAATTTAAATCCTTAACAAATACTCCTGAGATACTATATTAAGGATGTGCCTTATACTTATAAAAAAAATGGAAATTTGCTAAATGAATTGAGTCGCTTAGCAAGACGTTTCTTTAAAGAAAGAAAATGATAGATCATCCTTCATGTCACCAAATTCATCATAATTCACTAAGCGAATTAATGCTCGCTTATGACTCTACTCTTGCAAATTTCCTGAGAATTTCTATTTCTGATTCGCTTTGGACTCGTTGCTGCTAGCCTAGCGATTGACCTTGTCCCAACTCTTCCAATCTTTTTGACTTGTCTATCCTCTATCTCACTTAGCAAATTTATTAGAGTTCAATTTCTTTCTTAAAAGTTATTAAAATTAAGTGAAAATAACTCAAATGTGAGTTTATAGATAGAGTTCAAGTTGAAAAAATGTGAGTTTAAAGCATTATAAAGTTTGCACTATGCTCTTTCATAATTCACATATTTATAGGTAACAAATATTGCAACTTACATGAGTCCTAGTAAAATGAGCCACTAACATATATGAATTATGAAGTTAAGAGGAATACTAATGAGTGGAAAACATTTGGTTATAGAAATTAAGGACTAAGCATAGAATAGTGAAAACTTAGGGAGTTGGTCATTTACCAAATATTCATAACAATGGTTTATTCCTAGTCAAATCATCTACTTCATATTTATCAAACTCAAGTCATTTTTTCCACTTGAACTCTATCCATAACCTCACATTTGAGTTATTTTCACTTAATTTTTTAATTCTTAAATTTTAAGATAGTTATTTAAAATTCAAATTTCTTTTACACTCTTATACAAAATAACAAGATAGTTATTTTCCCTTGGTTATCATCCTTTTTCCTGTCAAAGGTCTAAAGCCTTTCTGAAGCAATTTCTCAACCTCCTCAAATGGAAGGCCTTTAGTTTCAGGCACTAATTAACATCACCCATGAATTAAATTCATTAGATACAAAAAGAAATACATCAAGCATTAAATTTTTTAAGAAAAAAGAAAAAGAAAGGATGGTATTTCCTCTAACCACATGCCCCTTCATAATTACTCCCGTGCCGTGTATGAGATTATTTTTTTAAAATATTATTTATATATTTATTTTGATATATTATTTGAGTAATTTGGTTAAAATTCTACGATAAAATTGAAATAGATTTTGCATGCATGGATTAATTAGCCAATTTTTCTTTTTATTTCTTCAGGAGAATAATGATATCTTGCTCTGGGGGTGCTGATAATATCTCATTGTATCCGCTAGAGGACAGTGGTATAAATGATAAATCCCCCTATTGCATCTTTCCAAATTAGGATCTTGGACACTATTGGAAAACGAAGTCAAATTCTAGCACAGTCAGGTGATTTAATTATAATTAATATTTCGATACTTATAAAAAATAATTTTTAGAGATATTATTTTAACATAAAAAATAATGAATTGAACAAGATAATTTTAATTGTATTGGCTTTGATTTATAAACTATTTTGAGACAGGAAAAACTATAAACAACGAATTGAAAAAAAAAAAAACAAAAATTAAAATATTTTTAGTTCTTACTAAACTATAGGACAATTTTTTGTTTTACGTACAAGTTATCTAGAATCATAAATATATATATATATATATATATATATGAGTCAGGATCCGTTGACACCAATTAGTTTGACACCAAATGTTACACCTCTCAATAACATTTTAACTGATATAAATTTTATAAAATCCACCGTCGGATTGAAAGTTTATATCATATAGATCATTTACGTAAATTTTCAGAAAAATCCAAAATCATCTGATATGCTATTGAGACACATAAAGATCAACGACATTTAAAAAAAGACGCAAACCGTTAATTTTGATTTATCTCAATAACATATCAAATGATTTTGGATTTTTCTGAAACTTTACATAAATGATCTCTATGATATAAAATTTCAATCCAACGGTGGATTTTATAAAATTTATATCGGTTAAAACGTTATTGAGAGGTGTAACATTTAATGTCAAACTAATTGGTGTCAACGGATCCTGACTCTCTCTCTCTCTATATATATATATATATATATATATATTGTTGAGTAAACATTGTACAAGACAATTTATCTTTTGAAGATCAAACTTATCCATAATATATTTATTTTGTCTTTTCTACATTAATGTAGAAGAAGTCAGAGATTGGCAATTCAACTCAAGCTTAAGAGGAGGCACTTTTGATTGGATATGTGATATTGAGCTGCCTGAGACATATTTCATTGAGGTAGAATTCTCAAGTTTGCAATCTTCAAACACCACAGCTATTGTAAGTACACATATCTATATTGTTTGTTAACTATATTTATTTATCTCTTTCAACTAATGTAGACATAAAATAACTTAATTACATAATGTGTTAGTATTTATTATTTTTGTTTATTTAAAATTTTGAATGAAGAATAATGGAGAATCATCTCATGATCCATTGATTCAAGGAGATAAAGACATCGCAATCTATGTTGGTGCATCTAAACAAATTATTATGGCCCATAAATTTGCTCTTGGTTCAAAGTCAAGTGTCTTTAAGCAAATGTTTAAGGAGGGTGTTCTGGATACACCAAAATAGTCTCACATCGTTTGGTACTCGAGGCAAAGGGTAGTTTATATACAACACTCACATCTTTCAAACCAACCGAGACATCTTTTCTATAAAATATTTCATAATGTTTGTTGTTTCTTAGCCTACTATCGAGCGACTTTAATACATTTTCCTTAATTATGCTACTTAGTAAATTTTTATAATTCTATAAGATCATTTTTGTTTATATGATATTTGTATAGTCAAATACCAAATATCAAGTTAGTTTTAGATAACTGATCAGATTAGCTATCTTATGACCAAATTCCGAATTTAAAAAATAAACAAAGAAATTCGTTGTTTCATTTTGAGTATAGCAAATAAGCTTGTTACTTTTTCTTTTTGACAGAACAAATAAGTTCATTACTAACTATGGATAGTAGTAGATGAGTTCTATGATAAATTTGTCTAAAATTTGTGTTTAACAAATTTCAATGCAATCTGATCCAATTAAATATAGTTTAATTTAGATCAACTTTTAGATATCTATAATATACTTTGAAAAATCTATTAATACTGATAAGTTTGATGAAAAATATAATATAAAATATACCAAAAATAATATTACAAAATGATACGGATTGAATCGATTGATTATGTTTCAAAATTAGTACTTATGAAGTAGTAAAGATATAGAATAAATAAAATAATTATTTAAAAATTAAAAACCAACAAATAATAAACTAATACAAAATATCATACTAATAAAAAGATAAGTATAAAACATCTATATATGCAGTTTGGTTCAATTTTGAAAACGTAATCGAAATCCAATCCAAGCAATTTTTACAAAATCCGTTCAATAATATTTGGTTTTGTGCGGTTTTCAATTTTTTGAATCGGCTTACGATTTTAATTTGGATTAGTTTAGATTTAAACACCACTAAGTTGTTAAATCAATTATTTTCAAAAAAAATAAATTTGTTAAGTCAATTAATTTTATTTTGAATACTTTCCTCTTATCATTTTTTTTTAAAAAAAAACTTTAAGTTAAAAGAAACCAACTTAATAAAACTAAAGTTTGTAAAATTTTATTTTAAAACTCTTCTTTTTTTGGTCAACAAATACTTTTATTTGAGATGGAACAACAAGAGTTTGATGGCCCTACCTCTGTTATATTGTATGTGAGACCCCCCTCAAACATTCTTCAAACATCACATTGCACTCAATCACTTGCTCCATTTGCATTGTCTACTCTTTTTTTTAATAAACCGTACAACTGTTTTTAATTATTAAATATAAAAGGGAAAAACACTTGATGGGTATGGCATTGGTATTAGAACTTATACTTAGGCTCCGTTTGAATTGATGGAATATAATGAAATGGAGCGGAATGGAATAGAGTGGAGTGGAATGGAATAAATATTCAATTCCATTATTTGGATATTTTAAGAAAGAGAAGAACAAAATCGAAGGTATATGGTGATATGAGATGAAATTTATTCCATTCTATTTCATCCCGCTCCGCTCCATTCTATTATTTTTTTCAAATCCAAACAATAGAACATTATTTTATTCCATTCCACTCCGCTCTATTCCGTTATATTCCATCAATCTAAACAGAGCCTTTTTTATTTGAAAATAGTACTTATTTATTTTACAAGAATTCTTTTCCTCAAAAATATAAGAAGCTCTAAAGTTGTATACAATTTCTTCATAAAAAAAGTGTTATAAAGATAAAACATGAAAATTAAAAGAAAAATAAAGAGGAGAATAGGGATGTCAATTTGCAACCGTAGGCAAAAAGCCAAAAAATAAAATCACCCCTAAAGATAGTTCAAGGACGAGGGTAGGGATCATGTTTTCCATCCTCGAGAATATTATATGAACATCTTCATATGTATATACTATTAAAAGTTTCATCGATCCTCGTCCTGTTGACATCCTTAGAGGGGGGTAAGAGCTACAATTCATTGATAACATCAACTTTATTTTTCTTGTTTTAACTTTAGAATGATATAATGAACACAAATTGTTGAAATATCAGCATGAGATGAATCATATCATGCATAATTCATAAATGAAACATATACTATAGCAAAAGAAGAAAAATATTGTATTGTGTGAAAGATGAATCAGCTAACATTTTATGGAACCTAAATCAACATTCCAATGATAATATCATGTATCTTTTACAGATTCAAAGAAATCAAAACACTGAAGATGAAATAATGAAAAGATACCAACAAAGACTAGAAAGATGGTCCCGACAACTCTACTCGTCGAAAAGAGGAATTAAGGAAGAACAGTTTGAAAAAGAAAAGAAAAGAAAAAAAATAACAAAAGGGAGAAGGTCTTCTTTTGTGTATTAACTTTGTCATGAATGGTGTGCATCATTTTGTGACAAACTCCATCATCATATAATCTGATTAAAAGTCTCAAAATCCCAACAAAGAAAACCTATAATATTTCACACTCAACCCTTATAGTAAAATCCCTTGTAAGTTTGTGTATTTGCAAAGTTATTCAACATAGCCAAATCAATTGGCTCTAACGAAATTTTAGAAGCATCAAAGTATCTCGAAATGAAGAAGATTTATGCTTTTCACATTCATTCACCTCATCGAAACACGAACTAGTATCATCCATGGCATAACCTTCCTAAGCAGCAATTCCTGAAAGTAAAATATGTTCAAAAACACATTAATACAAGCAAGCTTTGTATTTTGTATCACCATACATATACTTACGCGTACAAATTAATCATATGGTAAGTTGTATCGTGTTTTGAACCTTAAAAATCTAAACATGAATCAACTTAGCTATGGCAAAGGTAAACATGTTACCTTAACAATGAAGAACTATTTTAATTTTCAAATGATAATGAAAAAGAAATGTGTTCTACCTCTGTTTGATTGTCTATTAGCAACAGCATAAGCTCCAATGTGACCGCCACTAGAGCTTTTGCGCATTAAATCCGAAACAGCATTTTCAAGGCCAAAACTAAGAGAACCGGAATCCTCAAGTTCTGAAGTTGTTGATCTCCAAGTATGGTCTTGATAAAACTGTCCAGCTTCATAAGTATTTTTGTATGCCTCACCATAATTGCCGTTTGAGAAAGCGTAGGATGAATCTGATTCAACAATGTTTTCATTGCTTTTTCCATAACCTACTGCTTTTGACCCTAAAATCACATCTCCAAGCCTATAATTAAGACTGTTCTTACCATATCCAGAGCCAATAGTTCCAGCTTGATTAGTAGCACCCCCGACAGAAGTACTGCAAAGTGATCCGATATTACCGAAAGAACCCAAACTTGAATTTTCACTTCCGTAACCCACGAAAGCATCAGAGCTTGCAGGGTTATTAGCATAGTTAAGATTTCCATTACTCCACAAACTCTGATTTGTTGAACTTATGGCTGAATTGTTTCCAACATTGGAACCAATATACCCTATGGCATTATTGTACCTGCTCGGACTTGCACTGTACGGAGAGCTCAATGCCCGTCCCGTGACAAAGTTAGACATAAAGTTTTCGTTTTCATTTTGGCTCAATGGTGTCTCAAAGTTGAGTCCTGTCCCGTAACTTGGACTAAAAAGAGTATATCCACTACGACCAACATTAGCAGGACTCAATCTACCGTCTAATCTAAGTCCATGTCCTCCAATGAGGCTTGGACTATATCCCTGAGTGAAACCATTAGAAAAACTACCAACTCTACTCATAGTACCGTAACTAAATCCACCTAGCTGGCCTCTACTTGGACCTGGAGATAATTCCTTCGGAACAGCCCTCTTAACCTCAACCATTTTACCATTAAGTTCATGAAAAGTTTTGTGCAACACTTTCTCAACTGCTTCCTCAGAATCATATGTGATGAATCCAAAACCTCTAGGCCGTTGAGTGTTATGGTCATACATCACAACAACATCAGTAATTGTTCCAAATTGATCAAAGTAAGTCTTAAAATCACTCTCAGTAACTGTCGATGCTAAACCTCCGACAAATATCTTCTTTGTGCGTATAGGAGTAGGACCAGGCGATCCATGACTGCTGCTGTTGCTTCTGCTAAACACATTCTGATCATCTCTAGGGACAGCTTTTTTCGCTTCAACCTGCATGTCATATCGATGACAATAAGACTCGATTTAACAATATCATAGACAGAATTATAAATAAGCAGGTCACTATAGAAATCCATGAGATAGAGACACACAAATAATGTACTCGGAGATTTCATTAACAACTTAGACTATTGGCGATATTGCAATCATGCCAACTACCGTTTACAATTGCTTCAATGATTCAAGACCTTTAAACTATCATCGTCGTGAATCTCATTCAAATATTTAATGCTCAATTGTATCTTGCAAGAAAATCAAAACTTCAAAAACTAATCAGATCAATATTGTCTGTATAATTTTCACAACCTCTTATTCTAAACTGAAGTTGCATCATAACACAGAAAAATGCATCTGAATCTTCTAGTGAAATAATAAACTCGCTTTCATCAGTTTTTATGTCAAAAGACGTAATTGACTTTTGTCGCATAAAGAAAGTGATGCATACAAACAACAAAGACAATTAAGCAAGGAGACGAGAAAACTTACAGTTCTACCATCTATGACGTGTTTTTCCATAACAACTCGTTCGGCAACAGAAGGATCAGAAAAAACAACAAACCCAAAACCACGGGCACGTCCGGTGGTACGATCCTTCATAATCACAGCTTCAACTACATCTCCAAAGTTCTGGAAATACGATCTGAGTCGATCTTCATTTGTGTCCCAGGAAATCCCTCCAATGAATAGCTTCCCAGGGTCCATTTCCACCCTGCACTTACACACAATGATAAAATCCAATCAAAATTCAATCTTTAACCATAATAATTTACATCCACAAAATAAAATCTTAAAAAGTGCATAATTCTTTTCCACCAAATCATTAACAAAAGTAGAAACAAACATCAAAAGAGAAAGAAAAAAACACATCGGATCCAAATTCCAATCAGTTACTTATATTCATACAACAATCTCCAAACAAACACAAAACCTCGTATCCATGTTCTATATAGCTAAAAAAACCTTAAATTCATCAAAACAACAATCATCAAACACAAAACATTGTATCCCTGTTCTTTCTAGCTAAACAACCTTAGATTCATCAAAACAACCTTAAATTCATCAAAACACAATCATCAAACACAAAACATGGTAATGCTGATTAAACAACAGAACAATAAAATCAAAACATGCAAAAAAAAAACTAAATCTATGTTTTCAGACAACTTTACAAAAACCGATGATGTTTGTCTTACGTTAAACAATTCACAAAAAAACATAAAAAAAATACAAACTTTATTCATTGGGTTTGTTTGATGGATCCTTATTGGATCAACCCAGAATTCAAAATAAAAAAAAAGAATCAAACTTGACATAAGTCATTGGATTAAGAGAGAAAGTTTACCAAATGAAGACAAACCCAGATGAAGAAAATTGAAGAAATCTAAGATCTGAGAGAAAGCATAACAAGAAGAGAGAGGGCAAAAGGCCCCTTTTTTTTTTTTTTCTTCTTAGTTTCTTGTTTTCTCTTACAAACAACAATTACCGTTGATTGAATCAGATAAATATATATAATGGATGAAATGAATGAATGAATGAAAGTTGTGTATCACACACAAGAAGAGATATATGAATGAGAAAAATGGAATTTGTATCACCTTATATATAATTTTTATTTTATTTAATTAATTTTTATTTTTATTAATTTTTTATTATAGATATGTAGAGAGAGAGAGGGGTTTGTCATCAACATCTATATATCTATCTATGGATCTGGATTCTCTGAATTCGTTTTTCTCATGCAGTCGTCCAGTCGGTCTATTTATAGCCGTCCGATCAAGATCGGACGGCTATGATTTAATAACTGTATTTATTGACTATATTTATTTAAACCGTCTGATCACGATCGAACGGCTATAAAACGACTGCACCGTGCAGTCGACTGCACCTAATCCAAATCCATCTATCTATCTATCCTCTTATGCAAGAAATACCAAAGGGTAGGAAGATGGTGACTACCCATTAGCCATTTGCCCAAGTTTGAAATTCTTTTGAAGAAAAAATAAAGAAAAATGTTTTACTGTTTTTTTATATTTATTTTTTTAAGAAAAAGATTGATAATCTTGCTCAACCTATTGTTTTATGATTTTACGAAAATAATAATTTATTTTTAAAAAATGAAATTTTAAAAAATTAATATTTAGACATTGTGAGGAAATTTTTAACTCAAAGTATTTTCGTCACTCGTCTGATGTTAATTTCTCGATATACTAATTTTGTTTGACTATTTCTCGATATACTAATATTCATTTAAAATGTTAACCTATTTTAACAATTGGTGTTCTATATATATATATATCGATTAGATATCAAATTTCTATTACGTAATATGTTTCTTTATGGAAGTAAATAATAATAAGTTAATTCTTCCATTTAAAAATTTCGATCGCTTAAGATTTTGTCACATTAATTTATTTTTTTAATTTAAAACACGTCGATTTAAAATATGATAAACTGCGATAAAATTTATACTTTCTTTTGACACATGGATAAATTTATACTAAAATACCTTTAAGTTATACTTTTACGTTTTTATCAATAACTATATTATAAATTTCTATAGTCTTTATTATTATTTAATTTAATCTTAATTATTGTTGTGCATCTCTATGATCATTAGTGTAATTTTAATGGAGGTTCACTCAATTTTTTTTTTATACTTTTCAACACAAATTTTATTTTTAACTCTCCAATATAAAAGGTGTAATCGATAAGTCAACTGATTTGAGCTAAAAATTAAACTTGGACAAAAGAAAAAAAAAATACTAATAACACAATTAATTATTAATATTGACCATTAAAAAAAACTCTAATATAAAAATCAAATATAATTAATGTATGAAGCATTTCAAATGTATGGTGAAAATTAATAACTAATCTTAATTTATTTTTTTTACAAAAACTAATCTTGATTTTTAAAACAATCAAATTTTTTAGTCAAAATCTAAAAGCTTAAGTCTTCGAAATTATAGGCCAATGTTATCGCTTAAGCAAATATTATTCCATAAAAAGTCAGCGTTTATAGTCCACTTTTTTTCATGTTGCAAAATGGTGCTAATTATGGTAATAGTATTTGATTGAAAACCAAGTAGAGATTAATTCTATTACCATTGCTTGAGGTCAAAGAAAACCAAAATTAGATCAAATAGAATATGGTGATGATATAATATGATGAACAACAACAAGTAGATGATATGGTAAATTGGACTATTTTGATTTTGAGAAATGGCCATAGAATTAATTTTGAGGTGAACCGGCAAAATCAAGCAACAAGTTGGAATGGGCACAAAATATTTATATAAAATATGAGTGGTTGATGTACAACAACATCTTTCCATCAACTTTCAATTATAAAAATAAAAAATTAAATTTTAAAAAAGTAGGGTTATGTGCGAATGACAGAAGGGATTGCTTGTGTACCCACTCATCCAAAGAATAAACAGGTATAATAGGAAAATAAATACATTTTGTGTATAATGCATGTGCATAATCTTATTTTGCTTTATTCCCCAAAAGAAGAAGAAAAATTGTTGTTCATAAGTTGTAGCCAAGGGTGGTCAATAAATATAGAGGCTAAAATCATATATATATATATATATATATATATAGATGAGACTTTCATAAAAATGATACAAAGTTTTAAAAAATAAATTAACTTTAGTTGAGTATAAAATAGAAGATGAGACCCTTATCCTAACCAAATGTGTTATACTGTTATTTAATTTATTTATTTTTTGACACAAAATGTGTTATTTAATTGAGTGCATACAGTTGTGCAGTCAGTAATTTAAAACCGTGTGATTGAGATCAGACAATTCAAATTTTGACATCAAAATATATTATATAATTAGAATAAAAATTTATCTAAAGATATGAACCGTCCGATTTTAATCAGACAGTTCTCCAATATTGACTGCACCCATTTTGATTGCAATTAATTTGATTCCTATTTTGTCAATATATTATAACTAAATTATTTTTTCCCGAGGCTTTTTTTTAACCAGAAATTTTGAGACCTAAAATCTTTCATTGGGTCGTTTGACCCTTGGCCAGTCATGATTGTAGTTCAACCGATAATGTCAATTTTGTTAGCTTAAATATTTTTACTTTGAAGTTTGGATTCAGAACTTTACAATTGTGTACGTAAATTTCATATAGTATTTTACATTTTGTCAATAGACAAAAAAAACCTTTCCTTTTCTTTTCACTCAAGAAAAAAAATCTTATTGCATTGCAAATTGATGACAAGTTTTCTACTCACCTTGCTGTTATTTGTTTTTTTTTTAACGACAAATATAATATATATATATTTGATCTCCGTACAAGATGAACAGAGACCAGAAAAAGAGGCTACAAACAAAGGCGCCGTATATATGCGGAACACTAGAGACTTTGCTGTTATTTGTTTATTTTCATTTTTAGTTTATTTGCATTAAATTATTATTTATATCATTTTGCATTAAAAAAAAAACCAGCACATCTCATAACTATTGGAGCAAGTGATATGAGAATGGTAAAAGGTAAATTTTGAATTTCTAAGAAAATATGAATAGATGAAAAAAATTGAAATTTTATTCACTCTACAAATGATTAAATGGTCTTTGTATTTATATAGTATTGGCTTAAAACTTAAAACTTGTTATAATTGACTTAGTTAACCAGCTAATTGAATCCATTCTAACTAACAATTAGTTATAACATCTAACATCTATATTTCATAGTTTGAATTAATGCAACAAATACTCCCTCAAATCAAACTCTCAAAATCACTTAACTTCAAATTCTCTTATGAGCTTGACAAACTGAGCTGACTTGCAGTCTAACACTGCCAGCTTCCTTTATTCACATGTTCTTTGATAAAATTGAGCGGAGTATTCATGTGTTTGTGTTCCGGAAAAAGTATGATCGTCACACGGATAAAACTTAAAAGAAATGACTGAAGGAAACCATTAGGGGTGGACCCTGCAGCTTAATTTGACTTAGCACGGGAAATTTATCAGGTCCAGACTATAAGTCGGGCCTCCATACATAGTGTGCGGAAACTCCGTGCCAAAAAAATAAGCCAATTTTCCTATACATTAGTCATTTCAAATTCTGATTTCATGGCAATTTTAAGCTCTTCTATGTCACTTTAAGAATCTTTTGTGATTAATAGAACAATAACATAAGAGAAAATCAGCAACTTGAGTTCTCCTTTCTTATATTTCACATGAAGAAGCATTATATATTCTCTTATTTAAGACTCCATGAAAAAAGTAGGGATAAAGTATGAAGAAGACAATGGTTGGTTGCATTATCTTCTAGAAAACCTCAAAATCAAATGTTGTCGCTACCAAATTTATGCTGTGACAACCAAAATGTATTGCACATAGTAACCAATCTCATTTTTTCTGTTGGTATATATGGATATACAATAATTCACAAATATATTTGCACATACATCTTTGATGTGATATGTTTAATGATGTGTTATATGATCTAGCTAGTAGTAAGAAAAGATCAATATTCATAAAATTGTAAGAATTTTTTTAAGGGGATCAAATATTTTACCACTTGGGTTAATACACTATAGGTTAAGATAGACCTTATTTTTTTACTAGCGAAATCTCAGCCTTCCCTTTAATTATCACTACAATTTCTATTTTTATTTAAAAATGAATGGTTAAGATGTGCATTGGACCTCCTGCGGTGAAACTCCACTAGAGAGAATCCAAGTCGATCTGTGTCCGTCTTCATGTTTTTTAGGTTTTCTAGACTCCATGGCATGCATTTTTCTATTGTATTTTATCATGTATTTTTATCTGTATTTTGTTTTATAACATCTATATTATCTAAATTTATTTAAATAAAAATTTCTTCATTTTCAACTATTATTTTTAAAAAGTTTCAATATTCAATTTACATGTCTTTAAATTTGAAAAAGAATTATATTGATAAGACCAAATCTGTAAGACAAAAAATATGAATAAATTCTCTAACCATCTTAAAATTTAGGTTGAGTCTTACAAAATCGAATTTTTAAAATGAAAATTATCCCCATTTATAAACATGTTTTCGAATCGTCTCAGAAACTCTCATCTGATAGAAACTCTCTATATTAATAATGTTATCATATAGTGCACCAATAGTTGGTAAGGAAATTAAAAAAAATTGTAATAATTTTATCCCTTTTTTAATGTTGTAGCTGTTCTGTTATTTCCAAATAGAAAAGTACTTTTGCTATTTGGTATAGTAATTTGGTTCCAAAAAAAAAGGGTGATATAAAGGATAGTGTACTAGTGGCATGAAAGACAAGTAATCCTTTTGCCTAACGTGTTTTGGTTGAGGAGGGTGAGTAATTAGGTTGGTTCTATATGGTGATTGGTGACCGGTGAAAGATGCAATGTATATATACTTTCTCATAGTTGTTAAAATCTTAATTCAGCAAAAATAAGTAGTTATAATCTTAATCTACACCCTTCACTCCATAAAGGGACAAAGAGGTTCCTTTCAAGGCTCGTGTATGTGTCTGTGTGATTAAGGTTTGTTTAAAAAAAAAAAAAAAATCAATATGCACCGATTGTATAAAATAATTTTACACTATCAATCAATAATAATTATGTATTGATTGTATTCCACCAATCATCTCACTTTACTTTTTTGCAATGACATAGAATATTATATGATTCTTATCGAATGTCGGTGTCAAATTAATTTGCACGGACAATGCATAATCTTTAAACTCTTTTCAAAATTGGTTTCTTTTTTTAGTTTAACTTCTACGCACTGTCAGTGTAAATTTATTTTACACGTGCATTCAATTATATTTGCTACATTATTCAATAAATATAACACATTACATGTTTTTAAACGCAATATATCATACGTTCACAAAAGAAAAACACAATACATTATATGTCAATATGTTATTAGATACTAGTACTTGACCCGTGCACGCACGGGGCGGGGGGGGGGGGGGGGGGGGGGGGCAAATGCACGGGGGGCGATTTATATTTGTCATTAATAAAGCTAAATATTATAAAAAAGACATTTGACTATATTTGTATAAATCATAGGAAAAAAATTACGAAGTATGAATTACAACAATATTTGTCAACATAAATCTTATAAAAACTATATACTCAAATATTACTTAACATTAAATTTAGTTATGATAAAAAAATTGTATAAAATTAGGTTAATAAAATATTATGAGATTTCAATTATCAATATTGTTACCTAAATTTAATATTATAGAAAACGGAAAACTTGATTAATACAACATATTATGATAGTGAAAATAATATATACAACATATTAAGGCCAACTACCGTGTGTGTGAGGGACTTTTTTTATTTAACATACATAAAATGTCTGAAGATAATCTTATAAATTTAAAAGATAAGATTACTCAATCATTAATTACAACAACAATATATACATATTTTATTGAATCCTTAATATATTCATATCATCCCAAAATATAAAATTTTACATATAGATTTGATAATAGAGCATCTTACATATATATTTTAAAAAACACATCAATGTTTGCTTAACAAAATACCAAATACATATTGAATAACAAAGTACCAAAGCTTGTTCATCCTGAATAGTCCTGTTAAATAGCTTAATAAAAGCATTATAATCTTCATGTGTAGATCGAAGATTATTACCATCTTACCTATATTCTTCCCTTTCAATATCTCTTGATAACCTAATAATAAAGAAATATATACCAAATTTAAGTGTTATTACTTGACAAAAATCATTGACTTTCAAAACGGATGAAGTTAAAAGAAAAACACACCTTGATATCTTTTAGTCATTTTCATATTAGAAAGGGTTAAAGAACAAATAGGTAGAGTTGAGACAGTTTTGAATATGAATCTTACCTACAAAGTCCATGTAAATAACTCAATGTTTAGTATGATAGTTAAAGCAAAAGCATAGAAAACTAAAAGTTAAAGATTATACAACCTTGAAAAGCTACGGCCTTGGCAAACATCATAACGACAGCAACATTTTGGATATGTCCAGCTCCAAGAAAAGCATTAAGTACATCAACATATGCCCATACAAATAACATTGAATTTTACTCCTATATATCATAAAACATATAAGTCATAATGTGTATTATATATTATGTTCAGTTTCAAATAGAATTTGATCAAGTGTAATAGTGTCATACCCATCTTGCTCTATTTCAATGACATTCACTTTTGTGGGTGTTCCATCTTGATCATTAATTTCACGCTCACGACCAACATCAATCAATATTCCAATAATATCTGAAAACAATTATATAAACAAATCTACTAAAACTGAAAAGATGTTACATATTATAATTTACAAAAAACATAGAATAATTAACTTACCAACTAAGAAATCAGTGTCATAAGAGCCTCCTACAATCTGCCCAATTGGAACAAAGTTATATGGAGATCTAACAATATCTTGATTAAAAAGTCTTTGAATCAACGTAGTGGCTTTGAAATTTAACTTAAAATTGTGATGAGTAGTACGATAAGCTCCAACATTAGGTGAGACCCCCATCTTTTCAAAAGTATAAACTTTTCCCTCTATTAGCTCATCCTTAAATTTATAAATAAGAGTTGTTTTAACTGTAGCATGAATTCTACCACCATAAGAATCCATTAAAACCATTTCAATAGAAAAAGGCAATGTGTTACGATTGAAATTAGAAGTTTGCCAAAGTCGGATGATCTTTGCCCTACAATTCCAACTTGACCTAGTTGAATTAATTTCAGCAAATGATGAAAATTGATACTCATTTTCGATGGTCATACACATTTCAGAAAACCAAGAGGGATAAAAACTAATGAAGTAAGCTTTAAAAATATTTAAAATGACTTCAAACAAACACAGTGAGATGGTTCAATACTTCAATGCATTTCTTATATGTTGTATTGAAGATGGCTCCCTCTTTGAAGCATGCATATTATTCTTTGAAATTTGTGATAAAGCTGCTAATAATTGAATTGTTGAATCATCAAAATATTCTCTTTTTGTACATTGGGAAGAGTTCATGTAAAAACAAAACAATTATAACATAAATAAGGTATTTCTTGTGGAAAGGATTGAATAGGTGAAAGACTATAGCATTAATTAAAATCAGCTTTTTACATAGGGAAGAGGGAGATGTTACATGAATCAGGAATGAGTAAAATTTGGTTCAAATAAAAACAAAACATATTTACTAAAAGAGGTAGTTGAAGGTAGTGATATTGTTACAATTGACAAAGAAAGGGACAGCTCAGTGACAAAAACATGACATTGATCTTAGCTTATATACAAATCTACTTGACAACAAAGCAAAACTCAATGTGGTTTGTCCAAAACAGCAAACACTGATAAAAAAATGTTACTAAAACGATCAAAAAAAGTAACAAAACATAAAATAAAAGTTAAAGAGTGAAGACACTTACTTGTTTATAGCACTTGACAGATGTGGAGTGTGTATAACTCGATTTAAATCCTCCCACAATGCACTTTTTTCATTTGCATATATTATCCAATTTTCCTACAAAAATAAACAAAACACTGTTAAAATTGAAATGAAAAAGTATAAAATTGGCATAACCACTGTAAATATAGATAACATGTTCAACTTTATTGGAATGTGATGTGGTAGGCTATATATAATCCAAATATAGAGTGCATTAAGTTATATACACAACACAAATTAACGCAGTAAGCTATATATGTAAAATGCTGATAAATTAGGCATCAAGCTATAATATACTACAACTATAATTAACTTCAAAGCACAATGAGTATCCAAATGTCAAAGACAATTAAAATTTTAATAGATTGACTAATGACAAATAGAACGCTATAGAGACAATTGAGTTTTGCTTTGATAGTAAAGACATGTCGATTATTACTAATTACTAATAGCAGCATCATGATCATAACAAAATGTTTTTAGGCCTTAATCCATCAAGTAAAGACAATTGATAACCAAATCAAGAGATAATTAGAAACAAAATTTGATTATAAAATATATATTGGGTTTCAATTCATTAAAACATTTGAGTAATTAAAGCTACCAAATTTAAATATATGTATCAGTTCCTCCGTATAATTAATTAAAACATTTGAGTATTTGCATTTCAAACAATATTCTAAAACATACATTCATGGAAAAACGATAACAAATTCAAAAGCTGACACATAATAAGGTCTTAAGTACATATATTTCTGAAAATATAAATAGATATTATGCATTTTCATACTGCTTAGGTACAAAACTATAAACGTGCAACATCATGCCTCATGATGGCAACATCGATGAAATCAGGAGGAACTGATACAGTTAAACGAAGCCTGTCTCCTACATTGAGTTCTGCATCCCTAAAAAATTCTTTAAATCCTTGTTCAATATATGTCAGCTTGCTTTGATGGCTCTTATAATAGCAGATTTGGCAAGGATATAGCTTATCTGAATTATCGTCGACCAAAGTAATTAAATTTTGATTATCCTTCAAACAATTCTTTGCAATTTCAGTTGGAACATGCTATAAATAAATAGAAGTAGATTAGTTAGTTATACCTATGTTTGACATAAAATTTTAAGTAGTTTTGCAAACAAATTGATCATAAAAAAAAAAAAAATTCTGAAAGGGAAATAAACAATATAAGTCTTCCTATTTGATAACATGTAATTTAATGAATCGGTGAAAAAAAAAACATGTAATTATTGATTGAAGATTTAGTAATTACCATAGCGTTTGGCCAAATATAGGTAGATCTGGACACTACTACCTCCCAGCTATTGATGCCTTTCGGGTCCTCATCTTGCATATACGTGTCTTGAATACTGTCAGCAGAACGATCGACATCAATTTGCCTAATAAAATTGTCTTGTCGGATTAATACATTATTGTACGAAATTAATAATATAAATATAAAAAATAAGAATTGAAGAACTAAAAGATATAATAACAGTTAATCAACATCTTATTTTAAAAACTACAACATTTCTATTTTTGTTTATAAGATTTAGAAATAATTATAAATAGTTTATATTCATTAATTCAGCTTTTTGTGGTGTGATAAAAAAGAATATTTATGTTGATAGTAGCTTAAACTCTTGTTTGTTAGTACAGGACCACATATTTTTGTATCCTCTATAGTTACATTATATTGTAAAAAAAATTAAATTGAACAACTAAAAAGTATAATAAAAGTCATGCAACCTATTATTTTAACAGCTACAATACCTTAAAGTTTACCAACACAAAGAACAAAAGAAAAATACTTACTTGTTGACTTGTTCCAAAATTTCCGGAAATAAAATCCAAGGAGGAAAACTCATCTTTGAATGAGATGGAGATGCTGATGCTTATCTTCCTATTGATTTTACAAATGACATACAAAACATTAATTAGTATTTATTCTTGGACATAAAAAAATAGCTATATTTTCATTGTGAATAACATATTTAAAAGAATGCAGAACATACTTAACTAACTTACTTAACTATTGTTGTGAAACAAAATCAACAACATGTTTTAATGCAAAAAATCCACAAAAAAGTGAAGATCTTTTATCTATTTTTAACAACATATTTAAAATAATAACTTTAAATTTAAATTGAAAATCATGTTTAATTAGCATTAACAAAATATCACTTACTCACATTCAGGCAAAATCACATAAAAGTACTTAATACTGCTATATGCAGTTATACTATGATGGAAGCATCACACAAACACTATCCACAAAAGTCTCACAAACATTTGAAGAGAAAAATGAAATATATAAATGAACATAATCTACTATAAAAGAATAACATTACAAAAAGAAAATAATCAGAGTATGAAATGAAATATGAAATAAGTTAAAACCTTTCTACTTCCCAAATCTGAAGAAGAATATACCCAAAATTTGAGAAAGAAGAATAGCAGAGAGAGAGTCCGAAAAAAGAGAGAGAGATAGAAATAGGGATTCGAAATTTGAATTGATTTTTGGAAGAGGGAAAAATGGGTCGTGTTTTGTTTCGAAAGTTGTGAAGAGAGTGATGTTGTATAAATTAGACATTGTTATTTGTTTGAGAAATAATGAAAGCCAAAAAGTTAGCCAAAATGAGTAGTCAAACCTGTTACAAAACTGACAAAGAAAGCGACTATTCAAGCATGTGTGAAAGTGTTAGCCAAAAGGAGTAGTCATTCACATTTTAAATTTTTTAGTGATATTATGGGAATACTATATTTGATTTATCAGTAATTCATCTTTATTATAAAAATACGTTAAAGAAATCATGTGTGAATGTTTAATCATAGACTATATGGTAGTCTTTGTAATTCAACGTGGTTTTCATTTCACCTTAAAAAAGGATAAATAAATAAATAGCTAGTCATTGTAAACTTAAGGAGCTGATTCAAAATGAGGTTATGGCTTCAACACATCTAATCTAACCCCAAACATGGAGTAAAAGCAGACAAACCATTGAAATATTATACACTATCATTCAAGCAGATTCATAAACATGTTTGAAATTAGAAATATCAATCAATTTTTATATAAGCTTCACATGTATGAGTACTCATGAGAGCAAAGTTTATTTAAAAACGCATATTTTTTTATTTAAAAATGCATCTACAATTGGTCATCTCCCAAAAGGTTCAACATATTACTAAAGAGGTTAGAACACATACACTTACCTAAGCCACCACATAAAGAACTTGGTCATCTCCCAAGAAGTTCAACATCTTCAGGATAAACTCTTCTTGCTTCAGCCATCTACAACTGTGTAAAAAAATTAGTCACAAACAAAGAAGAAATCAATCATGTATTATTTGAAAACTAAACAAAGAAAATTAACTATTGCAAAAATAAATAAAAAATGATATTTTTTTTCATTATGATTGCATGAAATTTTGTCACACAGATTTGAGTGGCAATGATTCTGAGACTACTAATTTCTGCATGTTTATCAATGAAGTCTATGCAGTATGTTCCTTTCATGGATTTGTTTTTGGTGTGGCTAATTAAGTAGAAGCAAGATAAAGGATATGATATAAAATGATACTAAAATAGAAACAAAAATATATTAACAGGGTTGATTGAGATATAAATTTATAGTCAAAATGGCTAATTGATTTTATTTTGTATGCTTTGATTTATGAAGTGGTTGCAGAAACCCTTTACATACCTAATACCTTAATGAAAAGAAGAAATCCCCATTTGAACATGTGTGACTAATTAAGTAGAAGCAAGATAAAGAATATGATATAAAATGATACTAAAATAGAAACAAAAATATACTAACAGGGTTGATTGAGATATAAATTTATAGTCAAAATGGCTAATTGATTTTATTTTGTATGCATTGATTTTTGAAGTGGTTGCAGAAACCCTTTACATATCTAATACCTTAATGAAAAGAAGAAATCCCCATTTGAACATGCTTTTAATTAGTCATGGAATCCAAAGCCACGTTTAAAAGTTTGAACACCTTCGCTGCAAAATAAAGGAATTCCAAAATTATGCAAAAAAAATATGAAACAAAAAGAGGGTTAAAAATGTGATTGAAGAAAATTAGTTTGAACACCTGAGTGAGCATATGCAATGATCATGGAAGTGTAGAAACAAACCGGAAAAGACCGAAATATTAATATTATGTCACTACAAAGGTTATTGGGATTAAGAATGCATTTGATTCAAATTGAAGCTAATTGAATAAATTGTAATCTTAATTCCAATAACCTTAACTATGACTTAATAATATTAGTGATTTAGATTTTTTCGGAACGTTTTGAAAATATGTAGAAACTAACACTTTGAGGAATAAATTCTCTATATATTATAATTGATAACAATAATGAAGCACCAAAACATAATCATCTACATTTACTGTTGAGATCATAATCATAAAATCCTATAAATTAAAAAGAACACATAATTCCAAAATCAAACTATAGAACAGTTAAGGAAGATAGATGATAATCAAATATCAGGTTAAAAAGTTTAAAGGTTTGAGGGGCATTTGAAAAGTCTACTATCAAATCAATAACATTTAGATCACCATAACAAACAAAAAAGTAGTCTTTTATGCAAAACTATTCAAATTAGCATGTCACATTAAAATCAGTGTGATTCATAACACCAAAATCAAACAACACCATAATTCAATCTGAATTTTCTGATTTGAGAAATTTCATAAAACAATCCAAATATGCACCCATGAATTTGCCCTATCAAAAGTATAGTCATTCTTATACATCAAATCCATACAAAAGTATCTTCATAAGGTGTTATGACTCAGTTTATTATGAAATTAAGAAACATGTTATTAAGAAATGTTCCTACCATTCCTACCTACACAAAAGAGCCCCTGCATATAAAAAAATCATAAGCATCAAGATTTAACAGTTGCATACATAAAAGAACAAAAGTAAAGTATCATTAATATAGATCATAAAAGAAGATATCCTCAATGAAAATAAAGTGAGTATCCTCACCATTTGATCTTAGCCTTCTACTTCCAATTCTTCATTGAAACTTGATAGCAACCAATTATGAAATTAAGAAACATGGTCCTACCATTCCTACCTACACAAAAGAGCCCTTGCATATACAAAATCATACGCATCAAGATTTAATAGTTGCATACATAAAAGAACAAAAGTAAAGTATCATTAAAATAGATCATAAAAGAAGATATCCTCAATGAAAATAAAGTGAGTATCCTCACCATTTGATCTTAGCCTTCTACTTCCAATTCTTCATTGAAACTTGGTAGCAACCAATTACATACAATGAGATGCATCGTGTAATGAACATTTTAGACAACAAAGAAGAGAATAACCATAGAAAGGAAATAAAAAAACTGGAATCAAATAAGATTATAATATTCACAAAATATTGAAATCGAACCAAACTCAGAAGGAAAAAATTCAAGGCTCACAATACTTACCCAATCAATTCCTAATTTGTGAACCTGAACAAACAATAAAACATTGCAAGGAAAAAAAAATAAAAATTAGAATATGAAATCAAATCATGAAATAAGGAACGGATTAAGAAACAATAGATTTCGAAAATAAAAAGACATACTTTGATTTTTGAGAAGCCCTTTGAACATTCCTTTATGAAGATACCTGCATAACAATTGACCATAAAAAATATAGAACTCATTAAACATAATAGTGAGAAAAACAAATTAAAATTGATACAAATTTAAAAACAAAAAATCTGAAATTTAACAAAAACAAATCAATGGAGAAAACCATCTAAATCCCACTAATAACTCCTAAAAAGTAGGGATTTTTAACTAAAAATAAAAACAAATCCTAATAAATATGACAACAAAGCAACAATATTTAACATTTGTATCAATTTTGATTTTTTATATTGAGAAAATAGATGAAAAAAAAAACATACGGGTGGTCTTGATTGAAGAGACTGGCGAAGATTCTTATTTTCATCTAAAAGTCTGGATATTTCATTGTCTTTATCCAGCAAGATCGTGAAATGAAGCATGTTCTTCCTACAATTTATAGATTCAGTTAGTAGCTAAAGAAGAAAGATGGACCAAAACACTAATAGAAGTGAGAATGAAATCTGAGCACATGTTTAGCAATTTACACAATACCTTCAATTTTTTACATCTCCGTTTGAGCTCTTTCTGCTTCCTTTTTCAAATGAAATATCAATGGCATAAGGGCTATAATAACATATGAGAAGCAGACTCAAAGAAGTGTTGTTTCAACATGCTTTGAATGTATCGTACAGTAAGAACAACAAAACCAAAGCTAACATCCTTTTCATTATTGAGAAACACTAAGATTCTCATTAAATCACCTACAAACACCCATTGAATCATTTAATAACAAAAATAATAAAAAAATAATGAAAGAACAGAGAATCCAAAAAAATAATTGAAGAAAATTAGGGATTTTAAAAAAAGAAATAAATTGAAATTACCGTGGGTCTTGAAACTGGTCAGAGGATTTAACTCACTACATTAGCATCACAATCTTGTGTTTTGTCTGAGTTCCACCATTTTTGATAAGGTGTTTCAATATTGAAAGAAAGCAACTCAAAGGTTGGGAGAGAGGTGGAGAGAAGGGATAGACAGAGAGAATTGCAAAGAGAAGATTTTTGAATTTGAATTTCATTCGGAATGGGTATGGAGAAGGATGGGAGAATCCTTACAGTTGTAGTCAAACCTGAGAAAGAAAGGGACAGCACATGCATGCTTGCATGGTTGTTTTATTTGTTTGGCCTCAAGCTTTTCCAAGAAATGGACTGGGCTTTGTTGGGCCAAAGTGTAATGGTCTCCTGTTTTTTGACCCAACTTGGCATCATATGAAAGGAGGGAAAACAAATTCAAATAATTTCCCAAAGAAGTATGATTTTTGGAGTTTAGTCCACATAGGATTTTGCTCTAGCTTCATGTGGTGGTGACATGTGTTAAAATCAACCCCAAAGTTGGGTTGCATTTGTGTAGTTAGAAGGATATGTGTAAAATAATTTGATTTTTTTATCAAAAAATAATAATTTGACATTGATAATGTATATAATTAAATCCAACTTTTTTTAGTTTATCCAGCTATAGAGATTTTTGTATAATTGAAATTCTCACGTGCCATGTAATAATGTGGATGGGGTCAATTGTCTCATATTGATTCCAACTTTGTGATAACATTGGTGCTTAGTATAGGCATATGAATTTTAGCCAAATTTAATAGTATGACTAAAGTTGTAGTTAGAGATGTAGTTATATAATATAGGATAAATGATTGGAAACAGCCATAAGCCAACTATAATGACAATGCGTCCCATTATCTCCTATGCAAAAGTTGGAGATAACATTGTGCAAAGCTTAAATGATCAATGTTTAAACAAAAAAAAACAAGTATGATCCATTTTAATTATTTTATTTGCAAATATGTTTGTGTCAATATTTTGTTGTAGCAATTCAGTATCTTTTTCTCTTAGTGCAAATTAGTTTGTGTAAATATTTTGTTGTTGCAATTTAGTATCTTTTTCTTAGTCAATAACTATTTTCGGTATGTAAAAAAAAATTTTGATTTTTGATTTTAATGAAATTATAATTGTCATTTTAATAATTTCAAAACTCAAATTTAAGAAATATTAAATTATTTTTTTAAATTGTTTGGCCAAAATATTTCACATGTCAATTAATTTTGTTAGAGGTGTTGATGTATTATAATAGGGGATCATTTGACACCGGTGTCAAATTAAATATTTTACACTAAATCTAGACCGTACAATCTATTTTAATCTAAAGATCAGCAATTAATCACTAATAAGTTCACGTGACATCATTTTATAGTTTGGCTTCCAGTTCCAGCACTCACTTGAAAACCACTCACCCACGTAAAACCCTTTTCCCGGTAACTGGCGGCAATGCTACAATACATGAAAATAAGGATTCACCATTGTTATATCACTGCCACTCAATCTGAATATACTCAATCCTTTGTTGTACATCTATTTGACTTGTTAATTTAATTTGTGATGAGTGTAAGTTGCAACAATTGAAGGTTCTTCCAATCAAAATAAGGAGTATAAATTCATGGAGGATGCAAACCCAGAGATCTTTAAAGTCCAAACTACCCCTATTTTAGAGAATAATGGCGCAACAGTTGAGAATCTTGTAGAAAAAGTGAAAAATAATACTAGTGAGGTATAGTATTATGAAACCTTTGCAAAATTTTGACTTTAAAACATCATCTATTATTGCACAGGTTTCTAACTATTACTTCTGTTTTTTTTTTTATATATATATATATATATATATACATATAGGGCGTTGAGGTTAAAAATAATGAAGAAATAACTTCAGAGGATGTTGCACAACAAGATCCAAATGATATTGAGCATCATAAAATTTATCCTCATATTGGGTTGGAGTTTGACTCCCTTGAAGATGTTAAAAATTTCTACAAAGCATTTGCCAAAGAAGAAGGATTTGGAGTTCGTACACGTTCCAGTAAACCAAATTCATGCATACTTGTATGTTCTAGTGCTGGTCAACGTACAACAGATAATACCAAGAATGAGGAAAGTAATACACTTAAAAGAAAATGTAGGAAAAGGTGCTCTACTTCAAAAACTAATTGTATGGCATCACTTACTGCTTCAAAGGCACGAAAGAGACGCATGTGGGCTATCATTGGCTTTAACAATGTCCACAATCATGGTATGGTTAGTCCAAAGAGCGTTAACTATCTTAGATGTCATAAGAAAATGAGTGGTGCAGCAAAAAGCCTTGTGGAAACATTTGATAAAGAGGGTCTACCTACCGGAAAAGTTGCTGCATTGTTTAACAATGGAGGTTCAACCTTCTCTAATAGAGATTGTTGGAATCATCTTAGAGATCTTCGATCTAGAAACTTAGATGTTGGAGATGCTCAAGCTGTGTTCAATTTTTGCATCCAAAAGCAGAATGAGAATCCAAATTTCTTTTATGCAATACAGTGCGATAATGATTCACGAATGATTAACTTTTTTTGGGTAGACGCAAGGTCAAGGTTAGCCTATAAAGTATTTGGAGATGTTGTTACATTTGATACAACATATAAGACCAATAAGTATAGTATGCCGTTTGCACCTTTTACTGGGTTGAATCACCATCACCAGTCTATTTTATTTGGTTGTGCTTTGTTGCAAGATGAAACAGAGAAATCATTTACATGGTTGTTTGAGAATTGGCTTAAAGCAATGGGTGGAAAGTGTCCTGTGTCAATAATTACTGATCAAGATTTGGCAATGAGAGCTGCAATATCCAAGGTATTTCCACAAACTCGACATCGTTTATGTTTGTGGCATATTAGGAAAAAATTTCCTGAAAAGCTTTCACACGTTTACCATAAAAATTCAACTTTTAAGCGTGATCTAAAAAGGTGCATACGTGATTCCTCATGTATAAAAGACTTTGAAGAAGATTGGCAACATATAATGGTTGAGTATGATTTGCTGAAAAACGAATGGCTTCAGGGTTTGTACAAGATCAGAGAATCATGGATTCCAGTTTATAATAGAAATACTTTTTTTGCTGGCATGAATACTACACAGAGGAGTGAAAGCATCAATGCTTTTTTTGATTCTTTTGTAGATTCGTCAACCACGCTGCAAGATTTTGTAGTGAAGTTTGACAAAGCTGTTGATAGTCGCTACGAGAATGAAAAGAAAGAAGATTTTGAGTCGAGACATCGAGAACGTATATTAAGTATTGGATCAAAAATTGAAGAGCATGCTGCATCTTTTTATACTAGAACCATCTTTAATAAATTTCAAGATGAACTAGCAAAGGTTTGTCGGTTCACAAGAGAGAAAGTTGTGAAAAGTGGGTCTCAATATACATATAAGGTAACCGATGGTTATGATTCTCGAGACTCATTCATTGTAAGTGTGGATCTAGATACAAGGGACGCCAAATGTGGTTGTCAACTTTTTGAATTTATGGGGATATTGTGTATGCACATCTTGGTGATTTTTCAAGCAAAAAATATTGTTGAAATTCCAAGTAAGTATATTTTACACCGTTGGACAAAGGATGCTAATAAGAGTTTAGGATTTAGTGTTCGTGAAACAAATTCGGTATGTGATAATGGTAATTCAGCAGCCTTGCGAAGTATGCACGTGCATAATCAAGTAATTAGGTTTCCCGATCTTGCTTCAAAATCAGAGAGAGTTTACAATTTTATCTCATCAGGGTTGGAACAATTATACAAAGAGGCAATGAAAATGAATTCTGAAATGCAAACTAGTAAGGATGATCTTCTTTCTGAGACAAGTTGTCCAGATATGTTATTCCCTGAGCAAGCAAATGAAGAGGCTGAATTAACTATTAGAGATCCAGTAAAATCACAAACCAAAGGAAGACAAAAGGATGATGTCAGACTCCCTAAATCTGGAAGAATCAAAAGTAGTCTAGAGCTGTCAATGAATCGACTCCCAGGAAAAAGACGCAATTGTCAATTATGTGATAAACCTGGTCATAATCGAAGAAGTTGCAAGCTAAAAACAAGCGAGGAAGAAGCTAACTCATCTACTTAAGTTTGGATCAATCATGAATATGTCAATGGTTATGCAGTTGAAAGTGTTCGTCATTAAAGTCACAAAAGCATTGCTTTGAACTGGAGTTGGTGCATGCAGTAGTAAAAGATTATGAAATAGACTCATCAATTTTATGTAGTAGAAAATGGTTATGGTTAGTGTGGTTAAGAGGGACAATTTATGTTAGTTTTTTAATATTAGACATCTCTATGAATGTAGTAATTGTAAGTGAACAAGCTTTGATCTGGTGCAACATTGTAATTTCTTGGTCATGTCATGTTTGTTTAGGCATGATGTTTCTATCTTTTGCTTGTAACCTGTTTAATTCCAATGTTGTACTAGCACTAAATATTCATTTTATCTCTATTAATTTGATGAGGCTATACAATTACCTGTAACTCACATATTGTTGCTATAGACAAAATGAGTTTATTGAAAGTTATGAGAGGGAAAAGGAATGGGGAGAAATGAAGAGATTGTAGCATGCATATGTGAGAAGTGAGAGAGTAACAATTTTTTTTTACTGGATTCACCGACTTCACTGCAAGTTTTCTTTTCCTGAAGTTCATCTTGAAATACAAAATTTGTTTAGTGCAGTTATAAATGCAATAGTTGTTCACATTTATTCATTAAGGATAGTCTTTTTTTATCTTTTTTTTCCACATAATGGCTTTTCACGAAACAACAATGTTATTCACAATAAAGTTAGTACACTTTCATATTTATAATCAATGAATATATATAAATGATAATTTGATAAATAACATATACCATACATCATGTGGGATGAAAACTTTACTTAATTACCAATATTAGTATCAAATGATAAAATCTAAAACAAATTTCAATGGTAATATCCCCATCATGTAACTTACTCTTATAATGGTTTGGGATATTACCATCCAAAATCATCCAGTAAGGTAAGATACAAAATTCCCCTGCGAAGAAATATTTCATTTAACTAAGCTACAAAGCCTCAGACTCCAATAGAGAATGAGTTGATCTAAGTCATGAGTAATAGTGATTTTAGCACTCATCACTACATGAACCATGTCTGGTACATATAAAGCTTCAAAAATTGAATAGTCCACCCTTTAATCACTAGGCTGAGACTGAACTAACAATAAGCCTATTCTTTGCTAATATATTACAAGCTTTTATCCATATAGAAGAAACAGCAATACACAGCTTGATAGAAAAATAGCTGAGGCAGCAGTACACAGGTTGATAGCCAATGAATTAATGTCAGCCAATCCATGATAGTCTGTCAAAACTGTCTGCATAATTTAGCACCCGGAACGGCTGAAAGAATACTCATGATTGCTTATCATCATAGCTGAGTTTGCAGCAAATACAACCAAGAGCAGCATATATATATATATATATATATATATATATAAACTGGAAGTTTGCACTCAACAATTCCACGTCTACCATTCTCAGCACCTGCCTCAAAATAACCATGTATCCACTGATAGAATTTCACGTGGCAACAGTATCAAGTGGACTTCAATAAAGTCACCACCGTTACTAGATAATTGATCTAGCAGAGCTTAATGTGATCAAGACCAGCGTCAGATCCTATTGTTTTCAATATCTGCCGTTACATCAGTAACAAATGATCTACAATTCTGCACCCCTGCATGATTACACGTAGCAACACTCCTAGTATATAGCTTTTTAGTATCTCGGCGTCTTGCCACAAAATTACTCTCGAATTTTAGAAATGTAACTGCTTCCGTCCCGAGACCACTGGACAAAGACTTTATGAGAAACATTCAAGAACAGCAAGTATATATAGGAAAAAACCACACATCAGACCCGCCTATATCAGACTCAACACCTGCACTATGAATAAAAACAAACCAGAATGGATGGTATCTCCATATCACTACATTATGAGAGAATAAATTTGAAAATTGTCAATACACAATAATTCTACAGGTTGTATATGAAAATTACAGACTTTCAGAATCTGTTTGAAATTCAAAGTAGACATACAGTGTTTAAGTATCAATTTTAATCATTCATTGTAAGTAGATATCATCCGTAGCCATAGTATCCAAACTCCAAAGTCAGTAAAAGCTGAAAATTATGGAACAACAATTACACCTTTTCATCACCCCCATCGATTCAATTTTTATTCCTATCCATTCTCAATTCAGTTTCCCCTGATTTTGTAATCATAGATGGAGAGCGAAAACGGCTTCTGGTTGCAATAAGCAGAGAGAGAGAGGGGCGAGCAAGAGAGAGGGCGTGAAAGCCAACCGTAAAATGATATCACGTGAACTCACTAGGGATTAATTGCTGATCTTTAGATTAAAACAGATTTTACGGTCTAGATTTGGTGTAAAATATTTAATTTGACACCGGTGTCAAATGATCCCCTCCCATTATAATATTAAATGACATTGCCGCTTCTCCAAATTGATGTCACATATAATCTTAATGGAAAACGTTAACTTGTGCATCAAGGACACATGATAAGAATGCTAAAATAGAAATATTTTCTTGAAATTTGTGTATTTAACTTTCAAAACATTAAATATTTTACATCATTAAATGCTAACTTTCTACTTTTAGGTAGCTTATCATGTGCCCTTGGTGCACAAGTTAACATGACCCTTATGTTCAAGATTTTGATGAGAAAGCTAAATATTCATAATTTTTTTGGAGGGTTCCAAACCCCATATTTTTGGAGTCGGGTGCCCCCACCACACCCGACTTTTAGGATGCGTTTGGTTGAGAGGAAAGAAAGAGAGAGGAAAGAAAATTACGCATCCCAATAAATGAATTTGGACTAATATTTGTCTAAATTCATCCATTGGAATGCGTAATTTTCTTTTCTCTCTCTTTCTTTCCTTTCAACCAAACGAAGCCTATTTATGTATTTTCAATCTAGAGATGAGTCAAATCTTTCTCAAAAGCTAGCTCAATAACATTAATAACAAATATAATTTTAGCATTCAAAGTGTAGGATATACAAATGTTAAATGCAAAACAACCAAGAAAACTACCTTGATGATCTCTTGAAATACATGAGCAACCCCATCAATGTTACACTTGATCAGAGAAAATAAGACACAACCACACATCTCTTTAATTTTTGGAGTTTTAGAGAGATGATCGTCAATAAAAAAAAAGACAGAATTATAAATTTACCTTAAATCCTACAAGTATTTTTACTATACCTATTAACAACAAAAATATTAATAATAGCACTTTATATAATCACCTTACACTAAGCAGGACCAATCACTATCACAAGTGTGAAGAATATTAGTGACCAAGTTGTTATCACTATGTACTCAATTATACTTTCCAACCATCATCAAGTGTTAGTAGCAAAGTTATATTGACAAAGAAATGGAAAGAAGTTTCAAAATTATTATCACCAAGTGTTGCAGTCTCTAAATCTCAAATTATTATAAGTTGGAATCTTATTGTTGTAAATAAGTAAACAAGTCCTCAAAGATTTGGAAGGAAGAATGTTATTGTGTCATATGTGCTTAGCCTAAGAATCAATTGCCTTAGAGAGATAAGTTTCTCTCTGTTTTTTTTTTTTTTAAATTGGAAATGTCTGAAATTATTTTGGTTCATCTTTTTGTCCATCTATTAATCTCAAAAATAGACCACATTATGTTCTATGCTTTTATTTTTTTTCCATGATAATCTGTCTTGGTAAAATGTTATTTGATTTCTTGTCTTGATCTGATGTTTGCTTGATATTTCGTCTTGTGTTGTGTTCGTTTGACTTAGAATGACAAATAAAATTCGATTAAATATTAATTCAACAAATAATCAGGTCGTAATCAACAAAACAAATTTAGAAGTATGAGCATTCTGATTACTTTAATTTTATCATTTCATTTATTTTATGGAATTGTTACGTCATTTGTATATCCAATTATATCATTTTATTATTAATAATTTAGATGATATAAGTTTGTTCGTAAATTTAAACTTTTTTCAATTTTAGTAAAATTAAATTTGTATTTATATTAGATGTATCTTGAATTCAATTTTTTTATTTCATAATAGAAAATCAATGAGTGACAAACTGACAATGACACCCTAAAAACAAAGGGAAAAAAAAAAGTAAAAAATTCCAAATTTATTACTTATAGTGCTAAAAATAAAGTGGATAATAGTTGCAATTGCAAAACCCTTCTTCTTCAACATAAACCCTTTTTCTTCCTCTTTTTCTGCAACTCATTTCTACAATGAAATCAATTCTTAACCCAAAGTTTTCATCTTTCTCT
Organism: Trifolium repens; assembly: GCA_030408175.1. Taxonomy (NCBI): domain Eukaryota; kingdom Viridiplantae; phylum Streptophyta; class Magnoliopsida; order Fabales; family Fabaceae; genus Trifolium; species Trifolium repens. The sequence continues at coordinate 9,031,945 of CP125839.1, forward strand.
TCCAATTTCCCCAAACTCTCTTCTTTCTCTCTCTTTTCACACCCTCGTCAATTCACCATCTTTTTCCGCAACAACCCATCTTCATTCTCCAACCCTCTTCGTCTCAACCCAAGAATAACAACAATACCTTTTACTAACTTCATTTCCAAATCTCAAAAACGAACCTTGCAAGCTTCAGCAACTACTTCTGGTGATATTCATGTCATTGTGGGCCCCATGTTCGCCGGAAAAACTTCCTCACTCATCCGCCGTATTCAATCCGAGTCTGATAGTGGCAGGTCAACTCCTCTCCTTAAAACACTTTTTGTTTTGTTTTACTTCTGGTGTTCAATTTTCTCTTTGCTTGAATAATTGTTTGTTGAACAGTTATAGTAGAAATAGAACAATGTGTGCAAATTAGAATTTTTTTTACTAGTGTAAGAGGTCCTTTTTGTATAAGCAGCTTAATTAAGCACTTATGCTATAAGTGCTTATGTGTCTGTTTGAATTGACTTATTTTTGAGCTTATGTAAATAAATAAGTTTTTACATATTATTATAAGTTTGTCTAGGTAGTTTATGAAAAAATGGCTTATGAAAATACAATTTTTTTAGTGAGAACTTACTATAAATTAACATAAAATCTTATTTATTTGCATAAGCTATTTTTGATAAGCTAAAAAATAAGTCAATCCAAATGGGCGCTATGTAAGGCTATTTGTATAATAAAAGATAAAATAAAGTCAAACTGTTTACATATAAGCTATAATTTGTTTTCTTTAAGCTATCTTGAAGAACTTATGGAAGTAAGTTAAAACAAATTATGTATGTCATAAGCTCTCTCAACCTGTCTCACGAGTGGTTATGCTAGTAGATAAGCTCAAAGAAATCGATCCAAACATGCCCTAAAAGTAAAAGCATTGGTGTTGTAAATCGTTATGTTTTTTGTTTAAGCTATTTCTACAATAAAAGATAAAATGAACTTCAACGGTGCTTATATAAGTTATAAGCTGTTTGCATATAAACTATGGAGAGCTTATGAAAAGAAGTCGACATCTTATGGACATGTCATAAGTTGTTTTCATAAGCTCTCTCCGACTGTTTTACAAGTGTTTATGTCAATTTTGTCAATTGTGGATTGCAGAAAGTAGTGTTTTGTTCAACATTCGCTATGCAACAGTGCTATAGCCCGCCATTTCACAATATTTTGTACTAAAGATAGAGTATCACTGCAAATTGAAATTCCACTATGCAATAGTGCTATAGCACCGTTAATCACTACTATAGTCACTATTTTGATAGGTAAGTTCAAATAAGTCAATTCAAACATGTCCTAGAACTAAAAGCATTGATGTCCCAAATCATTGTCATTTTCTGTAATATTAATTATGAATGAAAAAAGCTTTTGCAAACTTGCAATTAGACTGGTGAGATATTCTCAGCTTTCAGGTCAAGTCTTGCAGAAAATACTCGGAATTTGGATAAGGTTTTGCAAGGTCTGTGTGTATCTGGAAGGTTGGCGGAGGCAATTAGGCTCTTGTACCGCACAGGGTTGCCGGTGCATCCGAGAACTTATTCTTTGATGCTGCAGGAATGCATATTCTGGAAAAATTATAAAAGGGGCAGAAGAATTCATGCACAGATGATTGTTGTTGGATATGTTCCCAATGAATATTTGAAGACCAAATTGTTGATATTATATGCAAAATCAGGATGTCTAGAAACTGCATTGTTTCTATTTAATAATTTAATGGAGAAGGACTTGTTTGCATGGAATGCAATCATAGCTGGTTATGTTCAAAAGGGCCTTGAAGAAGATGGGTTGGAAACTTTTTATGCGATGAGACAGGCTGGTTTGAGACCTGATCAGTATACCTTTGCATCAGTTTTTAGAGCCTGTGCAACTTTGGCGTTGTTAGAACCTGGGAGGCAAGCCCACGGTGTAATGTTGAAGTGTCAAATTGGGGACAATGTTGTAGTCAACAGTGCATTAATAGACATGTATTTTAAATGCAGTTGTATTTGCGATGGACGCTTGTTGTTCGATAACTGTTTGAGCAGAAATACCATAACTTGGACTACTTTGATATCTGGCTATGGTAAGCACGGACAAGTTGTGGAGGTTTTAGATTCTTTTCATAGAATGATATCTGAATCTTTTAGACCGAACTATGTTACTTTTCTCGCAGTTTTGGTTGCTTGTAGCCATGGTGGTTTGATTGATGAAGGGCATAAATATTTTCAATCAATGATAAGAGAGTATGGAATGGTGCCTCAAGCTAAACATTATGCAGTAATGGTTGACCTTTTAGGGCGTTCTGGTAAGTTAAAAGAGGCTTATGAATTTGTTCTTAAGTCACCTTATAAAGAACACTCAGTGATATGGGGTGCTTTGCTTGGGGCTTGTAAGATTCACAGTGACTTAGACTTGTTAAAAATTGCATCAAAGAAATATTTTGAATTCGAACGTGTAAATGCTGGAAAGTATGTTGTCTTGGCAAATGCTTATGCCTCGTCTGGTTTGTGGGATAATGTTGAGGAAGTTAGAGCATCATTGTGGGAATCAGGGATGGAAAAGGAGCCTGGTTTTAGCAGGGTTGAGGTGCAGAATGAGATCTGTTTCTTCTTTAATGGTGATAAATCTCACCGACAAGCTGATGAGATTTATCAGGTAATTAAAGAGATTACCTCTATATTAAAGGATGCCGGCTATATTCCCGATTCAAGTAGAAACTAATAAATGCTCACCTTATGTAGCAGAAAACAAGGGGATATAAATTTCCGCTGCTTAAATTTTTGGTCGAAACAATTTGCAAATGTCCTTGATGAGTTATAGATGATTCTTTAGGGATTCAAGCATGTTCTGGTTTGAGGAAAGCCGGTGAATTGAGTTGTAGATTTGAAACAGAACACTGAAACACATGGGACATTGTGCTGTACTAGTATGGACATTCCTCAGTTCTCTGGGAATAATTTCCTTTGATGTTACACAATTTTTTTGTTATTGGATTAGCCATACGCTTTGCACGTCTCCGAATTTGGCAAGCTATTCGGTGAAAGCCAACTAGTATTTTTTTTCCTTCAGGGAACCTGTGAAGAGAGTTTACAAAAAGATCTAGTGTGAGTATACAGGGCGGTTAGTTTAATCAATTGCCTTAATTTGTTCATGTTTGAATTTGAAGCGAATTCCTGGGAATCCTGTCTGGATGTATCCTATATATATGCGGATCTTTGTTGCTGTATTTACTTTGTGGATGTGTAGAAATTCCCTAGTGTTCTATCTTTCAGGGAAATCACGATATGGTTTGGCAATAACCTTATTTTTGAGGTACATGATTGACACTTCATGTTTCCTTGATGCAGAAATGTGGCAATAATTAAATCAAGCAAGGATACAAGATATGGATTAGATTCAATTGTTACACATGATGGCGCAAAATTACCATGTTGGCCACTAACAAACTTATCATCATTCAAGCAGAAGTTTGGAATTGATGCTTATGAGAAGGTATCATGCTTTGAAGTTTTACAATATGTGTTTAACTACCCTAAATGATTGGTTAGTGTAATGCATGACTATCGATTATTTTTCTCTTCTTCCTTCCTCATCCAAGCCTTACATGTTTGATGCCTGCATTTTGTTTGATTCTCACTACTGATAGATTATGACAGCTGGACGTGATTGGCATTGATGAAGCTCAATTCTTTGACGACCTTTATGATTTCTGCCGCGAAGCTGCTGATCATGATGGAAAAACAGTAATAGTTGCAGGACTCGATGGTAACTATTTGAGGTATTATTACTTATAATTGATGTTTTAAAATTTCCCTTTGTTTTGGGAGGGCTGCATGATCGCAATCTTTTGTCGTGGTGCGACAAATTATTGTCAGTTTGACTGCCTTTGAGTTATATTAAGCTTTAAACTTGCAAGTTGGTTTTCAGTATCAATCAACAGACAATGCACAAAATCACCCAATAAGTGAATTTAATTATTTCTTTTCCAAATTTCTTCTAGGAAAAAAATGGACACCATAACATCCAGAACCTATTCATATATTCTAGGAATAAAACCGGAAGAACACCAATATTTAGGTCTGTGTTGTCAAGTAACAGTATATGTAGCAAAATTTGAACAAATCGCTATTGTTTCGCGATACACTATGTAGTACAAAGTGTTGTCAAAATGCCGCTATAGCACTGCAGCATAGCGGAATTTGAACAAACCAATATTTTATGTGATGTGTAATCGACAACATTGAGCTAATTACTTGGTGCGATGAAAGTGGCCAAGCTAAATTGTTCTTGCCATACCTATATTTTCAGCTCTTGTAACCTAGGGAGTAGGGTAAGCTAACTCATGGGACTTCATGGTTCAAGTCGATTCTTGACTTACAGACAGGTGCTTGCTTATTTCCATTATTGAAAACGGGCAATGATAGTCATGTGATCACCAACCCTACACAAGCCTTATTTTACTAGGGGTTTTATCAGTAGGTTATGGTTGAATTTTACATCATCAACTGATGGTGTTTCTGTATTTTCTGGCAGGAAGAGTTTTGGTTCTGTCCTTGACATAATTCCCCTTGCTGATTCTATAACCAAGTTAACGGCTCGATGTGAAATATGTGGGAAGAATGCTCTCTTTACCCTGAGGAAGACACAAGATAAACAAGTTGAATTGATTGGTGGAGTTGATGTTTACATGCCAGTGTGTCGGCAGCACTATGTCAACGGACAAGTAGCCGTTGAAACGGCAAGACATGTTGTGGAATCAAAGAAAGTTGAATGTGGCTCCCATATTTAAATTAACTTCTTCGATTTGGCGTCACACCATGCCAAATCCTACTAACTATAAGGAAAACTAGATTAGAATCTTTTTCCAATTGACCATGTCAATATAGTTTTGATGTTTTATTCTAAATCAACAGTTGTTATTGATTAAACTTAACTTCATTTGATGGATGTGGATTTCAAAGAACGAGAAGAGATGAAGTTAGCTTTTGAATTATGTAAGATTGAGGTTGGTGAACGTTTAGAAATGTATAATAGGTTATGTATGTGTAACATGGCATGAACATTTTCATATAGTTTAATGATGTTTATCAATGACTTTGCAAGATTAGTCTCAATACCGTTTCAAATTAATTCAGGAAGTACCATCATTATGCCTATTCAAAAATAACAATAATTCACAAAGTACCAACTCTTTAAAAAACTGAAATGTTATGTTAACACCGTTGTCTTGTCAGGATAACATATGTTCTATATGAAATTTGAACTTTTATCATTAAGCTACATTGAGAACAAAGTATAAGTAACTGAAAAAGTAGTAAAAGGCTCATAAAACTTCATCATACAACAAACTTGACTCAATGAAGTTTCCGTTTTTCTTATAGATCGGTGGTGTCTCTATCATAAATGATCTTGAGGTGAATAAATGAGGAATTGTGAATTCAACCTCGGTCTTTACATATATAATGTGATGTCTCTATTAACTGAATTATGCTTACATAAATTTTTGTTATTTTGTAGTTACCATTCTAATAAGAATAATGGGTTGGGGTCAAAAAAATAAAGAAACAAGAGAAAAATAATGAGAATAATAATTGGTGGATAAAAATGCAATACCTTAGTCTGATTCTAAAAAATTATGTTACAAGAAGATACACCACAAGTTATATGAAGAACAAAGACCAATATTATTTCATATATTGTTACAGTTTTCAACTGATATTGTATTATAAAATAAAGTAAAAGAGCAAAATAACAGAGATAGGGAAGACAAGAGTATATTATATGATTACTTTTAAGTGTGTACTTTACAATGCAATATTATATACATGAGTCCAATTTATATGGCATAAATCTTGTAGCTTATACTGAATCATGACATTAACATTAGATAAGCAACTGGCAATGAGTAAGGCAACTAACTAATGGAGGTTCTAGATACTAAGGAATGTGGAGGAAGGCTCTAGGAAAAGGGACATCTACACAAATAATATATTTAATGATAACATATTTATTTTATAAAACATTAAATAAATAAATTAAAGTGATTTTAAGAGTCCTTAGTGATCGGACCTTCGGTCCTCATTAGTACAAATAAAAATAAAAATTGTCACTCTATAGGTTACTCGTGCGCCCTACAAAATAACAAAAGTACCCTTCCCTGGCTTAAGTTACGGATGTAGGAAAAATGAGAAATTTTGAAAAATACCGTCCGTGACTTAAGTAGCGGACGTTATAAAAATAAAACCTGGTAGGGTGTTTTAAGGGGTGTCCGTGACTTAAGTAACAGATAGGAGTATTTTTGTAATTTCGTAGGGCACGCCTCAGAAACAGTAGGGCACCAAAAGTAATTTCCAAAAAAAAAAATGACAGGTTCTTTGGATGTGGCTTTTTGTTAGACTTGGGCCGCCCCACCAAGCCCACTTACAACAAAGGAATGAAAACTTCTTTTCAGGTCCTCTGAACTTCTTTCCCTCTCGCAAGATGATTAAAACTGTTGAAAGGTGGAAAATTTGGAAAGACACAGAGTTCGCATTTTTACTAGCGAGCCTTATAAAAATATTTTTATATGGGATGAAGGAAGGGTGTTTTTCCAGATTTTGTGTGTTTTTAAAGATTTTCGCCCCTTTAGCACTCGCTACTTAAGTAGGGAGAGGTATTTTTGAAATTTTCGGGGGTGCGCAAGAAAAGCTAAGGGGGGCGAACTAGAGAATTTAAAAAAAAAAAAATTCTTTTGTTTTCTGAAACAGTTTAAGATAGAGGTGAAAGAAAAACTGTATTCACTGCATAATGAACTCCTTCAAGAATTTGAACAACTTCTTCTACCATCTGCGATTGCAAAATGGTATCTTGGTCCATGCATGTCAGCTCCAGCAATTGAGTCAACATGTCCCCATCTAGTACATTGGGCACTCCAACCTATTATAAAATAGATATAGTGAAAAACAATTATGTTTGTTATAAAAAATAATATTTTTAGGCAAAGAAAATTAGAAAATCCAATAATGAAAAACATTAAACACTGCCAAATTTAGAATAAATTTAGTTTGTAGCTTTTGTTTTTTGACAGGGTAAATTCAGTTTGTAGTTCTTACTGGTTTTCCACTGCTCCGAAACTTGTTATGATTATTTCCAAGAATAGGTGCAGTCAAATGATGGACAGCAAGTTTTTCTTGAGCAGCTTCTAAGAGCTTATATTCTTCCCTACACACAAATAAATATGTAAAATGGAAATATTATAATGTCCTTGTCCTTGTAAATCTCACATTGTATTTCTATTTACTCTTTAGAATGTATATATAAGCAAATGAACTGATAAAGGTACCTTGATAAAGGTAAGAAGATCATCATGCTTCCTAAGAGAGTACTAGCAACAATAGCATTTTGTAGTGAGCCAACACTTGTCTTGGGGGCAATTTCACCTAGCAAAGCATCGTCGGTTGGAAGTCTGTATGAAAATGAGCACTGCAATAACAAACAAAAACTACATTACCAATGAGATTAAAACATCTAAATTACACTCTCGAAGGAAATTAAGGGGAAGGTGAATGATTACAAAAACGCTACTAAATCCAAGAGCACTAAATGCAACAGGTCGTAAGAACAAATAAGCTAATCAATAACTAGTAGCACCTCATGTACGCTGTATCAAAGCTATCACTTGCAGAATAATTTACATTGTTATGGCGAATGATTACAACATATAGCAATTAAATCCTGCAATTGGTGCTTTAAAATCGAATTACTATAAAGAGGCGATCACATTTAATGCAAACTAATAAATAAATACATATTCTTCTAGGAAACTTAAAGAATTTACCTTCCGGATGCTCATAACTACCTCTCCCATGAAATAAGCACAGATAAATTTCAAAGTGGAGAATGTTGAAGCTGACCCATAACAAAATATGGTCAGAATTTTATATTTATGGAGAACAAAAAGTAATAAACTCGCTTTAAGCATGCCAATAGCAAAAGAAGATTCTTTAAAAGTATTATGTGCAGACAATAATAACAAACTGCTTCCCTTTAAAGCATAAACATGTTTAACTAAGGTACAAATTGCACAATCAATTCACAATATGAAAGGTGTGTGAAAAAATGAAGCTGTATTTATTCAGGCCTACCTTTCAAATGATCTGAACTTAAAACAGCAATCCTTCCTTTAAGATCTGAAACAAAAGCTGTACTATCATCCATGAGAATGCAATCAGTTACTCTCCTCACTGATGGGCCAGCTTTGAGAAGTGTCAATTTTTTTTCATCCTAGCATAGAAGATACAGATCAAACAAGTTCAGCGTTGGCTTTACCTTGAAAACATCAAGATGATTTAATTACTAAAAACTGGAAATAAGCAGATCATTAATACAGAATTGTTCTCCAATCTTTATGCATACCTCCGGAGAGATTCTATGAAAACAAACCTATGGGTTCTTGATTTCATTTAATTTTTAGTTCAATAAAGAAAATTACAATAGTGGTACGCATCAACACTCACCTCATCGTAAGAAAAGAAAAGGATACCAGCACGACGATCACCAACTGCAATTCTAGAACAATGCGCAGTCAAAGATCTTATCATGAAACGTGTCTTTCCAATAGCATACTGTATCACTTTAACTCTCCCAATCAAAGTAGTGTCATATTCTAAACCACATACACAGAACTGAATTACATGAAAGAAAATTAATGAGAAGACTATAACCAAATGTAGTTTTCTTATGTGGAGAACGAGAATTGAGAAAGAATGGGGCAGTGAGGAAGTAAAAATGGATGGAAAAAAAAGAAAAAAAGATTGCAACTTACAGCTGTGCCAGCAGATACCAAGAAGTAGTGATCGAGATAAGGACAGATAGCAAGTGGAGTTCCCTCTAATGTAGTTTTACAAACCATTCGGAACTGCCACATTTCATTTTTATCAAGTTTGATGCCATCAGGTGAAGTGTCTTTAGATGATGACCCTGCCTTTGAACAGAATGTCTTTGAATCATCAGCTGAATTTTGCACATTATCAAGGCAGAGAACAAGAAGACAACCCTTAACACTGGCAATTAGAGTATGGTAATCAATGTTAAAAACATTCTCAAAGCGGTCACAATAAAGGTAGACAAACAAAAGAAACCGCAATGAAGGCGCAAAAACAAAAGAAATCACAAAGACAGCAGCTAGGTTTTATACGGAAGCAAGGCCCCTCCCCTCAAGAACGGGAGCTTTGATGCCATGTGAAAACTGAAAATTATATTTGAAGTTATGAGTAATGTACAACAACTAATGTGTTTAAATAGGCTATTCTAACCTAATGGGCCTGAGCCTCCTGACTAATAGACAAATGGGCCAAACACAAATTACTAATAATAAAAATTACTACTAATAATAGTAACAATGCATTATTTATAACATTTTTCATCGTAAATAAGAGAAATATTCATATTCAAGTCTATTGAACAACAATAAGAACATATTAACTTGTTTTTCCATCATATATGCAGTATAGGATTATTAAACTAAATGTGAAGTTGTAAAACATTTGTTGCAATAATTATTTTAAATAATTCTGGAAACTTCATAGTTCACCCGCCGGCACTTTGTGCTATTGTATTTGGAAAATAGATAAATATATATTTGATATTTCTCTAAAAGATGGCTCAGAAAAAAGTTTTCTTGGAAGTATTCTATACCTAAATTAGTCAAGTTTTGAATTACTTTTTATTTCAAAAAAATTATAGTTCTAATGTAACAAACAAGCCTCACATACCATATGTGATAGCACCCAAACTAAAGAGAAGGGTAAACCCGTCATTTGGAGGGTTTATCAAAGGAGGAATAAAATAAATAAATAAACCCAAACAAAATAAATAAATAAATAAATAAGTAATATAATATTAGTGTGTTATTTGAATTCAAATAGTTAGTTATTGGCTGTGGTTGTATTTAAGTTTGCTGTTTGTTGTTTTTATGTTATGTTGGAAGTTTATTTGGAAGTTACTAGGCCAGAAGAAGTTATCTTCTGAGAGAGCAAACTGCTCTAGAACATTTCAGTTTGTATTTCCCTTTGTTCATCAATGAAAATCACAAGTTTCCTTGCAATATCATTTTCTCTATAATCCAGTTTTACATATTGTAACTGCTGCAATTCTGGTTTTTATCAATATGCCACATTGTATTGTTTAAATTTGTCGGAGGAGGAGAATGTCTATTTAGAAAACTACGCCGCCCTTTCCAAACAAATGTACAAGATAGACTTTCATGAGGAAAAACAAAGATTTAAAAATGAGGTCCTTATTTTTGCAGGTGAAAGGCATGTGCTGAAGCTGGTGGTTACTGATTTCAACGTAAAACTTACTTTAGATACTCTGCTTCATAATTACAAAGAGTATTTTTATTTTTTAACATACAGATACTGAAATATTGCATACTTGTGAGACTCAAAGTCGTGCGTGATGCATGAAGCTTACTTGCAGCTTAGCACATTTCAAGTCATAAAAGCCGTATGCAATTCAGAAAGTATGAGTAGCCAGCAAATTGATATTCAAAGGGAAGGTAAAAAAGACAAGAAAAGATCGGTATCTTACCACTTAGCTTCACCATTGGGCTGTACATCTGGACCAGAAGGTTTGATTCCAACCACAAGCACCAGCTTACTTCCAAACTTGACTAATGCCATGGATTTTGCTTCGCCATATTCAATTTCAAAATATGACAGTACTGACCCACTTAGTGGATCCACACAGCATATGTCAGATGAATATGTACCATGATTCAGTTCAGTCCTCATTACAAGCAACATCTGACTTTCATTGTGATACAGGACCTTCCGTGGAGTGCCCTCTAAACGAAACTTCTGCATATTAAGTCTCTTATTGTGGACCATCTCCACCTAAAGCATCATGTGATAAATAGTGCAAGTCAAGATATTAGAATGTAGCAACACATACAAGAAGACACGTATACGACACAAAATCAGGAATGAAAACAGTGGTTTTTAATTTTCTGGGGAGGAAAAAAGTTTAAGAGAGGGACAATATAACAGTCTGATAAACAAAACTATGTTATATCTCCAGCATCTCTTGAGTTAAACAATTGAAAGTACCTACAACAAACATAACCTTAAGAATTCTCTGTGCATTTAATTCTGCAATATAGAAACATCTTGAAATGCACTCTAATTAATAAATATATAAAAAAATGTCGCAGAAGATGTTGTAGCATGATTTTCTTACCAGATGTAAACTGTTTTCTGCAACAAATATTATTCCTTTTGGATACTCAATAGTGCAAACAGGAGTTAAGTGCGATGATGATGATTGAACTTTGATAGAAGTATAGGAGAGTCCTTGTCTTGCAGTATGCAGAAACCAAGGCTTATCACTCAATGCAATTATATCAGCATCAAGAGTGTCATCCAAGGGCACCAACAAAACTGGAGTAATGCCAATGCAACGGATGGCAATTAATTGAAGGACAGAAGGAAGATTATGTCTTTTGTCAGTAGCCTTAGTCGCAGAAGATACCAAATTTATAGAAGTTGATGCAGAGTCGACGGCACTTATTGGTGATGAATGAAAAGATTCTGATGGCCACTCAAAGCGAAGAAGCATTCCGTTCTTCAATCCAGCAAGAACATAATACTTACCAACAAATACAAGGCGTACATCTTGAGGTATACAAAATCTTTTTGAAGCCCTCGTTGCACCTGTTAATGAAATTGTCGCACAAGCAACTACTATAACTTCTCCATCTGGAGCAAAAGACCAAATCTCCACAGAAGGCTTATGTGTGCCAATAACAAAGCTATTGTTTTCTGAAATAGATGGATTTGATTGTTTTTTTCCAATTTTTTGTCTAGGGATGGAAATGCATGATATTTCATTCTCCAATCCCAAATGTTTCATTTCAAATATTTCAAATTCATAAACTGATAGATATTTAATCCCAAGGATAAACAAAGAGCATGGGTTAGAGGTTGAAACAACAATGAAATTATGCCCAACTGCCCCCAAAATGATATTCACATTGTCTGGGGACCAAAATGTGCAATTGGGAGACGACAAAGGGATGCCTTCAGAATGAGCGGCATTAGTAGGCAAACATAGTTTAACAGCAGTTTGGTATATTTGAACAAGCAAACCATCCCTCACAAGGCCACATGCCAAAGTACAGACATTAGGTTGGAAACCAACCAAAGAAGTAACATCATCAGCAAACCTTGAGCCAACTGACAATATTCTGGTTGCTGCAAGAAATGATAAAACAATAAAAGAATGATGTAAATCGGTAACTTTCATTCGGACAGCCCAAGTACTGACTACCCCTTCATATATAGAACCAATCCTGCATAGCTTTTCCACACTGATACCACTTTGAATAATCCTTAATGACCCCTCGGGTGCAACACCACAACAAGCAAATATTTGACCATGCTTCTCATCATGTGCCACATCCAATATTGGTGAAATGTTTAAAATAGGGTGTGTAAAGCATAGCCTTCCGTCTTTCAATTTCAGAACCACGCCATCCCCCATTTCTACAACTGCAGTTAGATATCCACCTTTAACCCACAACAAGTCTTTACAAGGTAGACCTTTGTAGAGACACTCAGATTGTTTGACTTTAGGGACACCAGAATCAAAAGAAACTTCAATCATAAAAAAATCTCCAGTGTCCACACAAAATATCATCCTAGGAACTTCATTGTTATCAGGTTCCCAACTCCAGGAGCATATGTACTTGCAACTCTTATTATTGCCATTGTCATTGTCTATACGCACATGATCATAATCATCTTCCTGCAACAAAACACAAGCAGCACCATGATAGATAAGCCTTTAGTTTAGTTTGTTGTAAGTTATAGTTACTACCTTTTCGTTCAATTTTGTATCTTTCCTAATTCCTCTAATACAAGAGTCTTCCGCACAAGTCTTCTCTTCCATGGCAAAGGGAAAAAAGTTCAAGCTAGTCCTATACACACACAATGGATTGTAAGGGTCTCTAAAATTCATTAATAGAACATCACCGGCCCTAAACAAAAACGCAAGTCCCTGAGAGTTGGGAACTTCAACAATGTTATGTGCCAGAGGTCCATCTTCAACAAACTGAGAAATAACAATGATTATCTGTGATTTAACATTCCATTTTAATAATAGCAATTCATTTAGAAGTTCTGCCCTCCTGTACAACAAATGTAAGAAGCATGATTTTCAGTATGTTGTTTTCAAAAGTCAGTTTAAACTCTTGGCAATGGTCAAAAAAATTAATCATCATACATACCTATGAAGAATAATAGCTAATATAGGATTATGCTCCTCACTTGGTTGTCCGGAATTTAGTGAAATAAAGCACATACTCCAAATATTATCGCATATGCTGCTTTTCTGCATGTTTCTGGAAGTACTTTCAGTCCACTTAGTATCAGAAGGGTATAATATTTTCTGGGGTTGAACAGACAAGATCACATAAGTATATATATCTCTTCAGACAAAAGAGTAAAATACAAAAGAGTATATAGTAAATATTGCTACTACTACAGGCATAGCAAATTATTATGAAAAGAAAAAGAAAGGTCAATACTTTTTATAAAAAAACAATCATTAGTTTGAAACATAAAGGCAACAGAATTTTTTTGTCCTCTATGCATGCCTAGTTGCCTAACAAATGGCTTATACCACTAGAAAACAGCCATATCATATGCATTTTCAACACACGCCCACATGTAGGTTTTTTAAAGTGCAGAATGATATAGTAGTTCGGACCTTATCAATGATATCACCCCCAGTCATTGACACAGAAAACAGAGCCAGTCGATCATCAACTGTACTGACCGCAATAAAACAACCACTGTAAAAAGAGAACAAGAAAAGTTAATAATAATATTCACAAAACTTTAACATGCTTTTTTTCGTCATTCAATTTGACATTGTTAAATGTAAAACCATTAACGGGTCTTCATCTAGCAACTAAGGCTTTTAGAACAGTTAGACCTTGACATTGATTAAAGATAAGGTCTGACTAAAGTTTATAAAGAGTGGCGCCCCTCACTTTACAAGTCCAGTTTTGTAAGGATTAGTTAGGCTTAATACAAAAATTCTAATAATTTTAAAACAATTAAAAGAAGAACATGATAAATGATCTTGTCAGCCTTATGACCAATTTATTATCAGCCATTTCAAAAAGAAGAACATCATGGAGTATTACTTGAATTCAATCACACTTAGATCTTGTCAGCCTTATGACCAATTCATTATCAACCAAAGTAATACTCCATGCTGCAAAACATGGAGGATTCGTCCTAAGCATTGTATGAGAGATTAATAATATCATAGCAAAACTACCATATGCATACAAAGTGGCAATAGAACACACAAATGAATGATAATTAAAAAGAAAGACAATATAAACACTTTCCAATAAACTTTTTTGACTAGAAAAAAAGGAGGAAAAAAATAATCACCTGAAATCAACCGCAAGCATTCGAAAGTCGGGATTAGGTAGTTGAACATGTGTTATAGGAAAAAACCTACAAAAATTTGTGGCTCCTAATTTGTAATAATAGTTTATCATGTTATAATGTCATATTAATGGACCAAACTGGAAATACACCCTGAATCTTAGTGAATAATAATGTATTAAAAGAGAAAGGAATGACAAAGTGTATGTTTGATATCACGGTGGATGTGTCAGAATCACAGTGATCCCCCGTGATTTTTCAAAAGTTACACTTTGTAGCTTATGTAAAATGACGGTGAATCAGTGTGATTCTGACATACCAAACATAGGCAAAGTGAAGGTGATCATCAACCTGTTCATTTCATTGCAAAAAGTGAGCAATGACAGCTTCCCAGAATCAGATAGAGCAACTAAAAGGTCTTTACCACACATCTACATAACAACAAAAAAATTAGTAGTAGTATATGTATCTATCATCATCACTAACAAAGAACATGTGCAGAAAATATTGATTTAGAAACTGATGATAGTAGCACAAAGAAACAAACAACACACATTTGGATGATTGGGACGGAATTTGTGATTGCAGGCCAAAACAGCAAGATCTCTAATGAAGCCAAAAACAGGTTGATCCAAAATAGATTGTAAATTACCATCCTCATCAATTGCAAGCAATTCTATAGATGTCTCCTGAATGGAAAAATACATTGAAGCTATGTAAAGGAAATAATGAATGAGGAGAGAACAAAAACGAGAGAGAAAGAAAGACCTTGCCGAAAACGATGTTCTTGGAAGAGGGAAAACAAAAGTGACCGTAGAGTACTTGAAGAATCGCGGATCCTCTGAGAATGCATTTGGAGAGATAATACTGACAAGTAGAGGAGGACAGAGAGTTGGAAAACGCCATTGTAAGAGAAAATCAACTTTCAAAAATGTAACTAATATGAATTATGAAAGAAAGAAGAGTTTAATGGACACACAGACACAACTAATGGTACGTTTGTTTAAGATTTTTAAAAAATGATTTTTTTCAAAAAAATCTAGAGATTTTTACGTATAGATTTTGAAGGAAATTTAAAGCTACTTTATGTTTATTTACGATTATAAAAATCTATTTTTTTAAAATAGGAAATTCATACATTTAGGTTTCTTAGTTTTCAAAAAAATAATTTTTTTTTTGATAGAAAAAAAAAAGATTCTTAAAAAGCTATTAGAAATAGTTTTTCATTTTGGGGTTAAAAATGATTTTTTTAAGAAAATGATTTTTAAAAAAATCTATAACAAACACTACCAAAACTACAAAATGGATTTTTTAAAAAAAAAAATAGATTTTTTCTTGAAAAAATCCAAAACAAACGCCCCCTAAATTAATTTTACATGACAATCGATCAAAATGGTTCGATGTAAATTTATAATTGTGATTGGTTGACACTTACTGTGTAAATTTAATTGTGATCGGTTGACACTGACGGTGTAAATTTATCATCAAAAAAGTTTAAATTTAATTGAAAATATAATTGTGATTGGTTGACGCTGACAGTGGAGTGATACGGTAGAGAATATGATAAACTATTATTACAGTGGGGTTATATGGTAAATTTAATATGAATTATAAAAAAAGTGGGGTGATATGGTAGAGAATATGACAAACTATTATTACAGTGGGGTGATATGGTAAATTTAATATGAATTATAAAAAAAATGGGGTGATATGGTAGAAAATATAATTGTGATCGGTTGACACTGACAGTGTAAATTTATTTTATATTGTCGGTGCATATTTATTTTTCTCAAAGAAGAAAATACTGCATCGTTTATTTAAATGGAGGAAACACCTCATATTGTAGGCTAAATTTCAGTTTTGGCTAGCGGTGGCAAAGCGGACGGCCCGCCTCCGTTTAGGCCCGACCCGCCTAAAGCCCATAACACAAATCATGTAGTAAATAGTAATAATTCATAATTCAATATGGATCGCCAAATTGCTTCATAAATAAACTATTAAAAGTTAATTTAGTTTTATTTATTTTTTGGTAAGGAAGCTAAAAGAAAAAAACTACGATAAAAGGAAAAAACTAATTACGGAGAAAGAATTTTTTCATTGTGTTGTTCTTAAGAATATCATAGACGCCTTCTGGAGGGGAATTATGAGTCAAGAAGTCGGCATCTGAGGAAACTCCAAGTTTGGCGAAGAAGTCAGCACATTGATTTCCCTCTCTGAGTGTGTGATAGAGAGAAACATTGGTCTGAGAAAGCAGCTCCTTTATATTTTGGATCAATACAGCATGAATATGATATATAACTTGGGGACCATTGATGAAGTACACACAGTGTAAAGAGTCCGAGTAGCATACCAGTTCATCAATGTTCATGTCTTTGGCCAGCAAGAGACCCTTGTAGATAGCATACAATTCAGCGAGCAATATATCATATGAGCCTTGAATGAAGCCGGAGAAGCCTGCAAGATGTGACCGAAGGTGTTGCTAATAATGCCGCCAAATCCAGATCGAACGGGAGAACTAAGACAACTGACATCCATATTAAGAATGACACAAGAATGGTTTCTATTGTTCCACTTGATATGTTTATCAACTAGCCTGTCGTTATAAACTGGATAGAAGCATATCCTGGAGGTTTCGACCATTGCTCGGATGTTGAAGGAGAGTCGACTTGAGGACCATGTCTCATTGTTCAGGCACATCAGGTTGCGATGTCTCCAAGACCACCAGACACTAGCCGAGAAAAGGAGAGCCTGTGACCTGTGGCGCCCGGCTTAAGCCAATCATACACATCCGGATTGGAGAAGAAATCTGGATTGTTAAAACCAATGTGGTTCCATAGGCTACGAGAGAACTCATAGTCCCGAATTATCGATGTTATGCTTTGAAATAAAGAAGTCTCAACCAATCGTTACTTGGTTCAGTGGTGATTGACGCTGAACTTGGTAGGGAGGACCACGGTTCGATCCCCCGCAACTGCGATCGGGTAGGGGGCTGGAACCATTTGATGCCAGAACTGACCCCCGAACCAGTTTCAACTAGAGCTGGGTACACGGGCTGGCCCGCCCCGTTTAACCCGCCCTGCATAAGTCCGCGTATTAAACGGGGCGAGCAAGCCCGTCAGTAAATGTAAACGAGTTAAGATATATAAGTCCGAGTTCGGTCCGCATAAGTCCGCGGGTTAAACGGTTAACCCGCGAACTATTATAAAAAAAATTAAAAATCACTTTTTTCAAAGAAAAAACAAAAATATTGATATAATAAATGCTAAAAAAAACTATATTGTTAACAATTTTATGTTATATCATATAAATCGCAAGTAACAAATAAAAAAATAAAGTTTGTGACATTTTTGGGTTTATCTATCTTCTTTAGCTAAGTAATACAACCAAAGAGATAAAATTTGTAATTAATTATATATAAAAATTTTAAAAAAAGGGTCACGGGCCAAACCCACGAACCCGCGGATTTAACCCGCATAACCCACGGTTTTAACGGTCCAACCCACACGGGTAAAAATATAAATGGGCAAAAAAACTTGGACTTGAGCCCGTCAAAATTGTGGGTTAAACGGGCCGGCCCGCGGATCTTGGCCCGTATATCCAGCTCTAGTTTCAACTGGTAGTGAATGCCAAGAAAAAAATAAAAAAAGTCTCAATAAGATAAAGCACCAATAAAAATCCAACAATAATAAACAAAAAGTTTAGTTTAACCCTTTTTTTTTTTTGTCCAAAAATGAAAATAATAAATAACAATTAAACTAGCAAAAATGAAAAAATAAATAAAAAATTAAACTAAAATGCCCGAGAGCCAACTCTACCCACTCCGGCCTTGAGCCCGTGGAAATATTTCCGGCGGCTTTTGGTCATTTGCGGCGAAAAAATCTAGCTTTTGAATTATGTAAGATTGAGGTTGTTGAACTTTTAGAAATGTATTATAGGTTATGTATGTGTAACATGGCATGAACATTTTCATGTAGTTTAGTGATGTTTATCAATGCATGTTCAAGATTAGTCTCAATACTGTTTCAAATTAATTCAGAATCAGGAAGTACCATCATGCCTATTCAAAAATAACAATAATTCACAAAATACCAACTCTTTAAAAAACAGAAATGTTGCTTCAAAAAAAAAAAAACAGAAATGTTATGTTGACACCAAATTTGTTGTTGGACACAGTACATTGTATATACTATATACAAACTCAATTTTCAATTAGTTTATTATATAGCTCACATCATTAAATTCATAGTTATAAATGCCAAAAGGTATATTTTTATGGAAAATGCTAAACAGTGCACCGGATGCACTAGTTAAGTATATTTATATAGAAATATTTTCTTGAAACTTGTGCATTTAATATATTGAAAATGTAAAAAGTTAACTAGTGCACCTTAGCATGACTCTATTTTTATATGGCATCACATACGTTGTCAACATAATATCTATCTAAAAGTAAGACATGATTGTTGAAATTCCAACCCTAACTCCAACCCTAAAATGACTCAAACCCTAATTCCAAACCTAAATAAAACCCTAGATGCTTACATGTGCCCTAATTTTCCTTTGTCCAATAGTGTGTTGACATGTAATCCCACTTTAAATTAAATAAATAAATAAATAAATACTCCTACCACATCACTATATGTGTCATGTCATAGGCTATATATTTCTATTTCCCAAACTTTCTCATTTGTCAAATTTCTCTCTCTCTCTCTCTCTCTCTCTCTCTCTCTCTCTCTCTCTCTCTCTCTCTCTCTTCTCTCTTTTGTATCATACGCTCTCTCATTTCTCTCACCACATCTTCATGTTGTTCATGAAGAACAACAAGAACACCACCGGTGGTGTTCATCCCATCCCCAAATTTCGACGGCTGGCCACCGCAAATTCTAGGTTCCGGTTAACCACCGCCGGTCATCACCATCGGAAAATTCCAAAAATCCAAAAAAACCCCAAATCAAACCCAAATCAATTCACCCAAAAATCTCTTTTCAACCAAAACTTCTTTTTCTCTAATGTTCATAATTTCAATTTTGGATTTCAAACCTTAAATTTTAACTTTCATGAAATTTATTTATTTTTTATCTTGCATCCAGGTACTACTGTGAACCACGATTCGTGGCGGTGGCGCTGGCCAGATTCGTGGCGGTGGTTGGCCGGCGGTGTTGAAAGAGGTTTGATTCTTCTTCTCTGCTTCTTTCTTTTGTTTGGTTACTTTGCCTTTTTTTGTTTTTTGTTTTTGATGAAATAGGTTTGAGTTATGTTGAAGATTGAAGAAAATGATGGTAGTTTATGGTGATGATGATGAATGAAGTTTTATCTTTGTTTTTCTTTTCTCTTCCTCTCCAAATTTAGTTTCAATTTTGCTCTTGATTACTTTTCTTCTTTACTAATTTTTTGTTCTAATTTCGATCCCTAATTACTTTCCTTTTGATTTTCTTATTGTTTGAGTTTTGCTTTTATCAAAAATGGTCTACCCCTCTTGGTTGTGATTTTGATTCAATTTATAAATAAATTTGGTGAATGTTTATGTTTATTGGGTAAAATTGAATTTGGATTGTTGTGTGTTTTAGAAGCCCACAACCTTTAATTCCTTCAAGAATTTTTATTGTGATTTTTTTATATTGGATCCAATTATGTTTTTATTTAAATCTTAATCTCCTAAACCTTTTCTTTTCTTCAAAATATATTTCTCTGTGTAAACTCTTCAATTGGGTGTTGCTCTTATTTAAGACAATTCTTTGATGCAATGTTCTAAAATTTAGGATTTTGGTTTTTATGCTAACTTAAGAAACTTGCAAATAAAAATCGTCTCTTTTTGCTTGTAGGAGAGGTTTTTCTTGGCTTTGTTTAATTTGGTTTGAAGTGGAATGTTTTACATTCATTTGATTTTAAGAGATCTAGACTTTGGCATGCTACTACATTAGAGAGTACCTGAGAGATGTCCATAAAATGATCGGTGAGATTGAAAGGACTTATTCAAATTTTGCTACAATTCAAGTTTTAGTCTCTAAATTCAAGGTTTGCTACAATAAAATACTTATATTTTATTAATTTTCTTCTTAGTTTATGAGTAATTTTAGCACTTCTTTTTTGCAGCAAAAAAAATTAGAGAATAAAAACCTCTCATATTTGGAACAAGAAAGCTTGGAAATATGTGGGAGTTTTTTGTTAACAAATAATGTTATTTACATTTGTATTTTGTCTCCTTTCTTGAATTATGTAGCATTCACTTGATTTATATTTTGTTTCAATGATTAATGTGGTTATGTATTGTTGACTCGATGCATTTTAATTATAAAATGTTTTGTTATCAAAATTATGTATTGTCTCGCTTTATTATACCGTTCACAAGCATTGTTTTATTTCAATGACTAAAGTAATCATATCTTATTGAACAAAAAAAATATTATTTTTCATTGTTATATAGTTTATATCTAGATAATTCTATAGTTTATTTTACAGCGCAAAATAATTATAACTTTCGTCAAACTTAGCAATTAATTATATAAATTCTTGCCAAATTTCTCTTTCACACTAACCAACCATCTCTCTATTTACTATACTAAAAGTAGAACATACTAGCTACAATTCCAACCCTAAAACCCTAATTGCTTATGTAATGGATGATGTACGTATGATGTAGGACCAATAACATGAAAACACCTTTCATGTTAGGGCACACATGGAATCCAACTTGGCCCTAATTTTGCTTTGGCTAATGGATGACTTGCATATGGAATCCACATGTGCCCTATTTTCCCTTTGGCCAATAATTGAGTAACATGTTATTTTTACTAGAAATAAAAGAAAATAAAAGAATAAAAAGATTGGAATCCACCCATGTGCTACATCTACTATTCTATCTGATGCAATTCCATTACTCTTCTTTCCATAGTCACAAGGTGCCATAATTGCTTCTCTATCATGATTACCTCTACTACTAACTATTCCTATCATGATTACCTCTACTACTAGCTGTCCTTATTATTATTGCATATTACATCACACATGACATCATGGTGTTGGGGTTTTCAAAGGGGAATTAGGGTAATTTGCTGAAAGAATTTTATCTATTTAAGGTGTGCCAAATTAGAGACCACACAAAGGTAGAAACCACACACATATTTACTTTTGCTGCATTTTTTTTTTACTGATTCTCTCAAATGACATATAAGGGTAAATTTTTTTTGAGCCAAAAAAAAAAATGAATTAAAAGATGGAGATTGAAATAATTGAGGAAATTTAGGAAAAAAAATAGAGAGAATTCATTCTCATCCATTAGAGTCACTACAAGAAATATGATTTTTTGCAACAACTTTTTTTGTTAAAAGTTGTTACAAGTCGCTGGCAAAACTACCCAAGATAGTTTTGCCAGCGACCTGTAACAAAAAAAGTTGTTGCCAAAAATCATATTTCTTGTAGTGAGTGTGCTCATCTTATCAGGCACAAGTGGCAATTATCCAAAAAGATACAATGATGTCCAATCAAAACACATGCAACTTACTAAAGACATCGGTACTAATAAAAAAACAAACAAAAAAACATGGCATGGTTGAAATTGATAATCTTAATGCATAAATTTGCTAATCCGTCGTCTAAACTTTAGAAAATCTTAATTATTTTTTCTTAAAATTTTATATTTCTTTTTTAAATACTGCCTTAATTTAAACATGGAATCACACCGTTACTAAAAAAATTGTTCAGTTGGTTCTAGCTATAAACTACTTCTATGATAATTTTGTTCCAAATGTAATTAAATTAATCTTTTTTACAGGACAATTATTCACCATTCATATCTATTTTTGGGCTATCTCTTCTAACCAATTAACAAAAATGAATACTTCATTTAGAATATTTCAACTACTAAATTATTTTATATTAATGGAAATTAAACTACTTAAAACTTATATAAAAAAAATAAATAACACTTTACAGTTTTTTAATCCAAACATAGTTGAAATTTTTGTTTTCGATGACAAAACTTGAATTTTTTTAGTACTTTATAATTATTAGCTAAAATATTATCTACTAAAATCATAACAAAAAAATGAAGAGCAAATTTTTTAAAAAAAATTGATGACGAAAAAAAATATATGCTTTTTAAAAATGACTTTTAAAATGTAAGGACTATACTAAAATATAGTGCAAAATTTAGAGATTAAAAACATATTAAACTATTTTATTCTATTAAATCAAAACACATAACTCATTATCAATCCTCCTTTATTCATATTACGTGGCTTGCATGCAATTGACTTGGGAAACATAATTCATACCAAGTGAGTTGGCATGCATGCAATCAAATAGTATAACATATGCATATACTACTTTTATATTTCTTGCTCATCATTGCATGACATAAGATTATTTACACAATTCTATTCTAACATAATTAACTTACACTCACCTATCCAACAATGATAGTGAAGTTTTAGGAAAAAAAATATATGCTTTTTAAAAATGACTTTTAAAATGTAAGGACTATACTAAAATATAATGCAAAATTTAGAAATTAAAAACATATTAAACTATTCATGTCTATTAAATCTTATATGATTTAATTAAATTTGATTAACTTTGTGTTGCTGTAAAGTTTTCTTTAAGTTTGATATCTCTTTAACAATGATAAGAAAAAAAAATTAAACACTAATCACCAGCTAAATTTTTGTAAGATTAAATTTAATTCAAATAAGTCATTTTTGTTTATATTGTGTAATAATTATGACTAAAAATCGTATTGTTGAATAATGTTGAAAAAAAAAAGAAAAGTATATGGAGATTTAATTTAAACTTAATAGCTAATTATTTTGTTAAACTATATCATATCTTTGTTTAGATCTTATAGAATAATATATATATATATATATATATATGAGTTTGCTAATTTAGACCCACTTAAAAACATGAAGGTCTAAATTAGCAAGGTACACTTTTTCACTTTGAACAAAAAATCTTTGATATTTAGTAATTTTACACTAGAAAATTGAGGGTAAATGTTGTTTGAGAATTTTAAGGAAGGATAAACATGTTTTGCTATTTTTTTTTTTAAAAACTCTAAAATTGTCTTTTACTTTAAATTTATTTGAAATTAAATTAACAAATCCCATATATATATATATATATATATAATTTAGTTTAAAAACCAATTAACTCTTAGCAAATATGCAAGTGTATACCTCCATAGCATGTTTCATAACTCAATTTTTTTTCCTTTCAAAAACTATTCAACATGATAGGTTTGTGTGTCATCCATGCAACACTATATTTTTATCATCTACCTCTAACATAATTAGTACAAACACAATCATTATAATCTATAGTATGTTTTATTCTCATTCATCACATGATTCAATTATTTCTTTTTGTTCTCTTTCCCTCCAAAGAAACACATGTCAACCATCTTCAACATGCAATTCTCTCCATAATTTTAAAACTCACACGCAAATTCTCATACACATTTTCCAAAGAGTTAGCTAGGGACTACATTCTTGCTATCTTTGATTAATTTTTAAAGAAATTAAATTAACTATAATCATTTTTAGCACCTAATTGGTCCTTTGCTTTTTTTTTTAATACTAAATATATCCTTTAAGTCATAAATTTATGTGCTTACCGTTAATTAAACTTTTATTAGAAAGTAGAGTTTTTGGTGCCTAAAACATGTGTAATGATAATTTTTTGGACCGATAATTAATATTTAACTATAATTGTTTGCTAAAAGATAGACTAATTGTTTTGTTAAACTGTAAAGTATATATTATAAAAAAACAACCATTAGTGTTTATTTTCTTAAAAAAATCACTAATTTTTTTGGACATTTACCATCTTTTATTCTCTTCCATCACATGCAAGAGAGGGGTGTTATTTAATTCTCATATACATTTGCTAAATAGCCTACCACTTAGTTCTTTTTTTTTTTTTTTTACGCAAAGCCTACCTATCTATTAAGGTAGGTACACACTGTTTGCAATAGACCTGTCACTTAGAAGTCCAACAATTCTCTATTGTAAAAACAATCATATCTTTTGCCTTACATGCATTGGTCAATATAATTGCAAAAATTCCTTCTAAAATGCTTCTTTCAATAACAAAGATAGCCATTTCCAATAACCAATCAAATTGATACCAATTTCAACAAACACAAAATGACAATAAGTTATCCGACCTCTACATTCTAATTTTTTCATAGTTAGGGAGCACATACAACTCAAGAATAGTCAATGCTAATTTAATGTGTAGTAGTTTATAATCAAGCTTTAATATACACTAAACTTAAAAAGCAGAGATTCTATCTACTGATAAAAATTTATAATTCACGGGCAGATGGCAATTTTTATCGCTGATAAAATATTTAAAATTACTATTATTACTATTATAAACTATTAGTGCTACAAAATTTTAATTCACGGATGACATTTTTAATCTCTGTTAAAAAATATAAAATCAGTATTGTAAGTTATTATTAATAAAAATTTAATTCACGGATATATATCTATTTTTTTAGGGTCACTGAGCACGTGCATCTCAATAATAATGATAGGTGCTAGAAATCTAAAAAATTTTATCAACTTTTACCTAGCACTTAAAAATTATGCTTTAAAAATTATCCTATATCTATTCTTCCAAAGAGACATTTATTGGATAAGAATGGTCTTGATTGTGATGTTGTTTCATCTACCTTGGCTCTTCCTCCATCAAAATCATTTGTTCATTGTTTTTATATTATTTGAGATGCACACCTAAAAATGAGAAAATGGAATTAATTGTGCTCTTAGGAAAAAATTAAATTTTATACATGTCACGGGTCTTGAAAGCTCCAATATAAAATTCGGTGTGATACTTCACTTGGTTCGCTTTATTATGACGTTCACAAAACCCGTGCACCGCATGAAAAATAAAAACACTCATAAACTAAGAAGAAAATTTTTATTGTAGCAAACTTTGAATTTAGAGACTAAAACTTGAATTGTAGCAAAATTTGAATAAGTTTTGTTTTTTTTTTAATCTACAACGTTTTATAACCAAAAATATTGCTCATAACTAATATAAAATTTTCAAAATAATATTATTGTAGTATATATTTGACATGTTCTCCAATTCATACTTATCTGTTACTTTATTACGCATGTTTATTTAATATAAGGTGACACATTCTTTGTTTTTTTATTGATAAATACATGAAATTACAAGTCATTAAAAATTCAAATACATAAAGTAAAGGCTCAATGCAAGAAGCTACTAATGATAAAACTTTTTTAGTCTATATATCAACGAAGTGGCTAGGGACTACATTCTTGCTATCTTTGATTAATTTTTAAAGAAATTAAATTAACTATAATCATTTTTAGCACCTAATTGGTCCTTTGCTGTTTTTTTTACTAAAATTAATTTACTAAAACAACATGTGCTAGAATTAATTGCAAGAAACAACACTGATAGAAAACTGATACAAATTTATCATGTTCATAGTAGCAAATACACTTGGAGGTTTTCCTTGAAATAGATGCTTAGAGAGAGAAAAATTTAATTTAAGTACTGATAAAAAATTGATCATGCTTATACTTATCAATAGTGTTTATTTTAACATGAGGTGTATTGAAATTAGCTTGGCTACTCAATTATAATATGCTCATAGCAAACCACATTATAATGTTTATTTCTTTGCTTTTTCTTTCTCTTCTTCTCCAATTTTAGTTTCAATTTTGCTCTTGATTACTTTTCTTCTTTACTCATTTTTTGTTCTAATTTCAACCCTGTAACACCCCGTTTTTCAAAGCCTAAAAAGGGGCATTATTTTTTTATTTTTTTTTAAAACACGAGACAGAGTGCGCGGAAAATATTTTACAAGAGGCATGTTTTCCGTCTTGGAGGCATGTTTTCCTGCACAAACCACTTTCTGGTTAGATTCTTTTCCAATTCTCTTAGAAATCTTATACCATGAGTCAATAACATCATCACACCAAAACAACGGTCACTTAGAACTAATCCAACTCTAGTTCTAACTCGACTGACAACTCTTACGACACACCTTTCCCTTGATGATCTAAAGCCGTGCTCTGATACCACAATGTAACACCCCGTTTTTCAAAGCCTAAAAAGGGGCATTATTTTTTTTTTTTTTTTTTTAAAACACGAGACAGAGTGCGCGGAAAATATTTTACAAGAGCCGACATTATTCATACAACAGAACTAAAGCATATAATAGTACGACCAACGAGGTGACTGAAATAGTACTATATGCATCAATAGTGCTTCTCAAAGCAAAGGGTGTACCTGAATATTTACATATCCCAAAACATAACCTCTAGTTCACGACAAATATACAAGGTAGTCGTGACTAGGAAATACTACAGCCAACACCAAAAGAGGCTCATCCAAAGTGTAAGAGTATAGAGTACAGTCATCCAAAACGTTAGAACCTACTACATATCCTGCTACCAGTCACCGGCCAACAAGGCCTGTCCAAAAGAATACTACCCTAAGTCAGTGGTCCTAGTCCTAACATGCACAACGGCATCAGGAGTCGTCCGTATCGCTCGATAACAGGACCAAGCTCAAGGTAGAAGTGGGAGATACCAAGTGAGGTACTCCGGGTCCTCCAATGGACCCATCCCCTGCAGCAGCCGCTGCCTCCTGAAAAACATCATCCGGCTCCCCTAAGAAGTCGGGTAAAGCCCCATCACCCCAACTACCCATGGAGGAGGAAGAAGAAGTGACTAGTCCATCTGTGGAGGTCTCTCCAACGACCGATCCACCATCCTCTGGTGTATCTGGCGCCCCTGGCAGTGGTCCCCCAGGAACCGTCCACAATGCACTGAGCAGAACTGGTAGAGGTATGGAGAAAGGTGGAGTCTGCCATATCAGACACTGATGAACCTGACGGGTACCAAGAAAAGTAGTAATCCTAACGCGCCCGTGGTAACTAGCCGTGCCGGAAGCTGGGTCGAGGCTCCAGGCAGGCAGAAACAGGCGATCAAGAAAGTCCCACCTCGTCACCGTCTCCCTCACGAGTACCGGTAACAAAGGGTGATCCATCGTCTGGGTGGGAGGAGCCCGCAAATGAAAGAATGCAAGGGTCACCACACATAACACAACAGCAAATAGCATATACATTTAAAAGCGAATAAACACTTAGCAGTTCATATACTTGCACACAGTATTGAAATGCACACCAGCCTATCAATGCAGACTCTAAATGATCGTGATCACCCTAACCGGGTCTTTTTCACATGCATGATTATTCCGGAATAAACCTCTGCAGAAGGTCGTAGGCTCGGGTGGGATAACACCTCCTACTAGTGGTGGGATAACACCAGGTAGAGTCACGCACTCAATACCAAAACAATCACGGTGGGATAACACCGGGTGAGTCACACGGACAACACCAAACTCAAAAGGGAGGACACCAATCACTGGCCGTCGCACCCCGTGGTCCATTCCCGATAACCACGTACTATGAATGCATGAGCATACGATTCCCCTTATATGCTAATGCAACAAAATACATACCTCTCAAGCGTATGTAAAACAATCATAATATGTACATATATTTTCAAAATCATATGCACGCCAATCACATATTCATACACATATTCTCAAACATATGTAAATCACACATGCGATACAAAACACCTTCTCATCACGAGAATACATAATATAATCATGCCAAACATTCACAACAATCCAGAACCAGGCATACATATATTAGACGGAAAAGTAAAGGTGCCCTTACCTCGGCAAGCGTTCCGTTACTTTAATTCCGCAAAAACTACAACACGCGCTACCTAAAATAAATGTAGCGTAACATCAATAAAATACTCCTCGTTTATCTTAACGAAACGAAACTCGTTCTCAAAGCTCCAGAGGGGTCTAAGGTACTTCCTAAAGCTATCCCTCAAGGATTTCAGGTTATTCTCATAGTGTTTAAAATTTCACGAAGTAAATTGCACTATTTTTATGACACGAAAATCATTTTGTTTTCAAATCATAAACTAAAACCATTTTGGATTTCTCCACCTCAAGGACTTGTTTCACACACAACAAGACCATTTGAAACACAACTAAAACTTTTCAAAAATATTTTTATGAAAAATCGAAGTTTTCTTGTGTTACAAGTTACCCATTTTTTTCTTCCTAACAACCTTTCCTATACTTATTTTTCTTCAAAACTAAGATTATCCAACACTTATAAAATTTTCACACAATTGTGGACTTAGAAAAATTTTGAAATTTCTTCCCCCACACAAGGAAAGCCACGGCCAATTTCTTTCAAAACACCCTTCCATTCAAAATTTTTCACTTCTAAATGCATGGTAATATCCCATAATACCTAACTAGCACTTATCAAAACGATTTAGAAATTATCGAGTCGAATCGCAAATTTTCGAAAAATCTCAAATAAGTTTTTCTTAAGGCAAGAGATCATTTTTCTTTTCACAACATCCCATAACCAATCAAACAATTAAACAATGATCATGGGAAGCAATTTGCCTCTAAACAATTTTCAAAATTCGATTCCTCGAACCCTATATGGATGCCACGGCCAAATGAGGCAAAAAGGGCAATCCTACACAATTTTTCTTCATTTGAAACCCTAACCACATTTGTTAGCTCGTAACGATATTCGATCGTATACCCGACTCTTTTTGAAACTCGAAATAAAATTTTTTCTAAATTGCGTTCTTCGAGTCGCTCAAGAACACGAGAATTTTTTTTTCTTATTTTTCGAAACAAAATTCATATTCAACAATCCATTTTGTTTAAAAGCTCAAATCTAACTTCAAAAATCAAAATCTTACAACACAATTTAAATTTATGAACCTTTCAAACTTTTTCTTCAAAACCCTTACTCAAAAATTTGTAAAAACAAGATTAACCATGGAAATCAACTCATGTTTCTCTCAAGTGTACTAATAACTATCATGGACACATCTATGGAACTAAAACTAACCAAAACCACTTCTACCAATTTTTCTTCTCAAGAACAAAAATCTAGAAATCTTAAAAATCTAAGAGTTTCATGAGAAATGAGGGAAGGAGGAGGTCTAGTTACCTCAAGATGAAGAAGATGATCAAAGGGCTTGATGATCCTAGCACAATCCAAGCAAGCTTCTTGAGAGGAAGAGAAAATTTTGAGTTGGTAAGAGTGAGAGAGAGAGTTCGGCCGAGAGAGAAGAGAGGAAGGGAGTATTTGTGATTTTTGCTTCAAGACTAAACACTTAAACCTCCTTACTATTCATTTCTCTCTTGATCAATCTAGGCCCTTAGATCAAACTACCTTTTGCATGGCTAAACCCTAGCCCTTGGATCAAAACAAAGTAATCATTACCTTTTTGAAAAATATCCAAGATATTTCTCTTGCGCTCGCAGACGAGTCGTACTCCGTCGACGGTCGATCTTGCGAAAAAATATAAAACTCACGAGGTGATTGTTCGTCGTAAAACATTTCCAAATATTATCGCTAAACTTTATTCTCCGACTGAAATTTATTTCCTTAGCTCCCAAAAATATTCTGAAACTAGATTCCAACTTACGCCGATATATAAAGTCTCCAATTAAAATTCGACGGAAAACAGAAACCGTAAAATTTTAAGAAGCGGGCACAGTTTTCTACTCGTTTTTCCAATAAACGGAGAAAGTCGAAACTCAAAAATCTGAAATCACAGGAACGTTCTCGTATATAAAAGAGGACTAAGAACCAAAAGCCTGAGCTTAAATAGCATACGCGTCCAAAACCAGTTCCAACTCAGCAAAAACGCTGTTATTACACGATACTTAAGAAACAAATCTTACAGAAACCCTAAAAACTCTTAGCCACTACTTACGCTTATAACTTGCGTACAGTACAGTAGAATTATGGGTCTTACAAATCCCTAATTACTTTTCTTTTGATTTTCTGATTGTTTGAGTTTTGCTTTTATCAAAAATGGTCTACCCCTCTTGGTTGTGATTTTGATTCAATTTATAAAGAAATTGGGTGAATGTTTATGTTTATTGGGTAAAATTGAATTGGGATTGTTGTGTGTTTTAGAAGCCAACAAACTTTAATTCCTTCAAGATTTTTGTTCACAAAAAAAAAAAATCTATAAATCAAACATACAAGAGATATAATACAAAAAATAATATTTACATGAAAATAACATGTTCACAAAAAAAAAAATATAAATCAAACATACAAGAGATATAAACACTAGAAATATTTTTATAATTGATCAAAATCTAGATTGAAAATAGTTAGTACCATTACTATACTACAAAAAAATCATCTCCAAATATTTGGGGGTTTATAGCTTGATTTATATGGCTTGGCGATCCGTCAAAACCGTGCGTAGCACGGGCAGCCTACTAGTATGTTCTACATGAAATTTGAACTTTTATCATTAAGCTACCTTGGGAAAAAAGTATAAGTAACTGAAAAAGTAGTAAAAGGCTCGTAAAACTTCATCATACAACAAACTCGACTCAATGAAGTTTTCATTTTTATAATAGATCGGTGGTTTCTCTATCATAAATGATCTTGAGATGAATAAATGAGGAATCATGAATTCAAACTCGGTCTTTACATATATATAATGTGATATCTCTATAACTAAATTATGCTCATATAAATTTTGTTATTTTGTAGTTACCGTTCTAATAAGAGTAATGGGTTTGGGTAAAGAAAATAATCTTTTGGAAGAAAATTATAAATGTGTTTTCAAACTTGTAAAGGAGCTTATTATGAACCATTTTTTTCCAACGGGTGCTTATAATAAAGGACAATGGGAGAAATATAATAAAGCATATAATCATTTTTATGATTAACTTTATGCAAATATTAGTTCAAAATAATATTATATGCTTTATTATATTTGCTGATTCCGTATATTAAATTATGAGATATATACGGAAATTGGTGCTAGTAATGGATTTCATAATATTATAAAGTTATGCGTATATTATATTTGCTGATTCCGTATAAATTGAGAGCAATTTTTTTTTTGAACAAGTCAAAATGAGATATATAGATATAAGAGAAAAAAACAGTCTCCTTAGAAAAATTGATGTATTAAGTGTGTACTAGGTATGTACAGTGTGCATACCACGTATTAAAAAATGGTAGAATTTTGATGCGTACCATATGAGTATCGTATGCGTACCAATACTCGATAGTTTGTACCGATACTCCCTCTCAAATGTTCTAACCTTGCTTCATAGATTTAAATATAATTTTTATTGTTTTTTGTGAAGGGATTATTATTATTATTATTAAAAAACAAAATGTATGACCTGAAATAATCGACAGAAATGGAATTATACTTTGATTTGTTTTATCAATTCTTTCTTCATTTTTTTTTAACTGGATTTATTTACAATTTTGTTTTTTGATTCAATAAAATCGAGAAGAAAATCAACAAAACGTTGTCCATGGATCCTAGTATTACTAATGATACATAAAAGAATATCTACGTATACTCTTTCCATGAAAATTTTGAAAAAAGAATAGGATTTACGGATTAATCGAATATTTCGTCTTTGTAATTGCAAAATATTTTTTTGTAATTCTAATATTTTAGCATCATATGTAGTTTTGTTCGAATTCAAATTGATCTCTGAAGTTATAATCCCCTCTTTTTTTTCTTCTGTCATTTTTTCTATTTGTTTTATGATTGTCATTTTTTTGTAATTCTAATATATATTTTGATAAAAACAAAATGATATTCATTCATTCAAATTGATAGAATAAATCAAATACAACCACATATTCAACTTCGCTAAAAACGTAAATGATGAATCTGTGAACAAACTCACAATATTGAAATTAATAGCATACAACGGCAAAATGTCTACTACAAATAATATGATAAAATTAAAATCACCGGAATTAATATCCATGATTCCAGATCTGTAACGTTGTTGCCCAAATTATTGATTGAATTTGTAATTGACTAAAGTTGACCTTTCAATAGGAATCAAACGAACACCGCAATAATACAAAAAATCAAATAACACCGCACAAGACGACGACCAACACAACGCCGCACCTAGACGACGAAATCACGAAAAAAACTCCAAAGAAAAACTTGATCTAAGTGAAACCAATTATTTATATTAAAAGAAGAGGAATAAAGGTGTAGAGGGGGTGATTCTATGCCAAAATGACTCAAAACCACCCCTCTATGATGAACAAAGAAAACTTAGAGAAATAGAAAAATGTTTCTGAAAAAACTAGGGCCGGCTACGTGATGCCATTTGTGATTTTGCTGACTGAAAATATATTTAAACCTTTTAATTAACATAATTAACCTAATTATAGATACAACTAATCAACTTAAATCATTTTTAACTTTTAGAGTTATATTGAAAATCATAGAAATCAAAGATAGTGTTTGTTATTTAAACAATGTGTGATCCCATAGAAATTGTGAGTTGGACCTTCTCCTGATGCCTTATCATTTGTTTTAATTGCAATAACAATTGTTTTGTCTGTTTGTGAGTGCAGTAGTGTGCACACTCACGTATAATGAGATCGACTCACTCTCGCACTACACAGTCCCTATACAATGCATGCATAAACCTAAATACCGTTTTCCATAACCATTTTTTCCTCTCAAAATCAAAGGTGATGACGAAAACCTAATTGTTAATTGGTAGATTAATCAAATGGTCAGAAGTAATTGTTGAGGGAGATTGAGATATCAATGGATTGAAAGGATACAAATTAAATAACTTGTATCGTTATTAGGTTAGTAATGTTTTTTTTGATGTTGGAGAAATTATGTTAGTTATGTTAATTGTAATGTTAAATTTGTGTTGTTTAGGTCTGGGTATAATACTGATACAAAATATAACAATTAAAAAAATTATTTAAGGGTTGGGTTCGAACTTCGTACATTTTACTTATTCACCTTAAGGGTGAAATTGTTGACAAAAAAAAATAATCATAAGGGTGAAATTCTAGTCACTAAAACTAAAAAAATAGAAAAATAATTTAAATTGTTCAAATGATAAAAAGTACACGGCAGAAAAAGTCATATTAACAAATAAACAAAATATAAGTAGCGTATTAACAATTTGTAAGAAAAAACCATATATTTTGGGTATGGCGTACCAAGTGTGTACTAGGTATGTATAGTGTGCATACCACGTATAAAAAAAGAGAGTTTTGGTGCGTACCATATAAGTAGTGGACAGAGATATTTTCGTCATTTCGTAGGACATGACACCATATCGTAGGTGGAAAAAATAAATTTCAACTTAAATTTAGACTTTTATGCCATTAATTGGACTACAAAGGCAATTACCTGTGAAAATTTTAGAACAGGGAGAAATCAACAGTATGAAAGTTCATTTGATGTTGCTCTACTCAGTTTCGCAAGCCTATGTCATTGTCAGTCATCTAGTAAAAGAAAATATAATTGTAAGTTAAAATAAAAACCACCATACTTTTTATATAAATATATTTTTAATATTTTAAAACTAATACTAGTATATACTATTTTTGTGTATAGCACCCCCATCCATTGACAATCGAAAAGATTGAATATTTTGACTTTTTGCAACATACTAAAATTCAAACTTCCGCAACAAATGGTGATTATTTACATTTGCTATTGGGTGTAGTCACATGGTAATTGTACGCCAACAAGGACAATTAATTTGCAAGATAGTTTAAATTTATTTTGATAGTTTATTGTTTATTTTTTGAATTAAAATGTCAATTTGGGTGACACTACACACTCTCTATATAATGCATGCCAAAACCTAAACGTTGTTTACCATAACTATTTTTCCTCTCAAAATCAAATGTGATGACGGAAACCTAATTGTTGGTATTGGTAGATTAATAAAATGATTTCCGTTGATTTTCAACAATACTCGGACAGATTTCCACCAAATTAGGCTTAGCAGTTTTTGTTTTTCTTTTAAACAACAACACGTTGAATTCTTATGTTTCGTTTGTGATTTATTCGTAAGAAATAGCAGTGTTCGTATGTAAGGAAAAGAAGCTAAATACTTACGCAAATTACCTTGAGAAGGGACAGTGGGCAACCAAGCTTTGTCGTAGTACGAAAAAATGAAGTCCTCTCCATTTTCTATGTACAGTGGTCCAACAACAGCTGTTCCTCTGTTGTTCAGAAAATCGACATTGCGACGCACCTCATGTTGATCGATGTCAGAACTTTCATCAAAATCTTCACCTTGTATCACACTCATTTTCAAGCGGCGTGGTGAAGAAGAGAGAAATTTTGTTGTTTCTGTTCGAAGGGAATGTCAAAATTTTTAGGCTTGCTATGCACGATGTTGAGTCTTCTGCACATGTACCAATTATTGGTTCACGAATAAGGCCATCATTTGAGGATGATTTTCTTAGGATGTATACAAAGAAAAAAAAATTGTTGAATTAAAGGAAGCTGCTAAAGATGGGTTGTTTGTAGTTTTAGGTGTGATTGATGGTGTTCTTGAAGATCAGGATTGGTGGTATCTTGCATGTAAATGGTTGTGTTAAGCATAAGGTCTCAGTTGTGTTAAACATAGTATTGTATCGGTTGTGTTAAGCATACTATTGTTCTGGTGCATATTATTGTATCGGTTGTGTTAAGCATGTGTTTCACATGGGTCTAAGGTTTAATAGTATTTCTTTCTCATTAGTATTTGTGTATAGGTATAAGGTCAAGGTTCATGTGTAACTGATGGAACTGGTAATGTTATTTGACAATGATATGAATTATTATTTTTATAAAAAAAAGATTAATAAAATAGTCAGGAGTAATTGTTGAGAGAGATTGAAATATCAATGGATTGAGGGGATCTAAATTCAATAACTTGTATCATAATTAGGTTAGTTATGTTTTTTTGTTGTTGAAGAAATTAAGTTAGTTATGTTAATTAAAATGTTTAAATTTGTGTTGTTTAGGCGCAGGTATGATACTGATATTCAGTATGTACGGGTACTGATACGAAATATAGAAATTTAAAAAAATAGGGGTACCTCTGTATAATTTTTTTTAATATAATTACATAAATAAGATAATTATATTGTTAAAATAAATAATTAAACAACAAAAACACCACACTTTAAATTTGCAAGGTAGTTTAAATTTATCTTGTTAATTTATTGTTTATTTTTTTTCAATAAAAGTGTCATTTTGGGTGGCACAAATGATACAAGTATGTGTTGCAGTACATAGATACGAGAATTGTGACTGCTCCTGCAAAACCATATAGCGTAGCAAAAGCTACTGAAATTTATCATCATCCCAAGTGTCTTTTTTTTTATTCCTTTAACAATAGGGTAGTAATATTTATTTGATTATAAATAATATATATTTGATTTATAAGGATAAATTTATTTAACAGTGGAACAACCTGTATGATGGTTACAAATAAAGAAGGTAATGTCTCCTTATTTAATGTTGCTACGGATTGAATTCAAATTGCGTGCACGACTTTCCTTGAGAAGTAAATGTGAGTTTTTCTTCTCTTGTATTATTATAAAATTTAATCTTCATATGTAGATACCTTATTTTATTTTGCCATTTGCTAATTTTTTTTTTTGCAACATGCATAGGTCAACCCAGATGGAAGAAAAATTATAGTTGTTGGAGATAGTACCGAAGGAAGATTGATCGATTCAGAAACCATACATGTTAGTAAGTTAAGTTGACTATTGTCTTATCATTGCTATTTAATTATTAAAATATACATTGTATAATCTTTTATATTATAATATTAATTAAGATTTATTACAGAGCAACCGCCGTTTGAGGGGCCACCTAGACTATTACTATGCGTCCACGTGGCATCCTGAAGGGTTTATGTTCGCCACAGGAAACCAAGACAGGAGCTGTTGCGTGTGAGATATATTGGAGTGAAGCGAATCCTTTGTTCGTTCTTAAGGGAAACATAGGAGCAATAAATGCCCTCCGTTTCAGTTCAGATGAGAAGTTTACGGCGTACGATGACAAAATCAACAAATTATGTTCACATATACGATGTTGAAAGATGATTTGAATTTGATCAGGAAATTGATTTCTTTAGTCATGACTAATTGCATGATAATGAACTCCTTTAAGTATCTTTAATTGTTTTTGAAGATTAATGTACTCTACGACCAAAGTTTTCTGCCAACAATTAAACAGATGTTTAACTTTTGCGAACATGAAACATAAATGTCCTCCCAAAAGGGAAAATAAAAATTTGTAACGATGAATCTAACCTTGTCAATGTTTAGACCAAGCTCTTGCAACTTTCTAATTCGTTCACTTATATAGTTTCTTCTTACCCTTTCGGCGACACTTCTAGGATGTGTTGCAAAGCCTCTCTTTGCTTTAATACAACTTACGATAATACGTACACACAAATAATGTGCATTAATTGTGCTGACTTGGAAATCAAAGTTATCATATTATTGAGAAGCCTTGAAATTTGTTGTGTTTTTAGTGGGAAGAGGGAGGGTTTTGGGGCACATTAACTACGTACATGTGAACGTTGAAATTCGTTATGCAATTAAAGCTGCAATCAATTCATATTGGGTATTAGTCAATTTAGATATGACATGAATCTCTTTTAACTTAACCAAAATTCTTAATTCAATTTCTAACTTGTACATGCAACAATGTTAAAAATTTTAGGGAGGGTTTGCCGTCCATTCAAGTTCTATAAAATTTGAGGGATTAATCTTTGTAATTACGCGCAGAAGTTATGTTATTTACGTCAAACAAAAAATACGATTTTCTTACAATGTCACCATTGGATAGATGATATTTTCTAAATTTATTAAATGAATGATATATCTAATTTATATAATTTTAATAAAAATATATTATTAACAGAAAAACTAGATATTTATCAAATACAATATGAAAATAGATATTTATCCAATACAATATGAAAATAATATGCTAACCGGCTCAATTAAAATGAACATGATAGAAACAAACTCATGTTTCTAACAAAAGACAAAAAAACACTTAAAATAACATGATCTTAGATACGCTAACAAACACACTAGCAAGTAAATAAAGATATTTTGAGACCATTATCTTCAATACAACTAACTACAAAACAAATGTAGGAAGTTTTCACTACAATTTATTAGTGATTAATTTTTGTCAAAAATCTATTAAACGGACAATACAATTTTCTTCATATGCAGGATTCAAAGATTGAATCCATGATTAACTGTTTAATAAGTGTAAATCTCTTAATATATGTGTGACTAAGTTTATCATTAGTTACCGACCGTTAGTTGGTTCAGTGGTGATTGACGCTGAACTTGGTAGGGAAGATCACGGTTCGATCCCCCGTAATTGTGATCAGGAGGGGGCTGAAACCACTTAATGTCAGAACTGACTCCCGAACCAAATTCAACGGATGGTGAAAGCCAAAAAAATAAATAAAAAAGAAATAAATAAGTTTATCATTAGTTATCAATATAGTGTCCACAAGTGATAGATATTTGAATCCCCGAGGTCAAATCCTCAAATATATTTCAATTACCTTGAACAAATTAGCCTCTACACGTGCGGACGCAGTGGATACATTTAGTTTTTTTTAAAAAAGTTTATCATAGTTAATAAAAAGATTTACTAAAAAATGATTGTGGTTGTTGTGATGCATATCGCAGTCATTACTACAATTTAAATTCATCTGAAAGTACGCTTCTCCGTAAGGTTTCAGATTCGATTTTGTTCGATTCCAATTTGAACGACTTCTTTAAAAAAAAAAATCATCTCTTAATTGTACTAAATACTATAATTTACTATTTACCTTATAAAATTCACACATCTATTATATTTCCTCTAAAATATCATATTTTTTTTAATATCAAAATATCACATTTATCTCATTACATAACTCCCCATCACTCTAAAATATCTTAAACTTTTTAAAATACCCTCTAAAATATGATAAAAACTAAAAAGAATAAGAAGTATACACTTTGTTCAATTATTATATAGATTGTTGAAACTGGTTCTAGATCGATGTAGCAATTGCACCCACTATATTGCGGTGTTGTGATGCAAAATTTTATGTGTTCGTAAATTACACTGCCATTGTGGAAGACTTTGGATTTAAAAAGTAGGAAAAGGCATCATAAAATGATCAAGTATTTATCTATATACTTAATATAGAATTAATACAATTTTTGAGACTTTTTTCCTTTCAACTTTATTCTTCATTTAAATTATTTATTTAAAACTGACAATTTTTACTCAATCAAATAACAGAATTTTCTA
This sequence comes from Trifolium repens, assembly GCA_030408175.1. Classification (NCBI taxonomy): domain Eukaryota; kingdom Viridiplantae; phylum Streptophyta; class Magnoliopsida; order Fabales; family Fabaceae; genus Trifolium; species Trifolium repens. The sequence goes on from CP125839.1 coordinate 9,070,598, forward strand.
TACCTACATATAAAATGGATACTAACTTTTGGTATATAAATATATTTTTTTCTTCCAATATTATCATTCATTTCAACTATTTTATTTACAATTTTTTCATTCTTTATCCAACAGAAAAAGGAAAATAAATAATAGACCAAAACAAACTCAAAATATACTTGATATTTTTCTTTATTGCCGAGTCCAGTCTTATAGATTCGGTGGTGAATATCTTTTAAACCGGCTGAATAAATAACCAAAGTTGTAAGCGTGCAAAATTTGGTCAAGAGCGATATAAAAGTTAAAATAATTTGCATTTTTGCTTTCATTGAGGAGTTGAACTCAAGATCTCCCGCTTACTAAACGGGTGCTCTAACCAACTGAGCTATGAAAGCTGCTTGTTTGCTTTATCGGACTGAAGTATATAAATCATGTACGAGTTTATACAATTTTTTTTTTTTTTGACAAATACAATTTTTTTAATATATATATATTTTGTATAAGCTTAAACTCTAATAAAAAAAGTTGGCTTAAATTGAACCACATATATGACATATCATATATAATAATTAATATATTAAAATCACTCTCTTTTTACCAAAAAAAAAACATTTCCTTCATAAATTGTGTTGAAAAAAATAAATTCCCACATAAATAGAAAATCTAAAATTAGTGAAAACTAATTGGACATTTGAACTGTTAACATTCTGATCGGGAAAAAATTAATTGATCCTCTTACACTACCTCAATCGTTCCCTTTATATATCTACCACTAACCCTACAAAAAAAAAGGCACCATTTTCATAATTTGTTAAGGGTGTTGGTGCACAAAGGTGATAAATGAATAGAAGAGGAATTGTATTTAATGAACTTGAAATGACGGCTACAAGAAAGAATAATAAAAGCACTTACTTCTATGCTGACATAACTACTCCTATTTATACACAAAACTAGGTCATAAGGACAGCATAGTAAAATACTAAAATACCCTTAAATATAAATTACTTCTAACATCATCCCTTAATTTATATTTACACAAAACTAACAACACCAATTCCATCCCTCAAACGAAGAAATTGGTCAATCTTGATTGCCTTTGTCATCACATCTGCCAGCTGCTTCTGAGTGCTACAGTGCGCAACTTCTAACAATCCATTCTGAACCTGATTCCTTAGGAAGTGATACTTGGTCTCAATATGCTTGCTTCTCCCATGCAGCACTGGGTTCTTGGCAAGGTTGATTGCAGACTTGTTATCAATCATCAGCTTCAGAGGTTTGTTTACCTCAATCTTCAGATCCTGTAGTAAGTTCAGAATCCACACAGCTTGGCATGCAGTCAGAGCGCCTGCAATATATCCAGCTTCACAGGTTGATAGAGCAACAACAGGTTGCTTCTTGGAACACCAAGATATAGGACCTCCCAGAAATTTAAACAAGTACCCAGAGGTACTTCTTCTATCAACTCTGTCTCCACACCAATCAGAATCTGAATAGCTCAGAAGTTCTGATTTAGTCTTTCCTTCAAAAGGGAATAGCACTCCATGCTTCAGAGTTCCCTTGATGTACCTCAGAATCCTGACAGCAGCTTGGTAATGGAACCATTTTTGTTTACTCATAAATCTGCTAACCATTCCAACTGCAAAACAAATATCAGGTCTGGTATTGCACAAATACCTCAGAGAACCAACCAACTGTTTGAAGGTTGTAGCATCCACATCTTCTCCATCAGAATCAGAGTCCAGCTTCTGATTCGTATCAGAAGGTGTAATTGCAATTTTGCAATTTTCCAGCTTAAATCTCTTCAGAAGCTCAAGTTCATACTTCATCTGATGTAAAATGATTCCTTTCTCAGAATACAGAAATTCCATCCCTAGAAAGTAACTCATTTTACCAAGGTCTGTCATCTCAAATTCATTCATCAGAACCTTCTTGAACTTAGCTATCTCTTGTTCAGAGCTTCCTGTCAGCAATATGTCACCAACATACAAACATACCAGAATCATATTGCCTTCTGAAGTGTGCTGAACATAAACACCATATTCCAATTCACATTTCTGAAACCCATGCTTTTTGAAAAATGAATCAATCTTCATATTCCAGGCTCGGGGTGCTTGTTTCAATCCATACAAGGCTTTATGTAATCTATACACCATCCCTTCCTGATTCTTTTTCTCAAAGCCAGGAGGTTGTGACACATATACCTCTTCTTGTAATGGACCATTCAGAAATGCAGATTTCACATCTAAATGCATCAGAGGCCAATTCCTGTTAGCAACTATTGCGATTACCAGTCTAATTGTTTCATGTCTTGCTACAGGTGCAAACACTTCAGAATAATCTAGCCCAGGTTTCTGCAGAAATCCTCTTGCTACTAACCTCGCTTTGTGTTTGCCAATTGATCCATCTGACTTTAGCTTCTGCTTGAAAACCCATCTGACACTGATGGCTTTCTTGCCTTTTGGAAGTTCTGACAGCTTCCAAGTCTTGTTTCTCTTTATAGCATCAAGTTCTTCTTTCATGGCCTGCAACCAGACTTGCTGCTTAAGAGCCTCTTCTGTACTCACGGGTTCAGAGTCTACTAACATTGCACACTGAATAACTTCCCCCTCAGAGTCTACTTCAGTGTCTTGCAGCATCTCAAAATCTGCAAACCTTCTTGGAATGCTTCTGATTCTCTGTGGTCTTTGACCTTGTTCCACAGAGTTTACTTCAGAAGTTAGAATTTCAGAAGTGCTATCTTCAGAGCTTCTGTCTATTGAAGTTTCTCCTTCAGAGGCTTGACCTTCAGAGCCATTTTCAGGACCACCTTCAGGACCATCTTCAGAGTCTCCTTCAGAACCTGAATCTTCATCAGAGTCTGAATCCCCGTCAGAGTCTCTTTCAAGAATTCTCACATCAGAATTGGATTGAGTTTTGTTCCAATCCCAAGTTTCTAATTCCTTCACAATGACATCTCTGCTGAATTCAATTCTATTAGTCTCTGGACAATAGAGCTTGTACGCACCTGTACTGTGGTACCCCACCAATAACATTACTTTGCTTCTATCATCCAGCTTCTGTCTTCTGGCTTCTGGGACATGTTTGTAACAAACAGAACCAAACACCTTCAAATGACTAACACTTTGCTTATCTCCAGTCCACTTCTGAATAGGAACTATTTCCTTCAGCTTCTTCATTGGACATCTATTGAGCACATAACATGCAGTTGCAACAGCTTCACCCCATAAATTATGAGGAAGCTTCTTCTCTTTCAGCATGCTTCTCACCATATCAAGCAAAGTACGATTTCTTCTTTCAGCAAGACCATTGTGTTGAGGAGTGTAAGGAGCAGTAACCTCATGCTCAATTCCATTCTCCTCACAGAAAGTTTTAAACTCATTGGAATTAAACTCACCACCACCATCAGTTCCGAGAATCTTCAGCTTCTGACCACTCTGTTTCTCAGCTTTTACTTTGAACTTCTGAAACTCAGCAAACACCTCATGTTTGAACTTTATCAGGGATACCCATGTCATTCTAGTGAATTCATCTACAAATGACACAAAGTATTTATTCCCTCCAATTGATGCTACTGGAAATGGACCACACACATCAGAATGTACTACTCCCAAGGCATGTTTTGCTCTTGGAGCTACTCCTGATGCAAAAGACAGTCTTGGTTGCTTTCCTTCCATGCACACCTTGCATGACTTCTCAGGTTTCTTGATTGTAGGAATTCCATTTACCAGATTCTTTGACCTCAGATGCTCCAGGCTTCTAAAGTTCAAATGACCAAATCTTCTGTGCCACAGCTCACTATCCTTCTCAACACCTGTTGCACTAAGGCATTCAGAGTCTGCAGTCCTGACATTCACTTTGAATGTCCTGTTCCTTCCCTGTTCTGACTCCATAATCAGCTTCTGATTACGATCATACAGCTTCAGAAGATTGTCCATCATGGTAACTGAAAAACCTTTCTCAATCAGTTGCCCTACACTCATCAGATTGCTTTTCATGCCAGGTACATACCATACATTCTGAATTAAAGCTGATTTTCCATTGTTCAGAATGACTTTGACATTTCCCATACCTTCAGCATTAAGGTATTTATCATCAGCACATCTGATCTTTGTACTCTTCCCAGAGTCAAAGTCAACCAACCACTTCTTGTTTCCAGTAAGATGATTTGAACACCCTGTGTCCATATACCACCACTCTGATGAATTCATATCATCAGTCTCAGAAGCCATTAGCAACACAGATTCACCATCAGAGTCATCAGAGCTTCTGGCTATATTTGCTTCTTCTGACTTCCTTTCTTTGTTTGACCGACACTCAGAAGCAAAATGACCAAACTTCTGACAACAGTAGCATTGGATCTTCTTCTTGTCAAACCTCTCCTCTCCCTTCTGATATTTCTGTTTATCAGAGGTTGAGGTTTCTAGCTTCTGAACTCCATCAGACCTTCTCTTGGTTTCTGACCAAGACTTCTTCTGATAGTTCTTTCCAGAGTCTGCTTTCAGAGCCTGCTGCTCTACTTCTTTTTCAGAGTTTCTCTCAGTCAGACGCAACTCTTGTGCTTCTAGACTGCTTTGTAGCTCTTCAATTCTCATGGAACTCAAATCCTTGGAATGTTCAATAGCTACCACAATGTAATCAAACTGAGGGGTAAGGGATCTCAATACCTTTTCAATGATTACTTGTTCTGAGAGTGTTTCTCCACAAGCCTTCATCTCATTAGTGATCAGAATCATTCTTGAGATGTACTCAGGGACCTTCTCATTGTTCTTCATGTTGAGATTCTCATACTACTTTCGTAAGGACTGAAGCTTCACCTTCTTCACTGATGCATCGCCACCATAGCATCTGATCAGTGTGTCCCACGCGGCCTTTGCCGTTTCTGAGTCAGCAATCTTCTCAAACACGTTTTCATCCACGCACTGATGGATGTAGAACAACGCCCTCTGATCTTTCTTCTTCGTATCCTTCTGAGCAAGCTTTTGTGCATCTGTTGCATCTGCTGCTACTGGAACGTAACCTTCAGTAACAAGTTCAAGCACATCTTGAGCACCAAACAGAACAATCATCTGTTTCATCCAGCGATTCCAGTTTTTGTCATCAAACACTGGAAGCTTGGTACTCATACCACTGTTCCCGTTCATCTTCAACCTTTGTGCGTTCACTTAAATCTCACTAACACTCGTGTTTCCCAATCCCGCAGAATCAGAAAATGTGATTCTAATAAATCACACAACGCCTCACGTTTCACTCGTGTTTCCCGTGGATTCGAACCGGAGCTCTAGATACCAATTGTTGGTGCACAAAGGTGATAAATGAATAGAAGAGGAATTGTATTTAATGAACTTGAAATGACGGCTACAAGAAAGAATAATAAAAGCACTTACTTCTATGCTGACATAACTACTCCTATTTATACACAAAACTAGGTCATAAGGACAGCATAGTAAAATACTAAAATACCCTTAAATATAAATTACTTCTAACAAAGGGCACTCTAAATCTCGAGGACGACACTAATTTATCTGTACCTATGAGTGGAACATAATCATCCAATCATATAATATGTATATTGATAATGTGTTGATTACTTATATCATCCAATAATTCAATCATCATAGACATATAACAATACACTTGAAGCATTGTTTGTTGTTTAGGAGACCTATAAGTTTTTTCTTATAATCTTCATTGTACATAGTTTTTTCTTATAAACGTACGAGACCTATAAGTTTAGGAAATGTCTCTTATAATTGAGGGAAAATCGAGTATTTCTTTGGAGGCATTCATTATAGATCATAGATCCATAGCTCAAAGGTACACAGATCCATCTAAGAGGTTGATTGCTCTAAATAATTTCTTAGCATATACAAAGACATGACAACAATACTCGTATATTTATGAAGTTTTTTCCACCCACATGCTTTCTACATTATCCATCCTCTCAATTAGACAGATATATTTAGTACAAAAAAGTTAGTCCAAGTAAAACTACATAAAAATACAATAATCTTCAATTTAAAGGGTTTAAATCTCTTATCAGTTAGGCCAATTCATCATTTGCAAGGTGTGAATAACTTTATCAATGATAGATAAAAACATGTACTAAAAGATTGTCTATATATATTTTGCAATTTATTATTTATCTCAAGGAAGATTTTTTTCTTGGCTTGAAATCCTTCATGATTTAGAAGAAGGGGAGTTGCCATAAAATCATTAATTGGTAAATTATGATGTTCAATGTTTTAAATAAATTGCGGTTGGAGATGAATATATATTTGGTCACAATTGTAGTCAATGTAATTGTAGATATTGCAGTTGTTGCATTGTATATTGCTGTCATTACGAACTGTAATGTAAATTTCTACAATGTAAATTTATTTTTTATTCGTACTAATTACTATAATTTATTATTTGCCCTATAAAAATCAATCATATTTCCTCTAAACTTTCATATTTATCTCATGACATAACTCACCATATTTTTTTACATAGACGAAATTACAAAATTATCATAAACTAATAATAAGTCACTAGATAAAATTTCATGAGCTTTGACTTATTACTAGTGAGTTGGGCTTCGAACTCCGATTAAGGCGTCCGACCTAATAATTTTGATAATTTTTTACGAGTTGAGTTATGACTTATGGACTAATTCAATCAGCTATAAATTTAATCAACTAACTTATTTGCTATAATCTAAAACCTAGCTTATAAGTTATCTGCTATAAGCTAATTTATCAGCTATCCGCTATTTTTTACTAAACAGAGTCTAAGTCAACATCACTTAAAAATGTCTTAAACCTTTAAAATACCCACTAATCTATGATAAAAGAATAAGAAATATAGGAAAATAATTTGTTCAAGTATTATATCGATTGTTGCAGATTGATGCAACTAGTTCTAGCCCTATGTTGCCATCATCCACTATTTTGCAGTGTTGTGATGCAAAATTTTATACGAGCTAGTTTGACAAAATACGAATTTTAAGAAAGTTGATTTTATACAAAAGGGATAGAGGGAGTATGTGTTTGCAATTTACACCGCAATTGTGAAAGACTTTGGATTTAACTATAGAAGAGAGTTACATATTCATTTAAAATCTTCAGCTAGCTTATATACTATTTAACGTTCAACTTTTCATTCAATGTGAGATTTCTAACTCACTTTACGCATTAACATCGAATCTAACACCAAACTTTCAATGATATATAAAAATAAGATCAAAAGGATCAAAGAAACTTTTACTATGTCAAACTCACATTTACTCCATAAGAATTAATAAGCTACCATGCTTCTTCTAACAATTGGTACATACATCACATACTCTCCCCTCACTTTTAAATTGTAAAGTTGTCACATAAACGTTGTAAATAGAAAACAAATTATAAGAGATAGTTTTGTAATTTAAACAGATAAAAAACAACATTTTCCCAAAACATGTCTTTAATTTGTCCAAGTAATGTATAAGTTTAATCCTTAATTATGCAACTATTTTGTAAGGTATAGCTTCAAGTGAACCTCTCACTTCACCTTAACTAGTAGCCATAAAGCTTTGATTATCAAGTAACTGAATCCCTTCTTCTGGAGGCACATCGCCTTCCTTCTCGATAGCGGTCTCTTTGGGAGCAGAATTCATCGATTGAGATCGAGCAATACGCTTCACGGAATTCAAACGCAAGGATTTCGGCCTACTACCTGAAATTTTTAAGAACATTCAAACTAATTATAATCAAAGATGTCAAGTATCGCCAACTTAAGCATTTCTCTTCACACAAATAACTATTACTCCATATTCAAATATAAGCAAAAAACGTAGTCCTTTTTTGTGAATAAAATATCCGAAAAATCTAACTAGTTTCATCCTGGCTAATGCTATTATTCTCAAAATATTATTCAATGAAACAAGTTCTCATACAAAAGTAAACGAAAAAAGGAATGGAAATATAGAAAATTCCAAGTAATAATCGAGTCGAAAGAGATTGCTCACCAGAATCGCCAACTTCCCCATCTTCCTTTATTTTCAACTCAGCTGAAGCTACATTGTTTCTTGCAAGATGTTTAATTTTACTTAGACGCATCCTTGGTGAATTATCAAGCTTCAAATCTAGTTTTTCCATGTTCATTGATGAACCTATTGATTAAATTGCAACATTAAAAGAAAAAAAATAAATCAACATGTAAAATTTAGTATAATGAATATTTTTTTGCAATATAACATTAACAAGATCTTTAGTCTTTACCTTCATGAGAAACTTCAGTTCCTAAATTCATTGTTCCTTGACCTTGATTAAGGCCATGATGAGGGAAGCCAATACCATGAGATAAGACTCTATAGTCTAGTGAGGTCAAAGAATTAACACCTTGAAATTCATCACTAGTACTAGCTTCACCAGCACTTGATTCTAAAGCAAGAGGGTTAAGAGGAAGATGAATAAATGGAGCATGGACATTATTAGCATTCGCGGCTCTTTGTCTTCGAAGTTGATAGTTCCTGCGACGACGCGCAAGGTGTCTTTCTCGTTGTTCTTGTGTCATTGCTTGTCTCCTCTGTCTATCGCGGATCCTCCTTCTCTCCCTCTCTTGTTCCCTTTGAATTCTTCGCAATTCGGCTCTCTCCGGATGCTCTTCCATGTTCACTCACCCTTGTAACTTCTTTTCTATTTGCACCCCACCTTTTTTTATCACCTTTTGTGACACATTAACAAAATTAAGTTTTATCCCCAACAAAATTGATGTTATTCTAATCATAAATTCATAATACTAACACTTGACACTGAAGAATTATGTAACTATCTTAATCATCCAAACAAAATAATAATAATAGTAATTTTGAATCAAGATAGAATTATATGATATTATAATCTATGAACATTCAAATGTTGTTAGACACAATATTATATAAAGCGTTACTATAACAATCAAGCAAACTTCAGATGATTAAATTGAAACTAGATCTGTAATTTACAAATATCATATGTGAAATAACAAGATGAGATTACATATAAATGGAGTATTAGAATTGTAAAGAATTTTTTTTTAAAAATTAAATAACATAAATTGAAATTGTTATAAGAAAATGTACCTTTCACTGCAGATTGGAGAAGTAAGGAGCCAAATAAAATCAATTTGCAATATTTGTATGCAAAAGGGCATCAAAATGAAATGAGGCATGGGATGTAAATGAGGAAAAATATTATTTTTGTTAATTTAATTAATTACTTTGACTAAAAAAAATAAAAATATTGCCTTCAGATCTGCATGACAAGGTTGATGAACTTCCCTTACTTCTGCATCTTCCAAAATAACCGTTCTATGAACAGTTGTTTACCAATTCAGTGATTGACAAAACGTTTTGGTCGCATTTTAAAATTAAATACATGGTATTCTAATAAATGTAATTTATTATTTTGTTAAAACAAATTTAGAAGTAAAATTCAAATTATTTACTATATATTTTTTTATGTGAAAAAATTATTTACTATATTCGGTTACATGGTACTGTAATAAACGTGATTAATATTTTGTCCAAGAAAACTCCGTAGCAAATGGGAAATTATTCGCACTAAAGGATAGATCGTTCGAAAAAATTCGAGTTCGATTTTTGTGTGGAGCAATTATTAGCTAGATTTTACTTACCTTGTGACCGCATTTTGGATTACTAGGACTCCTTGCATGAGGAACCGAAAAGTTAACACAAAAAGTCAAATCATTCATATTCATGACTCCAAGGGTTTGGTCTAATGGTAAAAAATAGACATTGTGTGCCACATATGAGAGAAACCACATATTGTTTGTCTCACAAATTTTTTGACATAGATTAGTCACCGCTAAATGGTTATGAAAACTTTGTACCTATATTATGGTAATTAAAAAATGACAAATCATAGATAAGAGGTTTCAGGATCGAGTCCCACTAGTGTTCTTGAAGAAAGATAAATGAAAATACATTTATAAGTGCTTTAAGAGCCCAAAAGTCTTCTTTATCTTGCAAAGAGTATAAAGAGTTCGAACTTTGAATTTTTCACTTATTCACCTTAAAATATGAAGTTTTAGTCATTAGACAACTTAAAAAAAATAACTTAAAATGTTTTAAATTGCTCTTTTGTGTTAATGTTATAATAAGTTAATTAAAATGTTTAGTCAAATTTTTGTTTAAAATATCTAGGATGGTTAACAGAGACACACATATGTGGATAACTTTGGGTGGTTTCACGTGGACTTTTAGATACAATTGACTTAAAATTTGACGAAAATGACTAATTTATGTTAACATTGGTAATATAAGGGATCAACTTAAAAATTATTAAACATAGAGGATTAATTTAAAATTTAAAATAAATATAAGAGACCAAAAATACAAAAATGTTCATTAATTTATTACTCCAGATGATTCACATTTCTAAAACTTTTTTATTCTTATTCACTTGTCCCTTATCCCCTTATTTCCAAATCCCTCAAGTGGTTAAAAAGTGAAAACCCTAATCCAATCCAACCCTAATCTTCTAACATCCCACCAAAATTCTTACTTAACTAATGTGGGGCCATTTTAGCCCTTCCTTAACTTCCTTATTTACATTGAGAAAAAAGGCAATTTGAAACTCTTAAGGCTTATTTGGTGCGCATGATAAGAGACAAAATACGATAAGTGTATCTTATTTTGTCTCAATTCAATGTTTGGTGAGACAAAAACATGATAAGTTAATCTAGAAACTTATCCTATTATGCCTCTTTAGTTAAAAATCTTATCCTGAATTTGAGATGAGTTACCATCATGATAGGATAAGAAAATAATTTACTGATTTATTATATAAAATATATTTTAACATAAAAATGAAATTAATAAATAATTTAATATTAAATCAAAAAATAAATAAATTAATTATCATGTGTGCACAAAACACATTATAAGATTTTTTTTGGTGAGGTAGCCTAGTGGCTTGAAAATCCACCCATAAGGTGAATAAGTGGAGTGTCCAAGTATCGAATCGGCTCCTGCATATATAATGCTATTGTCCCTACCAATTGAGTCAAGCTCTCGGGGACATTATAAGATATTGTTATCATGCTTAAATCTTATCCTATCATTATGCTATTTTATTTTATATATTATCGTGTCACTATCATATCATTCGCACTAAACAACCCTTAATGTACACTCTTTAATGTCACGTTTCTCAATGCATAACTTTTCAACGCATCTTTAATCTCTAAACTTATACATTTAAATGTCTTTTTAGTTTTCCAATCAAACATTTGATATTTCCAATCAACTTTTGTAACTGTGCAAATTTAAATAACACACTAATTTAAACATCATTTTTTAATGAAACCTTTGATTTATAATGCAACTATTATTTCACATTCAAACTTTGGTGTTTTCAAGGAATCTTTGACAAACACGCAAACTTGAATGACTTAACGTACACTCTTTAATGTCACATTTCTCAATACATCACTTTTCAGTGCATTTTAAATCTCTAAATTTTTAAATTTAACTGTCTTTTTAGTTTTCCAATCATACATTTGATATTTTCAATCAACTGTAATTGTACAAACTTGAATGACACACTAATTTAAACATTATATCCAATGAAACCTTTGATTCCCAATGCAACCATTGATCCACATTCAAACTTTTATGTTTCCAAAGAATCTTTGATAAACACGAAAACTTGAATGACTTAACGTATACTCTTTAATGTCACATTTCTCAATGCATCACTTTATAATTCATCTTTAATCTCTAAACTTTTACATTTAACTGTGTTTAAATACATAAATTTTAATAGGTTTAACTAAATATTTTGTCTCTTACGTTTATTTTAGGTTTTAATTTGGTCTCTTACATTTAAAAAATATCAATTTGGTCCCTTACATTTCCACAATTTGCATTAGTTAGTCATTTATGTTAGTTTTGTCACTAACACCATTTCAACTATACATGTGTCTAAGTTTCCAAGTGTCTAGGTGTGCGTCCACATATGCAGACTGTCTGCCACATGTGACAAAATTGATGGAAAAGACTAACTAATACAAATGGTGGAAATGTAAGAGATCAAATTGATACTTTTTAAACATAAGGGATCAAATTGAAACCTAAAATAAACGTAAGGGACCAAATATGTAGTTAAGCCATTTTAATAATATTAGTATTTTTTTTCACCACAAATATTCGGCGCACTGGACTGTCTAATCTGGTTCGAGAGTCAGTTATGACATTAAGTGGTTACAGCTCCCCCCCGATTACAGTTGCAGGGATCAAACAGTAGTCATCTATACCAAATTCAGTGTTAATCATCATTGGACCAAGTAATAATATTAGTATTTGTACCATCACTACCCTTTTTCATTTTTAATTATTAGCACATAGAACAGTGAACATATTACTTCAACTGTATCATACATACACACCATCTTGGTAGTAACCCGAGTTATGCTTGGTGGAGTATATGGAAATCAAGGAAATTACTTATGAATAGTTGTAGATGGAAGATAGAAAATGGTACCAAACTCAAAGTTATGGGAGAGCCTTGGCTTAGGGAGGAAAATGGACTTTGGATGCAAGCACCACAATTACAAGCTGCTTCATATTACTTTAAATAACATTTTACTTCCAAATTTGAAAAGGTGGGGTAAGGAGAAAATAGAATCCATTTTTCCCTTGGATATTACTAACAGGATTCTTAAAGTAGTAGATAATGATCAACTAGTTTGGTACTATGATAATCATGGTTGTTATAGTGTAAAAAGTGGTTATAATCTATTGATAAAATTAACAGGAAGAGGTGAAGTGCTAACAGCCCGGAGGATTGGAATTCAATATGGAAAATTCATGCACCTACAAAAGTTAAACATTTCATTTGGAGAATTTGTAAAGGATGTTTGCCGACCCGTTGCTGCTTAAAAGAAAGGTGTGTGAACTGTCCCATGAGTTGTCTTTTATGTGAGCAATGCAATGAAGATGAATGACACTTTCTTTTGGACTGTCATGACAGTAGGATAGCAATACAAGCTGCTAGTTTTGAATCAATCTTTGCGGCGCGAGTGCAAAATTTTAATACGATGAAAGAAATACTTATGCACATCTGTCGTTATGAAGACAAAAATACAGCTGGAAAGGTTGCTATGTTGGCATGGGTTTTATGGAATAATAGAAACAATTGTATATGGAATAATGAGAGGGAAGCGGGGCAGCAGCTAGGTGTGTCAAAGCGCTACGCGTATGGATTGAATGGAACGCTGTTAACATCATGCGAGGACCTCTCCGGCAGTCTGCAGAACAGCAACAACAGCAGCAGACGCACTGGACATGACCTCCGGACAATTGGTATAAGTGTAATGTTGACGCGGGATTTCACAATGAAGTTGGTAAGACAAGTGTTGGTACGTCTTGGCTACAAGGACAATTTTCAATCATTGAAGGTGAAGCAATAGCCCTTATGGAAGCTATGAAGGAAGTGAAGAGAAGAGGCTTTAATGTCATCTTTGAAACTGACTCAAAGAGTGTAGTGGATGCTACTCATTGCCTACATACTGGTGGATCGAAATTTAGTTCATTAATTTGTAAGATTAAAAATATTTTGTCTTTGTCTACAAACTTGGAGGTGAAGTTCAATTAAGCGACTAGCGAATATGGTTGCTCATAAGCTTGCTAAAGCGGTCATTTTTTGGTCTAGTCGCAACATTTTTGAGACAATGCCTACTTGTATTGAACCGTTATTATTGAATGATATGATATAAGTTTATGTTTGTAAAAAAAAGAACTGTATCCCAAAAAGACTACTATTTTACACAAAACAGAATTGAAGGTACTAGACCTGTAGAAAAGTTGTCTAAATTTTTATCACAACTTCAAACAATGGTATAACATGTACAACTCATAATATGTTAACCAACTCATGAGATTTGTATAGGGGAATACCAACGTATTATTGCTTTTTTAAAGAAAATTATATTTAGAAAGGTTTTCTACATGAGTATCTCAATAACAATATTTGAACTTGCTTCATGCATCGGTTCATATTAGGTCAACATTGCAAAGTATGACTTCAAGGTCATCAAACGGCATCTTCAAGGCGGAAACCATGGTTCCAAAACTCAAAGTTAAAAGGGAATTAGAAGAAAGAAGTGAAAATGAATTGAAGTAGTAAATGTAAAGAAGCATAAACTCTTCTGAAAGTTGGTACTATATTAAACTCTTAAGACTGCAAAAATAGACACTTTAGTAACTTTGACCTATAGGTTTCTTTTCCTTTCATTCTAGTAATGACATTGCAACAAGTTTTGAGATTCATCTCTATAATAACCAACAAAAGGAGGAGGGGATCCACATTGGAACATAGCTAAATCTCAACTCCAATCGCGAAACTTTGTCACTAAAGATAAAAAAAAGGAAGACCGAACAAGAAAAATGTATTCATATACCTATGACGGTAAGTCAAGTCAGCCCAAACACAAAGTCGGACAAGTCTTTGCTTTAGGCCGCTCAGTTCACCCTATTCAACACCTAAATATACTGCTAATTTTATAACCTCACCTCTATTTTGATATCTAACAAAAATTGCAGATACGAATTCACTCTCATGATTTCTTCACTGCGAGTCCTCGCCTAACTTGAAGCCTCAACTTGTATTGAACCGACCCTATTAAGAACATCTCCAAGCAGAAGATGTGCACATAAATCTACCCTTCCATGCTAAATAGATAGCAACATCTGTCTCTTCAATCCTATAATTTTCATTGAAATGCTTCAAGAGATTTCTAATTGAATCAATTACCGAGGGACTCAACTGTAACGGTACAAAACCCGCCATTGAAAATCTTGCCCTCCACTTTCCAAAAAGTTCATGTCTTTCGATCCTCTCATCTCCTTCACAAGCTATAATGTTAACAATATCGCGTGCCACGCAATGTTGTTCTGTATTAATCCTCCTCTTATCATCTCTAGGAAAAGCCACATCAATTGATTCAAACATAGCAGTATAATAATCCAAAGTCTCAACAAACCTTTGAAAAAATGGAGAAGTGTTTGTGTTGGATTCTTGCTCCACAAGTAACACAACCTTAGGTGACAAACTCCTCACCAATCTTAAAAGCCGGTCTCTATGATTCTCCGTGCTCACACTCTCATCCGGCATGTGATGCAAAGCAAAAGGAAAATTCACAGCAATAGCTTCACCATTTTGAACTACAAGATCTTCCAGTTGAATATCACTTCCAAACATTGCAACACTATGAAACTCAAATGGAATTCCATAAGTTTTAGCATAATCTGCTAGCTTTTTCCCTACAATATGAAGTCCTCCACCTCTAGCATGAAACGATTGTGAATCATCGATACCTGTTACACGAACGAACGGAGGTCCACCAGGTCTACGCGTAAGAGCCTGCAAAAGTGACAACCACTGTGTCCCTTGTGCAATTTGGAAGTCAATTATGTGAATTCTTGATTCATTTTGCAATGCTTCACAAATGAAAACATTGGAAGATATGTAAGCAAACTTAAAATATGGACAAGCATGATACAATGTTTGCATATAACTCATTAATTCGTTGCTCGTCGGTTCTTCACATTTCAATGCTTTATAAATTACACTCCCTGATGATTCCAACCTTGCTCTTAAGCCTTCCAACATGTAAGCACCTAACCTCTCAATCGGAACACCGCTGACCGATACCATTTTTCCTAACACATTGTTCATGTATCCTGATGCTGTTTCAATATCACCATCAGAAACAGCTTTTGCACATGTAATAAGAACTTCTTTCAAGTCAAGCTTTGGAATCATTTCTACAATCTTAGACCAATTATGTTGAGACACACCTTGGTGACGGATACCGTTTGAGAAGGACTGACAGCTATCGACGATATCTGACTCGGGGCCTAACAATGAAATCTCCAATTCTTTAAGTTTTTGCTTCAATTCAAAGCTATCATTATCTGCGGTATAGTAAACACTTATCGGCGATCCGTTCATGTTATTGTCAGAGGAGTAATGATGAGAAAGTTGTGGACAAAAAGAACATCTATTGTTGAATGAATTAACACTATCAGATGAAGGAGAATCAAAAGCTGTGAAATCAGTGGTTACTTGAGATGATTCTAAGGTATAGAATTGCTTCTCAATGTTGCTTGTTTCAAAAGAAACATTGGTTCCTTGATTGCTACTACCATTAGATGATGAATTAATACAAGCTGAATTTGGTTGTTGTTGAGAAGTTCCCATCTAAATTGTAGAAGTTATTTTCTCAGCAGAAAGTGATTAATTATCAAAATAAGTAGTAGTATATACTAACTAAGTAAAAAATGCTTCCCAACTGTTTCAACTAATAATAATTGCCAACCACTAAGTTAAGAGCCAAAACCTGCATGCATAATAAGATAGTAGAAAATCATTAAGCAATAATTGGAGCTTAAATGCATAATTAGATGATAATCTATACAAAAAAAAAAATTAGGTCCCTCCGGATTTTATTTTTTATCTTTAAAGAGTATCCTTAAGCCACTTGTTAGCAAAACTATTAAAAGTATATAGATTGGAATTAAATTAAAAGGTCATGTTAAATGTGTCCTTAGAGTGCATATATCTAAATATAAAAAATTTATATTTAATATTATAAAAATTTTAATGTTTTTAAAAAATTTCATGTACAAATTGTAAGAAAATATTTCTCTATTTATTTCCTTAATACATATTAGCATTTTTCTAAATTAAGTAGTGGTAGGATCCACCAGCACCAACCATTATTTAAAGCTGAAATTGAACATGAAAAAATGAGAGGAAGTACAAAAGTAGTCAAGGACTTCATCAATGTGACTGACAAAAAAAGATTGTGCTTAAATGCTCCTTTGTCTTTTTAGACTCAAATAACAACACAAGAATGTCTTTGTTTCTCATGAATCATACACCACAACCAAGCAATTACAGCAAAATTACTAGAGGCTAAAAAAAGTATGAGGAAATTTATTTAGTGAGCACCATATTAGCCGCGAGCCCGCAGCTAGGGCCGGCCTGACACATTTCGAGTTCAATTTTAAAAATGACTAAAACTAAAATTATTAAGAAAAAATAGAGATACTCAGCATCAAACCAAAAACATTATTACATACACAAACACCATTTTTTTGTTGATCAAGCACAAACACCATATTCTACCGGTGAACCATCAATATAAATTTGATACTTTTATGAATATTGGTGGTATACGTCTATTATTTAAAGGCCTAAAAATTTTGAAGCCCACTAACGGAGCCCACCCTGTACTTGCTATGGGTCGGGCCTGTTTGATACAAGTCGTTCAATCTTACATAAATGATGGCGATACATGTGACTGCGAGGGATTGCGATGGCACAAAATCAAGGTCTACTCTTAAAAAGGACAAAACCAAGGAGGGAAGAAAAGGGCAAACATATGTGCTTTCACTTCAATCAATATTCTCTCTTATTGGGTAAGATAGGTGGCATGATCAATTAATCTCTAATATCATAGAATTAAATTAGCAATAACTTCTAAAAATTCATCACAGTAATAAAATTTCATGTAATTAGAGATAAGAAAAGAGGTAATTGCAACCAAAAGCACATCATATTAATAAACAAAGAAGTAAAAATAAACCTTTATTCCTTATTCCCTAGAAATAACTTTTACAGTAGCTACATATTCTCAAACTCTAAAAGTTAAAAGCTATTTCTCATTAAAAAAAAAAAAATAGAAAGCAGTAAAAGGAAAAAAAAAAAAAGAGAAAACGCGTGACAAGCAAAGAAGAATACAAAAGACAAATCCCCTGTTTTCCTCTGTTTTCCCCTGTTTTCAAAACCAAACATAAACTTCCATGATAAAGTATAGTTTGAAGAAAAAACAAAAAAAAAAAGCAAATATTTTTGCTTATAATTAAAGTCAAAGAAAATATATCATATATCTGACACATAATGTTTGAGTATTGGAAACTCTGTGGCATTAACATGTGTTGGTATATAACACACGATAATGATACATGTAATTAAATTGAATGTCGGTGTTATGTATAGTTTGAAAATGAAACACAATGTTTTAGCAAATTTGAACATGATTTCATCAGATTAATTTTGAAACTAGAATATTGAGCTCAATCAAACATATGAGACATAAGTGAAGCATGAATAGAATAAAAAAACCACATAGTGTCATATAAAACAAGTGAACAAACAAAGAAACCTTAAACAAATTATGGAAGTGTGAGAACAGAACATAGTAGTACCTTTTGATTGTAACAGGATCAGAGTCAGAAACAGGTGAGATGTTCAGAGGATCTTGCATGTTGTGTGGCAGAGATTCCTGAGACAGAATAGAACAGTGGTTTGGTAGAGAGAGAGAGAGAGAGAGTGACGTCTTCTTACTATAACCGTGTAAGCAGTTTCAAGAGTCTGCAAGAAAACGATGGATCGGTAATCTGTGAACGTTGATATAATAATTTAATTATTTCAATTTTTTACATTATCATAAAAAAGTCAAATTATTAAATAAACAATATTCTCTCCGTCTCAAATTGAATAACAAAGTTGACTGTTATGCACTATTCACGCATATTGTTTTGACCATATTTTTATACTAATAAACAAAACTAAATATTAATTTATAAAATGTTGTTGGATTTGTCTCGATGTCAAAATGTCAATTTTTATACTAATTTTTATTTTTATATAATTAAAAATATTAATCGTCAAAGTTATGTATCGACATGCGTAAAAAGTCAACCATTTCATTCAATTTGGGACAGAGGGAGTAGTTACACTTGAATAAAATATATTAAACAAAGTCATTTGAGCTTAGCTCAGTCGGTAGGACATTTGCATTATACATACAATGGTCGGAGTTCGAACCTCGATCATCTTACTTATCAATAATTGTAATTAATTAATAGTATACAATTATTTTATAATGTCTAATTGTCTATGCATATTTTTTTTATTGATAAGATCTTTTTCTCTTTTTATAATAGTTTGATAATATAGAAAAGCATACTATTGTCTAAAAAGTTCATGGTATGACATGGAAAGTGTGTAAATAAACAAATTGGAATGTTCTAGGATGAATAAAGCATAGTACAGTACTATTTATTTCCTTGACCCAAAGACCAAAAAGAAACGAGTATACTTAGATAGAATTCTAAATAACAAAAGTATTTAGACACGCAAACATAAAATAAAAAATTATAGAAAAATGACTAATATTTTTTTTGTGTGTGCATCCAAATAATTTTTATTTGGAGTTATACCTTATCTAAAAATTACTCAAAAGAAGGGGGAAATTACTTAGACCAAAAAATATTTATCAAAAGAAAAAAGAAAGAAAAAAAATAATAGTACGATTTTAAAAAGAAAATTACAAATAAAATATACACATGGGTTACAGGACTAATTTATTTAGCCGGATAAACAAATGAGATTGATTTTTAGCTCAGGATCGATAATTACAATTATCATCTTGTCAAAATCTTAATATATATAAAATCATTTATAAGGTGAAACATGGAACATGTAATATTTATTTGATTTTAGCTGAGATATACTTTACTCTTTCATAATTTAGGGATATTTACCCATCAAACAATGAAAATAAGTCACGTAAATAGATTTGTACGTGATACTCACAACTAACTTGTAACAAATTTGTGGGGATCACATACAAATCCATTTATGTGGTTTGTTCTTATTGGTTGATGGGTAAATATTCTAAATTATGAAAGGGTAAATAAGAAAAAACCTTGATTTTATTTTGCCTAATATAAAACTAACACATGTAAGGGCCGTTTGCAACAACTCTTAACCATTTTTGGGTCGAAAACTTGTAACTTGTAAGGGTCGTTTGAACACTGTCGGTTTGCACGCAGTGGTTGTTTCTTGTTGTTAGTTGGAACCATCATCACCGTTATGGTGGGAGAAATTCTAATATGGGCACAAACCCAAATAAATATATGTTAGGCACACTCACAATGAGTGATAAAAATTAAAGAAAAAAAAAGAATAAAGTAATATTGATTTATGTGACCATTGTATTTTTCTTTTAATTTTTCAAATTTATGTGTGTACGCCTAAAATTGTGTCTAAATGTGTTGTGCCTATGTAAGAATAGCTCTTATGGTGGTTGGATTTCAATTTCGATGTTGTGGCTACTTGGCTTCTCTTGCCCTTCAACTTGGGTTGGGCATGTTTTCACCATCACTTCATTGTGTTAGTGGTTTTTGTTCATCTTTATTTAGGTTTTGTTGGCGCTTCGCCGTTATGAGTTGTTTCTTTGGATCATCATTGTCGCTGTTTTGATTTAGCGGTGTCAATTCTTTCAACTGTTGGTGGAGCTTTGCTTAGGATTGTTTGCTCGAAAGAGCTTTGTTGCTTGTTTCATAGCGAGTTGTCGGCGGATTATCTATTTCATGCCAACGTCAGTTTCACTCTCCATTCATTATGAAATATGTTTATTTTGGCTTATTTCTAATTTGATTAGATGCTTATGACCTTTTATACATCATCTTTTTTTGCAAACTAGTTTCGAGCTGCATGTTGGATTTGCATTGTGTTTTTGGTGTGTATTTGTCTATTTAGCATTTAGTTTAATAAAAAAAAGTGACTTTTTTTTCTAAAAGAATTTGTAACAAAAACATCCTCTTAATCTTTGATTTGAAGTTATAGGTGAATTAAGCAAATTAAATAGTTAAATCATTAAACTAAATATATATTTTAAAGTTTTATCAAAGGCATGTCGTAAAAAAAATCAGTTGAAATCATTAAACTAAATAGCATGTACTAAAATTGAAAACGGAACCAAATTTTAGAATCAGTTGAAACATGCAAACTTATTGTAGCAAACATCCAAAATCCAATTTCCTTTAAGTATAATAACAAAATGAAACTATCATAAACTTCCAATGTGACGCATCATTCTTGCAGAATGCTAGATTCAAGTTAAGCATTGCAAACTCCAAAATGAAAGACAACAAACTTAAGTACAAACTCTAATGTGAATATTCTACAGTACAGAAAATGAACAAAACAACTTTGGGAAGTTAATGGCTTATTAATGACAAATATGAAGATATTGAAGGAAGAGAAGTAAAGAAAGATAGTCGATGATTATCCCTGTATCGGTACTCCGATAGAGGGACTGCAAAGAGGAGGGAAAATGATAAGAAAACAGCAGCAAGGGACATTTCTAACTTGGCAACATATTCTCATCACATGCCATCACAGATTGGAAGGTAGGAGGAAGTATGATATAGGAAGCTTATTACCGTGTGACTACACACTCACACTGTGGAATTAACCTCTTGCAATTACAAGGTAAGACTACTTGCAATAGATCATATATGGATTCAAACATTCCTCATGACATCTATACATGGTTTTCATCAACACATTAAATGAATTTCCATTTAGTATTGCAGTATAACACTGCAAAAAACTAAGTTGTGCAAGGTTCAAAATCCAAAAACTAAGTGACACAACTCATTAACAAGGCACCCAAAGTTTAATACATAGAGCATATCATATATATTATTCCCAAAGACACAATATAGACAGGTATCCATGGAGAAATAGGATGCATGTAGTATAGTACTTATAGTAACTCTCAAAGTTATAAGGATGACTTGGTGGCTGGGATAAATGAGTTAGGGAGTGCAGTGTTAAGGAGGTTGGAAGTTCGATTCCCACCCTCAAGCAAAACTAACAAAAACTAACAATCCTAATTACTAAAATTGGCTGTTTCAAAAAAAAAAAGTACTTATAGTAAGTCTTCTAGTTCTATCTGTTAATAGTACTCAAGAAACGCGAATCTATACCTCATCACAAAGACTAAAAATTGTATGTATGTGGCGGTGAGAAACCGAGATAATAGATAGGCATATATATCTTCAAATGTCACTCACTAGTGTCACTCCATCAATGCAAAACTTGCTCCATTACTAATAAGAAGAACACAACATAGAATTTAACTCATGAAGTTGCATTCAAAGGGAGTGATATATTGAAAGAAAAAACACTTTATCCCTAAAAGTTCATAGAACAAAACACAGAAATCTACTAACTTGTAATCCAAATTGATACACAGAATCCCTCAAAAATCATCACAATAACAACAACAATGTAGAACTTGAAGGGAAATCTGATTATTCAAAAATAACTCATAAAAAAGTGATTTTTAAAAACAAAAAATCATTTTTTGTTGTGACGAGCTACCTCAGCTTCATTAGGAAAGAAACCCATAATTCTACCAGCAGAATTCTGGTAAGCATACATGAATCCACCAAGAACACCAATCAATCCACCAGTCACCATTGAAGGACCCCTAATTCCAGGCTTAATCCCTAAAAATCAAAATTCCCAATTTCAATTTCAAATTTCCAATTTCAAAATTTCAAATTTTCAATTCAATTTGATTCAATTCAATTCAATGTGAAACAGAAGAAGATGTTTACCGGAGAGATAACCGACGGTGACGGAAATGCCGGCGATGGTAGTGAAACGGAGATAATCGAGGGTGTTGAAATTTCCGACGACGGTAGTGAAAGGAGGGTTGCGATCAATTACTGGATATTCTGGTTTCGTTGATGCAGTGATGTCTGTGTTCATCTTTTCGAATTTTTCTATGAATCGATTTTGCTACAAAACTCACTCACAAGAACAACAACAACAATAATAACTGTGCTGTGCTTGTGTTTGTCAAATGTTTTACTTTCTCTCTGATGATTCGTTTGTTGTTTTCTTTGGGCTTCGATTTTGGGTTTTTTTTTGCTCTTAGGCCCATTTTTATATTTGGGCTTGGGTATTAGAGATTAATGTGACTGATTAATGAAATTGGTTTTATAATGTTATTCACACCTCATTATTTGCTAAATGGAGAGATGTGTTTTGAAAATATACTTCTCCAAGGTAAAATTAGTTTGAGTAGTATGTAGAAATGACAATTGAATTAGAGATGTTTACAGTGAGGGAATTGAGTGAATAATATTTTTTCACTTTTTTTACCACCATTTAAAATACTTCTCATCCTCATTCATTGCTTCAGAGAGTATTCTTTTTTTATCTTCGTAAATCCCCAAATTTTTCATGGGAATCCATCAATATATATATATATATATATTATTTTCTATGAAACTTGTTGTAAAAATATTAAAGTTTAATATAAAAAAAACAAAATTAAGGCATTAATGTGAGTCTTATAACAATAATAAATGTCATATATAAACAAAATTTATACTATATTGTTTGGAAAGATAAATAAATATAATATATATAAAGTACTTGAAAATACATATATAAATGTAAGTATAATAAAATATATAGGGATAGAGTCTTTGCGAGGCGGGTGATAAAATTTCATCCTAAAACCTCTTTTAGGGGGATTTTCTTGCTCATTCCTATCCCTGTTGGGAAAAGTTCTCCGCCTTTAAATCCCAAACAGGGGGATCCCCCACTTACGGATATAATTGACATCTCTAATGAGACACAAAAGTGAGTATGTCTATAGACTATATCTATTCATTCAATTGAACCAAATTAAAAGTTTTAGAGAATTTTATTTTTAAGTTTGCATATTCACTTTCTAGCGGAAATTAGCATTTACTGAGGGTATAATTCCGCCACTAAATAGTCTTTTTCTTGTTGTGAACAAACTTAATATCTTTTTAATAAATAAAAAATAAAATATTCAAATAAAATAAATAAAATAAAAAGTCTTAATTAAATATTTTAATTATTTCTTTTACATTTTACAATGATGACAACTAAGCACAAATCATGATTAGATTCTTTACTGCTAGAACCTCTTCATCCCTGTGTATTTTTGTCTATCTATCTCTTTCCTTTTGCTCTCTATTTTTCCCTCCATATTATGTCACCTCTTATTCTTGTCCTTTATTCTACATATATGCATCATAGTAATAGAGAATCCAAAGTGATGGATGTATCATCATCTATGTGCAATTTTGCCTCTCTACTTTTTTATGTTTATTTTTTGAATGAGGGTTTAATCCAAGAGATTATTTTGTTTTCATTGTCTTTGTTTTGTTGTGTGAGCCTTGAAGAGTATAAAATGAGTAAGTACATTGAAAAATCAATTATTGATATATTGTCTATACATTAAATTTTGAAACCTATGAATCATCAATTGACCCACCATACTTTTTTCTGCCTATTGGGCCCAACCCAACTAATGGAAGACTCTTGACCACAAGGAAGTTAATTTGGTAATATTCCAAAATACTTAAGAAAATTAAATGATAAGGGATTTTGAGAAGTTTATTGCCCTTTTTTTTTTAATTTGGATTTTGCTCTTATTATATTATAAGCTATGTTAATTTGTTGTCTCCTGTTTTGCTACAGCAGTGTGTCTATATTTATGTGGTTTGTACTTGTATGCATGTCTCTTGAGACAATGGTGATACATATAGTTAGACTTATGTTTGGACCTGTTTGATGTAGATGTCGTATTACTTAAACATTATCCTCTTTCAATTTGAATATATTGATGGATATTTTATCCTCTTTCAATTTGGACGAAAGGGAAGAGATGACTTATAGCTTGTTTGGATATTAGGTATGGAGGGTTAAATTTGCGGTAAATACGAAGCTACACATTAACTTTTGACTAGATGCTAATTTTCATCGTGAAAATGGATAATTTCGAATACACATTTAAAGGATACACTACAAGGAAAAAGGCATCTAGCTGCGGTTAAACAGCGGCAGTTGGTTTATAAGCGCTGCCGCTTCCACATGTACTGGCGGTTTTGCCGGCGGTTTAAACCACCCCTGTTTGCTTTCAAGAGTGCGCGTGATAAATTATAATAACAATTGCTTTCCGTCGTTTATTTTCAAGTTCCCCCTCTTTCACTACAAACTAATGCAGCTCTGGTTCTGATATCCATCCGCCTTTCTTCGACGTCGACATCCGCCCTAGTTCCTCTTGTAGCTGTGATTGCTCTCTCTCCAGGTTCCTATCTCTTCCTCCCTCCCTCCCTTTCTCTCGCTGTATCTCTCTATCTCTGATTACTCTCTTGTTAATTTGTTGTTAACTTGATTATGATGGTTTTTGAGTAGTGTTTGATCTGATTCTTCACTGGTTTTGATAATTTGTTAATTTCTTGGAGTCTTCTGCAATTTGATTTTAGGGTTTTTTAGTTTAGTAGTTTAATTTGTTGGATTCTTCTACAGTTTGATTTTTAGGGTTTTGATAGTTTGTTAATTCTCTTTGATTTCATATCTTTTTTGAATTAAAGCCTCAAATGAAATATTAAACCTTTCAAAACCTTCCCAAACTCTATCACTAAGAATCTGGATTTTTGTTACATACAAAATTATTAGTTTGATTTGTTTGTGGATTGTCTATCCTTTATTGTTAACTTTTAGATCCTTGTGGATAGTGTTTTAATTTGGGTGGCTATGTTTGACTGCATTTGTAACATTAGCTGGTATGTGACTTGCCGAGTTGAACCGATATGTCATGAAATGTCTATAATATGCTTATTAGAAATATTGATAGCTTTGAAATTTGTTATGCATGTATAATTAGATTGAATTCTAAATGTATGTTGTTGTCAATGCTTGAAATTGTTTTATATATATGGTTAAATAATCTGATAAATTTTTAAGACTTAAGATCAGAAGAAACATCAAAATTTAGTTACTCAATGTTCCTCAATAGTGCTACAATTACTACTTAACTTAACATGTCATTGAATGAAAAAAGCTAATAAAAACTAGATATCTTTAGGTATGCATTCTTTTAAAGCTAGACTAAAAACTTATACGATAGCTTTGCATTCATGTTTTATAGAAACTCTGATTGTCACAACAAAAACAAGACAAACCTGTAGTTTGATGAGAGATTTCTTGAAGAAACATAGTATACTATAAAGGGCTCATTCTCTCATTGCTCACATTATGTCGAAAATATATATGCTAGCAATTATCCAAAAGCTTTTCAATGAAGATAATTCAACAATAATAAACTTCATTTTCCTTTCTTGATTAAATTGTCAAAGAGTTCACTAACTTCCCCATATATGGACATAGAGTGTCCTGATCAATCCCACCAAATTTGGCCTTTCATCATAGATTCTCATCAGGCTTTAACATCATCCCTATCGGTCCCATATATAGTTCCTCAGTCATCATGCACACAATTCATGAAAATAATAATGAACAATATCTCCTTTTTCTATATATTTTGAATGTCCACTTTCGAAAATGTTACTCATTTGAAAATACTCTTCCGAATAAAATATATCATCCGAAAGTACACTTACGAAAACATGTGTGGTTTTTTAAGAATATGCGAGTGTAAAAAATTGCTCCCTTCGATCACTCAGATTAGGAGAGTCCATTCACCTAATAAGACTCTTTGCCAAACACATCTTATTCTGATTTTGATTACAATTAGGCAGCATATGAAATTTTATAATGTGGAGTTTATGCTAAACAGTGCTCTGATTATGACTTGAGAGGCCTGCAAATTAAGTACGATAAGCTCACATTTAGACAACGAATTAAGCTATAATTGAGACTTGAAAATACAAACTACAAGCATGTAAATAAAAACCTACAAATCATTTGTATTGATTATGACTTGATACAGGATAGGGGTGCTCTGAACATTTTTTATTTTTTTTTTGCATATTTTCCATCCAATAACAGCATTCCCGGTTTTTTAGGAGAGATGCTTAGTGCTACTCTCAACATTGTGGGTTTCAGCTGGATAACTTCACCTGATGCAACTGAATTCGAATCAATTGTTCTTGACTGGCATACCAAGGCACTCCTCCTGCCTCAGTATTTCCTTTCTAATGGTAAGGTCTTGGATGATTATTTCTATGAGTTTTATGAGGTTCTTCCTTGATATTTCATTAGACTGCACCTTGAATGAATTTCAATTATAAAACTTTGAAGTTTGGAGTTAACCCCCAAAGACATGGAATATTCTCATATAGAATATTCTCAACAAGTGAAGTTGTGCTAGTTGTATTGTTGGCTGCCCGTGACAATATCATGCGGACTGTTGGAAGGAGTGCCCTTCCCAAGCTTGTGATTTATGCATCTGACCAAATTGAAGACAATGATTGATGACCCACCCCAAGACTTGTTGTTAATGGTTAGTTGTTCATAAACTCTTTTCTTACTGGATGGAGAAAGGCACATTTGAGCTATTGCCTGACTGAATTTGTAGAAACAAGTTTGAATTGCTTGCAACTTGTAATGATTTTTTTAATTTGTTCATTGTGTTGTATATCATTTCCAGGTGTGTATGATGCCTTACAAAAGAAATAATTGAAAACGCTTCTATTTTGTG
Organism: Trifolium repens; assembly: GCA_030408175.1. Classification (NCBI taxonomy): domain Eukaryota; kingdom Viridiplantae; phylum Streptophyta; class Magnoliopsida; order Fabales; family Fabaceae; genus Trifolium; species Trifolium repens. The sequence goes on from CP125839.1 coordinate 9,097,898, forward strand.
TATGCGAAGCGGTGGATGGAGCGATGATTGAAGAATATGCATGTAAGCTTTGACATATCTGATTTCAATGTAATCACCAGAATATGATGGAATTGGGAATCCGTAGTTGAATGAATACACACATAGGTTATTGCTTTATGGATGACTTCTATATATGCTTTTTGCTTTATGGATGAATGCTATATATCACATAGGTTAATTTGAGACAATTATGGAAGATTCATTAACATTTCTAGTTTTCTCTTGTAGTTTCCTTTAGCTATTCGAATTCTGAGAAGCAAGAGGTGTCTATGAATATCAACCGCACTGGAAGCAAAAAGCAGGGAGGATCCTTCAAGTGTAACTCGACTACTGATATTACTCCTCAGCAGATGAGGTTATTGTCAAAAAATAAGATATAATTCTAAAATGGAATTACTATTTGTTTATGTCCTTGCATATACAAAATTACTATATTCCAAGTTATGTATGTTAAAGTTAAGCCAATAATGGAATTTTGTTTTCAGGTTATAGCTAACCATATCATATGGCATCATAACATTATTATGGAATTATAAGTTATGCATTTGTCTCGCAGCTGCATATGTTTGAGATTTTCAGTCATAATATCTTAGTACCTCAAAATATGAAGAACATGTACAATGTTTACTATGACTATTTTCATCTAAACAGCTCCACTTTTATCACCACAAAACTATTTGATATATTCATTGACTTAGCTGCTTATCAACTTTATTGCCATGATTCTTGCTTTGGTTGTTAGAATTTGCCAGATCTTTCAAATGTGTAGAGGGGAAGTTGGATAAATCTTTTATTTCTTATTTCCTTATGATGTCTAAAATATTGAGATAGATTGTTTGGTCTGGCTTCTGAAAAGTATTTGAGCTCCTTACAAGTATAAGGGGAGATATATTAGGTTTTAGAGATATTCTGTTGTGATTGGCTCGGTATTAGTTGATGCAAATTTATGTGATGTGTCTTTTGATATTTTCCTCTATATTAACTATACTTTTTCAATTGGCTGTTGCCTGTTGGTAATTTTTCCCCTGCAAGATTGTTCATTATCTTCATTCAAAAAGAATATTCATTTGTATATACTTCCGATATTTTTCCCCGCTTTATTTTTGGACATGTCATTTTTTCAGATTTGATCAGGCCACAAAAGAAAGAATGATCGAGTTCATTTTGGGTTATGCTCTGGAATTCTCCAATTATGGGAATGTTTGATGTCTTTATTTTAAATCTTCTATTTTCTCTTTATATAATTCCAATTGTGGCACAATAGCGATATATATATATATATATAGATTGAATTTCTCATTTTTAGTTTCAGATTTAACAGTGTTGTTATGTGCAAAGCCAACATTGTAAGACAATAACTTACTTTTGGACATTGATTTCTCTGGAAGCTAATGATTCTCTCCTTGCTCACAAAGACTATCTTGTAAAACCAAGTCTTGTTGTTCAGCACTAGAGTTGAGGAGGACAAGAATTTCCATGTTTTAAATTCTGTAATAGCTGGCCGCTATCTAAGAAGTAAGAATTTCCAAAATTGAGTTTTATGATTGGTTAATCTAGTGTGAAAGGACAATGATCTATGATCCTTTGTGAATCTTCCATATCATAGATCATATAATAATTGTGTTCCTAATTGTGTCACTTTAAATGGTAGATCATATCATAATCACCATTTCTAAAAAACTAACAATGTTATGTTGCTAGCTAATATCACACTGAAAACAATAGCTAGTCATACTTGTTTTGTCATTGGATCACATCATTTAGTGTTCATCATTTACTTGTTTGCAATAAGTGTTTATATGACTAGTAACTACTAGTGCAATATTTGATTGAAGTTATAGTGTTTAAGAAGAAAAAAAAAAGTTTAGCTAAAGTCATATATTTATATATTCAAATATTTATGCAGGTTTAGCTGGAAGTTCATTGGCCAAGGAAGATTTTTCCAGCACTCTTTGCTCATGATCTACACATGAATTATTTGATCAAAGCCTTGATGAGATCAATCTTCTCAAGGATGTCAATAAGCATGATCCTGGAGACAAGTATTCCATTTTGCAATTATATGATTATTTCCAATCAATTGCATTTTACTTCCAATCAATTGTAGTTCAACATTTGATAGTCATTCCTAGTAAATTTTAACATTAACTTGAGGTTAATATACAACAAGCTGCTGCAATGCCAAGAGCCAGAGGAGGGGCTCTTATTAAAATGAAATTGGTTTGCAATCAATTGGTTCCTCTTTTTTTATTTTTTATTTCTGCAATGGATGGATTGTTCTTGTGCTAGTTTTTTGTGTAATTAATACAACTTCTTCCATATATTTATATACAAGGTGAGTTAATGATTCTATATACTTAGTTTTGTCTATCTTTCTATTCTGTTTGGTTTGATGTATTCACCAAACCTTATTATGGGCTATAAACTTATTATGAGGGAAACTAACAAAAAAAAATGTTTAAAAATATTGTGAGGAACAAAAAAAAAAAAATTTGTGGAAAAAAAATGTTTTTTTTTTTATAAAAAAAGCTTATAGCGGCGGTTCCATCCGACGCTAAACGTTCAGAAAAAATGTGAAAAGAATATACAAATAGCGGCAGTTGTGAACCGCCGCAAAAAGCAACAGAACCGACGCTAACGACCTAGCGGCGGTTATTCCGACGGTTCACTCGAACCGCCGCTGATTGACCTAGCGACGCCGCATATAGCGACGCTTGCCAACCGCCGCACATTGCATTTAGCGGCGGATTGAACCGCCGCTAAATGCTGCTTCGAACCGCCGCCGCTGGCCTGTTTCAGCGTAGTGATAAATGAATGAGTAAAAAGAAAATGAATAAGTAAGTGTGAGTAGTTCGCTCATATTTCATGACAGAAGATGTTCTGTTTGGGAGTTTGGAGGAGAGGAAAAGAGGAAAAAATGATCCTTTAATTTGTTTCACTTTGTGCTATAATCCAATCCGCGAAACTCCACATACCAACACTAAACAATATCATGTTTCAGCAATACACCAGGTAAATCTCCATGATCGAATCACCTCCTAAACCCTAAACCCCGAGATTGTATAAAGAAAATTAATAACTATTACGGAACATTATCGTGTTTCCTACGCCTATAAAATATTTTCATTCCTTGGCAAAAGATACAATCTCCACTCATAAAACTCTTGCTTATTTTTATAGAAAAAAAAATCTTGCTTATTTGAATGTTGGAGTTCTCACAAATACATCACCCTAACACAGAATAACAACATTGCAAATGTTGAAGCGACACATGGCACATACTCCCTCCGTCCCATTTTAAATGACTTTTTTTTGACTTAGTGTAATATTCATTTGACCTGTTTTGACTTTATTTTTCTACTAATATATACATGCAAATATTAGCATATGAGATGTTTGATTTGTCTCGACGAGTACTTTCAAAATATACCATTTTTATAATTTTTAATAATAGATAATTAAATATATTAACGATTAAAGTTGTGCATTGGCAAACGTGTCAGTGGTCAAATAAGTCATTTATTTTGGGACAGAGGGAGTAGTAAGTTATATACTACACTATTCATATTAAAAACTTCAAAAAGCAACTTGTAGACTTAAAGAGTGAACATACGTAACCCCTAATTATATATTTTTTTAGAATTACAATATTTATGATTTTTCTCTTACATTTTTAATATTTAATTTTAATTGTAAATTTTCTGAAAAAATAGAAAAGGGACAACTAAATTTACAAAGGAGAAAAAAATAAGGGGTTAAACCCATTCAAGAAAAGTGGGAGACAAAATCACGATACTTTATAAATCAATAGTGTATTTAAGTAAAAAAAATAAATTGTTTGACTATTAAAAAACCAGATTCGTTTCATTTATGCTATTGAGTTATTACAAAAGCTTAACTGAGTCTATGAGTAGAGATCTATTTATATAGTCTCCTCATCTAACTAACTGGCCTAACAACATTTGCGAACTCAACATGGAGTGTCAACTCAGCAAAGCTAAGATACACTTGACTGATTGACTTATACACATATTATACACACATATATTATTCTACATGTACAAGTATTATCATACTCTAATATGAGACATGTTATTATGACACACATATTCATACACAACCATGACACAAGGGTGTTTTTGTCATTTTAACCCTTAAAAATAAAGGAATAGTAAGGTATAAAAGAATAATAAAGTGTGTGTGTCAATTATGTGTATAAAAAGTGTGTCATAATAACATTAGTGCTCTAATATTAACAATAAGGCTTGTTAGGTGTATAGGGTAACAAATTATGGAGTGTGTAGAAGAGTAAGCCAGGAATAAGAACTCGGGTGGACCACTAAAATAAACTATAATTTATATATTAAATATGAAAATTATATTAATTGCATACAAAAGGCTGATCATACAAAAATTAAACTACATACCTTAAAATAATAATCTACGTGAACCAAATATCTTGAAATCATCAATTATAAGAAGTGGCTGACGACGACTCGCCGTCGTCGATGACCGTCAGGGAAAGGAGAATAGCGAACTCGCGTTTCAGAGAGGAAGAGTGAGTGGCCGACGACTACTTTTAACACAAGGGTATATTAGTAAATTACTATCTATATAATTTTAATTTTTTGGGGGTGGGCCGCGGCCCAGCCGGGCCACCCCTATCTCCGCCAGTGGTGTGGGATACATTTTCACATTTCCCAATATTCTAAATTTTTTATTTATTTATTGAATTAACATTCAAAAATAATTTCCTTTTACTATTTTACCTTTTCCAAGTTAGGTCACGCGTCAATCTAGATGATTCTATAATGATCAAATCAAGATCGTCTATTTTTAATCTAACAATCATAAGTTGTTTGTTTACATTAATTTCTGAAAAAATATGATACAATCCCCAATATGAAAAGCATATGGAACCCTCTGGAATAAATTCTTATATGGAACCCTCTAGAATCTTTATCTGTATATAAACTCGTGCTTTGTCAATTCCTAATCATCCCCTTTTTGTGAAAATTCAAATCCCCCACCCCATTGTCGCCGCCCCATCTCTCTCTCTCTCTAAGATGATTCATCTAAAAACCCTAATTCTCTCTCTCTCTCTCCCTCTCTATCAAAGTCTTGTCCAAAATCAATTTTCAACAGCGACAATAAGAATGGTAATCTCTCTCTCTCTCTCTCTCTCTCTCTCTCTCTCTCTCTCTCTCAAAGTCTTGTCTAAAATCAATTTTCATCAGTGGCAATAAGAATGGTAATGCATACCCATTTCAATTATAATTCCAAGTTTAACTCTTTTTCTCGTTACAATTGTTGAATTTGTCTCTTACGATATTATGTGTGTTCTGGTTGAAATTTTTTATAGCAATCACTATATGATTCACAACATGTGAAATCCACTCCAATACCACAAAAAATAAGTGTAACAAGTTTTGCTTTGATTTCTATGACAATGCATTATGTGGGTTGTGTGTAAAATCTCGTCACAAAGATCACCGAATAATTGCAATAAGTGTAGTTTAATTTGATAGATATATCTATATAATTATATAGATATATCTATCAAATTAAACTACACTTATTGCAATTATTCGGTGATCTTTGTGACGAGATTTTACACGTAATCCAAATAATGCACTATCTTAACAATTGTTGCTTTGATTGCTATGACAGTGCATTATGTGCATTGTGCGTTAAATCTCATCACAAAGATCACCGAATAATTGCATTAAGTGTAGTTTAATTTGATAGGTATATCTATATAATTTTATAGATCTATCTATCAAATTAAACTACATTTATTGCAATTATTCGGTGATTTTTATGACGAGATTTTACACACAATCAATATAATGCATTATCTTAACAATCAAGTAGACTTGGAACGCTGTGAATAATGTAGTGAGTGGTAAAAGAAATTTCAACCATGACACACACATTATGGATCTGGATTCCCTGCTGTAGGGAAACCACACAGTTTCCCACAGTCTCTCATATTGGCCATTCAATATTAGATCGGACGGATTATAATGATTCTTTTATAAATATACTCAAAACGCTCAGCCACACGATGACAGTGTTGAACTGTTACAGCGTCCTGCTCTAACAGCAGGAAATCTATTTCCCACACATTATATGCTAAAAGACAAAGTCAAGAATTGTACTAAGAAAAAGATAAAAGGGTATCAATTACTATTTTATTTGCAGTGAAAAGGTAATTAGAAATTTCGGTAAACATAACTCAATTGATAAAAACAAGACCAACACATAACAAGTTCATCCGATCCAATGGAGATAGGCCTTTATTTTTTGGGGCCTCATATATATATATATATGAAAGAGTGATTAGAAAAATTGAAAAGGCTCGGTGTTCTTTAAATTTGTTTTTATATGTCATTTATAATTTAAATGATAATTATTTTTTTTGCATTTTTTTTGTTAAATGTCTACTTTTAATATTCAGAGCCGAGTTTTCGAATAATTGGAGCCGACCAACATTATAATTTGCAAAAGATGGTGTTGGAATCTTAAATTAATTTTTAGCAATCTCAATGTTTGATTTATGGTAGTTAATCCCACGGGATCCCGCCGAGATCCCGGCATCTTGGGTCTGAGCAGAGCGGTTCCGAGACGGGTTTCCCGTGTTAAACCCGCTATTTCATTTTAAGGGCAGTTTCGAAAATTTAATCAATTTGGAAAGAGCAAAATTGGTTTTTTTTACCAATTTTCTTTTGGTAACCCTAGATTTGCTTCACCACTATCGTATTTTCATCCGAACATGACTGAAAAGGTTGCTTCCAGCGCCGTTTTCTGACGCACTGTTCTGATTGAAGCTCCTACCTCACCGTTTTGTTTCTTCTCCAAGCTCTGTTTCTTGACTTTCTTCTCCAGGATCTTTCTTTCTTTCTTGCTGTTTTTTTTTCGAACTGCAATAATTTTATTAGCCACAACACCTAAACACAAGGAGTGTTTGGTGGGGGAAAAGGAACAGGTCACATACAAGGAAACAGAACAACAAAAAAGGACTGCCAAAATACATCAAAACAGGCACCCAAGAAAAACAGCAAAGCAGTGACAAAAACCCGCAGGCACAACACAAACCCAGCACCCTTCATCTATTGAAACAGTCAATTGGACTCCATTGCCACTCGTAGAGCAAACACGGGGACGAGGCCACCTTACCAATAAACCATTTCCATGCTTGAAACTTAACATGATCCACCAACTCTTGAACAACAACCACCTTGTTATAAAAAACACACTCATTTCTAAATTTCCAAATGGACCACATGAAAGAGTTCCATATAACAGTCAAGCAAACTTTACCCCTTTTACCTTTGCCACAAGCTATCAAAGAACCAAAGGAGGACACAAGATTATGAGGTACAATTAAAACAAGGCCTAACCATTTCATTACCTCATACCACACCTTAGCAACACACGGACAGTGGAGGAAGAGGTGAACCGCCGTTTCCACTTCAACCCCGCACAACACACACATAGATTGTTGATTTTGAAGAACCCGGCGTTTCCAAAGATTATCTTTGGTTGGAATACGATCCAAAAGTAGCTGCCACAAGAATGCACACACCTTAGAGGGTGCCCCGCATTTCCAAAGACTTGAAAACGCGAATTCCGTACACGGATCCAACAAACAAGGTACCCGTAATTTCCGGTATAGCAATTTGTAACAATCACTACATGAGAAACCATCAGCAGGATTTTCACACCACAACCAAGTATCCCCATGAATCGTTGGCACAAATTGATGAATCAAATTCATGAATTCCTCATAAATTGGAATCTCCCACGTAAGGAAGGTTCTCCGCCAAATAAAATTCTTTCTTGCTCTGTTTCATTTATGTTCTTTCTTTCTATTTCTTCTTCTGCTTCTTTCGTTTCTTCTTACTCTGTTTTTTTTGTGCAGCTCTGTTATTGTTCTGTTTTTTGTTTTTTTTTTACTAGAATATATTCTTTCTATTTTTTTTGTGAAGAATTTGTTTATTCTGTTTCTCCAATTTTCTTTTTATGAACTTGAGTTTTAATTTTTAGTTATTTATTAATTTAAGTGTTGGAGAGTTGAATATTTTCATGCTTCTTTATTTGCTATTTTGCTTGACTTTTGTTGGTAATTTGGATGTAATGTTTGATCAAGAGTTGAGATTTGTGTTTTGAATGTTTGATTTATGAATGTTTTATGGATTTTGAGATGTTTGTTTAATTTTTTATTAATTATATGTTTATACTTTATAGTATTATTTATGTAATTAAAAATAAAAAAATAGCGGCATCTCGGCCATCCCGCTCTCTGAGATACCGCTATCCCAGTTTTGGGGTTGGCCACTCCGCTCTGTAATTCGGGATTAACTACCATTTGATTGTGAAAATTTAGATAAATTTTCAATATAGTGTTTTTCACTATAATACACACTTATTTATTTTTTTATGAGTATACATGTTGCGGAAAAAAAATAATGAATATAATTCTATAAGTACTTAAATAAGTGTGAATTTTTTATGTCCCATAAATTCTAGCTCAATTGATAAAATATGTCGAAATTGTTAAGCCAGACGTCATAACTCGAATTCGAATCCGAAATTTCATAATTATATAAGTTTAATTTCAGTGGATTACCATATTATCTAAAAAAAAATGAATTTTTTACTATTTGAACCACTTGATGCATTTTTTTTTTTTTTTTTATCTTTCATGCCCTGGTCGCACACTATAAAAATGAGGCATCGCCCCTAGTAAGTGGTGACCACTCTCCTCATTGATCAATAATCATAGAATGCCAATTTCACTCACTTCACACATGTACACATATCTTTTATTTTATTTCTGACTAAAATATACACAGATCTAGGATGCAATTTTTTTAAATAGACAAAATGATAATAATTATGAAAAATTCACAAATAAAATCAAAGTTTAAACTCTCATCTCAACCTCACATCCAAATATTTTAACATTTTTTACAAGTTAATTAGAATTTATGGATTTGCCGCAAATTAAATCCAACTACATATAAACTTAAGATAAAGATCAATAATTTAACCGCTCCAAATGCTCATTAACGGTCATAGGAGAGACGGATCTCTACCCAAACATATGATATGTATACTATAATCATATATTTTTTAACCGACTCATTTTGAGTTAGGATTCTCTCCATTTTTATTTCTTTTTTTCTTTCTTTCATTGTTAAGAGAATACCTCATTCGGTATAGACTTTTCTTATTGCCACTTTTGCCAATCACTCTATTCAAATCTTTTTTTGACACATATTCAAATATTTGTATATGTTGAAAAATAACTTCCACACAAAAGTTGATGTTCAGTTTTTTTTAGTTAAAAAAACATTGCTTTTTTTTAAAAAAAAAAATTAAGCACAACAAAAAAAGAGGTTAAGTTGTTATCAATTAATTAAGCACAATAACAAATGAGGTTAAGTAGTTACTTACATTAACACAATAGAGGATCATTCACACAAGCTAGTAATTTATAATATAATTAAATTAATACTCTAAAAAAAAGAGATTGGGCCAAGCCCCTGTACATGTAAAGTGCACTATTAGTGAGTAATGCATACTTTGTTCTTCTTCTCTGTTATCAGCACGGTCAATTTTTTTAAAAAAAATTGATCAATTTTTTTTATCATATTTATTATTTTAAATCAATTTTCTTTTTTTTATAATATTTGAATTCAAATTTAAATAGGTAGATTTTATTCTTCCAAATTTACTCCTTCAACAAAATATAACTCAAATATCTAGACGTTACAATTTGATTGGATGTATGTATATAAAATAATTTTACATTTGTTAGTATATAAAATTTTAATATGCTTAGGAAAAAAATAAAATTCTAATATGGACATTTTGTTACTCATTGGTACAACTCATGCTTAAAATCATTAAACAAAAAAAGAAAACTAAAATTTGATGTTATTTGGGCTAAATGGTCCAACTCACACATAAAACCCTAAAAATAATCCTGTTTCTCCATATTTTTTGCCCGCAGCCGCCCCAACAAATCTCTTTCCCTCTCTCTGCTGCTTCTGCTTCTGAATTTCTTTTTCTTCTTCCTCCAAACTCTTCTCATTCAAGTATCCAACAAAAACCACCACCACCATCTTTATTTTCTTTCACTACCACCACAACAACTTTCCAACCATGTAGAGTTGTGTTGCCACCTATAGTTCCAAAAATAGCATCATCAAATTTCTTTCTTCTTTGTTTACAACTTGGTTGCTTCATTCAAAGTCTAGATTCGACCACCACTACACAAAACCATAATAATAGACACTAAATTGGCACCAAAGTTTTGTTATCTTGAATAAAAATTCCAAAGAATAATTATGGCCGAAGCAAGTGAAGGTCATCGCGCCGGAAATCTCCGCCGTCGTCGAAAGTTTTGTATCTTCTCATCTTGCATCTTCTTTATTCTTTCTGTTCCCAACAAAATACATAAAAATCAAAACTTTGAATGAAACTGTGAAAATAAGTTGATTAAGGATAAAGAATAGAGTAGTTTACCTTTTGTCTGGATCTATTTTTGTATTTTTCATCTTTTTATTTTGTTGGTAAACAAAAAAAGTGGATGATTCTTCTTATTCTCTCTTTGCGATTTTGTTTTTAAGATGCACTAGATTTGCATATATCATCTTTTTTATGAAGTAAATTATAAACAGGGGTATGAATTTGCATTTTTTTTATTTTGATTTTTTTTCTCTCTACTTTTGCATTCATCATAAATATTTTTTTTTTGTGTTAATACAAAAACTATTAATATTTTATTAAAATTTATGAAGATAATAGGAAATAGAAACATCAATTTTTTTTTTTGTTAAGATAGAAACATCAGATTTAATATTTTATTTGTATTTTTTCTTACTTATATTTTTAAAAGAATATGAAAAAAAAAATCAAAATTTGATCTCAAATTTGTTTACATTTATTTCTTTTGCCTATGGTGTATTTATAATGTCTGATTTTTTTTTTTTTAGATTTGGAAAAAATAAGTTCTTTGATATTAATTACCTTTTTTAGAAGTTGTTTATTCTTGGATCGATATCAACATTAACATCATTATAAATTATAAGAGAAATGCTTGTTATAGCGAAATTTCTCTCACGAATCACCCACGAATGACCACCTGGCACACCCACTTGCATTATTTAATTGAAATAATTAATTCTGCTTTTTCTCTTACCTCCTTCATCATTCACCGCTAGCAGAACAACAACAACCTCTTTTCTCTTCTTAATCTTCTCTCTGAAATTTTTGTTTGGTTTGTACTTCTCTCTTTCATTATTTTTCTCTCAAACTCATGTATTGTTATCTTCTTCTCAATTGAATTTTATACTTTTACCAAAACAAATCCTACACTGTTGTTCCTCTTATCTCCATTTGTTGTCGTTCTTTACTGTTTTTTTCGTCGGTTGATTCTCTGTCATCGTTGTTCCTCTGTTTCAATATCAATTTCAAAATCACAGTTGATTTCATTTCAATTGCAGCATGCAAGGTATTAAGATAGCAATAGCATTGACTAATTGCATAAAGGTTGTTGATGAGCAATGGGTGATGAGTCAATTTACGAGAGTGGATTTACTTGGCAAATATTTCTCTTGAACATGTTCTAAGTGCTCTTTGAGTATGTAGTTTTTTCTCTGTTTCTAACAAAGTAAACAATGGAGTTTTTTTTCTCTATTATCACAAATTCGTAGATAAGAAAATAGAGTTTTGTTTTTGTACCGAATAAAAAAAATAGAGTTTTTGGTCCTTACACACCCTTGCAAGTTTGGCAATACTTTTGTTTTTAGGTGGGTCAACACGATGAACATTTAAAAAAGGAAAAAAAGAAGTGGGTCCCTCCACTTCGTGAAATTCACGAAACAATCCTTCGCTGTATATAGCAGCGCTGAAATTACAATGTAAAATTTGTTGCAGGTGAAATCAAAATAAGAATATTTGTGTAAGAAAGAAATAGAAAGATTAAATACAAGAGAATGATTACATACTATATTGTTTCTTTATATTTTCTTGTTTGTATCTTCTTATCTTTGTCATGAGGACATTTGCTCTTCTTTTTTTGCAAAATAAGAAAAAAATAGTAGAGATTAGAAAATTTGAGAAGAAAAAAAAAGTGAGAAGAAGAAAAAACCATTGAGAGAGAAGATGATGGAATGAATTTGAAAGTCTCATTAAAGAACTTGTATAAATCTATGAATAGAGTCAATTTTTTGAATTTGAATTAAAGTAGAAAAAGTATGGGTGGTCACATAGTTGTTGTGAAAGTGTTGGATAGTGTGTATTAGGAAGAGTAAAATCTAATATAACCTTATCCTTATGCAATGACAGAGTCAAATGTTAGTAAATTAGTAAATATAGAAAGGGTAAAACGGACCTCTGTGAAAAAGTAATTGGAGGATGAATAATGAGACTTTCACTCAAATATGACAATAAAGTCCCTATTTTATAGAAGTAAAAAATAAACATAAAAAAATGAGATGAGGGACAATCAAGTAACTTTGGCGGTATATTATTTTCTTAGATTAATAATAGTAGATAGATTTCCTTCTATTTGATTTCACCTAACCCCTTTTTGATGTGCAATAAAGTCCATTCAAACTAAGCCCCAAATTATTATCTTTTTCTTTATTGGACATAGCACTACTAACTAATCACACTAGTATCTGCCATATACTGTTACAGATAATTTGACCTCTAAAATCTAGTCCCTTGACCCTTATTGCCTCATCAACTTTTTTTGCTTGTATGTACCAAATTTGGCCAAAATTAGTCACATACTTCCACCAACATCAGCTAATTCCATTCAACTAATCAATTATTAATGAAATTCAATAAAATAAATTTTGGTTTTATAATATGAGGATTATTTTTATTTATATATTTATGTTCAGACATTATTTGTTTAATGTAAGATTTTTAATACACTTCATATCTAAAACTGAATATCTTAAGCACGACTCGAGTGGTTTCATACAATAACTTGATAATATATAATTCAATGGACCTTAAGCTATGATATCATCTTAGAATTTAGATTACGCTTAAGTCAACCTACAAAACTGATTTTGTAAGGTTCATTTAATTCAAACCCAAATTTTAATCAACAACTGTTGCAAATAATTTGACCTCTAAAATGCAGCCCCCTAGTCCCTTGACCCTTATTGCCTCATCAACTTTTTATGCATGTATGTTGCTAATTTGGCCAAAATTAGTCATATACTTCCACCAACATCATCTAAATATAAATTTAATTAATGAGTAATGAAATTCAATAAATTAAAATTTACTGTGCACGCTTTGTCTAATCTTTGTGTCTAATTTAACTAATCTCAATCACTCAATCTATGTTTGAAATTTCAAATATTATCTTAATTATATTATAAAGAAATTAATAATACAAGAAGAGGTGGGGGGCACTTTTGGTTCAAAAAAGAAGCATCCAAACTAAGTATTAATTAGTGGTATCTTCAGCTTTCATTTCTGCATGCCATTCACATCCAAACACTTGATGACAAAGAAGTTGCATAGAGATTTTAAGAGAGAGAGGAAGAATGTTGGTATGTTTGTCTTTGTCATACATAATATTGTTCAATCAAACCATGATGACCTCCCAAGATTATTCCTCCTTCTTAGCTTTGTCTTTTTGCTATTACACTCCCCCCAATTCCTCAACTCCTCCCTCATCCCAACAAAAGCAAAAGGTTAGGATCATATTAGATTGAAATTATATAATTACAAATTTAAAACTATGCATTGATAATCCCTGCACCGATAATGTAAAACTTTTTTATCGTTCAGATATCACATTTATATCATGTTTTAAAATATTTCGGTAAACATCTTCATATGAAGATCAAATTGTATAAAACTTTATATTATTTGTATATAACTTTAAACCAATGTTTTAAGAATTTAGTCGAAGATCGAATGTGTGATACTTTTGAGTGATAATTATAGTTGACCTAAAATTGAACAAAATAACAAATAGATAAATAAAATAAATAAAAGAAAGTATTAAAAAAAACTTATTGAATCCGCTACAGTTGAATTGCAGAGTTGAACTGCGGTTCAACTGGATCAACATTGATACAATGCAATTCAACTAGATTGTGGTACAACCGTAATCAAACTAATAAATGAATTAACTAATTCTCAAGAACGAACTATTTCGGTCCGATTTTTAAGATATTGTTTTAAAACTAGCTAAATCTAAAAGAAAAAAAAGAAGTATATGAGTTTTACATGAAAACAAAAGCACACCAAAAAGAGTCCACCACCATCTCCAAAGTTGATCAGAGGTGTTAAGGGGACATGTTGGCAGAGCATCACTCAGACTTATTATTCCTCCAAACACACCCTTCCATGTGCTACTTCCTACATTCCTTTGTCCATTTCTTCTAGTCATTTTCTGCTTTAAGATTACTTTTGCCTTTTAGTACATAAAAAAAGGGGGGAGATTTATGCTCATGCCTTCTTCCCTTAGATATTGCCCAATCAACATCTTCTTTTTGGACTTTGCATCCTACCTGCCGATTCTCATTCCTTTTTCAAATCATTTTAAATTTCATCATGTTACTAAAAGTAAAAATATTTACATTAAACTATAAAATCTTAACCATATTCAATATTTAATTATTTAAAATATTTTCCATCACCCTATATATATACACCTATATCAATTCATGCTTTCTTAGAGTTACATTATACATTACACATTACATATATCATAATGGGAAGAGAAAACCATGACCCTACTATTGTTCACTCTTCCATTGCACTTCTACAAGAGAGGTTTAGACAATTAGAAAGAGTAAAAGAAATGAGAGAAGAGAGAGAGCTAAAGAAAATGCTCAATGAAACAAAACAATTCAATTCAAATAACACTATTACTCCAAGTTATGATTATGATCAATCAACAAGGTTGTTTTCTTCTAACCATGAATTGATTATTCCATCAAGATCATCATCACCACCTCATATTTCTCTTTCTCTTTGGCCAACAACATCAGAGGTAAAACAAGAGGAGTATTTTACAAGTTTGAAGAGTCCAATTTCAATGAACTTATGCACTACAAATTATACACAAAACATGCAATCTTCATGGAAGAATGGTTATGATTGTGACTCTGCCTCTGATTCTGGTGTTGACACTTCTCTTCACCTTTGAAAGAATCCATATATAGTTTAAATGATGTAGCTTCTTCAGTGTCTAGTGAGTAATGATTGTGACACAATAGCTATCTTTTTCTTCATTTTTTTTTTGTCTTATTCCTCTGGTTCTGCGGTAAGGGCTCTGATAATCCGGAGTTCAGGTTCGGTCAAAAGGCAACTAAAGTCTGGTTGAAGATTGTTCAGGTCAATTTAGCCGTCTATTATCATTATTTGTGATCTCATTATCATTATTAGATAATAGTACTAAGAAAAGATTAAATGATGTGGCCTTAAATGGCATGAACAAGAGGGTTGTTTAAAAATTTTGGTGTCACATAATATGTATGAACTATTTGTGTTATTTTCTTGGTTGGGTTGTGGTTGGTTTATAATCTTGTTGTAATGTATTTTGGTTAGCATCAATGTCCTTTACAACTTGTCACAAATATACTTAGTAATCAATAATTGTATTTTACTTTTCCTTAAAAAAAGGGACAAGCAATATAGGTTGTAATGTTGTATAATTTTGGTAATCTAGACCTAGTACTAGACTACTAGTGATAATGTGCCCTGCATCTATTGCAACTTTTTTGTAAAAAGGTATAGCCCCATCACAAAATAAATAACACAGTTCATCACTACTTGTACGACAATGCACAATTTTTTTTGCTTTCACTCTAGTATCCATTTTACTGAATCGTCTAATTTTTGGTTGTCAAGTGGTTCCAATTTCCTTCTGATCACAGTTGTGGAAGATCGAACTGTAATCTTCTCTACCAAGTCCAGCGTCAATCACCACTGGACCAATTAACGATTGGTAGCAATGCACAATTTTAATTATTAATATTTGTAATTGTCTATTAATACAAATTATAAAAAATTTATATTTTGAAAATACTTATCAAAACAAATCAAACAAGATCTTATATACTACTCCTTCCGTTTCTTTTTAATTGTCTTTTGTTATCATATTTAGCGTTTCTATTTAATTGTCCTTTTTATATTTTATGGGTATGATTCGTCAATTATACCCTTTGTAAATTGCTCTTATCTTTTTCCATAAAACCAATTAATGCTATATATTTGGAAAACTAAATCTTTTTTAGAAATTTTTTTTTGTTGGTACATAACATATTAAATTTTGTTTTTTTTTTACATAATATATTAAATTTATTGGAAAGAAAAAGTGTGGGCAAAAAAATAGGAATTCATTGGTGGATTAAAACGAGGGTATAATAGGAAGATAACGTGCAAAAATACACTTCCTTAATTTGGTGTTATCATTCTAAAAAGACAATTAAAAAGAAACGAAGGGAGTAATACATTTCCATATTATTATAACAATACGATCAAAATAAAATATATGAATAGTGTCTTTGGTCAAAGTAGATAATTTAAAATGGGACGGAGGGAGTAAGATCTTTTCTCATTAGGTTGAATATTGATCATAGAAAATAGAAATGACCCACTGAGGAAATTTCCATAGGTAATATTGAGATGACTCCAAAAATAATGAAAGTAAGTAAGAGAAAGTGCAAATGTACAAACAAAACATTAAAAAATATATTAAAAGAATGCATGCAGGAACAAATCCATGAAAACAAGTAAACGGTTTTCATGCAACCTGATTAACAAAAAAATACAACAATGAAGATGTCTTCAAAGTTTAATGATTCCAAAATTGTCTTTTCTGTCTGTTTGGACATCAGATAACCTCACAAAGTCCAACCACTTAAATTCTAATATGATTGTGTTGCAAAAACTAATGGATTTTTAGTACTGTTTTAAAATATGGTGCACACATTACTTTTGTTACTATGTATATATTTTACTGTGTATATTTTAAAAATAAAAATGAAAAGACACTATTTTAATTGAATGATATAATACAATTTAGGCTTAATCATCATTTTCGTCCCTGTAAGTTCGCGATTTTTTGGTTTTAGTCCCTGTATCTTTTTTTGTTGCAAATTAGTCCCTGTATGTTCAAATCTTTTGGTTTTAGTCCCTTAAAACTAAAATCCGCAGGAAAATCTGCAGGAAACCAGCGAATTTTCCTACAGATTTTGCTGCGGATTTAAGCTTTATGGACTAAAATCAAAAAGATTTGCACATGCAGAGACTAATTTGCAACAAAAAAAGATACAGGGACTAAAACTAAAAATTTATGAACTTACAGGGACGAAAATGATGTTTAAGCCTACAATTTATTACACATTGGTACCAACATAACACTCAGTTCAAGTGAAAATGAACTCGAATTCCTTAAATATAATTGTGGATATTAAAAATGCGGTTAAAAGGTAGAGACCTCAGAAAAAATTAATGGCTAGTCAAAATTATCCACGAAAATTAATCTTTTTCAAAGGATGGAGCTATATTATGCGGAAGTCTCACTTACATTCCAAGGGAGTTGCTACCTATTGGAGCTTCGACCAACCACCATGGTAAATTCCGCTTTGGGACCATGGGCCACCTGCTACTATGCCATTATTATAGGGGTATGGGGTCAAGACAAAGAAGGATCCTAAGGGTAGGGATAATCGCTCGGGGCCTATTGTTAAAGAGAAAAAAAAAGCAGCCCCACCATAGGAGGCAGGTTGGTTTGGCTGTCGTTGCCGGGGAGCTCTTGTTGAGGAAACTTTTGTTTAAATTACATACTACCTCTGTCCCAAAATATTAGAACTAGTTTGACTACTGCACGTATGTCGATGCACAATTTTGATCACTAATATCGTTAATTCTCTATTAGTAAAAATTATAAAAATTGGATATTTTGAAAATACTCATCAAAACAAATCAAACAAGATCTTATATGCTTATATTTATATCTATATATTATTAAAAAAATATGGTCAAAGCATGATAAGTGAATAGTGTCATTTAATCAAAAGAGCTCTAATAAAATGGGACGGAGGTAGTAGTTGGTAAATATTTCGTACTAATAACATGGTTAAAAAAAATGAAATTTTATAAATTAAAATGCAGTATGCTTGCAGCCATGAAATCATAATAATCAAAATATAGCACAAAATAAATGATATGTAGTACATAAAAGCAAGTGAAAATAAACAACTTTTTTAATGGCAAATATATTAAATATAAATATAAAGACGAAAAAAGTATAAGAGAAAATTCAGTAAATCAAGGAGGTACCAGAAATATAGTAATTATTTTATTTCAGAACATTCCTTGAAACATTACATAATGTAAATATATTTATCAAGTATATATCAAAATTCAATCATATTCAATTATTGCATCAATTCCATGACATTTGATGACAGAACTCAAACAAACATTAGCAGTAACAATTTGTGCATTATTAACAAAGAAATCTCCTCGACCGCGATTATGAATCTTAATCATTCTTGAGCTGATTCCTGAAGGAACAAGAGTACCAGTTGGAAAATGAGATAAATCATTGAAATATAAAGGCATAGGAATTGCATGAATTAATAAGAAATCTTCAATTTCATCAGCTGTTATAGCTGAGGCAGATAATTCTCTATCATCTGGCATCAAAAAAGTTAACTCTCTAATTGGTTGTGAAGTTCCATTTAACATTTGTAAAAGCATTGCAAATCCATAGAATGATTTTGATCTCATGTCACTTATTGCTGCTTGTAAATCAGTATGGTTAAAAGGGTGTATAATAGATTGTGATTGTGCAAATCCAAAGAGAAAAAAAATCATAAATAAATGTTGTAGACCCATTTTGGAGAAAATGGAAGAACAGAAATTTTTGATAGGTAGAGATAGTGATGTATGTGAATAATTAAATAGGACAAGATTTTTTTGGTGTTTGTAGATGCAGGGTAAAATGCATGAGGGTTATTTATTTTATCATAATTAATTAATATTAATATTCTTTGATAGAACCTAATTGAGAGTAGGTTGTACATGAGAAAATGCTTTCTAGGAAACCATGCAAAGCTTGGTTGTGGTATCATTTGGATTTGGTGTATTAACAGCATCACACAATCTCAATAATTAGATCTCAAATTAATAGTAGAAATTATTTTAATCTAATTTTGTTATTATATGATTTAAAATGTTTGCTTAGTAATTTATAATTTGGGATAGAGAGAGTGTGATATTTTTATCTGACCGATTCAATTTGAATTAGTCTGAGTTTAATTTAACATTCGGAAAAGACTTGTCTATCTAATTGAACTTAAATTGGTTGGAGTCTAACTTAACTTATAGATAAGAGTATTGGTATATATATTAAGAGAAGTTTTTGCCGAAAATAAATAAAGGAGTGTTTCGACAAAAATATTTCCATATTGCACTACTCTTTAGATAAAGAAAATAAACTAAAAGCTATTTGTTAAACTTTTTATTTTATAAATATATTTAGAGTCAGTTTGAATTAACTTACGTTTGAACTTATGCAAAATAATTTATGCAAATAAATAAACTTTAATTTATTATTATAATATAAGCTTGTTAATGTAATTTGCATAAGCTATTTTTTTATAAGTTAAAAGATAAATCAATCCAAACAAACCGGTGTACCGAGATCTAAGATTTCTTTTTAATATCCATTTCACAAAAACAATAAAATCATGGGGCAAAGAAGAAATGGAAGATATATGGTGTTTACATGGAAAAGGGGAAATAAATTACGTGATTTAAAAGGAATAATTTCTCATTGGCAATCTGGCATATGAACTTCATAGGCAATATATCAGTAAATTATTTAGTTTTTTTAAAAAAATAAAATAATCCAAGATGTCATTGTTTCGATCTCCAAATATATGTATGTAAAGCTAAAATTTAAAATCATGGACATTGCAATCAATTAGCAAGTTGAATGGTATAGCTTGGATATATACCTTTGAAAGAGATTGAAAATGGGAGTCAAATTAAATTGTTCCATGGTTTATATGAGCTTTATTAAAATTAATTCTGAGAGCTACAACTTTAAAAATATAATTGTCTTCCATGGTGGGAGGCAAAGTTCCATATTAGATGACTTGGATCCCAAGAAGCACATTAAAAAGAAACTATAGTCTATTGTGTATATGATGTCTCTATAATGCTTAAAAGGAAAAAGTTATTTCTTAAAGTGAATTTATTAGCTTATTTTTAAAGTAAATAGATAACAACGTGTGTCTTTTATTATATTGTTTTTTTCAACAACACAGTCTCAAGGTTAGTCCTAGCGAGCCTACGACAAGCGACTAGGATGTTAGCCCACCTAGGGTGGCCACGTGACTGACCTAGCTTTAACGACATTTACTATACAATATCCTTTTGTGCACCATTCAATCAATTCTGACTTCTTATATTGTGGTCACAACTTCTTATATTGGACAAAAATATTGTTCCCAGAAAAAGTATAATAAGGACTTTTCATCAACAAAAAAAAAGTATAATAAAGACCCTTTTGGATTGGGCCCTATATCAGACCAACTTTTACTCCTTTTGGAAATTTTCTCTTCCCACCCCCCGTGACTCTTTTTTCCCCCCCGGATTTCCATTTTTGCCCCTAGTTTTAAACTTCGGAACGCGTTTTCCGAAGTTTTTTTTGCCTTGAAAATGAACTTCGGAATGTATTTTCCGAAATTTTGATAAATTTGAACTAGAAAAACTTCGGAAAACACGTTCCGAAGTTTTTGTACAGGGGTAAAATTGGAATATTAGGGGGTTAAAAAGAGTCATGGGGGGTGGGATGAGAAAATTTCCTTCTTTTGGACCAGGGAATGGAAATACTCAAGCCCTGTGGTCCTCTCTCGTGGTTGGTTAAAAATGGAGGAAAACTCATTTTGCCACCATAACCATTTTCTCGAGCGCCCTATGATTTTATCAAAATCTAGTAGTTAAATAGCGGATACACTCAAATATACTCTACCGTTATAACGTCCACTACTAATAGAGGTAAGATAAAATGGATAACGCGTAGGACACACGAGTAACCGATAGGGTGGCAAAAATAAGTTTTCAAACGGAGCCTTAAAGCTCCTTAGGCCTTCTTGTTCTACACCAAATTCCATTTATTTATCAAATGTGAAAAGGATTTATGGTATTATCTCATGAAGAAGAAAAAATTAAGAAAATAATGATGTTAATATTGAGCTCAATCAAATTTTCATATTTTACGAACTCTAAATTATTAAATCTAGTTTATCTGATTATAGAAGAGTGGAGACTAAAAAGAGTCACACAAAATTAAGAGGGAAGACACAATTTGATACCACAATTTTCTAACAGATTAATTTAATCTTTTTCTTTTATAAATATAAACATACTCGGGACAAATTAGTATCGGATTCATTATAATGGTGGGGCTAAATTGTGCTCAAAATAAAAAATATCAAGGATTAATTTAGATTTTATTTTTATCAAAAACAAAATTGGGCCATCAGAAAATTGCAAAGAACCAAAATGGATTATCACTCAAAAATTAAAAGGTTTTTTCCTATATTACCTATTGATAATTTGGTAGTAATTGCCCCACAACCAATGAGAATAAATCATATGCGTGTAGAATAAAAATTGGTTAAAAGTTAGTTGTAAGTACCACATATAAATATACTTAATATGGATATATTTAATTAGATTGACTGGGTTTGTTTGTTTTAAATTTGTTCTGTAAAATGAGATGACACAGATCTCTTCTAGTTTAACCAGGGCCCTAAGTTTGATCCCCGACTTAAGCATACAACAGTGTTAAACCTATTAGGAAAAATTTATCACTCATTTAAGTCTCACAAAACTCAAGGGATTAATTTTTACAGTTACACGCAAAAAATATCTAGTTTACACCAAAAAATAAAAAGTTCCATAATCCTAAGCAAAATTAATTTGTTTTTGGTTTGAAGTATCAAGTAAATAATTCCAATAATCTATTCCTAATATATTAAGGAGAGACACTTAAAAGAAACACTCCAAATTAGGGGCAAAGCTACTCATGGGGTTATTGCCCTCTCTTATATTGTTCTGTCAAATCCGTCCTCTGGTAAAGCTCACTAACCACTTGAGCCCAATGACTTGGTTATATATATATATATATATATATATATATATATATATATATATATATATATATATATATATAAAATTCATTATGTCAAAGTACTCAAATATTATTTTTAGAAACAAATATTCAATTTTGCATCTTTAATCACCTAAGGCATCCAACCACCATCCAAATTGGCATTCGATAATGCACCAGTCGGTATCAGACCTGAAGTAGTCGCCGGTTTTGCCCGCATCAAACTTTAAGCATAACACAATCCCTACGCTAAATTCCAATATTCAAGTAATTGATGAACACAATTTTTTACTATAAAGCTTGAGTCTAGCACTTGTTTCCATATATTGTTCCCATAAACTCCATAAAAAACAACAACAAAAACCAGAATTATGAATATCTAATAGAGCCAACAGTTCAAATATTACTAACTTTGTAGCGGCAGCAGTACATGCAGCTGCTGTTAGTACATCAAAACTAAAGCTCTGTAGAGTTATGAATCTAAGGCACCAAAGGACTTCTCCACTTACATTTGAAGTTATGAATAAGCATTCACGTTGAAATTGCATTCAAACCGTCAATTTAGGGACATGGAGGTACATAAACTCAATTTAGGGACATTGAGGGACAAATACTCAATTTCACATCAAAGGCACATAGGCACACAACCATTTCCCAATTTACCGATATGAGAAAATCATTATCAAGGGTCATCTCGACTTGCATTCAGACCATAAAATAAGAATTCATATTGTAAACCACATTTTTAGTAAAACATTCATCTTGTTAGGATCATCCAAACACATCATCTCAATCCTAGTCTTGAGAATTGTTTTAGCCATTATACAACTTACAAATTCACCTATTTAGCACATTATTAGATAATCACGGTTAAGCATTCACATTGAAATTGCATTCAGACCATCAATAGGGACATCCAGGAACATATATTCAATTTACGGACAATCGAGACATATATTCAATTTTGCATTTAACGCGCCAAGGGTGTTCTCCACTTACATTCACATTGAAATTGCATTAAGACCATCAATTTTAGGGACATCGATGGACATAAATTAAATATAAGGACATACCATCGATTTAGGGACATGCTCACCAAGAGGTTCACCATAATCCACTCCACAAAGAAGGGCAATCCATTCTGTCTTTGAAAGCACAAACTAACCAAGTTCGTCAGGAAGTATATTCCAATCACAACTCTATTTTTATATTTTTTGGTCAAGCAATCCCAACTCTATTTAAATGTGACACAAAGGATGTATCAATATTACATTTGAATTGGCCTGGAGTCAGACTTTTCCAATTAACAGCAGCCGAATATGTCTGTGCAGCACCAGCCTGTATGAGACCTGAAGCAGTTGCAAGTTCTGCCTGCATCAGACCCTGAAATAAAACACAATCTCTGCATTAAATTCCAAAATTCAAGCAATTGGTGAACAAAATGTTGGAGTGTAATGCTCGAGTCTAGCACTTGTTCCCATAAGTTGTTCCCGTAAACTACATAATAGACAACAAAGCAGAGCATAATTACGAATATCTATTTTAGGGACATCGGGGGACATATATTCAATTGATTTTAATTGTTATGCACTGACGGTATAAATTTGTTTACACATGCATCCAATCAAAATACACCATACAACCACATGTAAAATATCTCCATAAATATCTACATAGTGTGTTTTGATTGAATGCACGGGTAAAAAATGTTTCCACCTGCAATGTATACTAATTAAGTTCTATTCAATTTGGGGACAAATATTTAATTTTGAATCTAAGGTGTGAAGGGACTTCTCCACTTCCATTTGAATTGTTATAAATAAAACATTCACATTGAAATTGCATTCAGACCATCAATTTTAGGCACATCGAGAGACATAAACTCAATTTAGGGACATTGAGGTACATAAACTCAATTTAGGGACATCGAGGGACATAAACTCAATATAGGGACATCGAGGGACATAAACTTAATTTAGGAGCATCGAGAGACATAACTCAATTTAGGGACATCGAGGGTCATATACTAATTTAGCATCGAAGGCACCAAGACACACAACCACCTTCCCAATTTACCGTTATGAGAAATTCATTATCAAGGTTCCCGACTTTGCATTTCAAGTTATGAATAAAACACTCATATTTCAATTACATTTAGACCATAAAGTAAGAATTCATATTGTAAACCACATTTTTGATTAAAAAAATTAATCTCGTTAGGGTCATCAAACACATCATCTCAATACTATTCTTAAATTCCAACATTCAAGCAACTGATGAACACAATTTTCGACTGTAAAGCTTGACTCTAATACTTGTTCCCATACGTTGTTGCCATAAACTTCATAATTGACAACAAAACATTAAGAGGGACATCAAATTTAGGGACATCGAGATACGTATATTCAATTTATGAATATCAGGGGACATATATTCAATTTTGCATCTAAGGCACCAAGGGTCTTCTACAATTACATTTGAAGTTATGAATAAGCATTCACATTGAAATTGTGTTCAAACCATCAATTTTAGGGACTGCAAGAGACATAAACTCAATTTAGGGACATCGAAATACATACGACATCGAGGGACATAAACTTCATTTAGGGACATTGAGGGACATAAACTCAATTTACGGACATCGACGGACATATACTTAATTTCACCTGAGCACCTCGAAGGCACCAATGCACACAAAAAGATCATCATCAAGGGTCAACTCGACTTGCATTTCTAGTTACGAATAAAACATTCATATTCAAATTTCATTTAGACCACAAAACAAGAATTCATATTGTAGACCACATTATTGGTAAAAAATTCATCTCGTTAGGGTCATCGAATTACATCATCTCAATACTTGTCTTAAGAATTCTTTTAGCAATTATACAATTTCTTATTTTCCAAATTAGCCTTAGGTTTGAATAATCAAGATTCACCAATTTAGCACATTGTTGGGTAATCAAAGATTAAGCATTCATATTGAAATTGCATTCAGACCATCAATAGGGACATTGAGGAACATATATTCAATTTACGGCTATCGAGGGACATATATTCAATTTTGCATCTAAGGCACCAAGAGTGTTCTCCACTTACATTATGAATATATTCAATTTTGCATATATGTAATTATGAATAAGCATTCACATTGAAATTGCATTCAGATCAACAATTATAGGGATATCGAAGGACATAAAATTAAATTTAGGGACATCGAGGGACATACCATCAATTTAGGGACATATACTCACCAAGAGGTTCACCATAATCCACTCCACAAAGAAGCACAAATTGACCAAGTTCTTCAGGGAAGCATGTTCCAATCCAACTCTATTTAAATGTGACACAAAGGATGCATTACATTAGAATCACCCCGGAGAAGCACTTTTCCAATTAGCAGTAGCTGAATATGTATGTGCTGCACCAGGCCCAGCCGCTGTAGCATTCTGCAGAGCACCAGCCCGTATCAAACTCGTAGCAGTCGCAGGTTCTTCCTGCATCAGCTCTGAAACAGAACACAATCTCCGCGCTAAATTCCATCATTCAATCAACTGATGAACACAATTTCGACTGTAATGCTTGAGTCTAACACTTGTTCCATACGTTGTTCCCATAAACTTCATAATTTACAACAAAACAGAGCAGAATTATGAATATCTAGTTTAGGGACATCAAGGAACATATATTCAATTTAGGGACATCGGGGGACATATACTCAATTTAGGGACAAATATTCAATTATGAATGTAAGGTGTCAAGGGTCTTCTCGACTTACGTTTTAAGTTATGAATAAGCATTCAAATTGAAATTGCATTCAGAAAATCAATTTAAGGGACATCGAGAGACATAAACTCAATTTAGGGACATTGAGGTACATAAACTCAAATTAGAGAGAACAAGGTACATAAATTCAATTTAGGGACATCGAGGTACATATAATAATTTAGCACGAAAGGCACCAAGGCACACAACCTTCTTCCCAATTTACCGTTATGAGAAATTCATCATCAAGGGTCATCTTGACTTGTATTTCATGTAATGAATAAAACGTTCATATTCAAATTGCATTTAGACCATAAAATAAGAACATTGTAAACCACATTTTTGGTAAAAAAATTAATCTCGTTAGGGTCATCCAAACACATCATCTCAATATTTTTCTTACTTTCCAAATTAGTCATTATACAATTTCTTACATTTCATTTGTCACCAATTTAGCATATTGTTGGATAATCAAGATTAAGCTTTCATATTGCAATTGCATTCAGACCATTAATAGGGACATCGAGGAACATATATTCAATTTATAGACATCATGGAACATATATTCAATTTTGCATCTAAGGCACCAAGAGTGTTCTCCACTTACATTTGAAGTTATGAATACGCAGTCTCATTGAATTTGCATTCATACTATCAATTTTAGGGACATCGAGGGGCATAAATTTAAATTTAGGGACATCTAGAAACATACCAACAATTTAGGGACATATACTCACCAAGAGGTTCACCATAATCCACTGCACAAAGAAGGGCAATCCATTATGTCTTTGAAAGCGCAAATTGATCAAGTTTGTCACGGATGCATATTCCAATCCCAACTCTATTTTAAATGCGACACAAAGGTTGCATCAAGATTACATTAGAATCGCCGGACCTTTCCAATAAACAACAGCCAAATATGTATGTGCAGCACCAGGCTCAGCCGTTGAAGCATTCTGCAAGCACCAGCCCGTATCAGGCGACTACGAGCGACAAAAACTCAACTTAGGGACATCGAGGGACATAAACTAAATTTGGGGACATCAAGGGACTTATACTATCTTCCCAATTTACCGTTATTATGAAAAAATCATTATCAAGGGTCATTTCGAATTGCATTTCGGGTTATGAATAAAACATTCATATTCAAATCGCATTTAGACCATAAAATAAGAATACATATTGTAAATCATATTTTTGGTAAAAAAATTAATCTCATTAGGTTCATCCAAACACATCATCTCATCTCAATACTAGTCTAAAGAATTCATTTAGCAATTATACAATTTCTTACTTTCCAAATTAGCCTTAGGTTTGAATTTAGCACATTGTTGCATAATCAAGATTAACCATTCACATCGAAATTGCATTCAGACTATCAATAGGGACATCGAGGATCAAATATTCAATTTAAGGATATTGAGGGACATATATTCAATTTTCCATCTAAGGCGAAAAGGGTTTTCTCAAGTTACATTTATAGTCATGAATAAGCTTTCACATTGAAATTGCATTTAGATCAACAATTTTAGGGATACCGAAGGACATAAAATTAAATTTAGGGACATCAAGGGACATACCATCAATATAGGGACATGTATTCACCAAGAGATTCCCCAATATCCACTCCACAAATAAGGGCAATCAATTATGTCTTTGAAAGCACAAATTGACCATTTTCTTCACAGATGCATATTCCAATCTCAACTCTATTTAAATGTGATGCAATGGATGCATCAATATTACAATAGAAGGGCCCCGGAGTCGGACTTTTCCATTTAACAACAGCCAAATATGTCTGTAACGCACCAGGCTCAACCACTGTAGCATTCTGCAAAGCACCAACCTTTATCAGACTCAAAGCAGTCACAGGTTCTGCCTGCATCAGACCTGAAATAGAATACAATCTCTGCACTAAATTCCAAGTTTCAACATTCAAGTAACTGATGAACACAATTTTTTACTGTAAAGTTTGAGTCTAGCACTTGTTCCCATACGTTGTTCCCATAAACTTCATAATAGACAACAAACCAGAGCAGAATTATGAACGTCTAATTTAGGGACATCGATGTACATATATTCAATTTTGAATCTAAGATGCCAAAGGTCTTCTCTACTTACGAATTCTTTTAGCCATTATACAATTTCTTACTTTCCAAATTAGTCTTCTTAAGTCTGAATAATCAAGATTCACCAATTTAGCATATTGTTGGATAATAAAGATTAAGCTTTCATATTGCAATTGCATTCAGACCATTAACAGGGACATTGAGGAACATATATTTAATTTACAAACATCATGGGACATATATTCAACTTTGCTTCTAAGGCACCAAGGGTGTTCTCCACTTACATTTGTAGTTATGAATAAGTATTCACATTGAAATTGCATTCAAGCCATCAATTTTAGGGACATCGAGGTACATAAACTCAATTTAGGCACATTGAGGTATTCAATATAGGGACATCGAGATTCTTAGAATTCTTTTCCATTTCAAATCAAGCAAGGGCAGCAGAAACATGAAACCCTAAAATAACAAGTGTATTTTTTACGGAACCGTTCAGAAACATTTATTAACAGAAAAAACGAATAGAAACGATTTACCGGTAATCAGCGGCTTTGGAATCAGCTTTAGCATTCGGCATGATGAAAAAATCGAAAACGAAGAGAACGAGTTACGGAATCAGAGGTAGACGAGTGAGCGAGTTTAACGAACGTGTTGCACTGTGTTGTGAGGTTTTTTAGCGCGCGCGAGAGAGGATATAATTTCTAGGGTTCGAGTACTAGAACACTCTTTACTTCATCTTTCACAAACTCTCAGGTTGAGTTTAACAAGAGACAAGCCAATGAGGTAGTTCACACATTTTAGCGCGGGTTGCCCCTTTCTCTGCTAGTCTCATTATTTATATTGATGTACCCCATTGTATTGAACATTATATTGCTAATGAAATGCTATAAGCACCTTTCTTTAAAAAAGTAAGATATATATATTAACCAACCAAAAGCCTCAACTGCACAAGAAGTGCCAAAAAAGACTACAAAAGTTTACAAGAGCATCGAAACGAAAGAACAAAAGAAAAAAACAATATTCGTCGATGCCCAAACAAGTAAACGAGCTCGACCATCAACTATGGTCGTTTGATACTAGATTTGCATTCGTCGTCTTCAACTATCCGCAACGGCGCAACCTGACACGCACAACTGACCTTCTGGAGTGAGGATGCCGCGAGCCACCAAATTAACTCTAGTTGGCAATCTATCTCGTAAAAGTCGCCAAACAAAAATAGATACCTTCAAGGGAACATGTTTGTGCCATATGAGGTCTTCGGCTGCAACCATGATATCTGGTTGCTGGGAGGTCATGAGCTGATAAGCACCCTTGACTGAATAACCTCTGACTGGATCTAGCTGCCATTACCACAAGTCTGGAACCTGAACCTACAAAAGACGGTTTTGAAGTAAAGTCTGACACCCCCTCAACATCTTCTTCTCCCACGCCCACAACTGTCTCCACCACACCCACAACACTCCTCCAACACCCAAACCTAAAGAACACGTAGTAGCTATATATCGTGCTCGATCTATTCTCTGCCAGCTCAAATAAACGATATAAGGACAACCTATTATTTTGGTAATCTTTATCGGATATTAATATTAATATAAGGACAACCTATTATTTTGGTCTTTGGAAATATATCCCTCTTTTATATTTATTTTCTGAATTTATCAAAATTGCAAGTATATTCATTGGTGTTTCCTTTACTAGTTATTTTAGTTTTCAAATATATTTTTAGACAGTTAATTTAATCCTCAAATGTATTTTTTGTTGATCAATGTCCATAAAATTACTTACAATAGAGACGCAGAAGATGCATTTATACTTTTGATATATTTAGACACAAGAAAGAATTGTCTCCTGTCAATTTACTCTCTGTGAAACTTGAGCCATTGGATTGAAAATAAAAAAAATTAAAAATGTAGATTTTTAATAGTGGATGTATCCACGGCTCCTTCTAATCACTTTTGCTAGGGAGAGAATCTTCTCTCATTTAGACTAATGAAAGCAAAACAAACTAATGAAAGCAAAGCAAACTTAAAACTCAATGTGTTTACACACGCTTTAAAATTATTTGTACAACCATTTTAATTCTCTTCAGGTTCAAGTATTTGCAGCAGTCTCCTAGCATAATATCTAATATATTTCACCTAAAATGGACAGGCATAGTAATGTGCATAGGCTACAGAAATGTGCATTTTGTACTTTAGGACTTTAAACAACTCCCTTTCCACATGTAAAGGTAATCTTACAACTTTTGAAGCTAAACTATAATGGAAACATGAAACCGTGGCTTGAGATAAGTATCCCCCTAAAATCATTTTCTTACTATGCTTCCTGAAGTGTACCCTGCTCATTTATTTAGGTCTAAGTTCTAACTCTATCATCAGATGGAATTCATTTTACTTTTTTGACAAATCTGGAATTTTGCACAGATTTTAGACTAAAGGACATCATTATGTTTTTGTACGAGGACGTATATACATGTAACCAGCCAATTCATTCCTATGACTCATGAAATTGTTCTTGTACCATCATCCATTAAACACTATTCAAAAGAATAAGATTACAGTAAAAAATGTAATCTTTAGTTTAATCGCCTGTAGTTGTCCCTCCAAGACTAATTAACAACTTAATCATGGTTATAATCATATTCTATGAAGTCAGTATACAATGGAGAGCCATCCTCTGCTAGATGAAGTAGGGAAAAACATTCATCACAAAAATAACAAGGGTTTTCGGGTGTCCATTTGTCGTCCACCGTGACCTTCGTAGCTCTGAATATTTTGCAAACACTACATTTCTGAAAACGCACCTTCAGTTGGAATGTGACGATTGGATAAACAGCCCGATTGTGTACATCATCAGCATGAATTAACCTCATATCTCGTATCACTAAGGTATGAGTACAGCCACCCTGCAAGTCGACAGAGCGTAAGTGTCGAGTTAAACATCTAATTTCCAAGAAAAATAAAGACCTATGCAAGGTGAGAGCGTAAGTGTCTCGTACCTGATGACAATAAAGGTATCCAGCACCAAGCCGAAAGCTTAAGTCACAAAAATATATTTTGTGCATCTCAACAGATGCAAAACGAGGCAAGTGTGATACAGATGCTTCCCCCACGACTGCCTTTTGTTTATGCTGCAGTTCCCCATTGATAATATATTCCCATTTCTTTTGTGCCTCCTCCTTGGAGTTTCGGAGCCAATCCAGTATGGGTTTGGTTAAATCAGTAGCAGATGGATCTCTCAAATCAGTGTAAAATACATCCTGCAAGGAACTGATTTTTCGTCAGATTCGTTGACGAAATAGTCATCTCGTAACAAGGGGGACTATAGGTGCAATGCATACCTCAATGAGAAAATAACCAGAAGGATCGTGTTGCCCAGCTTTTTGCATAACCTGGTCCGTTGAGCAATTGATCTTGTCCCTCAATTCAGTTAAGGTCTGCCTACCAAGAACTAACAGCTCTTGGGTCTACCCAAACGAAAAACAACAGAGGCCCTACATGTTAATTTTGATGGTAGTAGTTATCGAAGATTCATTTTCAAAATTAGACACTGAATTTTACTTTCATTACATAAGCATGGCAATGAATACCTTGAGACGTCTTCGAAAATTATGGTAAATCTCCACCGAGAGAACAACTTCTGGATACTGCACAGGTATGTGTTCCTGAAGGCCCATTGTGTTGATCTGCCAAACATTAAACAAGTACAAAGTTAGGGAATACGAACATGATAAAAGGAATGGAAATGCATACAACTTCAATACTGGTTTGAAAATACATAGGATATAGCAGTTAATTGTTTGAAATAGAAGAGAACAAGTTTATATGAAGCAAAATCTGATAAGAATTTTTGGCAACCTTTGTGGCAGAACTTGTAGACCTAAGAGACGTCATCCTTCCAGTTCTTATTGAATTGTTGGCAGATTCATTGGTGCTGCAAACAGGACTAAACCAAAGGGCCAGATACCTGAATTAGATCTTACACATAAAATGGAATAATCACATAAATATTCACAATACTAACTCAAATGAATGAAGTCTGACTTCTGCCTTGTCTTCGTCCTGCTTCTGTTTGATTCTCACAACCTCTTTCACCTTTTCAATACAATTACTCTGGAAATCGATCAAATATAAGAACAGAAACATACCCCCCAAAATTATAAGGATAGATATGGATATATTTGTTTGATGAGACAAATTTAATATGACACGGGCTTTAAGAATTTTTCAATAGGTGACTAAACAGATCAGACTTCAGAGGGCGCACAATCATCTCAAAGTCCAATGTGAAGCAGCTTACAATATTTACAAATTGAGATTTACTTTTCGCACCCCCTGTGTCACTCTTTCACCCCCTGAACTTCCCAAAATACCCTCCTCGCTACTTATGCAGCGAGTGTGTAATTTGCAAAAAATAGGCGCACCTTAGTTTGCTACCTAAGTAGCAAGTAATGTAGTAGTTCGCTTACTAGGCAGCGAACCTGTCGCCAGTTAAAAAATCCAGTCCCCCATGCAGTTAAAAGGTGACTAAACAGATCAGACTTTAGAGGGCGCACAATCATCTCAAAGTCCGATGTGAAGCAGCTTCTAATGCTAACAGGAAACTTAGTCAAATTATTATATGCGATGGAAATTAAAGAAATGGTGATCTGGTGGGGACATGCTTAATAAAACTAGGTCATACTAACTTGATAATATGAGCAGACAGAAGATTTAACATTCTAATTGGAACATATAAATAAAATCTGAAACCAAATGATATCATTTGTGCATGAAAGATCTAGTTTTCTTCATAATCCATGACATACTGTTAAACTTAAATTTTAGAGAGAACAATCTTGAGGTCCTAATAAATAGCATTTGAAAAATAAGCTATAAGCTAGTAAAATAAGCTATAAGCTCTTCTTTAAAAACGGTTACCAAACATAACTTTTAGCTTATTTGCCTTCCCAAACAGAGCCGAAATAGCATTTGAAAAATAAGTTATAAGCTAGTAAAATAGCTATAAGCTCTTTTTTAAAAACGGTTATCAAACAAAACTTTTAGCTTATAAGCTATAAGCTATAAGCTAGCTTATTTGTCTTCAACAGAGCCATGTTTCAGGAGTTATAGTGAGAAAAGAAAAGGAACATACATTAAGAATGGGATTATTTGTTCCACGGGTCTTTCTCCTCCTAAAGTGCTTCTTGTGACACCTGCAATGCAACCAAATACAAGAAGAATCTTGTTACTGAATCTATTTACATTACACTAATGAATCTATTTAGCAATTATTCGGAGTCTAATTAATAACAATGGTTAAGATAAGAAGTGGCTTACTCTGCATTATTATTATTAGGTTGGTTGAAAAAGACTTGTTTCAAAGCCATGTCCATTAACTCCTCCTCTGTAAAAACTTTAAGGTCATCAACAGAGAGATCATCATCATCATCATCAACAGAAGAAGAAGAATCTTGAGGTAACTCTGCTTCTAGAACCTGAAGTTGAGAAAGAAGAGAATCCTGAAAAAGAGAAACCCTAGTAATGGGGGAAGACATATTGGAGAGGAAAATAGGTCCACCCCTCGGAATTGTTCTTGAAGAAGAAGGATCGCATTCTCCATCTGCAATTCCAATTGAACATTCCAATTCATCATCCATTAGAATTGCAGAATGAAAACACTCTGCACTCAAATTTGGAATTGAAGAACGAAAGAGAAGGAGACAGAAGAAAGGAATATGTTGTTGTTTGTTCTGGAAGAGAGGCAAAGATTTGAGGGAAAAAATGGTTTCACTGTTACATGTTTTGTTCATCACCCACCGATGTTGTTGCAGACTTCTAGTCTAGTTCTTTCCTAATGGTGCAACACAATTACTTTTCTCACTTTAAGATTATTCGCGGTTCTACAAGTTTTTCATTTTACTTTATGTTATTTAGCAGACATTGTAAAATGAGTAGTAATTTTTTAGGAAAACTATCTACATAAAAAATCAAGATTTTTAAGTATGAAATATGAAATTTGAAACATATAAAATTTGAGTAAATTAAAAACACTTCTGTAACATGAAAATTTCTCATTTTTATAACGCCGGCTACTTAAGTAGCGGATTCTGTCCGCTACTAAAGTAAATGATAAAGATTGTAAATTTTCATAAAAACATCCAACAAACATGCAATTTTTGAAATTGTTGAGTCTTTGGTATTGGCTGCATTTTTGGTAAAATAAACTTTGAAGCAGGATGTGCGACATGATGCCTCAAGCATCGTACCATCTCATGAGGTGTGCTCGTGACATGTTCTATTTATGGAATGTTTGGTTTCTCTCTCATGGATTTTGCATGGTGCTTTTAATCAGGTTAATTATGAGGATCATTATTTAATGCTTCAGATCCTTGTCAAGAATATTTCTGAAGAGAATCTCCTTGAAGAATATATTTGTAAAGAATCTATTTTAATTAATGTGAAGTTATTGCTTGGGTCAAACAAATCAAGCCCATGCTATTTCTGAATCAAGGAAGAATTGGCTGAAGTATTTAAGGAAGATGCAAAGCCTAATTCAGTAGTTGTTCACGCCGTATTGTGTATTGAGTCTAGAAATAGGTTTTGCGTGTGTTTGTGATTGTGAGCCTTTCTTGTGTCATCTTGATGCAAGCTTAGGACGTCGTTACTTGGTGTTGTAATGTGTGTGATCCTCTCTTAAGCTTTGAAGTACGGAGTTAGGACTTTTGGTGTTTATAACACTCTAAGCCTTTTGGTGTAAGGGAGTGAGATGAGATCTCTGATCTAGGAGTTCCTAGGTTGAAGAATCATTGGTAGTGCCTAGGTTATAAGTTGTAAACGGGGCGTTTGCTGAGAACTTAGAACTAGGGCTATTATAGTGATATTCCTTCCTGGATTGGTATCCCCCAGACGTAGGTTCGCCGAACTGGGTTAACAAATACTTTGTCTTCTTTATTTGTTTTCTTTAATTTGCTTTGCATTATTACGTGCTAGAACTATCACAGTGCTTAGAGCATCGTGTCGCACATTGTGCATAGCGTGCCATGAATTTCAATTGGCATCAGAGCAGGCACCCTGCCTGTTTCTAGGGTGAGATTCAGGACCTAAAATCTCTGGCAGCATGGAAAAGAACGGAGGATACATGAATAGACTACCTTTGCTCAATGGATCCAACAACTATGACCATTGGAAATCTAAAATGACTGCATTTCTGCGATCTATTGATAGCAAAGTTTGGAAAGCTGTGTTAACTGGATGGGATCATCCCACTTATGCTAGCAAGGAAGGTACCTCAACGGGGGTGCAGAAACCTGAAGTAGAATGGACTCCAGAAGAGGAAACTGCAGCCCACTATAACCACAAGGCTATCTATGCTTTGTTTAATGGAGTAGACACTAGTGTTTTCAAACTCATCAAAAATTGTGTGTCAGCCAAAGAAGCGTGGGAAATATTGAAAACATTTATGAAGGAACTACCAAAGTGAAACAGTCAAAGATTCAACATCTCACATCCAAATTCGAAGCCCTGAGAATGAAAGATGATGAGAGCATTCAGGACTTTCACTTGAGTCTCTTAGACATTGCTAACTCCTTTGAAGCCTTGGGAGAAAAAATATCTAATGAGAAACTGTCAAGAAAGCTCCTTAGATCTCTTCCCAAGAGATTTGATATGAAGGTTACTGATATTGAGGAAGCACACGATATCTCCACCATGAAAATGGATGAATTGGTTCGATCTCTTCAAACCTTTGAAATTGTTCTCAATGACCGAGATGACAAAAAGAACAAGAGCATTGCCTTTGTCACAAACACTGAAGATGATGTTGCTGAAAGTGATGATGAAGAGGGAGATAGCATAGCAGATGCTATTGCCATGCTTGGAAGACAGTTCAACAAAGTGTTGAAAAGAGTTGATCATAGGAATCGACATAATGGGCAAAGCATCAGATTCGACATCAACAAGCAGCCAAACAATTTCAAGAAAAACAAGCCTGGAGAAGAGAGCAGTCAAAGCAAGGGTGTTCAGTGTCATGAGTGTGAAGGTTATGGACACATAAGGTCAGAATGTGGTACTTATCAGAAAAGACAAAAGAAAGGGCTAACTGTTTCTTGGTCAGATGAAGACACTGATGAACAAGGTGAATCAGCAAGACATGTGACTGCCTTTACTGGAACATGTGTCACGGATTGGGATTCTGATGAAGATGGGGATGTATCTTATGAGGAACTTGCTAGCACTTACAAAGAATTACTCACTAGATATGAAGAGATGTGTAGGATTCTTGAGAAGCAAAAGAAGACTATCAACAAACTTCAAGCTGAAGTAAACATACAGGTTGAAAAGGCAACACAAGCAGAAGAAAAAGTCATCCAAGTTAATGTTCAAATGGATGATCTAAGGAAACGTGTAAGCCAGCTGAACTCAGGAACAAATCTCCTCGAAGAAATTCTTGATAATGTACCAAGTGGAAAGTTAAAGTCTGTTGGGTACAACTACTCAAGTCTCAATCAGTATCAACAGAATCCTGAAACCAAGTTTACATCCAGTGAAGATGTATTTGACCCCTGTACTGGAAAGAAGATGTTGAAGCATCATACTCAACATTCTAAAGCTTACCCTGTTCCAAACTTTGCGCTTGATCCAACACCTCGTGTTCACCAAAGACCCAAGAATCAGAGGAGATATCGTAGGTGGGTATGTCATCATTGTGGGAAACGAGGACACATTAGACCTTTTTGCTACAGGCTGTATGGATATCCTGACCAGAAACCTGAACCAAATGTGGTGCAGGAAGATAATGTTACCAAGAAGGAGTGGAGGCCTAAAGAAGAAAATGTTGGGTTAATTGCTCACACATCTCTTAGAGCCTCCTCTAGGGAAGATTGGTATTTTGATAGTGGATGCTCTAGACACATGACTGGTGAAGAGAAGTATCTCATAAATATGAGATCCTACAAGTCTAGTTTTGTAACTTTTGGAGACGGTGCAAAAGGAGAAATAGTAGGAATTGGGGATCTGATCAGCCAAGGATTGCCCAACCTGGAGAATGTGCTATTAGTCAACGGCCTCACAGCAAATCTGATTAGCATCAGTCAGCTGTGTGATCAAGGCATGAAAGTTAACTTCACAAAATCTGAATGTTTAGTCAACAATGAAGAAGGACAACTAATGCTGAAAGGCACTAGATCTAAAGACAACTGCTATTTGTGGATGCCTCAGGAAGAAGCCTTCACATCCACTTGTCTTGTCACCACAAAAGATGAAGTCCAACTATGGCACCAAAAATTGAGACATCTCAATCTGAAAGGAATGAAGAAAGCCATGTCAGCTGAAGCCATCAGAGGCCTTCCCAGACTCAAGACCATTGAGGGTAAAGTGTGTGGAGAATGCCAAATTGGAAAGCAAATCAGAATGTCGCATCCAATGTTGGAGCATCAGACAACCTCCAAGATTCTTGAATTGTTACACATGGATCTCATGGGACCCATACAGGTTGAAAGCTTTGGAGGAAAGAGGTATGCTCTTGTGGTAGTAGATGATTATTTGATAAGTGCTAAAAA
Source organism: Trifolium repens (assembly GCA_030408175.1). Taxonomy (NCBI): domain Eukaryota; kingdom Viridiplantae; phylum Streptophyta; class Magnoliopsida; order Fabales; family Fabaceae; genus Trifolium; species Trifolium repens. The sequence continues at coordinate 9,135,477 of CP125839.1, forward strand.
GTAGTAAATTTACATATATATTTTAAAGCACTTATTGACTTATTTTATAGAGTTATTTGATGTAAAACCTCAAACTATTTATAAAAATTACTTTTTACCGGTAAATTAATATTTTAGCTATTTTCACTTATTTCACTTGAACTTTTATAGGTTTTTATGAGATTAGTGATAAGTGTTAATTTTACTGATATAATATATACTATATATTATTTTATTAGTTATAATTATTATTGCTTTATATAAACAGGTTGTAAAAGAAAAATGAGAAGAAAATAGAAGTTTAAAGAAATGAAGAATGTAGCCAAAAGAGTATCCAAGAGGCAGTCAAGTGGTCAACTTAGTAACCACAACTTGTTTTAATGTTTATGACTTAACACCAAAGCATAGCAATATCATGTGAAGCACCGCCTTGTCTTCCAAAGCATATAAAAAGCAATGCCATTCCATGAAAAAATTGACTCCGCTTGCATGCCTGTCACACGCATAAATTGAGAACAGAGGGAGCGAACCAGAGAAGGGAGTCGCAGAGAGAGCTCAAGGAATAGAGCAAGAAAAAGTTGGATGCACATCAACTGTTTGAGAGATCGACGGTGATGTTATTTCATTTCTTTTCTTCTCATCTGTGTACAGCTACCACGATAATGAGTAGCTAAAGACATTTTTGTTGGGTTAGATGTAATTACCTCTATTAGTATGTATTTACTTTGATCATGGTGTTATAAATGGTTTTAGATTATTCATCAATTTTGATATTATCCTTGGTGTTCATGTTTTAATTTTAGGGTTTGAATTGTTATAGACATATACCTTTTGAATCCAAGAACTAGGATAATCATCTATTAAATTCTAAACTCTATAGATAGATTTAGGTTTAGTATTCACTCAAAATATCAAAAATTAATGCTATTGTGTTGGTTAAATTGTCCGAGACATCGGAGTTTAAGCAATACAATATAGCCGTTATATGGATTGATCACTCGAGACATCGAGGGTTAATAGATATAACGGGATTCTCGTCGTACTCTGGACACGGAGACGTACGTGAGTGATAGGTGATAATATTGATAGATGACTAAAATCTATATAATTGATTAGAGAAATACAAATGAATGAGTTAATGAAATCTAATCCCAGCAATTTAATCTCTCTGTTAATTTACTCAAATTTTGCTACTTTTATGTTTTTGCAAATTTTCATAAACAAAATATTAAAAACCCTTTACTTAAAATTATATTAATTGTTGAACGGCATCGATATCGCATTAGTCCCTGTGGAGACGATAAAAACATACTTACAAAAGTACTTTAACAAAATGGCGCCGTTGCCGGGGATTGGCGTTTAGATATTGAAGCATCGCAACAGTTTTTGTATTTTTAAGTAATTGTACATTATTGTTTATATTGTACATTATCTTCATTTGTTTTCTAAGCTACTAACCTCTTTTGTTAGTTAAATTGTTACTCTTGTGAGTCAAGTTCTTTTTTCAGATTCTCCAAAGTGGCATAAACCATGACTGACCATGGTTATAACAACAACAAAGGTGGTGGTGTAATGCCTTGTCACAACAGCCCAAGACGACTAGCTCACATTGTCAGATCTCTGAAAAATACCAGACAAATAGAGATAAAACCTGGACTCCTTCAAATCTTATATGCTAATCCTTTTGCAGGTTTTGACCATGAGGATCCGTATACTCATCTTACCAAATTTTATGAGATTGCTGACACACTCGGAGCATCTGAAGTAGAAGAGGAAGCCGTGTTCATGAGGATGTTTCCCCATTCACTGATCGGGAAAGCAAAAGATTGGTACTTGGACCAACCGGCTCAGATTATGACCAACTGGAACGCACTTGAGGAAAAATTTCTCAAGAGATTCTTCCCGCACAATAAGTTCATGGAGGCTAAGATCGCTATTGTTGTATTTTCCCAAGGGTCCAACGAAACACTTTGCGAAGCATGGGAGCGGTACAAGTCTATGTTGAGAAGATGTCATAACCATGGTTTCGATGATCTTACTCAAATTCATATCTTCCGCAACGGACTTCAACATCAAGGAAAACTTTTCTTAGATGTAGCTGCAGGCGGTTCTTTTATGTCAAAGAGTGTTGAAGACGCAATAACTATCATTGAAAGAATGGCACTCTGTGACCATCAAATCCAATACAATGGAAATCCTTCGCAAAGAAAAGATGGAATCATTGAACTCGGGACAACAGATGCAATGTTAGCTCCAAATAAACTACTAGTTCAAGCAGTGGAAAAGTTGACAAAACAATTGTCAAAGCTTCCGCAACAACTCAAGGAGATTTTGGAAGTGCCAAGTAAACCCAAACATGTTGCTTATTGTGAGCTGTGCAGTGGTGACCATGCTATTGGTTATTGTCCTCCGTCAAATGAAGAGGTGAATTACATGGAAACTCAACAAAGGCAGGGGCAATATCAAAACATTATTGACTATCAGAGACGAGGTAATTCAAATTATGGTCAGGGGTGTAGACAAGATGCTGGACCATCCAACAAACAGTATCAAAATGAGAATTACAATCAGCATTCGCCTCAACAAAATCATACATCTAAGTTGGAGGAAACATTGAACAAATTCATGGAAATGACTATGAGTGCCAAAGTGATTGGTAAAGGCATTGGTGACAATTTAGAAACTGAGAGAGTTGATGTTGAGTCGAAAGAAAAACAAGAGGGAGAAAAAGAAGAAAGTGAGAAGGAAATTGAAAACAATGTGGAAAAATTATTTAGTAAGGAAGGAACTAGTATGAATAATCCTTATAAAATAAAACTTCTTTACCCACTTGCTCCTACCAAGAAAATAGTCATTGAGGAGAAAGTCATTGAAGAAAATGAAGAGTTAGAGAAAGTTGTTGTTGAGGAGAAAGACCAAAATGAGGGAAAAGAAAAAGAGTTAGGAGAAAAAGAAGAGGAAAATAACCAAGAGAGGGTTAAAGTTAACAAGGCCGAAATTGATAAAGTCATAGAATCCATTTGTGCCTTGTTCAATCAAAATCAATTGGGGAGACAATGGACTCCACATCATCTCTACTTCAAATTCATGGAGTTCCTTCCAAACAAATTGAATACTAAGGATGATGTTCTTTCCGTTTCATTTTGGCCGCCCTAACGAATCAGGCGTCGAGCTACCGACGTTAACCAAGCGCTTGTTGGGAGGCAACCTAATTTTCTATCTATACTATTTAAATTCTGCAATTTATCATTTTAGTATACTTAGGCATATTTTGAAAGGTTTTAAATGAGCCAAAATTGAACCATTGCATATGATGGAAAAAAAAATCTGCATTTTTTTTGTCAATTTAGTACACAGGTTATTTGCAGTGCACATCTTGCTCAATTATTTCTCACAACACTCCCACTCCTAGTACTGTACTCTTTGTGTTTTCAACCCCTTGATTCAAATCACTTTAGCACACCAATTAATTTCTCATTCATCTCAAGTTTCAAACTTGGAAAAGGTCAAATTTTTCGCATTCATCTCTATGCTTTTGAATCAAGAAGAAGAGTATTTACAATTCTTTCAGATATGATACTTATAAGAAAAACTCAAGAAGCTGCACAAATGGCATGGCCTATGGAAAGGCCATTTTTCCTGAGGAGGTGAGACAAGCTGTTGATTGGTAGCAAGGAAGTGATACAAGAAAGTGAAAAAGAGCTAGACAACTGACAAGAGAAAGATAGACTGAAAAGCTCTCCAAAATTCTGTGAAGTTTATTTTAAATAGTTTTCAGTCAAATTTATGCTTTATCTTGAACATCTTAATATGTGTTTCTCTTGTGGTCTGAACATGTTGATGGTTGATTGAAAATGTGGTTCAAATTTTTGAATTTTTGAATACCATGTGCATATGATTTGAAAAGTCTAGGTTTGTGATTAGTTTTCAATTACATAATGAAAATTCAAATTCTAGTAAATGCTTCATTTAAGATTGAATTTTGTAATTATTTATGAATGATAGCATGAAAATGAAATGTTTGCTTTATCAAAGTTTGATTTCACTTGTTCTTTGAAAACATGTTGATTGATTAAGAATCATTTTAAACCTAGCCGGTGAGTTGTGTGCACCTCCATGTTTTACATATATTGAGTGTTGACAATTGCATATGACTCTGTTGATTTTGCATGAATCTTGCTATTACTTGATGTGTATGAAGTCATGGAAATGATCAAGGCCATGTTTCTATTAGAGTGCAACTACTTAAGCCAAAAATAACCTACCTTGTGAGAGTGTGATCCTTTGTTACCCCCCTTGAGCCAAAATTTAAAAATTTGTTTGTTTTGAACCCTTGAACCACAATAAAGAAAAACAATGACTTAACTCTTGTCTTAGGATGATTGAGCATTGAGTTTATGTAGGGCTGAAAACAAGTTGGGGAGAAAGAGGTTATTTGTTTGAGAAAAAGAAAGAAGTAGCTGAAAATGGTGATTGTGAAAAAGAAAAAGAATGTTGAAAAATATGGCACAATCAAAAGCAATCAATGAAATTGCAAAAGAAAAAAAAAAGAAAGAAAAGAATGTGTCAACAAAAGAATCACCAGGAGTGTTGTAAATGGGAAGAAAAAGAGAGTTAAAGTGTAAATAGTTGATAATATATGCTCTTTCATCTTTAAGGCCTTTTGAATCCAAAGAAAAACAATGAATTTTTGTAAGTCAGGCCCCATTACAAGCTTAATAAAGACCTTAGTGATTCATGACTGATGGCATGTTTTGTGATATTGCTTAGATGTATTTCAAAATTGATTTGTTGTGTATGCATTGTCTAGACTGAGAGAAACACCACCTGTCGAGTGAAATCAGTGAGGATTCTAATTCTGATTGATTAACTGTTGATTTGAACATTGTTTTGAAATCTCACTTTGAATAAGCAATTGTTTCATCCTCATACTTTGATTCACCGATGATTGTAAAATTTGATCATGAATTTGCATTTCATGAATTATGCAAAAGCTTGAAGATTAACATTGAAAGTGATCACAAACTTTGAAATGAGATTTATGCACATTGTGGTATTTAAGCTTGTTTGAAATCTTTTTGTTGGGACTTTTGTTTGAGGACAAACAAAGTTCTAAGTTGGGGAGAGTTGATAAGTGCTAAAAAGTAGTAAATTTACATATATATTTTAAAGCACTTATTGACTTATTTTATAGAGTTATTTGATGTAAAACCTCCAACTATTTGTAAAAATTACTTTTTACCGGTAAATTAATATTTTAGCAATTTTCACTTATTTCACTTGAACTTTTATAGGTTTTTATGAGATTAGTGATAAGTGTTAATTTTACTTATATAATATATACTATATATTATTTTATTAGTTATAATTATTATTGCTTTATATAAACAGGTTGTAAAAGAAAAAGAAAAATGAGAAGAAAATAGAAATTTAAAGAAATGAAGAATGTAGCCAAAAGAGTATCCAAGAGGCGGTCAAGTGGTCAACTTAGTAACCACAACTTGTTTTAATGTTTATGACTTAACACCAAAGCATAGCAATATCATGTGAAGCACCGCCTTGTCTTCCAAAGCATATAAAAAGCAATGCCATTCCATGAAAAAATTGACTCCTCTTGCATGCCTGTCACACGCATAAATTGAGAACAGAGGGAGCGAACCAGAGAAGGGAGTCGCAGAGAGAGCTCAAGGAATAGAGCAAGAAAAAGTTGGATGCGCATCAACTGTTTGAGAGATCGACGGTGATGTTATTTCATTTCTTTTCTTCTCATCTGTGTACAGCTATCACGATAATGAGTAGCTAAAGACATTTTTGTTGGGTTAGATGTAATTACCTCTATTAGTATGTATTTACTTTGATCATGGTGTTATAAATGGTTTTAGATTATTCATCAATTTTGATATTATCCTTGGTGTTAATGTTTTAATTTTAAGGTTTGAATTGTTATAGACATATACCTTTTGAATCCAAGAACTAGGATAATCATCTATTAAATTCTAAACTCTAGAGATAGATTTAGGTTTAGCATTCACTCAAAATATCAAAAATTAATGCTATTGTGTTGGTTAAATTGTCCGAGACATCGAAGTTTAAGCAATACAATATAGCCGTTATATGGATTGATCACTCGAGACATCAAGGGTTAATAGATATAACGGGATTCTCGTCGTACTCTGGACACGGAGACGTACGTGAGTGATAGGTGATAATATTGATAGATGACTAAAATCTATATAATTGATTAGAGAAATACAAATGAATGAGTTAATGAAATCTAATCTCAGCAATTTAATCTCTCTGTTAATTTACTCAAATTTTGCTACTTTTATGTTTTTGCAAATTTTCATAAACAAAATATTAAAAACCCTTTACTTAAAATTATATTAATTGTTGAACGGCATCTATATCGCATCAGTCCCTGTGGAGACGATAAAAACATACTTACAAAAGTACTTTAACATTATTCTAGATACACATGGGTGAATTTCATTAGAGAAAAATCAGATGCCTTTGATGTTTTCAAGGAGCTGTGTATCCAGATTCAAAGAGAAAAGGGAATAAGTGTTGATCAAAGCCTCTATAGAAGCATGATTGGTAGCTTGTTGTACTTGACTGCAAGTAGACCTGACATCACTTATGCTGTTGGAGTGTGTGCTAGATATCAGGCAGACCCTAAGGTAAGTCACTTGACTCAAGTTAAGAGAATTTTGAAGTATGTGAATGGAACCTGTGACTATGGAATAATGTACTCCCATTGTGAAGACTCTGCCCTATATGGATATTGTGATGCTGATTGGGATGGAAGTGCAGATGATAGAAAGAGTACTTCAGGAGGTTGCTTCTTCCTAGGAAACAATTTAATATCTTGGTTTAGTAAAAAGCAGAATTGTGTGGCACTATCTACTGCTGAGGCAGAAGACATAGCAGCTGGGAGTAGCTGCTCACAACGTGTATGGATGAAACAAATGCTGAAGGAATACGATGTTGAAGAGGATGCTCTAACATTGTACTGTGACAACATGAATGCCATAAACATCTCAAAGAATCCAGTTCAGCATAGCAAGACAAATCATATTGACATCCGTCATCACTACATAAGAGATCTGGTTGAGAACAAGGTTATAACTCAGGAACATGTAGGCACAAAGGAACAAGTTGCAGATATTTTCACTAAGGCATTAGATGCAGTTCAATTTGAGAAGTTAAGGGGCAAGCTAGGAATTTGCCTTTATGAAGAACTATAGCAATTACCGTTAGGGGTGATGTGGAGTGCAACAGTTATTTTTATCTCTCCTCATCAAGTGCTGCACGTTGATCAAGGAAATCATAGCCTTAACCACCATACAAACACGCCACCATCAATGGTTGGTTATTTTTATTTCAAATCTTTTTAAAATATTTCCTTCCCTAATATATCTATTTACTCATTCAACTTCTCAACTCACTTTACAAACTTCCCTACGAATCCTAATACTCTTCTTCTCCTTCAATCCTATTTTCTGCAAATCATCACCACAACAATGTCTCAAGCATCCAACCAAAACTCACCATCAAACTCATCTCCAAACCAAACCTCATCGCCAACAATCATTGTACCTAACCCCCAACCTTCTGACATCATCACCAACGTCGTCTCACTCACCATGGTTCATCCATCTTTTGCCTCCGCTCTCAACCTTCCCAAAAACTCAACCACTAAGCCTTCCCATTCGCCTAAACCAAAATCCAAAAAGAAATCCAAAATCAACACAACCAAGAAACCCAAATCGCAAAAACCCAAATCCAGATACTCTTCTAACTTTAACATGCAAGAACTCTATCTTGATAATCAAGGGTCTGCGAGTGCGAATGTTGCATCTGATGCTGCAACAACTACTCCAAATGTTGAAATCGAGACTGCTGAAGAAATTTCTCCAAAATCCCTAAATTGTGAAAAGGGGGAAATTGGTGTGGATTCTGAGAAGATGAAGAATACTGCTCCTGACACTCCTAGTGATGATGAAGTCGATGAAGATCAGTTAAACTTGAAGGATGCTGAGGATACACTTAAATCCCTCGCCAACTCTGTTCCAAGTGCTAATGCTATGCCGGATGCTCCAACATCCTTGGCACAAGATCAATCTCAGCATGATTTGAGTGTTGAAGATGATATTGTTGAAAAAGATACTAATGTGGTTGCAGATCCACCTGTGCAACAAGAGAAAGATGTGTCTGATGATGTGAACACTAACAATGCATGTCAGTTGAAGATAATGTTGAACATGTGATTGCTGATGAAGTTGTTGAAAAAGATACTAATGTGGTTGCAGATTCTTCCATGCAACAAGAGAAAGATGTTACTGATGATGTAGACACTGACAATGCTATGTCAGTTGATGAAGATGTGACTATTGTGAAGATTGTTGCTGACCCTAAGAAAAGGAGTGGTAAAACTGGTGTGGGTAGCAGATTAAGAGAAAGAAAGGGCAAAGAGACTGAGGTTGCAGCTGAAGCAACTAAGTCAACAAAGAAAAAGAAGGTAGCAGCTAAGGCTACAAAATCTCCAAAGAAAAAGATGTTTGGACCTGTTAGAAGATCTAGCAGAGTAGAGATTCCTGTTAATCAAAAGAAGCAAGCCTCAAAGAGAAAGACCATAAATTTGAGTGACTCAGAGTATTATGCTGAAGACGATGCTCCAAGCATCACTACATCTTCAAAGCAAAAGACTCCAAAGAAGAGGAAAACTGTGGTTGCTGCTTCTGGTGAAGATGTTGAAGAGGATGCTCCAAGAATCGTGTCTGCTAAGAGAAGAGTTGGTGGGAGATCCATTCCACCCAATGTTCCTGATGTGCCAATGGACAATGTGTCCTTTCACTTTATTGACAGTGCTGCTAAGTGGAAGTTTGTTTACCATAAAAGATTGGCTCTGGAGAGAGAACTATCTGATGAAGCTCTAGAGTGCAAAGATGTGATTGATTTGATAAGAAAAGCTGGTTTGATGAAGACTGTGAGTGGGTTAGGGAAGTGTTATGAAAAGCTAGTGAAGGAATTCATTGTAAACATTGCTGAAGACTGTAACAACCCTCTCAGCAAAGAGTATCACAAGGTGTTTGTTAAAGGCAAATGTGTGGAGTTCTCACCTGCTGTCATAAATAGATTTCTTGGAAGAAAGGAGGATGGCTACACTGAAGTGGAAGTAACAAATAATCAAGTGTGCAAGACAATTACTGCTGACCAAGTCAAGGTGTGGCCCATGAAAGATAAGGTTCCTTCTGTGATATTATCTGTCAAATATGCTATACTCAATAGAATATGGGCTATCAACTGGGTTCCCACTACCCACTCTTCTACTATAGCAACTGGGCTGGCTAGGTTTATCTATTCAATTGGGACTGGTACTAATGCTGACTATGGGGCCTACATACTTGACCAAACAATGCCTCATGGCAAATCTTGGGCTGTGAAATTAGCTATTGCCTTCCCATCTCTTCTGTGTGGAATTATTTTGTCCCAACACCCCAACATTTTAATCCCTGAGGATGAGCCATGTAAGAGGGAGTCTCTCATTTCCTTTCATTCTAAACTGTTTGAAGGCAAGCATGTTGCTGACATAGCAGGGCCTTCTATGAAAGTAACCTCTCCTGGGAAAGTTGCTTCTTCTTCAATGAACAGAAAGGCTATGATAATTTCTATGGAAGCTGCTGTTAGAGCTCTGGATGAGCAGAAGAAAGAGCTTGAAAAGGTTATCGCTGCCTTGAAGCAAGAGGAAGCTGAGGAAGAGGGTATTGTGGCTGATGTTGCTAGTGATGGTGTTGATGCTGCTGATGGTGATGCAGCTATGAATAAGGATATTGAAGCTGGTGGTGATACAGAAGAGCTGGAGATGACTGACACCAGCAATTCTTTTTAGATTGATGTGTATCTGCTCTGTTTTGTTGTTTATGGGCATAGACTATGTTATTCTGCTGGTTTGTATTAAGGCTCTGTACTTCTTGACTCTCTGTACTGATAATTTGTCAAATTTGTGGCAAAAAGGGGGAGTAAAAATTGGTATGCTTTGATTATGATCTGATTAGTCTACTTGTTGATTTATCTGCTCTGCTCTGGTTATGATATACTTGTAGTGTAGCTTGGATGAAGTATGTAGTAGTATGTAGTGTGTGGCTGTGTGTGCTCTGATATATGCAAGTGTTTAGGGGGAGTTGATATGTGTTCTGCAGGGGGAGATGTTGGATACGATGCTACAACATCCTATGTATATGTGCAGGGGGAGTAGTTTTGTGAAATGCTGAAGCAATCTATTCCACATCCTATCAATGTTTATTTTCCTGACCATTTAAGGCGAAGTAGTTGTTTTGTGTTCCGCTGTTGCATGCCTCTCTGATAATCTTAAAAAGATACATCTTATTCTTTTCTACTGTTGTCCATGAAGGAGTAGTATGGTAACTGTTTTGAAGGATAGCTACTATTGATCTTTATGCTTGTGTGTTTATGTTGAGAAAAAGAAATATAGTTGATGTATCTGTTTAATTAGTATCTGTATGGTCATAATTTGTTTTAGCCAAAAATTTGCCAAAGGGGGAGTTTGTTGAGTATTTGGTATTGGCTGCATTTTTGGTAAAATAAACTTTGAAGCAGGATGTGCGACATGATGCCTCAAGCATCGTACCATCTCACGAGGTGTGCTCGTGACATGTTCTATTTATGGAATGTTTGGTTTCTCTCTCATGGATTTTGCATGGTGCTTTTAATCAGGTTAATTATGAGGATCATTATTTAATGCTTCAGATCCTTGTCAAGAATATTTCTGAAGAGAATCTCCTTGAAGAATATATTTGTAAAGAATCTATTTTAATTAATGTGAAGTTATTGCTTGGGTCAAACAAATCAAGCCCATGCTATTTCTGAATCAAGGAAGAATTGGCTGAAGTATTTAAGGAAGATGCAAAGCCTAATTCAGTAGTTGTTCACGCCGTATTGTGTATTGAGTCTAGAACTAGGTTTTGCGTGTGTTTGTGATTGTGAGCCTTTCTTGTGTCATCTTGATGCAAGCTTAGGACGTCGTTACTTGGTGTTGTAATGTGTGTGATCCTCTCCTAAGCTTTGAAGTACGGAGTTAGGACTTTTGGTGTTTATAACACTCTAAGCCTTTAGGTACGAGTGTGTAGTTTTAGGAGTGTGTCTCCAAAACATTTTTGATTTGTGTTATTGAAATCTTTGCTGTTTTTAAGGTTGTAAGAGAGTGAGATGGGATCTCTGATCTAGGAGTTCCTAGGTTGAAGAATCATTTGTAGTGCCTAGGTTATAAGTTGTAAACGGGGCGTTTGCTGAGAACTTAGAACTAGGGCTATTATAGTGATATTCCTTCCTGGATTGGTATCCCCAGACGTAGGTTCGCCGAACTGGGTTAACAAATACTTTGTCTTCTTTATTTGTTTTCTTTAATTTGCTTTGCATTATTACGTGCTAGAACTGTTACAGTGCTTAGAGCATCGTGTCGCACATTGTGCATAGCGTGCCTGGAATTTCAGAAATTTTAAATATAAAATTCGCTAATTAAATAATGAATGGAGATATTTTGATAATTTTGTAGGACACGCGGAAAAATTCGAAAGTGACAAAAGTAATTTTCATGTGCACCGAAGTATATTCTAGAAACATAAAAGGCTTATAAGATAAAGGCCCAACAATATTTACAAATTTAACATAAAGTTAAAAAAAATTAATTAAATAAAATTAAAACTTATTTTGGTAGTTATAAATCTAAAAGCAATTCGAATCTACTAGAAGAAATAATATGCATCATATGATCTTGATTATATGACCATGATGAAGGATTTTAATTTTTTTTAAAGTAGATTTTAGACTACAAGTCCACCAATGTAGACTGTTCTATATATTGATCAAATCATGATCGTCTATTTTTAATTGAGCAATTATAATTTATCTTACAATCTTAAATTATTTGAGTCTGTATGAAATCCTTGCATATAAAGGATACAATTCCCAGTACCGAAAATTCTAGAATCTTTATCATTATATAAACTCTTGTTGTGTCAATTCCTAATCACCCTTTTTTTGCGAACCCCACACCCCTCCTCAATTCTTGTCCACAACTTTCGACAATGGCAATAATTAAGAATGGTGATGAACACCCATTTCAATCACAATTTCAAATTTAATTCTTTTTCTTGTTACACTTGTTGAGTTTGTCTAGCAATCACTACCTTTTCACAGCATGTGAAATCCACTCAAATGCCTAAAAAATTTGTCTAACAAGTTATATTTCGATTGTTTTCACAAAGCATTATGTGGATCTTTCATAAAATATTGTCACAAAGGCTATAGAATAATCACAGTGAGTGTTGTTTAATCTTGTCACTCACTGTGATTACTCGATGTTCTTTGTGACGAGATTTTATGCAAGTTACACATAATGGATTGTTATAACAATCCAGGTAGAACTATGTTTATTGAGGCATTCGAGTTAACTTCACATGTTGTGAAAAATGTAGCGATTGCTAGAAAATTTTCCAATAAGGACACACACACCATATCTTAAAAGACAAAGTCATTATGGCATGTCTCAGATTGTCGTGAGGGACTGTTCTTTACATCGCCAATTTTTTGACATTGGATCTTGTTAGTAGGTCCCGTTTATGACCTCTGTTTCCCTGCTTGTTATCAAATCTGTTGAGATCCGCAAGTTTCAGTGTTTGAGGTTCGCAACCTACGACATCGATGGGTTTGGGGATCATATGCTGGTGGTCCTGGTTCGTGGAGTTGGCCTTGGTTCTCTGAGTTCGCATCCTACGTTTTTGACCTTTTTTTCTTGTCAATTTGGTTTATGCCAGTACACATGCACGTTAGTTCGTGTTTGATTGTTCCAAATTGAGATTTGTGTATTTTTTTACCCTTTAGGTTGTTTTGTATCACCTACTTGGGATATTTGTTTGTTTTATTAGATTGGATCAAGTTTTATCTCCCTCAATCTTTTGTAATCTTTTTTCCGATGTATTTGTAAAAAAAAAATAGGCTTAATTAGTATGTAAGTCCCTTAAAAACTTTTTTTATTTCATTTTGGTCCCTTAAAGAAAATAAGTTTCACTTTGGTCCCTTATAGATATCTTCGACAGTCAATATGGTCCTTTTTGTCAATTTTTTATCAGAAACCGTTAACTTCTGTACATGTGGTAAAATAGGTTGTTTTGTGGCATCTGTACATAAATTAACGGTTTTTGAAAAAAAATGGACGGAAATAACCAAATTGACTGATGGAGATATCGATAAGGACCAAAGTGGAACTTATTTTCTTTAAGGGACCAAAGTGAAACTAAAAAAGTCTTTAAGGGACCTACAGACTAATTAAGCCAAAAAATTAATATAATCTTCTTAGAGTGCCACACATCCTTATGTGCCTTATTTGCTTAAAACAAATTATACATGCAAATCAACTATAAATATGACAAAAGAAACAACAACAAAAATGAAACAAAGTAGAAAAAACATAGCTAGAATAGGGAGAAAAAGAGGAATTTTTTAGCGCACATAAAAAAAAGTATGATAGAGATGCCGGAATGGCGACAACCCTTTTCATTGAAACAAGGATGTTGTTCAATGAATCCTTAGCACACAAAATCACAATTTAGGTGCATTGAATCATATTTTAGGTTCAATGAATCTAAAAAGTAATTTTTTTTCTTTAAAATAAAGATTGGAGGGAGTATTTTCTATAGTGGGCGAGAGTAAATTAGAAAACTTCATTCCTTAACAATATTATTGATTGATATGCTTAATATGTTTACACACGTTTTAAAATTTATTTGTACAACCATAATTATATGATCTTCATTTTTTTTGTATTCAAGTATTTGCAACAGTCTCCTAACACAATATCTAATATTATTCACCTAAAATGGACAACCATAGTAATGTGCATAGGCTACAGAAATGTGCATTTTTAGGACTTTAAACAACTCCCTTTCCACATGTAAAGGTAATCTTACAACTTTTGAAGCTAAACAAACCTAATGCTATGATTATGTAGTTAGTGGAATGAAGTTGTTGATATGTAGTGGATTGAGAATTGAGATGACATAACATTGTCTTCATTTATACTTGGCATGGTTTGCAACCAATTGGACTATGAACTATCAATTTTATTTATTTATAAGATTAATGATTAAGGTTTTTTTTTAATGATTCAGATTTTTCTGATCATAGTTCACAACTCACAATCACGCTTCCACTTGCACTTGGCCCACCAAAAGATCCATACAATATCAATATGCAATAGTCTTGATGGCACTTATGATTCTTCCAATATGATGTTCTCTTGCGTAAGTTTTCAACTACTAACCTAAGAGAGTTATAGATGAGATGATGTAAATCTCTTCTAACTTAATTTAATTAAGATTTTAGGTTTGATATCTAGTTTGGACATGTAGTAATATTAAAATTTTTAGGGAGTGTTTGTCGCTCATTTGAATTTCACTAAACTCGAAAAATTAGTCTCTACGGCTTCATTTGGTTGAAAGGAAAGAAAGAGAGAAGAAAGAAAATTATGCATTTTATTGGATGAATTTAGACTAATGTCAGTCTAAATTCATTCATTGGGATGCGTGATTTTCTTTCCTCCCTCTTTCTTTCCTCTCAACCAAACACACCATACAATTATACACAAATGATGCTTTTTACCCCAAAAGAAGAAATTTCAACTACTAGCCCATAAAAAAAAAGTTTTCAACTACTAAATTTCCACTCTAGGCCAAACAAAACTGTTAGTAAGCTTTTCATCCATACTCCAAAAGAAATGGTGAAAACTTAAAGTGAAAAATATGTTCCCACCCTCATTATGTTTATGTTACATTTTCCACAGAAGAAAAAATATCTAAAAGTACAAAATTCAATTTTGTAGTGCATGAGTCATAGTGCACTAACAAGTGTACAGGGGTATTGTTGTAATCTTACCTAGTAATTATGAGTTATGTTGCCTTGTGAATCTTTAATCCTTTTCACACATAACTACAACTGCTCTATAATCATAGATGTAGGTATATTTGGTCGAACTACATTATAATTTGAGATGTAGGTATATTTGATCTAACAATTTATTTTGACAGAGTTTAGCGTGGGTTTAGTGTCTGATATTCGTATATATGTCTAAGTTGTGTTTGATGAGTATCAATTGAGTCTACAAATCATAGTTCAACTGATAAAAATGTCAAAATTGTTAAGTCGAAAACAGTGACTGGAGTTTCAAACCCACGACTCTCCTCCATTTGTGTGAGAGTTTCTAACGACTATTGTCATTTCGTGTATCTAATGACAAAGTTAATATTTGGCATCCAAAAATTTACACTATTGTGCAATGTTAGGTGAGGTATGTGTCTATTAAGACTATATCATACTCTTCATTATGACACTATGAAACACATTCGAAATAAATTTCAATCAACAAAGAATCAAACACGCTTCATCATTCAAGTGTTTGGTATGGTCTAAATAAAAGAAATGGGGCATCATAAATTTAATGACAGAAATTAATACACTTGTTTTACATAATCAGATCATCTTTTCTAGGGATGAAGAAATAGCTACTTCTTCCTAGAAACACAATAAAGAAGCTCTAAAAACCACATTTGTTTTCTTTTCTTTTCATTCATTTATCAATTCTTAAATGCTAAACCAGATGTCAGAACAGAAACATTTAATGACTCATGTAATTATAGGTTGAAATAAAAGTGTCTTTTTTCTTACTTAACCTCTTTCTTCTTATAGCAGCCTCAATTCTTGACCACTTGTCACACTTTGCACCATTGTATCTTTGCCTCATCATCACTACTTTTGTACTATAAAGCACAAAAGTTGTTTGTGGAATTCTCTTGTGTCTTGTTTTCTAGTATCTTGTCTTTGTTTGTTTCTTTGTTGTTTTTTGAAGGAAAGATGAGTTATTTAGGTGTTGGTGTTAGTCCTGGTAATGTTCCTGTATACCATAGCACAAACATGAAAGTGTTGGATAGAAAGATTAGGATAACTGAGTTGGTTTTAAGGTGTGTGATTCTTGGTTTAGGTGTTCTTGCTGTTGTTCTTATTGTAACTGATTCTCAAGTTAGAGAGTTTTTCACCATTCAGAAGAAAGCCACATACACTGACATGAAGGCTTTAGTGTAAGATTTTTCTTCTCAAAATCTTTGTTTTTTTATTGTTACCTAAATCAATGTTTTAAATTGTGGTTGTTTCGCGTGTAAAAGTTAGTAATACTAGTTAATTATACGTTAAATTTAGTTGTACCGGTTAATTAATTGTAAAGGTTAGTTACAACAGTTAGTTATAACTAATTAGTTAGTTGATAACTAATTGGTACAACTAACTTTTATATTTATTATCGCGATATTTGATATTATAGTGAATCGCGGTGAAATATGGTTTATGTTGTCTCAATTGCGGATGCGTTGCGGTTACATACTTTTTTTAACCCTCCAAGAACAAGGGAGGTAATGTTCTACTAATTTTGATGGTTATGAACTTATAATAAATTTTACAGGTTTTTGGTTGTTGCAAATGGGTTAGTTGCTGGATACTCCTTAATCCAAGGGTTGAGATGTGCAGTGAGTATGATTAGAGGAAGTGTACTCTTCAACAAGCCCTTAGCTTGGGCTATATTTTCTGGTGATCAGGTACATTTAGATACAAGAATATAGTTTGCATAGTTTCAATTTTTTTTGCAGCATGACCAAAATTCAAGTATATACCATTATGATGTTTATGATAATTGTTGTGTGTTTGATATCACGGCGAATTGAGAAAAATCACTGAGACACCATGATTTTGCCAAAGTCATCGCGGACCAAATTGGTACTAATATCGACCTATGAGACATGGACACAACACAGACGCTGACACATCGACACCGATAATAATTTCAGAAAATGATATAATTCAATGTAATCATAAATGTTGGTGTCGGACATTGACGCGTGTCCGACACCGGGACACGTCTAATCCGAGTAGTGACCGTGCTTCATAGACATCAACCATTTGGTGACTAATGCATCCAATTAGTTGTGTTTAGTCTGTCTAATTGATCAATTAAATGGAACAACAAAGCCATATCAAACTAATTAGTTCATTTCATTGAATTCATGTGATTGACTTTCAAGTCTCAATTCAAATACATTTGAATTTTTCTATTAGCACATGCTCTTTGCATGTACACACTGTGTATAGTAGAGTCAATTTAATTTCATATGGTTTGAACTTTGTATTTTAGGATCAAATTAATATAGTACAAGCCATAGTGACCTTAAGTTTATCTTGTCAAAAAATGTAACCAGTACTGTGGGACCTCTTTATTTCTATAACCTTACCTAATTGATATTGATATTATTAGTTAGGACTCAAGAGTTATTCACCATAATGCATACTTACTATCATGCTTTGAGGGGTATCACAATTTGCAGCTACTTATTTGAATTGTTGTTTGAACTTTTGAAATGAACAATTATTAAAAAAGTGAGTATGGTAGATATGGTCTTTAATCCACAACTTGAAACACACATTTATTGAAACAAGACTTAGTCAATAGATAAATTTTTATAAATAAAAAATGTATCCGATCTTAAAGATAAAAAATAAAGGTAAAATGTTCTCATAAGCAATCCTAAAGAGCTTATCGAAATCAGCTGAAAACAATGTGTGAATATGTCATAGCTTTGCCAATTAGTCGTAGAAGTGTTCCTGGCTGTCAGTAGATAAACTCAAATAAGTATTTTTGTATGTATGCAGGTAATGGCATATATAACGGTGGCTGCAGTGTCGGCTGCGGCACAATCTGCGGTGTTTGCAAAGATGGGCCAGCCAGAGTTACAATGGATGAAAATATGTAACATGTATGGAAAATTTTGCAACCAAGTTGGGGAAGGTTTAGCTAGTGCTATTGTGGTTAGCATTAGTATGGTGGTAGTATCATGTATTTCAGCTTTCAGTCTCTTTCGTTTGTATGGTGGTAGCAAAATTAAAAATGCATATTGGTAGGTTAAAAATAAGTTAGTACCAAATAGATTATTTAAGTGAATAAATAAGCTACCACTCATCCCATGTTTTCTTGGCCAATTTCATTGTTTTGCAATTTACAAGGCTTTTTAGTATATATGTAATGTAGTAGTAGTATTAGTAGTAGTGAGTGAATGATGATTGTGATATGAATATAACTTATGAGAATGCAATTATTGTATTGATATAATGGTTATTAATTTATGGGAGTAAAGTTGAAAGCTATTTAGAATATCAAAAAAAAAAAAAAGTTGAAAGCTATTTGATATATTTAGGAATATTTTAGTATGTTTTGTAGGTTCAATGCTAAGTCCTAACACATTCATTTTTAATTTTGAGTGTGACTTGAGTTGGTTGCCATTGCATATTTGACATTGTCAAAGAAAACCATTAATTTTTTATAGATACATTTATAAGAAGGGTAAAGAAACTGAAAATTTCTCATCCTATATGTTTTGAGCCGTTGGAATTTCCAATTTTACCATTTATTGAATTAACCAATTCGGTAGTTATGAATATAACGGTTAATTTCTTCCTTCTTATTTGTTATAATTCAAGTTTTATATATATATATATATATATATAGATGACATATCATATGAGAATGATATCTTTATATGAGAATATGAGAATGAAAATGAGCCATTAGATTAAAAACAAAGGTTGAGATTAAAACATTCCACATAAATTGTCATGTACCACTACACACATAACCTACCTGCATATTTCTCTCTTTGTCCTTTGCGTTTCCGTGCTCAATTCTACAGGCTTCTCTTCCGGTGTTGCCTCTCTCGACCTTCCCTTCTTTCTCTTCTTGTTCTACGTAATCCTTTAATTTTTTTCGAGTTCAATCTTCTAATTTCGATCTTTTTGAGATTTAGGGATTTATTTTTGGGATTTAGGGATTATGTGTTTAAAATTGATGAGGAAGGTGTAAATTTGATATGAAGGATTGCTTCTAATCACTTCTAATTTCAATCTTTTGGGGATTTAAAGATTTGTTCATGAGATTTAAAGATTCGGCCTCAACCTCTCAAATTACACATATTAATTTCTTGTTTGTGATTATTGAAAAGGAAGTTGATGTTGTTAGAGTAAAATTGGAGAGGAAATTGTTATTTTATTGAAATGAAGTGGTGGCTATATAAAGCCTTACAATAGTAAAAACCAAACAACTGACTCAAGCTCCACTAACAGAGCCAAACGTGATTTGTGGATAAATCCAACAAACACTTCCTAATACTTAAGGGTTATTAACTACATAATAGAAACAAATATTAACAACTATGACAGCTAAACAAAAGCACTTTCAACATTCCCTCCCTTAAACTATTTGCACTGTGCAATTAGTTTATATCAGGCATAAGACACATTCCCAACAGTCCTCTCAGCTTCTCAAACACTTCAAACTTCAATGGCTTTGTCATGATATCAGCTATTTGATGCTGAGAGTTACAGTGAACTAACTCTAATGTTCCATCTTTGGTAAGATCCCGGAGGAAGTGGAAACGAACGTCGATATGTTTGCTTCGACCGTGAAGGACCGGGTTCTTCGAAAGTTTTATTGTTGAACTGTTGTCGCAATACACAGTGATGCTTCCTGGTTGAATATGGCCAAGTTTCTCGAGAACCCTTTGCATCCAAACACTTTGACAAGCGCAAGAGGCAGCTGCAATAAATTATGCTTCAGTGGTGGATAAAGTAACCACCGGTTGCTTTTTAGACAACCATGACACTGCACCTGAACTAAACATAAAAACATATCCGGAAGTACTTTTTCGATCATCTAAATCACCTGCATAATCACTATCTGTGTATGCCTCAAGCTTCTCATTTCCACCTCTCTTATACATAATTCCCAAATTAATTGTGCCATTAAGATACCTGAGTACTCTTTTTACTGCATGCATGTGTAACTCAGTTGGACAGTTCATGAACCTACTAATTAGACTTAATACATACATCAGATCAGGTCTTGTAGCTGCTAAGTACATCAGACAACCAACAACCTACTTATACTTTGTAGCATCCACCTTCACACCATTTTCATCTTTAATTAACTTGCACCCAGGAGCAATAGGATTCCTAGATAAATTACTCTTCTCCATGCCAAACCTTTCTAACAAGTCCTTTACATATTTCCTTTGACAAATATAAATTCCTTCCTCATTTTGAATGACTTCAACTCCAAGAAAATAATGCATCTTACCAAGGTCTGACATGTTAAATTCTTTCTCCATAGACTTCTTAAACTCCTTAAACATATTCTCATCATTACCAGTAAATATCAAATCATCAACATAAAGACTAACAATGAGAATATTACCGGTTTCACTTTGCTTCACAAACAAGGTGTGCTCATATGGACATTTCTCGAATCCTTCCTTTGTGAAATAGGCTTCAATGCGACTGTACCATGCTCGTGGTGCCTGTTTAAGACCATACAAAGCCCTTTTTAATTTATATACCTTCAACTCATCACCCTTCTTCACATAACCTTGTGGTTGATCAACAAAAACTTGCTCATTCAGCTCGCCGTGCAAGAAAGCGCTTTTTACGTCTAGTTCAGGGGCGAAGGGTAGTGTCTCAATGGGGTAGCCCTTGCTACCCCAAAAAAAAATAAAAAATTTATTTAGTAGGTATAAATTTATATTTAGCTACCCCTAATTATATATATTTGGCCACCCTAAATAAATTTATTTGTTTAACAAGAACAAAAAATATATTAGTCTATTATTAGTCCAAATAGATATAGGCCCATAACCCATTTTTATTATATTATTATTATGGCTTAATTCATAATTTGATCTCTTATGTTTATTTTAGCTCTCAATTTGATCCCTTTTGTTTTAAAAGGTTCACGTTACTCCCTTATGTTTTGAGCGTTACCATTAATTTGTCCCTTCCGTTATTTTTTTTTAACGCCGTTATTTTTTGACATCTGGCTAATGGTGACACCACGTTGATTTTTAAAAAAAGACTTAATTCTTAATTTGGTCCCTTATGTTTATTTTAGATATCAATTTGGTCCCTTATGTTTTAAAAGTTTCGCGTTAGTCTCCTATGTTTTGAACGTTACCATTAATTGGTCCCTTCCATCAATTTTTTTAACGTCGTTATTTTTTGACACATGGCTAACGGTGACGACACGTAGATTTTTAAAAAATTAAAAAAATAAATTAACATATAATAATAATACTACTTCAAGATTAAAAATAATCAAAAAATGAAATTAAAACATAAATCAATTTGGGGGGGACGAAAATTTAGGGTTTGCTGAAAAGGTGAAAAACGATTGGAATATAACGAATAAGCGATTGAAAGAATAAAGAAATGAGCGATTAGGTTATCAACAAACTCTATCTTCCAATCGCTCATTTCTTTTTTGAAGCTAGCGAATAAGCGATTGGAAAAATAAAAGAACGAGCGATTGAGTTATCAACAAACCATATCTTCCAAAAGTTAATGTTAATCTTTTTGCTTGTTGGATTATTTTACTATTACTTTTGAATTGTTTTTATATTTGGCCACCTCATAAAAATATGGCTAGCTTCGCCGCTGGTCTAGTTGGTACACATTCCATCCCTTTTGGGCAGCAAGAGAGATTACCATTCGAATAGTATCCCATCTAGCCACCGGTGCAAATACTTCAGTGTAGTCAACTCCATATTGTTGAGAATACCCTTTGGCCACAAGTCTAGCCTTATACTTCTCAACCTCTCCATTCTCATTCAACTTTGTTTTAAAGATCCATTTGAGACCAATAGTTTTTGCACCTGATGGTAAGTTAGTCAACTCCCAAGTATTATTCTTTTCAATTGCATCTATCTCATTATTCATTGCAATCCTCCACTTCTCACTTTTGACAGCTTCTTCAAATGTAGTTGGATCAGATGTTATAGTTAACATCGCAAGATTTTGTGTCTCTTCTTCTTCTTCAGAAATACCTTCTCCACTCTCATAATCTTGCATCCAAATTGGTGGTCGTCTCACTCTTCCTTCTTCTAAAACCTCTTCTGATGAATGACCTGAAGAGCAGCCCATTTCTTCTACACCTTCAGAATTTTCATTTTCTTCTTCACTTTGAGGAGTCTCTTCAATTTCTTCTTCACTTTCTCCCCAATCTAATATATCTGATTTTTGATTTTCCGAACTTCTTTCCCAATCCCAACACTCGTTTTCTTCGAAAATCACATCTTTGCTTGTCACAATACGTTTGGTAGTTGGATCAAATAGTCTATAGGCTTTAGATTCATCACTTACCCCTAACATCACGCATTGAAAGCTTTTGGCATCAAGCTTCTTTCTCTTGGCTTCTGGTATGTGAACATGTGCAATGCAACCAAAGACTTTAAAATAATGAACAGCGGGCTTGATACCACTCCACGCTTCTTCAGGTGTTTTATCTTTCACTGCCAAAGTTGGGCTTCGATTGAGAATGTGAACTGCCCAATTTACCGCCTCTGCCCACAAGAACTTCGGAACATGTTTTTCTGACAGCATGCATCGAACCATGTTCATAATAGTTTGATTCTTCCTTTCCGCAACTCCATTTTGTTGAGGGGTAAAAGCTGCTGTTAATTGTCTTTTAATGCCATTTACACTTTTTCCACTGTTTGATGAAGGTGTGATCGGTCCACAAATGTCAGAGTGCACCAATTGGAGTTTGTGTGTAGCTCTCCATAAACTTTTCTTTGGAATAGACTTCCTTTGTTGTTTACCCTTAACACAGTCCTTGCACAACTTTCTCGGTGTCCTAATTTCAGGCAAACCTGTTACCATTTTCTTAGATTGAAGTGTTTTCAGTCCCTTGCAATTTAGATGGCCATAACGACAATGCCAAAGATGTGTTTCATCTTCCAAGACAGTCTTGAAGCATGTTGAAACTTGAGACATTGGGGTTGCATGAAATGCAAACATTCTATTTGTTGACATCTTCGTTTGCAAAAACAGACCTTCCTTTGAATGATAGCAACGACATTCTCCATTTTGAATCAACACAGAAACTCCCTTCTCTATCAATTGTCCGATGCTGATCAAGTTATTTTTTAACTCAGGAACACAGTACACATTAGTGATTACTTGTGTAATTCCATTAACATGCAATCTAATATTACCTTTCCCAGCTACTGTCATTTTGAAGTTGTTTCCAAGCTTCACATATTGTTGATATTGTTCATCTATGTCAGTGAACCATTGTTTGTTGCCTGTCATGTGGTTGCTGCATCCAGAGTCAAGAAACCAAATCTCAACACTCTTCTTATCATCACATTCAGCATGAGCCATTAGAAGCATCTCTTCTGTTTCATCTAATTCAGCATAGTGCGCATTCCTCTCCCAATCAGGGCACTCATATTGAAGATGCCCCAATTTGTGGCACTTGTAGCACTCAACTAGTGCTCTGTTGGATTGTTGTCTACCACGGCCCCTTCCTCGACCTCTATAGCCTCCTCTTCCTCGACCTCTTCCATCATATCTAACATCATTTTTCCTTTCAGCACTATCATCAAGTGTCACTTTCAGCACTTGTTCTTCTCTGACGTGGGATTGCATTCTCTGCTCGTGAACAAGCAGACTACTCTGAAGTTCATCAATAGTCATTGTGTTGAGGTCGTTGGATTCCTCTACAGCAGCCACAACATAATCAAATTGTCTAGTCATAGACCTTAGTATTTCTCCACTATCAGCAATTGATCCATACGTTCTCCATGTGCCTTCATTTTGTTGGCAATGGATAAGGTCCGAGAAAAATATTCATCTACTTTCTCTCCATCTTTCATCCCAAGCACCTCAAACTCCCTTCGAAGAGCTTGCAATTGAGCTCTCTTCACCTTCGTGGACCCTTGATATTTTTGCTTCATCGAGTCCCAAATATCCTTAGCCGTGTCGCGATTAAGGATTGTTTCCAAGATGTTTCTGTCAATAGCTTGGAAAAGATAGTTTTTTCGCTTTGAGATCCTTCAACTTTGCTTCCTCAATGGCCTTGGATTGTTGTTCTGTTGGTTGAACTCCTGCTGCTACAGTTGGAATCCCGCTCTCTATCAAGCTACAGAGGATAGGTTCGCATGTCTCTCTATTGTGCTTCTTCGTTCCTGCTTGAAGCACTGACCATCTTCCTTTTTCATTAATTACTGTCAAGAAGGACTAGGTCTGTTTGACCATATCCTCAACTATCTGGTTGGCGACTAATTTACCAGTGCAGTTTCATAGAACACAGTGATTTCACCCCAAACTTATATTCGTGCATGTCTCTCTTTTTGATTCTTTCTTCAAGGAAGAAGTTGTTCTCCTGAGGTGACTTTGCAGACTGGTTTTCCTGACTGTAGTAGTTCATTTTTGTCTTTATGGAGCAAGAGATTGTACAAAAACTATGGAGCAAGAGATTGTACAAAAACTAAAATTTTTGTCTCTATGTGAATCTCATGACAACTTATTGTTCTAAATAGTTGTCTAAAATATTAAAATAACTATTTATCCATCAAATATTGTACGATACATAAAGTTGTTCAATACTCTCTCCGGTTTCAATTATAAGCAAAAATCTACTTTTTAAATTCAGTTAATAACTAACGTATCTTATCTTAAAAGTAAAATGTTGATTATAATTGAGACCAAAAGGAATACCTTAAAATATTGTCATGTATTGTTCTGTCATGTGATGTTCTGTTCAATTTCAATACTTACTTTTTTGCAACTGAATTGGTTGATGTGAAGTGTGACCGGATCCTCAGTAAGAGGTAAAACAAAATTTTGTAGAGTATATGTAAATATAGGAGGTCAAAAATTCTCAAGAAAAGTGAGAGGTGGCAAAATGGGCTATTTTGAGCCAGCCAACACCTTTTTTCAAATTCTTAGATGAAAATAAAGACGACTTTTACTTATGTTATCCTATTAGTTACTCAACGTCTTTTCTGTTTTACTTTTCCACTGCTTAAGTAACGGATGTTGTAAGAATGAACAATTTTTAAAAAATGTCATCTGCTACTTAAGTAGCGGATGTTATAAGGTGTATCATCTACATAAGTAGCAGACAAGGGTATTTTAATAAAATCGTAGACGCGCGAGAAAATGAATAAAATAGAAAAGTGGATGTCAATAATGACAATGGGATTGAATTAAGATGTAAATCTAAATCCAAAAGATATGGATATAACTTTTTTCTTATCATACGAGTCTAATGCAAATGATTAGTGTGTAGTCACACAATGTGTGTGAATATCATATATTTTGAGGAATCAAATTCGATTTCTAGTAATAAAAAATATGAATATAATTTTCTATCCCTAATAACATACATTTATAAATTTTATATAAATTTAACCCTATTTAATATACCATTGAAAAATATAAATTATTTTTCTCTCTTATTATAATATCAATACTTATAGGATAAATAGGTAATGGTAACTTAATTTTTTGAAATTTTATTACTACTTATTACTACAACTGTATGCTTAATAACCATGAATTTTTCTGGAGGATCATATAAGAAGGGACAGAGCCAGTATTGAATAGTTTACCGTGTTAATTAGTGATTTAAAGTATTTTCATAAATAATTATTGACATTTTTTTTATTATTTTGACTAAATTATTGACAATTTAATTTTTTTTTGACAGAAAAAAAAATTAAATTGTCAATAATTTAGTCAAAATAATAAAACTTCAATATATTGTATATTCGTAATAACTTATTGTCATTTGTCAGTAGTTTTTACAGTATTTAACTAAATGAAAAGTCAAAAGAAATTATTTAATGGGTCATGTTAACATGTGCCCTTAGGGCACATGTTTAGCTACCTAAAAATAGAAATTTAGCATTTAATGTTGTAAGATATTTAATGTTTATAAAGTCAAATATACTATTTTCAAGAGAATATTTCTACATTTATCTCCTTAACTTGTGCCTTAAGGGCACAAGTTAACATTTTCCTTATTTAATTCAGTCAAAAACTTAGTTTCTATATTTAATTATTTATATTTTTTAATTAATTTTCATAAAATTATAAATAAATATTATCTGAATGTAATTATTATCTTTGACATTGTCTTTGACTAAATCTTTGACATTTTTCATAAAAATAGTTTTTAACATTAACGAGGACAATTATATATAAGTAATTATTATCTTTTATTTTAATATTTTACTAATACAAATATTTTTAATATAATTTATTGAAATTAAAATAAATAGCAATGTCATTTGTAATCGTTGTGTCCCATGGCATGTGCCATGTCATCAAAAGTGACCCTTAGGTCAAGGTGGGATTGGAACCAAAAGTCAAAAAAATATTGAAATAGGAGAACAAAAAATTGGTTTTTAAGATAGGGGTCGTAAGTCGTAACTCAAAAATATTAAAAATAGAAGGACTAAATCTGCATTTAAACCCAACTATTTTGATTAGTGTTTGAAGAAAAAGAATTTTAATAGAAATGAGCGAAAATCATGATTTATGATGTCCCTAGTTTTTATATGATTCCTCCTTGTATTGAAAAACAATTGATTAATGATATGATTTGAGTTTATTTGTGTCATAAAAAAAACCATATTAATGAAAAATTATTTTAACATGCATAGTGTAATTCATTTTACATATGCATTCAATTAAATTACTTTATAGAAGAAAAAAAATCATGTACCAAAAAAAATCACCAAGCATAAGTCGTGCGTAATTAAACATGACTTAAAAACGATCGGTGCAAATGAAATGTAATTGATAGGAATGAGGGTTTAAATAATTTGTATTAGGTCTAGGTACAAATTTCATTTTGTTTTAGTCAAAAAAAATTAATTAATGTCTTGTTTTCTTTTCATGGTCAAGTAGTGTAGTGAAAAAAATCCTAGTGATTTGAATAAGTGGACGAGTGTCTGAATTTCAAACTCTAATCTCCTACTATATATATATATATAGAGGATGTATCATATGAGAATGACATTCTTATATGAGAACATGAGAATAATTAGTAACCATCAGATTAAAATGGAGAGATCAGATTAAAACATTTTTCCAAGTATGTCACGTACACTCTCACAAATTCTCAACTTCTTTCTCTCATAAAAAATTAGAAACATCAAACAGAAGATGAAACGAGAAGAAGGAAGAGAGAGAAGTTGAGGGTTTGTGATAGGGTGTCACTTGATACATTTTTAGTGTTTTAATTATAACCCTTCATTTTAATCAAATGGCTATAATTCATTCTCATCATTCTCATATAAAATTGTCATTCTCATATAATACATCCTCTATATATATCTATAACTATAGATAAAGAGGACTCATTTTTTCTATGGTATGGACTTTTCATAATGACAATACTACCCTTGACAAAATAACCACCTAATTAGTGATACTTTTGTGTAAATTTAAATAATTTTGCAAAATAACCACCTAAATTCAAGTAACTTCCATTAACCACCACTTAATAGAAACTATTGTCAACTTTTGTAGAAAATGATTAAACCAAAACAAAAGAAGAAAGATGAAGGTAATTTACAAAACAAAATTAGATTAGAAAAAATAACAAAGAATCATAAAGAAGATGGAGAGGAAGAAAAGCAAAAAAGGAAAAAATAAAGGGGGATGGTCTACGTTGCATCAAGCCAAGCCCATCGTAGGGAAAGGTGTGTACAATATATACATTCATTTTTTATCATAGACTATTTAAGTAATTATAAGTTTTTGTACACCTTCATTTAGTGGTTAATTTTTCCGTTTATTTCTTCTTTTTTTCATTATTATTGTTTCTCATCGTATCATTCATTCATTTGTTTTGTGATTAATGTTGGTCTCCTTTTTTCTCTCTGTACAACAGTGTTCAAATGACTTCCACAATATCTCAACCATGTATAGCACCAGTTTGTATATTGAACGTATATTTTTTAAAATTAATCTATATCATGAGTTGTTTGGTCCTCACAGATACTGTGAATGTGATTCATATATAAGTAATCTCAATCTCATACCCAATAGAAAAAGAAATTTTTATGAAGTTACCGATAAAATCATATTTGAAATATTGTGGATATTAGAAGCCCAAGGGACTAATACCACAGAAAATGCAGACAATATCATGGGAACATGACTAAAAATGATGCTGGTTATTTGGTGTGTAACCAATTGTATTATGTGTTGTTGCATTATGAAATAGGTAGAGTGCACACCAGTTTGCAATTTGAAAGATGAATGTGAAAGAAATTGGTTTCATTGAACACTACAACACAATTGGGATTTAGTAACATTTGAAAAATGTTACTAAATCCTAATAAATGTTACTATTTCTCTTTAGTAACATTTATTCAAGTGTTACATAAAGCCTATGATACTAAAAGGCATTAGTAACATTTTGAGGCATGATTAGTAACATTTAATAAATGTTACTAATTGATATATTTTGCAACATTTATGCATCATTAGTAACATTGAAAATATGTTACCAGATTTTAGTTTTTGCAATATATAAAAAATGTTACTAGACTATATATATACCTCAATATATAACATTCCCAGCCTATTCATCATTGTTGGCTATTAAAGCTAGAAAAAATCAAATACAATATTGGCCATAAACAAGATTATTCATCCAAAAACATTTTAAAACAGGAGCATCATTGGCAAATTCAACTAATTTCATTAAATTTGTAACACAAATGTTACATTGATACAAAAATGAATTGAGAACACGGATTGAGAACACAACAATTTAGATCCCTTAAATTTAGATAACAAAGTTCAATTTTCTGCCAATTGCTTCAGTACTGTATGGTTCTGCAACACAATATTTCCCCAACAATCACTTCCACCATTTTAATCCTGCTACCAATGAAGAAAGCAGCACAGCAGAGTCTGCTCATACTACAACCAATGCAGCAGCTGAGTTATTCCTTTGGCCCCGTCCGTCTCGTTGAATTTCCATATCTATCAGATTGAAAGTTGGTATATGATTAAAACATATACTAAACAGCAGGGCATCTTAACTGCTCTTACATGATTAAAACATAACTAAAATTAGAATACCTTTTTGAAGTTTCTCGTATTTAGCTTTGCGCTTGGCTGTTTTTTCCAAATGATGTATTTTATCCTGATGCATCAAGTTTAATTGGCAATTATTACATTGGTTTATACTACTACTACTACTACACGTGTTATAATAAAGTCACAAACTTACTTCATTTGACAGGGATTTCCATGCAATAACCGCCATTCTATTACCATTATTCTCAAAATCTTGATCAAATAAGAGAGAAAAACTCTTGGGTGGATGCTCAAGTATATTAGGATCCTTCTCAATTTTGACTTTTTTGGTCTTGTGTTCTTTTGACTTGCTATAGAATATTTACAATGATAATTAATACGACTATACTTAAATTTTCAAAAAATAGACTAAAGACATAATTATGTGGAGTGAATTTACCTCTTTGTGTGTTTATTCGGGTCCACATTGGTGAGATGATTAGAGGCTAAAGAACATGGATCACCTTGCACATCATTTGTATCTAGCATATTAGGATTCTTCTCAGCTTTAACTTTTTTGGTCTTGTGTTCTTTAGGCATGCTATAGAATATTTACAATAGAATACTTGTGAGGCCTAAGTTGGGCACTAAAATATACAACACAGTAGCAACAGAAGGGCGCAATAGCAGACCCATAAAAGCAAAAACTACAACTCCCCAAAGGAGAAAAACAGGGGCTAAAATTAACAAAACAACCAGGCCTAAACAAAATCCCAGGGACGATACTTAAATCATACTTATATTTGGAGTGAATTAATATGACTATACTTGCATCAGATCATACTTAAATCATCCCCGCATCAAACCATACTTAAATTAATATGACTATACTTAAATTTTCAAAAAATAGACTAAAGACATAATTATGTGGAGTGAATTTACCTCTTCGTGTGTTTATTCGGGTCCACATTGGTGAGATGATTAGAGGCTAAAGAACATGGATCACCTTGGGCTTATGTGTAATAATATACATTTCCACACGAGAGGGTTCTCTTCCATCAGGATTCTTCATCGCCTAATTAAACAAAAATATAACATTAGATTACAGATTCAAATCACTACTCCTTGAAATAAAAATATAACACAAGAATTACAGTTATTTAGAGTTCCGATCAGATCATAGTTACCTCTTCCTCACGTATTTCTGCATGAGTTTTTGTTCCTGTGGTATGTATACTTTTAAATTTTGCTCTACTCCTTTTATTCCTCTCACTACATGCCTATAAAATAAAAAGGTTTCATAAGAATAAAGACAATCACCAAAATATAAGCATACATGTTAATATAATAAAAATTAACACATAAATATAAGCCTACATGTTTATATAATAAAAAATAATGTATCCAACTCACCACAGCCTTGCTTGACTTCCAGTACTTCATAAGAATTCTCCACTGTTCAAGTGGAACACTAGATGGTCGATTTTTTAAATTATACACTTCTGTCATGTTTGCATTAAAATGCTTCTTCTTTAATCGACACTTGTTAGTTTTCCAACTGGAGCATATGGTTTTGAAGACCCACTTCTTGCCGCGTTCTTCAATATCAATTTTAGACTGCGCCACATCAATTAAGAAAATTAATATTAATTTAAACTGCCACATCAATTAAGAAAATTTATATTCAAGACAAAAGTGAGAAAAAAAGTAATACAGTGATTGTTGCCCACATATCGTCCTCCCATGATTCAGGTTCATTGATTTTCAGTTCTTTCCAAGATGTATATTTTATAGGAACCAAGTGTGCATTTTTAGCCAATGTCCCCAAATAATTGCTCAAGGGAGCACGATTGGAGCCAACAGGTTGCCCAAGCATATTTAGTCTAATTGGCAAGCGTTCTTCCTCTCTCAAACCATGAATTTTAAGACTTGTTGTCGGACCCCTTGTCTTCTTACTTTTGGAACCTATCATAGATATTGATACAACATATCTTGCCCAATCAGAGTTACATGATGCTTAATTACATGAATCAAACATGACTATTTTTACGAAAATAACATGTACCACTTCTCTTGCTTTCCTCTTTTGTCTTGTCCTCGTTTGAGCACTCCGTAGGTGCATCAATTGGTTCAAATTCAGCTAGAACTAGAACACATTGAGAAAAATGCACAAGACTTCTGTTACATTTTATAAGTGTAATACAGTACAAGCATACCAAAACAGTCCATAAAAACAGGATGGCACAACCTAGTTAAGCTCTTACAGCATAATTAATTAAAAAAATACAGGTGCTGCTACCAAAACAGTCCAAAAAGAGATATACCTTTGGTTTTGCTGCTGCTACCAAGAAGACCATCATGCTCAAGACTTTGCAAAGAACGTTTTCTCTTGCCTAACACATGTTTCTCTTGTTGCTCACCTTTATTTCTATAACAATAATCACATTTTCAATAACTTGAAAATACAACACAAATAAATTTAAATTCAAATAGATTTTCACTAACAATTCATTTGATAAATTTATTTAACAATGACATGGTCAACTGTTGTTCCAGGAACATCATTCCTAAACCAATTGACATTTTCATCTTTAGTAACCATTGACTTATCAAACAATTGACTTCCAAAATGATTTTCCATATCATTATTCTCTAAATTTTCACTATCATAAAATTTTTCACTATCATCAATAAAGGTATCCTCTAACAACCTATCCAAATCATCATGTAAATTATCTTTTTCATGTTTTTTATCAAATGGTTTTCTTGAAGAAATTCGTTCTCCATGAAAAGTCCATTGCTAATATCTTGCATCGAATCCATCACAGAATAAATGCTCAAAAACATCCTCCCGATTACCCCAGCTACAATTTTTACAGTTTTTACAAGGACACAAGATTTCGTTTCCTTGTGCTACCGTATGAAATGCAGAATTAATAAAATTATGCAGTCCATACAAGTACCTGATGGAAGATCTCTTCTCAGCTAACCAACTTTTGTCCATGATCTTTGATGTATACTGCAAACAGAATATTAAAGTTAGAAACTCTAATATTTCTCACTTATAATAATGATTAATGAACCAACTTTTCCTACTAATACTATAATACTATCAGAAGTTTATAACCATCATGTAGGTAGTAAAGCAAAAAAGAAAACTCAGAATGAATGATACTACTTAATGAGACTTAACCAACTAGAATTTAGCCAAATTAAAATTAAGTCTAATTGTTATATTATTGCTAGAGATATAGCTAAATTAACCCTTGCAATTCTTAAGCTATCTTTTGAGATTGAGTTAGACAATATCTACATGAGCAATGTGTAAACTAGCTAAAAGTTAAATCATACAATATAGTTTTGATTCTTGAATAATTGTATAACTCAATGACAGTGTATGATAACTCAATGGAACAAATTGAGTTTTGATTCTGGAATAAGTTAGCTAGTTTTGCTAACTTTCTAATTGTTATATTATCTGCATGAATAATTCTGGAATAATTGTATGATAACTCAATGGAACTATAACTCAATGACCTCAAAAATAACTAGAATTATTCATGTTCATAAAAGTTAAAAGTTAAACTAGCAAATTGACTTGAAATGAATCAAATGCAAGGTTAATCGAAAATCCAATGCTAAGCTAGGTTATCATAAAATCAAATGCTAAGCAAGGTTATCGGAAAATCAAATCAAAATCTATGCAAAAGAGATGCAAACTACATACCGAAGATTCGCGAGATTCAGAGTGATTTTGAGGGATTCGCCGTCAATGATGATTCACGAGCCATGTGTAGAGAAATCAAATGCAATTTCTGATTCAGAATGCTGAAATTTCTGAGAGAGATTTGAATCGGAATCGCAATCGGGGTTGACAAGTTGGAATCGAAGTCGGAAAGTTGAAATCGGAATCGAAATGCGAATCAGAGATTGAACTAGAAATCGGAATCGGAACCGGAAGCAGGAGTTGTGACCTGTTTATGGAATCGAATTGAACGTGTTGAATCGGATTCGCCATCAATGATCGAAGTTGTTTATGGAATTGAATTGGAATGTGAATCTGAGATTGATGTGGTTTCGAATCTGAGTTGATCGAAGTTGGAATCTGAGGTTGAAATCGGAATCAAAATGCGAATCGGAATGCGAATCGGAATGCGAATTGAACGTGATTCTATTTTTCTGAGTTTATGGAATGCGAATGAACGTGTTCTGTGAGAGCGGTGATGTGGTTTTTGCCTTAGTCTTACTAATTCACTGTTTTGTTAACTAAAATAAAAGTCTAAAGTGTGACACATTTTAAAAAGGGTTACTAATTCACTGTTATTTAAGCCCATTAGTAACATTTTTAAAAATGTAACCGGTTAATGTTACTAAAAATCTAAAGTGTGACACATTTTAAAAAGTGTTACTAATTCACTGTTACTTAAAGCCATTAGTAACATTTTTAAAAAATGTAACCGGTTAATGTTACTAAAAGTCTAAAGTCTAAAAAATGTAACCGGTTAATCATATTTGAAATATTGTGGATATTAGAAGCCCAAGGGACTAATACCACAGAAAATGCAGACAATATCATGGGAACATGACTAAAAATGATGCTGGTTATTTGGTGTGTAACCAATTGTATTATGTGTTGTTGCATTATGAAATAGGTAGAGTGCACACCAGTTTGCAATTTGAAAGATGAATGTGAAAGAAATTGGTTTCATTGAAGATGATCTCAAAGGAAACGAGAGAACTTCAGTTCACTATATATCTTACTTTTGTTTTTTTTCTAACTTGAACCATAGAAAGTAAAGTTATGTGTTAAAATTGTTTATTCTAACTGTTATGTAATTGGCTTAAGTCATCCATTTTCTCGGATTTGAGAGAACTATGAGATTCAATAATTTTTTTATTCACGTGTTCAATTATTCATGTGGTTGTTGCCTAAGATTCAAAATATACAAAAAATAATAATAATATATTTATTTTATCAGGAACTACAAGATTCAATGGGAAGACAAAACTCTCGGTGTCCTTCCTTTCCAATTGAATACAAAAATTTACAATTATGAGTGAGCCAATTTATTTTACTCATTATTGAGCCAATTTATGATTAATTTGTTTTTCTCCTTTCCATGTTTTTCATTTTGGCATATCATTTGTCTCACTTTCCTTTTCATGCTAATTTTTTTTTGACAAACAAAAATGAGTTATATATTAATCAATTAATGGTTGATCGAAATTGCAATCTTCGCTAAGATTGTGTACAATTTTAGGTGTAATTTTTAAGCAAACAATTTTTTTATTTTAGGTGTAATTCTTTTATCTTTCTTTTATTTTTTTTATTGGTATTATTGGATATCACTTCCTTAATAGAT
The DNA here is from genome assembly GCA_030408175.1 of Trifolium repens. Taxonomy (NCBI): domain Eukaryota; kingdom Viridiplantae; phylum Streptophyta; class Magnoliopsida; order Fabales; family Fabaceae; genus Trifolium; species Trifolium repens. The sequence goes on from CP125839.1 coordinate 9,169,802, forward strand.
TGATGTATCCAACTCACCTAATATGTTTGTTTAAATTTAATACTTCATCAGGTACAACATCAAAATCAAAATGAAAAATAGAAAAACTCGACAATCAATGGATCATCAAAGAAATAGAAGACAAAGAATTAGCAGTGAACAAATATAGATGTCCGAAAAATTTATAATCATCTTTAACATATAAGTTAGCATAATAAAAATATATATCACACAAACGGGCACTGGCCCGCTATGAAAAGAGCGGACTGACGGGCACGAGAGTGTCCGTCTGGACGCTAATATATTATAATGTCCATATCAACTGAACTAAATTTACAGTGACATTTTTTGTTTTTCATATTTTCTTTTACTTTTGAATTATAGGATTTTACATTTGAACTTACTTTTGTATTATTTTTTGTTTGCAGAGAAAATGCAATACCACATAAAATTAACATAAATGAGAAATTTTATATTCACGAATTCAAACTCAGACCATTATACATCTATGATTTAGACCAAGTGCAATGAGGGTGTTTAATGGGTGTTGATTGGCTGTTGAATGAAAATGGACCATTGGAGTAACATGTTGAATTTAAAGAGAATATGAATCCAGTTAACATGTTTAATTGATGCGCATGGGGACAGGTGGCAGCTTCTGATTGGCTCACGAGATTTTTACCTCATCTTATCTTTAAACTCAATTATTTCAATGCAAATTAATTTTTTATTTTTTCACCAAAATTCGTAATTTTTTTTTCTCTATAAATAGAGACTTGGTTCATTTGATTTGGACACAGAAAAAAAAACCAAGTTTTTCACTATCTTAATCTTGTTTATCTTTCAATTAGTGTTTAATTTGAAGTTTTAGTCCTTTTTTTTGGTGTGAAATGGATCCCAATAATAATTTCAACACTCAAAAGTGGTGGGGTAGAGAAGGTGTTGGGGTAGGGTGTTGAATGAAAAAACTATTGGAGAGGGTAAAAATTGAATGGGGTGTTGAATTATTAGGTGGAAGAGAGAGAAGATGATGTGGAGTGTAAAAAGTGGAAAAGTAGGGTGTTGAATGTTTTTTGCCATTGTACATGGTCTTACGGAAAGTATACCCATCCATTTACTTTACGATCATTCTCGCGACATAAAAAAAATGAAAAATCATTCTTTATCTAGAAAAACAATTATTCTCTTTTTTTTACATCAATATAATTATTCTCTTTTTAGTATGTAATATAATCACAGTAAAAAAAAGTATGTAATAGAATCAACATAGAATTTTCTAATTATCTTTGTGCAAATATTAGTTCAAAGACAATTATTAACGATTTCAAATCATTTGACACACGTAGATTATTATTTTAAAATACACAATTTATTTTTTTTATAATCAAAGTGATGCTTGTTATAACTAAATTTGTGTATGCAATATATTTTGTTTTAACGACCCACCCGAATTATTTTTCATGGTTTCGTCAATGCACAAATCCAAACTATTAGAGAGATTATGTCACATGCTTAAAAGTCTAAAAGTTCTATTCTTTGAATTAATTTATTTGTTGTTATTTTTTATTTGTTTTTTTGCTAAAAATAAATTTAGAGTGAAGAGATAAAAACCTTAGTCCAAAATAAGAAAAACAATCTTAAAACAATAATATATACATGTAATATTTTTGTGGATGGGATTGGAATACTTTTTAATGTATTTATGGTAGTAATTGATTCCCCATTCAAACGTATCCGTTATAATAAATTTAATATTAAATGTGATGCGTTAATTATGTAAGAAATTTTATTTTTTACTAAATTATGTAAGAAAGTAGAGAAATATAGTTTGACTTGTCTTTACAAAAACAATAATGTTGAAAGAAAAAAGTCAAAAAAGAGTAAAAGGGTTTAAGTATATAGGTGACACATCACACATAATACATCACATATTGAAAACCGTTTTAAAAACCCATCTTCATCCTCTTCTTATATCTCAACATTAAAAAACTGCACTCTTCTGTCCAAAGGGCTGTCACTGTTTTTGGGTTCACAAACTATGGTAAAGTTTTATATATCTCTCATCCTTTTTATTTTTAATTATTTGTGCCTTATGATGATGCTAAATTTTTTACATGAATTCTTGTGATCATGTTTTTTTTTATGACCAACTGTTGCTTTTGATGCTACTGACATATCTAACTTAATTTTCTTAAGCTGTTTTCTTGGCATGCTTATGAAAAATCTTAAAAAATAATTTATAAAAATCCTAGCTTTTCAGCATTGCTTTGATTTTTTATTTTTTATACATTTTATTGATATTATGTCCACAAGGTTTCAAATTATTACATCAATTAACATGGTCATGCTTGATAAATAATCGAGTCTCTTTGGTTCGACCAGTAAAATATTAACGCATGTTTGGTATTACAGTTGTTTTCCTAATATTACAGTGATCTGCCGTGATTTTTCAGAACTAGGGTGATTCACAGTGAACTGTTATATCAAATATGCACTTAGTCTCTTATCGTTGGTCTGATGCACGTGTTCACACAAAAAATCGTTATTTTGAATTTGAGGCTATATTGTAATTTGTAAATATTGCAAGATGACACTGCTATGTTTATTTTAATCTTTTGTAAGAAAAAGGGGTTTTGTTAAATCCAAAATTCATTTTTATTTTTGATGCATTTGATTTTGAGGCTGTTTCAAGTTACTATGGTTTCTCACCTTTCTAATGGTTGATGGTTACACTTACATGTTTGTTGAGTTAATTGTGACTTGTATTTTAAGTGATTATTGTTGTATTTGATATAACTTTGTTTGATTGTATTATAGACTACATCAAGACGTGTAGCAGACAGGAAAGTGGCAAGGTTTGAAAGCAAACTTATAAAGAAAGGATCTGAAAAGAAGGGATTTAACTTCCCAGCTGGCCTAGTTCTGATTGGCTTCTGTGTCTTGGTTGTTGCTGGATCATGTATGTTCATTACTTCTTCTGTATAGCATGCAAATAGCTAGTGAATTTTTTTACTATTGGTTACTTTGATAGGTGGTGATCTATGAAGCACGGACACTCTTCAGGTTAGGCGTGTCTCGCTGCTACACATGTGTCGGTGTTCGACACTGACGTGTCAGTATCTGTGTCGTGTATGGTATTTGTGCTTGTGCTTCATAGGTGGTGATCCACCTTGATAGGTTAGATCAATACTTGAAAGTTGTTTGAAACTCTAACGTCAATTTAGTAAGCAGAAGCTCATGGTCTTTTTTTATCCTTGAGGCTAAGACGGTGACTAAATCATTGTTGATTCGACAAAAATAAGGGAAAACTGGTGTGTGTCTCAGAACACTATTCAGTTTAGTTTTTCCTTATGTTGCTGAACTAATACCGATTAGGTCACTTTTAAGTCGCAAGGACGATGAATACCATGAACTTCAACTTCTGAGGAATTAATGGCATTGTTCGCCATTAGAGTTTCGAGAGTTTTTTAAATCCACCTTGAAATTAGTCCATATCCAAGCATGGTTGATCAAACATTTGTTCATACATAACCACTCTACATCATTCAAATAGTTATCAACTGACCAACATTTCAAACATAAGCTGAAACAGGTTATTAGTCCATAAAGCACTTTTTTTACAAGTCTATAAGCTATTAGTAATAATTGAGATGATCACCAACCAAATATTGTAGTAAAGATGTATGACTTTTTTTTTTTTACTTTTTTTTTGTGTTGACAGGTCTGTTTATGATCCTTAGGACAGCTACAAATCGCGGGAATGTAGCCTAAAGAAGGAGTGTTAATCAAATTATGAAGAGCTATATTATCAAAAGTTAGTTTGTAGAAAACAAAATACCATTTAGTTTACAATTGATCAGCTATGTGTTGATGGAGTGAAATGAGAACTTTGCTTTAATAATAAAGAATGATGAATATTCAATTTCTTGCAGTATGATTCTCTCTTCTTTATTCTTAATGTGGAGAACATAATTTGTATTAATCTTTTCGCGCCAAGGTTTACAACACACACTACACACGAATCATTTCCGCTAGACTTTGATAATATATACATTTCTTTTATCTGATATTGAAAAGTAACGCTTCTTAAAGCAATCTAACAGTATACTTAACTCTAAGATCTAATTCTACCATTTGCGTCCAGTGGAAAAGACGATACCATTGCGGTATCCAAAAGCCCTGGTTAGTAGCTTCATTTACGTCATGAGGAAAAACATTGTGACATGAAAAATAAGAATGCGACGCTGATCCAAACAGAAACTAACACTAAACATGTGTTTGGATACACAGTGTCACTACAACCTTATTTATTGCATGACTAAAATCATAGGTTTAGGGGTTTATATTTTATGTCGAATTTTCGAGCAATATGTCAAGATGACACCTTATTCATTGCTCGTGCGAACCATGTACAAGGATAGATAATTCAATGTTACATTGTCCAAATTCTAAAACAGCACAGTATGATGACAAAACTGAAAGATTGAAATAACGAAAAGAGATGAGGAATCTCAACAAGGAACGGTGATTGAAGTCGATCAAATAAGTTTATGGTTCATTCTATCTCCAAGCTGTTTTGCTGTCATCAGATCTTCGACTTGCTTTGGTTGTAATTCCTATTTTGCCAATTTTTCCAGTGTTATGATTGTAACAGTCGGAACTTTTTGAAAACTTCTGATCGTAAGAATTGAAATCGTCTAGCTCAGGATATACTTTAAGATCATCCCCAGATAAACTTTCATCCTGCAGAGATTCCTGAAAGAAATCGAGATATTAGGTAAGAAACTATGTTGTTTGATGGGATCAATGTATTAGTGCCGGTATGATCCGCATATTCGAAGAGTTTATTTACCCTGGATCTTGACTTGTTGGCTTTGTAAGGAGTTAAGCATGGATTGAGATCTTTGAGTAATAGGTCATCTAAATTGTCGTCCGAGCTAAAGTCCTGTATGAATCGTTGAGCTGATAAATCGAAGTATTTGACAAAGTAATAGAATTGCTTATGAATAATTAAGAACATTCTATGATCACTACTTTCAATTAAGTTCTAATCATACCCAAGAGTTTGAAGCATCTTCCCGGGAATGTGATGGCGGTGTTCTTGGAGAACTTCCATAACCTCGGAAACAGGTCTTTGTTGAATACTTATCAGCCTTGACCTATCAAAGAAATGAAAAAAACAATAAATAGTGTTTGGAAACTTTAACTTCAATGGAATAACATAATCATATGCCGTGCCGCAACAACAAATTCAGATGATCTAAACTCTGAAATCACAATTTCCACGCATTCACACAGTCAGCAGCTTGAATAGTGTTTGGAAACTTTAACTTCCGCGATGTCACTTCACATTTGTGCTAAACCGATAACTACTAGCTTTTAGTTGACGGTGTGCATTTACGTGTGTGCGCACGGTGTTTCCAAACATATGCAAAGTCATTGTATAAAGATCAGACGACTAAAATTTTAAGCTAAATGAATCAGCTATAAAAAGAAAACATGAATACGAAGCAGTTAGATTTTAATCCAATAACTTCGAACTGTTAACTGCGTGAAAATTGTGACCGAATGCGACCCAACTCAGTCACATTAGTATGTTCATCTCAGCAAAATGCAGGCAAAGATATACTTTCTAAAAAAGAAAATAACAAAACTCGGCTTGACAACAATGAATTCAAGATTGGTAGCATGCAAGGATGTAAGTTATACCTCTGCGAGATCCTCGGCGAGGCTTTGAAGCTGACCGGTGAGAGAAGAAACCTGCTGTTGTAGAGATGGAATGACTTGTTTTGCTTCTTTCAATTCTGAGCCTTGTTTCTCTACAAGTTCCTGAAGCTGAGAATTCATAACATCTGGGAACAGTATTGTATCCTTCAATGACTTGATTTCTTCTCTTTGGCTCAAGCACAAATCCTTCAACTTCTCAACCTGTAAATTGAACAAAGCAAATGTGACTAAAGAGTTAATTTGGACATTTTCATGAACTATGAACATTTCAGCTAGACAATACTTCTTAGATGAACTAAATTAACTTCTACTAGTACATCTCAAATTGTTCAAAAGTTTCTTAAAATAGAAACATTGTTACTCTTCTAAAACAAAAGATCATCAAAATTATTTCTTAATCACATAAAAATCATCAAGAGTTTTGGTCTTAGTGAGCATAGCTCGGTTGAGAGGGGCATATACAGTGTCAGGGTTCGAACACAAGATTTGTCACTTATTCATCTTAAGGGTAAAATTCACGCAACTAACTATGAAGTACTGACACTCCTCAAATTAGACATACGCTGGTGTCGGACACTGACACTGACTCATACTTACGAATACACGATTACACAAAATTATGTCCTTTTTTTAATTATTATCGATATCGACATGTCAATATCCATTTCGTGTCCGGTGTCTGTGCTCGTGCTTTATAGGCAACTAATCTACTTGAACAAAAACAAAAATCAACAATTTAAATAAATAAAACATCGTTATCAGAGCAAGACAATTAGAACCAATCAGATGATAAACACTGAAACATCAACAAATTCAAACCATTATGACAAACAAACATTAATTAACTGAAAAATTAAAAGACCCATAATTGCAAATCAGATTCAAAACAACAAGGACAAATTAAATGCAAAAAAAAAAAAAAAAAACCTCTTTGTTCTTATTCTCAATTATAAGCTTGAGCTTCAAAATTTCCTCTTCTTGCTCCTTATTGATACTCAGAAGCTCCCTCTCACTCCTCAAAACCATAGCAAGTGTTCTAGTATTCCCCTTAACTTCTGTCAAAGCTTTAACCTTTTCTTTCTTCTCAGAAGACCCATTTTTCCCAAACAGTTTTTTCTGCAACCCAGAAAAACCAGTGACCCTTTTAGCATCTTTCTTCAAATCTTTAGCAATAACATCAGAAGGAATGAACAACTTAGTAGTAGTTGTTGTTGGGTTCACTGATTTGGGTTTATTCTGCATGAATTTTTTCACCATTGTTGTTAATGTTGGATCAACTTTTGTTGTTGGAGTTATATGAGAAGGTTTAGCTTTGACAATGGCACGAGAAGATGATGATTTGGAGTTTTTAAGGTTGTTCATGTTGTTGAATTCATAGGATGAAGATGGGTCTGAAAAGATGGTTGATGTTGATGAACGTGAATCGTAGGAACTGTATCTTGAAGAGGGTTTTTTCTTGGAAAATGAAAACGCCATTTGCAGAGAGAGAGAGAGAGAGATTTGAAGTGAGGAAGAAGGAGGGAGAGTGAAGTTTGAGGTTACTATGTTTATGTTTTTTGGTTTAGTCGTAGGATGTTTGAGATGAGAGGACACGTGGCAGAAGATTAGATGAGTTATATTTGGCGCTGTACTAATTCAAATTTTGATTGATTGCGTAATGTTTGGGTCCTATCTTTGGAATTTGGAGATACTAAAGTCATAAAAATGGTAAGCTATGAGTTCAAATATGCTGTATTGTACTCTTTGTTTATCCTTTTTCAAATCTTCATTTTCTGTTTTCCTTGTTTACTTAGTACTAGTACTCCTTGATTATGCATTAATGATTTATTCTAAATTTATCATTAAAATTAATGGGGGCAACAACCAATCGTGAGTTGATTTAGTGGTGTGATTGATGCTGAACTTGGTAGGCAGACCATGGTTTGATCCCCGCAGTCGGAAGGGAACCACTTGATATCAGGGTTGACCACCGAATCAGATTAAACTTGTGGTGAAAGCTTGAGAAAAAATAGGGGCAGCAAAACGAGTCTGGTTTTGCGGTTGAGTTGAAGTTTTGAGTTTGGTTATTTGAGTTGGTATGTACTGCTTAACTCGCTTAAATAATAGGATGAGATGGGATGGGTTGGTTTGGTTTGTGGACATTTTTTTAATTGTTTTTTTTCTATATTATTAATGAAAATGGAGTAGTCTATTGAACCAAACTCCTAATAAATAAAAAAATCTTTTTAGATCGTACTAGTAAAAATGAAACTTAAATTTAAGGGTTCCAAATTTAAAACTAGGTTTCTAATTTCATTTGTAAATGGTTCTTCTTGTTCGTGTTCCTAATCTCGTAATTTCTTCCTATGTGTCGTAAGTGTCACGCATGATGGTGATGCTACTCTGTTTGACTTATTCGTTGTTCTTGTTTCGTTCTTCTTCCGCTCCACTCACACACGTTTAGAAAGTCTGATGTTGACGAATGACTTGTTTCAATTTATATATGAATTTTCAAGACTTTTTTTTTTTTGACTCAAAAACAACGATATTCATTCATTCCAATAATTGATAGAGTACATCACATGCAAGTACAGATTCAACATCGCTAAAAACAGAAAGGATGAATCTGCAAACAATCTCACAGCATCCATGTTAATAGCATACAACGGCAATTGCAAAATGCCTACAAATAATATGATAAAATAAAAGTCACCGGAATGTCCATGCTCCCGGATCTGCAACGATGATGCCCAAATCATTGATCGAATCTGCAATTGATTGAAGTCTACCTTTCAATATGAACTAAACGAACACCGCAACAAGACGGAGAAAACAAACGCCGCAACAATGACGGCCAACAACAAAACGCCGCACTCAGACGACGAAATCACAACAGAAAAAATGAAACTAAAAAACTTAATCTATGTGAAAATCACTTATTTTGATGAAAAGAAAATAAGAAACAATTTAGAGGGGTGATTTTGGGTCAAAAATTGACCCAAAACCACCCCTCCTTGATGGAAGAAGAAGAAGAAGAAAATAGGGTTTCAAAGAAAAAGGGGCGGCTGCATAAATTTTTGGAAACCAATTTGATATTGTTAGAGGATGTTTGGAAACAAATTTTTTAACACATGGACAAATAAAAACAATATGACGAAAATCTCTCGGTGAAAAATAACAAGCAAAAAAATTTGTTTGACAAGTCGGTCCGCCAACTACTCAGTAAACATGACGGACTTGATTTTTGAATTTAAACTCCTAAGTTCGCCAATCCCACTTTTGAGTGAGTTTAAACAGGGCGTGGCTAAACTAGGTGGGCTGCCTGCTTTCTTACCCCTACTGATTTTGTTTAGTGGTATAACTTTTTTTTAAGCAGAAGAAAATATATTAGATAAAAGAAAAGGTACAAAAAGCTGAGATGGCATAAATCTAACTCAGCAACCACAGTGTAAAAATCGCCCCTAAACGGGTATTACAATTTACAATGATAATCAACCTACACAAAAGTGGTAAACAACTCCAAATGCTATGCAGACAAATACACACCAAAAACACAACCCAACAAATCCAACACGGGATTTGAAATCAGATTGCAAAAAAAGATGATATGTAAAAAGCTGCAGCATCAATGTAACTAGAGACGCTTGAAAAGATTCAAATCCATCTCTTCAAGCGTAAATCAATAAAATCATGTTATAAACCTAAAAATATTAGAAACATCAATCATTTTATAAATCTTAAAAGCAATTTTTTTCTTAAAAGATTGGAAGGAGTATATTAGAAAGTTTGAAATTCCTCTTTTGGTACAATAGGAAAAAATAAAAGGGAAAATAAAGACAATTAGAATTCTCAAAAGAATTGAATCTTCATGGCATCAACAACCAAGGTTGTCCCTGGGTGCAAGCTCGCAACCCAAAGCCACCAAAGATTAATAACCGCTAAACGCCCGTGAAAATTTTGCACCTAAAATTGCATATACAAATATAAATATTATTTAATTAGTTTGTTGGTCCCTTAAAAATATTTATGATTTTAGATTGATCCCTTAAGAAAAAAAAATTGATTTGATCCCTTAACTATAAAACTGTTAGTCGTATTTGGTGGACCAACATTGCATATGGTCCACCATAAATCTCAATAAATCTTTTAATTTAAGCCATTTGATTTTATTGAAAAATAATAGTCATTGAATTTTGAATGTCCACTATATCCACTATATGTAACAATGCACTATTATCCGCTAATTTTTTTCTTTATTTATTCATCTTCTTCCCTAACTTCTTTTTCACCTTCGTCATCATCTTCATAACTTCTTCAAACAAAATCCAAATCTTCAAATAAAACCCAGAAAAATACTTTAACCAAAAACTTAAAAATAAAAAAAAAGAAAGTTATTTTCAAATCAACAATAAACAAGAACAATCAAATGGCAAATCAAAAATCAATTATTCCATAAACAAGAACTACAAGAACCCTAGAAAATCATATCTTTTATCTGTTGTTTGAGTTTAAGCTTGTGTTTAGTACTAAATAAATATATTGTGTTTGTGTTGTTGTGGCGAAACGAGATTTGTGTTGTTATGGTGAAAGATTTGGGGATTTGGTTTTTTTTCTTCTTATTTTTGGTTTGTTTGATGAAGTTGGTGATAATGATGAAGATGAAGTTGCTGTGTTTATTTATGGGATCTGGTTTTTTGGGTTGAAGTTTTATGAAGATGAAGAACAAGAGAGAGAAGAAGACGAAGAATAAGAGAAATATTTATTTGATGATGGTTTACCATTATATTTAGCAGACATGTAAATCCTATCGTTAAATTTTTAACAAAAAGATCAAACGGTTCAGATTAAAATAAATTAAGGGAGAAGACCATTGTGACAAACGGTTACGTGACCAAATTGAAACTTTTTTTCTTTAAGCGACCAATGTAAAACAAAAAATATTTTTAAAGGGCTAATTAACAGATTAATTAAAGCATATATATATAGGGTTAGGATCAAATGACACCAAGGTGTCAAACTTAGTACCATGACACCTCAGATAATTCTTTACCGGATAATCGTATTACAAAATCCACCGTTGGATTCAAAGCTATTATAATATGATGGTGATGGTGCTCAAGCATTTCACGGCCGCACCATCTCTTCTTTGCCCTTGATGGGTCGTTTTCTCCGTTCCGGTTCTTTTGTCCACCGTCGGCCCCGCCGCGGTGGTTGTTGCCTCCATCTCTCTCGTTTGCGTTTGAGATCTCTGCTTCTAATCTGTGGTTGTGATTTGCTTTTGGGCTGTGTTGCTCTGTTGCGGGTCAAATCCGGATCTATGTTAATTCGATGGTTGTTGGCTCGTTTCTTAACCGGCGCCGCGGCGGTGGTTCTCCGGTGATGATTCGTGTGTCCTCGCCGTCGTATTTGTTGTGTACGTTGTTGCTGCTGGCTTTCTTTTAGCACCGACAGTGTTGGTTCCTTGACGTGTTCTCTTCAAACGGTGGCTTTGTTGTTGTACTGTCTTGATCTCCGATTCTTCCAGATCTGTTGAGATCTGCAGTTTTCTTGGGGTGGTGCCGATTCACTGTTATCGTTTTTGGTTACTTCTGGTTTCCCTTCGAGACCCTTTCGCAGCTGTCCGATGCTGTATTCGTCTGATTTTGGCAGTTTGTGAGGTTTGGGTTTGTTTGGCTCGAAAGGGCCGTTTATACTTGTTGTGCTTTGTCATAGGGGGTTGTGGTACGTGAATCTGTCCGTGTTGACGGTCGTTTCATTCGCCGTTCTTACCTTAGTAAATGCTCGCACAACACTTTTTTTTGCTACTTGGTTTCGGGTCCGTCCGCGTTCTCGTTGGATAGTGTCTGCTGTGTAGTGTTTGCTTTGGTTTATTTCTTACCTGTTATGGTTGCTTTTAACACCACTTGTAGTTGATCTTAATAGTTTTATCTTTAATTTGCTACATTTTTGTGTGGTTTAATTGGGTCAGGTGGATGTCCCCCCAGTTTCTTGTAATCTCTTTTATTTTAATTTTAATATATTTGGGGTGGTGCAGAGGTTCTTTCTGCACTCCTTTTGCTTAAAATATATATATATATATATAATGCTAAAAGATTTTAACTTAGATGTTGAAATTTATTTATAAAAATAAAATCATGGTTTTATATTTTAGAAAAATACATTTTTTATTTTTCACAAATAACAGCATAATATGATAGGATAAGTTGGAATAAAATATTTATCCATTTTAAACAATATATTTAATTGGTACATTGCATCAAACTATTTTTTTTAATTGGTACAGTTCATGAAACAAATGTGAAATATGGGTAACATATAATGGTTTAGGGATCCTAAGGAAATATTAAATTAGGTAATTTATAACGATTTCTAAAAAAGATATAGCCATAAATATGTACTCCCTCGTGTTCTTATATATATATATATATAATGCTAAAAGATTTTAACTTAGATGTTGAAATTTATTTATAAAAATAAAATCATGGTTTTATATTTTAGAAAAATACATTTTTTATTTTTCACAAATAACAGCATAATATGATAGGATAAGTTGGAATAAAATATTTATCCATTTTAAACTATATATTTAATTGGTACATTGCATCAAACTATTTTTTTTTTAATTGGTACAGTTCATGAAACAAATGTGAAATATGGGTAACATATAATGGTTTAGGGATCCTAAGGAAATATTAAATTAGGTAATTTATAACGATTTCTAAAAAAGATATAGCCATAAATATGTACTCCCTCGTGTTCTTATATATATATATATATATATATATATATATAATGCTAGAAGATTTTAACTTAGATGTTGAAATTTATTTATAAAAATAAAATCATGGTTTTATATTTTAGAAAAATACATTTTTTATTTTTCACAAATAACAGCATAATATGATAGGATAAGTTGGAATAAAATATTTATCCATTTTAAACTATATATTTAATTGGTACATTGCATCAAACTATTTTTTTTTAATTGGTACAGTTCATGAAACAAATGTGAAATATGGGTAACATATAATGGTTTAGGGATCCTAAGGAAATATTAAATTAGGTAATTTATAACGATTTCTAAAAAAGATATAGCCATAAATATGTACTCCCTCGTGTTCTTATTATAAGAGACAGTTGATTTTTTAGATTCATTCAATAATTAATGTATCTAAACAATAATATAGACCAAATACATCAATTATTGAATGAGTCTAAACAGTAAATTATCTCTTATAAAAAGGTCCGGAAGGAGTATATTTTTTTTTAAAAAAAATCACCAATTATAACATTGTTTATTATTTGTTGTATTTTTTAATCAATTAACCAAATAAAAAAGTTTGACCATTATTATTATTATTATTGAATATGAATTAGGGGGAGGATTGGGAACCTAACCCTAAAAAAAAAATCTTAAAAGGAAATCTTAAATTAGGTAATCTAAAATGATTCCTAAAAAACAAATTAGCCATAAATATGAATATTTTTAAAAAAAACACCAATTAGTTTATTTTTTGTTGTATTTTTTTAATCAATTAACCAAATAAAAAAGTTTGACCATTATTATTATTATTCTTATTTGATTATTATAATTATTATTCTTAAACATTACTCCATCCGTTTCTTTTTAAGTGTCCGTTTTCAATAGTAACACTAAATTAAGAAAGTGTATTTTTGCACCTTATCTTCATATTATATCCTAATTTTAATTCACCAATATTTTTTATTTTTTTTGCACACACTTTCTCTTTCCAATAAATTTAATATATTATGCACAAAAAAAAAATTAATATGTTATGTAGCAAAAAAAAGATTAAAAAAAAAAGTTTTCCAAATATATAACATTAATTAGTTTTATTGAAAAAGATATGAGTAATTGACAAAGAGTATAATTGACAAATCGTATCCTTAAAACACCAAATGGACAGTTAAATAGAAACACTAAATTCGACGTTTTTGGACACTTAAAAAGAAACGGAGGGAGTAATAAATTCTTAGTAAAAAAATGAATACATTTGTGAAATATCTAATACAATTATCCTAAGTTTACCCTAAGGCAGACTTTAGAAGTTTTTTAATATCTAAGTTTACCTTTAGATTTTTAGTTTACCATGTTATCAGTCTTTTCACTGTCATTTATTGATAACTATTTTTATTTTTATTCTTGGTATTTAATCCTTTGGTTTTTGAGGAAGGGGGCCCCGGTATTCCACAGTTCAATCGTGAGGTAAGTAAAGTCCGGCAAAGAATAGTTCCCATCAGGAATCGAACTCGGGTTCTCCCGAACGATTTGTCATAGGGGGACTCATTAACCACTTGAGGTCAATGTCTTCTTAGATGAATTTGTTGGGCACATAGTTGGATTCTGCGTTCTCAATTGAAATTTTTTTCATACGCAAGAGTCGAAGTCAGTACATGTAGTAAATGGAAGGTATTTAGGGTGTGATATTAGTTACGTACCCGATGTAACCTTTTGGCAGACTTTGATATTAGTTACATTTTTTGGTCAAAAGTACCTTAGTGGCTAAAATTTTACCCTTAAGATGAATACGTAGAATGTTCGGAGTTAAAACCTTTACTCATGTATATATAATATGATGTGTCTACCAACTGATAAGCTCGCGAGAATCCGACAAAGATTAATTATCGTTAAACGACAGTAAAAACTTCATGTGTGGATATATATATATCATGGTAACAAAATAAATGTTTTCAACCAACAATAGACAAGTTTCAAATAAAACCCCTAAAATTAATAAAATATATTTAATTTATAGTAATTTAAAATATATTTATAGAATTTACCGTAATTTTTTTCATTAAATACAGTCAAATCTGCTCAGAACAACCTGCGCTTAATAATAATAGTTGTGCGGAAGCTCTCGTCTGGAGCGTACCGGGCAAACTCAAGATCAGGAGTCTCTCGAGCAACAATGGATACTTCACAGAATAAATCAACATTTTCAACGATACAACGACCAGTAACACGATCTACTACTCAGTAAGTTTCTTTTGTCTTTATTTATTTAAGAAAAATTAAAGCGATGAATCTATATTGATTTTTTATTTTATTTCGATGAATCTATATTGTTGTTCATTATTTATGATTATTTTCAATTGATCGATGTATTAAATTACAACTATGTCAGATGCATAATTGGAATCGAATTATATGCAGTCGGTCTAAAAGAGTAGATTTAATTTTTATTTAATATTTTGAAAATTGTTGTGGTTATATCATAATCATTTGGTCTTGACCGAACGATTATCATTGTTTGGCTGCGTTACTGTAGGGAAAATTTGACTATAACTAAACCCGATCCTACATGTTTATGCTTAAAATATGTTTGAGTGAAACATTAAACCATAAAAATGTTATCTTTCTTGCCGCCTTAAATCAATATATACTTGCACTAAAATAAATCATAATAATCAACAATAAATTGATCTAAGTGATAATAGTCTTAGATCGCTTATAATTTATTTTATAAAATTATAGACTTTGTTTATTTTAATACACTCTAAAAATAATTTATTTAAATTAGTTTTTCAGAAAATGGTTGAAGTGTATAATCATTTTAACTTATTTTTTGAACCATAATTAATTTTAGTTATTTTAATAAAATAATTTTTTTTGAACAAAAATATAGTTATTTTATTAAACCGGCCAAGTCCATAATTATTTTCAAACACTCTAAAAACAAATTATTTTTTTAGCGTGTATGAAAAAAATTAAGAGAATAAATTTATTTATTTTTAAGACATGACCATTTTTTTTGACAATTGACAAAAAAAAAATTAAATGGTTGAAGTGCATGCATTTAAATAAACTAAGTTATTTTCATATTTAGTTATTTTTAACTAAATTACTAAGATAAAAAATAATTTATTTTTTTACCAAATAAAAATATTCTAAGTATCTTTTATAATAAATATATACCAAAAAAAAAATATTCAACGCATGGATTAAAATATCTAGTCTCTAATTTAAGAAATTTTGATAATTTTTAAAAAAATTGACTTTTCTCACTACTCTCTCTTTTTTTGACGATAAAATTCTCTTACTCTACATGTAAATCCTAACTCAACTGTCACGTTAAAATAGTTCAATTGGTAGCTACTAAGAATATTATTTGAGGGGCTAAAATTAGATAAAGCGTCAAAATAATAGTTGAATGCAAGAAATTTATTTACATTGTTAGAAAATGCAAGAACATGAAAGAAAAATACTCACTTTGCCTGTTCCAACATCATTTCAACTGTTCTTGGTTCATATGGATATTCAGAATCATCCATAGATGTCATGTGAGAGATGCCAATTAGTATCAAGAAGAATCAAAGAGAGTGAAATAGAGAGGATGATGTTTGTGAAAAACATGGAAAAGTTTGAGCATTTTATAGTAAAAAATTAGGATTATAATATTTGGTAAAAAAAATAAAGTTGATGAATATAAATTTTAAAATTAGAGGAAATGGAGATTATGAATGTGAACTCAAAACATAGCTAATATTCGCTTTATCAATTTTGATACTTTGACGGTTAATTTAACCGTCAAAGTATCAAAATTGATAAAGCGAATATTAGCTATGTTTTGGGTTCAAATTCATAATATCCATTTTCTCTAATTTTAATCTAAATATTATATTCATCAATTTTTTTTTACCAAATATTATAATCCTCATTTTTTACTATAAAATGCTCAAACTTTCCCCTATTTTTCACAACCTTCATCCTCTCTATTTCACTCCCTTTAATTCTTCTTGATACTAATTGACCTCTCTCACATGGCATCTATGGATGATTCTGAATATCCATCTGAACCAGGAACTGTTGAAATGATGTTGGAAGAGGCAAAGTGAGTATTTTTCATTCATATTCTTGCATTTTCTACAATGTAAATAAATTTCTTGCATTCAACTATTATCTTGATTTAGTCAACCTAACCATTATAATGTGTTAACTTTATAATTTTTTTTTTCAAACAACAATACTATAGATCAAATCTTTAAAAAAAAATTGGGTGTTTTCTCTCCTTTTTGAGAGGAAAAAAAATTGTTCCTCCTAATTTTTTTTACATGTTGTTCCTCATAAGAATTGAAATCAGATTCTTCTTAATAATTTGTCATAGAAGAAATCCATTAATTATTTGAGGCAAATAATTTGATTTACTAGATGTCAAATTTAACTTGTGAACATCTAATGTGGACTTAGAAGAGTAACAAAAATTAAATAGTATGTAATACTCAACTTTTTTTAAGGGCATACACACAAAACTTATCTGATACACATAATTAAAATTAATTAATTAGTATATGTAAACATATGTTTGAATATGAACATTTTATTCACTATCACCTTTTGTTTTGTTGTTTTTCATCATAATTTTTATGATCTACTGTAATCTTATCAAATTAATGTTTATAAAATTAATTTTTATAATGTTTTTATCGTAATTTGCATAAGATACAAAATGTATCTTTTAATTGCGCGCTACCGCGTAAAAAGTAAAAGCGCGCTACCGTGAAAACAAACATATATTTAGTTTTTTTTTTAATCTTTTTTTGATCTTATCTTTTTTCCTCTAATTTTAACAATTTTTTTTTTCATTTCACTATTGGTAAATTACTTTTCAAAGTAGCAAATCTTTTTTTTAGACGATATTTCCAAAGTAATTATGAAACATAACAATTTTAACATATATCCATATATAAAAAAGGTTTTCAACTCATAATAATTTTAGACAGTCTGTTTTCCACCATTTCATATGATATCACAAATTGATAGCTTTGTACATATCCATTAAAATTATTATCTAAACTCAAAAATACAAAAACAAGTGAATTATTTATGTCTAAAATTAAATTTACAAAGATAATTTATTTTCAAATAATTGTTTCTTTTCAGTTACAACTTAAAGAAAGAAAAACACAAACTCAACGTAAAGTAAATTCCTGAATCCAGTTACACTCATCAAACCAAGCTCAACTTAGTTCAACTCCTTTGTCGTACAAAACTGAAACATCCTCGTTTCTTTGTCGTACAACAACCTCAGGAATTCAGAATCACCATAAAAACCTTCAATTATCATATTTTTTTTTTTTTGTAAAAAATAAAAAAATAAATCTAGGGTTTTTGAAAATTCTTTATTTTTTTCATAAATAAAGAACAAATGATAAAAATTTCGCACACCCTTTTCTTCAATTGTGATTACGCGTTTGAACAAACTGAAATTCATTGAGGGTTTCACTCAGAAATTCAATGGGTCGTTCTCGTGGGAATTTTCATCATGCTGATGAAGATCCCAGCCAAAGGTTTGATTTTCATTCATCAATTTTGTCTTAATGCAAGTCTTTGTTGATGCAATTGTGATTGAATTTTGCATAATTTGGTTTTTGTTGAATGTGTATATGATAATGATTGATCATAGATGAAGTTAAATGCTGTGGTAATTACTAATTAGTGTGTTTTTGATCATATGTTTAATGTGGTTAATTTTATTGGTTGTGTAGATCAAGGAGAAAGAAGAATGCTGCAAGTGGAGAGAATTCAGAATCTGGTGCTGCTGGTAATTTTTTTAACAATTATGCATTGCTTTATTCTATTCTATGAGATTGTAGTGTATAAATGCGCTATATCGTTTCCATGGTTTTTAGTTTACTAAGTTTAGATAGTGTACATAGAATAGAACAAATTGAAAGTGAATCGTTGTATTATAATATGTATTTGTATCGTTGAAGTATGTTATTGTAGAGTTGATGTGTATATGCTTCAACCTAAGCTTACATTTGAAACAGAAATTCATAAGGAAACAAATAGGAAAGTTATGATAGTTTAAAATCCTGATTTGAATTGTAAAATACGATTATGCTTGCCCTCAACGATTATGAGTATATGCATAATCCTATTTTGGTGGAATCGGGTGGATTTGGCCTTGTTAATCGTTGAATCGTATAATCTATGATCTTTGAAATGTTTATGCAATTATGCTTATGAATGAATTTAAATTTATGTAAGTATTTGAAGTGTGATTTAAGGTTTTAATTATCTTACTTGTGAGCTATGCTTATGAATTTTGTATGATCTTACGATTAGTGTTACGAGTCCATGATTTACGATTTTACTTCCCCTTCCCGATTTTGCATAAAATCTTGATTTTAACTACCTTAGATGAAATGGAGTTGAAAGTTGTGTGGCAGGCTTGTGGAATGTTTGTAATGGCAGTGATAGTTAGTTAGAGCTTCAAGTGTTTATTTATTGATTTATGATTCATGGATACTGTATATTTGAAAATAATTTTTCGGATTTCATGTGAGTCAGGTCAAGGAGCAAGTGAAGGGAAAAGGGCTTTGTATCATTGCAACTACTGCAACAAAGATATTACGGGAAAGATCCGTATTAAGTGTGCTATGTGTCCAGATTTTGACTTATGTATCGAGTGCTTTTCTGTTGGAGCTGAGGTGCAACCGCACAAAAGTAATCATCCTTACAGGGTCATGGTAAGTAAACGTTAATTTCAAATGTTTTCTTTGATATCTTGTTGAACTTAACCTTTTCATAGAGACATAGGTTATGCGGTAATTTTCCTGCTAAGTTACATTGATTACTCCGAGACTTTTTTTTAATCATATGTGGAGTAGTATACATCATATTTGAAAGAATTTATGCTTGTGTATCTGCTAAACTGCCGTTATGAAAATTGTGTTACTACTAGTTTCGGCTACATTGTCTTTTTTTAACACTATTTCATGTTATCAGGACAATCTGTCTTTCCCTCTTATCTGCGCTGACTGGAATGCCGATGATGAAATCTTGCTTCTGGAGGTACTTTGTTTATATTTATAGACTAGGAGTTGCCGTGACTAATCGTGTAATACTTTATAGCATTTTAGTTAGTGTCCTGAGAAGAAATATCTTATTTATATCTAACCTATCTAGCAATAATCTTTTGGTTGTAGGGAATTGAAATGTACGGCATGGGAAACTGGGCTGAAGTTGCTGAACATGTCGGAACAAAGAACAAAGAAGCATGCATTGCACACTATCAGAATGTGTACTTGAACTCTCCGTTTTTTCCTCTTCCGGTATGATATAATGAACCTGCAATGAATGCTTTAATATATTCATTCATATAAAGGTATTTTAAATGCTAACCGTTCTTATTTACTAGGACTTGTCTCATGTTGTCGGGAAAAACAAAAAAGAACTTCTTGCTATGGCGAAAGGGCAGGGTGAGGACAAGAAAGGTTTGTCACAATAAATAATAATGCTTCATTTATATGTTGCCGATAATAGCTTAAAATATGTTAGATAAAAGGAGAATAGTTTATAATCATCTACGGCTTCTGAATTTTTGTAGATTGGTTGGTTTGTTTTGGTCACATTATATTTTTTATTTTTTTTTATAATTATTGGTCACTTGTGATTATCACAGGACCTTCCATTGCTGATCTTAGCATCAAGGAAGAATCACCCTTTTCTCCGGCTAGAGTCAAGTAAGAATGTAACTTTTTGTATGCATTAACTCTTGCTATTGTCAATACCATGTTCATTGGTTTTTATGTATTGGTTCAGAATCGAAGATTCCCATAAGACTGGTTCTGCTAGCCGTTTGACTTCGAATTTGATTTCTGGTAAGATATATAATTCAATAGCTAAAACTCATACAAAAATTTGCTCATTATCATCTGTTTTCAATCTCTATATTGTTTATATATTGCAGAGTCGGATTCTGCACCCTCAGTCAACAACCATGCTGCAGCTAGTGCTAACCAGAGGGCTTCCAACAAAGGCCGAGGAAAAGGTGGTCCTGGAATCGTTAAAACTGAAGGTGTGCATTTTATATTTAGTCCTAAAATCCCAACTGACATTACACGATGCCGATTCTTTGACGAAACTTATGTATTTAACTTCCTAGTTCTTTTGCCATTGACAGATTCTCCAATGGACAAAGATTTTGGAGGAAATAAGCCAAAGTCCTCAGGAAATGGTGGCCCTTCTTTAGTTGAACTCAGCGGTTATAACGCGAAAAGACAGGAATTTGATCCTGAATATGATAATGATGCTGAACAACTACTTGCTGAAATGGAGTTTAAGGACACTGACACTGAGGAGGAGCGAGAGATCAAACTTCGTGTGCTGCGTATCTATTATAAAAGGTAAACACTCTGCAGCTGAAATCTAACTTACACTTTTAGTTTTATTATTTTGACCTTTCATTTAACTGTTTTGCACCTGTATTGTCTAACATTGCACCTTCTCTTTCGTCTAAGCAAGGAGTGACCAATTACCTGACACTAATGATATTTGAAATACGCTGCAGGCTTGATGAAAGGAAGCGCAGGAAGGATTTCATAATTGAAAGGAATTTGTTATATCCAAGTGAATTCGAGAAGGATTTAACACCTGAGGAAAGGGCAATATGCCGGAAATATGACATGTTCATGCGCTTTCATTCTAAGGAAGAGCACGAAGAATTGGTTAGAACTGCTATAGAGGAAGATAGAACTATGAGAAGACTTCTAGACCTTAAGGTTTGAGACATGGATGGCATTATATTGTTATGGACATTCAATTTTTCTTTTCTATCCGTGGAAAAATGGAACGGTTATCTCTGACATTTGTTGAATATTGATGGTACTGCAGGAAGCTAGGGCTGCTGGTTGCCGCAATCCAGCTGAAGCTGAAAGATATCTGGCACAAAAGAGAAGAAGGGAAGCTGAAGAGAATGCTCGTAGAGCAAGAGAAGGTGCTCATGTCGGCCCGAACAATCACGGGGTTCCGAATGCATTGATGTCTCCAGACTCTACTGGAACAAGACCTGCTGGGCCAGCTAATTCAAGTTCTGTCAATCAAATTGATTTATCAGGATACTATGGAGCAGATTTACTTTCTGAAGCTGTAAGAATCTTTATCTTTTGCCGAGTTTTCATCTTAAAACTCTACATTGCTTCTTAATTTGTTTTCTGAAATCGTCGATTGTAATTTTCTGTCAGGAGAAACGCTTATGCTGTGAGTTAAGGATGGCTCCTTCCATGTATCTGAAGATGCAAGAGCAACTGTCTGTTCAAATGATTACTGGCGCTGTCACTTCAAAATCCGAGGCTCGTCAAATGTTCAAGATGGAGGATCCCGTGAAAATTGACAGGGTTTATGACATGCTGATCAAGAAAGGAATTGGTTCACTCTGAGAACTCTTCTAATCTAAATTTTTCTGTTCTAGAAAATTTTTAAGTAGGACGTATACACAGCGGTTAATCATGCTTCTATCCAACATTTTCGATACACCGTGGATTGGATAGAAGTGGTGTCTACCGGAATTTCATAGTGAAATTATAGACTTGTTGCTTTTATTTGAGCAGGGTTTATACACACTGGTTAATCATGCTTCTATCCAACATTTTCGATGCACCGTGGATTGGATAGAAGTGGTGTGTACCGGAATTTCATAGCGAAATTGCAGACTCGTTGCTTTTATGATTTTATTTTAATAAATGAAAAACTTCTATTGACTAAGATGTTTTTGGGGGATCATTACCCTTGAAGGTTTGTTGCATATTAGTTGTTTTCATTTATTTATTTATTTTACTCGTGACAAATGTTAGGTTTGAAAAGTCTAAGCTGCAAGTGTTTGGTAGAAGTTATCCCCGAGTACCAAGCTGTATTTTCATGTGGCATTAGGCTTACACATAAAACATTCAATGGATAACTTGTGAATCGAATGTTGTGGCGGCCTTGAGCACTTTTTCCGCTCTCATTGCTGCAACTATTTCATATGGTGGTATAGTAGTGTCTGCCTAGAGGCTGCTATTCCGCCTGATCCTTAAGTAAGGGCGATAGACTCATATACTTCCTTTGTCTGCTATCGCTATGTCACAAAATTGGGGTGGTATAGATGAAAACCAAGCGGCGCTTAGGTCCTAGGGCGAATCAGCATTGGTGATGGAAATAGTTTATGGGAATTGATAGGCTGCATATAAATAATTTTGTCTCATCATTACTATCTTATTTGTTCCATGAGAGCAATGGTGCTTACAAGTGCCTCTCCGGCATGGTTTAAGGAACAACAAGTTAAAATGGGTTCCACCTGTTTTACCCTGATACATAAATACTTCGTTTGAAGCGAACGAATGGGCCTGGTCTTACTGGCCTTCCTCGGCGTCCTAGTGGATTGGGCCGTGCTCGACGCTAGGTCAGCCTTAGGCCCAGTCCAGAACATTCTCTTTCCCATTCTTCACCTTGATTCATTATTGTGATATACATCAAAGAGCACCAATTTTTATTTATTATTGTGATATCATGGATTCATCATCATATTGCATCTACGACTCATTCACCATTGTAAACGATTACGCAAGTCTGACTAATCATGCAATTGAATGCTTGAAAGTTTTTTTTTCTTCTTTTCTTTCAAACAATGATTTTGAAAAAATATAGTATGATGCTTGATTATGATGATTTTTCAAACAAATCATGCTTTAGAGTTCTTATGCTATTAGATTTTATTGATTCTATTTTTTATTTTCCTTATTGAATCTCTGTTGCAAGGAAATCTATTTCATATCTGTTATGTTGATTTCTTGTTTTTTGGTTAAAGATAATATGCTTGCTGATCTATGTTGGTTTCATCTCTGTTTTGTTGTTTTAAGGATAACATGTTCATTTTTTGTTTTGTTTTGATACTGTCATGCTTGCTGTTGATATTTCGTTTTCATTAAAAAAAATGGAGTTTTTCTGTTGTTATGTTGCAACCAATCGATCTATTTCTGTTCTGTGATGTTTCACCAAATGATTGGTCGTTTCATTTGATCGATTGATTTGCTGTGATTGAGGAATTTGTGTCTATTAAGAAGTTTTACATCGGATATGATATGTCCAAAATATGAGTTTATAAAGTATCAGCTTATAAGCGAGATGACCCATAAACCTAAAAGTATTTCTTTTTGCGCCCCCTAAACTTTCAATTTCTTATAAAAATCAAGTTTTTTTTTATCCCCTTTACCCTTCTCTCACCTCTCATAAAATATAGTTTACAAATTAAAGTGTGAATCATTCCTCCACCTCCAAAAAAATATTTTGAATTAAACATTGTATGAGCAAGTAATTAAAAAAATATTTCAATTTATTGAATTATACTATGTGTGTGGTGCGTCGTTGGTGTTGGGACAAAAAATTGCCACTCGCTACGAAGGGTGCGAACTGAGTTCGCTACCTAGATTAGAGAGGGGATATTTTGGTCATTTTAGGGGACGCATGAGAAACCTTAGGGGCGCAACAAAAATAACTCCAAATCTAATGTCTTAAGGTTTTGAGTTAAGATGTATTGTTGAACTCACTTGTATAGTTGTTCTGTGCCAAATGTGGATATCAGAGCCTCTTCAAGATCTATTGAGATGGTCACACACTATAAATATAGAAAGAAAAAAAAAGAGTAGAGATGACTTCTTCAATTATTATTAGATCACAAGTATTGGTGGGTGGTTTTCCACCTGTCACCACTTGTGTCAGGGGAGTTGGGATATTTGGCTCACTTGTGGTGTCTTTGCATTACCACCATATCCAAAGATGGAACCGTGTCTTTTGATTTTTTTAATTGTTTTTGAAATGGTTGTTCGAATAAAGTAATAGAATTGAATATTTTGTGGGGTCCATGTTAGAGTTTTGAATGAATGGTATGGATATAGCCTATGCGCTTAACGAAACGAACAACATCAATTAGACAAGTCTCTCTTTTTTCTTCTACCACATTTCTGATCCCTCAATTAAACTTTTAACTTCATCTCAATTTCTTTGTTTGATCTTTCATCTTTGTTCATTATCAGAGAAGGTTATTCTTCCATTAGCTTTATTGAAGTTAACGTGAAGGCTATTCTTTCATCTTTGTTCATTATATCACAGAAGGCTATTCTTCCATTAGCTCTTCCTAAAAGTCCAAATGGTCACACTCACACTCTGTCTCACAGTCACACTTTGTCCAAACGATGGCACCACAAGTAATTACCACCACCATTTCTATTTGTAATGTTTATCACAGTATCCCAAGTCACGCCACATGCCTCCGGCCTCAACGTTAGCGAGGTGATGAAAATAGTCATGATCGCCAACCTACATCAGAAAAGGAATTGATAAAAATATACTGCTTCTTTTAAAAAAGCCTTTGCAACATTAATCATTAAACTAAAGCCACATAATAACACTGGCTACAACATTTGTTTGCCTAGTTCTCAAATATGCCTATAATAAATTTCACTATTAATATAATAAGAGTTTAAGTCCGTTTTAAAATTTAGTTATAATAATTATATAATTTATTTATTCTAACACACGGACGCACGCATGCACGCACACATCCACGCATGCACACATATACACGCTAATGAAACTTTTTAAACGTAAGAGACCAAATTAAAACCTAAAATAAACGTAAGAGACCAAATGCATAGTTTAGCCTAAAAAACCTCCTTTGTTTTGTTCCTATTTTTTTGTTGTTGCTATTATTCTAATGAATCCCCCAACACAATAGAAACTTTTGAAATTGGTGTAAAACTTTGAGCCTATGTTTCATCATTATAGAAGCCAAATTCAGTTAAGAGTCTTGAAATAAAAGTTGTAGAAAATATTATCTTTCCAACCCATGAAAAAACACTTCAATCGGATTATTGAAACTCATGATATAAGTACGAAATTTTCAATTTTTTTTTTTTTTCCAATTGTGTGTTTTTTTTTTAATAAGTTTTCTTCACATGCTTAATGAATTAATGATGATCTTATCACACACATTGTAGTTGGTTGTATTTAGGTATTGTTTTTCTCCAAAATTGGTGAAACAATAAGCCTGCAGTTTAGCTCACCTGTGATGTATGTACTCATTTAAAATGCCCTTAACAAGGGCATGAGCCACTACGTTTTTGCCGTATATCGCAATGCGATCGCAACTGTGGTTCTTGCTCCTGTGGCTTATTTTCTGGAAATGTATGTCTGTAATTTATTACTAATTGTGGTTGAGTTCATTGCTTTGGTTCCATATATAGTGATCTTGTGTGTGTACACTAATGTATTTCTACTTGTTTGTTCAGGGAGCTCAGACCTCAGACCTAAGATGACACTTAGGATATTTTCAGAACTTTTCTTACTAGCTTTTCTCGAGTACGTAATATATTGAGTAAATAGTTAACTATTGTATTCACTGTTTCTATACTAAACATTTCCCTAACTATGTTACGTTTTGTATAAAAAAAATTGGTGAAACAACCATCAAAGAACAAGAATTTCAAAGAGAGACATATTTCATTCCCATCCCAGTTTCAAACCAATTTCCAAACAGAACGCTAAAAACTTGGCCTTAATGACTAAGAATAATAACCTCTTATTCTTCTTTCTATCATTCTTGTCTCTTCTTTACAGTTCATTGATTAAGAAAGCTGAGGATTTAGCTTTCTTGGAGAAAGAAGACGGTTTAGCTTCGTTGGAAATCATTGGAAGAGAGGATGCGGTGAGGTTTACAAGGCGGAATTACCAGAAAGTAATGGTAAAATGATTCCTATCAAGAAGATTATTCAGCCACATAAGGATGCAACTGAGTTAGTTGAAGAAGATAGTAAAATTTTTGCATAATAAGATGAGGCAAATTAAGTCAGAGATTAATACCGTTGGTCAGATTCGTCATCGAAACTTTTTGCCTTTGTTGGATTGATTGTCAAGATAAGATTGTGCTTGGTATCTATAAGAATATAAAATACTCCATGTAATATTCTTTGTCTATTATATTTTTTAGTAATAGCTTTATGTGAATTAAATAGCATTGATTTTTGTATATATATATATATATACACACACACACACATTGACAAAGAATATTACAAGGAATATTTTATATTCTAATAGTATCGCAGCTGGTCTTGAATACCTTCACACGAGCCACAATCCATGTATAATTCATCGAGATCTCAAGCTTGCAAACATTCTTCTTGATGATGATATGGAAGCTAAGATTGCGGATTTTGGACTTGCAAAAGCAATGCCGATGCACAAACGCATATCAATACTTCGAAAGTGGCTGGCACTGTGGGATATATCGCGTATGAGTATCATCAAATATTCAAATTCAGTGACAAGAGTGACATATATATATAGCTTTTGTGTTATGCTTGACATTTTGGTGATGGGAAAACTTTCTCCTGATGAGTTTTTTCAATACACGAGAGAGATGAATTTTGTCAAGTGGATGAGAAATACTACAATTTTAGAAATTCCGAAGGACGCAATTGACACAAGGCTCATTGGCAATGGTTTTGAGGAACTTATGCTTCTAGCTTTGAAGATTGTCTGCATTTACAGTAAGAATGTTAGGATTATGTTGTACCAAATTAAGCACTGGTTAATTTGGTCAAATGGATGAGGAATACTATAATTTCAATGTGTGTGTTTAGTAGTATCAATATATTTGTAAATGACAAGGTGTTGGTTAAAAAAAAAAAAGTAAAACCGCATGGACGCACACAAGGATGCACGCACGCACAACAATAAAAATTGGTACTCCTAAAATTTGGATATCCTATATAGTCGTTCCTCTCGAACATTCTCCATAACTATTCTGATAATTTTATCTAACATAATGAGTCGGAGAGGCACAACAACGGTAAGTTGGAGACACGACATTTTTAAAAAAAATAGGGATGACCCACATCCCTTTTTATCACGGTAACTATTTTTTTAAAAAAAGCTTTGGTAACTATTTTTTTTTTTAAAAAAAGCTTGGGGGAGCACAAACTCGTTTGGTCCATGTAGAATGTAGTCCGCCAACTATTAGTTAGTGTTGACTTTTTTTTATTGAAATGTTATATCTTAACCAAAAAATTAAATAAAAAACATTAAAACAGGAATTTGATATGATTAAAAAAAATCACAATAGAGCTCTTTATTTTTTGGTATTTAACCTTGTATATATCACTCATCATTTATAATTATTTAATAATAATATTTTAATAAACACATAATCTTTCTAACTGAGCACCTCATAAAAAAAAATCTAAATTCCCACCAATAACTATCCCACCAATAGTTTTACATCATTATAAATGAATGCCACAAAAATATATATTAATAAGGAGAGATAATACTTATTGCAGAAGTGGTACCTATTAATAGTTAATTTTATTTTCCTCCAATGGCATACCTAATTGGTACCAATGCTTAAAAGATAAGTACTTTCGGTTGAAGATGGTCTAAGTGGCTAGACTCAAATAATTCGACGAATCAATGTTCAAATACTAATCGAGAGGTGTGTTCATATTTAATGTTTAACACGCTTCAAATAAAATTAATTTAGGCTAAACTATATATTTGGTCCCTTACGTTTATTTTAGGTTTCAATTTGGTCCCTTATGTTTAAAAAATTTCAATTTGGTCCCTTATGTTTATTTTAGTTTTCAATTTGGTCATTTCCGTCAGTTTTGTTCTATGTGGCAGACGGTTTGCATACGTCACTTGACACGTGGACACATGGACACGTTGACAATTGAAACAGTGAAAACTGCCGGAAGGACCAATTAATGCAAACGTTGATAACGTAAGAGACCAAATTGAAACTTTTTAAACATAAGAGACCAAATTAAAATCTAAAATAAACGTAAGAGACCAAATGTATAGTTTAGCCTAAAAAACCTCCTTTGTTTTGTTCCAATTTATTTATTTTTGCTATTATTCTAATGAATCCCCCAACACAATAGAAACCTTTGAAATTGGTGCAAAACTTTGAGCCTATGTTTCATCATTATAGATGCCAAATTCAGTTAAGAGTCTTGAAATAAAAGTTGTAGAAAATATTATCTTTCCAACCCATCAAAAAACACTTCAATCGGATTATTGAAACTCATGATATAAGTATGAAATTTTCAATTTTATTTTTTTCCAATTGTGTGTGTTTTTTTTTTTTTGAATAAATTTTCTTCACATGCTTAATGAATTAATGATGATCTTATCACACACATTGTAGTTGGTTGTATTTAGGTATTGTTTGTCTCCAAAGTAACCCCATATGATGTCATTTGTTATATTACCCACGAAAACCTTAAATTGGTTCACTTCAATTCCTTTTGAATAAAGAAAATGTTTGGTCAGCTAAGAATTTGTCGGTGGCAAAAAAATTGATAAAAAAAAAGTTTGGTGAATTCATAAAATAATAGATTGGTGGAAAATGTTTTGAAGTAAATTTGGATACTATTAGTAAAAAGGTTTGATTGCAGTTTTGATTCTCTATTTTTACTATTTTATAATCCCCTCTATTTTAAAATGTGATAATTTTGACCCCTTTATCATATTTTTTAACCATAAATTAGCGCTATATTATATTTTAAACGACATGATATATGATGTGATAATGTAAAAATACCAATATCGATGAAATTGTAAGAAAATTCATGTATAAACTGAATTTAAAACATGTATCACCATTTTGTCGACAACATATTTGATGAAAGGACCAAAGTTGCCAAATTTAAAAATAAGAGGACCAATTCTACAAAATGGGAAAAATAAGGAGACCAAAACTGCAATTAAGCCTAATAAAAATATTTGAATATCAATTAATTACCAACATTTGTTGTTTAACAATCAATTTATTTCAACTTTTGAGAAATAACAAAAATTTGAACTGAGATTTTTAAAAATTACAATGTTAATGCTTTATATGGGGGGTTGGTTCTTCTATTGTGTTCAACACATTACAACTTCTAGGACTTGAGCACTCAAAAACATAATTCAAGTTCCAAAACTTGAAATATTTCGAGTTCTAGAATCCAAAACGCATTTCTCCAGTAAAATTTCATACAATCCAAAACCTTCACAAGAATCTCATATCATCAAGGCATCAACCCCACCTCGTGTCCGAGATGCCGCAGTTTCAAATACAACACTAATAATTTCATGCAACATTGATCGAACCACATTGTCGATCATCTATCGTTCCCTGGTAATTTGCAATACAAAAATAATCGACGCATAATGATTACATATAGCCAGACAAATCTTTCAAGATAAAATCTTATATAGTACTTCATAGTCAAAGGTAAAAACTAAATAAAATCTCAAATTACAAACTTGACCCTTTGAGGGCTAAACTCATCGATACGCAGTCTAAAGTTTCAGCGGATATATGTGCAATTGTGCATCTAACAATCCACATGAACTAAATATGTAATAGACTAACCTGTATAAGCCTTATAGATTGTTTGATCTAATGAAAGACCTCAATCCAAAACATAAGCTATACACTAAAATTATCTAAATAACCTTTCACCAGTCACCACCATTATCCTCTGCATATATATCTTACTAGCTTATGTTTATAGACCTCAATTAAAATGTTTGAGTCACCACCATTTCATTAGTATTTACATTAAGGTGAGTCCACCTTCAAGTATAGTCAGTAGGAGAGAGATAAATCTCTCATTTACCTCTACCATAATATATTCATGTAACCTGTATTGCTTCGGCTGCATCGAGTTTTGGTTCAGAACAACCAAATCTTTCCTCCATCACCAAATTCTCCTCGTTGTCTTCCTCTCCATTGTTGTCAGCATCGGCATCAACATCAGCATCATCACCGTCATTGTCAGTGCCATCATCATCATCATCGTCACTGCTACTACCAGAGTTACGATCCTTGGGCTTGATTTCATCGTCAGCATTGTTGGTATCACCATCACTGCAGCCACCATCGGATTTGATAACCTCGTCTTCGTGAATGGCATGGAGCGGTGGTTTCCACAAAGTCATTCTCTTCATACCGCCATTAAGTGATTCCAGACCAGATGATTCTTGCTCAACTTTTGGAGCAGCTTCAACCTCCGCGATTGGCAGCGGTTTACTTTCTAATGTTGCAGAACTTCCAATGACAGGTTCATTGACCACTGCAGAATTAGCTGACAGCTTTGCAGAGGAACCGACATTTGAATTCAAAAAGCTGCAAATGTCGGGCTTTCCTACTATCTCAACCCACCTGTTATCAATCCAATCTCGGGAAATCCGAATGTCATCCATTTCAACCACTATACACTTCTCTTCACCTAAAGAGAATCACATTACCATGAGATGTCTTACACAAAGGAAAACATTATCGGTGTTGCTGGAACTACATTTGAAACTTACTACAGATAATGCATTTTCAGAAACATTGAAAACATGTTTGCAATTTTTCAAAAATACTCTATCTATTTTTAAAATGAAATTTTAAAAACTTCCAGAATATCTTCTCTAATGTTTATTTTATCGTGGAAATGGAAACACGAAACACTACAAGTAAACAGGCCATGAGTAATTTAAATCATACCGGGTGAATAAACCTGACAGGTTCCAGCTCCAGAAGTATCGACAGCAGTTATAACACTTTCCCACCACCCATCACCACACCAGGCATCCACTGCTGCTCCAATCTCGAAAGGATAACCTTTAACAAATTCAGGAGGGCGTGGCCGTACTGTTAAACGGCCTTCACATCGCATACCGAGTTTGCAAGGCTTTGCCACTCTTGATGCAGGGATCCATTCCTACACAAATTGATATCAGGGTTGAGAACAGTATTCTATCACTAGCTTCACTAGGGCTCTCAATTAGTGAGGTGATTGGACTTTTAAGCCCAAAAATCACCATAATCATTTTTTATACTTATACAAACAATCACTGAGGCAATAGATAGATAGAGAAAGAGAGTATATAGCAGTGCATACCTCTAGTTTGTCCACGTCATCTGCATCCATCAGGTCATCATATCGGACCTTCAGCCGCTTCTGAGATGCATACAAGATTGTACATCTAAACCAGCACCCTCTAATGCCACTATCTTGACAGAGAAACTCAATCTTATCATTGACCTTAAAAGGCAGTTCAGGCTTAGGTTCAATAGCCTTAACACCCATTGTTTTTCTCGACAGTTTTAGTTTCAGACTCGGGTATTTCAGTTCATCTTTTGACATCTCATTCATAGAAGAAGTTTGCTGACCAGAAAAACCCTTTTCAGCTACTGAATACTCCACAGAACTTCTATTCCTCTTCTTGCTGGGCCTCAAAGGATCATCTTGAGTGAAGTTCTCACCATCTTCAGATTTCGGACAGTTCGCCTTTCTTTTGGAAAGAGTAGGGCTATCCAAACCAGAGAGTATAGGCTGGTTACTATAACCACGCAACTTAGTAAGCGCAAAGGGTTTAAGCTTATTATTTTTAAGCTGCCTAAAGCATATATGGATTTCAGATGAAGAGGTATGCGGCAAATCAGCTTTGTATTTCTCATAGTGCTTAGGAGTCAGAACTGTTGCAGGACCATTGACACACTCGGCACTGATCACCTGAACATTAGATGTGATGATAACCTCACCCTCTCGAAGATCAAGCTCAGGAATCACATGCTTAACTTCCTGACCACGGTGAAACCACCGCACCTTCACCTTTTTTTGTTTCTTTTTGTCTTCATACATATCTTCCAAGTAACCAAGATAAGGATTTTCCTCTTCAGCCATAATATATACAAATGAATGAACCTATAAATTAGAAAAAATATTTCAGAATCATAAAATTAACATTGTATCCCAATGATACCAAGGGCCTATTGGGATTGACTTATTTGAGCTTATCTACTGCCATTAGCACTTGTCAGACTGTTTGGCAGAGCTTATAGAAATAGCTTATGACATATCCATAAGCTCTCTAGGATAGCTTATGAAAAGATCATATGCAAAACCATTTTGACTTTATCTTTCGTTATAAAAATAGCTTACATAAAAGCACTTACATGATAAGTGCTTAATTAGGCTGTTTATCCTAATAGGGCCAAAGAATGCAAGGAAATAATCGAGATTTAACAACAAAACAAATAGTTTTCTTACATATATTGTTGTCCCTTTCCTGTCAAACCCTGAGTAGTGCTTCAGCTGTTTAGCACAAGACCAAGCAGTGCCGGACCATTCAATATCTGAACTTTGAAATTTCAGATTCTTAGAAATCTGCGGTGCAGAAAACATAGGCAAAGTGAATTAACCATGTCTTATAAAGATACAAAGGTAACTAATGAGAGATAGATTTTATAGTTGTCGTATATCTATACCAGTTTATCAGGTATTTTTTTGTTATTAGCATTGATTCCATCTGTGTATCCTACAGCTTTTCCTGAATCATCCAGTAGTTCACCTGTCCGAAAATAAAACCAGTTCAAAGAGGATTGATAGACCACGTTGTAGCAAATGAAAGACAGAACAAAAGACAATAATAACCATAAATATCAGGAGATTCATCTAGAAAAACCAGCGAGTGAGATTTGAATTAAAAGTGCCTCAAACATTTTAATTGGAGTAACTAAATGGCTCCTAGAATAACTCCATTTAAGTTTAGGGAACGCTTAAATAGTGATTTTTAGTGGCATGTCAAGTAGAAAAGGATTAAACGACAAGCTTTATCAAAAACAGTGCTCATTCATGTCATGCTGAACCTAAGACTGAGTTTCTGAACAAAAATGAAATGCAATGGCTACAGAAAACTCGCATGAAGTATCAAGTGCATTTCGTGCTTCCTTTCTCTGTTTCTTTTCTTTTCCTATAATAAAATCGTTCATAAAATGATTAAGGAAGCAGGTAAGATATTTTATTCAACTCGATACCTTAAATGTCTTCATGGACACATAACTCCAAACAACAAATAATTTTTACCATGGTTCAGACATCACTAATAAATTCATGCCATTTTTAAGTAAAAAACAAGTGAGATAACAAAATAATCAATTCAAATGTCATATATAAAACTCGATAATTCAAGGTTCAAGTCATAAATCAAATGACAAAAAAGTGGTTAGCTATACAAAATTAATCATAAAAAAGAGGCTAATTAGTAATTACAATAAATTTAGGTAGTGATTCACTAGAATGAATCAGAATTCATCATATCATCATAATGAAATAGGATCCAAAACGAGATTCATATCCAAAATAAATACCTACTAGAGATTTATATCGATTAAGTTCAGTTTTGTTTCGAATCGAGATACGACTCGCATGTATCGTGACATCTCACGAATTGTGAGATACTGATACCACAATCCCAATTCAGCAAACTTATCGATGCATTAAAACTTCAGATTCGGGAGAAAATAAAATAAAAGGAAAATTATTAGGTTTTGATCTCCAAAAAAAGCTAATCGGTTCGATCAGCAGAGGATGATCCCACCATGTTTAATACATTAATTGTAAATAAAAAATGGAAAGAAATAAAATCTACAGATATAAATTCAGAACACACGGATCTAAAACAAAATAACAGATCACAGAGTACCCATTTCCTCATGCATCGAACATATGGGATTAAAAGTACACATCTCCTCCATCACTCTATATCCTTTATCACAGCGACAGCCTTAGCGGAATCGAAGAAGCACAGGCTTGTGTAATTTCGCAATGTAATGTGTTTTCACTTTTCAGAATGGCTTTAAAGTAACGCGTCAGTGGGTTTTAATACATCTCAAGAAAAGGTATTACGTCACGTTACACGCACACGATATTTCATTAACTAGCTGCCAAAGTTCAAGACGGGACAACTATTCTTTGGGCCGGGCTTAGTAACATATAACTTAACCTAGATTAAATAGTTTGTATGGCTTGGATTCAGTCCGTGTATGATATATTTTAGCTCCAAGTGGTTCCTAAACCCTAAAACCCTAGTTCTCTTATTATCACCTCAATCTTCCTCATTCTTAATTCTTTCAAAAATTTAGTCACAAGGCTCAATTATATCTTAAAACTATGCCATTTCCAACCACAATTAGCTTAGTCTAATTTCATGATGTATTCAGCTTCACAAGAAAGGAAAAAAGAATTAACATTTGATTGTAAAATAACCCGTGGTTTTGTAAATTACATTAACAAAATGACATGCCATAAACTAGACTAAAAAACTAACCACGGAAACTTTCGCATTTATTCCACTTACCATGAATGCAACGACTACGGATACTAACATGATGATTACTAATTGTCCATAACACCACGTATATAATTCATATGATTACTAATAGTCCGGAACATAAATAAAACATCTAGCATGGTAGCTATACTATTTCAAAAAATAAACCAATTAAGTCAACAAATAATCAAGAGACTCACATTTCCGAAATCATTTTATCCCTCATTGTGAGTAATGAATGTGAAAATTGACAGACACCATGCCACAAATAAAATGTACAGAATACAACTTTGAAGTAAGCAGCCATGAATCAACCAACCAAAGCCAATGATGTGTTAGATAGAAGACAAGGAACAACGAACTTTAAACCTCGTTGAATCTCCCATAACCGCAATTGTAACCACAACGTAAAGGCTTTCGAGGTCTTCACAATAGCATCGTGACCACAATCGCAACTACACATACCACAATCGCAACTTCACAAATGTGGTACAATATTATCAATAGTCACTACGTAACCGCCTAACCGCAATCAAAATGAAAACCTTTGCATGGATCAACGATAAAAGTGATCATGAACCCTCATGGAAAATTCTTTTGTAGCCAACAAATACATATACAATTCATAAACCACAGACTCGACAAAAATCTTTCAAGGGTAAAACTCATACGAAGCAGTACGATATAGCATCTGACAAGAGCAAACAATAACATTCAAGATAAAAATTCCCAACAGCAAACAACCATTCATATAGTAATATAAATCACCACATAAACTTCCATCCACAAACAATAAACAAATCATCAAAACAAATGAGAATCAAATTGCAATAGAATGAAACAATAATTACCAGCACGATGTGATTGATTCCTCGAAACCAAATGGTTAAGCCAATCAACAACCTCCCTCCTTGCCCTCCATTTATAAGTAATGGTGGTGGATCCATAAACCTGCAAAAATTGTTGAGGAACAACATACATCATGTGCCTCACACTCCTCTCAGTACCAACAACAGCAAGCACAGAATTCCCAGACATATCTCTCAAGTAAAAATGAATCACTCGGTTCCCACGTTCTTGACATATCAATTCCTCCTCCCATGACACAAAAACAGGATCAACCTCGTCACTAGACATCATTCAAAGTTCAATCCTTAAATCCACCACCAACAAAAAAACAACACTCTAAGCTACAACAACATCAAAAGACAAGAACAGGAAAACAATGATAGGTTGTTCCTAAACCAACCCCAAATTGGTTAAGGAAAAACCCTATTAAAAATCACCGTTCTCCTAAAACTGAAACCATTGAAGAAAAACCCAAACCGACAACAACCCAGATGAAAAAAATCAATATTTTTTCAGTCTAGATCAAGATTAAAGAGAGAGAAACAAAAAAAACGTCATGGTACAAAACCTACAAGTGAAGTCAAACAATGTGGCCTCATCAAAACAAGCAGAAAAAACAAAACAAATATTAATGGTTCATTCATCGTACTACGTCATAACGTTTGTGTTATGAAAAGCAAAAACAAAAACCCAGGTTTTATGAAGTGGGGTTCAAGGCAATGGATGAGAGAGAAAGAGTTAGAGAGAGAGAGAACAAAGAAAGGTTTTTTCGAGGGTTGAGAGAAAATGGTTGAAACCCTTTTGTGAGAAAGAAAAAGGGTTACTGAAAGGAGTGAAAACGATGAGTATGAAAAAAAACCTCAAAAATACGACGATTTTTGTTTTTGTTTCAGTTGTTCTTTTTTGCCGTGTGTGAATCAAGAGGAAGAGGAAGAAGCTGAAAAGGGTATTAAGGGAATTTTAGTGTTTCTTAAGAGGGATATTCTGGTGTGGTAATGTTATGTGTAACCTTGACACGTGTTGATTTTATGATTCTTTTTTGACCACTTGATTCTATCATTGTTGTGTGAGTGTAATGAGTGTGTAGAGTACCGTAGTACTGAATTGATGCTTTTGGAAGTTTCTGTACGACGTCGTTTGGTGATGTATGTTGTTCCCAAATTTAAGGTTTTTAACCAAACTTTAGTTGTTATCCATAAACATTAAACATGCCTAATGCATACTTTAAGGCTTTGTTTGGATTGATGGAATCCGGTGGAATGGAGCGGAATGGAGTGGTATAGAATGAGATTCCATTGTTTGGATTTGTAAAATATAAATGAAATGGAGTGGTATGTATTCCATTCCATTCCATCATTTTCTCTTATTTTTCTTCCCTCTCAATTTGGGGTGTATGGGATGGAATGAAGCTTTTTAATTACATAATTATCTTTTTATCCCTATTCTTTATTTCAATCACCATTCTTCTTTCTCCCGATTATTTTTATTTATCTTATTGCCCAATTTCTTACTGGTTTGTGTTCTTGTTGTTCACTCATTTGATGATAAAAGTAAAACCATAATAAGTTGAAGTTATTTTTTTTTAAGAATAATAAACTGATGATATCTGGTCCTTCATTCTTGTCATGCACGTAGCTGTAATTGGAGTTCTTTCGGTTTGATAATTTTGTTTTAACAGATCTTTTGGTTTGATAATTGGTAGGTAGTTTTGTTTCAATAGTATGGTCCTATATAATACGTAGTAGTTATTTTGTTTGGTAATTCCAGTATTATATATAGTTACATAATAGCAATAATTAAAAGGAATGGTAAATCAAATTAGGATGTTATATGAAATTTTATCTGGGTGGTTTAATGGAAGGAGATAAAAAATTAATAATAATAATAATAATCAATTAAGGGTAAAATTGGGACTAAAAGATTATAACTTGTTCCGCTCCGTCTACTTTCCAAACAATGGAATGAAAACAACATCCAGTCTCATCATAAGATATCCAAACAATGAAATGAAATATATGTTCCATTCCGCTCCATTTCATTCCACTCCGTTATATTCCGTTCCGCTCCGCTCCATTATCTTCCATCAATCCAAACATAGCCTAATGGAAAATAAATTCGGCTAATCTTGTCTTGATAAACATTCAAGCATAAAATTTAACAAGGTTAGAGTAATAGTATTAAACTTTTTTTTTTGGGTTAAGATAGAATTAAACTTTAATGATTAGAATAATTTTGTAGTTTTACACACTTCTCATAATCTGAATTCAAATATTATTTTGTTTGTGAAGTTGAGAGATTACATTAATGTATTTCTCTAGGTCCAATTTTTTTTTAAGCAGTTTTTTTCTTGACGCATTTTTTCAAGTAGTTAAATAGTTAGAATTATACTTTTTTAAGATGAATAAGTGAGAATATCAAAATTCAAATTTTAGTGACTATATATTATATGAAATATCTCTACCAACTGAGTTATGTATACAAGGATCTAAATCCAATTATTATCGAAGAATGTTTACAAATTTTATTCAAAATAAAGTTAAGATTTTACAGTTCATAAAAATGTGGTTCTCTTATTTCTTATTTATTTTAAATATTAGTTTACTCCTAAACAAAGCAAAGTTGATATTTAAGCATAAAGATAATGTAATAATGTTTATAATACGAAAATAGTATTATTGAGTTAACTTTGGAGTATATTTGAATATGTATTGCTCACCGGATTCATGTGTTTCAATATGGATTTAATCGTAATTTTTGAAATTTCATAATATTATTTCCGTGTCACTATTTTGTGTCACCATAATTACGCAACCTCATCATTATTCTGAAAATGCACTTATTTTCAATTAATTTACACCTAATTAGGTGAATTTACTAGTTAATAGAGAAAAGATCACATTTATTTATGTTCTATTCACATAATACAAACCCCAAAACTTTATTTGAAGAGATCAATTACTTCTTGTCATGAACTTTATAAATATTTGTTTGTTTCTCAATCACTTTCTTGGAGACTACATTTCTTCCAAAAGCGGCAAATATACGTTCTCTTTTTTTTGTGGACATAAACTGAGTTTGAGGATCACTCATTTGCTACCCAAATATGCACATTAATCTTACTATTTGCTTATCGACCAATTATTCAGAAACATGCACTTATAGACCAAATCCTATGTATATGATTATAGAGGTTACTAATTATATATAAAAATTGAAAAGAAGATATATAATTCAAATATAACTCGTAAAATGTAAATATATTTGAAACTTTGTTTAATGTCACAATTATATTAGTATGCACAATAAACTTTACGTAATATATACTAGCCATCTTTTTGCTTATCCAAAAAAAAAAAAATACTACCCAACCTTTGCACAATATTTTTGCAAACCAATAAAGAAACGACATGCAACAATGTTAATGGGACCACTAGAAGGCTCAGGCTAGCATGCACAAGGCTTGTAGGTCTCCCACCATGGGAGAGTAACGTGAACCGTCGGATGAATAATCTTATGATGCACCGCTTGTACCTTATCATTTCTTTTCCCTTTCTCATTCCATCATCTCTGTGCATTTTCCACAATTCTTTTCATCTCCTTTTCGTTTCATCATTCTTCAATTTTTCATGTTCCTAGTTTAATTAAAAACAACTCATATGCTTTCTTATTAATTTTTTGTTTT
Source organism: Trifolium repens (assembly GCA_030408175.1). Classification (NCBI taxonomy): domain Eukaryota; kingdom Viridiplantae; phylum Streptophyta; class Magnoliopsida; order Fabales; family Fabaceae; genus Trifolium; species Trifolium repens. The sequence continues at coordinate 9,208,954 of CP125839.1, forward strand.
TTAAAAAATATATTGTTACTAGAATTAAGGTGTAAATCAAACAATCAAATAAAATTCCACAAAACCATATGAGTTCAAAAAAATTTCACAGAATCATGACTATTAGCTTAAATAGTGCATTTTACACAACCCAGGCATGAAACATGACTAACTTTCTTACCTAATCAGCTTAAAGACATTTTTTTATCACAATCCCTAAAAAACAAATAAATATGATTGTCTTTGAGAATCATTCAGTCGAGTAGTTGATTTTGCAATGGATTTCATGGGCCTTTAATTCTTCAATTGTTTGATTTAGTTTTTCTACTCACTTATGAATATGTTGTGATGTATAGATCTACTGATTGGGTTGTATAGAATTGGTTTAAATTTTGAATAAAGTCAACAAGAGATTAAATTTGAGAGATCTGTGTATTATTATAAGTTGGAAGAATGTAAAGAGAATGTAGTTGTGAGGTAGAAGAAGGAAGGAGACACTTGAGAATTAGAATTCTGGAAATGGAAACAAGTGAGATGAAAAAGATGATAGGAAGAGAGAGAAAAAATGTATAAGGTAAATGCACTCCATCATAAGATTATTCATCCAACGGTTCACATTACTCTCCCATGGTGGGAGACCTACAAGCCTTGTGCATGCTAGAAGGTGCCCCACTAGAATTACTATTGAAACCCTTTTACCCAACATTTATGGCACGATAAGATAAGGAAATGAGGGAGAGGGAGATAAGGTTGGTGTAATTGTTGGTAGCATAGTGTTATTGTCAAGCAAGTAAGCAACGCCTACGTTATATTTCTATCCATATAATTCTTATTTATATTCGATGTGAGACTTAACCACTTATACTTAAAATTCAATAGTTTTGTTCTCATATCTTATAAGTCGATCATAACAACGGTATATTGCATAACCTTTAACGTGGTTTGTGTGCGGAAGAGGAAGAGTATATATAAAGATGAAAAACCTTAGCCGAATTATTATATAATACACCTCAAATCCAATCCATCTTATTTTACTTCACCAAACCCTCGCATGGTTATTAGCATTTTGAAAATAATAACACTCCATGTGGGAGAGTATTAAAAAGCTTACTCACCATCATCAATTACACCTTCAAAATATGTGGTCGTCATGAGAGAACAACATATTAGGTTAGGTGTTGAGTTATCATCTCTTCTTTTACATGTTTCACAAATCAAATTATAATACAAACTAGATACATATATGGATAAATAAGAGGCATATATGGATAAATAAGAGACAAATTATACTTAGTAGCTTGTTTCTAATTCAACCTTAAACTTTTAATGATTCATTCTTTAATTTAAACTCTAACTCGTTCTTAGATCCAAACAACATAAATGTATGTTGCAAATCAATTAATATCAGCCAATTTAAGAGGAGATCAATTTTTTTTTTTAATCAGCAAATATATTATAAAACTCAACCATAAGCATAAGACATACAAATGGCGAGAAAGAGTACAAAACTGCAAATAAATGCAGCATAAAAACAACACCAATACAAGACAATGATATAATAACATCCTACAACACCAATTACAATCGGGACTCAATAACATCCTACATAATCCAACTCCAATGCCTAGCCAAATCGATGTTGAACCGAAGCAGAAACTAAAACTCTCCCAAGCAAAGAGACAATGCCGACGACCAAACACACTCCATACAGATCTGAGCAAACTGCAACACACCAAGACAACTGGCTCGATGGAGGCCGCCAGAAATCACTGGTATAGGCAAAGAGTCTACATTTGCAATCTGATTGTGTGGCGACCGGAAAAAGCTTATGATGAGGGAAAGCATTCAAACTGCCGGCCAACACCCACCACCTGAACAGAATCACTAAATCCGCCACCGAAGCAAAATAACACCCCTAAAACTGTCGCCGGAGCAACGAATCCCCACTGCCACCAACACGCCCAACTCAGATCCATCGCGCCACCGACACCAACACGCCCAACTCATATCTGTCGCCGCCACCACCACCCCACATCAAATTTGTCGCAACCACTACACTCCTTGTCACTACCATCGCAGAACCGTCACCATCACCAAACAAAACCAAACCAAAATCTGTCGTAGGAAACAAAACCACCACCAATCCCTCACAAAACAGGAACCACACGTGAACTAAATCACAAAGGAAACAGAACACGCGTGAACCAAATAACACCAGCACCACCTCCGGCAGCGGCGTTGAAACACAACCACCACCGAAAATCTCAGATCCAAAAACAGAAACAGAGGAAAAGTCGTAGTAGAGCGAAACAGGTCGACAGAGCAAAACAGATCGAACGGAATCAATGCGATCTGGACAACAAACCACGAAAACCACCACGAGCCTCGCCGGAAATGGGTAGAACACAACCAACCGGAAAGAAACTGCCGTGGGACCACCACCAAACCACTTCCGGCGATCGGAACAGACGGTGGTACGGAGAGCAACGCCTCTCATCGCACCACCACCATGTGTGGTTACATTGCAGAGGGAGGGTTTGGATTGAGGGGAAAAGAGAAAGGGTGGATCTGTTGCTAGAGAGAAGGCAGAGCGCAAGTCTAGAGAGAGAACGTGTTTTTTGTTAAGAGTACCGTATGAATAAATTTAAGAGGAGATCAATTGATTTGAAGAACAATTGAAATAAAGTTATACGGTGATTGTTCAATTGACTTGAGATAAACCATTCTCATACCTAGAACCTTACACAATTTCCCGTCTCCAAGGTAAACAACTTCAACTAGTTTTAGGATTTCAAAGTGTTTCTTCCTTAGACATATGCGAAAGGAGCATCCAGAGTTCACAACGCATCCCTCCTTTGGTTCTCAACTTGACATAACAAGTGCCTCCAGCATACACGTAGGGCTGGACAAATTTTATTCGACCGGCCCAATCCGTCCAGCCCATTACATCCGTTGACAGTCGGGCGGATCATCTCGGGTCAAACGGGTCAATCGGGTCAACTGTTTCGGTTGCTATTGGGCTTACATGGTCGGTTTCGGTTGAATGAAATCAATCCACGGTGGCCCATATCCAACCAACAGAGTACAAAGTAATAGTGTCTAACCTATTAAAGTTATGTCTGGTTCCATCACATCACTACTTTTGAAAAAAACAAAGTCTATGTTGCTAACAGATCACGTGCAAATAAATATACCACTCATTTCTATATATTTTTTAATTAAAAAATCCTCCTTTTCTGGTTACAACACAACAATCACTTTCCCAAAAACATTTCTCTCTCCCACAACCTTTCTTTCTTAGACTTTCTCTTTCACAGTAACCAACAACCATGGTGGTGTTTATAGTTCCAACACTCTCCATAGCCTCAAACTTTCAATTGTACAATTTCATGGTATACTGATTTCACACCAACGCGTATTCCTTTCACAGAATCGTCAATTACTCAGAGATAGTGATTTGCTTCTAATCTCTAATCACAGTGTTAGAAATTACTCAACCCAAGAATTCCTTTTTGCAACTTTTTCATCAAATATACTCAATGTTTCTAGATCTACAAGCTTCAAAGAAGAAGACAAGATAAGTAGATCTAGAATGAATTTGACAATCTTCTGTATTTTTGTATTGTAGCCTAGATCTGTTTTGTTCGTGTTGTAGCTTTCTCTACCTTTAAATAAAATGTTGCTATTTCTGAATCTGAATGTATCAATTTTCTGGATTTGTTGAAGATTTTTTTGAATGAATTAGACCCGATAAAAACCACCCGTCCATCCGCCAAATCCGACGAACGAATCCGCCGTAACCGAAGCCTCCAAACGGACGGAGATGGACTGTGATACTTCAACCGGCGGTTGATTCGGATTGGGATTTTGGGCCCGAGTTCCGACCGGAACCGACCGATGTCCACCCCTACATACACGGAATCATCATTGCCCGTTACCTATGAATAATCCTTCTTGAAGTGGCCGATCTTATAATAATTGAAGTACTTCTTGATTTTAATATAGTCCCCTCTCTCTAATGGGGCTTATGAACTCAACAACTTTCTCTTATGTTATGGAGTCGCGAATAATTTAGCTGCCAACCCTAGTCAGCAAGCTGAAATGAAAGAGTCCTTTCTAATAAATAAGGTAAACTTCATAACTCCAACCTCTTATGTTACCCTCTCTACCTTAGTCTTTGAGCTCCTTAGTTTGAATCGTAGTCTCTTCCAAAGTAGTGTCTTCCTTACCAACGGTGCACCTTCAACAACCTAATACATCAAAATTTAAAATAATTCATTATAGAGACACAGACACTCCAAAAGATAGCTATACCAATCTTTTTGAAAATAAAATAAAATTATACCAATCTTAAAATACATATTTCCTATTTATTGTAAAATTTATACTCTCCTTATAATTTATGAATGAACCACCCAAAGAAAATTATGTTATTTATATATAGTTATATGGCATGAACTTTAATTTGTTTCGTCGGTATTTATTCTTTTTTAAGAGAACTTTAAATTTAGGGGCTCATATCCTTCACAAGTTTATAGAAAATCGTTAATCTCATTAATAATTTACAATAACATTTAAGCATAATAGTTTATCTACTATTACAAAGCTTTGTCTTAAAAAAAAGTGTTTTGATCTTCTTCGAATACTTATGCTTCACAATTGTACCCACAAATTTCAAAATGCACACAAATTATAGAGCCGTGTGCTCCATATGTTGAGGGCAAACGCAAAATCAAATTTTTAAGTTTACCATAAAATGTGAGAGAAGTTGCATGTGTGGCTGAGAGAGTGACAACTAGAAGCTTCATGTAAACTTCTAATTTCTTTTTAATAAAAATATAAAGATACTCTTTTGTAAAATATATATATATATATATAAATATAAAGATACTCTAAATTATAAGGAGAGTATAAATTTTACAATAAATAGGAAAAATACTTATTTAGTTATAAATATTTGAACAATCAATTTAGTCACACGCACGAAAATATATATTATCATTTATTTATTTTAAAATGCACATTACTTTTTTTTTTTTTTTTTTTTTTGAATTATGAGTGTGCAACCAAATTTCGAATGTCCAAAACTTACTAAATAAAAATATTGAATATCCAAACTTAAATAGAGACCTAGATTGAGTGTAGTCAGCACCCATGACCACATGCACTCAATTAAATCAAGACTGTTTTGATCAAAATCAAACATTTAATATTTAAAGGCCAAAATTATTATATTTAAAAACCAAAATTACATTAAAATTTGAACAATCTGATTTTGATTAGATAGCTACCGGCTGCTGAAAAAGAATGCACTTGATCCATTTTCCTTAAAATAGTCTAAATGAATTCAGGCTCACTATAAATAGAAGAGATCAAAGATCTTATAGTTCAATATTCACTCAAGAACAACACATCATTTTATTACAAAACCATTCTCTCATTCCTCTCACAAATTCTCATTAGCCTTAGTTTTCACCCTTCATTAATTAGCTAGCAGAATTTCAAAGCTACCCTTTAAAGATGGATCAAACTAAGAAGGGATTGAGCAAGAAGCAATTCTTGAAAAGAACTTTGAAGTATGTTTTCTCAATTTCTGCTTTTTCTTTCTTCCTTTGTTACTACTCTTCTAGCTTTTTCATATACCCTCAAACTTTCAATGCATACTTTTGTACATGTCTTTTTGCTTTTTTCACTCACACCCTTGAAAGGAAATACATGTTTCTCATTTGTAATGGAATCCTTGCATTTCTAGCTAAGAACTTACTCTTAATTCCAACAACTTCTTCAGAAGCTCACTTTGATCAGCTTCATGCTTCTAATGATATGATAGTTGCCCCTTTTGCAAGTTACCAATCTTTGGAGGAAGTTTCTCTTATGGCTGAAGAACAAGAGGATGAATACTATGAAGAAAAAGTCTTAGAAGATGAAGAACATAAAGAATATACCTTAAATGAGGCTTGTATAGAAAAAGAAAAGGAGCTTAGTGTGTTGGCACAAGATGAATATGAAGATGAAGTAGAAGAGACAACATTGACAACAAATGAAGAATTAGCAAATACAGAAGAATTAAACAGAAAGTTTGAAGAATTCATAAGAAAAATGAAAGAGGAAATGAGAATTGAAGCTCAAACACACCTTATTGCAGTTTAGTATATGAATATATGATATGATATATGTAAGAAAAGAAGAGAAGGAATTAAGTGTTTTAGTCTCTTTTTTTTTCATATGACTAAGTCTTATGCTTCTTTTGTTTTACCCCTTTTGTTAATTTGCATTTTGATGAGCAATATTCCATATCCCTCTAGCATCTTCTTTCCTTTTCATTGTTTTAAATCATGTCATGTTTCAAAATTAGTGTTATTTTATGCGATGAAGCATCAACACATACACGAACACCAGACATGATACAGACACTAACATAAATACTGTCATAATTCAGTGTAATCATAAGTGTCAGTGTCGTGTCGGTGTCCGACACTGAGACATGCCTAATCTGATGAGTTTCCGTGCTTGATAGATTATATGCATCTTAGACTGATCCTACTTCTTTGTTAACTATAATGATTCAAGTAGAATGTGAACCAAAACAGCAGCAAATTCTCCAAATAATAACAAGCTTTACAATATCAAATAGAAAAGACCCAAAATCAGCAAAACATGGAGTTAACTATGATGATTAGTTACTAATGATGCCAGAAGGCATGGAAGAATTTTGACATTTGCAATTCCTAGAGTAAATATTATTTTATTATTCTTATTATGCTGTCTATGATGTGTAACAATGTGGTTTATTGTCAATACTTTCATTGTACCAACACCAACATGATTCATAGTATATATGTTTGATTTTTTCCATTAAAATTCCTAATAACCATTATTTAGAATTTTTGAAATTTAAATTAAACTCTCGTGAATATGTTTTATTGAGAATTTTTTTTCTATCAATTTGGTCCCTAAAAAATTTCCATATCAAGTTGGTCGCTGTATATGTGGGAGATTACGTGGACAGACACATCAGCGTTTAACAGTAAACACTAGCATATGTAACGTCGCAATTTGACTGAGGGAAATATTTGATAGACATGAACCAAAAGAGAGAAGATGAAGTTATGGATTATTTGATGAAGTTATGAGTTGTTTTTTATGAATTTTCTGGATATTTTAAGATGTTAAATTTTCCATCAAATTAATCCTTGAAAAATTTCTCTATCAAATTGGTTCATGCATATGTGAAAAGTGACGTGGACAAACACGTCAGCATTTAACAGTACAAGTCGACATATCTAACATCTCAATTTAACGGAGAGATTTATTTGATACACATTAAGTAAATTGGAGGATGATTTTACTATTTCAAATAATTTAAGGACAGAATTGACTTATTGACATAAATTCAAGGATGAGAATGCTTATTCCCTCTTGGTTAATCCATGATTCAGTAAGTTCATTGGTGAATTACACAAAGGTGGTCTCTAGGGATAGATCGATGCTTGAAAATGGTTTGAAAATCTAACAATGATCGGTGCTGCTCTCTGTAAGTAGAAACTCGTGATATTACTCGTTCTCATAATTGAGGTGGTGACCCAGTTAGAGTTGGTTCGAAAATAAATATCAATATCTCAAAACTTAATTTAAATTCGTTTTCTCTTTATTTCTTATTGAATCAACATCAATTAGATCACTACATTGTCTCAGCCGTAAGGAAGAGAAGACTCTAAATTTCTACTTAAAAGTGACAATGTTGGTGGCTACTGGCTGTCAAAAGTTTAAGCTGTTTTCAAGTATAAGTTCATCATAGACCAACAAATTTCTTTTATCAACCTTTGCATTAATATCCAAATATGTTGTGACTTTTGACCAATTATCATGGAAAAGGTCCATGTCATATTAAATGAAATATGATAATATGAAGTGTTGGATTCAACATATCATGTCAAATAATTAGCTTAAGTCTCAACACTTCAAAGGAGTAATCTGGAAGGGCAAAGACACTTTCTCTGCACTTTGTGACAAAAATAGTGTTCACATATCAACAATAATATGGATCAGTACATAACAGTACAAACTTTATTGAAAAAATGTGCTGGCTCAAGAAAAAAACTATTGAAAAAATGACATTTGATTATAATAAGACAAGAATATAACTAGCCGTCCAAATATTCATTTTTGTGGTCACCATTTCACCTCAATACAATCAGCTCCAGAAATATGGAGAAACTGGCCTACATATATATTAATATTAAATAAGCAAAGTCATAGTGAAAAAGCACAACCACTGGTTCTGGTTAATGTCATGTCCAGAATTTTCTATCTATAGGCTACTACTATTTTATATTGCTAAAATATAAGGGATAATATGAAGGGGAATGAAAAAAAGAAGTGATATTAACATTAACATAGCTCAATTGCCAAACTCACAACAATCTTCACTTTCATCTTTCATAGAACCAAATAATTTTGAGTCCCTATCTCTGTAATCCACTCTCAAATAGGTCACTGTCTCTTTCAATATTTCGAATTAGTCCTTGTCTCTGTCAAATGTTTCTCAATATGGTCTCTCTATTGACATCAGTTTTCTAACACCTTTAAATGTGTTGAAGTGGAGTGTTAAAATGTCATGTGAATAATGTCGTCGTACAATTTAAATGCCACATAGTCAATGGTCAGCTTAAAACAATGATTATTTGATAAAATTTGGTAAAGTTGTGGACTAATGTGATAGTAAGTTGAAAATGTCAGTGGCTATTTTGATAGAAAGTGAATGAAAACAGAGACTTATTTGATAGTAAGTGAAACAATGTTCACGGAGGGACCAAATTAAGAAACATTTGACAGAGACAGACACTAATTTGAGATATTAAAAGAGCCAGGACCTATTTGAGAGCGAGTTACAAAGAAAAGGACCAATTGGTGGTTTACTCAAATAACTTCCCTTGTAATTGCTAACTAAATATGAAAGTAGCATACAGGACAGTGAAGTAAAGAGTATAAAGTATGTGTAAAATCTTTGGACAATTTTATAAACTTTCTCTCTACCTCATTTCACTTGAAACTGTTCTTGTCATTTCCTTTTATGAGCATGCATTCTTTACTTTGTCACTTCATGTCAAGATATTATCATGATGCTAGTTGTTTCCAATTTGCATTTCATCACATATATACAATCCAAAACTTCAAACTAGCTATTTGGCGAAACCGTCACATTCATGTTGCAGACTTCATCAGTCTCAGGCAGATTTCTAACCTCATTAAGAATCCTATTAAGTTCTTTTGTCAGTTCTCTGCGAACAAAGTCAGATCGCTCCTTTGTAATTGATGATTCTGAAAACAAAGTTTCAGCTATAGATTGATATTCTTGAAACCATTCCCCACCAATAATACTTTGGTGGTTACGCTCATCCTCGACAAGTAAAGAACATTCCCGGCGCCATCTACTTAAATAGTATTTGTCAGGAAGCTGAAAGTAATTCTTTATAACAAGTATGTGAAGAGCGTGTCTGCATAATATTCCCGATGATTCAAATTCCTTGCAAGAGCAGTGTATCTGTTCGTCTTCTGGTAGCCAGAATACGAGCCACTCTCCATCCAACCTTTTGAAGTGTCGTATAATATATGATCCATTGGCCATTTCAGATGTAGCATATTGCATTGCCAGCGATAACTCTTGTTGCAAAGCATTGAAAGCATAAGGTGTGAGAATGCTCCGTGCATGCTCTTCAATTGGTATGCAAGTTCTAAGATTTGTAAATTGAGTCTCTTGATGTGGCTGACGTTGGAAATTTGCAGAAATGCCAACCTGAAACATTATCCACCAAATGAGAGAAAATTCATAAGAGCATGGTTATCAAATCGAGATTCAAATCGCGAATTGGAAGACCTATTTTCTAAATCGTGAATCTAATCTTATTATGAATCGTAATATACGTTACCAATAAAAATCTGACATCTTCAAGTAAAAACAAGTGGCATGGAAATTTTATAAGCTTATAGATTATATATGACCCTCGAAATAATTCAAGATTCGTGTAATGAATCAAATGACAAAAAAAAAGTGAACGATTATACAATGTTGACAAAAAGAGTGGTTGGCTACACTGCGTTAAAATAGTGGTTCACTAGAACGAAATGGGATTCATCATGGTGAATCGAGATTTATCATAATTAATACTCCCTCAGGTTCTATAATATAGACCGGATTCATCCATTATTCAATGAATCTTGAAAATGAGTTTTTGCTTATATTTAGAACCAGAGGGAGTATGGATTAGCGGCGCAGCTGGTTGCCTGTTTGCCTTTTATTCATATGTAATTATTCTATATTTATTAATGAAATTTTACATATGGATTCAAGACAAGATTCATATCCAAAATATATACGCACCAAAGATTAGTATGGATTGAGTTCAGTTTTGTTTCTAATACAGATACAGATCAAGTGTATCATAAGATAGTGATAACCGTGCATAAGAGACACAAGTAAACAACAAGGCTAGAGCAAGCATGAGTTAAAAGTTAAAACTTGCATTTTACCAGCATACCTGTTCAAAAAAGCTACGCAAACATGTATGTTGAGTGAAGATTTCTTTCAAAAATGCATCTATAGACTTGGAATAAGCTGTTGTTGCCATTCGAGCCAAAAAATAACCTCTCACATAGGGTTGTGCCCAGGAGGCTCGAACAGAATACAGTAAATCAATATGTTTATCTGAATCAAGTTCAAAAACAGAAATCATTTGGCTCCACTGAAGTTCAAATTCCTCAGTATTCTCAATGTTAAATAAGGCATTAAACTCGGATTTAAATTCGCCATAACGAGACCCAAGATGGAGAGAAAACCAACTGGATACCTTGTTTATAATATTCCACACTGGAATGACATGTTTAGTTCCTGGAAATTCGCTTCTGATGGCGTCTCTAAGACCAGGATCAAGATCAGATAGAATTGTTTGTGGACATCTTCCTCTCATGAACCGGAGATATGTCTGTATTAAGGAATAATCATAGTAAGACGAATATTTATGAAAGCACAAGTAAAATCTCATACAGATTATGCTAGTAGTAGTAAACCTGTAACGCCCATGCGAAGGATTGTGGTGTTTCATCCTGCAATAAAACACAGCCGAAAAAAATGGTTCTACCACAGTTATCAATACCAAACCACACTCCGAAAAGCAATCCATAAGTGATCGATCGATGAGAAGTGTCAAAATAAATTACATCACCAAACATGGCATTTGCATTAACAGAATCACCATACGACCAAGCTATATTTTCAACCTTCTCATTCTCATCGACCGTAAAATCATAAACAAACTCAACATCAGCTTCTTTCATTGCTTTGCACACCTCAAGAAGTTCCAAAACATCATTTTCTCTTTTCTCACTTAGCAATGCCTCATTCTCTTGAACAATCTTCTTACGGTTTTGGACAAAGTTCCTCACATCCCTTTCCAAGAAAGGCAAATGTCCACCTTGAATCCCCTTTTCAACCTCAAGCATTTTCACTATCCGATGTATCGGAAATCCAGCTTTCGAAAGCAACAATATACGCTCTTGATCAGCCTCATGGATTTTCCTATACGCAGGTAAAAGACGAACTTGATCATCTTCCAAAAGCTCGTGATTATGTATATTACTAAACTGAACAACAAACCATTGAGAAACACCATCAACAACCTCCTTAGATAGATACATTTTAGCATCACATCCGCACCTCACCGATTTCCTATCCCTCTGATGTTCGCCATTAACCTTCCTCTTCACCGGTGCAAACCCTGATCGGTAACAAACAAAATCACGCTTATAAACACCTAACTGAGGACTAATTCTAGATCTTTCCTTCCTAATAGAAAAACCATTTTTCCTAGCAAAATTACCATAATGTTCAAAAGCTTCATCATCACTCTTAAACACCATTCCAACATAAGGGGTAATAATCATAGCTCTACAAGATGATATTTTATCTTCTTTCACCGATTCCGGTGCTGCTAAACCCTCCTCAGAATCACCCTCATATGTAATGTAACATTTCCAATCTCCACAAGGACATTGTTGCTTCCTAATCCATAGGTTTTTGGTAGCTAATGAAGTCATTTTTTTCCCACTTGAATGAAATATTGAAATTAATCAAAAGTTTCAATCTTTAAAGTGACCCATAAGCTAATAATTTTCAATAACAAAACCAGAACCCTGAATATGAATTAAACAAAATAAAAATCCAAATAATGTGAAAAATAATTAACAAAAAATGATTTTTTTTATGGCTAGAAAGAAGGGGTTTTTGAACTAAGAAGAAGAAACAAAAGCTTGAAAATTGATGAAAGTTTGAAAATTTCATACCAGATAGATAAAAACCATGGTTCTCTGGTTCTTCTTGTTGTGTGCTATTTTGCAATTTCACTGTAAAAAATGTAAAAAGAATCAAAATTGAATTTTTATTTATTGGGCCATTTGATTTCTATTGAAGGCTAAGTAATGGGCTTATACACGATCCTACAGAAATTTTTACCAACCCAACAATTATAATACCTCAGCCGTACATTTTTCTCGTAAACTTTCGATTTTGTCCTTGTATATAAATTATAAAAAAAATCACTTTTTCTCGAACTTTTTAATTTTTTTTAATCGCATCGAATTTTTTTAAACTGTTTAGGTTCACAATATAGAACAAGAGAAAGTGTAAGTCTCAAAAATGTTTAAAATCGAAAAACTTTATACATACCGGAAAACTCATGTAGAGTGAAGTTGAAGTCATGTTGGATGATGAAAGGTTGAAAATGAGTTAAGAAAGGTGTAAAATGTTAAATGGTCATAGGGATAAAATTGGTATTTTCAGTGATTTTTAGGGGTGAAGATAAAGGTGTAGGGGTACAAGGTAAACTTTTCCTCAATACAATTGCAAGAAGAATTTAGGGGCTTGGTTCCTTGCTCTCAGAAAATCTACTACTTAGTTTTTTTTCCCAATAAATAGTCGACCTGAAAGATTTAGTTTCGATAATGTGTTTTTTCCTGTTTTGAGTAATATAGAGGGAGGACCAACACTCATCAAACGTTTGATGTGTTTTTCATTTTGATCGAATAAATTGAATATTTGTTAAATGTCACTTTAACATATGCTTTTAAAGTACATGTTAATATAACATTGGAACAAATGCAAGAAAAAGGGTGTATTCCCAAGTGTAGGGTTGTTAAGATAGGTGCTATCTTTAGTATCTATTTTCTCAAATGGAAAAAAGAACGTTTTGCACATTGAGAAAGAGACATAAAAACTAAAGCAATGAGGTCATGCATTAAAAGCTACATTTTGTAGCTCTCAAATTAATTTTTGTTACTATTTCAGATGCCTTAATTTATCTCAACTACATCATTCATAAAATATGTGATCAAATTGCCATTTTTCTATTAATAAATATTTGTCATTTTTATTAAATTGCCATTTAAAAATAGTATAACTTCTTTTTTTTTTTTGCTTACTAATAATTAAAATTTTTTTGCCACCAACATTGAATTAGTTTAAATTTTAAGGGTTTTGGTCCCCTTAAGTATGTGGTCAGGAAGTTGATTCATGACTCATCCGTATAAAGAAAATTTGGTTGAGAGGGGAGAGTCCACCTTGTGTGCCTCACATGTTCTCCGATGGTAAGAGTCGTGGTCCTCTTAAACATGTGATCATGAGTTCGATTCCTGACTAATGCATATGAAAAAAATCGGTAAAAAAGGAAGAATTCACCATGTGCCCCATAAATTATTCGATAGAGATTAATCGTCGCTAATGCTGATGGAAAATTTGTGCCGTAATAAATGTAAAATATATTATGTTTAGCAAAAAATAAAATTAGTATTCGCGCTATCTCCAAAAAAACAAAGTAAAATTAAGCAAGAAAAGAATAATGGTGACAAGAAGAAATTTGTTTGGCCATACTATAGTTTATTTTGTTCATATTAAAGTGACAATTAATATTATACACATTTGATTGATACAATACAATTATTTTTTGAGCAGCAATATATAACATGACATTATTGAACATGGATTTTGAACTTGAAAGGTAATTTCTAAGTTCTAATTAACCCATCTGAAATAAGCATGAAACATAAACACTCTTAATTCAAATTAAAAGTGTTGAGCCTCTTGAATATGTTCTTGCTTTCCTGCTACATAATCCAAAAGTCCTTCACCAGCTTTTTCACCATGAGTTTCAGTTGAGAATTTTGAAACACCTCCAAAAGCTATTATTGCAACCAAGAAGACAGTTGTGGAAGCAAATAAAGGCCAAAAATAAGCTAAAATGGATAGAAAATATGGTGCTGCATATATTAGCAAGGAAAATAATAGAGAAAATAATATTGCTATGCTTATTAAGTCGAAATGGCTCAAAGAAGGGGATGCCAACACAAGGTATTTTCATGCTTGTGTCAAGGGTAGGAAGCGGCTGAATTCTATTGTGGCGTTAAAAAAGGGGGATGGGTGGCTAGAGAAGCCTTACGAGGTGAAGGAGGAAGTGTGTTGCTATTTTGAACATCATTTTGGTGAGGAAGTTTGGGAGAGGCCTACTATGGATGGGGTTGAGTTTCCGTCATTATCATCGGAGGAAGCGGCTAGCCTTGTTGTTCCGTTCTTGGAAGTGGAGGTGAAGGAAACTATTGATGCATCTCATAACAATAAAAGCCCGGGACCGGATGGATTTAACTTTGAATTTTTTAGTGGATGTTGGGAGGTGGTGAAGGTGGATCTCATGCAATTGTTTCTTGAATTCTATTCCAACGCAACGGTGCCCAAAGGTATGATTTCTTACTTTATTGCTCTCATTCCTAAGCTACAAAATCCACATGCTATTCCGGATTTTCGCCCTATTTCTTTATTAGGAAGTGTGTATAAAATTGTGGCAAAAGTATTGGCCTCAAGGCTTGGAGTGGTGATGGGGAGGTTAATCTCAAGAAACCAATCGGCGTTCATTAAAGGGCGACTCCTTGTTGATGGGGTACTAACAATTAATGAGGTAGTGGATTTTGCGAAAAGAGCTAAAAAAGAATGTTTGATTCTTAAGGTGGATTTTGAGAAGGCCTACGATTCGGTGAATTGGAATTTCTTGGAATATATGTTACGGCGTTTTGGATTTACAAAAAAGTGGACGGAGTGGATTAAGGCATGTGTTTGTTCCGAAAGCTTATCGGTGTTAGTAAATGGGAGTCCTTCTCGAGAGGTGAACATCGCGAGAGGTCTTAAACAAGGTGACCCCTTGGCTCCTTTCCTTTTCCTTTTGGTGGTTGAAGGTTTCGGTCTCCTTATGTCCAAAGCGGTTTCCTTGGGGTATTTCAAGCCATTTGTCTTCAAAAATTCCGAGGTGAAGTTGTCGCATCTACAATATGCCGAGGACACGCTAATTGTAGGTGAGGCAAGTGTGGAGAACTTATGGTGTGTGAAGGCAATACTTAGGTGGTTCCATTTGATGTCGGGACTTAAAGTTAATTTCTTCAAGAGTCGACTTATGGGGGTGAATGTAGAGGAGCCGTTCTTGAGGGTGGCCTCAAGGTTTCTAAATTGTAAGCTTGGTAAATTCCCATTTATTTACCTAGGCTTACCGGTGGGCGCGAATCCAAGAAAGGAAGAGACTTGGAATCCGGTGATTGAGGTGTTACAAAAAAGGCTTAATTCATGGCGTAATAGATTTGTAAGCCTTGGTGGTAGAGTGATCCTTATCAACTCGGTTTTAGCGGCGATCCCGGTGTTTTATCTTTCCTTTATGAAAATGCCGACTTGTGTTTGGAGGAAGATAGTTGCAATTCAAAGGAATTTCTTGTGGGGAGGCTCGAGCAATAATTCTAAAATTGCTTGGGTAAAGTGGAGTGACTTGTGTAGGCCTAAAGAGGATGGTGGGCTTGGGATTAAAAATATTAGACTTGTGAATGTATCTTTACTAACAAAGTGGCGTTGGCGGTTGTTAGTCTCTCAACAAGAGTTGTGGTCCTTGGTATTGAAGGCAAAGTATGGTAAGGAAATAGGATTCTCACCGGAGTTGCTTGGGTGTGGAAATAAAAGATTTGCCTCTTTTTGGTGGAAGGATTTATGTAAATTGGGGCGTCTAAGTGTTAATAATAATGAAGATTGGTGTAGTGAAGTGATGGTCAAGAAAGTGGGTAATGGTGGTGGCACTAGATTTTGGCTTGATAAGTGGATTGGGGGAGGGACGCTTGCATTATCGTTTCCCCGGTTGTACTCGATGTCTTGCCAAAAAGAGGATTTAATTAGCCAAATGGGTGGGTGGAGAAATGAGGAATGGGTGTGGAACTTGAAGTGGCGGAGACACTTGTTTGTTTGGGAAGAGGAGCTTTGTAGTAACTTGTTGAACATTCTTGGTGGTGTTAATATAACTCACCATGATGACTTGTGGAATTGTGGTATCGGCGACGACGGTGTATATAGCGTGAGAGATGGGTACCGGTTCCTAAGTGATAATTTCCTACCGCAATTGAACTTGAGTATTGATTGTCGCCGTGGTTTGAAAGGAAATTGGGATAGCTTCTCTCCTTTGAAAGTGGTAATTTTTTGTTGGAAACTTATGTTGGAGAGGTTGCCGACACGACGGAATTTGGTAATTAGAGGTATGTTTGATGCTCGCTCCAGCCCTTGTTGCGTGTGGTGCCCTTTGGTTGAAGAGTCCGAATCACATTTGTTCTTCACGTGCCCGGTGGCGGTCGAAGTTTGGACGGCGGTTTCGGCTTGGTTGGGTTTGGTGTCGGTTGTGCCTGGTAATGCTCTTCAATCCTTTGAATCATTTGGGTTTCCATTTCGTAATAAACTTCGGATTAAAGGTCTAAATCTTGTTTGGCAAACCGTGGTGTGGAGTATTTGGCTAGCTAGGAACGCTCTTATTTTTGAAGGGGTTAAAATGGAGGACCATGACATTGTGGATGCAATTAAGCATAGGTCCTTACAATGGTTTATAGCTAGGAAGCAAGGGGTGGTGTGTTTGTCTCTTGAATGGGAAAAGTCTCCACTAGATTGTCTTAAAAGGTGATGGCTTTGGTGTGGTGGTTTGTCCCTGGTTCCTGCGTTTTTGACAGTAGGGGTGGGTTTGTATTTTTTCTTTGTGGCTTGTGATTCTTAGGTGGCTTTTATAGACTAAGATAGTTAGTGGCATTGTGGTGGGGTTGAGTTGAGTACTCTTTGTATTTATTCCATGAGTGGGTCTAGTACTACTTGTACTCTTGCTCATTTTTTGTATACTCTTTCACATATATATATATAATCTCATGTTTTGTTTGCTGCTCAAAAAAAAAAAATATTGCTATGCTTATTTGATATCTATATTTTAGAAGCTTTTCTGATACATCCATCGTTTCTTGAATAGTACTTTTACTTCAAAGAGAGAGAGATAAGAGGAGAAAGAAGATGAGAAAAGGGTGAAGAGAGGAAGAGAATTAATGAGTTAATTTCTAAGTGTTGGCAAGTATAATATATGTGAAGAGATTCCTATGTTCCAATTGGCTTTTCAAAGCTTGCTTGGCCCATATGCCACTTATTTTTCTAAAAAGCACTTATATGTTTTCCCAAACTGTCCTTTCATTAATGTGTGGTTAAACTTATCTTCTATTTATTTTTCAGAAAATATTTCTCTAATACTCAACTTGGTCCTAGATATTAATATTTTTTTTCTAAATATTTTTTTTAAAATATTAGTAACATTAATAGTCATTTTGCAACTGTTTACAAGGAAAAATTTAAACTTGGTATTTTGAGTTTTAAGGTTAGACTTTTACCACTAAACTATTACTTGAAATGTAATTTTTTTAATCTAGATTTATATTTTTCCAATACATTACAGTGGTATATATATAAGTGAATAATGTCAGAGACAAATTTGATAATAAATCCAAACATATATATGAACAAATTTTAATAAAATTTTCTATTTTCAAAGATCATTTTAGAATACCAATAATATGAAGACTAAATTCTTGAGAAAAACAATTATGAAAGACTAAATTAATATGTATAGTCCTACAATTTCGAGCAATAATTTTGAATATATATTTTTATTTGTTAACTCTCTAGTTCTTAGGAGAATGTAACTTTAATAATTTAGAGTCTGGCTATGAGATAAATAAAATTTATCCAAAAAATTGTTCCACCTATAATCAAATTCAAATTTTCTCAAATGATTCGTTCTTTAGTAAAGCTCATTAACAACTTGAACTTAATGTCTTAATTTAATTTTGAATATTTAGTCCTCTTTATTCATTTCTTTTTCGGTATCATTTATTAGTTGACTTAAATAAGTAGTATTTAATTCGTTGTCTACCAATGAAGTTGGTTAAACTAGCATTTTGTCAAAAAAATAAAAAAGTATGCATAGCATGCATACATTATAATATTTCACAACCAACCTAAATATATATTCTTCAAATGAGATAAGAAATATGACATTATACCAACATCATTTCATTTATTTTCAATAGGGTAGTGGCTCTGAAGATTCTCATGGACGGCTATGATGGGGTAGAGATAGATAAGCCATTCAATAATTGTTTCATGGACCAAGTGTGAAGGGCATATTAGTCAATTAAAACAAGTTGATGGAATGCTTGTGTATTGATTCTTTGTCAAATTCTTGATAGATCGGTTTACAATGTCCCTTTTAGGGAGTGGATGCTTTTTAATTGGAAATTTTGAATGAAGATTAGTATTCAAGAAAGGCATTGCTTCCTTGACTTATTCTTCTTCTTCATGTTGATCACTTTTATCAATAATAACACATAAATAAATTTGTTAATTATTCAATGAACAATCCATAATCATTTGGGCCAAGTTTTTATTTTCAATTGGATTTAAGCCTTTTAAGGTTTCTTTGTCATTCCTCCCCCCCCCCCACGTGATAAGTCAGTCATAGCCTTAATTTGATCATTATTTAGGCAATGTTAATTTGTCTTCTAATATGGGATTTGGAAAAATCCGCACATAATAAGAATACGTTTGATCTGCTAAAATATAAAAGATTAAATGTGACAATTTTAGTATTAAAATTTGCTAAAAATATTAGAATTTGTAACCTAGTTAAATATGTACTCCATTCAATACCTTTATTCAAGATCACACTTTTGTTGCGCGTATCAAATGATCGCCACCACCTCCTAGGGCATGATTGGTGATGTCAATTGTCTACTCAATTGTCCAAAACTTGGAATACTTCGTTTCTTCACAAATAGAAGAGAAAAGTGACTTTTATTCACGAATATGATAAAATAGACATTAGTGTCTCACATCTTTTTATATTGGTGGAATTTTGCTAGTATGAATATTAATTCATCTATCTTATTAGAATATACATATTTAAATTTTCACTTTTTTGCTTTTTTTAATAGAAATTTCAATTGATTTCCCACACACCACAAGCTAGTGTTGAAGTGGTCATATATATTCACTCCAATAGTAACTCTTTAGAGTTACTTTACATTTTCACCCTTCATTTTATTTTAATCCAATCAATTAGATTTAATTTTAATTGTTAATCATGCGACCTCATTTTTCTTAACTATTTTATGATTTCCTTTTTTTTTTTTTTTTTGACAATCATAATTTCCTTTCTTTTATAACTCCCGTATTCACGGTTTCCTTTTACTCCATATTCACACTCCTAAATGTTTTCCTTTTTTTTTTTTGTCAAAAAAAAATCATGTTATTCAATTCACATTAACTATTAAGAGTTTAATATCCTCACACCCCCAAATTGCACCATAAATTAGAGTAAGTACTATGGAGAGTCCATGAACATGTTAAGATTCATTTGATGCACAAAATAATTTTTTTATTTGGTGCACCCATTAAAAAAAACTATTACTTATCAGGGACCGGCTATCCTGCATAAGGAATGTTTATGCACGGTGCATAAACTTCCTATTTGCACCCCTCCCATTTCGTTATACACCCCACCCATGAGCTTCTCACGTCGCACTAGAATCACCACGCCGCTGCACTGCCAGACCAGAACCTCTCCTCCCTCTCTCGCACGATTCCATTCTCACGGTGAACCTCACCCTTTTTCTCTTACCAGAACCTCTCCTCCCTCTCTCGCACGATTCCATTCTCACGGTGATGTGCGGCGGCCGGTTAGATTTGACGGCGACGACGAGACCCTCCGCTTTTTCTTCTTCTAGTTTTTGCTCATCGCTCTTCGTTTTCTGCCTCTGTTTTGTTGTTTGATTTTGTTGGTTTGGTTTTGTGATTTAGGATTGGTGGTTTGGAATAGTGAAGAATGACAGTGGTTGAAGATTGATGGTGGTGTTGATTTAGATAGTGATTTGATGATTATTGGTTTGTATGGTGTTGTTAATGGAAGTTGAAGTAGGTATTTTGGTATTGGTATGGAGATGATTATGGTTGTTACAATGAAGAAGCACCTGGCATAAACCATAAGTGTGGTTTAATGGTTTCACTAGTTTTGTATCTGAAACCAAAGTAGCCCTCTTATGGTTTCTAATAAAATATCCATATTTAATTTAAAATAAATATTATAACCGAAACCATAAGTGTGACTTAATGGTTTCACTAGTGTTATATCTGAAAACCAAAGTAGCTCTCTTATGGTTTCCAATAAAATGTTCATATTTAATTTAACATAAATATTATGACTGAAACCATAAGTGTGGCTTAATGGTTTCACTAGTGTTGTATGTGAAACCAAAGTAGCTCTCTTATGGTTTCCAATAAAATATTCATATTTAATTTAACATAAATATTATAACTGAAACCATAAGTGTGGCTTAATGGTTTCACTAGTGTTGTATGTGAAACCAAAGTAGCTCTCTTATGGTTTCCAATAAAATATTCATATTTAATTTATCATAAATATTATAACTGAAACCATAAGTGTGGCTTAATGGTTTCACTAGTGTTGTATGTCAAACCAAAGTAGATCTCTTATTGTTTCCAATAAAATATTCATATTTTATTCAAAACAAATATTATAACTGAAATCATAAGTCTGGCTTAATGGTTTATGAAACGATTTAACCAGCATAATGATTTTCAAAATAACATTGCATAAATAACCAATGATTTTGTAACAAAGTAATATGGGTAAAAATTCGCAGGGGTGCACAAAGCAATTCGGGGGGTGCGCTAGAAATTTGGGTGTAAACATAAAAAACTAGGTGTAAGTGTAAAACTGGGTAAAAAACAAAACCAACAAAAAAACCAAAAAGGAACTGGGCTTTCAGGCCCAGTAGGCTAAAAATAAAAACAGAATGCGTGCATCAGCAGAAAGGGGGTGTGGATAGCGAGCCATTGGGGGGGCTGGGGGCGCGCAAGAAATTTATGGGGGGCTAGGGGGCGCGCGCGAGAAATTTCTGGGGGCTAGGGACGCGCGCGAGAAAATTCTGGGGGGCGCGCGAGTAATTCTGGTGCTTATGCACCGTGCATAAGAATCCCTTATGCATAATAACTTTTGCCTTACTTATCATATCGTATTGTGCATCTGTTATTTTAATTCTTATTTTAAACTGAGTTAGCAACAATATAAGATATACTAAATATATCTGACATTTGTACTCTCTTCGTCCACATAGAAAGTATATAATTATCTAATACGAAATAGCATATTACAATGAATTTAATTTAATTCTTTCTTTGTATTGCGCGTGTGTATGTGTGGGCAAATAAATACAGAGTGAGAACTACAATTACTTAGCAAGTGTGACAATCAATACAGAGACTGGAGATGCAAAATGGGTGCAACATATAAATTTGAGGGGGTGCATTTGTAAAACTATGCACATATTGGTAATAAATTATAAAACTCAACTCAGGGTGGTCAGCTGCACCCCGTGAATCAAACGTGGATCCGCCCCTGCTCTTCGATTGTTGCGTGCATTTTGATTTTTTTTTTTAATTCTTTTGCGTTCCCAACCAAGAGAATATGGCTCTTGGTTACAAATATAGATTAAGGCAACTTTGAATACTTAGACAACATATATTCTATAAAATTGAAAAATAAAACCAAGCTGGGAGCAGTGTCCCTAAAAATCAAGTAGTTCATTGCCATATTGGTCTATATTTAAAAATAGAGATGTTGAACAAAAGTTGTCATTAGCACAATCACAAAAAATAATATAAAAATTAGCACTGCAAAATGAACAAAACTTAAAATTAATGGTGCAAACGAAATTTAAAGATAAAAAACCAATTTAAAAAGAAAATAATATTAATGTAAATGACCAATACAAAATAAGTTAAAATGTAAATTTTGCCAAAAACATAATATTTGACTTTGACTTTGTTCACAAAACGTATGTTTTAAATTATTACTTTTTCTTTTTACTATATTGAATTATTGTACTTTTAAGCAAAGATGACAAAGTGTTCTGAATATTAATCCAAATATTATTTGTTCTTTGAAGCCACTTTAGTTTGTCGCTTTCAATCTAATTAGTGTCACATATGAGTAGTCTTTTCTGAATGAATTTCACAAAGAAAAAAATGAGAATTAAATGATCTCATAACATTTTTAGCGCTTAAGCAATTCAATTGTCCTAAGTGATATCCTTCCATTGATAATGATACATGGATAAATATAATCAACATATTGAACTTGGTTAATTAGTTTAAAAAATTACTCTTCCTACTTCTCATGTTTCTTTTAAACTCTCAATCTTCTTTTTTTGTTCTTGAATAAATATTTCAAAATATGTTTTTTGAATATTTTTGCCTTGAATTTTTTTTTTCGGAATGTGTTTTCTAAATTTGAAAGAACTAGAAATACTTCAGAAAACGCGTTCCAATATTTTTATACAAGAGAAAAAAATAGAAAAACGGGAGTAGAAAAGAAACAAGAGGGTGGAAAGAGAAAAATTCATTAGTTTCTCCTAGAACAAAATGTATGGAAGAATCCAAATTCGATCTCTTGCGGAAACAAATTTTTTGGCGGACTTTACTTACATTACTATAACTTTTCCTAAAAATCAGATGGTTAATATTAAAAAATATAGATAAAAACAATTTAAAAGAGTGAAATTTAAATTTTTTAAAAAAAAACTCACATCATATCCTATCAATAAATTTAATGTCAGTTTGAGATGATCTTTTCATTATGAGTGTTCTTTATCTGATTTGTCTTATTAGTGAGAATCGTTTTTATTTGAGACTCTTACATACAAATAATAGAGATTTTATTTGATATTGAAGCAAAATGTGTCAGCAGAAAAATATACAGATTGAAAGGAAAAGCTCCCACCAACTAATGCACTGAACTTATAATAAATTGAGAAAATGGAAATATTAATTTAGAAGCTGAAATAACTAAGCATTCTTAATAGACACATGTGCATTAATCAATGGTTATAATATTCTGAGTTCAATAACCTGAGAGATTGAGATAGTTTACATTGTAGAAGGGTTGATCATGATGGAGCAAGTCCAAAAGTTAGAAGTGGATAGAAAGTACAAACTAATTGTTCTGGTTATTATAGTTTTGAAGTTACTTAATGTGATTTGATTAAGCCTTAATAAGAATAAATTGTTAACTCCAATATTCAAAGATAAAATATGATTCAACTATTTTCATATAAGATGAAGTTATTATGAAATATGAATATGCTATAAGCTATGTTTCTATTTTTTTTTTTGTCGAGTAATTTAGTGGTTAGACTCACATAAAAAAAAATATTACTACATTAAAAATTATTTGGTATGGAAACTGTTGAAAACAAAAAAAGATTTTGACACTAAAAAAGGTTCCGGATAGATTAAATAATATTGTAAATATCCCTTTTTCATACTTCATCTTTTGATATATAATCTAATAGTTTTGAAATAAAGTTATTTTCACATATCAAACTCTTTTCTTTAAAAAATATTTTTGTATATCGGACTCGAAGTGTCATTCTTTTGTTTTACTTAATATTAGTAGGTATAGTCTTATTTTTTATAAGTACGAAAAAGTGAAAACACTACTAGAAAATCCGCTTTTAGCAACCGATTTAGCGACCGAAATATTTCGGTCGCTTTAGCAACCGATTTAGAGACTGATATTTTGAGCTTCAGAGTAAAAAAACATTCGGTTGCTAAATCGGTCGCTACGTAATTTTAGCAACCGAATTAGAGACCGATATTTAGCAACCAATATTTCGGTCGCTTTAAAGACCGATTTAGAGACCATTATTTGAGCTTCAAATTCAAAAACATTTCGGTCGCTATATCGGTTGCTATAGAGACCGAATTGGAGACCAAACATTATCGACTGCAGAATCCGTCGCAATTTTTCTAAAATAATAAATATTGTTATAATTCAATACTTACTGCTATTATCTTTTTTAATAAAAAACATTTTACTCTTTTTTTTAATAAAAACTTATTATCTCTCCATTCACTTCCCATATTCACTTCACTAATAAGTTTTCCCAAATCAAATTAGTAAAGCATAATTATATCACTACAACGCATTTACCCATCACTCTAAATTAATTAATTTTTCACAACCCTAACCTAAATCACATTCCGCCTCAGTTCTCACCATCATCACTCACCCTCACACCATAACCCTCACTCGTTCACCATCTTGCAACCACCTGAAATTCTTCTTCTTAATTACCATCATCACTCACGAACTCTTGAAGCCAGAAACTCTCATTCCTTGTGCGATTGAACTCGCTGAAACCCTAAAACAAAAATCACTTTTTTGCAACTAAGGTGCTGTGAAAGGATTGGGAAGGCAAATCCTGTACGAATTCAATCTCATCGTCATCGCACACTCTTTGATACGCCGTCTTCACGTTGTTGTTTCTGGTTATTCATCATCGCATTTTCCCCGAATTTTGAGGAAATTCATTATCCTAGGGTTTGTGATATCTTAAGTATCTTTGTTTTCTTTGATTTTTATATTCCCAAATGTTGAAATTCTTCTTTGTTCTCACTTTGAAGCCAAGCTTTTGATAGAGTTCAACTTGTTCCTCGTTGTTCTGGTCTAATGCATTTTATGCTTTCAATTGCTAATACGAGTAGGTGTTTTAAAATTTCTTAGTATAGAATTAATGAAGCATACTAGTATATTGAAAACAGATAGAGATGGAAATCAACTCGGTGTATTGTCACTTACTACATGTTTATTATTCATTTTTTGTCTCATGAATAAAAGACCCTATGTCTTGCAAAAGTAGGTTTGCACGGAAACTTGTAAAGACCAAGACAGAATCTTTGATAAAGAAAATATTTTGTTCTACGATAATTATGTGATGTTTCGAAGTTTATGGTACTGACATGGATGAATTGTGTGAATTTATTTCAATAGGTGTCTGAACAATTGAAAAGCTACTTTGAGGGACAATGTTTAGTGCCAAACAATTGCCAAACCTGGTAACCCTTGTTAAAGTAGCTCATGATGTACAATGGTAGTCATTAGCTTTTTGTTAGTTTTGGATTGGTTTTTGGTGTACACCATGGGTACAAAGGTATAAACTTATTGCTGAATTTAGAATGCACTTAATAGTGATGATTATGCCCTTATTATTAATTTAAATTTATAAATAAATATATAGTTTGTGATCGAAACGAAGATTGAAGGAAGTCTATAATCGACGATTCAAGCTGTAAATGACGATTGAAGCTCTGTGTTTGTAACAAACACAAACCAAAACCCACTAAACTCAAGTTTGTAATTTTCGTTCGGAATCCGGGTGAGGGTTTTTTCCCTGCTACTGATTTGTTTGATTCTACTTTGTGATTTTAGGTTTTAAGGTTTTGATTTGGGATTTAGATCTGTCTAATTTCATTCTCGTTAGGGTTCAAATTTCTCTCATAGATTCACGTGTTCATCGTGTTGTATTAGCAAAAGATGTATACAAAAGTTAGGTGTTAATTAATTTAATTCCGATTTCCTTTTCATTTTTAGATGCTAATTATTTTAGAGAAAAATTTGAAAACTGATATTTGATTTTACATATTTGCTTGGTTAGTTGTGTGGGTGAATAAATGCAGGAAAGTATAGTCATTAGTCCTGTTAATTTTCTTTGATATACGTATTTTGCATTATTGATTAGTTTTGAGGATATATATGTTGATGAAAATCCATTGCATATGTGTTTTTTGTTAGAAAGTCTCTAAGAAAAGAATCATTATATGCTTTGTTTGTGAATATAGTTGCAGGTTTGTGTGTGCCTCTAGTTAGCTAATTAAAGTAACATTGATGTCACATATTTCTATAATTACTCTCTGTGAAAATTCATTAAAGTGAATGATTTACTACTTAAGATTATCAACTTAAGCGATTAAGTGATTTTGAGAAGCATAGACAGAGACATCATCTATACCAAGAGCACTAGTTTCAATCATTTGAAGGCATCCAAGGGTTACATTATTTTAAGAAGAGCTTGTGTGTGAGTCAAGTTCTTTCAATGTGATGCATGTGCTTTCAAGCCATATTAATTTATATATGTTCAATGTGAAACCTAATTTAGTTGTTTGACGTGAGTTTCTGCAACTTAATGGCATGCTTTTAAATTTTACATTTATATGTGTTCATGTTTATAGTATTGTACATGACATGTGATTAGTTCTTATGTTACTTTTTCTTTCTTTTTAAATTCTTAACATAAACTTGGATCAGTTTTGTGCTTGGAGATGGTAGAGAAGCCTTCTGGATTTCATCAAGCTGGCTAGCACACTTATGCATCAATTCAAATGAAGCAGCTGAAGGTAAATATATGATAGTCTAAATGTTCAAATTTTTGGTTTTTAACAGTTTCCGAATGTGTCTTGTAGTTAAAAAGAATAGGAACTTTGGTAATAAGAAGTCAATGCATAAGTGGATATGAACTTTGCTAAAAGAATAGGAACTTTGCTAAAAGAATAGGAACTTAGTTTGGTATTACTGTAGTGTGTTTTGAATTTTTCTAATAATTTTTTGTATGGCTATTTTCATTGGAAACAAATTCAGATGCAGAGGTGATAGCACTATCTCCCAAGACCCTAATGGCAACAAACATGTTTATTTGTGAGGTATGCAACAAAGGATTTTAAAGAGAGCAAAACCTACAGCTACACATAAGAGGACACAATTTGCCTTGGAAGCTTAAGCAAAAGACTATAAAAGAGCCTAAGAGAAATTATTATCTGTGTCTTGAGCCTAGTATAGATGTCATGCCAGCACTCTTTAAATCATATTTAATAAATGTTTCCTTTAAATCATATTTAATAAATGTTTCCTTTAAATCATATTTAATAACTCTTTTTTTTCCGAAAATTCTTCTACGTACCTTAAGTATGTTCTTATATTCAGTATTATCAGATATTTTAGAGGTTTCTAGAAAGAATGGGTAGATGTAGAACCAAGAGCATAGTGACTATGACAGAGTGCAACTTGGAAGTTTGAAGCCTGATCTTTTGTGTTCTTTAGACACCACAAAAAAAATTACTAGCTGTAACAAATTGTCACATGAAGTAAGTCTTTCAATTCTGTTCTACACTTCTATATAATGAACATTGTTTTCCACTGTTCCGTTCCATGTGAGGGTTGTGATTATGGTGAAAGAGAATTTGTATACATCTATTGTCCAGAAGTCTTGATGTGGGGCTTTTTCTTCTAGTGTGTTTTGGGGCTCTTTTTTTATAGACTATTGATTAAAAATTAACTGTTGTATGTCTCAACTTTTGTGCAGGTAAGTGTAGTCATAGTACCAGAAATGTATATCATGGAGCATGTGGATTAGAGGCTTCTAGTATGATACATGATGTAAAGCCGTTAGAGGCTTCTAGTATGATACATGATGTAAAACCTTTATGAACCGAAGCTTTAATTTATTTTCTATAGGAAATTTTTTTGGTAATACTGACTTTGAAGAAAAATCATTAGTTAAAGTCTTGTTTAATACTATGCTAAGTTAGCTGATACTACAAGCTTTAATTTATTTCCTATTGAAGATTTATTTTCTATATAATCTTTGATTAAGCATATCTTTATAAGAATTTAATTTACTAATGTATTTTGTTATATTTATGTGTGTGTGTATATATATATATATGTATTACATCTGCTACAAATTTTTTTTTTAAAAAATAATCGAAATTAGCAACCGAATTAGCGACCGATTTGTTTTAAAATTAAATAAATTGGTCACTAAATCAGTTGCTATAGCGTCGTACAATGCGTCGTACAATGCGTCGAACAATCTGTCTCTATACTATTCTTTGAATTCAGTCTCTAAACCGGTCGCTAAGGTTGGTTGCTATTTCGGTTGCTAAAATCAGTCGCTAATTCAGTTGCTAAGAAATCGGTCGCTAATTTGGTTACTATAGATCAGCGACCAAGGCTTTAGCTACTTCTTTAAATCGGTCGCTATATCGGTCACTAATATGATTAGCGACCGATTTTTGATTAAAATTGGTCGCCAAATCGGTTGTTAAACGCGACTTTTTTAGTAGTGAAAATTCATGGTTCAAACTTTGATCTCTTTAATAATGGCTTTAGTACTATCAATTGAATTACCGAACATGTTTAATGTATAACAAGATAGTATGGTGTTAATTGATTACATAACTTACCACTAGATTGGTGACAAAATGTTTGGTTGTTGCATTTTAGTTTAAAATTATGAAAAAAGCCTTATATGATAGGAGTAAAAATCTAGAAGCTAACCCACATGCTATCGAAAAAGTTGGTAACATGACTCTTTTCTAAAAAAAAAATTGTGCGCATTTCGATTTCTAAAATCGTTCACTTGGAAGGAGATACTTGAAGCAATTTTAAGAGTCAAGTATCTTAATTATTGAGGGGCAGAAAAAAAAAATCTACAAGTAAAAATAATATTAAGAAATAAAAAGAAAGTAGCAGTTAGTATCAAAGTTAGAATTAATAAGCTAAAGTAGTAGTAGCCAGCTTATCTGACCTGTTATGCAATTAATTCCTACATATATGTTAAGTTTGCTTAACTGCTAGAGAATGTCATTCCTATCTTTAAGGTCAATTACTTATATGAATGAACTTTCTTATTTTCTTCCATAAACCACTCTTTCATTATCATTATATATATAATGCCTTATGACTTGTTAAAGTCATCATTTAAGCCCCAAAAAGAAGAGACCAAAGGAAAAATACTATATATATACCATTGAGCATACCCCATTTATTGTTGAGAGCATTTGCATATATTAAAAAAGATGAAAATGGTTGCCAATGAAGAGCTTCAACTTGTCCAACCAGATGTTGTTGTGTTGGAGATTGATCATTTGCAAAACCAACTCACAGGTAGTTCCTATATTATTTGATATATTACAGGTTTAAATATGATTTTAGTATCCGTAAATATAATACTTTTTTTTTTTAGTTTTTGTATATTTTCGGTTCTGCAATTTCAAAAATAATTGTTTTTAGTTCTCGATACTATTTTATTGTGCCATGTGATGTTACGTGACGTGATTATAATGGGTCACATATGACGTTTGGGACTAAAAACAATCATTTTTGAATTTGCAAAAACTGGACCTAAACCAAAAAAATTATAAAGACTAATACACAAAACACTATATTTGCACAGACTAATATCATATTTAAACCTATATTATATTATATATTTATATGCTTCAGTTGGCTTTTCCTTAATTGACCTGCTAGTCTTAGAAAACTCAAAATAAAAATAAGGTAAAGTATATTAAAAAATAGAGAGACTACTCATTAGAGATGAAGTTTAAGAAGTAAAAAGAGTATATTGGTCTGCCATCATGGTTAATGTGTAAAAAATATTGATAGCTTATTATTAAATTTGTTTCACACATTTTGACTAATAAGTGATAGTGAGGAGAGGACTGGTGACAATCTATACATGGAAAATTAATTCAAGCTTATATAACTAAGTGCAAATTATCTAAAATATCAAAATAATCTTTTGTCCATAAAACATTACGTAAAACAAAAAGTTGTTCAGTATCTTAGAAATTTGTTTTGTCTTGTGTGGTTCTGTCCAATTCTTATCTTTTTTAAATCAAACGGACCCTGAATTTGGATTCTCCTATATTTACTAGCAAAAAAATCACAAAAACAGTTGTGAATAAATTTTAATCCATTGCAGAAAAGGTTAATGAACTTGCAACATGCCAGGGTGAAATCAAATCCTTAAAAGCAACTGAAGCTCAGAAAGATAAGGCCATAGAAGAGGTATTTCTTTTTCTAAGATAAAAAGTGAACTATTTTATATTAGCTTTTATAACAGTTACTAGATTATTTATTTGTAAATAACAAGATATATAAATTTCTCAGTAGTTAATAATAGCTGCAATTATCTTTTTCCAATTTTAGCTGAGAAATGAAGTTACTAAACTTGATGAGAGACTAAGACTTAGTGAAGATCATCTTAAACACAAGGTAAACTTGACTGGTTTAGTATATATTAAAATTTGGAAGAGAATAGAAAACAATCCTAATTACTAAAATTCTTTAAAATATTTTCATATGCAGAATCTAGAAATCAAGAAACTAATAGATGAAAAGAAAGACATGTTGGCCGCGCAATATGCTGCAGAAGAAGCTCTTAGAAGATTACACACAGATCAAAAGGAAGATGATTTTTATCCATTTGAAAGTTTCATCACTCCTCTTGAGGCTGAGATTAAGATGTATAAGAATGAGGTGCTGATAATGCAATTTCCGCTAAACATAAGGCTTAATTCTTAAATATATTTTTAGTCCTCGAAAATATGATAACACTGATATCAACTTTATCGACAGATTACAGCATTACAAGAAGATAAGAAAGCTTTGGAGCGACTCACAAAGTCGAAAGAGTCGGCATTGCTTGAAGCTGAGAGGATTTTAAGAAGTGCATTAGAGAGAGCTTTGATAGTTGAAGAAGTTCAGAATGAAAACTTTGACTTGAAGAGACAGATTGAGATTTGCCAGGCATATATCTTTTTATGTTTCAATTTTCATATTTAGTTTCTATATCGAACTGCAATTAGTTTCGGACAATTTATTACAACTTTCGTGAACAGGAGGAGAACAAAATCTTAGAGAAAAGTCACCGGCAAAAGATCGTTGAAGTTGAAAAACTTAGCCAAACAATCCATGAACTTGAGGAGCTTATCTTATCTAATGGAGACAACGCAAATGTCATTCGCGATTATCAGCGACAGGTTAATGAGTTACAAGTAAGCATATGTTTTGTGACTACTTGCATTTTGCACTAATTTGTCGATATTAGAACTTAGTAAAATGGTTTTCGCATAAATTTTCAGGAGGAGAAGAGGACACTGGAGAGGGAACTAGCAAGGGTAAAAGTTTCGGCCAACAGAATTGCAACTGCTGTGGCGAATGAATGGAAAGATGAAAATGATAAGGTCATGCCTGTTAGGCAATGGCTCGAAGAGAGACGAATTATGCAGGCCGAGATGCAAAGGTTGAAAGAAAAGCTAGCTATATCAGATAGAACAGCAAAAGCAGAATCACAATTGAAGGTAACTTATTTGTTTATCATGTAAGCATATAATAAATTAATTTTTTTTGGCTTTCACCACCAGTTTAATCTGGTTCGGGAGTCAGTTATGTTATCTGTTATTTTTCTCTTAGGATAAACTGAAGCTGAGGCTAAAAACACTAGAAGAAGGCTTAAAGAAATTCCAATTCAATTCCAATGCATTTTCAGGATCTCCAACGGCCGATAAATCGAATATCTTAAGTTTTGTAACGAACAACGGTGGACTCAGAAACAGGTCCACATCACAACCAAGAGCTTCTACTGTTGGAAGCACTTTGTTCCAAAAGGCAAACATAAAAGGAAACATAGATAGTATTGCTGGGAACCGAAAACCGGGTAGCATTACAAAAATGAAATATAGTTCTACAGAAAATGTGTTGAAAAAAGGTATATGGGCATCAAGAAACAAATTTTCTGACAGTGGTGAAAAAGAAAATGAGATGCAGGTGAACACAAGCATGAACTTAAATAAATGT
Source organism: Trifolium repens (assembly GCA_030408175.1). NCBI lineage: Eukaryota > Viridiplantae > Streptophyta > Magnoliopsida > Fabales > Fabaceae > Trifolium > Trifolium repens. The sequence goes on from CP125839.1 coordinate 9,240,861, forward strand.
GATGGTGAAAGAGAAGCAGGAAATGTCAAAAGCAGTGTCGATGTTGATGAAGATTCTAAAAGTAATAGCTGTAATGATTTTGGTAGCAATGATGTGGTTTCGGGTTTTCTATACGATAAGCTTCAAAAAGAAGTCATCAATTTGAGGAAGTCTTGTGAAACAAAAGACAGTAATCTTCTTACTAAAGATGAAGAAATAAAGGTATTAGTAACAGATATGCCTCCATTCACATATTAGTGTGGTCGATTGCAGATCGCAGAAAATAGCGGTTTGTTCAAATTCCGCTATTCAGTATTGCTATAGCACCATTATATCTGCTATGTGACAACATTTTGTACTAAATAGTATATCACAGAACATTACCAATTTATTCAAATTCTGCTACGCTATTGTTGCGATTTAGCAACATTGCCTCATATGATGTCTCTCTTTTCAGATGCTAACGAAAAAAGTTGATGCACTGACAAAGGCTATGGAAGTAGAGTGGAAGAAAATGAAAAGAGAAGCAGCTGCTAGAGAAAAGGAGATTGCATCAACAAAATCAGATGATAAGAGGAAAAGCAGAAGTTCAAACTTCTCTAAAAGGTTCTTTTCTGTGACTTTTTCTTTTGAATGATTGATACCTTTTACTTCTATGGTTAACCTGAACATTGTTATAAAATTACTGCAGGGTGATGAAAGAACATTGAAGATTCTTTATGTAGAGAAAAATTGAAGGCAATTTATGTATCAATGCATCTTGAATTTTTTTTCTTTGTGTATACAAACAATACATAATTTAGTGTGGCAGTGTGTTCAAATAAAGTTCCACTTCAGAGTCTGAGATCCAACCCTGTACATACATAAGTATTGTATGTATTCCTCTATATTTATTTTTATGTCGTGTGTATTCTGTGATTGTGAACATGACACACTGGCCAAGTTTGTAAAATGTATCAGCAGAGAGATTATACATGAATGACATACAAAAAAATAAATAGAATCACGCCGAATGAGATTTAAGAAGGAGGTCCTGAGCTGAAACCTGGAAACTAACTTAATCGCTAAATTACTGACATTTGCCTATAAAAAAAAAACTTGTTTACCAATTGAATCACAAGTTCGATAGAACTATTGTTACTTTAAGTCACAATAGTTCTTAATCTTAATGGCGTGATGACTGTAAGTTCACTTATAGTTGAGAATTAAGGATATCTATCTACCTGTAAAGAATTATGAATTATTACAAACCATTGAAGAATGTTATCATACATCTAAAAACAACTCTGCAGAAGAAACTCCATATTATACTCAATTACAGTAGCGAAATAGCAAGGATTGTGCAATAAAACTAGACAAATATCATAAGCTCATTGTTCCTTCAAAAATACGAACAGAAAGAAAGCATTCACTACTACTACAGTACGAATAAAAGCTCTAAAACTTTATATAGCACAGATACTTCAAATTAAAGTGTATCTGGTGTCCGACTTGTGACGGTGTTCGAAACCGAGACAGAGTAGTTACATTTTAATTTCTTTCATTTTTCAATTTATTAGCGGTAATTGCAAAACTAATGAAAGGAAAGCTTAAATTGCAACCAACCTCGTCATTCAAACGTTCTGCACCTCTTGAATAGTTGGTATAGAAGGAAGCCACTTTGGACACTTAGTCAATACAAAACTTTTCCTAACAGTAGCAATTCTACTTTGGATTTGAAACGTCTTTGATCCACCTAACAGAATTTCCAACTCTTCTGTAGTCAGCACAATCCTTGTCTTCGTCTTTCTGTCATCAGTTATCATACAAGGCTTATCAGATTGCCTCAAGAATGGTGCAAGGTGGTAAACCTCTCCATGCTTCACTTTCCTATGCACCGCAGTGTAATGTTTACCAGAAGCGGTGTTCATCTTTTCAACCGGCTTCGAGGCAACATTAACCTCGATTTCTCTTCCTTCTATTAGAGAACATCTAGTTTGCTTCTTTGTTTGAGAATGATAAGCCACACAGTTTCCCATTTTGAATGATCAAAAGAACAAAGACTCTCACCATTATATAGAGAAAGGCTTGTTTGGTTGGGTCACAATTCAATGTTGGAAGATATATTTTATTATCCTTTTGGAATGGAGCATTATGTTCTATGAGATATGGTTCAATTACACTTGGTGAAGACTTGTTTTTCCGAGTCCCGGTATAAATTCCAAGTACTGGTGGAAGCTCCTCCCTTGATTCCAAAGCTTTAGACAAGTCACTGATCCAAACATGTAATGCTGTTAGAGCAGTTCCAGTGGAGAGACTCTTTACATGCAAAGACTAGATAGTTGGAGATCTGTTCTGCATATCGGAATACATCAAGAGTAAGTCCCAGGTTGAGAAGGTCGCAAGTTCTATCGGGAACTTCCAGGTTGACACAAAGATCTATTAGATTGTTCCACAAAGAATTCTTTATAAGATTGTCATCAATTGAATTAAAAAGTTCTGATTCCTCCTTCCTAAATAGAACATTGCCTCATATGAGGTCTCACTTTTTTCACTTGGAACAGGAGATAAGAAATATTCTTTTCATATGCTCACAAAGAAAGTTGATGCATGGCAAATGCTATGGTAGTAGAATGGAAGAAAATGAAAAGAGAGGCAGCTGCTAGACAGAAGGAGGTTGCATCTATAACATCAGATGATAAGAGGAAAAATAGAAACTGAAATTTCTCTAAAAGGTTCTATGACTTTGTTCTTTTGAATGATTGATATCTCTTACTTTTATTCTATAGTTGATCTGAACTTTATTATAAAATTACTGCAGGGTGATGAAAGAACACTGAGCATTCTGTATGTAGAGAAAATTGGGAGGCAATTTATTTATCAATGCATCTTGTAATTTTTCCATAAAGTTTCACATGTGACTGAGTAATGAGTCTGAGAAAAAACTCTGGAAAAGTGTACATCTATGTTTGTTTTAATGATATCCTATGTATTCTGTGATTGTAATTTGTAAGCATTGCAAATTGGCCAAATTTGTCAAATGCACATCAGCAGAGAGATTATACATGAATAAAACAAAAATTTGAATCACATGTCTGCATTATGTGCATTAAAGAACTTTTTTACCAATTAAATCACATGTTAAATAGAACTATTGACTTAAAGTAAAACTTAGTCGAATCTCTATGACATGGATCAAATACAAAACAAAAATAGCAACAATAAATTATTCCAATAGTATAATAACATAAGCTCATTGTTCATTCAAAAATAAGAACAACAGCCAACATTCACCACTTCTATAGTACTATAAATAAAAGCTCTAAACTCTATGCAGCACCGACACTTTAAATTAAAAAGTGTACCCAGTGTCAGGCACCGACACGTGTAGTTACATCCAATTTCTTTTTTTTTTTTTTCCAAATTAATATCAGTAGTTGTACAACTATTGATAGGAAAGCTTAAATTTCAATCACCCTCACCATTCAAAAGTTCTGCACTTCTTGAATAGTTGGTAAAGAAGGAAGCCATTTTGGACATCTTCTCAACACAGAACTTTTCGACTTTGTGACAGGGGCAACTCTAGTTTTGATTTGAAACTTTTTTGATCCGCTTAACAGCATTTCCAACTGTTCTGTAGTCACCACAATCTTCACAATCCTTGTATTCGTCTTTCTATCATCAGTTATCATACCAGATTGCCGTAAGAATGGTGTAAGATCGTAAACCTCCCCATGCTGTACTTTCCTACGCACTGCAATGTAATGTTTACTAGAAGTGGTGTTCATCTTTTCGACCGGCGCCGAGGCACTATTAACCCCCATTTTTCTTCCTTGAATTAGAGGACATCTAGTTTCCTTCTTTGGTTGAGAATAACAAGCCACACAGTTTCCCATTTTGAATGATCAAAAGAACAAAGACTCTTACCATTATATAGAGAGGTTTGTTTGTTTGGTTGGTTCAATTCCATGTTGGAGGATATATTTTATCATTTAAACGTGCAAGGCATCAACTTATCACATAGTTTTGGTTCTAGTTTTGACTTCTATAATAAAATATACAGAAAACTCTCATAAAAGTCAAATGGGGTGGTAGTAGTGACTTGAAGGTGCTCATCACTTTCAAAATATTATTCTTAACAAAATTCAGAAGCACTTTCTTTCTTCATTTTACCAATCACTATAACTAATAAATAAAGCCATAAACTTTAAGTCAAACTCAGATAATAAAAATGACTAAATAAGGTCAACCATTATGCTCAACATATAAGTCAACTTTAATAACATCACTGCACATCCTTTTTGTAATATCCAAACAATGGAACATAATCTTATTCCATCACATACCATTCCATTCCATTGCATACCACCAATCCAAATATAGCCCAAGCTTTTTGGAATAAATAAAAGAAAATAAAAAACTGATAACTCAACTTTTTCTCAGTAGTTTACACTCCCTGGGCACTTAGAACAGTTCGAAAGGAAAATGACACTTTAATTGCTATTTTGTATAAAACACTTTAAAAAATATATATAAAGACCAACATCAAACAGAACCAAATAAGTAGACGTATTATTTGTATACAAATAATAGTAGTTTATTACTAGTGTAAGCAACTACTCTTTAAGATAAAAATTATATTTGATATTTTTAAATAGGTTATACTATATCAGGTCGGCAATCACAATATAGGAATCCACACAAAAAATTCTCGAATCAGCTTATATCAAAATTTCCTCATGGCAGAAAAAGAAAAACTACATAAAGCATGGCTACCTAAGACAACATTGTCAATGAGAAAGAGCCATAGTTGGAACACCTAAAACCCTGGAGTTCAAAGCAGCATCGGTTTTCCTAGGACTGTAGCCATGGCTTAGCTGCTTCACTCGTTGTCAAAAACCACCCAGCCATATCATTATCCTTTTGGAACGGAGCATTATGTTCGATCAGATATGATTCAATTACACTTGGTGAAGGCTTGTTTTTCCAAGTCCCGGTATAAATTCCAAGTACTGGTGGAAGCTCCTCCCCTGATTCCAAAGCTTTAGACAGGTCATTTATCCAAACATGTAATGCTGTTAGAGCAGTTCCAGTTAAGAGACTGTTTACGTACAAAGACCACTTGGTTTGAGATCTGTTCTGCATATTGGTATATATCTCAAGAGTAAGTCCCAGGTTGAGAAGGTCGCGAGCTCTATCCGGAACTTCCATGTTGACACAAAGATCAATTAGACTGTTGCACATAGACTTCTTTATAACAAATTCATCAATTGAATTAAAAAGTTCTGCTGCTTCCTTCCTAAAATTTCCATCACCATCCCTCTTTTCCATCAAATATCTAACCACAAAACCAAGCTTTGGATTGGCCTTCTGAATGCAATCTGCTATTTTACCATGTTCTTGTTTCGGTAACTGTGTCATAACATACAAAAGACGATCACAAAAGCGATCATCAGGACTAATGCCCAAATCCAAAAGTTGATTAAATATCCTCACAACATCATCAGTTCGTTTTGCCTTTCCATAACAACCGGTAAGAGATGTCAGAACTAAAATATTGGGCTCAAATCCACAGTTCATCATTTCATTCAACATGGCTTCTGCCTCAAAAACTTTTCCAGTGTAGGAGTACATGCTAATCAAGGATGTGTATGTAAAACTGTCTGGATGGCAAGTTCCGGAAGATTTCATATCTTGAAATATTTCAATAGCTTCATCGGCACAACGAACATCTTTACAATAGGCTTCCAAGACAGTTTCATAGGTGAACTGATTCGGTGAAATTCCATTGTTTATCATCTCCTCATATATAGCCTTGACTTCCCATGCCCTCTTGCATCTTCCCATGGCACACAACATATTATTGTATATCGTCATGTTAGGCTTAACACCAAAAACCTTCATATCACGGTAAACACTTAAGCATCGATCATAATTTGCTGACTTCCCATACATATTAATCAACGACGAAAACGCCTTCTTTCCAACTTTCCATTTCTCCTTCTTTGCACGACGATATAATTTCAAAGCCATATCAACATTACCAATGCTTGCATAAGAAGAAATCACAGCCGACGACATTTTGTCATCCGGTTCACATTCAAACGAAGGCATCATCTCAAACCACTCTACAGCCTTATGATGCTTAGAACAAAATATAGCAAAACTAATCATCGTCGAAAACGTATTAACATTTGGCTTGACCATTCTTTGAAGCATTTCATCAAACAGTTTCTCTGCTTTTTCAAATTCCCTATTTTCCTTAAACAATTTCAACATCACACTGTAAAGAAAAACCAGCTGAACCGGATCAAACGTCTGCATAAAGTATCTAAACACAAGTATTGCATTATCAGTTTTGGACATGTTATTAAGAATAAAACAAGCAATACGTTCGGTTACATTGCAATGAAAAGCCTTGAAGATAATTTCATAAACTTGATTCTCATTAGGGTCACATGAGTCAAGAGTTTTGGCTAGTTTCAACAGAAATGAATTCTTGAATAAAGGTGAAGACTTTGCATCTGGGCGCTTCAGTTTCAACGTATTGTCCTGAAAACCATTGATGATTTTAGAAACTTGATTCTGGTTAGGGTTTTGCAAGGAAAAGTGTGTGATGAAAGGAGAGAGTTTGTTGGGAAGTTTGAGATAGCGACATGAATGTGAAGTAGAGAATAATTTGATTTGTGAAGGATTTGAGCAAAGATGGTAAGCGTCAACCATTTTTCCTCTGTCTGTCTCAATAACCAGCATCTTCTATATAAGCTTATATATAAGCCAAGCATTTATTATTATAAGTGTTTATTATGATAAGCGCTTATGCTATTTTATCCCAATAGGCCGGTCTCTGTGGATTGACTTATTTTTGAGCTTATGCAAAACAGTTTACGTAAATAAATAAATTTTTATGTATTATTACAAAAAAAATTCAAAATAATTTATGATAAAATATTTTATAAAAATATAATTTTTGTTTTTTAAAACGTATAAATTAACATAAAAATATATTTATTTGCATAAGCTATTTTCATAAACTCAAAATAAAAGTTGATTCCAAACGGGTCCTTAGACTCTGTTTACCAAACAGGTTTTTTAGCTTATAAGCATAAGTCAGTTTTTTAGTCTTACCAAACAGACCCTTAGTGGTCATCGGTAATCACTAATCTGTAACCAAATTCTGCTAGTCATGGGTCAGTTAAATCTTTAGGCAAGTCTCCGATAAAATTATATATTACGAGATTGGTTCTATTTTTAGAGTTATTAAAATTGATTCTACAAATATATAAATGATTTTGACATGTTTGGTTTTTTAAAATATAATTGATTTAGACTCTAATGTTGATTATATATACTTAGGGGGGTGTATTGGATTAAGAATTTGATGGACAATTTTAACAAAAAAAAAATTGTAGTTTCTGATTCTATAATTGATTTTTTCGTTTAAATTCTTTCTTTCGACCTACTTTTATTTAAAAGTACTATAGCACCCATGCGACAACATTTTGTACTAAATAGCGCATCGCAAAACGATAGAAATTTATTCAAATTCTGCTATGCTACAGTTGCTATTCAACAACATTGCCTCATATGATATGATGTGTCTCTTTTTTCGAACTGAAGATAAGAAATATTCTTCATATATATTTATATGGCAAAATGCATTCAGATGTCCTTTAAGTTTTACGTTTGTAACAGATAAGTCCTTTAAGTTTTTTATGTAACAAATAAGTCCTTTAAGTTTTTTAAATAACAAATAGGTCCTTTAAGTTTATAATTTGTAACATTTAGGTCCTATTTTTTAAGTAATTGGAGGACCTAAATGTTACAAATTACAAACTTAAAGGACCTATTTGTTATTTAAAAAACTTAAAGGACTTATTTGTTACATAAAAAACTTAAAGGACCAATCTGTTACAAACGTAAAACTTAAAGGACCTATGAATGCATTTTGCCTATTTATATAAACAAGATACATGTTATTATACCAACATACCCTCCAATACCCTCCAATAATAAATTGAAACATCATACATCTAAGGACATTTGTTGTCTTTTTCCACCATATAATTTTTGTCTCTTATGTGATCAATCTATTACATGATGGATTTTGTTATTATCCAATTTGAACTTTAAAATTTGTACATGATTTTGCAATTTTTTTGTACGTTGGTTATTGTCCACCAGATTTTGTTATTAACCAAGTACCAATTTTCAACACTACACTGCAAAGTAGGAACCAAATTCATTTGTATTCCCAACTTCAATTTTTCTCTGCTACACGGAATCAACTTTTCTGTCCTCCAAGTACCAATTTTTCAAATCACTTTCTTCATTTCTTCACTATCATATTCTCTCTATTAAATTCAAATTTCACTTTCTTCATTTCAAATCTCACCACTTTCATATTTTTTCTTTCATTTTTCTTCTCATCTTCAACTCCAAATTTCTAACCATTCATTTGTTTCTTGTTTTAATTTTGCAGGAAAATTTAAAAAAGCTCACGCGGATGAAAAATAAGCAGATCAAGGGTAAGCTATGTGATTTCTTTCATCTCAAATATGCTACTCTTTTTCCTCTTTACTTACACAAAGTTGTGAATGAATCAAAACTGAAGTATTTATATCATTTTTTTTGGAATTTTTTTCACTGAAAAAATGCAACGGAAAGGGTAAGAAAAATAAGGGTAAGTAAACGAAATTCTCATCTCATATACATTACTCTATTTCTATTACTTACACAAATTCTATATAAATCAAAGTTGAAGTATTCATAACATATTTTGTTTTTCTATTATTTTTTCTTTTCATTTTAGCAGGAGAAAATACAAACAAAAATACAAAGGATAAGGGTAAGTAAAATAAATTCTTCCATCTCATACAAATTTAAATGTATATTGTTCTTTCACAAAGCAAGTTTAAATGTATTTTTTTAAAAAAGTTTAATGATTTTTGACAAAAATATTCATAAAAAATATTCATTTTTTAGTTTACCAACAAAATGTCTTATTTCCTTCTTTTTTTTAATAATCTAATTTTCAGAAGAAAAAAAAAGGTGTAGTTCCATTATCCAAAATTAAAATAAATACATTGTACAAAGATAAAAAACTTCATATCTTTTTATTATTATTATTGTTGCATGTATAAATACTTAGTGGAGAATAATAAGTGTGGTTGATGTTCAGATTCATAAACAAATGGACAACTTACATGATGAAGCTTACAGATCCTGTGCTAAAATCCATAGATGAGATCTATGATGTCCAATATGAATATTTTGCAGCATAGCTATCACATCAACCTTGGTGTTTTGGAAAAATAAATTGATAGAAAGAAAATAATCGATGAGAGCAAGAGATTGATGGTGTTGGAGTGGCTATTGGAAGTCTGTAGATGGTGGGCGCAAGCATAAAATGGTGGTGGAGGCTAGGGTTGTTTGATGAAGAAGATGAGTTGTCTTCTTTTAGTTTAGTTTACCACCAAAGAGAATGAAGAGAGAGAAAAATAATTACAAATGAGAATGAAGATAGTGATTCACTTGAGTGGGAGAGAAAATAAAGTTCTTTGTCTTGGAAAGAAGCAAAAACATCACAATTATTTAATTTATTAATAAAAATTAAAATGAGAGAGAAAGAAAAATGGAAAAGTGTGTGAGTGGGTGAGAGTTTCACGTGAGTGGGGAATGAAAAGAAGGAAATGAAGTGAACTTTTTGGGGATGAAAAATATGGGTGTGACTCAAGATTGTTTGCTATTTGTTTTATAGTAATATGAATGCCTCTATTTCTTTTTTGTAATTTATACGGGACACATATTTTACTCATATATTAATAAGAAAGTCTATATATATATATATATATATATATTGTAATTTTTACTCATATATCAATATAATGGTCTTTTTTTTTAATCGCTACGGGAACCTATTTTATGTAATTTATATGGAGTCCAATTTATGTATTAACACGGGAGACTACTTTTGAAAATATGGGAACCTAAATTTTGACTCATATATTTTTACGGGAATCTCTTTTTTAAATCATGATGCTGCTAATATATTAATATAAAACGATTCATTATTTTAATCTCTACGGGAACCTATTTTTTATAATTTGTACGAAGTACTATATTTTATTCATAAAAATATGCATGTTTCCAAAAAAAATTATTAATTTCTAATATTTTTTTAACATTATTTTTCAATAACATTATTTTTTAACATTATCAATTTCGAATATTATTTTAACATTAATATTTTGGAATACCACATAAATCATTTTACGTATCAACTTAACAACTAAATAATTTTTTAAAAATATGATGTTATGGAGTAATTAAGTACAAAGGGAGCGGCGACGCCGCTCTCCCCGTGCGAGCACGGGTATCTCGGCTAGTTTCAGATGAAAAGAGAAGTAGCTGCTAGAGAGAAGGAGGTTGCATCTACAAAATCAGATGATAAGAGGAAAAATAATAGAAACTCATTTCTATAAAAGGTTCTTTTGGGAATTAGTCTTCATATATTATATATAAGATAATTACGCATAAATAAAAGAAAGACGAACAACAAGCTGTGCCGCTAAACCTTTCATAATTGATAAGCTGTGTCGCTAAACTTGTTTGACTTTTTTCTTTTGAATGATTGATATCTTTTACTTTTATTCTATAGTTGACCTGAACTTTGTTATAAAATTAATGCAGGGTGATGAATGAAAATTTAAGATTCTGTATGCAGAGAAAATTGGGAAACTATTTATCAATGCATCTTGTGTTTTTTCTTTGTATATACAAAACATAATTTAGTGTCATAGTGTGCTCCAATAAAGTTTAATTTGAGACTGATTAATGAGTCTGAGAACAAACTCAGTATATACAGAAAAATTGTATGTCTACATCTATGTTTATTTTATTGATATCCTATGTATTATGTGATTGTGAGCAATGCACACTAGCTAAATTTGTCAAATGCATCATCAGAGAAATTATACATGAATAACTCAAAAATTTAATCATATGTCTGCATTATGTGGATTAAAGAACTTGTTTACCAATCAAATCACATGTTAAATAAAATTGTACTGTCATGTTATTCTTTGGCCCAAATAGCTATTATCCGGATCATCCAAGGCAAGGCGGCACAATGATTAAGACAGCCATTACTACTCAACTCTCATTGGATAGGTACGGGGCGAGTATCACACACCAACAGATAGTAGCTGACGGGGTGAATACTACCCGTATGGCTAAAAAGCTGGAGTGGTTCTAGGAGATAGGGATGGAGCTTAACAGAAAAGGAGAAATCCATTGACAACTGCTCCCCACGTACTTAGACGTATATATACTAGGTTCTAGGGTTGGAATATTCACTCATTGATCACATATCACTAAAACTTCTAAGGCCCCGTTTGGCCTGACTTATTTTCTCCTTTTTTTCTTCTCCTTAAAAATAGTAAAGAAGGAAAAAATTGTGTTTGACTTCACTTTTATTTATTTTTTACTTGTTTACTTTATTTCTCTAATACTTTTAAGGAGAAATAGTGTCAAATATAATTTTATACTTCTCTATTTCATTTAAGCTAAAATAAAAAGTAAAAAATAAGCCGAGCCAAACGGAGCCTGGCCTAGTTTTAGAGCGTTTTTGACTAGGCATCCATAGAAATAAATAACCTTCACAAGAACATGAACTATAGTGACTTAAAGTAAAACTTAGTCGGATCTCTATGATATGGATCAAATACAAATAAAAATAGCAAGGATAAATTATTCCAATAGTATAATAACATAAGCTAATTGTTCATTCAAAAATAAGAACAACAGCCAACATTCACCACTTCTATAGTATAAATAAAAGCTCTTAACTCTATGCAGCAGCGACGCTTTAAATTAAAAAGTGTCCTCAGTGTCGGCACCGACACCTGTAGTTACATTCAATCTCTTTTTTTTTCTTTTTTTTCTTTTTTCAAAATATTATCAGTAGCTGTACAACTATTTATAGGAAAGCTTAAATTTCAATTACCCTCACCAATCAAAAGTTTTGCACCTCTTGAATAGTTGGTAAAGATTTTGGACATCATCTCAACACAGAACTTTTGGTGACAGGGGCAACTCTAGTTTTGATTTGAAACTTTTTTGATCCGCATAATAGCATTTCCAACTGTTCTGTAGTCACCACAATCTTCACAATCCTTGTCTTCATCTTTCTATCATCAGTTGTCATACCAGATTGTCGTAAGAATGGTGGAGGACGGTAAACCTCCCCATGCTGAACTTTCCTACGCACTGCAATGTAATGTTTACTAGAAGCGGTGTTCATCTTTTTGACTGGCACCGAAGCATTATTAACCCCCATTTCTCTTCCTTGAATTACAGGACATTTAGTTTGCTTCTTTGGTTGAGAATAACAAGCCACAGAGTTTCCCATTTTGAATGATCAAAAGAACAAAGACTCTTACCATTATATAGAGAGGTTTGTTTGTTTGGTTGGTTCAATTCCATGTTGGAGGATATATTTTATCAATTAAACGTGCAAGCCATCAACTTATCACATAGTTTTGGTTCTAGTTTTGACTTCTATAATAAAATATACAGAAAACTCTCATAAAAGTCAAATGGGGGTGTAGTAGTGACTTGAAGGTGGTCATCACTTTCAAAATATTATTCTTAACAAAATTCAGAAGCACTTTCTTTCTTCATTTTACCAATCACTATAACTAATAAATAAAGCTATAAACTGCAAACTCAGATAATAAAAATGATTAAATAAGGTCAACCATTATGCTCAACATATAAGTCAACCTTAATAACATCACTGCACATCTTTTTTTTTCCCCCTAAGCTTTTTGGAATAAATAAAAGAAAATAAAAAACTGATAACTCAACTTTTTCTCAGTTGTTTACACTCCCTGGGCACTTAGAACAGTTCGAAAGGAAAATGACACTTTAATTGTTATTTTGTATAAAACACTTTTAAAAAAATATATAAAGACCAATATCAAACAGAACCAAATAAGTAGACGTATTATTTGTATACAAATTAATAGTAGTTTATTACTAGTGTAAGCAACTACTCTTTAAGAAAAAAATTATATTTGATATTTTTAAATAGGTAGTACTATCGGTGCGTTTGTTTGGGATTTTTTAAGAAAAAATCTATTTTTTTCTTAAAAAAATCCACTTTGTAATGTTGATAGTGTTTGTTATAGATTTTTTTAAAAATCATTTTTTAAAAAAATCTATTTTTTTAAAACTAAAGAATCTAAGTGTATGAACTTCTTTTTTAAAAAAAATACATTTTTATGATTGTAAACAAACACAAAGTAGCTTTAGATTTTCTTTAAAATCTCTATAAAAAAATCTCTAGATTCTTTTTAAAAAAATTATTATTTTTTAAAACTTAAACAAACGCACCCAATATCAAGTCGGCAATCACAATATAGGGAATCCACACAAAAAATTCTAGAATCAGCTTATATCAAAATTTCCTCATGGCAGAAAAAGAAAAACTTTATAAAGCATGGCTACCTAAGACAACATTGTCTATGAGAAAGAGCCATGGTTGGAACACCTAAAACCCTGGAGTTCAAAGCAGCATCGGTTTTCCTAGGATTCTAGCCATGGCTTAGCTGCTTCACTCGTTGTCAAAAACCACCCAGCCATATCATTATCCTTTTGGAACGGAGCATTATGTTCGATCAGATATGATTCAATTACACTTGAAGGTTTGTTTTTCCGAGTCCCGGTATAAATTCCAAGTACTGGTGGAAGCTCCTCCCCTGATTCCAAAGCTTTAGACAGGTCATTTATCCAAACATGTAATGCTGTTAGAGCAGTTCCAGTTGGGAGACTCTTTACATACAAAGACCACTTGGTTTGAGATCTGTTCTGCATATTGGTATATATCTCAAGAGTAAGTCCCAGGTTGAGAAGGTCGCGAGCTCTATCCGGAACTTCTATGTTGACACAAAGATCAATTAGACTGTTGCACATAGACTTCTTTATAACAAAGTCATCAACAGAATTAAAAAGTTTTGATGCTTCCTTCCTAAAATTTCCATCACCATCCCGCTCTTCCATCAAATATCTAACCACAAAACCAAGTTTTGGATTGGCCTTCTGAATGCAATCTGTAATTTTACCATGTTCTTGTTTCGGTAACTGTGTCATAACATACAAAAGACAATCACAAAAGCGATCATCAGGACTAATGCCCAAATGCAAAAGTTGATTAAATATCCTCACAACATCATCAGTTCGTTTTGCTTTTCCATAACAACTGGTAAGAGATGTCAGAACTAAAATATTGGGCTCAAATCCACAGTTCATCATTTCATTCAACATGGCTTCTGCCTCAGAAACTTTTCCAGTGCGGGAGTACATGCTAATCAAGGATGTGTATGTAAAACTGTCTGGATGGCAAATTCCGGAAGATTTCATATCTTGAAATATTTCAATAGCTTCATCGGCACAACCAACATCACCACTACAATAGGCTTCCAAGACAGTTTCATAGGTGAACTGATTTGGTGAAATTTCATTGTTTATCATCTCCTCATATATAGCCTTGACTTCCCATGCCCTCTTGCCTCTTCCCATGGCACACAACATATTGTTGTATATCGTCAAGTTAGGCTTAACCATAGTCACACAATTCGCAATTCGCTTCGGTACGCGGTACGAGTTCGGGTACGCGGTTCGCAACTCTCAAAGAATTAGGTACGCGGGGGGTATAGAGAGTCGGTACGCCGATTAGGTTCGTGGTACATTCAAATATAATACTCGGTACGTTACAAATAAAAAAAATGTTAATTGAGAAAAAAAATAGATAATAGAAAAATATTAAAACCATCAATAAAAATTAACTTTTAGAAATATTGAAATCTAAAATTACCATTTTTTTTAATTACCACAAAATAGTAACATACCAACATGGCTCAAAACAGTAGAGCAATATTTTAACTGTATTTTTTTTATTTTGTAACCTAAAAATTGTAGAGCAATATTTTATCAAGATAAAATAATTATTTTAAAAATTAAACAAGTATTTGGGAAAAATTAAGGACCTCTAACATGTTAGTGGCCACAAGCCCATAACAATAAAAGATATTAAAAACAAAACAAAAAAGCAAAAAGATATTAAGAATTTAATTGGGCCGGGTATAACCCAAGTTATACTTGTTATACTTGTGTCATCTTCAACCTAAGGCAAAACAACAACCAGCCGCCGCACCGCACAGCACAGAGAATTCAGATTATTTTGTGCTATTTTTTTGTTTAATCATGTGTGCTTAACCAAACTAACTATGATTTCAATCTTATTTTTTCCTTCTTCTTCTTTTTGTTGCATCTTCTTCTCTACTGTTTTCTTGGGGTTCAGTAACAGCCAAGCGGCCGGGCGGTGTCGACCTCCTTCGACTTTCATGTGCAGTAAACATTCTGGTGAGCTTTTCATATGCTGGTACGCTGTTACCAGAGAATTGTGTACGAATTTGCGCGTACCAATTCGAAAAAGAATTGCGAACCGGTACGGACGAATTGGTACGCGGTTCGCAAGCTTCGCAGCGAATTCTGTGACTATGGGCTTAACACCAAAAACCTTCATATCACGGTAAACACTTAAGCATCCATCATAATTTGCTGACTTCCCATACATCTTAATCAACGACAAAAACACCGTCTTTCCAAGTTTCCATTTCTCCTTCTTTGCACGACGATATAATCTCAAAGCCATATCAACATTACCAATACATGCATAAGAAGAAATGACAGACGACGATATGTAGTCATTCGGTTCACATTCAAACGAAGGCATAATCTCAAACCACTCTACAGCCTTATGATACTTAGAACACATTGTAGCACAACTAATCATCGTCGAAAATGTAATAACATTAGGCTTGACCATTCTTTGAAGCATTTCATCAAACAGTTTCTCTGCTCTTTCAAATTCCCTATTTTCCCTAAACAATTTCAACATCACACTGTAAAGAATAACCAGCTTAACCGGTTCAAACAACTGCACAAAGTATCTAAACACAAACATTGCATTATCAGGTTTCGACATATTATTAAGAATAAAACAAGCATTACGTTCAGTTACATTGCAATCAAAACTCCTGAAGATAATTTCATAAACTTGATTCTCATTAGGGTCACATGAGTCAAGAGTTTTGGCTAGTTTCAACAGAAATGAATTCTTGAATAAAGGTGGAGACTTTGCATCTGGGTGCTTCAGTTTCGACGTATTGTCCTGAAAACCATTGATGATTTCAGAAACTTGATTCTGGTTGGGGTTTTGCAAGGAAAAGTGTGTGATGAAAGGAGAGAGTTTGTTAGGAAGTTTGAGATAGCGACATGAATGTGAAGTAGAGAATAATTTGATTTGTGAAGGATTTGAGCAAAGAGGGTAAGCGTCAATCATTTTCCCTCCGTCTGTCTTAATAACCAGCATCTTTTATAAGCTTATATATAAGCGCTTATAATGATAAGTTCTTATGCTATAAGCGTAAATTATTTTATTTTTTTTAACCCTCCGGTTCTTAGGAAAGGGGCCCTAGATAGTCTAGAGTTCGGAATAGTGGTCATCAATAACCAGCTTCTGCTAGTCATGTAAGTGGGATAAACTAGGCAAGTTTGTGACAAAATTATATATTTTTAGATCCGAAAGTATGAACAGTTCAATTATTTTTATTTTATCATATTATTTGTAGTAATGTTGAATTTATATTTACATCTACTGTATTTTATAAATTATTGAAATAATGAATATCATTATTTTTTAGTAAAAAAATATAAATAATTTGAAAATGTTTGGTTTTTTAAAGTATAATTGATTTAGACTCTAAAGTTAAATATTCTTGCAGTTAAAAACTGTAGTTTCTAATTATAAAATTAATTTTTACGCTTAAATTTTTCCCTTCAACCTACTTTTACTTAACAGCGGTTTGTTCAAATTCCACTATGCAAAAGTGCTATAGCACCGCTATATCAACTTTGTGACAACATTTTGTACTGAGTAGCCTATCACATAACAATAGCAATTTATTCAAATTCTGCTATGCTATAGTTGCTATTTAACAACATTGCCTCATGATATGATGTCTCTCTTTTTTCACTTAGAACTTAAGATAAGAAATATTGTTTTCCGATGCTCACAAAGAAAGTCAGTGCATGACAAATGGTATGGAAATAGAATTGAAGAAAATGAAAAGAGAAGCAGTTGCTAGGGAGAAGGAGGTTGCATCTACAAAATCAGATTATAGGAGGAAAAATGGAAACACTAACTTTTTTTTTTGACTGATTAGAAACTCAAACTTTTTTTTTTTAACGGCAATTAAAAGTATTATTATTATTATTAATAACCGGTCTCTGCACAAGACAAATAGAGACCGTAAAAAGTAGAAACTCAAACTTCTCTAAAAGGTTCTGGCGATTTTGTTCTTTGGATGATCTGAACTTTCTTATAAATTTACTGCAGGGTGATGAAAGTAAGTTGGTGATGAAAGTAAGTTTAAGATTCTGTATGTAGAGAAAATTGGGAAACTATCAATGCATCTTGTGATTTTTCATTGTATATACAAAACATAATTTAGTGTCACAGTGTGCTCCAATAAAGTTTAATTTGAGACTGAGTAATGAGTCTGAGAACAAACTCAGTATATACAGAAAAATTGTATGTCTACATCTATGTTTATTTTATTGATATCCTATATGTATTCTGTGATTGTGAGCATTGCACACTAGCTAAATTTGTCAAATGCATCATCAGAGAAATTATACATGAATAACTCAAAAATTTAATCATATGTCTGCATTATGTGCATTAAAGAACTTGTTTACCAATCAAATCACATGTTAAATAAAACTGTACTGTCATGTTATTCTTTGGCCCAATGATTAAGACAGCCAGGCCGTTACTACTCAACTCTCATTGGATAGGTACTGGGCGAGTATCACACGCCAACAGATAGTAGCTGACTGGGCGAATACTACCCGTATGGCTAAAAAGCTGAAGTGGTTCTAGGAGATAGGGATGGAGCTTAACAGAAAAGGAGAAATCCATTGACAACTGCTCCCCAAGTACTTAGACGTATATATACTAGGTTCTAGGGTTGGAATATTCACTCATTGATCACATATCACTAAAACTTCTAAGACCTACTTTTAGAGCGTTTTTGACTAGGCATCCATAGAAATAACCTTCACAAGAACAAGAACTATAGTGACTTAAAGTAAAACTTAGTCGGATCTCTATGATATGGATCAAATACAGATAAAAATAGCAAGGATAAATTATTCCAATAGTATAATAACATAAGCTAATTGTTCATTCAAAAATAAGAACAACAGCCAACATTCACCACTTCTATAGTATAAATAAAAGCTCTTAACTCTCTGCGGCACCGACACTTTAAATTAAAAAGTGTCCTCAGTGTCGGGCACCGACACCTGTAGTTACATTCAATCTCTTTCCTTTTTTTTTTCTTTTTCTTTTTTCAAAATATTATCAGTAGCTGTACAACTATTTATAGGAAAGCTTAAATTTCAATTACCCTCACCAATCAAAAGTTTTGCACCTCTTGAATAGTTGGTAAAGAAGGAAGCCACTTTGGACATCATCTCAACACAGAACTTTTGGTGACAGGGGCAACTCTAGTTTTGATTTGAAACTTTTTTTATCCGCATAATAGCATTTCCAACTGTTCTGTAGTCACCACAATCTTCACAATCCTTGTCTTCATCTTTCTATCATCAGTTGTCATACCAGATTGTCGTAAGAATGGTGGAGGACGGTAAACCTCCCCATGCTGAACTTTCCTACGCACTGCAATGTAATGTTTACTAGAAGCGGTGTTCATCTTTTTAACTGGCACCGAAGCATTATTAACCCCCATTTCTCTTCCTTGAATTACAGGACATTTAGTTTGCTTCTTTGGTTGAGAATAACAAGCCACACAGTTTCCCATTTTGAATGATCAAAAGAACAAAGACTCTTACATTATATAGAGAGGTTTATTTGTTTGTTTGGAGGATATATTTTATCATTTAAACGTGCAAGCCATCAACTTATCATATAGTTTTGGTTCTAATTTTGACTTCTATAATAAATATACAGAAAACTCTCATAAAAGTCAAATGGGGGTGTAGTAGTGACTTGAAGGTGCTCATCACTTTCAAAAGATTATTCTTAACAAAATTCAGAAGCACTTTCTTTCTTCATTTTACCAATCACTATAACTTATAAATAAAGCCATAAACTTTAAGTCAAACTCAGATAATAAAAATGGCTAATTAAGATCAACCATTATGCTCAACATATAAGTCAACCTTAACAGCACTGACATCTTTTTTTTTCCTAAGCTTTTTGGAATAAATAAAAGAAAATAAAAAAAACTGATGACTCATTTAAGCAACTACTCTTTAAGATAAAGATTATATTTGATATATTTAAATAGATTATACTATATCAGGTCGGCAATCACAATATAAGAATCCACACACAGAAATTCTCGAATCAGCTTATATCAAAATTTCCTCATAGCAGAAAAAGAAAAACTACATGAAGCATGGCTACCTAAAACAACCTTGTCAGTGAGAAAGTGCCATAGTTGGAACACCTAAAACCCTGGATCCAAAGCAGAATCGGTTTTCCTAGATTGTAGCCATGGCTTAATTGCTTCACTCGTTGTCAAAAACCACCCAGCCATATCATTATCCTTTTGGAATGGAGCATTATGTTCTATCATATATGATTCAATTGCTCTTGGTGAAGACTTGTTTTTCCGAGTGCCGGTATAAATTCCGAGTACTGGTGGAAGCTCCTCCCTTGATTCCAAAGCTTTAGACAAGTCATTGATCCAAACATGTAATGCTGTTAGAGCAGTGCCAGCTGAGAGACTCTTTACATACAAAAACCACTTGGTTTGAGATCTGTTCTGCATATTAGTATATATCTCAAGAGTAAGTCCCAGGTTGAGAAGGTCGCGAGCTCTATCTGGAACTTCCATGTTGACACAAAGATCAATTAGACTGTTGAACATCGACTTCTTTATAACAAAGTCATCAATTGAATTAAAAAGTTCTGATACTTCCTTCCTAAAAATTCCATCACCATCCCTCTCTTCCATCAAATATCTAACCACAAAACCAAGCTTTGGATTGGCCTTCTCAATACAATCTGTTATTTTACCATGTTCTTGTTTCGGTAATTGTGTCAAAACATACAAAAGACAATCACAAAAATGATCATCAGGACTGATGCCCAAATCCAAAAGTTGATTAAATATCCTCACAACATCGTCGTGTCGTTTTGCTTTTCCATAGCAACTGGCAAGAGATGTTAGAACTAAAATATTAGGCTCAAATCCACAGTTCATCATTTCATTCAATATGGCTTCTGCCTCAGAAACTTTTCTAGTGCGGGAGTACATGTTAATCAAGGATGAGTATGTAACACTGTCTGGATGGCAAGTTCCGGAAGATTTCATATCTTGAAATATTTCAATAGCTTCATCAGCATAACCAACATCAGCACACATGTCAAGAAGCCTGTCATATAGAACTCTACTGATATCCATTCCCTTTTCTTTCATTTCCTTATACACACTCAAGGCATCTACTTTATACATTCCTCTACAATAGGCATGCAAGACAGTTTCATAGGTTAACTGATTCGGTGAAATTCCATTGTTTATCATCTCCTCATATATAGCCTTGACTTCCCATGCCCTCTTGCCTCTTCCCATGGCACACAACAGATTGTTGTATATCGTCATGTTAGGCTTAACACCTAAAACCTTCATATCACGATAAACACTTAAGCATCCATCATAATTTGCTGACTTCCCATACATCTTAATCAACGACGAAAACACCATCTTTTCAACTTTCCATTTCTCCTTCTTTGCACGACGATATAATCTCAAAGCCATTTCAACATTACCAATACGTGCATAAGAAGAAATCACAAACGACGACATGTTATCATCCAGTTCACATTCAAACAAAGGCATCATCTCATACCACTCTACAGCCTTATGATGCATAGAACACAATTTAGCACAACTAATCATCGTTGAAAACGTAATAACACTCGGCTTAACCATTCTTTGAAGCATTTCATCAAACAGTTTCTCTGCTTTTTCAAATTCCTTACTTTCCCTAAACAATTTCAACATCACATTGTAAAGAATAACCTGCTTAACCGGTTCAAACAACTGCACAAAGTATCTAAACACAAACATTGCATTATCAGGTTTCGACATATTATTAAGAATAAAACCAGCATCACGTGCAGTTACATTGTAACCAAAACCCTTAATGATTTCATAAACTTGATTCTCATTAGGGTCACATAAGTTAAGAGTTTTGGCTAGTTTCAACATAGATGAATTCTTCAAAATCTTTTTGGCTTTTCGGGATATGTTAATTTTCAATAAAGGTGAAGACTTTTCATCTGGGTGTTGTAGTTTCGCAGATGGGTTTTGAAAGGAAGAGTTTGTTATGAAAGGAGAGAGTTTATTGGGAAATTTGAGATAGCGGCATGAAGTAGAGAAAGAAGAGAATTTGCGATTGTGGAATGCAGAAGGAGAAGGAAGAAGAGAGCAAAGAGGGTATGTTTGAACCATTTTCCCTCTGTCTGTATCAGTAATCAGCCTCTGCTATAAGCAAGAGTAACTGGTACGATGTTGAGCGGGCAAAAAAAATAACCAAACCGAACCTAACTAAAAATAAATAAATTAATTATAACTAACATTTGTAAAATTATACTGAAATCATTCGATTTAGTTCATAATTATCAGTTTAGTTTGGTTCATTTGCTTTAATGGTTCGGCTCAGCTTAATGGTTAAAGTCGGTTTTTTATTTTAAAAAGTTTTAATATTTGATTTGGTTTGTTTTTTATATTTTTTTCAATTGTATTAATGATAATAATAATAATAATAATACGGTTAAAAACAATTTAATTAGGTTTGGAATAGTAAATTTTAATTTTTTAAAAGTCAGTTATGATTCGATTTGAAACCATAAAACCAAATCATTTTAACAATTAGATTTAAAAGATAAACATTTCGTTTTAGTTCGATTCGGTTATCATAAATTTTGAAAAAATTTCAGTTTGATTTTTTAATGTGGTCAACTATTCTTAATGATAAAAGAAAATTAATAGTACGTTTTAAGAAAATATACCAGCTTTCATTCACAATTCAAGACATCCAAAATAATACCAATATATTTTCTAATCTAATATCCAAATTACAAGGTAAAGAAAAATGCATTTAACTAGCACATGGTTAACCTATAAAGGTTTTAAAAAACGATTGCGGTCGCGTCTCGGTTACGTAAAGATTTTCACGATTTCGGTTGGTACAGGTGTTACGACGCTAATTGCGGTCGTCGCAGTGTGAATTAATCACAATTTATTCTTGAATATAAAAAACGGTGATAATGGTAACGGTATCGGCACCTGCCAAAACTGTTTTGTCGCAGTCATTTTCGCGGTCGCGGAACTTTATTTAAAATCCTAACAACTCTATTAATGGGGAAGAGCCTCTGCAGGAACATCTAAAACTGTGGAGTTCAAATCATCAACTTTTTCATTTGAACTTCTAGACTGCAGCCATGACTTGGCTTCTTGGCTTGTAGTAATAAACCAGCCAGTCATATTTGTAGCCTTGTGGAAAGGAGAATTAAGTTCCTTTAGATATGATTCAAATAAACTAGACAAGTTTTTATCTGAAAGCTTGTGACACCGACAAATTCCAAGTACTTGTGGAAGCTCTTCACCTGATTCAAAAGCCTTAGACAAGTCATCTAACCAAACATTTAAGGCAGTAATAGCAGCTCCAAGTGAGAGTTTTTTTACGTCCAAACACCACTGAGTTTCAGATCTCGATTGTATATCGCTATATATCTTAAGCGTCAATCCCAAGCTGAGAAGCTCACGAGCTCTGTCTTGCACGCCTAGGTTGTAACAAAGATCAATTAGTTTATTGCACAAGGACTTCTTATAAGCATTATCAGCTAAACTTAAAAATTCTGATGCTTCCTTCATAAAATATCCATCATCTTCCTTCTCTTCCATCAAATATGTCACAATATAACCAAGCTTTGGGTTAGCCTTCTCAATGCAAACTTTTATCTTACCAAGCTCTTCTTTTGGTATTTGGGTCATGACATACAAAAGACAATCGTACAATCGACTGCCGGGAGTGATGCCGATATCCCATAATTGATTAAATATGTTCATAATATCATCGGTTCGTTTGGCTTTTCCATAGCAACGAACAAAAATTGTGAGAACCAAATTATCAGGCTCCAATCCACAGCCGATCATTTCATTCAACATTGCTTCCGCCTCCAAAACTTTCCCATTGTTAATCAAGGACGAATATATGAAATTGTCAGGCTGGCAAGTCCCAGAACGCTTCATATCTTGAAATATTTCAACAGCTTCATCTATAGAACCAACATCAGCACACATGTGAAGAAGCGTGCTATATAGAAATTGATTCATAGCCATTCCCTTTTCCTTCATTTCCTTATACACACTCAAAGCTTCTTTACTAAACCGCCCTCTGGAATATGCTTCCAAAAGAGCTGCATAGGTTGCCCAATTCGGTTCAAATCCATTTTTTCTCATCTCCTCGTATACACCCTTAGCATCTTTTGGCCTTTTAGCTTTCCCCATTGCATACAACAAAGCATTATACAATACCATGTCAGGCCTAACACCAAGAACCTTCATATCATTATAAACACTTAAACACCCATCATAGTTTCCTAACATCCCATACATCTTAATCAAAGCAGACAATGCCATTGTCCAAATAGGCCATTTCTCATTTTTTGCACTATCATATAATTTCAAAGCCATATCAACATTACCAATACGAGCATAAACATAAATCATGGACGAGGACATTTTATAATCCGGTTCACACCCATAAGACGGCATCCTCTCAAACAACTCAACAGCCTTATGTTGCAAAGAACAAACAGAAGCACATCTAATTAAATTTGAAAACGTAAGGATATTCGGCTTGTCACCTCTTTGAAGCATTTCATCAAACAGCTTCTCTGCTCTTTCAAAATCCTTAATTTCCCTAAACAACTTAAACACCACATTGTAGAGAATAACACGTCTTTCCGGTTCAATCTTGTCCTTGAGATATCTAAGAGCAAGAATTGCAATTTCTGGGTTGGGTATGTTGTGGAGAACGTGTTTTGCATCATGTTCTGTAACATTTTCTCCTAAACTATTCAAGATTTCATAAACTTGTTGCTGATTGGGATCGCATGAGTGAAGAAATGAAACAGCGTTGTGGAGTTTAATCCAAATTGGTTTGGATTTTAGGGTTTTGGGATTGACCCAGATTTTAGGTTTGGATAAAGATGAGATTTTTGCATATGGGTGGTTGAGATTTGCATCATGAAGAGAATTGGGAGATTGGTGAGAGAAGAAGATTTTGAATTTATTGAATGTATGATTGAGGTTTGGAAATTTGGGATTGATGAAAGAATGAGAGCATGAAATTGAAATGAAGGTAGAAGAATGTGAAGAGCAGAGAGGGTAAGGCTGAGCCATTTTCCCTCTCAACAGAAAACTGAACTGAATTGTAGTTTGTTATGTATATTTCTTTTTCTTTTTATAATGTTTTCCTAGTATTTTTAAAAGAATAATTTGAACCGATTGTTATTTTGGTTCGCTGGTGATTGATGCTGAACTTGATAGGGAAGACCACAGTTCGATCCCTGCAACTGTAATCAGGAGAGGACTGAAATCATTTGATGCCAGAACGAACTCCCGAACCAGATTAAACCGTTGGTGAAAGAAAAAAAGAAAAGAATAATTTGAAGTTCGATATTGCCGGTAATCTGAAGTTCGGTTGAAAAATAAGTAAAATTTGGTGAAGAATTGTTTCACTTAGAAAATGAATATGAATTGTTGCGAACAATTCGTCTTTTAAAGAATTCATTGATCGCTTGCGTTCAAACACTTTTATTAATATATGTACCGACTAATTCAAATATTTCACAGTTTGATAAATGAATTCAATTTGTGATGTGCCTCAACCTATTTCTTATTCATCTTCATCCCTTTTTACACAATTTCAAAATGAATTCTCATTTTTATATATATATATATATATCTGCTTAATGTAAGATTGAAATATACTTAATTCAATCTTCTTATCACTGAATGAAAGTGAAAGAAATAAAATGTTGTCCTTGTTCATGCAAAAGAATTTTCTGTTTATAGAAGAGAAGCATTCTGAGCCTACTACTACGACTACATGCACATCTATTGTAGTGGCTTGGAAGCAAGCTACCTTGACCATCTTCTGAACTTATCAACAATTTACTGATCAAACGCAAACTTCTTCCCTTATTTATGGAAGTGTGAAATAAGAACAGAGAGTATTGACTTATTAGCAGCTCAATCGTCAACCCTATCTATGTTTCTACGATGGCCCAAGAACACGCTCATTCTTCTCATTTTTACAAATTAACAGCCAATTATTATTCGTGTCAGCAACTACTCTTTAAAAATTTCAAATCTTAAACATAAATTAATCAAAGTTTCAAATTTTAGACATAGAACAAGCAAATCTCAAATCTTAAACATAAACTACTCAAAGTATCAAATCTTAAACATAAAACAAAGAAGGAAGCCGTAAAACAGAATCGTCCAAAAATTTAACCAGAATCTTTTAGAATCGTCTAGAATCACGATTTTCACGCAACTTTGATTTGTTCTGGATTCTACACAAGATCCGGATCATTGGATCAAGATTCTACAACAATGGCTGGAACATCTAAAACTCTAGATTGCAACCATGACTTGGCTAATTCAGTCGTTGCTAAAAACCCATTATTATTATTTTTTGGAAACAGTTGAAATGGAGCATTATGTTCCTTCAGATATGATTCAATTACTCTAAGTTTAGACTTGTCGTATTTCTTGGTATAAATTCCAAGTACTGGTGGAAGCTCCTCCCCTGATTCCAAAGCATTAGACAGGTCATCCATCCAAACCTGTAATGCTGTTAGAGTAGTTCCAATTGTGAGATTCTTTACATGCAAAGACCACATAGTTTGGGATCTGTTTTGCATATTGGTATATAACTCAAGGGTAAGTCCCAGGTTGAATAGGTCGCGGGCTCTATTCGGAACTTCCAAGTTGACACAAAGATCAATTAGACTGCGGCACATAGACTTCTTTATAACAAAGTCATCAATTGAATTAAAAAGTTCTGATGCTTCCTTAAAAAATATTCGATCATCATCCCTCTCTTCCATCAAATATCTAATCACAAAACCAAGCTTTGGTTTGGCCTTCTCAATGCAATCTAAGATTCTACCATGTTCTTGTTTAGGTATTTGTGCCATAACATGCACAAGGCAAGCACTAACGCGATCATCAGGACGAAGTCCCAAATCCAAAAGTTGATCAAATATCCTCACAACATCATCGGTTTGTTTTGCTCTTCCATAGCAACCAGCAAGAGATGTCAGAACTAAAAGATTAGGCTCTAATCCACAATTCATCATTTCCTTCAACATGGCTTCTGCCTCGGAAACATTTCCAGTGTGGGAGTACACTTTAATCAAGGATGCGTATGTAACACTGTCTGGATGGCAAGTTCCAGAAGATTTCATATCTTGAAATATTTCAACAGCCTCATCGGCATAACCAACATCAGCACACAAGTCAAGAAGCATGTGATATAGATCTCTACCGATATCCATTCCCTTTTCTTTCATTTCCTTATACACAATCAAGGCTTCTAATTTATACATTGCTCTACAATAGGCTTGCAAGACAGCTTCATAGGTTGACTGATTCGGTGAAATTCCATTGTTTATCATCTCTTCATATATGGCCTTGGCTTCCGATGCCCTCTTTTTCATTTCCTTATACACAATCAAGGCATCTACTTTATACATTCCTCTACAATAGGCTTGCAAGACAGCTTCATAGGTTGACTGATTCGGTGAAATTCCATTGTTTATCATCTCGTCATGTATAGCCTTGGCTTCCGATGCCCTCTTGCCTCTTCCCATGGCACACAACAGTTCCTTGTATGTTGCCATGTTAGGCTTAACACCAAAAACCTTCATATCACTGTAAACTCTTAAGCATCCATCATAATTTCCTGACTTCCCATAAATCTTAATCAATGCCGAGCACGCCACCTCATCAACTTTCCATTTCTTCTTCTTTGCCCAATGATATAATCTTGAAGCCATATCAACATTACCAATGCTTGCATTAGAAGAAATCATAATCGACAACAAGTTATCATCAGGTTTACATTTAAACGAAGGCATCATTTCAAACCACTTCACAGCCTTACGATGCTCAGCACACAATCCAGCATAGCTAATCATCGTTGAAAAAGTAATGATATCAGGCTTGACCTTTAATTGAAGCATTTCATCAAAAAGTTTCTCTGCTTTTTCAAATTCCCCACATTCCTTTAACAGTTTCAACATCGCATTGTAAAGAATAACCTGCTTACCGGGTTCAACCTTCTTCATATGGTACTTAAAAACAAGCATTGCATCATCAAGTTTTGACATATTATTAAGAATAAACCCAGCATCATGTTCAGTTACATTGTCTCCAAAACCCTTCACGATTTCATAAATTCGATTCTCATTAGGTGAAGACTTTGCATCAGGGTACTCCAGTTGCGCATGTTCCAGAGAATCAAGAGGTTGAGTGATAGGGTTTAGAATGGAAGAGAGATTAATGGGAACATCTAAAACCGTGGAGGTCAAATCAGCAACTGTTTCATTTGAACTTCTAGACTGCAGCCATGACTTGGCTTCTTGGATTGTAGTAAAAAACCAGCCATTCGTATCAGTATCCTTATAGAAAGGAGAATTAAGTTCCTTTAGATATGATTCAAATACACAAGCTAAATCTTTATTTGAAGGCTTGTGTCTCCAACAAATTCCAAGTACATGTGGAAGCTCTTCACCTGATTCAAAAGCCTTAGACAACTCATCTAACCAAACATGTAAGGCAGTAATAGCAGCTCCAACAGAGAACTGATTTAGGTCCAAACACCACTGTCTCTCAGATCTCGATTGTATATCGCTATATATCTCAAGCCACAATCCCAAGCCGAGAATGTCGCAACCCTTGTCTTCCACGCCTAGGTTGTAACAAATATCAATTAGATTATTGCACAAGGACATCTTTACTTGTTCATGAGCTGCACTTAAAAATTCTGATATTTCCTTCATAAAATATCCATCATCTTCCTTCTCCTCCATCAGATATGTCAATATATTTCTAAGCTTTGGGTTAGCCTTCTCAATGCAATTTGTTATCTTACCAAGCTCTTCTTCTGGTATTTGGGTCATGACATACAAAAGACAATCGCACAATCGATCGTCGGGACTGATGCCGATATCCCAGAATTGATTAAACATCTTCACAACATCATCAGTTCGTTTGGCTTTTCTCATCTCCTGGTATACCTCATTGGCATTTCTTGCCCTCTTATCTCTCCGCATTGCAGCCAACAAAGTATTATACACTATCTTGTTAGGCTTAACACCAAGAACCTTCATATCATTATAAACACTTAAACATCCATCATAGTTTCCTAATAACTGATACATCTTAATCAAAGCAGAAAATGCCACTTCCCCAATAAGCCATTTCTCGTTTTTCACAATATCATATAACTTCAAAGCCATATCAACATTACCTATGTCAGCATAAACAAAAATCATGGACGAAAACACATGATTATCTGGTTCACACCCAAAAGCCGGCATCATTTCAAACAACTCCACAGCCTTATGTGACAAACCACAAAGAGCAGCACATCTAATTAAATTGGAAAACGTAAGGGTATTCGGCTTGAGACCTCTTTGAAGCATTTCATCAAACAGGTTCTCTGCTTTATCAAAATCCTTAATTTCCCTATACAACTTAAACACTATGTTGTAGACAGTAACACGAGTATCCGGTTCAGTCTTGTCTGGTAAGTATCTAGGAGCAAGAATTGCAGTTTCTGGGTTGGATATGTTGTTGATAGTGTTTTCTGCATCAATTTTGGATCTGAGGGTTTTTGTAAAATATGAGATTTTTGTATCTGGGTGGTTGAGATTTGCATCATGAAGAGAATTGGGAGATTGGTAAGAGAAGAAAGTTTTGAATTTATGGGATGTGTGATTGAAATTTGGAAATTTGGGATTGATGAAAGAATAAGAAGAGGAGAAGATGGTGGAAAATTGATGGGTCAGGTGCATTTCTACGTCTGAAAATTGGATAACATTTGAACTTGCGGTTTGTGAGACAAAATTTTAGTACTTTGTGTGGATTTTATATGGATACTAACTTAAATGCTTTTTGTTTGACAGGAAAGACTTCTACCAATAATTTGTCTTTAACAAATATGAATTTTATAAAATTTATATTTCAATTAAAAATTTATATCATATAATCAAATGATTTTCAACTTTTTTACAAAAAATTATTTTTGCAATCCAATGGTAAGTTTTGTAAAATTCGTATCCGTTATAATAATATTTACGACTTATGCACAGTTCGTAAACTTGACCCTAGTTTAGTAGTAATATGGATGCCTTTTCAAAACCAAATGTATATTTTATTGAGAATTTATTATTAACACGGTCGAAGTAATTGAAATTTATTTAAAATATTGACTTATTTCGGTAAATATTTTCTCTCACAATATAGTCAAACTTTTTAAAACTCGGGAGAAAGTCAATTGCTGTCATTTTTTGGGGACACATTCGGTTCTTATATTCATGAATGTGAGATAGTAAGAAAAAAATGATAATTTGGAATCGATCAATGTGTCTTATAATGGTGTGTGTGTATTTATTACAATAACAAATCTTAATGTTATTTGATAAGCATGAGCATAGAATGAGCGTACCAAATTAGTACTTTACACATAATAAATTTATGGTTAAAGATACCAAATTGGTACTTTTACATTGGGATTTGGAATCCCAGCTGTAAACTTTACACGCTATAATAAATCTCGTTCGTTAATTTGAAATTCCACAATTCAAATTTTATAAAATATAGATATATACATTGAGAGAACTTCACCTATCTACTTTAAATCACACGGCTCGGATCAATTACAACATGTAACTGTAGGAAATTCAATTCCCCCACATTGATATACTCAGTATCATCTACTATGGATGCCCGAATTATACGATTAAAATATTGTATTGTGGAAAACATATAAAAATACATTATTTATCTTGAACACTAAAATTGAGATTTGAGAAGGACATAACAAACGCCTATGAAATATTGACACAAACTCGGACATAACACTAACACAAACACACCGATCCGATAATAATTTAAAAAAATCGAATTGTTGAGTATGATCACATGTCTCAGTGTTGGAAACGGCTTCAATGTGAAGTGATGTTTTATTTCTCACTTTCTTTTCCTACAATTTACTTGGTCTAATAGAACTTGTGCTTTATAAGTTATATGCTTTGAATGATTATATCAAAACACACATAAGCCTTGGAGGAGCAATTTATCTATTTCAATAGCAATATGGTTGACAATCACCTACCAAATAAATTTCTAATAAAGCATTAAAAAAAAAATCATACAGTCAAGACAATATAATAGTATTGGTTTGGCACTGAAGAAATATTTGAAATTTGAAATGCAGCTCACTTGTGGATACCTCATAAGTTATTGATCCTTCCAAGCTCCTCTTCCTTCCTCTGATATAGCAAAATTTCGGACTCATTATTAGAACTCGAGAACACTGTGTAAGGACATCTTCTACACAATTTTGAGTATGAAAGTGCATTAAAGTAACACAACACATTCTTTTATGTGGATTTGGTTGAACCTCTAGACTCCGGCCATGATTTGGCTACTTCCTTTGTAACCAAAAACCAGCCAGCCTCATTTGGAGCTTCACAAAATGGAGCATTGAGTTCCTTCAAATGTGATTCGAATACACTACCTATACCCTTGCTTGAATTCTTACTCGGTATTAATTCCAAGTAGTGGTGGAAACTTCTACCCTGATTCCAAAGCCTTAGATAAGTCATTTATCCAAACATGTAATGCAGTCATAGCAGCTCCAACCGAGAGCAAGGAGGGTACGCGTGAACCATTTTCCCTCTGTCTGTCTCAGTAACCAGCTTCTGCTATAAGCAAGAGTAGCTAGTACAATACCTGATAATAACCTCCAATTTGAAAGAACATTTTTGTATAATAATTTTCCTCGAGACATAGTCATATACTAGATTCCAGTTTAAAAATTAGTTAGATTTTGTTTGTTTAACAATGTTATAGGTATATTTCAGATAGTAACATACTGCACAATCATTGATATGTTAAAGTGTGGATTCAAATCCACAATTTTCTACACCTAGTGCATCTCCTTAAGTAAGACAATGTTATAGGTGCGACCGGAATCAACGCACATAAAACATGGGCAGGGGTGTAACAGTTTAGTTTGGTTTGGTTTTAGATAAACGGTTAAAAGGGATATTAGATTTACACTAATGTATATAAATTAATCTCAGTTTGGAAACCTATAAGAAATTGACTCGTTCAATCTCTTTTGTTATTTATCGATTTATTTGAATTAAAACGCAAATAATAGTTACAGGTACAACCATGTGGATGCTAAAGTACCTAGCAGACAAGAGTACAAGTATTAAAGTGAAACCCAAGAGAGATGGGTATGTGTATGGCATAGGTGATTTTTCAAAATACTGATATGGTGACGAGTGATGACGAGTACTATATACTCTACCCATACCTTACCAATTGTCGCCCCTAACATAGAAAGGTCAAAAAAGAAAAAATTAACTACTCTCTATAAAAAGAAAAAATATCAGGGAGATTTCACTCTTTATGATGAAAAATTGGACAAATAATATTTGAACTTCGGTCCTTGCATATTGCAATGTCCTTACCAACTGAGTTAAGAAGTTTACTTTAATAATTAATAATGTGACCAACTTTTTATTCACCAAAAACAAAAATGTGACCAACTATTCTTAAAGATGAAAGAAAATTATTAGTATGATTTAAGAAAATATACTAGTATCAGGCTTTCATTCACAACTCAAGACATTCAATATAATACAAATATTACTTTTGAAATTAATACCAAAATTACAAGGAAAAGAAAAATGCATATAACTAGCACATGGTTAACCTATAACAACTCTATCAGTGGGGAAGAGCCTCAGCAGAAACATCTAAAACTGTGGAGTTCAAATCAGCAAGTGCTTCGGTTGAGCCTCTAGACGGCCGCCATGACTGCAGCCATGACTTGGCTTCTTGGCTTGTAGTAAAAAACCAGCCAGTCATATTAGTATCCTTATGGAAAGGAGAATTAAGTTCCTTTAGATATGATTCAAATACACTAGCCAAGTCTTTATCTGAATGGTTACGTCTCCAAGGGACGTTACAAATTCCAAGTACTTGGGGAAGCTCTTCGCCTGATTCAAAAGCCTTAGACAAGTCATCTATCCAAACATGTAAGGCAGTAATAGCAGCTCCAACTGAGAGTTTTCTTAGGTTGAAACACCACTGAGTTTCAGATCTCGAATGTATATCGCTATATATCTCAAGCCACAATCCCAAGCCGAGAAGGTCGCGAGCTCTGTCTTGCATGTGTAGGTTGTAACAAAGATCAATTAGACTATTGCACATGGACTTCTTTACATATTCATCAGCAGAACTTAAAAGTTCTGATACTTCTTTCATAAAATATCCATCATCTTCCTTCTCCTCCATCAGATATGTCACAATATAACCAAGCTTTGGGCTAGCCTTCTCAATGCAATTTGTTATCTAACCAAGCTCTTCTTTTGGAATTTGGGTCATGACATACAAAAGACAATCGCACAATCGATCGTCGGGAGTGATGCCGATATCCCAGAATTGATTAAACATCTTCACAACATCATCAGTTCGTTTGGCTTTTCCATAAGAATGAACAAAACTTGTGAGAACATAAATATTAGGCTTCCAACCGCAGCTGATCATTTCATTCAACATTGCTTCCGCCTCCAAATGATTCCCATTGCGCGCATGCATGTTAATCAAAGATGAGTATATGTAACTATCAGGCTGGCAAGTTTCGGAACGCTTCATGTCTTCAAATATTTCAACAGCCTCATCTATATACCCAACATCAGCACACGCGTCAAGAAGCATGCTATATAGAAATTTATTCAGAGTCAACCCCTTTTCCTTCATTTCCTTATACACACTCAAAGCGTCTTTACTATATCGCCCTCTGGAATAAGCTTCCAAAAGAGCTGAATAGGTTACCCAATTCGGCTCTAATCCATCATCTCTCATCTCCTCGTATACCTCCTTGGCATTTCTTGCCCTCTTATCTTTCCCCATTGCAGCCAACAAAGTATTATACACCATCTTGCTAGGCTTAACACCAAGAACCTTCATATCATTATAAATACTTAAACATCCATCATAGTTTCCTAATAACCGATACATCTTAATCAAAGCCGAAAATTCCACCGCCCCAATAGGCCATTTCTTGTTTTTCGCAATATCATATAATTTCAAAGCCATATCAACATTACCCATTTTAGCATAAACAAAAATCATGGAAGAGAACACATAGTGATCCGGTTCACACCCAAAAGCCGGCATCTTTTCAAACAACTCCACAGCCTTATGTGACAAACCACAAAGAGCAGCACATCCAATTAAATTTGAAAATGTAAGGGTATTCGGCTTGAGACCTCTTTGAAGCATTTCATCAAACAGGTTCTCTGCTTTTTCAAAATCCTTAATTTCTCTAAACAACTTAAACACCATGTTGTAGATAGTAACACGAGTTTCCGGTTCAGTCTTGTCTGGTAAGTATCTAAGAGCAAGAATTGCAGTTTCTGGGTTGGATATGTTGTTGATAGTGTTTTCTGATTCAATTTTGGATTTAAGGGTTTTGGATAAAGATGAGATTTTTGTATCTGGGTGGCTGGGTTTGCATCATGAAGAGAGTTGGGAGATTGGTAAGAGAAGAAAGTTTTGAATTTATGGGATGTCTGATTGAAATTTGGAAATTTGGGATTGATGAATGAATAAGAAGAGAAAATGGTGGAAAATTGATAGGTCAAGTGCATTTCTACGTGTGAAATTTGGGAGAGAAAATTTGAGTACTTAATGAATATTTTAGATTAAAAATTTAGGGTCATGTTAACATGTGTCTTTATATTTAGGGAGAAATTCTAATTTGGGCACAAACCCAAGAAAAAATTATTTAGGCACACATACATTTGCAAAAAAAATTAAATAAAAAATGATTACATGATGTGACAATATTAATTTTACTTTGAATTATTTTTCATTGTGAGTGTGTGCCTAAATAACTTTTTTTTGGGTTTGTGCCTATGTAAGTGTTTCTCTATGTTTAGGTACCTAAAAATAGAAATTTAGCATTTAATAATACAAGATATTTTTTTTTTGTCTTAGTTGAAGTGGTAATCCACTGGAAATTAAACTCACATAATTGTGAGATCCCGGGTCACGACGTCCGCCCTAACAATTTCGGCATATTTTGCCAGTTGAGCTAGGACTTATGGGACAATAATACAAGATATTTAATTGTTATGAAGTTAAATACACTATTTTCAAGAGAATATTTCTACATTTATCTCCTTAACTTGTGCCTTTAGAGCACAAATTTTCCAAAAATTTATAACTCTAGCTAACCGGTGCTCTGGTGGCTCTTTAAGTTTTCTATTAAAGAAATAATTTATTTAAAAAGTAAAATATTTCAATTCTCAATGTATTAGTTTCATATGATTTTATAAAAATTTAATTAAAACTTACTATTTTAAATATTTAAAGAGTGTTCGGAACACTCTTTAGCATTTTCCACAATTTATGTCATATAGATGATCAATAATTTTTTGAAAAGAAATTCAAAATTATTTAATGTGTTATTGAGACTTATTAAAATTAACGGTTTATACCGTTAATCTTGATGAATCGCAATAACATATCAAATGCTTTTCAATTTCTTTTAAAAAAATAAATTATGGATGATTTATATGATATAAACTTTCAATCCAATAATAGATTTTATAAAATTCATAGTTATAATAATATTCACGACTTGTACACGTGAAAGACGATAGACTTAACCCTAATTTAGTAGTAGTATGGATGCTGTTTTTAAAACCCAATGTATATTTTGCGTTATTAGCAAATAGTAACTGAAATTTATTTAAAATATTGACTTTTATGATAAATAATTTTTAATAAATATTTAATATATTATGTTAAGTATTAAAAGAGAGTTTAATAGGATTAAAATATTGTATTGTGGAAAACATAAGAAAGTACATTATTTATCTTGAACACCAAAATGGAGATTTAAGAAGGACATAACTAACGTCTATGAAATGCAGCTCACATGTGGATATCTCATAACTCATAAGTTATTGATCCTTTCAAGGTCCTCTTCCTTCCTCTGATATAGCAAAATTTCGGATTCATTATCAGAACTCGACAACACTATGTAAGGACACCTTCTACACAATTTTGAGTATGAAAGTGCATTAAAATCAACACAACACAACACATTCTTTTCAATGGATTTGGTTGAACCTCTAGACTCCAGCCATGATTTGGCTGCTTCCTTTGTTACCAATACCGTTGCTTGAATTCTTACTCGGTATTAATTCCAAGTAGTGGTGGAAACTTCTCCCCTGATTCCAAAGCCTTAGATAAGTCATTTATCCAAACATGTAATGCAGTCATAGCAGCTCCAACCGAGAGCAAGGAGGGTACGCATGAACCATTTTCCCTCTATCTGTCTACGTAACCAGCTTCTGCTATAAGCAAGAGTAGCCAGTACAATACCTGATAATAACCTCCAATTTGAAAGAACATTTTTGTATAATAATTTCCTCGAGACATAGTCATATACTAGATTCCAATTTAAAAATTGGTTAGATTTTGTTTGTTTACCAATGTTATAGGTATATTTCAGATAGTAACATACTCCACAATCATTGATATGTTGAAGTATGGATTCAAATCCACAATTTTCTACACCTAGTGCATCTCCTTAAGCAAGACAATGTTATAGGTGCGACCGGAATCAACGCACACAAAACATGGGCAGGGGTGTAACAGTTTAGTTTGGTTCAGTTTTAGATAAACGGTTAAAAGGGATATTAGATTTACACTAATGTATATAAATTAATCTCAGTTTGGAAACCTAGAAGAAATTGACTCTTTCAATTTCCTTTGTTATTTATCGATTTATTTGAATTAAAACGCAAATAATAGATACAGGTACAACCGTGTGGATGCTAAAGTACCTAGCAGACAAGAGTACAAGTATTAAAGTGATACCCAAGAGAGAATGGGTATAGGTGATTTTTCAAATACCGATATGGTGACGACGAGCATTATATACTCTACTCATACCTTACCAATTGTTGCCCCTACATAGAAAGGTCAAAAAAGAAAAAATGAACTACTCTATAAAAAGAAAATTTATCAGGGACTAGAATTTCACTATTTATGATGAAAAATTGGACAAACCAGGTATGAACTTCGGTCCCTGCACATTCCAATGTTCCTACCAACTGAGTTATGAAGTTTACTCTAATAATTAATAAGGCGGCCAACTTTTTACTGACCAAAAACAAAAATCTGACCAAATTTTTTAACGTGGCCAACTATTCTTAAAGATGAAAGAATATTATTACGTATGTTTTAGAAAATATACCAGTATCAGGCTTTCATTCACAATTCAAGACATCCAAAATAATACAAATATTATTTTTGAATCTAATACCAAAATTACAAAAAAAAAAAAAAAAAATGCATATAACTAGCACATGGCTAACCTATAACAACTATATCAGTGGGGAAGAGCCTCAGCAGGAACATCTAAAACTGTTGAGTTCAAATCAGCAACTGTTTCAGTTGAGCCTCTAGACGGCAGCCATGACTTGGCTTCTTGGCTTGTAGTAAAAAACCAGCCAGTCATATTAGTAGCCTTATGGAAAGGAGAATTAAGTTCCTTTAGATATGATTCAAATACACTAGCCAAGTCTTTATCCGAATGGTTGCGTCTCCAAGGAACGGTACAAATTCCAAGTACTTGTGGAAGCTCTTCACCTGATTCAAAAGCCTTAGACAAGTCATCTATCCAAACATGTAAGGCAGTAATAGCAGCTCCAACTGAGAGTTTTTTTAGGTTCAAACACCACTGAGTTTCAGATCTCGATTGTATATCGCTATATATCTCAAGTGTCAATCCCAAGCCGAGAAGGTCGCGAGCTCTGTCTTGCACGCCTAGGTTGTAACAAAGATCAATTAGACTATTGCACAAGGACTTCTTTACATATTCATCAGCTGAACTTAAAAGTTCTGATACTTCCTTCATAAAATATCCATCATCTTCTTTCTCCTCCATCAAATATGTCACAATATATCCAAGCTTTGGGTTAGCCTTCTCAATGCAATTTGTTATCTTACCAAGCTCTTCTTTTGGAATTTGAGTCGTGACATACAAAAGACAATCGCACAATCGATCGTCGGGAGTGATGCCGTTATCCCAGAATTGATTAAATATGTTCACAACATCATCGGTTCGTTTGGCTTTTCCATAGCAATGAACAAAAATTGTGAGAACCAAAATATTAGGCTCCAATCCACAGCTGATCATTTCATTCAACATTGCTTCCGCCTCCAAAACCTTCCCATTGCATGCATACATGTTAATTAAGGACGAGTATATGAAATCATCAGGCTGGTTAGTCCCGGAACGCTTCATATCTTGAAATATTTCAACAGCTTCATCTATATAGCCAACATCAGCACACATGTCAAGAAGCATGCTATAAAGACCTTTGTTCATGGTGAATCCCTTTTCCTTCATTTCCTTATACACAGTCAAAGCTTCTTTACTAAGCCGCCCTCTGGAATATGCTTCCAAAAGAGCTGCATAGGTTGCCCAATTCGGTTCAAATCCATTTTTTCTCATCTCCTCATACACACCCTTAGCATCTTTTGCCCTCTTAGCTCTCCCCATTGCATACAACAAAGCATTATACAACATCATGTTAGGCCTAACACCAAGATCCTTCATATCATTATAAACACTTAAACATTCATCAAAATTTCCTAGTATTCCATGCATCTTAATCAAAGCAGAAAATGCCACTGGTCTAATAAGCCATTTCTCATTTTTCGCATTATCATATAATTTCAAAGCCATATCAACATTACCCGTGCGAGCATAAACATAAATCATGGACGAGGACACATTATAATCCGGTTCACACCCAAAAGACGGCATCCGCTCAAACAACTCCGCAGCTTTATGTGGTAAAGAACAAACAGCAGCACATCTAATCAAAGTTGAAAATGTAAGAATATTCGGCTTGACACCTCTTTGAAGCATTTCATCAAACAGTTTCTCTGCATTTTCAAAATCCTTATTTTCCTTAAACAACTTAAACACCACGTTGTATAGAATAAGATGATTTACAGGTACAATCTTCTGCTGGAAGTATTTAAGAGTAAAAATTGCAGTTTCTGAGTTGAATATGTTGTGGAGAATGCGCTCTGCATCACGTTCTGTAACATTGCCTCCTAAACCATTCAAAATTTCATAAATTTGTTGCTCATTAGGATCACATGAGTTGAGAGATGAAATTGCTTTACGGGGATTAATCCAAATTCGTTTGGATTTGGGATTGACCCAGATTTTAGTTTTGGATAAAGATGAGATTTTTGCATCTGGGTTGTTGAGATTTGCATCTTGAAGAGAATTGTTAGGTTGGTACGAGAAGAAAGTTTTGAATTTATGGGATGTGTGATTGAAATTGGGAAGTTTGGGATTGATGAAAGAATTGATGAAAGAACAGAGAGGGTAAGGTTGAGCCATTTTCCCTCTCTTTCTATCTATCTATGTTGCAACAGAGAGCAACAATGAACTGAAATGGAGTGTGTTTGGGTACATTTCAATTTGAGTCTTTTTTTCTATGTGTGAAATTTGGATAACATTTTGGCCATTATCTATTTCTCATTTGAGTATAACTTTGTGAGGAGATATCAATTTAGTACTTGAAGAGATGAACATTTTAGATTGTACATTGACCCTATGTCTTTTAAAATAAAATAAAAAACCAGTTTATTTTGTAAAAATATAATACTTCCTCTGTTTCAAAATGAATGTCTTTTAAGATTTTTGCACATATATTAAGGAATATAATTATATTGTCAAAAGAAATACTAATACTTTTACTAAATTACCCCTATAAATTATTAGTATGTTTACTTAGAAATAATGCATATAATTATGGGTACAATTGTAAAATATAGCATTAGAAAGCAAAAATTACATTCATTTTGAAACAAAATTTTATTCTTAATATTTTGTGACTGAGGGAGTAGAACAATACAATGAAATGAAGAATAACAAATATTGGAGTTAAACTGAAATATAAACAATATTGCCAAAATGTGATCTTCTTTCTGAATTTATCTCCTAAAGTTAAGATTGCAACTGATATCAGATGAAATAAAGAACCTATCTATTCAAGAGAGTCATGTTAACTAGTGTGGTTAAAGAAATAAAAAAAATTGTATTGAAATTAGTTATATTGTTTATATTTTAAAAACATTAACTATATAAGTTTCGAGATAATTTTACTATATTTGATTTTAGGGTTAATAAGTTGTTACCCCCTGCTAAGTGGGGGTGTTTTGCAATACCCCCTACTAAAAATTCTCTAAAAATTCCCCCCTTACAAAGTTTTTTTTTTTAGGAATCCCCCCCTAAATGCACACCCTGTCTGCTGACTAAGCAAGAATCTACACGTGGCAAGCAGAATCTGGACACGTCAGCTGCCACGTGGATATATGTTATTTAAAAATAAATTTTAATTCAGAAAAAAAAACAAGAAAATAACATGAATTTTAAAATTGCAAAATTGTTACTTTCATCTGTCTTTGATACCCCATTTACACAATAAATAAAATAAACCAGTAAGTAACTAAGCAGTAGAATAGACTAACTAGTTTTTGAATCCAACCACCACAAATTCAATAAATTCCTATTCCACCACCACCATCATCATGTACAACATCCCAAAATCAGAGCCGAAAAACCACGATTCAGACCATTCTTACCTCACTTGAAGTCAAATTCCTATCCATCTTGGACTTGGTACAGGCACAGTTGGTGAAAGAGGAAGTTGAGGAAACCCTAAATTACCCGAATTTGGGGAAAACAATAAACCAGGTGACAACAGAGGATAAGATGCAAGCTGTGAATTCAAACACCCAAATGGACCTGGTGAAGACGGCATCTGAAATGGTGACTGCGATTGAGCCACTGGAGTTGGTTTTCCTGCTCCTGCTGTTGCTGTTGGTTTTCTGGTTGAGATAGTGATGGAACAGGAGGAAGAGGCAGCAGAGAAAAACCAGAGAAACCCTTGAAACTCTGCAGATCGCGCATGTAAGCAGAAATGGGAGATTCAGCAGCAGCGTGAACAGTGGGAAATGGTGGTAACGGAGATAACGGTGCCGGAGCTCTATTGCCAAAGCCAGTAAAATTGTGATTGAAGTTAACGGCGTTAAAATTGAAGTTAAAATTGTGGTGCTGGGGTGGAGGAGGGGCGTTAAGTAACGGCGGTGGACGGTTAGTGATGTGGGGTAACGGCGGAGGAGGGGCGTTAAGTAACTTCATATTTCTTTTATTTATTTGGAATGACAAATTAATTTAAGAACAAATAACTTTTTTAACTTTTTTAATATTCTTCCTTTTTATTTTTTAATTTAAGAACAAATAATTGTTTTTTTTGTCATTAAATGACGTGGCTGCTGACATGGCATTAAAATTTATTTTTAAATAACATATATCCACGTGGCAGCTGACGTGTCCAGATTCTGCTTGCCACGTGTAGATTTTTGCTTAGTCAGCAGACAGGGTGTGCATTTAGGGGAGGAATCCTAAAAAA
The DNA here is from genome assembly GCA_030408175.1 of Trifolium repens. Classification (NCBI taxonomy): domain Eukaryota; kingdom Viridiplantae; phylum Streptophyta; class Magnoliopsida; order Fabales; family Fabaceae; genus Trifolium; species Trifolium repens. Next base: position 9,281,824 of record CP125839.1, read on the forward strand.
AAACTTTGCAAGGGGGAAATCTTTAGAGAATTTTTAGTAGGGGGTATTACAAAACACTCCCACTTAACAGGGGGTAACAACCTATTAACCCTTGATTTTATAAACGGTCATAGAACATTAATTAACACTTTTCTATGTATAAGAGGGATCATAGTTCGTTAACATATAGCGATAAAGTTGACCACAGTTTAACAATCACTTTTAAAATTAACAATCACTTTTAATAAGTGCCTTCCAGAAAGCCTAAGAAAGTACATTATTTATCTAGAACACCAAAATGCTACATGTCTCTTTTCCTTTTTGAGGAAATATAATTGACTCTCTTAAACATATAATTTTTCTCTACCTTGGCTCTGTTTGGCAAAAATAGCGGATGGCTGATAAGTTAGCTTATGGCTGATGGCTGATAGCTTATGGCTGATGACTTATAGCTGATAAGCTAATTAAAGTGTTTGGTAAAATTAGCAGTTCAATCATAGATAAATGTGAAATGACATAAAAGGGCATTCATAATTAATAATAATTTTTTTATTTAAGATATTTATAATTTGGTAATTTAACTTTTTAATTTATTATATCTTTTATATTTTAATATAGATTGAAATTTATTCACTAAAATTTTACTTTAAAATTATTTTCATTTCAATTTTTATATTTTATAAAAAAAAATTGAACGAAACAATAATAAATTGATTCAAGTAGTAATTACTTAATATTTAAAATACTTAAAATTTAGTGATTTAAATTTATAATTTAATTTATCTTTTATATTATTATTATTATTATTATTATTATAATATTAAATTAAATTTTAATCTTTTTTTATAGAGATTAAATTTTATTCTTTAAAATTTCATTTTAAATATATCTTCATTTAAATTTTTATACTTTATTAAAAAGATTAAACATAATGTACCAAAAAAAAAAGAGTAAACATATTAAGAGGTGATAATAGGTACAGGCTATAGTAACGTTGTACCAAAAACTAGATACATCAACGTTTAAAAAAAAATTCAAGAACATAAAAAAAATATAATTGGTATACAACATAGTAAAAGAAAAATAGATAGGTGCAAGTGCAACAAGTAAAAAAAAGTAGGCACAATATACCTATTTTGTTTTAAATTATAATATATAAAAAATTATAGTAAAGGATAAAAATGGATTTAAGATAAAATCATAAGGGTAAAATGGGAAGAAAAAATGATAAGCTATAAGCTACTTGAATTAGCTTATGAAAAATAAGCTATAAGTCAGTAAAATAAGCTATAAGCTCTTTCTGAAAAACTGTTACCAAACGGGTCTTTTAGCTTATAAGCTATAAGACATAAGCTATAAGTCAGTTTTGGAGGCTTGCCAAACAGACCCCTTGTCTCCTCCCCCATTCTTTGGGGTATCCTCTCTCCTTTTTTGAACATTTAATGCCACACCACAGATGTGTGAAGAAGATATGTGCAATGGGAAGAGTAGTATTATCTCCTCCAACATTTAATTGCATTGTAGGAGATAGGAATAGATGGATCAATACTAGTACTACTGACTAAAAGTATCAAATATTTCAAGTATTTGTAAGACAAGGAAGGAAAATAAAGTACTTCTTAAAATTGCAAAAATATAATACCACATCAAATAAATCTAAGTCAGAAACTGAAGGTTATCTTGGTACTGAAGGAATATTTGAAATGCAGCCCACATATGGATAGGATACCTCACAAATTATTAATCTTCTCAAGGTCCTCTTCCTTCCTTCCGAGCAAAATTTCGGATTTAAAATCAGAACCCAACAAAACTGTGTAAGAACACCTGCTACGCAAAACTGTGTAAGAACACCTTCAATAAAACTGTGTAAGAAAACACGTCATTCTGTATCACATTTTCAATAGGGAAGGGCCATTGATGGAGCCCTTACAACCCGCGAGTCCAAAACAGCAACGGATTTGGTTGAATCCCTTGACTCCAGCCATGATGTGGCTGCTTCCTTTGTAACCAAAAACCAGCCAGCTTCATTTGGAACTTCGAGGAATGGAGCATTGAGTTCCTTCAAATGTGATTCAAATACACTAGCTATACCTTTGCATGAATTCTTGAGTTTTCCTCGGCCAGTATTAATTCCAAGTAGTGGTGGAAACTTCTCCCCTGATTTCAAAGCCTTAGATAAGTCATTTATCCAAACATGTAATGCAGTCATGGCAGCTCCAATCGATAGATTCTTTAGGTGCAAAGACCACTTTGTTTGAGTTCTTGATTGAATATTCTTATATATTTCGTGTGCCAAGCCTATGCCAAGAAGGTCATGTGCTCTCTCAGGTAGATTGAGATTGACACAAAGATCAATCAGACAATTACATATGGGCCTCTTTGCTGCAGCATCAATTGAATTTAAAAGTTCTGATGCTTCTTTTCTGAAATCTCTATCACCATGCTGCTCTTCCACCAAATATCTTACCACAGACCCAAGCTTTGTGTTCGCCTTCTCAAGACAATCTATTAGTTTACCGAGCTCTTCCTTTGGTGATTGTGTCATAACATTCAGCAAACAACCGCAGAAGCGGTCATCTGGAATGATGCCTAAATTCAAGAATCGGTAAAATACCTTCACGACATCATCAATTCGCTTAGCTTTCCAATAGCACTGAACAAGTGATACCATAACAAAAATATTAGGTTCAAATCCAGATTTGATCATTTCATCCAACATCCCTTCCGCTTCGGAAACTTTCCCACTGTTGGAATATACATTAATCAAGGCTGAAAAAGTCCAACTGTCAGGCTGGCAAGTCCCAGAACTTTTCATGTCTTCAAAAATCTCCAGAGCTTCGTTATTGATGCCAACATCAGCACACATAGCTAAAAGCACATTATAGAGATCTATACTCACTTTCATTCCTTTCCCCTTCATTTCCTTATAAACATCAAGAGCATCTTGACCAAATTGTGCTCTAGTATATACTCGCAAAAGAGTTGAATAAGTTATAAAATCCGGCGAAACCCCACTACTTTTCATCTCTTGATATATAGTCTTGGCTTGCCAATGCCTCTTACCTCTCAACATAGCAGCCAACAAAATGTTATACGTTTTCACATTAGGCTTCACACCAAGACCCAACATTTCTAAATACATATTCAAGCATCCATCATAGTTCCCAACCAAGTCATACATCTTAATCAACGCCGAAAATGTCACCATATCAATAGGCCATTTCTCCGTTTTCGCACGATCATATAATCGCCGAGCCATATCAACATGATTCGTACGCGCATAAGCACACACCATAGCCGAGCATGTAATTGCATCAGGTTCACACCCAAAACCCGGCATCTTCTCAAACCACTCAACAGCCTTATCCGACAAAGAAGACATCCTAGCACAATTAATCATAGTAGTAAACGTAATATTATCAGGTTTTACCCCTCTTTGAAGCATTTCATCAAACACCTTCTGTGCACCTTCAAAATCCTTACATTTCCTAAACACTTTCAATGTCACATTGTAAATAACAACCCCATTATCTCTAACATGTTGAATCCTATCCCTAAGGTATCTAAGAACAAAGGGAGCAGTTCTGGGGTTCATCATCTTATCAAGAATGAACACAGCATCTCGTTCTGTAACGCCATTGTTTCCTAAACCGTTTAGAATTGCAGAAACTTGTTGTTGAGTGGGATCACATGAGTCCAATGACTCTGCAAGTTTAAGGAGAAAACTATTCATAGAATTAGAGGGTTTGGATTTGGAAGTATTGGGATTGACCCAGATTTTGGTTTTTGATAAAGATGAAGAATTTGTAACTGGGTTGTGCAAAGAAGGTTGGTTGAGGTGGGAAAAAGTTATGAATTTGAAATTGGGGTTGGAAGAAGAAGAAGAAGAAAAAGGGATTGAAATTGAATGAAAAAGAGGAATGTTAGAGAGTGAAGCCATGTTAGTTGAATTCTCACAGATTGAAATGAATTTGAACTCGTTTCCAAGAGGGAATCATCTAGAATTTGTAGGGCGCGGCAAGTAACAGTATGCTGCTCCAGAGAAAAAGTAAAAATTGTATCTAAACAATGTATGTAAATTTTGTATAAAATATATATATATTTTTTTTACAATAAAAGAAAAATATGTTTGGTTAAATACACAAAGATACACATTAAACTTAACTAAGGTATAAGAAATACATCGTGATAGATTAAAACAGCCATAAATCAATTAGAATAAACGAGCACTATTCTCAAACGCAACTTAGTGAATTCGCATACATGTACAAACCAAGTTCAAAAAAACAAAAAAGAGTGAGAATTTGCTGAGAGCATCCAGGATTCAAATCGGCAAATCGAACGATTGCCAATACGGAATCCAGAACCACGTATCAACAACTCCCTAAACGAATCAACAAGCATCAAAGCTCTTTCGAACAAAACAGACATGAGGACTGGGACAGAAAAGCACTCGGTATTAGAATGGAGGCACACTTGACATCTCGAGACTTGCATATCTCAACAAATCTGAAGCATCAAAGAATCAAAGAGAAAAGGAATGCAACACAACTAGTAACACTAGAAAGCAGACGTATGAACTTAGATCGAGAGATAAATCCAACACGTTACTCACCAACCATACCCTTTCAGGTTAAAAAGAACACTCAAACACGTTACTCTTTGTTTCATTGTTACTATCACAAAAAATTAAATAGAGTATCCGAAATTCAAATTTTAGCTCCTACATATATAATATGATACCTTTATTAATTGAGTTAATCTTGCGGGGATGACTCAGAACATGACTTTAATGGGCATACACGTGTCATCAAATAAGAAACAATTAATCTACCATGTCAGTAAGAAACAATTAATCTACCATGTCACAAGACAAAATCAATCTATCATTTCATACAAATAATTTTAAAATATTTTTGTTGTTTACTTATTTTACAGATTATAAGATATCTTCTATTTTCTAATCTATCTTCTAATGTATCTTCTATTTTCTCTCAAAGAGCATGGTCATCCACGACTTTTTAGAGGCCCCTGCTTTAATATTAAAAATGAATTTTTAATTAAAAACAACACAAAAATTTAAAAAGGATTATTCTCTATTTAAATTATAAATGACATAAAATAATTATCATTGTATATAATGTTAAATAGAGCATCTTAATCCAGGATTAAATTTGATGCAAAAATTGAAATGATTTAGTGAATTAGTTCAATGTATAGTAGTTTCAATTCTAAGCTTTTTTAAACTATCAAAATTAATTAAAAATGACTAGAACTAAAATTATGTAAAAAAAAAAAAAGAGATTGTAAGGATGAATAAAGGACCTGTTGGTGTATATCTAATATTTTATGAACATTAAAATATAAAATTATTATTGTAGGATTTCAAAATGTTGAGACTTAATTCCGTCGCATGGCGTGCACATGGGTGTGGGCCGAACCTATCAAAGAATACATTGTTACATTAGCTTCTTTCGTGAGTGAAGATTTAATTTGGTCTTTCATAATTTTTTGACAACTTAATTCAGTTTCCAACAAATATAAAATTAAAATTAGTCCATACCATTTTAATATTGTGACTAATTAATTTTGTTATAATGAATCAGAGGCTAATTTGCCCTCTATATAAAAATAATAGGAATTATTTGAATTTTATTCAATCAAAAGTTAAATTAAGTTGTCAAAATATTGCAAGTGATCAAATTGAATCTTCACTCTTCTTTCTTTTAACCATTAAAAGTTTTTGAACATTTTAAGTGATACATTGTTACATTAGTTAAAACAACGGAGCTTCTTCCGATTTGGACATTTTATTTAAATATAATTTAACATTTAAAATTGTTTTTATTTAAATTATTTTTTAAAAAAAATGTACTCGCATTTTTTCAAAAGCCTTTTTCCTACTTTGGACTAATGCGCTTATGACTTATAAGAGTTTTTTTTTTTAATTAATTGGCTTAATTGTAGTTTGATTTTTTCTATTTTCACTATTTTATATATTTGGTCCCTCTATTTTAAAATTTGACAGTTTTGATCCCCATCAAATATTTGTCTAAAATACGGTGATACAACATGTTTTAAATTAAGTTTATAAAATAATTTTCTTTGAATTTCATTGATGTTGGTATTTTGTCATCATCGAATCATACGCCATGTTGTTTAAAACATTCCACATCACCAATTTATGGTTACAAAATAAGATGGAGGGACCAAAAATATCATTTTTCAAAACAATGGGATTAAATCTGCAAAGTCATAAAAATAGGGGGACTACAATTATAAATAAACTTAATAAATTTATTCTTTTTTATAGTTTAAGTCTTTGTTTGAGTTGCTTATCTTCGGATCAATCCTAATGGTCGTAGTGATGTCTAATGAAACAGGGTATACTACAGTCTACCTGTAGCAACTAGCGTCTGTACGATTGTACCATGAATATCCGACCTAAGTTGTTATTTTTTAGCCATGTGCATCAGTTTATTGGGTTACAAATTTGACATTTAAAGACCAAAAAACTATTTTCACTTAATTTGGTTGATTTCTATTTGGATGATACGAAAGACTCGACAATTTTATTTCCAGCAATAAGAGGATTGATGTTGAAGTGATTATTGATCATATTAGAATTCATATCAGGTGGTGGTCAAAGTGGAGAATAATAGTGTCGTGACTCGTGGGCATAGTTGAATTGATATATATATATATATATATATATATATATATATATATATATATATATATATATTTTGAATTTGGGTCTCTTCATATAAAATGCTATGCTGACAGACATGACATTTTATATGTTGAGACCAAAATTTAAACCTCAAATTCTCTATTTATTAATCTCAAAGAATAAATTTTTAGCCACTAAACTTTACTCATAAAAAGTAAAGAATAAGAGTTTTAATTATAATGTTAATATATAATGAACCAATCCATTCATTTAGAAGAGTAAAATTTAAATTATATGCAACATCCGTAATTTCTTTTAAAAAATGATATAATTTGAATTATATGCCACATCTTAATTATTTCAAAGAATAAATTGATTATTCTTTTCATTGTCGTTTTAGTCCGATCTTTATTTGAAAACTTCAAAACAAGTCAATTGAGATGTTTAAGAATTCAAATTTCTCTGTGTGACTCATAGTATTGGTACAAAACTTAAAATTTAAATTTCTTACTACTTGAATAAATTCATTATCAAACGATTATCTATTTTTATAATGAGTTTAATGAATATGCACATTCGTTGTAAATTAATTTTACACGAACAATCAATGAAAATGATGTAATCTTCCATATCACATCAAGAAGGTGGGGTAAAATGGGGTGACGTGGCGGAAATCATGGTGATAATTGGTTAAATGTGTAATGTTTTTCTACTCTGTCTGCTTATATTCATTAAACTCTTTTATAATTGCCTTTTGTTTTCTTTTTCTTCATTTATAGCATTTTCTTGTTTCTAGTTAATTAATTATACTATGATTTGTTTTTGGTAAGGTAATTAATTATACTAATTGATAATTAACTAGTATGGCATCTAATAATCCAAATAAAAGAACAAGCCAATTGAGATGCTTTATGAATTACAGTATATATATATTGAGATAACAACAACACGACGGTGCTGCCGACACAATTCTTAGATCTATCTTCCTTTGAGTTTGAGATAATTTGAGATCATTATTTTCCGTTAATAACTCTCTGAGCACAAGTACCTTCCTTAAACACCAGCTAATTTCTTTATTAATCATATATGTCCAAATCATGTGGTGCAATCAAAAGAATGGATGTGACAAAATTTTGGTGGCATCGTAAGTTCGAAAGAATCTTGAAAAGTATTCTTATATAGCATAGATTGAGATAAGATAACCCTATGGTAGAGTTTTGGTTCCTTATGGTTGCTACACCTATTTATTTATTTATTATTTTGGGATGATTATGTGACATAATTAATTAATTCAAAGAATCCATTTCCATTCAAGAGCATTTATATAAAATAAATAATGCAGATCTATGGTCCGTTTGACCTAGCTTATTTTTGAGCTTATGCAAACAGCTTATGCAATTTTTATATATTATTATAAGTTTTTCAAGGTAGTTTATGATAAAATAGTTTATAAAAATTCAATTTTCACTAGTTTCAACTTATAAAATAGCATAAAACCTAATTTATATTGTATAAGTCGTTTGCATAAGCTCAAAAATAAGCTAGGCCAAACGGGCCCCTATTCTAATTTAACCAATATTATGAGTTTGTGATAGATTAAATATGTTTACATTTGCTTTTCTTTAAAAATTAAAATTCGAAACCATCTAACTCTATGATTAATTTTTCTCTAATTTATTATTACTTTATCCCTTATTTTTAAGCGCCGTTTTTATTCACTGCACACATGTCAATACACAACATTGATAACCAATATATTTAATTATCTATTATAAAAAATTCTAAAAGTTCATATTTTGAAAAAATTAGTCGAAATAAATTAAACAATATTATATATGTTAATATTTAATTTTATATATTATTAAAAAATTGTGATCAAAGCATATAAATAATGTACCATGGTCAAAAAATGACATTTAAAAAGGAACAAAGAATGTATATTATTTTATTTTTTTGAAGATTTCAGCATTAGTTTAATTTCATTCGAAAGTAAATTTTGACATCAAGTGGTTTCAGTCTCTCTGATCGTAGAGTATATAGGAGTATTATTTTAGATTCCGTATAGATTCGTGTATCTAATCAATGGGCAGATCCAAAAGTGCTGTTGTGGGAAAGAGAATCATGGATTCATAGTTGTCAAATTGTCATTGTCTACTGAGGTCATTAATCAACAATCATTAACCACTAAAGCATGAGTAACTCAAGTTTATCTGCTGGAGAATATGCGATATGGTTAATTAGCTGTCTGCTTCCTAACTAAAAAGTCTCACACCAAAATCATGCATGGAGTACATGCCAAACAACTTACAACTGATCTTGGTTGGCCTAAATGCTTTGCCAAGTATACAAAATTTTCATGTAATAATTTTGGCTTAATTGTATTTTAATTACTATACCTCTATTATAGTTAATTTACTATGATTTTTGACTTGCAATACATTTTTAAACAATTGTGTTTAAGTGTTTTATCACGTTATAATTATTAAGACTCAAATTCTAATCTACATTCTTGGCTTAGTAATGATGTTATGTCTCTTAAATTTACGAATATAATTTTTAAGATGATCAATTTTTGAGATCTTAGGAGAAGAACATGATAATGGTTACACATAAATTTTAAAGCGATTCGCCCCATCTGTTTATGTCAACCGCATACAAATGAGTTAACCGGCAATTTTTCTTCAAAAAACTTTAAAAACCATGATATAAATTGTACACTTGTGACATCAAACATATCAATCAATAATAGTTTACATAATAAAATAACGTGATTTTCTTTATTTTTTTCTTCATTTCTTGATTTTTTTTTGTCAAATATATTTAATATCCGACCCATATCACATATCATTGGGATCAAATACATGATTATATAATTAAGAGACTCAACTAGTGCGACTGTATTGGACCCTGTCCTTAAATCTTATTACGTCATACATCCTTTTAAAAAGGCAAATATTCCATTGTTCAATGCTAAACATATGCATGTGGGTGATTGTGGTTAGAAAGTTCAATGCTTTCAACAAAATCAATATAAAAATGCAAATTATATTCCATTGTACAAATCAGATTGCAATTTTATTATCAAAAGTTCAACTAAACTTGATAATATAATATAGTATACATTATTTGCATTTTAAGCCACCAAATAAACTTTCATTTTCCACCCGCCTTATAATTTTTTTCTCTATGAAACTTATGAACTTTTATAATTTTAATTAAAAATACAAAGAAACATTTTCTTTAACATGATGTGAAAAATCACATGATTGTGCATCCAGTTGCGTTTTCTTCGCTGAGATATTGATCACAACGGCCCACATAACATGGTGCACTTCCACCATAGCTATCATATACAGGCCTAGCATAGTATCCATCATAACATATTGGCCCACCATACTGATTAGGGTACGGCCCGTAAGGCCCAACAGGCCTACCCTCGTAGCATGGTGGAACGTAACACATCCCAACCGGAACCGCCATTGGCGTTGGTGGTGGCATTTGTGGTATCATCATGGGCATAGCTGTTTGTGCAGGCTTGGGCTTTTCACCTTCGGGCTTGGGCTTTGGCTTCTCTGCATCCTTCGATTTATCTGAATCTTTCTTCTTTTCAGGCTCAGCTGATTTTGGCTTTTCGGCCTCTTTAGCGGGCTTGGGCTTTTCAGCATCTTTAGCGGGTTTGGGCTTATCACTGTCTTTTTTCTTCTCTGGTTCAACAGATTTGGGCTTATCGCCTTCTTTTTTCTTCTCGGGTTCAGCTGATTTGGGCTTATCAGCTTCCTTTTTCTTCTCGGGCTCGGCTGCTTTGGGCTTTGGCAGATCCACTATTTCAATGCTCTTGATAGAACCTCCACCTTTGTAACAAAGTTTGTCCCTAATCTTCTCAGGACTACAACATACCACCGTGATTGTCACAATGTTTCCTTTCTCATCATACTTTTGGTCTCGAATTTCTGATCTTGTTCACAAAAATTTCAAAACCCAAAAATTAACTCAATTTGATATTTTTTTTTTAATATTTTTGTAAAACCAAATGCATACAATGTTTTCAATTTTTACTTACACAAATTCTAATAAAGTATGTAATAAATGACTTCTTTTTTTTTTAACAAATAATTAATAAATAACCTATGTGTATCTATATGCATATGTCATATAGCAAATAAATATTTCACCAAAAATAATATAGAAAAGAAGTAGTAGTGATGAACTCACGAGGATATTTGCAGAGAAGTTTCTTAACCTTCTTGTAGCATTTGTCACACTCAAGATCAACCTTGAGCCTCATAATGGTCACCTGAATAAAAACCATATTCAATTAGAATTAGAATTATAAAACCATGGTGAAACAAAGTTATTATTTAATTTTTTTATAAAAGAATGGCATATATTATACAATGAATTTATAAAGATCACAATTTCATTTTTGTAACAAAATTTGATTGAAAAAAATATCTTAAAGGGTATAATAAATAAGCTTGTATATATTTTAGAGATAAAAAAGATTGATAATTTTGATGAGAATTGAAATAAAAACTTTACCTTTTCAGCCATAGTTTTGGATCAGATCTGAGACTCAATAGAAAATGATAGAGAGAATGCAGACAAAAATGAGCAAAGTAACAATACAAAGCAAATTTAAGAAGCTATTATATAACTTATAAGGTTAATACATAAACATGTAGGCCATATATTGTTAAGATTGTTGTCACACAGTGATGGAGTTTGCTAGAACTGAAAGGGTGTGTATGTATATATGTATGTATGTTGTTAAATTAAATACTATATACTAAAAATATATTCATAGAATTTAATTGATGATGACTTTGCAATTCAACTTAGCTCTCTTTAGCACACAACATGTCCTGTCTTTTGATTTACACGCCCAACCTTATTGACTCAATGCAACTTCATCAATCCCTCTATTAATAGTACTTGATTAAAGCCAAATTTGTTAAAAAATAATTACCATCATTATAGTTAAGAGTAGGACAAAATAAATAAATAATTTTTTTATTATTGTTTTGATGAGTTTGGTTATGTGCAATAATGATTATGCACTACTACATGCCGACCGTACACGTGTCAATAATGCAAGATCCTTAATATGTGTAGCACATGTGAAGTGTAATGAAATACTATAGACTAATTAATATTAGCACAAAAATAATAAAAATACTATAGAGTATATAGACTAAACTTGAGAAGTTTGAATAAAATTATTAAGGGAGGGTGAAATTGAGTAATGGCAACACTACCTATAATATATAAATTAACTAGTTGTAGATGGGGTGGGTGTTGTTGAAGAGTGGTCCAAATTTGTGGGCCATATAGTGTTCACATATTTCTTTGAGGTATGAATGAAAGCAAGCTTAGCCATCATAGGGATTTAACCGACACATATATCTGTAGGAGTATTTGCATGAGGGATACAAAAATTGAATACTTGGCCATCATAGTTTTAAATCGAATTATGCAACTTTGTGTAAAGTGTAAACACGGTTTTCAATCATGATAAATATGATTTTAGCATAAGGTTGTAGTTGTATTCATAATTTGACACTTTCCCTAATTCTTATCTCTTTTCATTGTCTTTGTTTGTAGTGAGAAATGTCAAAGAAATATCACATCAATTGCAAGATGGCTGAGCATAAGAGAGTGTATTAAGAAGTTTTATATTAGGAGCGAGATGACATGAATATGTTATAAGTGAGGATAATTTTCATCTTACAAGTCAATTTTGTAGAGTTGAATTAAATCAAACTCTCAATTCTAAAAAGAAATACATAATAAAAGAGTAATTTTGGTTCTTAAATATTTCACACACTTATATTATAGCTAGAAAATATATCAAAATTGAAAAAATATTGTTCTATGTTTTAAAATTACATTTTTTTAGTATGGTTCAGCGGATTTGGATTTTCTGCTGTTCTGCTGTAACAAATCAGGGCGGTCCAATTTAAAATGGACAACTGAGATCGTTTTAGCATATTTTAATTGATGTGCGATCTGTACCGTATCAATAGCTGTTATTTTTTACTGCGTTATAAACTTTGTATTTCTGCTACTGCAGGTAACCCAAATCCACCCAAAGTTAAAAAAATGCTACGGTTGTGAAACAAATTCTAATCACTTTGGCTAGTGCGAATTTATTGGAGGAAGATATAAGCTTTCTCTCATGTTTTTTGCAATTATTATTGAGCTTGAGAGAAAGAATTAAAATTAGAGATTATTTTTGTTGAGTTTTGAAACTAATTTTTTGTAACTTTTTTATCTCTTGTAAAAATTCATTGATAGTGTGTTTCTTGTTCTACTCTCTTTATCTTGTGCTTTGGTTTGATTGTGGGGTTTGCTTTACACATATATTCCAGATTGTTTGGCTGATTTTGCGATTGCTTAGGCAGTTTAGTTTAACTGGACTACTACCCGCGCGATGCAAGAGTTATGTAAAATATCATATCTATACTTTAATTTCTTATAATAAAAAATTGCAAATAAAAAATTTAAGAAAATATAGATACATTTGAACTGGAATTATGCAATATATATAGAACAACAATGGATAATTAAAATCATAAAAGTAATAATAAAATTACATAAAAAAGTTGATCATAAGTGCCTTTACTTACATTGGTAAGGGTTAGGGTTAAGTGTCTTTAGTTACATTAGAGTTAGCGTTAGGGTTAAAGGTAAGGGTTAGGGTTAAAATTATGGTTTAGGGTTAGGGTTAAGATTAGGGTTAAGGGTTAGGGTTAAAATTACAGTTTAGGATTAGGGTTAAAATTAAGGTTAAGTGTTAGGGTTAAAATTAGGGTTAAGGGTTAAAATTAGGGTTAAAACTAGGGTTAAGGGTTAAAATTAGTGTTTAGAGTTAGGGTTAAAATTAGGGGTAAGGGCTAGGGTTAAAATTAGGGTTTAGGGTTAGAGTTAAAATTAGGGTTTAGGGTTATGGTTAAAATTAGGGTTAAGGGTTAGGGTTAAAATTAGGGTTTAGGGTTAGGGTTAAAATTAGGGATAAAATTAGGGTTAGGATTTAGAGTTTGGGTTAAAATTAGGGTTAGGGTTAAAATTAGGGTTAAGGGTTAGGGTTAAAATTAGGGTTAAGGGTTAGGGTTAAAATTAGGGTTATGGGTTAGGGTTAAAATTAGGGTTTAGGGTTAGGGTTAAAATTAGGGTTTAGGGTTAGGGTCAAAATTAGGGTTAAGGTTTAGGGTTAAAATTAGGGTTTAGGGTTAGGGTTAAAATTAGGGTTAAGGGTTAGGGTTAAAATCAGGGTTTAGGGTTACGGTTAAAATTAGGGTTAAGGGTTAGGGTTAAAATTAGGGTTTAGGGTTAGGGTTAAAATTAGGGTAAAGGGTTAGGGTTGAAATTAGGGTTTAGGGTTAGGGTTAAAATTAGGGTTAAGGGTTAGGGTTAAAATTAGGGTTTAGGTTAGGGTCAAAATTAGGGTTAGGGTTAAAATTAGGGTTTAGGGTTAGGGTTAAAATTAGGGTTTAGGGTTAGGGTCAAAATTAGGGTTAAGGGTTAGGGTAAAAATTAGAGGGTTAAAATTAGGGTTTAGGGTTAAGGTTAAAATTAGGGTTAAGGGTTAGGGTTAAAATTAGGGTTTAGGGTTAAGGGTTAGGGTTAAAGTTTAAAATTAGGGTTAGGGTTAAAATTAGGGTTTAGGGTTAGGGTTAAAATTAGGGTAAAGGGTTAGGATTAAAATTAGGGTTTAGGGTTAGGGTTAAAATTAGGGTAAAGGGTTAGGGTTAAAATTAGGGTTTAGGGTTAGGGTCAAAATTAGGGTTAAGGGTTAGGGCTAAAATTAGGGTTTAAGTTTAGGGTTAAAATTAGGGTTAAGGATTAGGGTTAAAGGTAGGGGTGAAAATTAGGGTTTAGGGTTAAGGTTAAAATTAGGGTTAAGGGTTAGGGTTAGAATTAGGGTTTAGAGTGAGGGTTAATATTAGGGTTTAGGGTTAGGGTTACGGTTAAAATTAGGGTTTAGGGTTAGGGTTAATATTAGGGTTAACCTAACCTTTAACCCTTAACCCTAACCCTAAACCCTAACCCTTTACCCTAAAGCCTAATTTTAACCCTAACCCTAAACCCTAATTTTAACCCTACCCTTAACCCTAATTTTAACCCTCACTCTAAACCCTAATTTTAACCCTTTACCCTAATTTTAACCCTAACCCTAAACCCTAATTTTAACCCTAACCCTTAACCCTAACCCTGATGGGTTATCCCTTAGAGTTAAAATTAGGGTTTAGAGTTAGGGTTATCCCTAACTCTAAACCCTAATTTTAACTCTAACCCTTAACCCTAAACCCTAATTTCAACCATAACCCTTAACCCTAATTTTAACCCTAACCCTTAACCCTAAACCCTAATTTTAACCCTCACTCTAAACCCTAATTTTAACCCTAACCCTTAACCCTAATTTAAACCCTAACCCTAAACCCTAATTTTAACCCTAACCCTTAACCCTAATTTTAATTTTAACCCTAACCCTTAACCCTAATTTTAACCCTAAACCCTAACAAATAACCATAACTCTAAACCCTAATTTTAACCCTAACCCTTAACCCTAATTTTAACCCAAACCCTTAACCCTAATTTTAACCCTAACCCTAAACCCTAATTTTAACCCTAACCCTAAACCCTAATTTTAACCCTTAACCCTAACTCTATGCCCTAATTTTATCCCTAACCCTTAACCCTAATTTTAACCCCCTTAACCCTAATTTTAACCCTAACCCTAGTTTTAACCCTAACCCTTAACCCTAACCCTAAACCCTAATTTTAACCCTAACCCTTAACCCTAATTTTAGCCCTAACCCTAAACCCTAATTTTAACCCTAACCCTTAACCCTAAACCCTAATTTTAACACTAACCCTTAACCCTAATTTAACCCTAACCCTAAACCCTAATTTTAACCCTAACCCTTAACCCTAAACCCTAATTTTAACACTAACCCTTAACCCTAATTTAACCTTAACCCTAAACCCTAATTTTAACCCTAACCCCTAACCGTAATTTTAATTTTAACCCTAACTCTAATTTTAACCTAATCCTTAACCCTAATTTTAATTTTAACCGTAACACATAACTCTAATTTTAACCTAATCCTTTACCCTAATTTTAACCTAACCTTTCAACTCTTAACCATAACCCTAACCTTAGCCCTAATTTTAACCCTAACCCTAATACCTTAACACTAACCCTAACAATCGTAACAAAAGGCACTTAACCCTAACCCTAAACTTAAACCCCTAACCGTAACGAATATAACTAAAGGCATTTAACCCTAACTCTCTCCCTAATTCTAATCATAACCCTAACCTTTAACCATAACTCTAACCCTAATTTTAACCATAACCCTAATCCTAACAATTGTAACTAAAGACATTTAACCCTAACCCTAATTTTAACCCAAACCCCTAAGCCTAATTTAAACCCTAGCCTTAATGAAATGTAACTAAAAGCACTTAACCCTAAGCCTAATTTTAACTCTAACACTACTTTTAACCTTAACTTTAACCCTAAACCTATCTTTTAACCCTAACCTCAACCCTTAACCATAACCCTAATTTTAACCCTAACCCACATGAATGTAACTAAAGGCTCACCCTGACCCTAATTTTTAACCCTAACCAATGTAACTAAAGGCACTTTACTCTAACCCTAACCTTAATTTTAACCCTAACATTTAACTCTTAACCATAATTCTAACCTTAAACCTAACCCTAACGAATTGTAACTAATTGGGTTAAGTGCCTTTAGTTACACTAGACTACCACTTGATCCCTTAATGATGTCCCTAATCCTAGTATTATTAAACCCTTAATGCTAACCCTAATCCTAGCTCAAACCCTTAACCCTAACCCTAACCCTAGCCCAAAAGTATAGTGAAAATGGAAATGCAATGCAAAGGAATTATAAATTTAAACAAATAGTAGTAAATTTCAAGTAACTCGAGTTATCACTTTTGACTTGCATGCTAACACACGTATAAGAAAAATTTCCCCATTTCTAACTGCATGTTCCTTACAATTTATATTTTGACATTTTTTATGTAAAGAATATCATTGAAGTTTGAGGCCATGACAGAGTATATAAACTACTTTGAGGGATATGATGGGTAAACAACAAAATACATGTCTTCTTTTTCCTCTAACTTTCTGCTCCATTCAAGTATATAAACTACTTTGAGGAGTATGATGGGTAAATAAAAAAATACATGTCTTCTTTTTCCTCTAACTTCTTCTCCATTCCAGTAAATTAGTTTATTTCAAAATTTAAATTTCTCAACACTCACCTTTTGTTTGCCTCTACAAATTTAAATAATCTTGATCTCAGTGCACAATGCTAAACATAACCTCAATCAATATAATTATAGGTTTATCTTGACTAGTGTAATAAGTTTTGTTAAGTTTTTGAAATCTCATTTGACACAACAACACCCAGGGGTGTATGCAAGGCTAGCACATTGAGGGCTTAGGCCCCCACAAGAAAACAAAATCTTCAATAATACTATCATATATTTTTATTGCGAAGAAAATATTACTATAAATTTTTTCAAGCGCCCATAAAATTTAGGAAAATGTTAATATGTGACCTAAAGACACATGTTAATGAACTACAGATACCAATTTTCTCTCAAAAATCGTATAATCAATTTTTAAAAAGTATAAATCATGTACTATCATCTAAAGAAAAATGTGTTTTAATTTGTGGTAATGTCCTTAATTACAAAATCCTTTTACAAAAATATATTTTTTTCCTTAAATATAAGACCCTCTATAAATTTTTGGATTTTTAACTCTTTTTTCAAATATATCTCTTATTAATACCAAAAATTTGCATTGAAATATGAAAATTTAACACCGAATATATTTAACACAAATAATTTTTTTGCAATAGTCACATATTTTAGGCAAATTTTCTAATCCAACAACTTTTCTTAAAATCCATAATTTTTTATAGAGGTTCCTAAAATTAAAAAAATAGAGAAAATATTTTTTTAGCCCTAAAAAAAATCTGGATCCGCCACTGACAACACCTTATGGGAAGCATGAAGAGTGGTGCCATAACAGAGCCGGATCCTCAACAGCTTATTTGTCTGCAGCCTCATCTGTTGCGCTCATTCTCATCTGTTGGATTCATCTAACGGCTGGGAGTTAAATACCAAGCAAAATAAAAATAAATGTAAAAAGAAGGTTGAGAATACGACCCTTTCTCTTATTGAGACGATTGGTGCTTAATACGGCTACCACATCACTGATTCTGTAACAGCACCTGGTTTTTTATGACTGCAATTGTTTCCTCTGGATTTAGTATTAGTGTCGATTGTTGTGCAAAATTTTTCCTTTAATTTGTTGATATTGAAGCTTAAAAACATAGTAAAGTGTCATGTTGTATATGATAGAAACCTTGGGTTTAATCTATTTCTTGATTTTGCTTCAAAAAAATTCCCAATTAGTTGATTATATTATGATCTACTGCCTCAATTTGCTAAAATAAATAAAAATTGTATAGAAAATGGGTTTAAGATTGAACCCCTATTTATGTTAAGATTGTCATTGTTATTTGTTCTATATTTCAGTTTTTACAATTACGATTGCTTAAAAAATGAAAAAACTTATGTAAAAAACCGAAAAACAACTCATTATTGGTACTCTTACCGGGTATTTAAAAACTAACAAATTATAAATTATCTAAATTTAAAATTTTAGAATTAATTACCAATATTTAAAAGTTCGAGTCACAATTAATTTTGTCAACAAATTTAATTATAAATTATTAACAAAATTTAAATTTAAATTATATACACCGATAATTGATGAATTTTATGAGTAATCAAACTATTATTTAATAACTGTCTATTTTTACATTTTAAAGTATACTAGTCATTGGGGTGAACTCCTTTACATTTTTTAAGCAAAAGGAACAAAAAAAATCCTTATGCACAACAAAACTAAAAGAGTTTCTTTTAGTATCCTATAAATTTTCTCGCACGTTCTGGTAAACTACAAAAATATTTCCCACTGCTACTTAGGCAACGAACTCAATCCGCTAGGTAGTAGTGGATGGAGAAAAATATTCAAATTCAATGTTTTAAGTTTTCACACCAAGCCAGAAACTCCATGAGAAAATTTTGAAATTTTTTGTCATATGCTACTTAAGTAGCGGACGACTTTGATACATATAATAAACAAATAAAAAAAAATTTGTTTTTCATAACGATCTTAAAGATCAATGTCATGTAATGTTTTGTCATGTCATGGCTGCACAAGCGGCCTATCAAAATCGGCCACTTGGCATGCCTTTGACTGGTCAAGGAGATTTAACTATCGACTAATCTGCTACATATGTTGTCTGCGAGACATGTAGTAGACGGTAGTTTTAAAATTTCTCTAGAATTTTTTATTTTTATTACGTCCGCTATACTCACGGTGGTTTTATTTTTATTACGTCTGTTACTTAAATAATAGCAAGAAGCATAACAGGCGCTTAAAGAAATTCTCTAACATTTTTTATTGAAGCATTTTTATTGAGAGGGAAAAATATAAGCTTTTTAAAATGGGCTTTAGTGGATAAAGGCCCAGAAAGTGTTTTATGCCTTAAGCCATCTTTCAGCATCATAAAACTTGACCCATACGGTGTTGGGTACAATATTTTAGGCTGCCTAACATTTGGAGGATGGGCAAGACTAAAAGTTATCCTTGCTACCCCTCAAATCAATTTCTCCATCTCCCAAATTAGTATTTGAATTACCTAAATTAGGTTTATTTTGGTAGTAAAAGAATATCCATTCAACTTTTTTAACCTTTAGAATTTTGGTGTATATTTTTCTTTAATTAGACCTCTCTAGGTCTCAACTCAATTGATACTTTAAAACTCGATCCTCTGCAATCGGCTTTACTATACAGGCAATTCATGACCGAGAAAAAATAATTCATTCTCTAATAAAACGGTCTACAGTCGAGTGCATCGTAAAACAATCAATAAAGAATACAACTTGTGATAATGCAAGTATATTAAATAACTACAAAAATTTCTAAGAATATGTCACCACCATTCTTGGTATAATATGATGAGAATTAGGAACAAGAGTACTAGTGTCTTTACTAAGGCCCAAAGTTAGAGGTCATGCTGACTCAGCCATGGTCCCTTCCATGTCTATTCTGCATAAATGCTCCACCTCAGATTTTCAAAATCTCCATCTTAGTTTAATGTTTTTTTCCCTCACTCTCTATAACTAGACAAAGAGAGCAACAAAATACAAAAAAACAAATTGACAAATACAAGAGATTCATTCATATCAATTAGTGGTATATATTGCAAGCAAAATTTCTCAAGTATAAGCCATTGTTCTGTATCTCATAGAAATGGGTGAAGTAAGTGTTATTTATTATCTTACACAAATTTTTGTTTTTATTTTGTTCTTGAATATAATCATATCTCTAACTTATATGAAGCTTTTAGAGTTTATATTTACTATTTGGATTTTTTTTTTTTTTTTTTGGTGTTGAAAGGAAAACAAAGAAGAAGGAAAAAAAGAAGAAACCAAAGAGGAAAAGAAGGAAGAAGAGAAAAAAGAGGAAAAGAAAGAAGAAGAACAACCTCTAGAGATAGTACTCAAGGTTGATATGCATTGTGAAGCTTGTGCAAGGAAAGTTGCAAAAGCATTGAAAGGATTTGAAGGTAATTAATAATTAATTAATTTCTTCAAAATCATGGTCTAAGCACTATGACATTTTTCTGACAAGAATTTAACCAAGACAATAATTTAATTAGTCAAACATGTTTTCTGCTGCAAATGTTTTGATTAGAGTGTTTTAAAATTTCTTTGTGTCCACAAATTTTATCTCAATTGATAAAAATATTAAAATTGTTAGGTTGAACGTTATAATTAAGATTCAATACGTTGAATTTTCAATGGTTTGCTATTTAGTCTATTTACAATAAAAAAAACTGTAATTTAATATATTTTATGTTAAAATTATGGTGACATTTTACCATTATGCCAAATTAACCAAAAATCTAAACTTGGTCAAAATTTTGTTGAAGTTCTACCAATTACTGCCAGTTTATATGATTTACTAGTGTCAGCTTGGTACTTTTGTTCTCTCTTTTTCCCTCCTTTTTTCCTTGTTAGAGGGATCTACACAATCCATGATTGATTTTTGAATTTCACATCATACTTGATGAAATAATAATTTGTCAGTATATAAAATTCTCAACTTTTACGGGTATATATTCAGATAGTGACAAAAGTACATTATTACATTTTCCTTTAATTAAAGATTAATAAAAATGTAACTCAGTTAATAGTCGTAAGAATGCAGATACATAAAAGTTTAGATTCAAATCATAAATTTTCATTTTTTTTAATTTAAAATATGTGAGTTTAACTTCTAATATATTTAAAATAAATAATTATAGGCTTAATTAGGTAGAGTAGTAAATTAAGGATTATTAATAATTTTGATTTAAGTTAACAAAAAAAATGTTTTTGTGTGTGAAAGGAGTGGAGCAGGTGAGTGCAGATAGTAAGGGCAGCAAAGTGGTAGTGAAAGGAAAGGCAGCAGACCCCATAAAGGTACTCAAAAGACTACAAAAGAAAAGTGGTAAGAAAGTGGAGCTTATTTCACCTTTGCCAAAACCTCCAGCAGAGGATAAAAAAGAAGAAGAAATCAAAGCACCACAGCCACAGCCAGAGGAGAAAAAGGATGAGGTAATAATAATTAAATATTAATTACTTTTTTTATATATTAAATATTAATTACTTTGGTTAACTCACAAAATTAATTATATATAGCATCATAATTTATATTCTTATTTGTCATTTTGTTGCAATTTACTCAGATTATAAACATGTCAAATTTTATTGTTAAAAAAAATGTCAAATTTTAAATTTGGTGCAATAATTATGTCATAAAATTTTCACAGGTCTCAATTATTCAATAAAAAATCCACAGTTAAGATCGTTTAAAATCAATTTATTAATTATTGTGTAATTTGGATTATTTAGTTTCTGATTAACGGTTGAAATTGTTTATTGCATTTAAATGCACGATTTTTTGATTGCATGGAATCTTGACCCCTCAAACTTGGAAAATCTTTTAAAACTATTTGTGACCGATTGATATTTTTTGCAAAATTTAAACTAAAATATTTTAACTTTGGAGAACAAGAACAAATGAATAGGGAAATGAAATGCATGCACTTACTCAACCATACACTAACATATTAATCACACAACTTATATTTTGACTTTATACTATGAATATTTTCTATAAAAAAACACACGAGCCGTCCAATTAAGATTAAACGGTTGCGATTGTGTGACGGCATGAGTGTATAAAAGATTACTCTGACAACAATGAAGAAATCAAGTTCCAATGAATGGGGAAATGAACATGACCAAAAAAACATGTATGAATGCTTGTTTAATGAAATAGTTTGAATGGATAGAGTTTCCAATTGCATTAGCCATACCCTTTTGGTTTTGTTGTTTATATGAATTAGATAGTATAGAACACAAGTACTTGTACATAGCATGAAAGTAACGAAACAAAATGAGGAAAATGATGCCCCTACAATAAGGGCACATGTAACGAGGGGTAAAGACTGTGACAATTAAGAGATGGCTTTGACCCCACTCTCTCTCTTTTTTACAACTTGACATGCAGCTTGCAGCAAAATGGGGTCACAGTCACGGACTCACTATATGTGTTATGCACTCAACTCCTAGTTTTACGGTGCCTAACATGTAACTTGAATTTGACTGTCTAGTATTATGGTACATTTGTCGGAATTACGGTGAACTGCTGTAATTTCGTAAAAGGTGGTTAGCGTAGTTTCTTAAAAAATACGATGAACCACCTTGATAAATATATCCTAATATGAAACATTGTATTGGCACTGGTCATGGAGTTGTGTATTGGTCGGTCGTTGATGGACTAAGATAATATTTAGGGTATTCAGATTGTTTGAAGTCGACGATTTTTACATGTAGTTGTCGTACTGGCGGTTGTTGGATTGGGATAAGATGGTTTAGGTTTCAAATCTCGTATCTTAGCATTGGAGGAAAAAAATATTAGAATAAATACTAACGGCATGAATGCAATGTACGTACCCACATCCCAACTCAAAACCAACATAACCGCCAATATTTTATCGATTTGACAATTTTCAGTTTAAACATAATCGAACCTGGCCGATGCTGATCCATACTAACTGCAAGTAATCCGAATTCAAATTTAGGGGTCCATAAATAAATGATAGAACAGTGTGTGTGACACTGTGTCGACATGGCACGAGTTTCAGAAATTTTTAAAGGAAAAAACATTGAAATACAATGTGATGTGTGTTAAAAGTTAAAATAACAAGTGTTGTGTTGTGGTGTCAATTATTCATTGGATGGTGATGAGATCAGCAAGGTAAGGTAGCTCTCTACTTTGGTGATGATAACTGATTTTTATGGTCCATTTTAGTAACCCCACATCCACACATGCATGGCCCATATCTGAATTGTCAAAAATTGAAACTTGTAGAAGAACAGTAGATGCCTTTATTTTGGGCCAAATAATTAAATGATGGATATTGGTCACATGTTAAAACATTAAAAACTATTCTCTACTAAAGTAGCGAATAATATAAAAATGAGAAATTTGACATATCTTATGGTTTAATATTTAAGTAGTGAATGTGTAAAATCTTGAAATTTTCAAAATTTGACACTATTCTCTACTTATTGTTGTGCAACATGAGGGATGACCACGAATAAAGTACTTGATCTATCAAGGTATTGGCTAGTCAAGTAGCTAACACAGTTCTCTACTTAAGTAGAGAACCACGTTAACTACTCGACTACAAAACTCAAATTTAACTCTACATATCATTGTGCAACTTGAGGGATGAGATTAGCTAATACACACGAATAGAGTACTTGATCTATCAATGTGAGGTGTTAATTAGTCAAATAGCCTAGTTCTCTACTTAAGTAAAAAACAGTGTAAAATTCTGAAAATTTCAAGATTTTATATGTCCACTACAAATTTCTTAGATCTTTAACGTAGTTCTCTTAAATCCTGAAAATATCTTTATTTCTAAATCTTTAACATGTACCCTAAATTATTTGTATTCAAGAGCGCTTAGATAAGATAACATGATTTTCTTTTAGCTTAACTAAGGTTCTAGGTTCGTTCTAGTTTTAGCATACAACAACGTTAAATCTCTTAGAAAGAGTTTGCCGGTCATTTAGATCCCACAAAGCTTGAATTGAAGTATTAGTCTCTATAGTTATGCGCAGAAAATATTCAATTTCACACTTGTAAAGGGAAAAAAAATACTAATAATGAAAGAATGAGGTGAAATTACTTCAACTCGTGAACTTATCAATAATACTCCAATAGACACGCTATAGTTCAATTTGTTGTTACATTTTTAATGTATATATGGTTGAATTGACACTGAGTTGGTGCATGGTGGATAAAGAATGATTCTAATAAAAGTTACATTTTAAAATTTCAACAAAATTACAACGCTACTATGATTTTTACCAATTTCACGGTCAATCCAAGCATACACTTTGTAATTTTATTTGCGTACATGACCAAATGAAATAATGGTTGAATTTAAAATTTAAAAGCAAGGTTATTATACACTATATGCATTTTTTATTATATATATATATATATATATATATATATATATATTACTCTTATAATTAAATTGACCTTGCTTACCTGTTAATTATGACAATAAATACATTATGGATTTTTTGTCTCATAGTTGTTTCAATTATTTGTCAGCAGCCTCCTCCTGTGGTAACAACAGTTCTAAAAATTAGAATGCATTGTGATGCATGTGCTCAAGTTATACAGAAACGAATCCGTAAGATTAAAGGTACAAAGATTTGTTCTGTTTCTATCTTCTTGCATAGTATTGATTGCTCCTGTAAATTGTCTCCTTGCCTACTAGTTGTGCACTCACAACAAAAATGTTTGAATTATTGTAAAATAATTCAACTCTTTTCTTGTACACATTTTTTTTTTATTTTGTATTTCTTGTAAAACCTTGAGAGAGAGACACTTTAGCATTTAATTCTAAGTAACTAGGTACGGTACATATCATATTTGAATCTGTACGATACACAGCTGAGGTTGATAATTCTGATAGGTCAAAAAATTAATAAACACTATTTATAAATCTTTTAGATGAAACTTACCAACAAAAAAAATCATTTAGATGAAACACATTAACCACTTGCGTCTAGTAAAACCAGATTTACCACCGTAAGTCCGTAACCTCACTATTACACACAGTAAATAATTTTAGCTACTAATTTGAGATGACATATCTTAGATTTCATATTTATCGAATGAGCTTTAAATAATATATACCATTGGTTTACAACTGACAGACGAGATCAATAACTGCATCACGCAGGTACCGTAGGAATCCAATTATGTGTCTAACATCGTTTTAGATTGAGCGCATTAACCTCTTGCATGATTACTTGCTTACTAACTAATTTAACTAATCTATGCAGGAGTAGAATCAGTGGAAACAGATTTGGGAAATGATCAAGCCATAGTAAAAGGAGTGATTGATCCAGCAAAGCTTGTTGATGAAGTATACAAGAGAACAAAAAAGCAAGCTTCTATAGTGAAGGAGGAAGAAAAGAAGGAAGAAGAGAAGAAAGAAGAACAGAAAAAGGAAGAGAAAAAAGAAGAAGATAAAAAAGAAAGTGAAGAAGAAAACAAGGAAGATGATAATAAAACCGAAATCAAACGTAGCGAATATTGGCCATCAAAAGACTATGTTGACTATGCTTATTATGCACCTGAGATTTTCAGTGATGAGAATCCAAATGCTTGTTCTGTTATGTAGACCTGTTATTTGTACTATCTTTTGTATTTTTAGTAGCTTATTAGATTAAGTTAATTTTCTATGTTATGTAACATAGTATACTAGTGAATATTTTATGAATTTTAGCTTTCTGTTGTGTTTATGAACTTTCAATGTATTTCACTGTCAAAAGATGGCAGAATCACTTATGTTGGTGTGTATGTGCTAAAATTGTAGTATTACTGAATTTTGGCTTAGCATTTCTGTACCTATAATGTTGACATTTGAATAAAATTATTGTGAAAATGCTACTTCAACTTAAACTTTAAGCCTTCAAAATCAATGTGGAAAAAAAATAGTTGATTGAATGCTGACTTTAATTTAAAGGGGTGGTGAAACTATTTTGGACCATTATCCTTAGTCTTCTTGACCAACTGCACAAGGAATGAGGTTGAAGGTTGTCCATATTCATAAGGGTGAGAATGTGGTTAAGACAAGTTATGCGTATTATTTACCCCGATCGGCTCGAACTTCTAGATCCAAAGTGAAGTTCGTGGGGTAAAGAGGGATCTTAGGGAATCAAACTTGATGTAGTAACTGCGTTAACGAGGTTGTTGTTATTAGCCATCCGATCTCAATCAAACGGTTGAGATTGTGTTAATAGTTAAAATTGATGTGCAATTCAGATCTTTTGATCTTGAATCAACTTATAAGATTAAATACTTTGTTGAACCGAGTGATAATCTACAACAACAAATCTCAATCCGGATCTTCGGGGTCATAGAGGGTGGGAGGCAGATGAAAAAAAAATGTAAAGAAGGGCAACATTTGATCTCCGACGACGGAAAGGAGTACAAGAAGGAAGGATATGCAATATGGTGTGAGAGGTATGATAAGATACAATAGAATTACAAGATCCAACTATTGATTTGATGTTAAAAGTCACATGTAACTTGTTATTTGTAATATATAATATTTGTATTCATTTACTTCAAATATGTCATAATTTAACAATTTAACTATGGACATGATAGTTAAAATTTTAACTGTTATGCAGAAAAGAATCAAGCATAGTAGTGCTGCAGAATCTAATTCCAAAAGGAATAAGATGCAAGAAATCTCTGAAATAATGGGACGTTTAAGATATATAGCAGCAAAAAGGTGACATGTATATTGATGTAGCAATTTGAAAAGGTGAATCAGAATCCTATTTTATTCTTGTAAAAGCAGGAGTGAACTATTATTGTGAGGTGGCAAAATAAGAAACAGAAATGCTATAAAAATTAGCATATAGTTGGTTCAGAGTGTGTGTATTATATAATGCAATAGATTATAGATTATTTGAATGAAAATAAAGTTCAACAAAGTACATAGAATCAAATAGTACTTATGGCTGAAAGCTGCAACACCTATTCTAAAGAAAGGCAAAACCACTCTACAGCCCTATATGTGACTGAAAGGATAGTATTAGTAACACACTCTCTAACACACTATTTTTTATTTCTTATTGATAGAAATTTGGAAAAGGATTATCCGCAGTAACGACGTCATTGCAGTAGTGATTTTGACTGTCCGGTCAACAATAAGTGACTGAGATTAAGCTGTATTTAAATTACAATGATTAATCTTAGCCTTCTAATTGCTTTTGGACGGCTGAGATTCCTTACTGCGTGTAACTGCGTGAAGCAGTTACTGCAGGCAATCCGGATCCTTTATAGCAAGTTATAACAAGTCTATTCTTAGCTTCAGATAATTGTTTGCGCCTACAAGGTCGGCGAGTGGGGGGAGAGCCAGTAGATTGAAGTTTGGATTCACGTTCTATTAGGCTACGTTTGGCCTGACTTATTATCACTTAACTTTTGACTTATTTAACAGGAGGTAAATCTTGAAGTTTAGATACAAGTAAGTAGGACAGAGAACATGTCAAAAGATGTGAAAATAAAATTTTCCTAGAGAATACCATCATCAAATGATGTAAATTTTCTAACTGAAAATTTGCATGATGAATGGCCATCAAGCAAATGCATTATATGTATCATAATGTTGACTTTCATGTAATGATCCTTCTGTAGCTTAAAGTATCTCTCTAAACATTGTACTGATGGAAGCTATATTAACAAATACAACGGCTTTAAAGTTAAAACCTAACCCAACAGTGCGGTCCACGCCATTTATGTTTACTTCTGCAAAGACTTGTACATCACCACAGTGACATATTTGGCTCCAAATCGATGAGTCGTCCCGAGTGCAACCACTGAAGGGCTGCTCTTTCCTTTCTGCATGTAGAGATGATTGAGCACGACGTGTTGTGGTCTGGATACGAGAGGTTGGAATTCCATATTTGCGGAAGGAACATTAAGAAGAGTCATTTGCATGAACAGAGGAACCAATGGCGGCTCCTTTGCATAATCTTCAGAACTTAGGTGTAAGTTGTTGTAACTAGAGTCTGGTGATTTAGGAGGTACGAAACTAGAAATGCTTTCAATGTCTTCAGGGACGTAATCCTGCATAATGATTAGGTTCAACATGCATTTGACTAAACAACTTACTAAAATGCTTATTAAATATTTGTTTGTCATACGAGAATTTATGTATAACTTGTTTCTACAATCAAAGAGAAAACAAAGATAAACTCTGCATAAGTTGAGAATAAAATAAGCTATTTGGGGGAGCTTGTGAAAATATGATGAAAACAGCTCATAATATGGACCTATGCTTAAAGACTAAGCTATTTTTATAATCCCAAAAAACATTCACAGCAGTGCTTATATCATACATAAGACCAAATAAGCTCTTACGAGTTCCAAATACTGCCTTACTCATATAAGATATGCTAAAAATCAATTTATCATCATTCTACCTCCCCATGTTTAGGAATTTCAAGTTTGACTTATAATCGCACATTTTTACTAGAGTTCCCCACAACAAAATTTCATATAAATTATATAGGGAAAACAAATGACCCTGGAAAATGGATAAGCTAATCCGTAAGCAGTAACAACTGTACAAAAAGCAAATTAATGCTATCAAGGACTTACAACGCTACTTCGCCACAGATCAAAGCTATGAGTTTAAAGTTCAGATCACATGTACTAGTAGAAACAAAGTTCATGCAGGAAAAGAAGAGAATTTTGGCCAAACAAAATCAGTGGAAAAGAAGAGAATTATGTCAACAAAATCAGATCACTATGTCTTTTTATCACATGAAACGCACACTAAATATGTCAACAAAATATTACCTGCAAGTCCAGAATGTTGTAAGTATTGGCAGCATCATCTTTAGCCCAAGGCAAGTCAGGTGCGTACCTCCACCTTCCATCGACGATAAATCTAAACTGATAAACACCAGATGGCAGCACCTTCATTATAGTGAAGTCCTTTCCTGATCTCTGCAACGGTATTCTGACAAACAAGAATATCAGAATCTAAGCAACAATTATAGCAGCAACCTTTGAAGACAAATAAAGATATTAAGAATGCATATGGCTTGTTTTTTGTTTTCATTTCCACAATCTCACATTTTCACTTTGCTTTTTTGTTTTTACAATCCACAAAAGAAGCGGTGAAAACAACTTTTAATAGCAACTATAGCTATAACATAGTGGACTTTGAACAAATCACTAGTGCTCTGCAGTACACTTTTTAGGACAAAATGTTGTCAAATAGCGGCTATACCGACGCTAGAGCACTATTGCATAACAAAATTTGAACAAATCACTATATTCTGCTATCCGCAATTGACAAAACTACAATTTTGTAGCTACCATTAACAACATATCAGCAGTAAATAAACTTAACTGACTAAATTATCCGAACCTTGTTTTCCAATTATCCCACGATCCCTCCACGGCAACTTCTTTACCACCATAACTCCAAGTAATCATCGTTGGTATTCCAATTTCACTAAACATATCCTCATACCCTGAAGTAGTTTGCATCCAAGAAGGGTTTGGAACCTGCATCTCATCAGGTCTTTGTAGTGGAACCACCGGAACCTAAACACAAGCGACGAGAGAATGATTCCCAACTAATGATAACTGAGAATCCACAAAAGCATTACACAAAAAGGAGTAGGAAAAGTTGATTCTTGATAGTGACAACAATCTAGAATATAAGAATATGGTTCCCTTAAAGTAATCCCAATATCATAACCTACTTTTGCTTCTCAATCACAATCACAATAACAATCATTAGATTCCATTACATGATGATTGATGTAAACACCAATATAAACCCTGAATCTGATCGAATTACCAAAACCCACAAAGTGAAAAACATGTAAATGTAAACTGATATATGAGCAAAAACACAAAATGGGGTGTCAAAAAATATGAACTTTGCATCAAACAAATACATAATGTTTGGTATCACGGTGAGTATGTCAGAACCACGATGATCCAGCGACGGAATCCACTGATTCACCACACTCACATTTCAAAATAAATGCAGACAACATGAATAACATCAAATCAAAAACAAAAACAAAAACCTAGGATACTGATTTAGACAAACCATTCATAAAAAAAAAAAAATTTGAGATTTCACAATCTGAATGAAAATATAAAAAAACAAAATGAAAAATGAAAAAAATAAGCAAACCCTTTTGATGTAAATTGGGGAAAAGGTGAAAGAGATTGAAAAGGAAGGAACTTTAACATACTTGAGGGGAAAACATGAGTGGAGATTGAGTTGTTCTAGGGCTAGCAGGTGGAGAATGACCCATTAATTCAGAAGGTGAAGGATTTTCAACAACCCCATCAGGAGTAGACATACAATCACTACTGACAGTGTCAAAACCACCTTCTCTTTCTCTTTCTCCTCCATCTTCTTCTGATGAAATTTCTGATACTGTGCCGTTGAAATCTTCTTCTCTTCCATTGACATTTCCCATGTTTGTTGTGTAAATAAGAAGAGGAAGAGGGTTTTGGAAGATACTATGAGTGATGGGTCACTTCATGATATTCTTGTATATTAATCTACTTGTTCCTTTTTCTTTTTTTTCCAATTTCCAATTGGAAGCTTCAACGTGCTATGTGTGTTTTCTGCGTGCGTGCGTGTGTGTGTCTCTCTCTCTCTCTCTCTCTCTCTTCTCAGTGAGAGTGACTGAGAGAGAAGCTGTTGGTAGTGTTATCATCAGTATGTCCCCCTTTACTTCCCTTGTGTGATTTGTGTGATTGTGATTTGTTTCGATGTTTGGATATCAATGGTTGAGATTGTTTTATTGTATTCAATTGTGTTTATAATCTGAGTTGTTTGATCTTAAATAAATATGTGAGATTCATTACTAAGTTGAATGTCTATTGCACGAAATATGGGTCCCTAGCTAATTAGGGTTATGGTCCGTTTGGTTTGAGGGGAAAGAAAGAGGGAGGAAAGAAAATTGTGGAAACCAATGAATGAACTTAGACTAAAATTAGTCCAAGTTCATACATTGATTTCCGCAATTTTCTTTCCTCCATTTTTCTTTCCTTCCAACCAAACGGACTTGGATTTTAGGAATAACTAGACTACTACCTGTGCGATGAAGTTATGTAAATTATCATATGTATAGTTAAATTTCTTATAATAAAAAATTGCAAATAAAAAATTTAAGAAAATATAGATAAATTAGAACTGGAATTATGTAATATATATAGAACAACAATGGATAATTTTTTTTTGTACGAAACAACAATGGATAATTAAAATCATAAAAGTAATGATAAGATTATATAAAAAAATTTGATCCCTATAATTATTCATTGTTAACTATTGAACATTACGAAAAACTTTTTTGTAAACCACATTTTCAGTTGTATTTGAATCTTTACCTTCATCGTTTAGTCCATCATTTAATTTTTCTTTTCCAAAACTGGCGCAAATACAATTAAAAAGATATAAGATTGGGGAATTTAGGGATGCATTTAATCATGCATACATAACCTTCATTTAATCATTTAACTAGACTCTTTACCCATGCTCGCACGGGTTCAATCATTCAATTTAATTATACAATGGAAATATTGGTAATGTGTGATTATTTATAGTAGTAAGTATTTAGGACCCGTTTGGATAACTAACTTATACAGGTGCTTATAGCATTAGAGGAGCGTATAGTATGAGAACTTACATCATATGCTCTTATATTCAATAAGCCTTTAAATAATGATATTCAATAAGCCTTTAAATAATGATATTGTAAAAAAAAATCCATTCAGGTATGTTACCAAATAAAAAAAAGATAATGTATATGCCTTATCTCAAATGAGATCAATATATAGACCATGTAATCTATTATACAAAAACTGGGGAAGTTAAATAATGATATTTGCAACACTTTATTGTTTCCAAAAATAAAAATTTGCATGCACTTAGAAGACATCACTTAACACAATCAAAGAATTACTTACCTATAATTCTCTCTTCAACAGTGAATTCTAAAATAGAGTTGCTATGCATGTTAAAATAGTCTTGATGCTTTTTGAGTTGGTCTCTTTGTGTTATTCAATACATGTTAAAATAAGTATTCCCGATTTCTTATTCCTATTCAAAAGAAGAAAAAAAAAATTAAAAAGATAGAAAATATCATAATCGGAAACAACAAAAGAGAGAATAAAAAAGAAACAAATAAAATATGCAAAATAAAAAAGGAACAATACAAAGAAAATCCATTCAAAATCCAGAGAAGAAAAATACATTTACACTGCCACGTTCACAACAGAAAATCAACCTCGCTCAAACACTCAACCACGGGCTATTATATCGCTGCCATGACATCACCATATGCCATTTGCACATCCACTGCTACGAAGCTAAAAAGAATCAATATATAATCAGCGTCCAATTCTTTAAAACTAATTTACTGTAACAGCTAAGAATTACAAAAAAAAAAACCAAGTTAAGAAGAAACCTGCAAAAACTACAATAGAAACCTAAAATTATACAACACTTTCAGTAACTCTTTTAAAAATTCAAAATTGTAACTCTAAAAACAAAGTCATGTTTCTACAATCATACATACAAATTAAAGTTTAAATATACACTCACCATTTGAAAAATAAATTAGAAGAGATAACCGTAGAAAAGGGGCAGATAATGTCCTTCCATAATCAAGAGTACAAAATTCAATATACATAGTTATCCATATCCATCGTACAGATTAGTATTGATTGTTAAAGTCTATCTAGTGCGATTTTTAAGTATATTTTTACGTTGAGCCTATTTGTAAAAAAAAAAAAGAAATATTGATTTAATCTAAAGAAAAAACAAATCAATGGCAAATACTATATATAAGAAATACAATAGAAAAAAAACAAACCTAAATATTCCTATTATTAATATTTAAATATACACTAAAAGGATATACACTAAATCTTATAAAAAAAATGATATACACTAAAAAGATGCGTGGTATTATTTATTTTATGGTGATGCATGGTTTCTTTTTCCCTTCTATATGTATTAAATATTATTATTAAATAATATTGTTGCTAAAAATTAGTTTTTATACACACATCCAATCATACATAGACACATCATGTATTGTGATTTTAAACACATGACGTGTCACATTCATTAATTGATGTGGCAACATAGTATTTAAGTTTTTATTGTAGCCGTTGATATAATATTTTTTTTTCACGTGTCAAAATCTAGACCATTCATATTAGGGTTAGGGTTTAGGGTGCCTCTAGTTACTCTCGTTTTATTATATAAAGATAAAGATACATAGTCCCAAACGATTTTTTAAATTAGGCATACATATCCATTTTTTGTTTCCTTATAAAACGGTATTTTTTTTTTCCTTAACTGTGTTTTGGAGATTTTGGAGGAAATTTAGAGATGCATTCAAGTAAGATTGGTAGTTAACCAAATTAGGTTTATGGTATAAAATTTGTTTTATACATGCATCCAATAATATATTGACACATATTGTGTTTTTAGACACATAACGTGTCACATTCATTAATTGATGTGGGAACAGGTTTAGGGTTAACCCTAACCCTTAACTCTAACCCTAATTTTAACCATAACCTTAACCCTAACCCTTAACCCTAATACTAACCATTAACCCTAATCCTAACCCTTAACCCACTACTAGAAAAAGTTGAAATACCGACGGAATTTAGAGACGGAATATATTTCTTCTCTAATAGAGATGGAATTAGAGACAGAAAAAGCAGTTAGAGACAGATATATTTATTTTAGAGACAAATATTTTCATTTTAGAGATAGATTTTGTCCGTCTCTAATAGTTCAGAGACGAGGAAATTATCGACGGCATCAAATCCGTCTCTAGCATGCTTAGTGACAGAATATTTGCATTTTAGAGACAAATTTTGTCCATCGATATTTAAAAGTTTTCTAGTAGTGACCCTAACCCTAACATTAACCCAACCCTTAATTTTAACTCTAACCCTTAACCTTAACTCTAACCCTAACCCTAATCTTAATCCTAACCCTAATTTTAACTTTAACCTTTAACCCTTAACCCTGATTTTAACCCTAACCCTAATTTTAACCATTAACCTTAGAGTTAGGGTTAGATTTATGGTTAAGGGTTAAGGTTAGGGTTAAAATTAGGTTTAGGGTTAAGGTTGGGGTTAAGGGTTGAGGTTAGGGTTAAAGGTTAGGGTTAAAATTAGGGTTAGGGTTAAGGTAAGGGTTTATGTGAAATAATTTATGCAAATAAATAAACTTTTATTATTATAAGTTTTCCAAGGTAATTTATGAGAAAACAACTTATAAAGATACAATTTTTGTTAGTGAAAACTTATGATCAAATTAACATAAAATTTATTTATTTGCATCAGTTATTTTCACAAGCTTAAAAATAAGTCAAATAAAGATACAATTTTTGTTAGTTTAATTAACAGAAAACTTTATTTGCATAAGTTATTTTCATAAGATAAAAAATAAGTCAAATCCAAACAGATCCTTATAGATGAACAATCTTGAGTTGATATTTGTTCCTAATAAATTTATTTATCTAAAGCCAAACATCATATTATTAATATTTTCCTCTAGTGTATAGAGCTCCTTTTAATGTAAAAGTAACACAAGCAAAGTAATCATAACTCGACCATTCATGACCACTAACAGAATTTGTGCATGATCTTTAAGAGATGAAACATTAATGCCATGAGAAAAATATTTTTTGAATAATGTATTAGCTGTCAAAATTTGGGAATTCTCTACACCATAATTTACTAACAATTTTGTAATGCAAATATGCTGATGAACCATACATAGATGGAGAAGATTATTTGAGATAATTGTAGAATGAGACCAAAGGGAGGAGCGACCCTTATGTTGTAAAGTTACATTATTGGGTGCAAATTGATTTAGTTTTTGTTTAGATTCACGTTATAGTTGTATCATAGTGGATCTTGTGTCCCAATACACTCTTGAGACGTGAAAATTACAAAGCTACAAATGGTAGGGTTTAGAGTGTCGAGCGTTTGATGAAAAGTCACCGCGTAATCAAACACTCATCAAAGGATCAAGATTTTTATAATAATTACTGCACACAGTTTCACACAGTTTTTAATCTAAATCGTCAATTAGAGATTTTACAATAAAAACTGTGTATATTCATCTAAATTTGGGCAGTTAATTTATAATCGGACGGTTGTGAACAATTATAGCGTCCTGCTATAACTGCATTAAATCCTTACCCCTCATCAAACACAAATAAGGGTAGAATCACATTCAAGCCAAATGTTAATTAATCAATTTAACATAAACAGGGTTAAAAACACCAAAATCATTAGCAAATAAATGAACTTCTAAAATCTCAATTATCAGTTACTAGGTTGTGATAAGAAGTGGTTTAAAAGTTTTAGGAGGGTGTATTGGATTGAGATTTCAATAGATTATTTTGGCAAAAAAAGTCTGGAAGATTTTAAAAGATTTTATGAGATTATATTGATTTTGTGAGATTTTAATAGACTTTTTTATGAGACTTTTTACAATCAGGATTTTAAGCACAAGATTTTAATGGATTGATAAAATAGACTTTCAAGATTTCAAGATACTTTATGGATTTTTTAAAACTCATATTCAACCTGTAAATTTACTATTCAGAGAAACATCAATCTCACTGTCCACAAACTTTCATCGAAGAATTTCTTTATTAGGTAAACAAAAAATGATGAATAATTTTTTTAATATATATATAAACTGTTTTCTTTAATAATTATATATGAAAAGTGATTACGTTAAAATCCTAAAATTCTATGATCTTAAGCAAGAAAACTGATCAAATGTGAATAATTATATAATTCCTGAATGAAACTGTAGTGTAATAGTACTGCTGGGGATGAGTAGAAAACTATAGTACCACAAGATCAAACACCACGGCAAAAAAAAATGGAACAAAAGTATAATAGTATATATTTGAAGACTAGCGGCCAAAAAAAAAATAAAAGAACAGAACTGTAGCATAGTACTTGGAGAGATGAGAAGAAAGCAATAGTATAGAACACAAAATCAAGACGATCGTCGAACTAATCGACGGCATAGTAGTATATATGAACAAGAACAATAGCAAGTTGTGGTGGAAAAAAAGAAAAGGAGTGACGGCAAAAAAAGTCTTTGGAAGGTTGAGAAAAGTCTTGAGGGTTTGAGTGAGATTGTTGGATGATTGTAGAATGTGTATTTTTAACTAAAAAGTCTCACAAAATCCACTCATTGAAAGAATCCATTCAAATTCATAGATTTTTTAATACCAAGAGACATTTTATAAATCATAAGAAATCTCAATTGAATACTGACGAATTTGGTTGGCATGAAAAAAAAATTATAATTGTCTTAATTGAATACCACAAAAATGGCATAAGTTATGGTGCATAAGCCATGTTTATGCATCGTACATAAATACCCAAAATTGCTTAGCGCACCCCCCAAATTTCTAGTGAACCCCCCAGATTGCTTAGCGCACCCCCCAAATTTTTAGGGGGTGTGTTAGAAATTTGGGGGGTGCGTTAGAAATTTGGGGGGTGCGTTAAGTAATCTGGGTGGTGCATTAAGTAATCTGGAGGGTGCAGTAAGCAATTTTCATTATTTATGCATGGTGCATAAGGAAAAAGCTTATGCACCATAACCACTCCCCCACAAAATATATTTAGATTTTATAAAAGTCTTGATTGAATACCATAAGATTGTTTTATTACAAAAAAGTCTTTTAAAATCTAAAAAAATCTCAATCCAATACACCCCCTTAGATTTTTGGGTCTTTGAGACATTATATCGAACACCTAACCGACCGACCCATTCGTCAGTATATCTTACAAAATCCCATACACTGCGCTCAATCTTGTTAGTGCCCACTTCTGTCTCTTCCTCTTTCTTTATATATATTCTGTTGCTTTCAACATTAGTTAGTTGCGTTGCATTGCACTGCACTCGTGTTACTTTCTTATGTGCCTCCACTCCCACTTCATGCTGCTATGAGTAGCTCTTAATTATAGCTTAAGAACTAACCAACTTTTGTTTGTTACTAGTAACTAGTACATCTAACTTTGAGTAATTTCAATTTCAAAAAAAAAACTTTGAGTAATTTCAGTGTGTAACAACCCGTTTTTCAAAGGCCAGAAAAGACATTACTTTTTTTTTTGTACACATCAGAGTTACGCATAAAAGATTTTAAATGAGCCGGCATTCAAATATACAAAAGAACTCATTACCATAAGGTGCTTCGACAAGCAAAGTGTATTCCTGAATAATTACAATCCAAGTCTAAGTATTCGAATACTTACAACAGAACAAGTTAGAATCCTATGCCTAAACCCAAAAAGCACGGTGCACAACCCACACCGGCGCATAGTCTAACTAAGCCAAAGCTCCAACATCTCACTGGGGCCTGGAACAGCCACCGTCGACACCACGACCTAACCCATCATCTGGGTGGGATGAGCCCGCAAATGAAAGAAAGGGTCACCACAAAATATATAGTATGTATATATATAACCGGTGCGAAAGATTGTACACATAACAATAATTCCACGAACACAAGAGAAAGCTCTTAACCACCAAAGCAATTCCCACCAACGGGTTTATATATATAATGCACACCAAGCCTAATGCAGACTTCTACAATGCGTGGTACTAACCCTAGCTACCACAATGCATGAGTTCCGGAACTGTAGGTCCAACCCCTACTCAAACACCAACGAAATCACAAGGTTAAGGTGGATTCACTCCCGCAATCACACCCCATGGTCCACTCCCGCAACCATGTATCGACTCAACAAAATCACAAAGGATTAAGGTGGATCCACTCCCGCAATCACACCCCATGGTCCACTCCCGCAACCATGTATTGAACTCAACACAACCCTATAAGAATCAGGTAGGTCCACTCCCGCAACCACACCTCGTAGTCCACTCCCGCCACTACGCACTAACAATGCATGAGCATACGATTCCCCATGTATACTAATGCAACAAATACATACCTCCCTAGCATATGTAAACCATCCCAACAACATACATACATATCCAATCATATGTAACAAACCACAACAAACATACATACATTTCCAATTATATGTATTCACCCACATGTTCATACATACATCTCCAATCATATGTAAAACAACGCACGTATTATAAACACTTTCTCATCACGAGAATACATAACACATACATGCCAAGCACACAGTAAATCCAAACATGTCGTAACCATTTAAAGACAGAAATAAAGTGGAGCCCTTACCTCGGCAAGCTTCCGTTAACCTTTCTCGCGAAATTCTACAATTCACGCTACCTAAAATATAAGCAGCGTAATATCAATAAAATACTCTCAACGTATCCTATCGAAACGAAACTCATTCTCTAAGTTCTAGAGAGGCTTAAGGTACTTTCTAACACTCTCGGATAGTGATTTCGAGTCCTCCCCATAGTGATTAAAAATTCACGAAGTTAATTACACTATTTTTGCTATAAGAAATATAGTTTCGTTTCAAAACAAACTAAGAAAGACTTTTCAAAACTTTACCAATTAACTTGTTTACTTAGAACACAAGTTACTAGTTTTCTTTCAAAACAAAACCACATTAATTCTTCATTTTAAAACCATGATCATGCCTTCCCATAGGGCTTAAAATTTAGAAATCTCATGGACATATACATAATATGCCACGGCCAAATTCTAAAAACAAGGCTAGTTCCCATTTTTTTTTATTTCAAAAGCATAGGATTAATCCTTTAGTTACCAAAATCACTTAATTGAATGAACAAAACATTTTCAAAACACAATCTACAATCAAAATAGTTTTCACAAAATTCTCAAGAACACTAAAATATTTTCATCAACTTTATCCAAAACAAAACCTAAAATCAAACATCCATTTTGCCAAAGGCTCAAGGACAACATCATTTTCACAAAAATATAAATTCTAACTCAAGTTCTTGATTCAATAAATTTTCTTTCCAAAACCCTAACTATCTTTCTCATGAGATTCTCACCAACTCATGAAAAATTGAAATAACAAAGCCTAGCATGCTTACTAAACTCTCATGAACAACTTTCATGAAACAAGAATCAATTCCTAACAATTTCATCTCATGAACATCAACTAATAAACCATCAAACTCCAAGAGTTTGGCTAGCAAAGGGAAAGGAAGAGGTTCTAGTTACCTTAAGAGATGATTCCTTGCAACTTTCCTTTGATCCCACAAACTTAAAATGGCACAAAATGGTTAGGAATTGAAATTTGTGATGAAGAACAGGGGAAAGAATGGAGCACGGCTGAAGAGAGAAAAGAGAGTGTCTTTGGTCAATTTTTTTAAGTCCACAAAACCAACCTCCTTACTATTAACCATTTGTCTTGCTTGCCAAACAACCATTGGATCAAATAGTGCAAAGTTTCTAAGACTTAATCCTAACCATTGGATCAATTCTAAGCTTATCCTTCCAAGATATTTTCTAAGCTTCCTCACATCTCAGCTCTCGCGTTCGCTCGTAAACGAGTCGCACCTCGCTAACGGACGGAAATCACAAAAATATAAAATCTATCAAATAAACGTCTGTCGTAAACCGTTTCCAAATATTATCGCTAAATCTTTTTCCCCGACTGTAATTTTCTTCCATACCTTAGAAAATTAATCTCAGGACATATCCTAACTCACGCAGATATATAAAACTCCCATCTAAATTTCTACGGAATTCAGACATCGTAAAAATTTCCAACAGCAGATAAAATTCCTACTCGTTTTTCCAAAGACGAGAATAACCCAAAACTCGGATTTCTGGCTTCACAGAAATCTCCTCATACTTAAAAGAGGATCACGACCCGAAAGTCTGTGCCTTTCCAGCGCACGAGCACAAAACAGGCTCAAATACAGCAAAAATTCCATTAATGCGACGATACTCACAAAACCGCTTTTTTTTTGTACACATCAGAGTTACGCATAAAAGATTTTAAATGAGCCGGCATTCAAATATACAAAAGAACTCATTACCATAAGGTGCTTCGACAAGCAAAGTGTATTCCTGAATAATTACAATCCAAGTCTAAGTATTCGAATACTTACAACAGAACAAGTTAGAATCCTATGCCTAAACCCAAAAAGCACGGTGCACAACCCACACCGGCGCATAGTCTAACTAAGCCAAAGCTCCAACATCTCACTGGGGCCTGGAACAGCCACCGTCGACACCACGACCTAACCCATCATCTGGGTGGGATGAGCCCGCAAATGAATGAAAGGGTCACCACAAAATATATAGTATGTATATATATAACCGGTGCGAAAGATTGTACACATAACAATAATTCCACGAACACAAGAGAAAGCTCTTAACCACCAAAGCAATTCCCACCAACGGGTTTATATATATAATGCACACCAAGCCTAATGCAGACTTCTACAATGCGTGGTACTAACCCTAGCTACCACAATGCATGAGTTCCAGAACTGTAGGTCCAACCCCTACTCAAACACCAACGAAATCACAAGGTTAAGGTGGATCCACTCCCGCAATCACACCCCATGGTCCACTCCCGCAACCATGTATCGACTCAACAAAATCACAAAGGATTAAGGTGGATCCACTCCCGCAATCACACCCCATGGTCCACTCCCGTAACCATGTATTGAACTCAACACAACCCTATAAGAATCAGGTGGGTCCACTCCCGCAACCACACCTCGTAGTCCACTCCCGCCACTACGCACCAACAATGCATGAGCATACGATTCCCCATGTATACTAATGCAACAAATACATACCTCCCTAGCATATGTAAACCATCCCAACAACATACATACATATCCAATCATATGTAACAAATCACAACAAACA
Organism: Trifolium repens; assembly: GCA_030408175.1. Taxonomy (NCBI): domain Eukaryota; kingdom Viridiplantae; phylum Streptophyta; class Magnoliopsida; order Fabales; family Fabaceae; genus Trifolium; species Trifolium repens. The sequence goes on from CP125839.1 coordinate 9,322,606, forward strand.
TCATACATTTCCAATCATATGTATTCACCCACATGTTCATACATACATCTCCAATCATATGTAAAACAACGCACGTATTATAAACACTTTCTCATCACGAGAATACATAACACATACATGCCAAGCACACAGTAAATCCAAACATGTCGTAACCATTTAAAGACAGAAATAAAGTGGAGCCCTTACCTCGGCAAGCTTCCGTTAACCTTTCTCGCGAAATTCTACAATTCACGCTACCTAAAATATAAGCAGCGTAATATCAATAAAATACTCTCAACGTATCCTATCGAAACGAAACTCATTCTCTAAGTTCTAGAGAGGCTTAAGGTACTTTCTAACACTCTCGGATAGTGATTTCGAGTCCTCCCCATAGTGATTAAAAATTCACGAAGTTAATTACACTATTTTTGCTATAAGAAATATAGTTTCGTTTCAAAACAAACTAAGAAACACTTTTCAAAACTTTACCAATTAACTTGTTTACTTAGAACACAAGTTACTAGTTTTCTTTCAAAACAAAACCACATTAATTCTTCATTTTAAAACCATGATCATGCCTTCCCATAGGGCTTAAAATTTAGAAATCTCATGGACATATACATAATATGCCACGGCCAAATTCTAAAAACAAGGCTAGTTCCCATTTTTTTTTATTTCAAAAGCATAGGATTAATCCTTTAGTTACCAAAATCACTTAATTGAATGAACAAAACATTTTCAAAACACAATCCACAATCAAAATAGTTTTCACAAAATTCTCAAGAACACTAAAATATTTTCATCAACTTTATCCAAAACAAAACCTAAAATCAAACATCCATTTTGCCCAAAGGCTCAAGGACAACATCATTTTCACAAAAATATAAATTCTAACTCAAGTTCTTGATTCAATAAATTTTCTTTCCAAAACCCTAACTATCTTTCTCATGAGATTCTCACCAACTCATGAAAAATTGAAATAACAAAGCCTAGCATGCTTACTAAACTCTCATGAACAACTTTCATGAAACAAGAATCAATTCCTAACAATTTCATCTCATGAACATCAACTAATAAACCATCAAACTCCAAGAGTTTGGCTAGCAAAGGGAAAGGAAGAGGTTCTAGTTACCTTAGGAGATGATTCCTTGCAACTTTCCTTTGATCCCACAAACTTAAAATGGCACAAAATGGTTAGGAATTGAAATTTGTGATGAAGAACAGGGGAAAGAATGGAGCACGGCTGAAGAGAGAAAAGAGAGTGTCTTTGGTCAATTTCTTTAAGTCCACAAAACCAACCTCCTTACTATTAACCATTTGTCTTGCTTGCCAAACAACCATTGGATCAAATAGTGCAAAGTTTCTAAGACTTAATCATAGCCATTGGATCAATTCTAAGTTTATCCTTCCAAGATATTTTCTAAGCTTCCTCACATCTCAGCTCTCGCGTTCGCTCGTAAACGAGTCGCACCTCGCTAACGGACGGAAATCACAAAAATATAAAATCTACCAAATAAACGTCCGTCGTAAACCGTTTCCAAATATTATCGCTAAATCTTTTTCCCCGACTGTAATTTTCTTCCATACCTTAGAAAATTAATCTCAGGACATATCCTAACTCACGCAGATATATAAAACTCCCATCTAAATTTCTACGGAATTCAGACATCGTAAAAATTTCCAACAGCGGGTAAAATTCCTACTCGTTTTTCCAAAGACGAGAATAACCCAAAACTCGGATTTCTGGCTTCACAGAAATCTCCTCATACTTAAAAGAGGATCACGACCCGAAAGTCTGTGCCTTTCCAGCGCACGAGCACAAAACAGGCTCAAATACAGCAAAAATTCCATTAATGTGACGATACTCACAAAACCGCTTCACCAAAAACCCTAAACTCGTAGCCGACACTAGAGTTCCTTAGAAAAACTGTACAGTGGAAATCTTGGGTCTTACACAGTGTATCTTTGTTTCCATCAATAGAAGAATTAAAATTAATTTTAGAGATGTAGAATTGATTTTGATAGGTTTGATTTTTTAAGGCTTAATTCAATATTTGGTTATTTATATTTATTTTAGTTTTTAACTTGGTCTCTTATGTTTTAAAAGTTTCAATTTGGTCCCTTATGTTTCCACCGTTTGCATAATATGGTCCTTTCCGTCATTTTTGTCATTAATAACGTTTAATTGGACACATGACCAAGTGTTCAGATGTCCACGTGTCTGTCCACGTATGCAAACTATCTGCCATATGTGACAAAATTGACGAAAAAGACCAAATTGAAACTTAAAATAAACATAATGACCAATTGAAACTTTTAAAACATAAGGGATTAAGTTGAAACCTAAAATAAACATAAAGGATCAAATGTTGAATTAACCCATTTTTTAAATTATAATTAATTTTGTTTGAAGCTAAATTGTTGCTTTTAATTTTAGAATATGTGTTTACACTCAAATTTGTTATTCAATTTTTCATCGTAAAATCAAACATACACTTAAATATGTTAATTTTTTTTTTACAATACACTTAGATATATTGGAAGTATAAATTTTGGATATACTTTTGATCCTTACGAATGATGTTAAAGGTATCAGATATGCTAACTAGTGCCCCCGGGGCACTAGTTAAGGATACATAAAAAGGTAACTTTTGTATTGAAAAACACATATTTTATATTTTGAAAAGAATGATTGCACAAATTCCAATGCAATATTACTATATTAAGTTCTTTAACTAGTGCCCCGGGGTACTGGTTAATATTTTCCAAATAGAGTCATTATTTATCTATTAATCAATGATTATGATTTTTTCTTTGGCAAAAATAATAATTAATCATGATATAGAGTTATTAAAATTCTAAAATTTCAATTGATGATATTCCATAATTAGGGTGGACAACGGTTGAATTCGGACCGAAAATTGTCCATCTGAAACAACCCACAGTTTGAATATCTCAGCCCACTTCCGTCCACTTGGAGCTTCGGTTTGGTCGAATTATGATTTGGTCGGGTGACAGTTTGGATTGGACGGGTTTTTCGGGTGTAAATTTAGGCCAAAAAGTTATAATAGCTCAACCGTTTGTGCGTCATGACTTCCTCCCCAAACCCAAAAATCAAACAATACACCATTAAATTTAAATAAAGAATGCAGGAAAAAAAGTATAGATGTGAAGAGAAAAAAAATTGAAAAGAAGCACAAAAGAGTAAAATAACAAAAAAAAATTTAAAAAATAATGAAAATAATATAAAGATATCCAAAACCAACACAAAAATAGTAGTCATGGGGAATGAGGCGTGAGACGAGTTTGATAGAACTTTGGATAATGAACATGATGAAATCATGGAAATATGAGACGAGTTTGACAAGTGGAAAATGTAGAACCAGCTTGTTGAAAATATAAATAAGTGGAAAGAAAAATTCACATAAATTTTGGTTAAAATCACACATGTGATCTAACTAGAGTAGTTATACTATGCAGTCAGAAAAGTTACTTCATCGGTCGGATTCAGATTTCGTTGGGCCTGGAAATCCAATTCGAGCTCGTCCGTCGCAATTCATTTAAACCCAAATTTGTTCACCCGTTTAACCCGTGACCCGACCCACCACCGCTCAATAATCAATTTCTTTTACCAGTTATGACGGATTCAGATCGGTTCGGAAAATCTTGTCCACCCCTAAGATGAAATTAGTTCCTTTAATTTGATCATGAAAGGACATTGGTGATGACATTGGTCAAATGATATGGTACGGATGAATGGTGGTGGTTAAGGTTATGGTTGAAGAGTGCTAGTCAATAACATTGGATGCTGTTGCTAGATAGTAACATTAATAGACAGATAAATTTATGCATGCGTGTTTCCCCTTCCTATCCATTATGTTCAAACAAGCCGTAACAAAAAATTGTTGTTATATATCTTGTATGTTTGAAATTACAATGAGTACGTTTGACAGAATTACGGTAAGCAGCTGTAATTTTATAAAAATTGTATAATGCACAATTCAACATTTCAACATGAATATGACCACATCAAACAAGTTTTGAAACTTCTATCTTTTTTATAAAAGAAGGTGATGCTAGTCGGAAGCGGGGAGGATCAACAAGCACTAATCCTATAATAAAAACACAGGTTTACAAGCGACAAACCAGTCGGAAAAAGCTCTGAAATCCACCAAAAAGAGTAAATAATTTAGAATCCACCAAACTCTAGAATCCACCAGAAAGAGAAACTTAACTCGATCTCAAAATTTTATGAAAAACGATAATCTGCTTTACTTCAAATATGTCTGCTTTTAAATAGGCTTACAATATAAACAAACTTTTAAAAGATAATAACTAACTGATTTTAAATTCAGTATTATTTAAATTTAAAAGATAACTATCACAATAATAACAAACTTAAAAAAGGATAATTAAAACAAACATAAACAAAACAAACTTACAAAGATAATAATAACAATTCATCGGGATTCAAGCTCATCTTTTGACGATGCGTAACTTCATCGATAAACACAATTAGCCCTCCTAGATCAGTCTCCTCCACCTCTGAAGAAATCGACCCCGAGTTTTTATCTTGATAAAGAGTTTTATTTACTTCATCGATAAGCACAATTAACCCTCCTACATTAGAGGGGTCCGAAGCCCAAATTGAAACATTGCTTTTAAGGACATATTTGAAACATAACAAAATGGTTGGTTGGTGACCGTAGGCCGTAGCAGTGCAGTGTATATATTGTTAGAGCTGCTCTAAGTTCTAACAACTAATTCACATTATTTTTATGTATGCCTACAATTATTTGCCTAAGTGACTTACATTTTAAGAGGATTCACAATGAAATTCCTCTAAAAAAATGCACCTATTTTTTTTTATCTTTCAAGCACACATTTATCATTTTTTATTTTATTTTTGAAGTACTGATTTATCATATTTTTTAAAATATTTGTGCTTAATTTACAATGGAATTCTTCTAGACGAATGCATCTATTTTTTTTATCTTTTAAGTACTCATTTATCAATTTTTTAACATTAGTGCTTAATAAACACTTTTTATCAACTCGACACAACCATCAGGTCTCACTCTCAGTCACTAACACAAAAAGAGTGTTTGTTTGTTAAAAAGCTATCCACCAAAATAAGTAGTATAAGTATTCTCTTTAATCAAGACAAATAATTATTTCAGATGTATGGAAATGAGGAGTAATAAGTTGCGAAAGAAATTAAGGCTTTGTTTGGATGACGAAAGAAAGTAAAAGGAAAGAAAATAAGAGGAAAGAATGTTAAAGGAAAGAAAGTGAGATGAAAATGAATGGAAAGTGAAAAGAAAATTTAGTTGTTTGTTATGAATGAAAGTGAAAAGAAAGAAAGATGTGTATTTGTTAAATGACATCTATACCCCTTTTTAAAATAATCTATATAATGTACAATGAATAATGTAATGGTATGCATAAAACAATAGTATAAAATTATACTAGTTGAAGGTTTTGGTGCAGTAGGAGAATTAAAAAAATATAGAAGCACGTTCCAAAAAAAAATATAAGCAAAAAGTGAATTGAAACAAAAACGCATATGTGTGTGTGGTGTGGTCCATATTTTTTTTCAAAACCGAGGGTATTTTTGTAAATTTAAGAAGTATTATCTCCATCTATATCTATACTTTCCGCGCAGGTTTGTGGAGAAAGGTTTTAGCGGTGGGACCCATTAGATTTAGCCTTTCCATCCTCTTTGACAAACAAACCAAACGATGGAAGGATTACAAATCAGCTACTTTCTCTCCTCCCTCAATCTTTCCTTCCACTTTCATGCGTAACAAACAGGCCATAAGGTCCTATGAAAGTGAACCTTTACCTTCCTTTCAACATGAAAGCCGACCAATTAATTTCTCACTAAATTCATACATAAATTTCACGTCAGATTGTGAGCTTATAATTAGGTGTGATATTTCATTGGCAATGATCAGACCTTTTTAAAAAAGAATTTTCACGGGTGTCACTGCTCACTTGTTTTTCTTGTTTTTTTTTTACTACTAATTCGTTACTTAACTAACAAATCGGTTTGTGGTAAATCAGTGAATGGTCAATGATATATCAAAAGTTCGTTATTTAAGTAGCATATAGTAAAAAAGTTTGAAATTTTTCCTCGAAATCTGGTGGCATATAATCTTCACCCGTTTTTGAATTTTAATATTTTACGGGGTTCACGAGAAAATTCAGAAGTGTCAAAAGAAGCTATATGGAACCCCACAGTCCATGATTAAATGCTAGATGGCCCAAGGTACTAGTAGTGGTGGGGAAGAGTTATGGTGCATAAGGATTTTCCATATGCATGGTGCATAAACAAATCTCCACCATTTGTAGTATTGACATGATTAAGTACATCTAATAGTTTTAGAGTATAAATGGTGGAGATTTATTTATGCACCATGCATAAGGAAAATCCTTATGCATAATAATTTTTCCCGTAGTGGTGGACGTGTTATTGCAAGACTAGGAATTTTAATGTTTTTCTTCTCAGATTTTTTTTTAAATCATTCACAAATGGAATTGTACTAATGATTTTATGGCCTTTAGTTATTTATATCGGGAAGATAATTTTTTACATTATTAAAATATTTAATATGCATAACTAGGGTTCAGGAGTATTGTTTAACATTTTTCTTAATTTTTTTTAACATGAACTATGTATATTCAGTACCAAACAACAACCAATATAGTGTGATATAGATAAATATTTAAGTCTCTTAAGCATGTGTTTATAAGTTTGGTTTCCGATGGTGTATATAAAATAACATTTTTTGGGAAATATAGAACCTTAAGTTATGTTTTTTAAAAAAAATAAGATTTAGTATTCTGTCCAAAGACCGACTACTTTGAGGGACACTAATTCTACTGTCTACTTATCAAAATACCTATTTAAAGTTATTCGGTATGAATTGCAAAGTCTACATATCTTGCTAGTTCTTCTCCCAATCTTGGACTCAGCCTTAACTTTTAGCCGATTCACATCTTTACTCTCTGTCTCAATCGAGCCGGTTGTTGCATGGCTCAAGTCGGAGCAACGCATAAACAAAAAATAACATCTAGCGGATTCGAATTCCGAAATCTTAAAATGAGCTAACTCCAAAATCGCAAACTCAAACTCAAACTCATATGAGTAGAACCTTAAGTTATGTGATCTTTAATACAAGTATATACCTTAAAAGGTCGGTCTTTGACGCCAACTAAATAATACTTTGTGGGTAAAAAAGTGCTCGAGGTACCCTACTTAACGTTCAGCCGAGCCTACATGAGAGACATCTTAGGCCATTGTCTCTTTCAGCATAATTAAGGGACGTGGGTGTTTGGATTCTAAGATATAGGGTGCGTTTGTTTTGGATTTTTTTGAAAATAGATTTTGTAGTGTTACATAATTTTGTGTAAAAAAAATTTTACAAAGAAACTTTTTATTAAGGCTTCAAATGAAAATTTGGTTTGAATAGTTATTCTTAAAATGTGATTTTAGGCATGTCATCATTTTATTGAAAATTTTTTTGGATATCAAAATTTCGAAAAAATCATTTAATTTGAAGCTATTTCAAATAGATTTTCATAAAAATCATTTTTGAAATACAACTTTTTCAAAAAATTGTGATTTTGACTATGTTTTGTTCTTCAATAATGTATGTTTATGTTATATGATATCAAAATTAGTATTTCAATTTAGAAAAAATAAATATAAAAAAACTTATAATATTTTGAAAAACGGTTTTACAAAATCCATTTTAAATTTCATATCAAAATGTATTGCTTTGGAGAATGAGTAGTTTTGGAGGTAGTTTTGGAGCAAGTTTCATATCGATGAAGACATTTTTTTTTTTAATTTATTTATTTATTGCAAATTTGGATTAATTAGTCTATATCATTCTCATGAAATTTGTTCTTTGTTTTTAAAACGTTTATTTGTGTATGAAGTTCCCCATTTGAACGGTTCAATATATACGGAATAATTTATGTAATGTAGTTTTTTTTTTTTTTGATTACAAGGAGGGCTAAAAGCCCGGAAAAAGGAAACCTACAACGAAACACTTCTGGGGATGGTGACCCCTCTCACATCGGCATCCAAAAGATGCTTACAATAATCCGGACAAATCTGGAAGGAACAAAACTTATCCTTCATCGAGAAACTATTTTTAGCTAAAGCATCCGCCAAAATATTAGCCTCCCGATATGAATGCTTAATAGAGACCTCCCAATCATCCTTTATCAACTCACCAATACTCCTTATTAGGTAATGTAGTTATTTTATTTATTCATTGTAATATAGGTTTTTTTTATGCATGTAATATAGTTATATATTGTTAACTTTACTTTATATAGTTGCATATAATTATGGAAGCAATATGTTTGTGATCATCACACCAACGCTTGATTCTACAAAAATCACCATTCATAATAATTTGTTCATTTGTCTAATTTTAAATCAATTTCTACTTATTTTATGTGTTTAATATAGCCATATAGTTTTTTTTTGCAACTAATATTTATATTTGCTCTTTATAACATTAAATTAAATGTTGACTTGACAAAAAAAAAAAAACATTAAATGTTGATTGAATCGCATTAAAATTAATAGTATTTGTTTTGTTTTACGCAATTGCGATCGAGAAGGAGCGGGAACCACTTGATGTCAGAACTGACCCCCGCATCAGATTCAATTGGTGGTAAAAATTAAAAAAATACTACAACACACCTACCTTTTATCGTGGAAATATTACATTTATAATATTCATCTATCATTTTTTTGTTCATCTATATCTTTTACAAATGAGGCTTATTTTCTAAGTCCTCATTAAATGCTTGCTATCACCACATTATTTCTTATAGTTTTACATTTAATTTTGCATTATAAAGGAAACAATTAAAATTCAAATTATTCAAATATTCCTTTGGAGAATAAGAAAGAAAAGGAAAGAATTGGTATGCAATTGAATGATATTGATTAATTTGGTAAGAAGAATTAATTAAATCAGTTTATTAAATAACAAATAGAAGAGCCTATCTATATTAAATAACAAATCATATATTAATGATTTATTCTACCTTTTATAAATGTACATTTGTTTAAATATAGAAAACGTCCTCCACACAAAAAAGAAATATGAAATATCAATTTTTTTTTGCTTGGGAGCCTTTAATTTAAAACATTTATACATGACTGATATATTAATACATGAGCGTTTATTTTTTTTTGGCTACATTTTTACGGGACCTATGTTATTTTTTATGTAACTTATATATGACTTACTTTTTTAAATTTATACGCGACTATATTTATATGTATATGTAACTTATACGGGGCTTACTTTTTCATTTATATTTTATTTGCAGATGTGTAGAAAGGCTATGAAAGGAACAAATTAAGACCGGTTGCAACTGAACTTGACGGATTAATGATATTCTCTTCTTATTTCTTATTCTCATACAATTGGTGGTTTCTTGAAGAGCTTGGAAGCATTTATATGTATTGTTGCCGACTATATATGTTAAAGTTTTTCAATAGGTATAATTGATTATCTTTTCAAACTCTTTGTCACTAAAATTGTTACCAAATTAAGTATTTCACAATGATTGATTTTATTTTCGAGGGACAAAGATCTGTTCATCTATTCGAGAGATTATGGGAGATGAAGATTATCATATTTCTTATTTTTGTAGATGGGTTTTAATTTGAAATTTCATAAACAATGATCATGATTGTAGATTCATTCAAATATTTGGTATTTATTTAGAAAGTTTATGTTGTACTCTATCATGTGAAAAAAATACAAATAACACAAAAAATGTGTAGTGTGCTTTTGATCCATAATTCAGTTATAGACATCGTCATATTATACATTGAAATAAACTTTGAAAATTGTAACCCATCTGACACTCATATAAAACCATTGTTTGTTAAGTTTAGTCACTCTATTAATGCATATAACTATTTTTTAAAAAAAAAAATTATGCAGGAATCTATATTAATATGAAACTTTTTTTTTTTTCAGGTGACTTATATTTCTATTTATATTAATATGAATGTCTATTTTTTATTGCAATTTATGCGGGGACGTATTTTGTACTCATATATTAGGCTAAACTGTATATTTGGTCCCTTATGTTTATTTTAGGTTTCAATCAGGTCCCTTACGTTATAAAGTTTCAATTTGGTCCCTCACGTTATCAACGTTTGCATTAGTTAGTTCCTTCCGTCAAAATTTTGACTAACATTGTTTCAATTTTACACGTGGCTGCGCAGTTTGAACACATGGACATTGTTTTAGACACGTTCGGTAATATATATTAATTTTTTTGGGGCCAATTCCATTATTATAAGTATATTAATTTTAATTATTACTTTGTTATTTAGTTACCATCCCATATAACATAGAACGTGTCGAAAATAACATCCATGTGTCTAAATTGTCAGACACATGTAAGATTCAAACGACGTTAGTCAAAATTTTGACGGAATGGACTAACTAATATAAACGTTGATAACATGAAGGACCAAATTTAAACTTTTAAAACGTAAGGGACCTGATTGAAACCTTAAATAAACGTAAGAGACCAAATGTGCAGTTTAGCCCATATATTAATACGAAGGCTATCCTTTTATTTATTTTTTTGTAGTTTTTTCAGAATCTATATATTTTACGCATACGATGATTACTTTTTATTTAAATGAGAACTTATATTTCTATTCCTACATTAATAAGAGATCTATTTTATTTTTGTAATTTATATTGTAGTTTATATTTTCACTCATGTTAGTAGGAAGACCTATTTTACGAGGACTATTTTTTTTTAATTACTACATAAACTTATATTTCTTTCCATATATTAATAATACGAGATCTATTTTATTTATGTAATTTCTACTGTAATTTATATTTCTACTCATATATTAATACGAAAGACTATTATTTTTTAATTTCTACGTGACATATATTTCAACTCTTACATCAATATGAGGGCCTATTTTTATTGTAATTTCTACAGGAACATATATTTCTACTTATGCATTAATACAGATGGATTTTTTTTTATATAATTTATACTTAGATCTATATTTTTACTCATATATATTAATACGAAGACTTATTTATTTTATAATTTTTATGTAATCTATATTATTATTCATATATTAATAGGGAGATTTTTTTTTTAATTTCAACGAGAAACTATATTTATGCTTAAATATTAATAGGGGAATCGATTTTTTTTTGTTATTTATATTGTAGTCTATATTTCTATTGATATATTGATACAATGACATTTTTTTTGTAATTCATATCCACCTCAAAGTCTCTTCCAAATATCCCATAGAGAAATTATTTTCCATCAACTTTATAATTCTTTAAGTGGAGAATAATAAAAATAACAACTATGATATATTTTCAATTTGATAAAAAAAATAAAATATGAACTATAGAAATATTCCCTAAGAAAATCTATGATACTACATAAATTTTACAATTAGTTTTTATCACAGAATGTTATTTTTGTTTTTATCACATAATGTTATTAATTTTCTTCTACTAGCAATTAAAATTAAAATTTTTTGGTTTAAAGTAAAATATATTATTTATAAGTTAATAAATCTAAAAACACATTTCTACCCGTACTTGGCACGGGTCTGGATACTAGTATAAATATAAATAATAGGTGGTACAATAGGAAATTAATAGTTGGCGGCCCAATAAATATTGAAGAAGACTAATATCATCTTATAATTTTAAGTAAAATCTAATTCAATCTTACAAAACTGATTTATAAAATAAAAATTATCTACACTTATAAGCATACTTGTAGAGCATCTCTCTCACTCAATATTAACTCTTAAACAAATTCTAATTTAGAATATCTCCAATTAGACAATAAACTTCATCATACATCATATTTGAAGTTGGTCCTTTCAACTCATGTGTTCTACCATCCCTCATGTAATTCATCCGACCGAGTTTTAAAAAAAATAGTTAAATAAAAAGTAGTTTTGGAGAGAGAGAGGGGGAATGCACAAAAAAAATTGAAGATATGAATCCGGCCTAAGTTATTATGCATAAGGCAATTTTTATGCACCGTGCATAAGTCAATATCCACCCTCAGATCCAAACAATACGTGTAATAATCCATGACTGAATAACTTTGTATTTTTGCTTGCTCAATTTCGGCCACATTTTATATGCGATTCGATCACCGATTTCGAAAACTAATACCTAAAACATTCATAAAATCGAACGACGATCAAAACGGTATAAAGAACGTCGAGTTTCGTTGATTATTGAGGGAGAACGAACCGGGTCGTCGCGACCCGTTTCTGCAGAAAATGGGTGAGAAAGATGATGAACAGTGACGCGCCTCCACGCCCACTCTCGCTGGAGGCACGTGGGGGCGCGTGCGGTGCCAAGGAGACTCCAATTTTTTTTTATTTTTTTTACAAAAAAATAGGAAATAATTTTCTGGGAATTTTGGGACAAGTTAGGTATTTTTCTGAGACCTGAAACTATTTTTAGTTAATTAAATGAGGTAAATATGCTTTTATAAATATCAGGTATTAATAAAATTTTCCCAAAATTTTATTTAGGGTATTTTGAATTATTTGGAACGGTTGGGGATACCTCACTCTCTCTGGTTTTATATCGTCTTAAGAATTTAAATTTACGACCATTATTATAGTTAAATGAGCATTAGTGCCTAGATGTTATACACTGAAACCATTTGTCTAGTTAAATGGTTTCATAGAGTTATACACTGAAACCATTAGTCTAGTTAAAAAGTTTCATAGCGTTATACACTGAAACTAGTTAAATGGTTTCATAGCGTTATACACTGAAACCATTAGTCTTTTTATTTGGTTTCAAGATGTTATATACTGAAACCATTAGTCTAGTTAAATGGTTTCATAGCGTTATACACTGAAACCATTATTCTAGTTAAATGGTTTCATAGTGTTATACACTGAAACCATTAGTCTTGTTATTTGGTTTCAAGATGTTATACACTGAAATCATTAGTCTAGTTAAATGGTTTCATAGCGTTATACACTGAAACCATTATTTTGGATAAATGGTTTCATGTGGGCATTAGTGCCAAGATGTTATACACTGAAACCATTGTTATTAAGTAAAACATCACATAACCATTTTACAAAACCATGCTACATAAAATAAAAAATCATATAAAGCAATTAAGGTTAGTTTAGTTGAGAAAAATTGGGATAGTATGCATGAAATATTGGATTCGATTATTTTTTTAGCATAGAAATATGGAGGGGAAAACAAAAAAATTAGGGGGGCAAAAGTCATATGGGGGTGTGCGAGAAATTTGGGGGGTGTATGAGAAATTTGGGGGGTGTAACAGAAATTTGGGGGTGCGCGAGAAATTTGGGGGTGCACAAGTAATTTGGGGGTATACAAGTAATTTGGGGGGTGCACGAGTAATTTGGGGGGTGCACTAAATAAACTTATGCATGATGCATAAGGATGGCTTATGCATAATAACCAATCCCCCTACATTTTTAATTTCCCATATTTCACTTTTTAAACTTTGATAAAAAAAAAAAACTACTATTATTAGTTGACTACACAAGTTTCACTATAAAAAAATTACACTTTTAAAAAGTTGACAACATAAGTTTTAAAATACTTTTACTATATTTTGTTTCCAAACATTCCTTGCTATAATCTCTCATACCAAGTCTTCAAAATTCATATGTAAATTGAAAGAAGACATTATTCATCTTCAAATTTTTTGAACATCCTCTAAATATGTGTGACTGAAGCGAAAGAAGAGTGAGAATGGACAGTTTGCGGGTCAAACAAAATAGCCCCATCATTGTCTGTGACTAGGGCGGCGTTGGCTAGGTCATGGGTGACTTGGGCGGCATGCAGGAAAGAATGATGGGAAATAAACATTTACGAATTAAATAGAAAGCTTAGCTTTAAGCCTTTAACCATTTAATCAAAGTTGTTCTTTACTAGTATCAACTAGTCGGTATGCCCGTGCTTCGCACGGGTTCGCCGGAACGCCAAACCATATAAATAAAAAATGTACGCATTAAGTTATAGCAAATTGTGTCCCTTAGGCATGGTCGGCGCAACAACAATAAAAATTGTCTCTCCCCGTGGATTTTTAAATTTTTATTAGCAATAAAAATTGTCATCTCCCCGTAAATTTAAAAAAAAAATAGTAATAATTTATAATAGTCATTTTAAAATTTTTATTGGCAATAAAAAATGGTCATCTACCCGTGAATTAAAATTTTATTAATTAAAATTTTATTAGTAATAACTTATAATAGTTATTTTAAATTTTTTACCAGAGATTAAAAATGTCATCTCTTCGTAAATTAAAATTTTGTATCAATAATAGTTTGTAATAGTCATTTAAAATTTTTTATCTGCAATAAAAATTATCATCTCCATGTAATTATAAATTTTTATCAATAATAACTTGTAGGTTGAACGCTATACATATATGGCACAAACTTTTATCAGCGATAAAAATTATCATCTCCCCGTAATCATAAATTTTTATCGGTAATAACTTGTAATCGTGATTTAAAACTTTTACTAATGACAATTGTCATCTCCCCGTGAATTATAAATTTTTATCAGTAATAACTTGTAATAGTGATTTTTAAATTTTTATAAACAACCAAAATTGTCATCCCCCGCCAATTATAATTTTCTATCAGCAGTAACTTGTAATGGTAATTTAAAAAGTTTTATCATCGACCAAAATTGTCATCTTCCCGTGAATTAAAATTTCATATCAATAATAGTTTGTAATAGTGATTCTAAATTATAAATTTTTATTAACAATAACTTATAATAGTGATTTTAAAAAATGTATCAGAGATAAAAATTGTCATCTCCTCGTTAATTAAAATTTTGTATCAATAATAGTTTATAATAGCGACTGTAAATATTTTATCAGCAAATTGCAATCTCCCCGGAAATAATAAATTTTCATCAGTAATAATTTATCGTATGATGTTTGATTTTTTAAATAGTAGGTGGAAATTAGTCAAAAATCAGCTATTTAAAGTAAATCAATAAATTGTTTTAAACTACCCTCAAAGATAGAGTAACATAACTAAAGAAAGTACACAACATGTACCTTAAATTACTTCAAGCATTGAGTATTATTTAGTTGCACGTCCTAGCTAACCTTAAAAAAATAGGATCTCTTATAAAAAAAAATGTGCTTTTCATTTCTAACCATTTCATAACTTTATTCTATACTTCAAGCATCTCTATTAAACTTGAAAAATGCAAATAAGCTATTTTTTCTTAGATTCCAACCCAAATAATTTGATTAAGCTAACATGTGATCGAACTTTGCCAGAAGCAACTTCATCAAACTTTGTTAAATTAGATGCTTAAACTCAACTATCCCACGTACAACCTTGGAATTTCTCACATTGTTCTACATGAGTTGCATTCTTTCCATCTTGATTTTGAGCAGACCTTCTTCTTTGAAACCTTAATGCTTTGATTTTTATTACATTTACTTGACTTTCAGTCTTATTTCTTATCAACAATTTAAACAATTGCCCTCCTCTTTCACTAATTTATCCTGCATTTTGCTGATTGCTAGGGAGAGAATGAATATAAAATTAATAAATAAATATGAAAGAAATACATACACCCTCCATCAAATATCAACCTAAGAAATAGAAATTTAAATTCAGCAAACTAAATAGACATGATATTTTAAAAAAATGCATCAAAATCAAGATATTAATTATAGTTAAATATTAATTATCGGTCCAAAAAATTATCATTACACATGTTTTAGGCACCAAAAACTCTACTTTCTAATAAAAGTTTAATTAATGGTAAGCACATAAATTTATGACTTAAAGGATATATTTGGTATAAAAAAAAAGCAAAGGACCAATTAGGTGCTAAAAATGATTATAGTTAATTTAATTTCTTTAAAAATTAATCAAAGATAGCAAGAATGTAGTCCCTAGCTATCTCTTTGGCAAATGTGTATGAGAATTTGCGTGTGAGTATTAAAATTATGGAGAGAATTGCATGTTGAAGATGGTTGACATGTGTTTCTCTGGAGGGAAAGAGAACAAAAAGAAATGATTGAATCATGTGATGAATGAATAAAAGATACTGTAGATTATAATGATTGTGTTTGTACTAATTATGTTAGAGGTAGATGAAAAAAATATAGTGTTGCATGGATGACACGCAAACCTATCATGTTGAATAAAGAAAAAAAAATTGAGTTATGAAACATGCTATGGAGGTATACACTTGCATATTTGCTAAGAGTTAATTGGTTTTTAAACTAAATTTTCTTCAATGAGATTTTTTTAAATGGCGTATATATATGGGGTTTATTAATTTAAACCCACCTAAAAATATGAAGGTCTAAATTAGCAAGGTGCATCTTTTCTATTATGACTAAAAATATTATTTTTGTACTATTTCAAATAAGTTCAAAGTAAAAGACAATTTTAGAGTTTTTTTTTCTCAAACAACATTTACCCTCAATTTTCTAGTTTAAGCCATGAGAAGATCCATCATGGAATAAACAAATGTGATTAGAAGCCATGAGAGAATTTTGATGAAGTGGTATTTGATAGTGGAGGGTTTATATAGTGCCATTGTAAATGTGAGAAAAAGAAATAATTAAATGAGTGAATAGTTGCTCTAATGACATGCATTGGCCGTTATTTGCTTAGAAAACATGTGGAACCATGAAATGATGAAAGAATGTGGTAGAAGGAATGAAGCATCTGATGTACAGTACAATGAATAGTAGACCTAGCACATGTATATAGAATTCAATTTTGATCTTTTATTTTTCTTTAATTTGTAGTGAGATTACATGCTAATAGATTATTGGCTAAAGAGAAATTAGGGCACATGTAGATTCCATATGGAAGTCATCCATTAGCCAAAGCAAAATTAGGGCCAACTTGGAGTCCACATATGCCCTAACATGGAAGGTGTTAAAAATTAAAAATTAAAATCTTAAGTATAGAGGCATAGCAAATTTAGCAATATCTAATAGAAGTAAATTAAAAAGATAATTCAAGTGTTTGTGTTTAACTATTAATTTCATAAAAGGGTTTTGGAGCACATCATATAAGGCACCAAATTAATATCCAACAATGAATAAGAAATAAAAAAAAAATTATAGAAAATGTTCTTGATGTTAGAAAGATGACTGTGATGTAAGAAAGATTGGAATGGAAGATGGAACCCACCAAATGGAAGAATTTCGTTGGAAGAAAATCATGGTAAATTCCAAAGAATGTATGCAACCAATAGGATTCATGGAAGAGGAATGCTTGCATGATATGATGATAGAAGAATTTTGTGAAGGTAATGACAGCAAGTTTCAAGAGTACATGAAACCAATAGAATTGATAGAGAAGTGATGATTACATATGGAGTATGTGCCAATAGAATGCAATTGTTAATGAATAAAAGTGTTGTTTCACACTTTTACATATGGAGTATCTGTGTATATGGTAGTAAAAAACTCAAACTCTTAATGAGTAATTTGAGTACAATTTGCAGAACCATTTGGATTTGAGAATGACAGTTGCTGATTTTTATCTATAGGATTGCAAATCATTCTATTTTCTTTCTTAAATTAACTTCACCGTGACGTTATTGAATCCAACAAACAATGAATTTTGTTGCTGGAAATATGATATTTTTTAAAGCATCAAATTTAAAACTTGAAATATAATTGAATCACAGGAATTCATTTTAAAATAAATGAAAATGAGATTTAAAAGTATTAGTTACAGAATGAAGTTGCTTCTATTTTCTAAACTCCTAAAATCAACAATAGCCAAAATTCAAAGTCAAAGCCACAACCCTCATCAACTTGAAGCATTAAGAGCCATGAGCAGGTTCTGTCCACCAGGAAGGTAAGAGTAAGAGACATCAGGAGACTTGGCCAAAGTAGACGCTACTTCCCTGGATGCCTCGATCCTCCTAAGCTCAATCAACCCTATACCAGCAATAGCAGTAGCATCATAAATCAGCTTGGCAGCTTCACTTTCTCCTTGGGCACGGATAATTGCAGCGCGACGCTCTTGTTCAGCCTTCATCACAACAAATTTAGACCTCTCTGCCTCCTGTTGTGCCACCTGCTTCTGCTCAACAGCCATGGTATTGGATCATACACAGAATCAATACACAAACTCCACTTCATGAATTTCATGCTTATAGCTTAGCAGATTTGATCAAGCTTCTATTATAATACTTTAATAATCAAATTTTGGGAAATAACAACATGAATATCATATAGATACAAATTATTGTTGAGAAGTGCTTTAAAAGATTAACCCAAATTTTGATACTTACCACCAATTTTTTTAAGCTAGTAATAACATCCTCTTGTTGATGTTGAAGAGTGGTCCTCAGATCTTTAAATTCCTAGTTTTGATTTTATCAAAAGAAAAATTACACACAAATTTAAATTGAAAGAGAGCACTTGAGGAAATATTAAAAAGCATATTTACTGATCTAAATTGCTTCACTTCCACTTGAAGTGTTTTCTTAAGGTCTGACAACTCCTGCATAAACAAATTCAAATGTATCAAGATTAATTAAGAGTTGCAAACATAAAATAAGGATAAAGGTAAAGTATCAGTAGTATTAGTCATAAAAGAAGAGCTCAAGTATAACTATACTATTAAAGAGGCAATCACCTAGCACTACACTCCTAACAAATAATTGGGGTACAATAAATATCATATAGGTATTGTACTGGCTACACATCAAATCCCTGCTCCCTTGAATCCAGCATGCACACCTTCAGCATATTAAAAAAAGTTCAAACTGTAACATTCATGTTTAATATACCAGAAAAATCAAATTAATACATGAATGCATAATCAATCAATACTTTTTAGATTTAAAAAATCACCATGATAAATGTAGTGACAGTAAGTTAGCAGTGGCAGTACCAAGATCAATTCCCAAGCAGCATACTGCTCACAAAGGGATCTCAGGAAAACTCTTCCTACTACTAATGTTGTATTTAAACAATTCATAGCCCTTCTAAAAGGTTACTCCAATCAAACATTTCTAGTTTTTCAAGTCATCACCTTAATACTGTCAAAAAAATAGTCATCACCTTAATCACTACAATCTCCTTTTCCATTCTTGAAATCAATAGTTCTTAGTATTTTAGTATCATATGAAATATCAACAAAAAGATGTAGATAAAATAAATCCAAAGCAAACACATAAATATAAGTTAAAAATTATAACCAATGTACTTGCAACCAATACAATTATAAATTTACAAATTTTAATAAGATTAAAAATGAATTATGCAGAAAATTTCCATTACCTTTCGAAGGCTTTAATCTCCAAAGCTAAACCTCAAGCTCTAATCTTCTCTCATTCCTCTTTAAATCCAATTCCAGCTGTACAACCAATCATTCATGGAGAAATCTACACACAAATTCCTTCTTGATAGTGAAAAATATTAGACTAACATATTACCCCATAAATTGAATTTCGGTCAAAGGTTCAGAGGAGGCAAATCATGGATACTTGCCATTCGTCAATACTTATAAGGCGCAATATTGGCGAGCTGAATTGTGCTGCTAACATCCTGAATTAGTTGAAGTATATGCCAATCCAGTCTGGGATGCAGTCCTTTCTATAGCCAGCCACCACTCCTCATCATCTCATGATCAATTGCCTCCTTCTGTTAACACATTTATGGCAACTATTTAATACTGTGTTCATGTGAACAATTAAGATAAATAAAACACCTTCAGAACAATCATGCTCTAAGATAATTTACTTTTACCGACATTGAGTTAGTGCACATTCACTACGAACACACACACGGTCATTTTTTCACTCCGTATGGGTGACGACAGGATTTTATCACACCCTTGCACCCACTTGTAAAGGTCGTGTTCGTGCTTCACACGTCACATCAGCCAAATATGTCTGCATGCATTAAACATCATCAAATGCAGTCCAAAAATCCAAAAAACAACTAATAAACTTAACAAATTAAAAAGTAATCAGCAATAGCAAGCAAACCAGAAGCTTGAACCCTGATTGATCTGGACTTAGCAGAGTTCATGAAAATGCCACCAAAACCAACTCTTGCACTATTTAGTTCAGATTCAACACTAACAGAACCAATCCTTGATCCACAAAAATTGGATTTTTTGGTGCCATTATAACCAAACACAATAAATCAAAATTTCATCATTTTGTATTGAGTGAATGATCAAAAGACATAACACCAAATAATTTCAAGAAAAAAAATAAACCTCATTAGAAATCTAAAAAAATTGGACTGATCAAATCAAAAATTAAAGCATAAGTGAATCAATTGGAATTGGAAACATCATTAGAAAAGAACATGCGAATTAGTTGACAAAATTTATATTCCTCTCAAAGCTCAATATTAGATAAGCACAACAATGACTAAATTTGGCAAACTAATTTTTCTGGTATGAAATGGATTATAGATTAATGCAAAACTATATATGAAATTGCAAACCAAAATAAAAGATAAAATATAAGAAATAAAAGGCTTACACTATGAACATTGAATTCAATTAGATAAGTTTGCATAATAAAAGCCTTATACATATAGGGATCCAAAAAGCTAACAAACATTCCTATAATAACTAAAAAATTATATACATATAAGTATATAACAAACCAAAAATGTACATACACACATAGAGTAAAAGACCAACAAACCTTGTTTGTCAAGTGTCTTTTAGGAGACTTGTTCCAAGTGACTTGCTCCTTTCCTTGCTTGAATCACCTCCTTCAATAGTCTCCTAAATATACAGTATATAAAATATTTAGGCAATAATAATTGATGACTAATTCTTTATTGCACACATCATAGGTTAAGACATTTTTGCAAGGGGAAAGTGTGATAAATGCTTTAAATGACAGAAACTTGTAGAAACTAAACCAACATAAGTAGAATATTTTAATTCATCACCAAATCATCACTGTGATCATGTAAGTTTAAGGTTTTGCAATGAAAATGGAAAGCTCACCTGCAAAACCTGTAACAAATTACTTCACCTAGTAATGAAAGATTAACATAAAAGAGGAATAACAAATGATGCACACAAACCTTCTCTAAAATTGACTTTGTAGTGGATTGTGTTCATGAGAATACCAACTTGTTAGTGCATTTAAACCAAACTAACTTCTCACTACTAAATGAGAGAAAAACAAAACAAATAACAAATTAAAATTGATACAAATCTAAAAAAAAAAAAAAAATTTAACAAAAACAAATCAATCATATTGCAGTGGAGAAAACCATCTAAATCTCACTAACAACTCCTAAAAAGTAGGGATTTTTAACTAAAAGGTAGAAACAAATCCTAATAAATATGACAACAAAGCAACAATAACATGAAATATTAAAAACGGATTAGGAAAGTAAAAAAAAAAAATCCACAAATATTCAAAGACATAAAAATTTCATTCAACCTCTTCCTCTTGGTCTGTAGAATTCGTTCCAACCATCTCTTGCATATATGTCAGACAATTTACATAGGCAGAGCAAATATTTTTCTGCAAAAAAAAAAAAAAGTTTCAGATCCAGCTAATAGAGAAAATGGAAGAGAGATGAGATTGTTGCAGTCACCTGAGTTTATTGACATTCAAATGTCCAATTTCATGAAAGACTTGAAACATGCAAGATTTGTCCATAACATCACAAAAAAAAAAAAACTAAAATTGAAGCAATTGAATAGGACAAACACAAAATGAAACAAAAATAAAATTCATAATTTCTTAATCACTACCATTATCATAAATCAGAGATGAAACAAATTACAAAGAACAGCTTCAGATGATGATTTAAGTGTGCTTGAGGGTAACCCTAACTTCAACACCTGAAATGAACAAAACAGATGAAGAAATTCAATGGAACAGAACAAAAGAAGAAGAAAGAACAAAACAAAGGAAGAAAAAAAACGAAACAGAACAGAACAAAAGAAGAAGAAAGAAAAACTCTTGAGAATGGGTGACTGAACAAATTATTCGTGTTCTGAGGCATGATTTGTGTTTAGAGTTGTTAAATAGATGTTTTTTATGGCGATTTGGTTGATTTTGGGTTGATTTGGAATTTTTTAGTGCTATTAAGGGTTCCGGCATGGTGGTTCTGGGCTAGGCTGGCGGCCGGCGTGGTGGCGCCGCCGCCGGTATCTGGGCAGTAAGGTGGTTGTTTGCCGGAAACTGGAAAATGGATGAATATGATGAATATTTGAATGTTTGTGATGAATGTTTGAAGAGAGAGAGAACTAAATGAAAGATGAGAATGAAGAGAGAGCGTGAGAGATGAGAGAGAAAATTTGGTGGAAAATGAATGATTTCTATTGATTTGGGATTATATATCCCATGAAGATACAATCATCATACATAAGTTATTTGCTCATTGGATGGTGTTAAAATAGGGCTTAGTGGATTCCACATGTAACTTATGCATTGGTCTAAGCTAAATTAGGGCTTATGTGGATTCTATGTGTGCCCTAAAAAGATACATGCTTGAAAGGCATTGGTCCACATAAGCAAATTACATCATGCTTGCATCATATATGACATAAGGTGTTAGGGTTTTGGGTTTGCCAAGGGAAAAAGCAACTCATCTTTTAGTATTATAAAGAGATAAAGAGATTTATTTATTGCATTGGGCTCAAATGACCGCTCCATTTTCAATCTAACTGCAGGAATTGTTTTTTAAATACTTATAGAACAAACAACTTCCGCCACATTTTTTAAACGAGTTAGCCAGGGGTAGACCAACTTAAGTTACCCGGCCTAAACTTAGCTCAGCCCACAAAATATGATGAATTTAATGGATCGGCATGTGGCCCAACCTATTTTGTCACCCGTAAATATAATATCCAACATCCAATTATTTGTTGCCACATCATTTTTTATATTTAATTATTTTTAAGTGAATTGAAATTAATTGGTCATCCACCTTTTTTCATGGTATCCAAGAATTCTTCTTAATTAATAATATCCGGATGAATCCAAAGAATCCCACAGTCTAATCTAAATCATTATATATAGATTACACACTATGGTCTTTCTTTTCTCACTACCCATTACTGAAAAGAGTCTTAATAATATTTTATTCAGTTTTATTTAGTTAGCATGCTTTTTTTTTTTTTTCTGATCTCATATATATCTCATACATAAGTAAAAATTCATTTTTTATATTTATTAAATAATTGATTATCAAGTTATGGACTGGATACATCATTTATGAAGTGAATTTAAAAAATAATTTTTTTGCGCATATATGAAATCGGAGGGAGCAATAATTAGTGTATATAAATCAAATACACACGTATCATAACTCAATAAGACTGTGTTTGGTTGGTAGCATTTCTTAGACTTGCAACTATGGCAGAATCAGACAACGAGTCAGGAGGAGGTCAAACAGGTTGCAGAGAGCAAGACAGGTTTCTTCCAATAGCAAACGTGAGTAGGATCATGAAAAAAGCTTTACCAGCAAACGGAAAGATCTCAAAAGAAGCAAAAGAAACAGTTCAAGAGTGTGTATCAGAATTTATAAGTTTCATAACAGGGGAAGCTTCTGATAAGTGTCAGAAAGAGAAGAGAAAAACAATTAATGGTGATGATCTTCTTTGGGCTATGACAACACTTGGATTTGAAGATTATGTTGAGCCACTTAAGATTTATTTGAGTAAGTATAGAGAAATGGAAGGGGAAAAAAGTGCTATGATTGGAAGAAGTGATCATAGAGATCATGGAAATGTTGGTGAAGGTAGTGGTGGAGTTTATAATCATGGAGTTGGAGTTCCATCTTCTATGATGGTGATGATGGGCCATAATATGTATGGATCTGGAAGTGGATCACCATCTTTTGGAAGCAGTACCAGATAGCAGAGACTAATCATTCGAGTTAGATATGATTACAATAGGCGGTAAAATTCTCCATCAGCTTTAATGATGCTTCTTTCTGAAGGCTGAATTTGAACTCAAAATCTATGACGACTAAACTGGAACAGACTTAAATCATCTCATCTATGCGTTCTTGACAAGATAACAGGTTTATATATGCTTATGTTTGGTATAAATTCATGTATTTTTTTTTATTTAGAATACCCTAAAGAGACACAATGGATTGTGGTGTGGAATTAATGCACAAATTCTTTGTATTTTTCTTTTTCTTTTTGGGGGAGGTGATGAATGTTGCATGTGTATTATGTATGTATAGTTACTTGTGTTGTGTACTATTTTAGTTTTCAATAACTTTCCCAAATTTTGCATCTTGGTAAATGTGATACATAGTATCTATGTTACATTGATTATATACTTCAATAATAAATTCCCTAATTAGAAACTGGATTATGATTTTATGAAAGAACTTATTGAAGGTAGAATTGAGCAGCTAATTTCTATTTGGCTTGTTCATTAAAAAGCTAAGTGTTAATGTTCATAAATTTTCTATTTATAACAATTCCTATCATTTGGTACAAGTGGCGAGCAACTTATTTTGGTTGCGTTTGTTTAAGCTTTAAAAAAAATGATTTTTTTTAAAAAAATCTAGAGATTTTTTTGTAGAGATTTTGAAGAAAATCTAAAGCTACATTGTGTTTGTTTACAATCATAAAAATCTATTTTTTTTAAAAAAAGAAGTTCATACACTTAGATTCCTTAATTTTAAAAAAATAGATTCTTGAAAAGCTATTTAAATAGCTTTTCATTTTGGGGCTAAAAATGATTTTTTTAAGAAAATGATTTTTAAAAAAATCTATAACAAACACTATAAACATTACAAAATGGATTTTTTTAAGAAAAAAATAGATTTTTTCTTATAAAAATCCCAAACAAACGCACCCTTTATCTTCAACAAAGTCTCTAGAATCATTTTTTGAGCTGAAAAAACAGGTAGTGAAATTAGTTGGAATTTGTTTCATCATAATTTTTAAAAAGAGTTTCTTGATTAAAAAATTTAAAACTAATTAAATAGATTTACTTAAGACAACTACAAATATAAAATGAGAAATTGATTAACTTCATTTTATGGATATAGATTGTTTACTATTATAATGGTATATAGTGACCAACAATAAATTGATTTAATTGGTAAGAAATATTGGCCTCTTAAATTAATAATAGGAGTTTGATATCTGAATTTTAGTTATGAAAAATAATTTGATGGGAAACATGTCTAACAATTTCTTCGACATATATTTAGTTATCGTTAAATGACAGTAGAAACTGCATACTATAATCTTATCTTTTGCGTTTGTTATCCAGATCAGTCTATATTTTACTCTGAAGTGAGTCTATGTTTCATTAAAAAACAAATGATCTTTTGTAACAATAAATAAATAAATAATGTGATCATTGGCCAATAAAAAAACATGAGACAGTCTAGTTTCATCTTATGCGGAATTTGTTTTTTGCTTCCAACATTCCTATGATTTGTTGTCTCTAATCAAGTGGTCATTCTTGATGTCTACATATGCAAACTTAGAGATGCAACAAGCAAGGTTTTTCATCCGCCGCGGCATTTAGTAATGCGAAAAATTGCAATCAAATACAAGTGATATCAATCTCCATAGCAATTGTGTTGCAGTTGCACATACATAAAAAATTTAATGCCGTTGTTATAATTCAGCCGTAGATCTTTATTTAAAACATTGAAAAGAAGTATATAACATGAGAAAAAAAAAGGTAAAAACATTGATCACAATATTCAAATTGTTCAAATTGTGTTGGTCAAGGGAATGAATATGATCCCCAAAAGGTTTTGGCCATTGATCATTCTCTTAGGCTAGATTCTTGTGTAAATGAATAGTAACCTAAGTAGAAAATGATGTAAAAAACATTAGAAGACTAGAAGGGGTTGTGAATTGTCTATTGACGTTTCAACTAAACGTAAAGGCAATGAAACAAAAAAGTCCAAGTTAGCTTGCATGGAAGCTAATCTCAATTAAATCATTGATTGTTGTTAATTAGTCAACACAATGGACAATTAGCTTTGAAAATTAATAGAAATTAGGTGAAAAGGTGAAGAATATTTCTTCACTTGCGCTACTTACGGTACATGTGAATTGAATCAAAACTGTTTGTCTTTGTGTGTCATATGATATGATGATTATATTTAATAATTTTATTCTCATATATGTACATAATATTTACTTGTTATTATTTTATGTCTTGTCCAAATATATAACAAGGTAAATCCATCTATCTGAAACAAGCCACCTTGGACAAATGCCGTAGAAATTATGTCCAAATTTTTGTAGCAAGATAGTTGATATAGGAAAACATCACAAAAAGTGTCACACCTATATAATAGTATGATAACAAAATTGTGTTGAAGTATTATGTATTAAGTGTTAACAACAATGATTTTTTTGAAGATCTTTTTTCAATAATTGAATCACAAAAGCATAAAACAAGGTTTTTCAACCTTGATTATCTCACGTGTCACTTGCAAATTGTTTTGGTTTCTCACCCAATGCATTTTTTATTTAATTTTGTGATTACGATGATACAACTTTGAAAATAAAATATCCTACAAAAATATATCACTTATTCACTTTATAGAAATAAAGAAACACAGTTCCATAATAATAACTCAGTTGGTAGCTACTAAATATGTTTTTATAAGGGTTGGAGTTCGAACTTCAAATTATCTACTTCTTTATACTTATAGTGTGTGAGTCTAGCTATTAGACTATTGAACAAAATAAATAAATAAGAAACACAATAAATATGTTTGTATTTCGTAAGTAGAAAAAATTGTTAATATTTCTTGTAAAATTGTTGATCTTTTAAGTATAATCCTTACAAAAAAATGTATTCATTTTTAGTCTAAAGATTTTATAAAAAATAATAATGTGTTTTTAATCCTTTGCAGAGATTAGAAACTCACTATTTTTGTAAAATGTAGAGTCCAACAATGGATAATTTTTTTAAGGGTATCTGATGTATCAATCTGGTTGAATGAATGAATGTTATGTTTTAGTCAAAAAAAAAAAAAGTTATTACAATGGATCATGCATTACAAGTACAAATAAACTATGTATATTTTGTTGACTGTTTAACTTTTCTCTTAACCATCTTTAACATAAACTAAATTTGATTATCACTACAAATTGCTTTCAAATGACAAAGCCAGTACTTATGGTAAATCAATGTAATTTACCTAATGGAAGACCAGCATTGTTAACTTAATTAATGAATCAAAACATTACAATGTAACCAAGATTGAATATCCTATCTAATTGTTTAACCTTTTGGACCTTTGGTGATGTTTTTCAAGAGTTGGACCTTTTCAATGCTCCAGCGTTCAAGTACAAATAAAACTGCTGTTAAGAGAAGTTTGATAATGTAGATACAGGAGTATATCCAGAATATCTCCCATCAATCTTCGCTAAACATATATCGTTGATGTACTTCAAAAGATCACTCTTTTGGATGAATGGCTGAGCTGTGTATTCCACAAATGGCATCCACTGCAATAAAGAACAATGTGAAGAAATAATTTGGCTATACATTATAATGATATACTGTCAAACTAGTATGTAATAAAGCAAAACATCGTTGAAACGGAGAGCTATACTATGCACAATATTAGAACTTGGATTACCCCTAACTCAACCCCAAAAACGAATTTGGTTCCCCTGCAGTAGTTGGACGGTGCAGCAGGTGTGAAGACCGTTAGATTTAGTGAGAGAAGTTTTCTCTCTCTAGATCTAACGGTCCCCAAAGCTGCTACACCATACAGCTGCTATAACCTATAGGGGATCCAGGTCCTCTCAAGACCCTTTCACGCTCGCTCAACACTATCTAAAACATTGAGAAAAGCTATCATACCATCTTAGGTTATTGGCATTTCTTAAACCACCATTTTTTTTTAGGTTTTATAGACTTGATTAAGCCCCATGACCAATTTGTAATGTGAGGATTTCCTAAGATTAGGGTGGCCCAATAACGAATCTAAAATAGACTACGATATGCGGAAAATATTAAGTCATTGCTTAACTACGGAAGGAGGAAGAGAAATGGTGATATAATTATGCTTGTTGAACGTTTTAAAAACCAGAAATACTGCTTAGCTTGAAGCCTCGAACTAAAACTAACATACCTGTGCACCCTCTATCTCTAACCTCTGCACTTGGATCTCAGAAGAAAGCGGCCGCAACATACACAAAAAGAATAAATCTGACTTCTCAAAGAATGAGTTATGACTTTGTCTGTTCATCGGATATTCAGATGAAAGGAGAAAAGAATAATCAATCAGTCATCTAAATGCTGCACCTAACAAGAATCCATGAAACTTCAAAGGACTAAAAGGTTACTAATTTGTAAAGAAAAATTAGCAATAAATAAATGTTCCAAGCACAGATTCTCCCATAGACAATGATATTGCCAAAAAATGGACATGTCAAATTGTCAATATGAGATTTGAATTTTCTACCTTCAATTTGGAGTCTCCATTTTCAATCAATGGAACTTCTGAATTGATAATATATTCATACAAGTATGCTACCTGAATGCTAACACTTCCAGAAATTCTGAATCAACCTATGAAATTGAAAGAAACAAGATTTATTAGGCTTAGAGCAACTGAAAACTTCATGAACTAGCCTACATGCAATTGTACAGCATCATAATGACTTACTCCTGTCTCTTCTTTGACCTCTCTAACTGCTGCGACACAAATATCTTCTCCCTGTATAGGTTAAACAAGTAGATTATTTATACACACAGCATATAATCTTATACTAAAATGATAAAGCTATCCAACACATTTACCTGATCAACAACTCCGGTAGGGAATTTCCAGACCCCAGTTCCCTGAAATAGTCCACTATTTTCTCGAACAACTAGCACCTTGTATCAATGAATAACAATAAAACAAGATATTAGCTGCAACAGAATATGAATATCTTGATAAAATGACAATGGCATAAGTTGACTATGAATATCTTATAAAAAGGACCAAAGGAAGTAACTATGTACAAGCTTGATTATGAAGTTGAAATACATAAAGGTTTAGTATTTAAATAGCGAGGAAATACCTCGTGTTTTTCATTCATGACAAATGAACCAATGCCTACCCTGTGTGTGGCATTTGCAGGAATAGTATTTGGACTTTCAGGAATCCAATAAACAAGCATTAAATATTTTGGTTCTGCATGATGATACCAAAAACCTTCCTGTCATAGAAAGAATCTTTAATCCATAAAATTGATACATGACAACTTTAGTAGAATCTGATTTTCATGAATCAAACTTCTCAACATAACCATTATCAATATGGTAAGCAACCGATTCACCTTAACTAAAGCTTCAGCAAGACTGACTAAATGGATAGGTAATTTTATCCAAATTCCCTTCTTGCCCTGCAAGAGAATATTGATTCAATAACTGAAATAACAAAATTTCTGACAGATTCTAGATTCCCAGCACATATGTAAGGATAAAAATACCTAAGTTTCGTTGTCCATAAGTGGCGAGCTTATTAGCTTAGTTTCAGACATTTTTTTGGGAAAGTTCACATTCATTTCAAATACAATCACTTTAAACAAGAACCTGAGCTTATAGCAATAACTAAATCAGAAAGGTAATGCAAACTCAAAAATCAAAATGGTTTATTTTCTTCTTTCTTTTCTGGTAGACCATAATTGCTAAACTAGGATTGCTAATCATATGCATAGATAGATGTACATGGAAAAAACCTATGATTTCTATTTACTACTATTTCACTAGTATATTTCATCGACGAAAGCAATCAATTATAAGATAATATTAGTTAGTAAGAAACTATTATGAAAAACTACCAGCTGTTTCCAGTGTAAAATTGAAGCTCTAAGAATTGAGACGAATGTTGTAGAATCCATAAGCTGATCCAATTCCACAATAACGCCGCCATAATTATCATCAGATGATGTAAGTAGTTTAACCTGTTGAACTTGATCTTCTGATGTAGTCTGTGATGAAATTGGTGAGGTTGACATGCATCGAATTGGAACCCGGGCTGTCACACCAAATTTGACTAATACAGAAAAGTGAGAAAAAGAAGCATTAGAGCATACACATCCATGCTACTCAATTTGATGGTTTAAATGGATCCCATCAAATATTTTATATTATTTTACACTTCCCAATTTTTAAACAACTCAACTATTTTTTCTAAATATCAATACCATCTATCAAAATGTCTAAATTGGGTCCCACTATCCCCATTATATCCAATTGTAATTCAAAAAAATAGAAAACCACCGTAGTTGAATTTGGCACCGTGGTATAATATTACCATCCAATTAAAACCAAATAGTGGTGTCCATACTGACATGGTGTCTTTGGATCAGTAATACCACCACCGATATGCATGCTCTTAGATTCTTATACAAAAGACTGTTAATTTTTGCAATTTACAGAAACCTCAACAGAATCACTGAAAAAACATTCCGTATAGAAAGGAAACAGTATCGACTAGAAATATAGATTAGAAGTCTTCACATCAAACTTTGATGGTTCCATATGGATGACTGGATTATTAATTTCAAACTTAAAAACCATCATGCAAAAAAAAAAAAACAGCTTTTATTTTTCAGTTATGCCATTATGCCATTCTTTTTAGGCTTAATTTTATCCTTTAACTTAGCACATTGAGTGATTTTGATCCATAGAGTTTCAAAGTCGATGACCTATCAGCTCAATGCCAAGAGTTGACCTTATAATCTTAAACGACAAAGTTCAAATTTCTTCTAAGACAATTGTAAAATGACTATTAGAGCTACCTACTTAGCACCGAATGTAATCTCAAATGACAGTCTTAGAATTTTGAGTTTGGCCTGCTTGGCTGCTTCAACCCTACAAAACTGACTTGCAAGGTGCGAATTGCCCCACTTATAAACATATGTTCAGGTCGTCTCTCATCCAATATGAGACTCTTAACACAGACAAACTCCTTGAGTAAAAATTGTAAGAATTATAAATTCTACCTATGTAACACCGACACTTCAGATTAACGGCATGTCTGCACCGACACACATAGTTTTCAATTCCTTCAATTTTTCAAAATATTATAGTGTAGACGAGTCGACTAGATGTGTCAGTGTCATGTTCGGTGTTTGTGATTCCTAGAGTATCGCTTCAATTTAATTAGTGATAATTTGAATTACATAAATTGAGTCCTATCCTACAACTTATACTTCTTCAAGATATCTAAAATCGAACATGAAAATGCATGGTGAGTAATTAAAATAGCTTAAGTTTAATTTGATTTGAAAATTGAAATTGAACAACTACCTTTTGAAGCAGTTCTTGTTGACATTGAAGATATAAAACGTTGAGTAGCATTTGCAAGAAAACGAGAATTGTTGGTTGAAGAGAAGATAATTGAGAGCTTTGGAAGCGATCTAAGCATGATGTTGTTGTTGTAGTTGTTAATGTGAAGCCAAAGTTTTGAAGTTGAAGGTTGAAAAATAGAATGAATGAGGTTGAAAATTAAAATTGAAAATTTGAAACAGAAAAAGTGTTTTCCATTCAATGAGGAGTAGAAACTGGAACTTTGGACGGACACGGCAGTGACGGGATAGAATAGTCATTTTTGAGAAACCAAAAGGTAACACCGGTATCGTTCCACGTAGACAGCTTTTGCAAAAATTTTAAATAAGAACTAGACTTAGATAATTTACAAATTTAGAAATTGGTCATAGAACTAAAAAAACAAAAATATTACTCCATCTATTAGAATATATAAGCAAAAATCAACTTTCTAAATTCATTCTATAATTAATATATCTGGACTATAACGGAGGGAGTATCTATTTGATACAATTTTGTCCTATTTTATACTACTATCTTATTCTATTATATAGTGTTTTGTCAAGTATTTGTTTTGCGAATCAAACATACCTTTAGTTGTAAATAATTTAATTCACATATCAATAGGTTAAACATTTTCATCCGAGTTGAAACACAAATATTATAGTGTGTGTGGATTTTAGTTGTATTTATTATTTTGTTTGGATAAAACAAAAAACAAAAAAAAAAACAAAATTGTTTACATTTTGGATATATCTTAAGTATTAGATTATTAATTATGTTGAATTTAAGTATAATTATTTTAAAGTTTTTTTTTACTTAATTCTTTTAAATTTGTATGTATAATTTATTGTGTTTTCTAGAGAGTGAATTTTTTGACTTATTTCTTTATATTTTTATGTCCCCCTCTTTGTATTTTGACTTATTTCTTTATATTTTTATCTTTTGGTGTTGCCTTAGCTTGCTAGGCTCACCTTGCTTTTATATAAAAAAAAAGAGAGTGAATTTTTTTTACTATGGATAATTATAATTATATACAATAGATTATTTTAAAATTTATTGTGTAAAAAATTCACTATTAACTAGTAGAAGTCTTGCTAAAAGCATTGGAAAAAGTGTGAAAGATTGATGTTTTGTCGAAGATTCGGATTATTGTTTGAATATAACTTTATGGGAGATTAACAACTAAAGAAGAGTTGACTAAAAGATGGGTCATCACCAACACTCTTGATATGAAGTGTTTCTTGCTCAAAATACATTGAATATGGTAATCATCTCTTCTTTTATTTCCCTTTTTCATACAATAGCCATTAGTAATTTGATATGGGTCTCCGAGTGGTATACCATCATGACGGGCGTGCAACATTTCTTTATGAATGATGGTATGGTATTTGGAAGGTGATTAAAGATAATTAATTTGCTTACGCATTTGGGAAATTGTTGTGGGATGCTTATGCTCGACTTGAAATAGAGTTATATTTCAAGAGGGGGTCGTGAATCGTAACTTGTTAATTGTCTACATTAAAGTGGTATCATGGGACTGGTTTATTGGAAAGGCGAGTAGAAAATTTAATGTGGGGGTACTTTGACTCAATTGTCTCTTAGGGTTATTCATCCAATTGTTAATTTATTCCCAAAAACTTTTGAGCAAATGAAGATGACTCTGTGAGGATGAAATGTGGCTAAAAAGGTGCAGATATCAGTTGTTTTGAATTGTTAAAATTATCTTGTGTTCACAAAATAATTTTTGAATATTAGTTTGTTTGTAGGTTTGGTTGTATTTGCCATTGAAAACTCAAACACATAAAGTGGAGGAAGTAAGGTTCGAACCCGGTCATGACTTCATATCTAAAAATTTTCAACATTTTTATCAAATTGAGCTAGAATTTGTGAACTCTATGACATTCTAACTATATCAATATCTTGTCACAAAAAATTATATAAACATCTCATCAAACCAAAAAATTTATTTTATCTTTTATTCTTTGAAAACTCGATATCAGCCTAAGAAATGACTAATTCTAGAAGACTAATCTCACCATCCATTTGTGAATGCTTCAGAACTTTGCTCTTCAAACACTAGTCCCTCAAAATTGATACAAAAAAGAATTAAACTTAAAACCTTAAAAGGAACGGATTTGAATTCTCTACATTCACCTGTATTTAGTTTATTTTCAAAAACAATTTTTATCATTACAATCTATCAGACTATCTCTCTCAATTCTCTCTCCCAACATTTTTATACTAACCGGATTTCAATGTAATGAATGCATAGATTTTGAATGTTTCTAATTCAAACCACTTGATCAACCTAACTGAGTTGATCAAACCAACAATTATTTATAATGTAGTAAAAATATTATTACTATAAGAAATAAACAAAATGATTATACCAAAGAACATCAAAAAATATCATCAGTCCTTTTGATTGGGTTGACTATACTTTTTTAAGTTGAAAAATATAAACTATTTACTTACTATAAAAAAAAAATCATTACTCAGTATTATTTACTACTGCTACTACTACAAAGAAGACTATGCAAAAAGACCCAAATATTATTCTATAAGAAAATATAAACCCAAATACTAATTTAAGATAAAAAAATGTTTCCTTACCTAAAATATGTAATAATATAGTGTAATCTAATTTTTGCATCATATAGTGTATAATACTACTAACCTAAAGTGATATAGCGATTGTGATACCAATTTACTTACCAAAATTTTTAACACAATATAAAAAGCATTACAACATTTTACTATTTTCTTACCAGTCAGTAACCACCGTTTCACCTCTCTTCAAAACCCTTAACGCCGCATACTCTCTTTTTTTTACCATGGACCTCTTCGCCGCCGAACACGTCGCTCCATTTCCCGACTCCGGCGACCTTCTCTTCGCCGCCGGTCTCCTCTCCTCTCACCAAAATCCCCAAAAACTCCGCCCTATCAGGTCCCTCCCTCCTCCTCCCGGTTACCTCGTTCACTCTCAGTCCCCTTCCAACCCTCAGCCTCTAGAACCTTCCATCAAGTCGCAAACCCCGACCGAATCCGGGTCGGGTCATTCTCAGTTGCCTCATGTACACGAACCCGGGTTAGTTCTTTTCTCACTAGCTAGCTTGTAAAGTTAATTACCTTTTTTTTTTTTCACTTCAAAAAGTTGTTATTCTTTTCCTTAATTTTTAAAATTCAATTATTATAAAATTAGGTTTGTTTTTTGTTTAATTCTTTAATTCAATTTGAATTTGTATATCTTTGTTCAATTAAGCACGTTAGAAATAAGTCACTATTTTATTTTTGTTATTTTGTATTGAATAGAAAAAAAGTGATTTGTCCGTCAGCTTAAATCAATTAGTAGGACATTGCATTATATATGCAGGGGACCGGAATTCGAACCCCGGTCATCCCACTTATCCACGTAAGGGTGGAATTTCGAGTCAGAGTACTTGAACAATTGATTAGGGTAAAAAAACATGAACTTGTTTTGTGTTGTGTTGCAGATGATTCTTGTCAATTTTGCTCTCTTCATTGTAGATTTGTATGTTAATGAGAACAATTCTTGTCAATTTTTATGTTGTGTTGCTAACATGAAAATTGCTTAATTACTCACTGCTTATGCTATAGTTTGTATGATTGGTTTTATGATTGTAGATGTTTGGATTCGGATTTTATACGGTTGCGGAATTCGACAACATTTATGTCAGTTAAACAATTCAGACCGTTAGATCAATATCAAATGGTTTGACGGTCTCGATTGTTTAATTGCAGTAAATGTAGAATTTCCCGACTGTGTAGAGTTCGGATCCAAACAACTATGTTTTATTTGTAGGATATAGAATACTTCCTCCGGTTTCAGGTATAAGAAAAAAACAACTTTTTAGATTCATTGAAAATGAATTTGAAAAGTTGTTTTTTTGCTTATATTTGAAATCGGGGGGAGTAATTCATAAGGTAACAAATCTATTTTGGAGAAAGAAATGATCTATTGAATGGAACTATGATCTGATTTTTTTTGGCTACACATAGGTTTTATGGAATGTTTCCTTTTTACTATGACGATTCTAACATGAATTTGAGTTTTTGACATTTCAGTTCATCTTTGGATGATGATGATGACGATGACGATGATGTGGATAATTCATCTGCAAATACTAAAGAATTTGGCTCCAGAAAGAAAAGGAAAAAGACGGCGAGAAAGCTTGAAGATTTTGTATCAAATTTGGTGAAGAGGGTGATGGAAAAGCAAGAGCAGATGCATAACGAATTGATGGAAATGATAGATAAGAAGGAAAAGGAAAGAGTACAGAGAGAAGAAGCTTGGAGGCGCGAGGAGATGGAAAGAATTAAGAAGGACGAAGAAGCTAGAGCGGTAGAAAGGTCTCGTAGTTTAGCTCTCATATCGTACATTCAGAAACTATTACGTCATGAAATTCAGATTCCTCAACCAGCAGAAGAAAGCCAGAAACTATTAAGTCAAGCAATTAAGATCTTTCAGCCAGCTGAAGGAAGGGGAAAAGGCGAAGAGGATGAAGTTGAGATGAACAACAAAAGAATTTTCAACGGTGATCCGAGTAACAATAGATGGCCAGTTGTGGTGAACAACAACAAAAGGGATTTCAACGGCGATACGAGTAACAATAGATGGCCAGATGTGGAAGTACAAGCGCTCATAACAGTAAGAACTTCATTGGAACACAAGTTCGGTCATATGGGATCGAAAGGATCAATATGGGAGGAGATATCTGATGCAATGCGAGACATGGGATACAATCGTTCTGCGAAGAAGTGTAAGGAGAAATGGGAAAACATCAACAAGTACTATAAGAGGACAGTTGGAAGCGGCAAGAAACGACCTCTAAATAGTAAAACTTGTCCTTACTTCGATGAATTGGACAATCTGTATAGAAATGGATCCTCCAACAGCCTTGGAAATGCATTAACCATTACCAACAATGTTCCCATTAGTGAAGAAAAGGAGCAAGGTGAAATTTGATAATCATAAATATGGCCTATGTAACATTTCACATACTCTCATTATCACTTAACTTATGTTTGGTTTTGTGTGTTGCCGCAACCGCACATTTGAAGTCTCTTTTGCCGTGGAAATGAGAAGCTAACCTTTTCTAGCTTCGAATAAACACACGTCTAATGTGGCAAACGCGGAAGCAAACAGTTAGTCATTTTTCTTTTGCATTCACCTTAATAATGAACTTATTTTTTTTGACAATATACCATCGTGCATTACATGTGTTCTTGTGCTGAAAGTTTAACTAAATGGTCAGTTTTGTAAGTAGACCAATTCTTTGCAGAAAGAACCAAATCCAATTGTCTACAGAGAGAACCAAATTGAATATTTGTATCTCAGTTATTGTCATTAAACATCTTTGTGTGTATCAAAATTTATTTTAACTATTGATTATTTTTTTCTTAAACAATCTTTGTGTGTAAAATAAAGTGTTCAATAAATGTTGATACTCATTTAACCATTGTACTTCATTGTACTCTATCACGATAAAAATCAATGGTTGAGTAACATAAAGTTGAGTCAGGAAAAAATGTT
Organism: Trifolium repens; assembly: GCA_030408175.1. Classification (NCBI taxonomy): domain Eukaryota; kingdom Viridiplantae; phylum Streptophyta; class Magnoliopsida; order Fabales; family Fabaceae; genus Trifolium; species Trifolium repens. The sequence goes on from CP125839.1 coordinate 9,359,485, forward strand.
GATACTCATTTAATATAACCATTTTCTTAAAACATGTTCTATATTTTATGAATTTAGTTCACTTAATAGAGACATTTTATATATGTAGAGTTGGAGTTTGAACTCTAAACAGTAAATACTTTACTTATTCATTTTAAAGTATTGCTTTTTAGAAGTAATTTTAACATTATGTCAGTACATCAAATTTTACGGACATAAATTAAAAACTCGGATTTAAGTTTTATGGAATATATTTTTTGTTCATAAAATTAAAACAAATAGTAAGGAAATTAAAAAATATGTAAGAGTGCGAAGACAAAATGTGGGCTACAAATACAATAAGTTGTATTCTGATAAATAGTGAGATCCCAAAAATAAAGAATCGTCAATACTAAAGGGAAACTTTCTCTTTGCACCTGCCTACCCCTCCCCGCAGCATTTCTTTTATCCCTTGAAATTTCCATTTTATCTGTGTAAAAAGAATTTGAAACGTATTATTTCCGAATTTTTTATGCATGGGCAAAATGGAATTTTGGGAGAATAAAAGAAACGCGGGGTGGGTGAAGAGAATTTTTCTAGGCTTGTGAAAAACTCAATTATCCACAGCCCAAAGCAGTTTCATACATAACTTATACATCATGAATTCAGTGAGAGTAAATACAAATTATTATTTTTTGATTAAAGAGTAAAAACAAAACTTAATAGCTCTTGAATATTAATTTGGCATTGAGTGGTATGGTTACTCTGTTGTCTTCTTTGTAATATGATAGTGATCCAGCTAGTTTCTTTTTGATTTATGTGATTAATTTAGCTTAAATTTGCAAGCTTTGATTTCTTTATACATAAACTGAGTTATTCTTGTACTATTTTTAATAAACCTTTTCTTAAAAATAATTTATGTCAATACCATCCAACTATTTTCGAAAAAACCAACTATTCACATTTGATGCTACAGTGATTTTATTATAAACAACAAAATTTCATATAACTATCATATGAATTCCGGGTTACCTTGCCAGGGTGCCAGCTTGATTAAGCATCTCTAATCTCAATTATAATCCCATTATGTGTTCACGGGTTTCCTTAAACTAAATTATTTAAAAATTAATATTACATAATCCACACACATATAAATCCCCTCCTAACTTCTCTAATTTTTTCATCATTCAAATTAATACCAAACCATAAGTCACTATTCACAAACTATTAGCATTCTAGTTTATTACTAATTAGTTTTGTGAAATGGCTTTTAAGGTTAATGTTGCATTTTTCCTATGTCTCAATCTCATTTCATTCATTATGGTGAATGCCAATTATGTCCCACAAATCCCTACAGTCCCAATCCCTACGGTCCCAATCCCTGACCCAACTTATGACCCTTCTCCAAAGGGTACATGTCCTATAAATGCACTTAAGTTAGGTGTTTGTGCAAAAGTGTTGACTTTGGTCAATGCAAAATTGGGGGCCCCACCAACACTCCCTTGTTGCTCACTCATTAAAGGTCTTGCTGACCTTGAAGCAGCTGCTTGTCTTTGCACTGCCCTTAAAGCTAATGTCCTTGGACTTCACCTTAATGTTCCTATTTCTTTGAGTCTCATTCTCAACAATTGTGGAAGGAACAACTCTGGTTTTCAATGCTCTTAGAAAATCAATTCATCTTCACCATATTCACATGTTCGTTCAAGATTGTTTTCACTTTTTCAGGAGAAAGAAGTCTTAATAATTTAAAGTTCAACTGCGAGATAGTAAAACATGATCAAAGACCGTTTCAGGCTTAACTCTCCGGTTCCTTTTGCTTGCATTATTTTTATGCTTAATTGTTTTTGTTTTTATCTTGGTGCTTGTTTGCCATATTCTTGATTTCTTACTCTTCACTATTGTACTTCTTGGATGGAAAATTATACATTTTCCATATCAGCGTCTTTGGTTGTATTAAAGGTGTGTTACAAATAAAACTTTGTGATTTTTAAGTCTATTTTAGATTAAGATAAGAAGCTTCTCAATTATTAAAGGAGTAATTAGTTTTTGGTGCTTAACAAAAAAAAATCAATCGTTGTGAAAAAGATATGAGACTTTATGAAAAAAATTATAATGTTGAAACTAATTAATTTGAAGTTATAAGAAAGTTATTGCTTAAAAAAATCTTGAGAGGTCCGTTCACCATCTAATTAAACACCAAATTTAATCTTACTTAGTTCACCAAAAAATAATAATTTAATCTTACTTAAGGATTAGTTTACCGTGTGGTAAAGTTACTTGGACTAAGGATAAATTGTTTTTGTTGTATTTTAGTTTTTGATTTTTGACTTTAATTAAAGATGAATTGTTAGAGAATATTTAAATTTAGTCGCTAATAGAAATGTTTTTTAATCTAACTTTATTTATTTTCTCGCCAAATTTCCAATCACTTAGCCTTTCTTTTTCATTGAGAATGAAATCAAACCAAAGTTGTAGGTAAAAAGATTTTTTAGATGGAAAAGGACATTCTTACAACACTGGTTATAATCTATTACTATATATAAAAAGGATACAAATTTTTGGGATAACTTTTCCATTATACCTATTTTATCCTTAAAAAATGCTACAAAAAAAAAAAAATTAAATATTTGTATATGTTGAAAAATAACTTCCACATAAAAATAGATTTTCAGTTTTTTTTTAGTAAATAATTTTTTTTTCTCTTAATAACTAAGCACAACTTCCACATAAAAGTATGTTTTCAGTTTTTTTATTGTAAAAAAAAAAAAAATTTCTTCTTAATAACTAGCCACAACAAAAAAGGAGGTTAAATAGTTATCAATTAACTAAGTCCAATAAAAAAAGAGATTAAGTAGTTATTTATATTTGCAAAATAGATAATTTCAATCACAGCAAATAAAAAAAAGATGAGAATATCGATCACACAAACGGGCACGAAAGGCGACTAGTAATAGTATAAAAAGTACTGTAAAAACATAGTATAAAAAGCAAATATGCTATAAATGTGAGAAAATTAAAATAATTGGAATATTCATGTCTCTAATCTGTAATATTGACGTCCAAGTCATTAATAGAATATACAATTGATCGAAACATATAAATCCAGGATTAGTCCTAATTATTTGGAGCTCAGCCCCAAAAGCTAAATAAATTCTTAATAAATGATAGTTTAACATTCACTTTGTAGTTTGGATATGATGCAATAAAATAAAGGCAGATAAAATAAAGATAGATTAGAGACAAAGATAGCTTCGAGATCAAGTTATAATAGTTGGTTCGGTACTTTTTGAATACCTTCCCTAGTCCTACTTTGTAATATGACATCATATTTCCTTGCAATTATTTTTACAATCACGGTGGATTAACAAAATAGTGAAATGTGCTTTCGCATACTAAAATCACCATATGCAATTGAAGACGCTAGACGCGATGGAACTAGTTGGAAATCATGCAAACATTAATTCAGTGAGCGTTAACCCTATTTAGCCTCAAGTTTTTGATACTATCTCCCTAGTGTTGGCTAGATGTACCCCAGCTCCAGAATTAGGGCTCTGCTACAACAACACCTAATTCTTACACTTCTAAAAAATGTGAATTAGACAACGCTTATTTTCAAAAGTGCTATTAAAAAGAAATAAAGAACACTTAAACATCACTTTTGAAGCGTTGTCTAAGGAACGATCTTTTACGGCGCTTTTCTATACAAGTACTTTCTTTTGTATATATATAAAAAAGGGTCATGCTAAACAGTGCCCCCGAGGCACTTGTTAAGCATACTAAAAAAGGAAATAAAAGAGAGATTTAATATTGGAAAAGTAATTTTTTATATTTTCAAAGTGTTGAATGCACACATTTCGAGACAAACTTTCTATTTTAATATACTTAACCATTGCCCCGGGACATTGATCAGCATTTTCCTATAAAAAAAAAACACATACAGCACTTTCACCTTACATAGCGTTTGAAATTAAAGCGCTTTCTAAAATGATCCCTTAGACAACACTTAATGATAAAATAAAGCGCTTTTATATATAGGTGCAACCTTCAACATCGCTGAAAATCAAAGGAAGCACTATCAGGGGCGGACCTGGACATAAAATATCAGTGTGGCTAAAAATTATAGGCACTACTGAAAAAAATCTTAATCGTAATAATTTTAGTTAAACAAGAAACAATTTATGGAATTACTCATAATAAAACATGTATATCCAAAAAAGGCACATCGACAAACCAAAAAAAAAAAATTCAAAAAAAAAAAACAACAAACTAACAAATTATATAAAAAAAAAACCACGAAATTTCTATACGTATAAAATAAAGGATTATAACTTATTAAATATACATTAAATTATGCATATTACTATTATTTGATACTTCGCAAAAGGGTCATGTTAACTTGTTCCCTAAGGGTACATGTTAAGGTACCTAAAAATAGAAATTTAGCATTTAATGATATAAGATATTTAATGTTTATAAAGTTAAATACACTATTTTCAAGAGAATATTTCTACATTTATCTCCTTAATACCTTAAGAGCATCTTTAATGGTAGTGAACTAAGTAGGTAAACTAAGTTATTTTTCGTAGGTCCAAAGTGATTTGTAGGATTTAAAATATTCATAGTTGATTTGAATAATTTTTACTTTAATGGTGTTGTTTATAAAGAACCAAAATTTGACCCCACATGTTTATACTTTTCTATTTGTAATTAGTTTTAATTTAAAGTTAATAATTATTTTAATTAAAATGCATAAAAATATTAATTATATTTTTGTCAGAAAATAGCAATTATATTAAACTGGCAAAAGATATATTAAAAATCATACATGTGAGGAAACAATAATAATAATAAATATATAATTTTATAAAATTATAAAATTAAAAATGCATAATAATACATAAAAAAAAAAATAAAGATAAGCAACAAAATAATATGATTATTTATAGGATAACATAATGCACATGCTGATTTTTTTAATGACATAATGCACAATAATGATTATTTATAGGATAGTTCACGTTGCTTATGATATTGCCGTCAGTGGCGGACCCAGGAATTTTTTTTCCGGGGGGCCACTAAAAAAATTATAGTATATAAATTAAATATAAAAATTTGATTAACAATAAATTAAATCACATACTTTTTTTTTACAATCAAATTACATACTTTAAAGTAATACATATGTGTGGCAAATGACTTAAAATAATCAATAGTTGACTTTGAACTAATACTCACACAAAGTTGATCATTAGAAAATCATGTGTTATTATTATATTACACATATAGTAAAAAAAATGGTGTCTATAATTTAAAATATATAGTTGTGTTTTTTAAAATAAAATAAATAGAAATTGTTCATTTTTTGCATTGATACATATATATAAAAATTAACTTTATTTAGAAAAATGTCATTGCTAATTGTTTGAAACAATGTTTTGTCACCAAGTATTGATTTTGTTTTAAAAAAACAAAAAATAACCAGAAAATGCCCCCTCCAAGAGTTGAACCCATATCCTCTTGTTAGAGGGCACAACTTTGAACCATCAAGCTAGCCATCAATACTATTAGTTTTTCGCTGAAATAAATATATATAATATATATACATTTGTAATTTTCTAAAACTATCAAGGGCATACTAGTAATATTTTATTTTTCGGGGGTGGCCGTGGCCGCCCTCAGCCACCCCCTTGGGTCCGCCTCTGATTGCCGTGAACTAAGTTTTAGCCAACCACATGCCATGTCATGCTTTCTGCAATGGAGAATTCTGTATTGCTCACGTCAACTATAGAAAACTTTGTGATAGTATACTAGCGATAAAGTTGCTCTAAGGACACGTGTTAACATTTTCCTTAATTCAATTAGTTATCCACTATTTTTTGACAAACAAAGTCAAAATTGATTATTATAAAATTAAATTATATAACTTAAAATAATACACTATATATAACGAATAACTTGAAATCATCAATAATCAACTATAAACTAATATTTGTACTAATACTTAAATTAAACTAATGTGTACCGAATGATTTATAGTTATTAATAATAAATCATAAACTAATATTTACATTAATATTTGTACAAATATGTATACAAAATAACTTAAAATTATTTTTTAAAATTATTATTATAATTATTTTAAAAAAAATATAGGGTGGACTGATGTGGCGCCTATGCCTCACACACGCCGCCCCTGAGCACTATCATATGAAATAGTGCTACAGTAAATAAATAATAAATAAATTAAAATAGAACACGGTATTCATCAACCCAAATAATAAGAAAAAAAATTCTGCACAAGTGAATCATCTTTAGTACGTATAGTCTTCTTTGAGTCCTTCAACTTGGCCACATCCAAGACTTGTAGCCACTGTAGACATATAGGGACCAGGATTTATTGCAGGAAACTGATCAAAGTCAAAATGAATTGAAATATAGGGGATTACTGCACCCTCTGATGTACTATTGTTAGCCTTTGGATTAATCCAATGGCTATTATATAAGATGAAATTAAAATATTAAAGAAAAGACATTAAAATGAACTTAGCCTTGCTTGCTCCTTCATATCATAGGCCATGGCAACTATAAAAAATAACAAAAAATAGGGACTTTCACCTCTATTTTTTGTCACAATGTTGTTTTTCTAGTCTTCATTTGTCTTTATTATTATTATTATTATTATTATTATTATTATTATTATTATTATTATTATTTCTTCTCTTCTCCTTATTTTGCATATAAGAGTTTTTAAGTTATATTGGGTTGTCATAGAAGTTTTAAGTTTAACTATACCAAGATATATAAGATTCAATAAGAATATCAAATTCAAAATTTGTTAAATCTATTAATAGCAGACAGTGCTGTAGACAGTGTGATAGTTGAGTATTCAAATAGTTTGTTAGGAATTAATTATTTGCCAAATAATTTCAATTCAAGAGATCAATTCACAACAAAAAGTCAATTTTTTTAAAAATTATTTAGTGGCTAGAAATTCATATTTTAAGATAAAAAGTACATAACAAAAATAAAGGTTAAATATGTGTTTCGTCTATACATTTTGCTCACTTGTTAACAGTAGTCCCTATATTTCAAAAAAAAATTTGAAACCCTACAATTTACTTATGTTACCAATTAAATTTAGTTCTTCTGTTTATTTTTTAGATGGAAAGCTAACTTGTGAAAAAAAAATTAGTCCCTCATTTTGGATTCAAAACATCTTATTTTTCTCTCGTACTCTAAGTCCCTTCACTACCACTGAAAGTGTCGATGACGGAGCAAATGTCCCCGTCCTATGCTGTCCAATAAAGGGTCGCCTCCACTAGTGATAATATTTGTCATCTTTGTGCGGATGCATTTTAACTATTTCAAACTTCCTTCATTTTCCATTGGCAAAAAGTCACTGCAGCCGTCGAGAGCATGATCACCGATAAATTTATATCCTTTCTTCTAATCCAAAAGATACAAAAAATGTTTATTTATTACAAATTTTTTTTGCTTTTTATAATAAAAAATACCACCTATATTACATGTCTTCACATCATTTGTCAACTCAATTAAATATCGGACCCACCATGTGCCACGTTAGCTTTTTCGTCTTGAAAACTAATAGAGAGACTAAATTTGGTTATAGAAGTAAACTTTAGGGTTTTGAATTTTTTTTAAATGTATGAACTATTGTTAAAAAGCGAGCAAAATATAGAGATTAAAAACATAGTTAATCAGGTCCACGTCAACTTTTCGTCTATGAAAATAAACGGAGCGACTAAATTTGGTTATTGAATTATAGGATGTTTAATTTTTTTTTGAAATATAGGGAACATTATTAAAAAATGAGTAAATGTAAAACTATAGAGTAAAACTAGGAAATGTGTATTAGCTAAAATTCAATGTACATAATAAAAATAAAATATGTTAAATAGGTAGATTATAGACATACTCCGTATAAATATTGCCTAACTATACACAATAGAAAAACTTGCGCCTATAACTAATACGGTACTACATTAAGAAAAATATTAAGTACCTGTTTGGTTCTGCTTGCGTTTGAATACTTTAAACGTGGTTTCAATTTTTTGAAGGTTGTTTGGTTCCCATTTACAAACGTGATTCTTAGTTTTAAAATCGATTCTAGCTGACGCCACTATTTGTAGCTTCTACGTTTGCCTAAATCGATTCCATTTTATTCATTTGCTAATTTTCCAACTTTACCCATTTGTGTGGTATCTTCCATTTTTGTTACTTTGCTACAGTGTCCCTCTCTCAAGACAAGATTGGAGAAGAAGAGGAATAAATTGACCCGGTGTCCTTATCCGATTATATTTTTAATGTATATCCTTCAATTATATAAAAAAATATTCTGCTTCAAAAAAAAAATCCAAAGGTCTGTTAATCATTTTTCCTTTTTTGATATAACCTTTTTTTTTTGTTCATATTTAATTTTTTCTTGGGTGTGATTAGAAAAAATCTTATAAAAATTAAGTTCATTTTCTGATCTATTACTATATACAAATCTATTACTATATATAAAAAGGATACAAATTTTTGGGATGATTTTTTCATTATTCCTATTTTACCCTTAAAAAAAACTACAAAAAAAAAACTAAATATTTTTATATGTTGAAAAATAACTTCCACATAAAAATAGATTTTCAGTTTTTTTTAGTAAATAATTTTTTTTCTTAATAACTAAGCACAACTTCCACATAAAATTAGGTTTTCAGTTTTTTTATAGTAAAAAAAATTATTTCTTCTTCTTAATGACTAGACACAACAAAAATGGAGGTTAAGTAGTTATCAATTACCTAAGTCCCATAAAAAATGAGATTAAGTAGTTATTTATATTTGCACAATAGAGAATTTCGATCACAGTAAACAAAAAAAAAAATATTGATCACACAAACGAGCACGTTTGGCGGCTAGTATATATAACTTTTTTACTGACATTTTCTAATATAATAAACATAACATTTTATTGAATATTTTGTTACTAATATTAATTTTTTATTAAAACTAAATAATTATCTATAATATTATGAAATATAATCAATACCCATTTTGGTAATTGTACATCCAAAAGCAATTTTGATTCAAACTATCCAAACATCAAGAATTGATGAGAATCACTTTTCTATAGATGTATCCAAACATAAATCAATTTAACTCAACTCACTTTTAACCAAAATCAATTCTATCAAACTCAATTATACCAAACTCAATTCTAGTTGCCGCCAAACCAAACACACCCTAAGACTATCGAATTAGTTTTTGTTGTTGACGGGTATAATTAGGGGTGCTCGCAGTTTAGTTTGGATTAATTTTGAGGTAAAAATATGTCAGATCTAAAAATAAATTTATTTGCGGTTATTTGGTTTTGGATGACAAATAAAAAAATTCAATCCAATTCGATCCAATTTTATGCCGTTTAATTTGGATCGGTTTTTGGATATACGAATTATAATTTTTTTATATTAAATACTAATATTAAAAAAAGTATAAAAAAGTAATTTGACTTTTTTGATGAAATAACAATAAGTTTGATTTAAAATATAACATATAATATATTAATAATTAATATTATGAAATGACGATTATCAATTATATTTGAAATATGTCAAAAAGTAAAAAAATAGATTAAATTAAACTAATAAATAGTATTAACAAAATTTAAAATAACAAAAAATAGGTTAATATATGCAATGTATTTTCATACTAATAAAATGATTGATAAATATTAAAATATATGTATGCGGTTGATTTTCAAATTTTGATTGATTTTGATAAATAAATCCGAAATTTGATCTCATCCAACGATTTTCACAAAAGCAAATCCATATACATCCAAAAAGTTTCAATTTTTTGCGATTTTTGATTTTTTTTTTGGATTGGTTTGCGGTTTTTATTTGGATTGGTTTGAATTTGATGACCCCTTAATATAATTTAGTTTTTTTTTTTGCAACTGAGTATAATTTAGTTGGTTGGTTAGAATTTTAGTTATCTGGTTAATCTTCTCCGATATTCAATATTCAATTTTTTTTTAATTTTTTAAATAAGTTTTATATTCATATTTATAATATTATATAAACTAGTATGTTAGCCCGTGCCGTGCACGAGATTATTTTATTTTTAAATATTATTTATGTATTTATTTTGATATATTATTTGAATAATTTGGTTTAAAATTCTACGATAAAATTGCGATAGGTTTTACATGATATAGATTTAACGATGTTACAAAATAAAACGAGTTGAAGAGTATTAATTCGCTTCCCATTTTACACTATTATGAGATAGATTCTTTATCTTGTCTTTATCGCTGAAACTATATAGTGATTCTATAAATATAAAATTATTATAAACTTCATTTTCAAATGAAATATGCTCTGATTTTTCATGACTTTAAGATTTTTTGGGAGCGTATCCATAAAATTAAAATATACCATGATTTTTTTATTGAATGCCACCTAAGCAAGAGAAACTTTAATGGAATGACACCTATGCAATTTCCATTGAGAATGCACGAGAGAGTTCCGTGAGAATTTCGTAATGTATATAATAGAGATATTAGAACATTTTCTACAAAAATTTAGATATATGCAATATGCAAGTCTAGTAGCTATTTTACCAGCACAAATATAGGTGCAATTCAAAGTCAAAAATTATTAATTAATTAGACAAATGAATTAATAAAACTAACCAAAAGGAGTTAACTTACAAAAAATAATTTATTAACACATAAATGAATTAAAATCTTTTTAGCCTATAAATATGGTCACAAACCTCCAAATATATTCATCCACCACATGCAAACATAGAGCATATTTGTTTGCAAAATGGGGTTAAAGGGTTCAACATATGTTGCCATAATTATCTCCCTTAACCTCCTTTTTGTGTCCACTCTTGTCTCTGCTAACCGGTTAACCTCCTTTTTGTGTCCACTCTTGTCTCTGCTAACCGGATTCATAGACGGCCACCACCATCACCTGTGATATGTCAATCCATACCGCCACCTGTGACAACTCCTTTAACACCTCCATCTAGCCCACCATCAATTCCTACGACACCTCCTTCGGCACCACCTACATCACCTCCTTCTTTCGCACCACCATACATTCCTCCGACATCCCCACCTAGTGTTCCTCCTATAACACATCCTTCTACACCACCATCAATTCCTCAGATATCCCCCATTAATGTGCCTTCTACAACACCTCCTTCTTCTTCACAACCATCAATTCCTCCAACACCCCAACATAATGTGCCTTCTACGCCACCTCCTTATCTACAACCACCAAATCCTCTGCCACCTATAACACCTTCCACTCCTCCTAAAACACCTACTTCTACACCACCACCAATTTCCCCGACACCCCCACCTAATGTGTCTCCTACAACACCACCACCAACACCTTATAATCCACCATCTATTCCTGTGACGTCCCCACCTAATGCGCCTCCAACAACACCACCATTAAATTCTCCAACATTCCCACCTAACGTACCTCCTATAACACCACCTTCTGCATCTCCTACATCACCTTCTACACCACCATCAATTCCTCCGACTCTCCCACCTAATGTGCCTCATACTACACCTCCTTATCTTTCACCACCATATCCTCTACCACCTATAACACCTTCAACACCACCATCAAATTCCCCGTCACCCCAAACTACAGTTTCTGATGCATCACGTCCTTCACCTTCTACACCACCATCAACTCCTCAGATATCCCCCATTAACGTGCCTTCTACATCACCTCCTTCTTCTTCACAACCATCAATTCCTTCAACACCCCAACCTAATATGCCTTCTACGCCACCTCCTTATCTACCACCACCAAATCCTCTACCACCTATAACACCTTCCACTCCTCCTAAAACACCTACTTCTACACCACCACCAATTTCCCCGACACCCCCACCTAATGTGCCTCCTACAACACCACCACCAACACCTTATAATCCACCATCTATTCCTGTGACGTCCCCACCTAATGCGCCTCCAACAACACCACCATTAAATCCTCCAACATCTCCACCTAACGTATCTCCTATAACACCACCTTCTGCACCTCCTACATCACCTTCAATTCCTCCGACTCTCCCACCTAATGTGCCTCCTACTACACCTCCTTATCTATCACCACCATATCCTCTACCACCTATAGCACCTTCAACACCACCTGCAACACCACCATCAAATTCCCCGTCACCCCAAACTACAGTTTCTGATGCATCACGTCCTTCACCATCACCATCATCAATTCCTTCGACATCCCCACCTAATGTACCTCCTACAACACCTCCTTCAACACCACCTATAACAACTCCTTATGGACCAACACCGATAAAACCACCTAATGTGCCTCCTACAACACCTCCTTATACACCACCACCGATTTCTCCAACACCCCCATCTACAATGTCTCCTTCAACGCCACCATCAAGTCCTCCGACACCCCAACCTAATGTGCCTCCCACAACACCCCCATCTACACCTCCTTCTGGACCACCACTAATAAACCCACCTAATGTGCCTCATACAACACCTCCTTCTACACCACCACCCCCACCTACAGTGCCTCCTACAACACCCCCATTTACACCACTAACATCCCCACCTAATGTGCCTCCTACAACACCCCCATCTACACCACCTTCTTTTGGATCACCACCGATAAACCCACCTAATGTGCCTCCTACAACACCTCCTTCTACACCACCAATAACTTCTCCTTCTACACCACCATCAATTCCTCCGACATCTCCACCTAACGTGCCTCCTGCGACACCTCCTTCTACACCACCTACATCACCTCCTTTTGTACCGCCATCAATTCCTCCGACACCTCCACCTAATGCGCACTCTTCCACACCACCACCGCCACCACCTATTTCTACCACGCCCCCGCCGCCACCACCTATTCCTACCACACCACCGCCGCCGCCACCTATTCCTGCCACACCCTTACCACCACCACCATCACTTCCTCTGACTCCACCACCTCCAACCACACCTTCTTATTGTCCCGTGAGAAACTTGCGTGTTTGTTCCAATTTATTGAATTTAAGGAGCATAAGGTTTAGGCCTCCACGAAATCAACGTTGTTGTTCTCTCATCCGTAATCTTGGCGATGTTGAAGCCTCTGTGTGCCTTTGTGCTGCAATAAAGACTAATATAATCTCGAGAAACATTCAAGTTAACCATAATATATCCTTGAACATACTCTTCAGGAAATGTGGGCGGAAAATTCCTACCGGATTCATATGTCGTTAAGAACATATAATACATATGTGTTGATAATGAGTAATAGTTATGCATGTTATTCCACCTTTGTCATTTTAAATAATGTATGTGTGTTTGGTGATTGATGGAAGCTTCTTTCATTCTTCCTCCCTTTGTATGTTTATGTGTGAGCAAAAGTTGCCAATAAAAAGTATTGATAAATTTTATAAAATAATCTTAATTATGTCAAAAACTAAACAAAAAATAGTAGTAGTAGAAAACACATTGATCATTTCATGAACCTAACTCTAAATATTGCAATGTATCAAATTGATAAGGATTTAGTTGATTATATATGATGGTTCTTGTCATACCCCAACTTTTGACCTAAGATCCCAAGTTGTAACCTAAATTTTACCCACCATTTTATTATCATATTGATTAGTGTCGCATTTTATTTCAAATATGTGACTTATCCCATCCGATAGTAAAAAAGGAGTTTAAGGAGTCACAAGTGTAAGGTCACAAGTTCAAATCCCAGTTTTGTTATTTTTTATTTGTTCCCACCAATTTTACTTCATTATTGTTATTATTATTATTTTTATTTCTTGTCCAATAATCATAAAAAAAAGTCAAACAAGTAAAAAGAAAAAGAATCAAGACATTAATTATGAGCAAAATCAAAACAAGAGGGAAACTTTCCATTCATCTGCAAATCAGATCAAATCATAATAATTGGACATTAATCTTTAAAGTCAACTCCTAATGTACTATATAAGCTTAAGGCAGAACCCAAGAGGGGGGGGGGGGGGGGGGGGGGGACTCCAAACACACACAGATTGTTACAAAAGAAATAGAAGAAACAAAAAAAAAAAGAGAAAGAGAGCAAACAGTACAACAAAGAGTACGGGAGTTTCTTCTTCATGGTTTCATTCATCCTCTTCACCATCGTCACCACAACAACATCATCATCTTCTCCACCTTAAAAGAACAACAACATACCATCACTGTTAGAATAGGAAAATATCTTTTAAGATATCCATTACTTTTATATTTTAGTTTGTTTAGAAAATATCTCAATAATTAGGTTTGGTTATTCTAAGCTCTATAATTAAGCGATTTAGTTTAGATTTAAATATATTCACCTGGTTATAAATACAAGGTACTATCATACTATTTCGTATGTAAATATTCTATGTAAATATTGTATTTAGTTATTCATACTATTAATCAATAATATTCTTATTTTCGTATTATTTTCTCCTATTCTTCCCCCTAAACACCACAAATTCAACAATCACAAACAACCTTTTTCTATCAATTCCATCATCAATTCTATCACTATAACAAACAACCACCTTCTCCAGCCTTCTGACCAAACAAACCAAAAGAAACGGGTCTTATAAAAAAGAACGGAGGGAGTAAAAAAGAACTAATTTTATTTGGTTTATTTTATTTGTTGTTGTGGAAAGTAAGACATTTGATAATTATAACAATAAAAATAAAATAAAATAGTTACAGTAAAACATTAATATATTTTTCTTTGGTCTTTTTATATGTATATTGTTATAGGTATGATTGTAAAAAGGAACTAATTTTATTTGGTTTATGTGATTTGTTGTTGTGGAAAGTAAGACATTTGATGATTATAACAACAAAAATAAAATAAAAAATGTTATAGTAAAACATTAATATATTTTTTTATGGTCTTTGTATATGTATTTCCTCTGTCCCAAAATATAGGCAAAAGTTGATCAACAAAAGTGAATGTATTTGATCTAAATTTTTAATCAAATATATCAAATTTCTTTGACTCATTTTTTCTTATATTTTGGAACGGAAGTATTGTTATAGCTAGGTATAATTAACTTTTTTGTGATTGGCTGGATATATTATATATTCCTAAATTTGTCCATTGGGCATCACTTAGTGTCGCATAAAAATAAAGTGATATACATATGTACACAAATAAATAAAAGTCATTGTGATCGAGCTGGGTTTTGTGTCGGGTTCGACGCTGTGTTTGGCTTTGAAGAAAATGATTTTCTTACACTATTGAGACATGTATCATATAGGATCTATGAAGCCCCTATATGGAACACGATACCAATATGTTAATATGGGAAATTTTTTAAAATTTTCCAATCCGATACTGTCGTGATATGTTATTTAAAAATTAAATTTGAAATTAAATATATAAATATACAATATATAAACATGACTAAAATCAATAATATTAATAATAATTAAAAGCAGAAAACATCTATTCTTATATCAGAATTTTGCGACATAGTAGGATACCATAGTTTTTTTTTTTTTGAAAAGTAAAAAATTATATTGACAAAGGAAAAACACGAAGGGCTAAAGATACAAACAAACAGGTCTGATATAGAAGCATCAAAATAAGCCAAAATCAATCAATACTAGAAACTCCAAGGTCTGATAAATGAGAACATCTTATGTTAATACTATCCCCAAAACATAAATGAATATAATAAAAAACTCTTGCATATGTATCACGTATATATCGGGACTTATCAGCCGTTCGAACCAAAATCAAGTTGTATCAGACACATATCGGGTATTATTATTTTATTTAAAAATAATGATTTAACGATACTTTTCCGATACGCGTATCGGGACGTATCGGAAGCGTATCGGTATCGGTTGCGTGTCGGACACGATTCATCGCCATTTTTTGAGTATCGGGACTTCACAATATAGGATGTTATAGAAGAGTCGGTTTAGTGTCTATGTGGCAAGGTTTAGGGCCTGTGCGGCAGCAGCGTATGTGGCTAGATTAATATTTTTATCCGGTGTGGTTGGTTTTTCCATTAATATGTGTTTTCTTATTCGGATCATGTGTCATGCACATCATATAGTATTTGGAGTCACATTGCAATTCATATAAACAAAGACGACTGATAATTATAATTTTTATTCGCAACAATATTATTGCAGCCTTGTTGGTGACAGTTACTATCACAGTCTTTGTGACAGGAGCCTTTGTGGTAGATTTCTCTATTGGAATGAGTTTTGTTATTTGCACTATCAGAGTCTATTTATCATAGAGTTGAATCAGTTGCATCACGAACCATTTGACCAAAAAGTTTTGAATAATAAATGAAATATTTTTATTTTTTGAAATTTTTTTGATTGGTGTAGTGTTTTATATGGTGAGTATAAGTCAATATGGATAAGAAAATTGACCCTTTACAATTAATATTTTAGGTACTTAAGAAGAAAGCCAAAATTGAATGTGATGCTTGAAGCGCGTATATATAGGGGGCAGACTGGTTTTTTGCAAATTTAGTATTTTATGTAATAAATAAACCGTTGCGGTATACAATCTTAATTTCAATTTATTTTAGTATTTAAACATGTCTAGAAAGGCGGATATGAATTTTCTTCTGCTAGGATTTTCGAACTACTATTTAATTTAATCAAGTCATGTTTCCTTTGAGCCTCACGTAAGTTCAATTGTACTATTTTATTTGAAAAAAAAAAAATAGCCGTGCATTTTTCTAATTGTTAAGTAACACTTTTAAGTAATATCTTGGAAAAATCCAGGATGTTACACCAGCTATCCTTGGTTTTTTAAGATAGACCTACAAGTTGCACCATACCCTCTTCAACTCTTGGAATGACTTCCGTACTCTTAAAGTTGCACCAGTTATCTTTGTGCGTTAATGCTTTTATGAATTAAAACCTTATAATTGTTGATAGGTTTCAATTGATTACTACCCCTTGCATTTACATCTTAAATTCAATTAAATTGCTTATTTGGAATTGAAAAATCCATGCGGATACAAATTATTTTATTACTTAACGATAAGTTAGTACACTTGCTAATTTTTTCATCAACTTCAAACTTAAACTGTTACTTGTCCTCAAGAAACAACCCTGTAAAATAAAACAGTCAGTAAGTTAACAAATCTCTTTCGATGATAACAATCTCAGAATATATTGTTGTTGATGGTTGATGAATTCGTTGATTCTGTTGAGAATAATATTTTTAAATATCTTTTGAAAATTTTAGATTTAGATATAGTCTAGATTTATAATTAAAATAAAATAATTTTATGATTTAAGATTTGTTTAGAATTTTTAAGATATCTCTTTAGAGTTTTTAAGATTAGTGTGTTATTTTTAAAGATATGATTTATAAGTTTGTTATTTTTAGGATATCTCTTTAGAATTTTTAAGATTAGTTTGTTAGTTTTAAAGATATGATTTATAAGTTTTTTTTTTTTTTAGCTCTATATATAGAGCCATTAAGTCATGAATAACAACATATGAGTTTCTCCGTAAATAAATATAGGTCCCATTTGGATTAACTTATTTTTGAGCTTATGCAAACAACTTATGCAATTTTTATGTATTATAATAATTTTATCAATGTAGTTTATGATAAAATAGCATATAAAAATACAATTTTCGCTAGTTTGAATTTATAAAATAGCATAAAATTAATCATAATTTATATTACATAAGCTGTTTGCATAAGCTAAAAAATAAGCTAATCCAAACAGGGCCATATTCTACCAAATTCTGTAATACTAAAACACAAAAAAACAATCAATCGTTAGTTGATTCAGTGACGATTGACGCTGAACTTGGTAGGAAAAATTGCGGTTCGATCTCCCGCAACTGCGATCGGAGGGGACTAGAACCACTTGATTAAACTGGCAGTTAAGGCAAAAAAAACACCAAAAAACTATAATAGATTCTTGGGTAAAAAGGCTTATATACCCCCTGCAATGTATACGAGTTTTGTTTTTTCCCCTGTAATTTTTTTTTTGACTCGCCCATTGTAATGTTGAATTTGTTTCCCCCCTTATTCATTTTACCCCCTGCAAAGTTGGCCTTTACTCCCCTGCAGGGATAAAAATAAACTAGAAAAAAATCAACATTGCAAAGAGGAGTCAAAAAAAAAAATTATAGGGAGAAAAACAAAACACGCCTACATTGCATGAGGTAAAGACACATTTACCCTAGATTTTTTTTCTAAATACAGTATATCTTAAACGCTCAATTAGATTCTCTGTTTTTTTGTTAGCTCAGTTAGAATTCTTTCTTTTCAAATTTCGATTTCATACTTTTCAATCTATCTTGTCAAAATATTTGGTTAAATAATAACAATACATATAATAATTGTAATTTTTGTACTCTCAATTTGAATAATACATCTGCTGAAAACGTGTAAGTATACTACTATGTTAATAGCGATAAGTTACTTATTTCACAATGTTCATGATAGTTCTTAAACATATCTATTATTTTAATTAAATTTTGGTTTTAATATTATATGTTGCTGAGATTGATCATATACTCTTCCATGAATCTCATAAGTTTGTTTGTTTTCAATATTGAGGGATATATTTTAGTACTTCTCTATTTATTTGGCATGTTAATATGTTTGAGAGAGAGAGCCCATGATAGCGCAAAAGTTCCAGCCGTCTGATTAAAACAATAAATCCAATAATTAATAAAAAGCATACAAACAAATTAAAACATTTTTTAACCCTAAGCTAATTAGAAGGTTCCCGTTGACTACAACGGATATAAGATGTGTTAATATCTTCCCAGCTTTTGCATAACCGGTTTCAGAACTAGAAATTGGTTGTGACGACTATCTTTCCATCGTTTTCATAATTTTATCGATATTTTCCTTTTCCTTCTGAAATAAATAAAATTCAGTGATAACTCTGTAGTCATTACGGGCGTCAATACGCTTGTGTGTTTTTCGCGGCACGACAAATACCATAAAGTTGTACTATCTCCGTGCCTAAATATAACATCCTTAAAATAGAACCATTATTTTTTTTGTGACTTAATTTTGTATTTAATTTAAGGGTTTTAATTATATATTATAATTTTTTAGTAATGCAGTTAATATTATGCGCAAGTGAATCAGCTTTAGTATGTTTCGTTGAGTTCCTTCAACATAGTCACATTCAAGACTTGTAGTAGCTGTTGCAGACATTGAGACATATAGCTGCAATTTGCCCAAAGTCAAAAACTCATAACTTAAATTAGGAAAAATCAAAATGACTTGACATATAGGCAAAATCAAAATCAAAAGTCCCGATAATTTTTATTGAATGAAAAGGGTGCCTCTTAGGGTGCATAAGTTCTGTTTAAATATTAGAGGAAATAACAAATTCTAATGGACCAAAAAATAAAAACCTGAAATAAAACAGAAAAATAATAAAAATGCTGAAATAATAAATTTTAAAATGTGGTTTACGAAAAAGTAAAATTCGAGTCATTCCGACACTGGATGTCAAATCAGCACTATTTCGAGTGAACTTTTCTTGCGCACCACTTCATCTTCGATACACGCCGCCAACTTGCCTACATCGGTTGTCATAAGAAGTTTTAACTATACCGATAAGATTTAATTAGGCAAAATCATAACTTAAATTAGGCAAAATCAAAATGACTTGACATATAGGGAATTGGATCCAGAACTTCCCACCTCTCTGTGCACTATTTCCAGCTTTTGGATTAATCTAATGGCTTTATATATCATGAAAATAATGAGGAGGCATCCGTTGATTCCAACAGTAAGTCTAACTCGATATCGGCATTATATTTCTTCAATCCAACCATTAAATTCAAAGATCTCATTGAATAGATCAATTCCACAAATTTTTATAAAAATTTAAAAAATGTAGTTATGTATTTAGACTAATGAAATTCAACGGTTTTTTCTAAAAGTTTTTCGTACGTTCAATTGAAGTGTTCATAAAAAGTATCAAACGATTTTGAATTTTTATAAAAATTTGTGGAGTTGATCTACTCAATGAGATCTTTGAATTTAACGGTTAGATTGAAGAAATATAATGCTGATATCGAGTTATTAAGCGAGTAAGTCAATGGGGATACTTACTCCTGGAGTCAACGGATCCCTCCTCAAAAATAATATATTATAGAAAAAACAAGAAAAATAATTTCACCTCTATTTGTTTTCTATATTACTTCTTTCAATTTCGCCAGAATTATCCTTGCTTGCTCCTTCATATATATCATATGCAATGCTAGCTATTTTCTGACACAATGTTGTTGTTATACTCTACATTTCTCTTTATTATGCATGCATATCAGAGTAATTTAATAGGGTTGTTTGACGCAGAATGAAAGTAAGGATTAGCAAGCACTAAACCTAAAAGATAAACAGATAAGCCGTAAGCGACAAACCTATCAAATAAGGGTTTTCGGAATCCACCATAATCGAGAAAAAGTCTCGATAATTTTTATTGAATGAAAAGGGTGCCACTTAGGCTGCATAAGTTCTGTTTAAATACTAGAGCAAATAACAAACTCTAATAGGCCGAAAAATAACAAACTGAAATAAAATAGAAAAATAATAAATATGCTAAAATAATAAATCTTAAAATGCGGTTTCCGAAAAGGTAAAATTTGACTCATTCCGACACTGGATGCCAAATCTGCACTATTCCGAGTGAACCTTTCTTGCGCGCCGCCAACTTGCCTACATCAGTTGTCATAAGAAATTTTAACTATTCCAATAAGATTCAATAGCAATATCAAACTCAAAATTTGTCAAGTCTAATTATAATATAAGGGTTTTTCTATTATGTTCAAATTTGTACATGTTAACAAGTTTAAAATAGTAAGTTTGCATGAAAACTTATGCATTTTATATCAAATATATTTTTTATTAATAAGTAATTGTCATTTTTCAATGAATAGTTACTACTTTTAGATATTTTATGACGTGCAATCTTACAGGGACGGACGTTAGAAGGAGAATATGTGGGCTCATGCCCCCACTTTGATTTGGATTTTTTTTAGTACTACTACTAATATACATATATTATATTATATATAAAATAAATTGTTAGGTAAATTTAGCCCACACTAAAAAATAAATGACCTATTGGCATTGGATTGTCAGCTTGAAAATTATTTCTTAGATGTATGTTATGACAATGAATTTTCAGATATAGTGGGGATTAACGACCTCTCTGTAAAGTTAGTGGAGACCATAAAACATGTTGTGTACTCGTTGATATGTTTACTTTTGAAATTATCTCTGATATTACCGGTGGCAACTACAACAACTGAAAGAGCATTCTCTGCAAAGAATATTATTAAGAATCGAATGCGGAATTGTATGGGAGATGATTGGTTAAGTAATTGTTTAGTTACTTATATTGAGAGATATGTTTTTATTAAGTTAAAAAAGAGAAAATCATTCAATATTTCCAAAATATGAAAAGTCGTAGAGAATAATTATGATATTTTTTTTAGGTGAAGAATTATAATGTATTTTTATGCTTTCGAAAAAGAAATATTATATCTATTTAACGATGCAATTTTATAGTGACCCCACTACTAAAAATTTATGGGTCCGTCCCTGCAATCCTACAAATGTTTGACAAACTCATAATATAACGTTAACAAATCATCATTGACAATCAAACATAAATTGGTTTCCACCATCTTAGCTTTCTCTGATCTCTCTCTAATTGTGTCACCGCCTCACCTCCCGTCAATCCAATCTTCAGCTTTTTCAAGATGTAGCTTAGAAGGGTGGTGGTGCGACAAGGTCTTCCTTCGCATCACTGTTTCTTCTCCACCGTGTTGGTTTCAGATCTTCTTTCCGGTGTCCGATTTGCTGTGTTTAACCCTCCTTCGTCGTTGCGGGTTGGTTCGTCGACGTTGCTTGGTACATGGTGGTTCTGTTGGTGACGGTAAAGTTGGTGCTGTTTCCGCCGCGGGGATTTTAAAAACCCTTTTCGGGGTCTTCGAACCCTCCGGGGTTGTTTTCCACCGGCGTCGTCGGCGTTGGTTGTTGTTCACACGACGGGTTCAACGCTTGTTTCTTCTCGACGTCAGATTCGTTGTGTTTTGTTGGTAGATCTACTGTGTTCGTTTGGGTTGCTACCGATCTGGTTGCTTTTGATCTGAGTTTCTGGTGGTAGCTGTTCCGGCGGCCGTGTGGGTCTGTGTGGTTCTTGTAACAAGGGGGTGGACAGTTCTGGTTCTACTGTATTTGGGTGCACCTTCCTCGTTGGTTCTATTTTTACTTTGTTCCGGTTTTGAGTTACTTAATACTGGACTTTGTTGATTCACTCGAAAGAGTTATGGCTTCGCGTCCTTGATGCTTGTTGTGTTTCAGATCGTTGATGGCCACTTGTTGTTGCCGTTGATCGTTGCAGTAAGTTGTTGGCTTGAGAATCTGCTTCCGTGTTGGCGGTCGGATTTATCTGCCAGTTTCATACCTTAGCAAACACTCATTTATCACTTATCTTGCTATTTGGTTTCGCGCCCGTTCGCGGGTTCGCTGGATAGTGTCCGATGAGTTTGTGTTTGCTTTGGTTTTTTCACCTTTTAAGGTTGGCTCCATAACCACTTGTAGTTGTTTTTAATTGTTTTATCTTTGTTTGCTACATTTTTGTGTGGTATACTGGGTCAGGTTGATGTCCCCTGTAACAACCCGTTTTTCAAAGGCCCGAAAAGGCATTACTTTTTTTTTTGTACACATCAGAGTTACGCCTAAAAGATTTTAAATGAGCCGGCATTCAAATATACAAAAGAACTCATTACCATAAGGTGCTTCGACAAGCAAAGTGTATTCCTGAATAATTACAATCCAAGTCTAAGTATTCAAATACTTACAACAAAACAAGTTAGAATCCTATGCCTAAACCCAAAAAGCACGGTGTACAACCCACACTGGCGCATAGTCTAACTAAGCTAAAGCTCCAACATCTCACTGGGGCCTGGAACAGCCACCGTCGTCACCACGACCTAACCCATCATCTGGGTGGGATGAGCCCGCAAATGAAAGAAAGGGTCACCACAAAATAAAAGTATGTATATATATAACCGGTGCGAAAGATTGTACACATAACAATAATTCCACAAACACAAGAGAAAGCTCTTAACCACCAAAGCAATTCCCACCAACGGGTTTATAGATATAATGCACACCAAGCCTAATGCAGACTTCTACAATGGGTGTGACAACCAATCACTGGTTCGCCATATGCATGAATTCCGGAATCGTAGGTCCAACCCACTAAAGCCACAAGGGCAGGTGATGCCACACAGACGCTAACACCAGGTGAAAATAGCCACACAGATGCTACCAGCCACACAGATGTTGTCAGCCACACAGATGCTGTCACTAGGCGAAAATAGCCACACAGATGCAACCAGCCACACAGATGCTGTCGCCAACTATGAAATGCATGAGCATACTTTCTAATTAAGCATATATAGGGCAGTCACACAGACACAGCCCTGGCGGAGTCACACAGACACATCCACCCGTGTAGTCCCAGCTGACTTACACGTTCCATACATGCTCATGCAACAATTACATATCACACAGATATATGTAAACCAAACACAACGACATACATACATTTCCAATCATATGTATTCCAACAACCTGTTCATACATATATTCTCATAATCATATGTAAACAGCGCAAGTATTTTAAACATGTTCTCATCACGAGAATACATCAACCAGACATGCCAAACACACAACAATGCATTACAGCAGAAGTCCAAGCATGTCATAACCAGTTGAAAAGACGGAAATAAAGTGGAGCCCTTACCTCGGCAAGCTTCCGTTTACTAAAACTCGTCCAAACAACACAACGCGCTTCCTAAAACAAGCAGCGTATTATCAATACATTGTTTTCCAACCAATCGTATTGAAACTAAACCAAAGCCCCAAAAACCTAAAGGTTCCTAAGGAAAATCCACTCTTTCGGATATCATACCAAATACTATCGTATTGATCAACCACCATGAGTTATTTGTACTATTTTTAGGACCCAAAACAATAGGCAAAAGTCTTAAATAATTTGAAATGCAAAAGGCCGTTTTCTTGCGTTATAAGTTAAGTACTTTCCGAGTACCCTAAAAACCCGTTTCCAATCCCAACCACTTCCATAAATTAACAAAAAGGGATTAGAAAGCTAAAAACCAAGTTTAGAAATCAGAATCCAAAATTTCAACTCTCAGAGCTCGCCCTGGCGAGTTGGCAGCGAGTGAAGGCAGTGAAGACAGGTCTCACTCGCTGTGGAGTTCGCCCTGGCGTGTTCATGACCTGTGACGCTCGCCCCAGCGAGTTAACACTCGCCCGGCGAGTTGCACCTGTCATGACAGCAAAAACAGCAACTCACACCACCTTTTTCCCCAACCAAGCCTAGTTTGATTCTATTAGTTCCCAACACTTTTTTTCAAGGCACAAAAGCAAACCATTTTCATAAGCAAGCAATACATCTCCGGAAGCATGTTGGTTGCTTCGAGTGCAAGTTATTTGATTTTCATTTCCAAAATCAAAACCAAACCCAAGCACAAGTTTTATTACGGGCCTTAACCGACCGGTAATCATTTTCAAACATGTTTTCAAAGTGAAAAGCAACACCACATGTCACAAGAGTTTCAAACCACTTGGACCCCAAAAACACCACACAAAACACTTAGTAAATATTTTCATAAACCCCCAAAATATTTTTCGTCGGATTTTCTAAAACAAAACCATACAACACATTTCCCCTTTGCCCAAAGGCTCAAAAGCAACTTTGTTTTCCAAAACCCAACAACATAACCTCATGTAATTGATCAATATAATTATTTCCAAAACCCTAACTCTCACTCTCCTGAGATTCTCACAAACTCATGGAAAAATTTAAATAACAAAGCCTAGCATGCTTACTAAACTCTCATGAACAACTTTCATGAAACAAGAATCAATCAAAACCAAATCCTAAAATATTTTTCATCTCATGAACATCAACAAATAAACCATCAAACTCCAAGAGTTTGGCTAGCAAAGAGAAAGGAAGAGGTTCTAGTTACCTTAGGAGATGATTCCTTGCAACTTTCCTTTGATCCCACAAACTAAAAATGGATTGAAATGGTGAAGGATTGAATTTTGTTCCTCAAGGTTGGAAGAAGAAAATGCCACGGCCAAAAAGAGAGAAAGGAGTGAGTTTGTGATTTATTTTCTAAGTCCAAAAGTGACCAAAAGTCTACTAAATGATGGTCTTGTTTCATCCTAGCCCTTGGATCAAATAGGATAAAGTTCTAAGATCACATCCTAGCCATTGGATCAATCCAAGTCTATCCTCACAAGATATTTCCCGCAACATCTTATAACAAAACGCACGTTCAGTTCTCGCGCATCGCGACGAACGAAACTCACAAAAACAGAAAAACTACAGAAAGAACGTCTATCGTTTTTCCATTCCAAAACTTACCGCCGAATCTTTTTCCCGCGACTGTAATTTTCTTCCACACCTTGGAAAATTAATCTCAGGACATATCCTAACTCACGCAGATATATGAAACTTCCATCCGAAACCTCACTTAAAACAAACGCAGTAAGATTTTCCATCAGCGGGTAATATCCTACTCGTTTTTCCAAAAACAAGGATAATCCAAAACTCGTCATTCTGACTTCACGGAAATCTCCTCATACTTAAAAGAGGACCACGACCCGAAAGTCTGTGCCTTTCCAGCGCTCGAGCACAAAACAGGCTCCGTTTCAGCAAAAATCTCATTTATACGACGATACACACAAAACCGTTCTACTAAAAACCCTAAAACTTAGCCGACGCTAAAGTTCTTTAGGAAAACCGCACAGTAAAATCTTGGGTCTTACATTACTACCCTCCAAAAAGAAGTTTCGTCCTCGAAACTAAAGGTAAGAGTAACAACTCAACTAATTATTACCATCACCAACACAACAAAATCCCTCAGGATTAGGTGCAGCCACACAGATGCTAACACCGGGTGAAGTCACACAGATACTCTCACCAACACACTGGCACAACCGTGCACCAACCGCAACTCTCAACGAGTTCACCACTCAAAAATTAACCTCACAACAGAGGTTCACAACCTCTAGTTCCCAAAGATCCTCGTGCCCACAAACAAAAATTTCCAAAGTCACCTCTTTCGCCTCCGCGACATAGCCAATTTCCCTAGGTTCACGCGAAGCAGTTACTGGCTACCCTCCAAAAAGAAACACCGAAACTTTCTGCGCACCAGCAAAACCGGCAAAACTAGTCATTTCCAGTCAACACGACTCCGTCTACTATCAACAAGAGATTAAGGATGATCAGTTCCTCAATTTGTCAATAAATAGTCGACAATCATGATGGTGGTTTAGACCATCTTTACCCAACTTAAGTGATACTTCATTCCACTTGTGCTCAAGGTCCTCCGAGGTACAATGGTCCAACAACGCCTTCGAGGTTTTCCTTAATGTTTCCCTCGATCTCTTACGAATACAAGGTCGAAGTCGTAAGACACAACACTCAAAACACGTCGCTCAAGCTCTCATGATTCCACTCATGAAACATCCGTTGAACATCATTCAACAGTAATACAATGCCACCACGGCAGGTACCACCAAAACCAATTCTGATTAGATTCCTTATCCAAACATTTCTGAGTCTCAACAGAAAATCTCATCCAACGGTTATTAACTCATAACCCGACACAGAACAAACACTAGAACTGACACTACTCTAGCTATGTTCTAACCGACTCTGGACTAACGACTCAAGTATACACTTTCCCTTTGAAGATTTAAAGCCGTGCTCTGATACCAATTGTAACAACCCATTTTTCAAAGGCCCGAAAAGGCATTACTTTTTTTTTTGTACACATCAGAGTTACGCCTAAAAGATTTTAAATGAGTCGACATTCAAATATACAAAAGAACTCATTACCATAAGGTGCTTCGACAAGCAAAGTGTATTCCTGAATAATTACAATCCAAGTCTAAGTATTCAAATACTTACAACAAAACAAGTTAGAATCCTATGCCTAAACCCAAAAAGCACGGTGTACAACCCACACCGGTGCATAGTCTAACTAAGCTAAAGCTCCAACATCTCACTGGGGCCTGGAACAGCCACCGTCGTCACCACGACCTAACCCATCATCTGGGTGGGATGAGCCCGCAAATGAAAGAAAGGGTCACCACAAAATAAAAGTATGTATATATATAACCGGTGCGAAAGATTGTACACATAACAATAATTCCACAAACACAAGAGAAAGCTCTTAACCACCAAAGCAATTCCCACCAACGGGTTTATAGATATAATGCACACCAAGCCTAATGCAGACTTCTACAATGGGTGTGACAACCAATCACTGGTTCGCCACATGCATGAATTCCGGAATCGTAGGTCCAACCCACTAAAGCCACAAGGGCAGGTGATGCCACACAGACGCTAACACCAGGTGAAAATAGCCACACAGATGCTACCAGCCACATAGATGCTGTCAGCCACACAGATGCTGTCACTAGGCGAAAATAGCCACACATATGCTACCAGCCATACAGATGCTGTCGCCAACTATGAAATGCATGAGCATACTTTCTAATTAAGCATATATAGGGCAGTCACACAGACACAGCCCCGGCGGAGTCACACAGACACATCCACCCGTGTAGTCCCAGCTGACTTACACGTTCCATACATGCTCATGCAACAATTACATATCACACAGATATATGTAAACCAAACACAACGACATACATACATTTCCAATCATATGTATTCCAACAACCGGGTACGGGTCCGATTTCAGAGTCTCCTTATCGGATGGCTCCAGCCGAGTTGGTAGAGTTGAAAAGTCAGATTGAGGACTTGTTAGAGAAGGGTTTCATAAGGCCTAGTGTGTCGCCGTGGGGGGCACCGGTCTTATTGGTGAAAAAGAAGGATGGTAAATCCCGTTTGTGTGTGGATTACCGGAAACTTAATAAGGCGACTATCAAGAACCGATATCCATTGCCACGAATTGATGATTTGATGGATCAGTTGAGGGGAGCCTCAGTGTTTTCAAAGATTGACTTGAAATCTGGATATCACCAGATAAGAGTACGAGATGAGGATGTTCAAAAGACGGCGTTTCGGACGCGGTATGGGCATTACGAGTACTTGGTGATGCCGTTCGGTGTGACGAATGCACCCGCGATTTTCATGGATTAATTCTTTTTCTTTTTACTTGTTTGAATTTTTTTTATGATTATTGGACAAGAAATAAAAATAATAATAATAACAATAATGAAGTAAAATTGGTGGGAACAAATAAAAAATAACAAAACTGGGATTTGAACTTGTGACCTTACACTTGTGACTCCTTAAACTCCTTTTTTACTATCGGATGGGATAAGTCACATATTTGAAATAAAATGCGACACTAATCAATATGATAATAAAATGGTGGGTAAAATTTAGGTTACAACTTGGGATCTTAAGTCAAAAGTTGGGGTATGACAAGAACCATCATATATAATCAACTAAATCCATATCAATTTGATACATTGCAATATTTAGAGTTAGGTTCATGAAATGATCAATGTGTTTTCTACTACTACTATTTTTTGTTTAGTTTTTGACATAATTAAGATTATTTTATAAAATTTATCAATACTTTTTATTGGCAACTTTTGCTCACACATAAACATACAAAGGGAGGAAGAATGAAAGAAGCTTCCATCAATCACCAAACACACATACATTATTTAAAATGACAAAGGTGGAATAACATGCATAACTATTACTCATTATCAACACATATATATTATATGTTCTTAACGACATATGAATCCGGTAGGAATTTTCCGCCCACATTTCCTGAAGAGTATGTTCAAGGATATATTATGGTTAACTTGAATGTTTCTCGAGATTATATTAGTCTTTATTGCAGCACAAAGGCACACAAAGGCTTCAACATCGCCAAGATTACGGATGAGAGAACAACAACGTTGATTTCGTGGAGGCCTAAACCTTATGCTCCTTAAATTCAATAAATTGGAACAAACACGCAAGTTTCTCACGGGACAATAAGAAGGTGTGGTTGGAGGTGGTGGAGTCAGAGGAAGTGATGGTGGTGGTGGTGGGGGTGTGGCAGGAATAGGTGGCGGCGGCGGTGGTGTGGTAGGAATAGGTGGTGGCGGCGGGGGCGTGGTAGAAATAGGTGGTGGCGGTGGTGGTGTGGAAGAGTGCACATTAGGTGGAGGTGTCGGAGGAATTGATGGCGGTACAAAAGGAGGTGATGTAGGTGGTGTAGAAGGAGGTATTGCAGGCGGCACGTTAGGTGGAGATGTCGGAGGAATTGATGGTGGTGTAGAAGGAGAAGTTATTGGTGGTGTAGAAGGAGGTGTTGTAGGAGGCACATTAGGTGGGTTTATCGGTGGTGATCCAAAAGAAGGTGGTGTAGATGGGGGTGTTGTAGGAGGCACATTAGGTGGGGATGTCAGTGGTGTAAATGGGGGTGTTGTAGGAGGCACTGTAGGTGGGGGTGGTGGTGTAGAAGGAGGTGTTGTAGGAGGCACATTAGGTGGGTTTATTAGTGGTGGTCCAGAAGGAGGTGTAGATGGGGGTGTTGTGGGAGGCACATTAGGTTGGGGTGTCGGAGGACTTGATGGTGGCGTTGAAGGAGACATTGTAGATGGGGGTGTTGGAGAAATCGGTGGTTGTGTAGAAGGAGGTGTTGTAGGTGGTGTTGTAGGAGGCACACTAGGTGAGTTTACCGGTGGTGGTCCAATAGGAGAAGATAAAGATGGAAAAGATGGGGGTGTTGTAGGAGGCGGTGGGGATGCTGGATCAGGAATTGCTGGTGGTATTGTTGAAGGAGCCACTGTAGGTGGGGGTGTCGGAGAAATTGGTGGTGGTGTATAAGGAGGTGTTGTAGGAGGCACATTAGGTGGTTTTATCGGTGTTGGTCCATAAGGAGTTGTTATAGGTGGTGTTGAAGGAGGTACATTAGGTGGGGATGTCGAAGGAATTGATGATGGTGATGGTGAAGGACGTGATGCATCAGAAACTGTAGTTTGGGGTGACGGGGAATTTGATGGTGGTGTTGCAGGTGGTGTTGAAGGTGCTATAGGTGGTAGAGGATATGGTGGTGATAGATAAGGAGGTGTAGTAGGAGGCACATTAGGTGGGAGAGTCGGAGGAATTGAAGGTGATGTAGGAGGTGCAGAAGGTGGTGTTATAGGAGATACGTTAGGTGGAGATGTTGGAGGATTTAATGGTGGTGTTGTTGGAGGCGCATTAGGTGGGGACGTCACAGGAATAGATGGTGGATTATAAGGTGTTGGTGGTGGTGTTGTAGGAGGCACATTAGGTGGGGGTGTCGGGGAAATTGGTGGTGGTGTAGAAGTAGGTGTTTTAGGAGGAGTGGAAGGTGTTATAGGTGGTAGAGGATTTGGTGGTGGTAGATAAGGAGGTGGCGTAGAAGGCACATTAGGTTGGGGTGTTGAAGGAATTGATGGTTGTGAAGAAGAATGAGGTGATGTAGAAGGCACGTTAATGGGGGATATCTGAGGAGTTGATGGTGGTGTAGAAGGTGAAGGACGTGATGCATCAGAAACTGTAGTTTGGGGTGACGGGGAATTTGATGGTGGTGTTGAAGGTGTTATAGGTGGTAGAGGATATGGTGGTGAAAGATAAGGAGGTGTAGTAGGAGGCACATTTGGTGGGAGAGTCGGAGGAATTGATGGTGGTGTAGAAGGTGATGTAGGAGGTGCAGAAGGTGGTGTTATAGGAGGTACGTTAGGTGGGAATGTTTGAGAATTTAATGGTGGTGTTGTTGGAGGCGCATTAGGTGGGGACGTCACAGGAATAGATGGTGGATTATAAGGTGTTGGTGGTGGTGTTGTAGGAGGCACATTAGGTGGGGGTGTCGGGGAAATTGGTGGTGGTGTAGAAGTAGGTGTTTTAGGAGGAGTGGAAGGTGTTATAGGTGGCAGAGGATTTGGTGGTTGTAGATAAGGAGGTGGCGTAGAAGGCACATTATGTTGGGGTGTTGGAGGAATTGATGGTTGTGAAGAAGAAGGAGGTGTTGTAGAAGGCACATTAATGGGGGATATCTGAGGAATTGATGGTGGTGTAGAAGGATGTGTTATAGGAAGAACACTAGGTGGGGATGTCGGAGGAATGTATGGTGGTGCGAAAGAAGGAGGTGATGTAGGTGCTGCCGAAGGAGGTGTCGTAGGAATTGATGGTGGGCTAGATGGAGGTGTTAAAGGAGTTGTCACAGGTGGCGGTATGGATTGACATATCACAGGTGATGGTGGTGGCCGTCTATGAATCCGGTTAGCAGAGACAAGAGTGGACACAAAAAGGAGGTTAAGGGAGATAATTATGGCAACATATGTTGAACCCTTTAACCCCATTTTGCAAACAAATATGCTCTATGTTTGCATGTGGTGGATGAATATATTTGGAGGTTTGTGACCATATTTATAGGCTAAAAAGATTTTAATTCATTTATGTGTTAATAAATTATTTTTTGTAAGTTAACTCCTTTTGGTTAGTTTTATTAATTCATTTGCCTAATTAATTAATAATTTTTGACTTTGAATTGCACCTATATTTGTGCTGGTAAAATAGCTACTAGACTTGCATATTGCATATATCTAAATTTTTGTAGAAAATGTTCTAATATCTCTATTATATACATTACAAAATTCTCACGGAACTCTCTCGTGCATTCTCAATGGAAATTGCATAGGTGTCATTCCATTAAAGTTTCTCTTGCTTAGGTGACATTCAATAAAAAAATCATGGTATATTTTAATTTTATGGATACGCTCCCAAAAAATCTTAAAGTCATGAAAAATCAGAGCATATTTCATTTGAAAATGAAGTTTATAATAATTTTATATTTATAGAATCACTATATAGTTTCAGCGATAAAGACAAGATAAAGAATCTATCTCATAATAGTGTAAAATGGGAAGCGAATTAATACTCTTCAACTCGTTTTATTTTGTAACATCGTTAAATCTATATCATGTAAAACCTATCGCAATTTTATCGTAGAATTTTAAACCAAATTATTCAAATAATATATCAAAATAAATACATAAATAATATTTAAAAATAAAATAATCTCGTGCACGGCACGGGCTAACATACTAGTTTATATAATATTATAAATATGAATATAAAACTTATTTAAAAAATAAAAAAAAATTGAATATTGAATATAGGAGAAGATTAACCAGATAACTAAAATTCTAACCAACCAACTAAATTATACTCAGTTGCAAAAAAAAAAAACTAAATTATATTAAGGGGTCATCAAATTCAAACCAATCCAAATAAAAACCGCAAACCAATCCAAAAAAAAAATCAAAAATCGCAAAAAATCGAAACTTTTTGGATGTATATGGATTTGCTTTTGTGAAAATCGTTGGATGAGATCAAATTTCGGATTTATTTATCAAAATCGATCAAAATTTGAAAATCAACCGCATACATATATTTTAATATTTATCAATCATTTTATTAGTATGAAAATACATTGCATATATTAACCTATTTTTTGTTATTTTAAATTTTGTTAATACTATTTATTAGTTTAATTTAATCTATTTTTTTACTTTTTGACATATTTCAAATATAATTGATAATCGTCATTTCATAATATTAATTATTAATATATTATATGTTATATTTTAAATCAAACTTATTGTTATTTCATCAAAAAAGTCAAATTACTTTTTTATACTTTTTTTAATATTAGTATTTAATATAAAAAAAATTATAATTCGTATATCCAAAAACCGATCCAAATTAAACCGCATAAAATTGGATCGAATTGGATTGAATTTTTTTATTTGTCATCCAAAACCAAATAACCGCAAATAAATTTATTTATATATCTGCGTGAGTGAGGTTATGTTCTGAGAATAATTTTCTAAGGTATGGAAGAAAATTACAGTCGCGGAAAAAGATTCGGCGATAAGTTTTGGAAATGTTAGACGTTAGACATTCTTTCCGTAGGTTTTATGTTTTTGTGGTTTTCGTTCGTCGCGTCGCGCGAGAGCTGAGTACGAGACTTGTTATGGGAGAGTTGTTTTAATCTTGTGACTTTCTCATAAAGTAAAGTGATCCAATGGCTAGGGTTTAAGCTTGGACTTTTGACTTTGATCCAATGGTGGTTTGGCTATCAAGAGCTTATAATAGTAAGGAGGTTTATGACTTTGTGAGACTTAGAAAAATTTCATCACAACTCACTCTCTTCTTCTTCCATCGTGCCATCACTTTCTCATACCCTAACCTTCACTAAATTTTCCATTTCTCACCATTTCACTCCATTTCAAGCTTGGAAGCTTAGTGGAAAGTTGTAGAGAATCACTTTCTTAAGGTAACCTTCTCTTCTCATCTCCTAGGTTGGTAGATTTTTAGAGTTGTGAGGTTTTTGGGTTTATGTTCTTAAGAGGGTTTGGTGAGAAAGGTTGTTTTTGCTAGTTCTTGTTTCATGAAAGTTGTTCATGAGAGTTTAGTAAGCATGCTAGGCTTTGTTGTTTTGTTTTCCATGAGTTGGTGAAAAATCTCATGAGAAAAGTTAGGGTTTTGGTTGGTTTATGTATTGATCAATTACATGAGGTTATGTTGTAAGGTTTTGAAAAGAAAAGTTGTCTTTGAACCTTTGGGCAAAAGGGAAATGCGTTGTATGGTTTTGTTTTAGAAAATCCGATGAAAAATATTTTGGGGTTTATGAAAATATTTTCCTAAGTGTTTTGAGTAGTGTTTTTGGGGTCAAAGTGGTTTAAAACTCTTGTGACAGGTGGTGTTACTTTTTACCTTGAAAACATGTTTGAAAATGATTACCGGACGGTTAAGGCCCGTAATAAAACTTGTGCTTGGATTTGGTTTTGATTTTGGAAATGAAAATCAAATAACTTGCACTCGAAGCAACCAACAAGCTTTCGGAAACGAATTGCTTGCTTATGAAAATGGGTTGCTTTTGTGCCTTGAAAAAGTGTTGGGAACTAATAGAATCAAACTAGGCTTGGGTGGAAAAAGGTGGTGTGAGTTGCTGTCTTTTGCTGTCATGACAGGTGCAACTCGCTGGGCGAGTGGTTACTCGCCAGGGCGAGTGTCACAGGTCATGACAACACGCCAGGGCGAGCTCCAGGGCGAGTAAGACCAGTACTCCCTGCCTTCACTCGCCACCAACTCGCCAGGGCGAGCTCTGGGAGTTGAGATTTTGGATTCTGATTTCTAAAACTTGGTTTTTAACTTCTAATCCCTTTTTATTAATTTATGGAAGTGGTTGGGATTGGAAACGAGTTTTTCGGGTACTCGGAAAGTACGTAGCTTATAACGCAAGAAAACGGCCATTTTGCATTTCAAATTATTTAAGACTTTTGACAATTGTTTTGGGTCCTAAAAATAGTACAAATAACTCATGGTGGTTGATCAATACGGTAGTTTTTGGTTAGATGTCCGAAAGAGTGGTTTTTCCTTAGGAACCTTTAGGTTTTTGGGGTTTTGGTGTAGTTTCAATACGATTGGTTAGAGAACAATGTATTGATTTTTACGCTGCTTGTTTTAGGAAGCGCGTTGTGTTGTCTAAGCGTGTGTTGTTGACGGGAGCTTGCCGAGGTAAGGGCTCCACTTTATTTCTGTCTTTTAAAACGGTTTGACATGCTTGGAATTCGCTGCGACGCAATGGTTTGTGTGTTGACATGTTTGTGTTATGTATGCTCGTTGATGGGAACGTGTTTACATTACTTGTGCAATTTACATATGATTTGGAAAATATATGTATGAATTGCTATGATTTAGTTACATATGCTTGAGAGGTATGTATGTGTGGCATTAGCATATATAGGGGATCGTATGCTCATGCATTCATTGTGCGTAGTTGCGTGAGTGGACTACGGGGTGTTGGTTGCGTGAGTGGACCCACCCAAAATCCTACGGGATCTTATTGAGTACGATAAGTGGTTGCGTGAGTGGACCACGGGGTGTGATTGCGTGAGTGGATCCACCTTAACCCTTTGCGGTTTTATTGGTTATGATTAGTAATTCCGGAATTCATTTGCATGTGGTAGCTCTGGCAGTACCACACCCATTGTAGAAGTCTGCATTAGGCTTGTTGTGCATTATATATATAAGCCCGTTGGAGGGAATTGTTGAATGTTTTAAGAGCTTTCTCTTGTGTTTTGTGGAAATTTTGTTACGTGTACAATCTTTCGCACCGGTTATATATATATATATATCTACTTTTATTTTGTGGTGACCCTTTCTTTCATCTGCGGGCTCATCCCACCCCAGATGACGATGTAGGTCGAGAGGATGGTGTTGGCAGCTCTAGGCCTTAGTGAGCTCGTGTTAGAGTTGGAGTGGTAGTTTTAGTTAGACTATGCGCCGGTGTGTTTGTGCACTGTGCTTTTTGATTAGCATAGGACATTCTAACTTCTTTTGGTTAGTTAGTGCTTGTAAGCACATAGACTTATGGATTGTAATTATTCAGGTTTACACTTAGCATTTTCAAATACAATATATATATGGTGTGATATATATATGGTTCGTTTGTAATATTTAATGTCGGCTCAATCAAAAATATTTTGCGCACTCTGAGTGTTTGTTAAAAAAATAAAAAAAAATAATGCTCTTTTTGCGTTATAAAAACAGGGTGTTACAATTTGTGGTATCAGAGCACGGCTTTAAATCTTCAAAGGGAAAGTGTATACTTGAGTCGTTAGTCCAGAGTCGGTTAGAACTTAGCTAGAGTAGTGTCAGTTCTAGTATTGTTCTGTGTCGGGTTATGGGTTAGTAATCCGTTGAGTGAGGTTTTCTGTTGGAATTCAGAAATGTTTGGATAAGGGTCTAATCGAAGAGAATTGGTATGTGCAGGAAACGATGCCTCCAAGAAGGGCACCTGCTAGAGATGATGATGATGTGGACATCCATCAGATGGCTTATGCCATGAATACAATGGCAGCAGCGGTGACTGCGCAAACTCATGCTAAGGCGCAGAGAGACCTTGAAAAGCGCGACAGGGAGATCCTGGCCGCTGGGTCTAGGGTTCTCACAAGTTTTAATCAGCAGGCCCCTCCAAAGTTTAATGGGGAGGGAGGTCCAGAAACAGCGGATCTATGGCTCCATGCTATGGAGAGGATATTTGGGGCAATTCATTGTCCGGAGGGGGAGAAGGTAGTTCTAGCTACCTATCAGCTGCTTGGGGGTTCCGAATTTTGGTGGAGGAACACCCGTCTGATTATGGAAAATGCATATGAGGAGATTAACTGGGAGAACTTCAAGAGGAGGTTCCTGGCTAAGTATTTCCCTGAGACTGCAAGGGAAAGGTATGGTGAGGAGTTTCTGAGACTACGTCAGGGGAGTATGAATGTGGAGGCATATTCCAAGAAGTTTGAATCATTATCCCGTTTCTTCCGCTTCTTTAGGGATGGGATAGATGAGGTCTATATGTGTCGTCGCTTCCAAGATGGGCTGAGGTACGAACTGCAGGATGCGGTTGTGCCATTGGGTATTCGGCAATTTCAGGTCTTGGTTGAAAAGTGCCAAGAGGTTGAAGATATGAGAAACAAAAGGGTGAACCGTCAGGGTGGTTTTAGTGCTGGGGGACCAAGTCGTTCTGGTGGTCCGAATCAAAGTCAGAACCGTGGAAAACAAGGCAGTAAGCCATATGACCGTCCACAGTATAACAAGGGACAGGGTCGATCGGTGAATCAGGACAGTCAGAATACCGGGAAGCAGGGCTGTTTTAAGTGTGGTGAAGTGGGCCACTATGCGAATGAATGCCGGAATCAGGGACATGTTTGTTTTAATTGCAAGAAGCCGGGACACTTTGCTAGAGATTGCAAAGCCCCGAAGGCCGGGCCGTCGGCTAATGTGGCACAAGGCTCACAAGGTACCAGACCTGCGGCAAAGGCACGTGCTTACTGTATGGGCACAGAAGTGAGTGGGCAGGCTAGCAATGCCATTCACGAGAGCTGTCACATTGCAGGTAATTCTTTAACTGCTTTGATTGACACGGGGGCAACCCACTCATTCATTTCTTTGGCTTGTGCAAATCAGTTGAGTTTGAATGTTTCTGTTCTTCCATTTGATTTGAATGTTTTGACTCCTGCTAAGGATTTGGTAGTGAATACTGCATGTTTGCATTGTTTAGTAGTAATTCAGAATAGGGAGTTTCTGGTCAACTTGGTGTGTTTACCGCTTACATCTCTCGAGATCATTCTCGGGATGGATTGGCTATCTTATCATTATGTTATACTAGATTGTGCTCGGAAATTGGTTTTCTTTCCCGAGCCAGGTGTGCGGAGATACCTGTCGGCCAATCAGCTTACAATGATTATGTGTAACGGAGAGCCAGAGATTGTTTCACTTGCTAGTTTGGGAGTGATATCAGAGGTCCGAATGGGGGAGATTCGGGTAGTTCAGAATTTCCAAGACGTGTTTTCGTCGGAGATTCCAGCTTTTCCTCCGTGTAGAGAGGTAGAATTCTTCATAGAATTGCATCCAGGTACGGGTCCGATTTCGGAATCGCCCTATCGGATGGCTCCAGCCGAGTTGGTAGAGTTGAAAAGTCAAGTTGAGGACTTGTTAGAGAAGGGTTTCATAAGGCCTAGTGTGTCGCCGTGGGGAGCACCGGTCTTATTGGTGAAAAAGAAGGATGGTAGATCCCGTTTGTGTGTGGATTATCGGAAGCTTAATAAGGCGACTATCAAGAACCGGTATCCATTGCCGCGTATTGATGATCTGATGGATCAGTTGAAAGGAGCGTCAGTATTTTCCAAGATTGACTTGAAATCTGGATATCATCAGATAAGAGTAAGGGAAGAGGATGTCCAGAAGACAGCATTTCGGTCACGTTATGGACACTACGAGTATCTAGTGATGCCATTTGGAGTGACGAATGCACCAGCGATTTTTATGGACTACATGAATCGGATATTCCATTCATTTCTGGACAAGTTCGTGGTTGTGTTCATTGATGATATCCTCGTGTATTCGAAGAGCGAAGAGGAGCATGAAGAGCATCTTCGTATGGTTTTGCAAGTGTTGCGGGAAAGAAAGTTGTATGCGAATCCGTCGAAGTGTGATTTTTGGTTGGAAGAGGTGAATTTCCTTGGCCATATAATATCAAAAGAGGGAATTGCCGTGGATCCAGCCAAGATTGACACAGTACTTGCATGGAAGCAACCGCAGACGGTGACGGACGTGAGGAGTTTTGTTGGTTTGGCCGGTTATTACCGGAGGTTCATAGAAGGATTCGCTAAGATTGTGTCACCAATGACGCAACTTACGAGAAAAGATCAACCGTTTGCGTGGACTGAGCAGTGTGAACTTAGTTTTCAATTGTTGAAGGAGCGGTTGACGACTTCACCGGTGTTGGTGTTACCTCAGTCAGATGAACCATATGAGGTTTATTGTGATGCGTCTCATCAGGGTTTGGGTTGCCCGATGCGATGGACTTGAGAAACACCATTCTAGGGGAGGCACACAAGAGTAAGCTTAGTATGCATCCCGGGGCAACAAAAATGTATCAGGACCTGAGGCAAGATTTCTGGTGGCCGGGTATGAAGAGGGATGTGGCCGAGTTTGTGGCGTTGTGTTTGACTTGTCAGAAGGCGAAGATTGAACATCAGAGACCAGCAGGGATGCTGCAGTCATTAGATATCCCCGAGTGGAAGTGGGATAGCATTTCTATGGATTTCATCACTGGTTTACCCAAGACCAGGAGGAAGCATGATTCCATTTGGGTGATAGTGGATCGTTTGACGAAGTCCGCTCATTTTCTACCGGTAAGGATTACGGATACGGCGGCAAAGTTGACCGATGTGTATATTGCTGAGATTGT
This sequence comes from Trifolium repens, assembly GCA_030408175.1. Classification (NCBI taxonomy): domain Eukaryota; kingdom Viridiplantae; phylum Streptophyta; class Magnoliopsida; order Fabales; family Fabaceae; genus Trifolium; species Trifolium repens. Next base: position 9,398,318 of record CP125839.1, read on the forward strand.
GAGGTTACATGGGATTCCGTCAAGTATAGTGTCGGATAGAGATCCAAAGTTCACTTCACATTTTTGGAAGACTTTGCATGAGGCGTTGGGGACGAAACTGAGGTTGAGTTCTGCCTATCATCCCCAGACCGATGGGCAAACTGAGAGAACAAATCAGTCACTAGAGGATTTATTGAGAGCATGTGTGCTGGATGATCGTGGGAGTTGGGACGACGTGTTGCCGTTGATAGAGTTCACGTACAACAATAGTTACCATTCGACTATCGGAATGGCACCATATGAGGCTTTGTATGGGAGGAGATGTCAGACTCCTTTGTGTTGGTACCAAGATGGGGAAAGTTTGATAGTAGGACCGGAAATGGTACAACAGACGACGGACAAGGTCCGAAAGATAAGGGCAATGATGAAGGTTGCTCAAGATCGACAAAAGAGTTATGCGGATAGGCGTCGGAGGCCTTTAGAGTTTGAGGAGGGAGACCATGTATTTCTCCGTGTTACCCCAACAATTGGTGTTGGAAGGGCTTTGAAAGCAAAGAAGTTGACTCCGAAGTTTATAGGGCCTTATCAGATTTTGGAACGGGTTGGGAAGGTAGCATATCGGATCGCGTTGCCACCGGTACTATCTTTGATTCATGATGTGTTCCATGTGTCGCAATTGCGGAAGTATACACCGGATCCGTCACATGTGATCACGCCAGATGACATCCAGTTGAGGGATAACTTGTCATTTGAAGTTCCGCCGATCAAGATTGCGGATAGGAAGATGAAGCGTCTGAGAACGAAAGAGATACCTTTGGTGAGGGTAATATGGAACGAAGCTACAGGAGATACCACCTGGGAGCTCGAGAGTAAGATGAAAGAGTTGTACCCCAGTTTGTTTGACGACGTCTAAGTTTCGAGGACGAAACTTCTTTTAGGGGGGTGGTATTGTAAGACCCAAGACTTCATTGTATAGTTGGTTTAAGGATTATTAGGGTTCCGATGTGTTCGTGTTGTGAAACATCGTGTAATTAGTAGTTTTGCTGTAATTGAATCTGTTTTGGACTCGTGCGCTGTAAAGGCACAGGCTTTTGTCTTGTAATCCTCTTTTGTGAATAAGAAGGATGCTGTGGATTTAGAATGATGAGTTTTGGATTATTCTTGTTTTTGGAAAAACGAGTAGGATTTTACCCGCGGATGAAAAATCGTACTGTGTCTGTTTTAAGTGAGGTTTCGGATGGAAGTTTTATATATCTGCGTGAGTGAGGTTATGTTCTGAGAATAATTTTCTAAGGTATGGAAGAAAATTACAGTCGCGGAAAAAGATTCGGCGATAAGTTTTGGAAATGTTAGACGTTAGACATTCTTTCCGTAGGTTTTATGTTTTTGTGGTTTTCGTTCGTCGCGTCGCGCGAGAGCTGAGTACGAGACTTGTTATGGGAGAGTTGTTTTAATCTTGTGACTTTCTCATAAAGTAAAGTGATCCAATGGCTAGGGTTTAAGCTTGGACTTTTGACTTTGATCCAATGGTGGTTTGGCTATCAAGAGCTTATAATAGTAAGGAGGTTTATGACTTTGTGAGACTTAGAAAAATTTCATCACAACTCACTCTCTTCTTCTTCCATCGTGCCATCACTTTCTCATACCCTAACCTTCACTAAATTTTCCATTTCTCACCATTTCACTCCATTTCAAGCTTGGAAGCTTAGTGGAAAGTTGTAGAGAATCACTTTCTTAAGGTAACCCTCTCTTCTCATCTCCTAGGTTGGTAGATTTTTAGAGTTGTGAGGTTTTTGGGTTTATGTTCTTAAGAGGGTTTGGTGAGAAAGGTTGTTTTTGCTAGTTCTTGTTTCATGAAAGTTGTTCATGAGAGTTTAGTAAGCATGCTAGGCTTTGTTGTTTTGTTTTCCATGAGTTGGTGAAAAATCTCATGAGAAAAGTTAGGGTTTTGGTTGGTTTATGTATTGATCAATTACATGAGGTTATGTTGTAAGGTTTTGAAAAGAAAAGTTGTCTTTGAACCTTTGGGCAAAAGGGAAATGCGTTGTATGGTTTTGTTTTAGAAAATCCGATGAAAAATATTTTGGGGTTTATGAAAATATTTTCCTAAGTGTTTTGAGTAGTGTTTTTGGGGTCAAAGTGGTTTAAAACTCTTGTGACAGGTGGTGTTACTTTTTACCTTGAAAACATGTTTGAAAATGATTACCGGACGGTTAAGGCCCGTAATAAAACTTGTGCTTGGATTTGGTTTTGATTTTGGAAATGAAAATCAAATAACTTGCACTCGAAGCAACCAACAAGCTTTCGGAAACGAATTGCTTGCTTATGAAAATGGGTTGCTTTTGTGCCTTGAAAAAGTGTTGGGAACTAATAGAATCAAACTAGGCTTGGGTGGAAAAAGGTGGTGTGAGTTGCTGTCTTTTGCTGTCATGACAGGTGCAACTCGCTGGGCGAGTGGTTACTCGCCAGGGCGAGTGTCACAGGTCATGACAACACGCCAGGGCGAGCTCCAGGGCGAGTAAGACCAGTACTCCCTGCCTTCACTCGCCACCAACTTGCCAGGGCGAGCTCTGGGAGTTGAGATTTTGGATTCTGATTTCTAAAACTTGGTTTTTAACTTCTAATCCCTTTTTATTAATTTATGGAAGTGGTTGGGATTGGAAACGAGTTTTTCGTGTACTCGGAAAGTACGTAGCTTATAACGCAAGAAAACGGCCATTTTGCATTTCAAATTATTTAAGACTTTTGACAATTGTTTTGGGTCCTAAAAATAGTACAAATAACTCATGGTGGTTGATCAATACGGTAGTTTTTGGTTAGATGTCCGAAAGAGTGGTTTTTCCTTAGGAACCTTTAGGTTTTTGGGGTTTTGGTGTAGTTTCAATACGATTGGTTAGAGAACAATGTATTGATTGTTACGCTGCTTGTTTTAGGAAGCGCGTTGTGTTGTCTAAGCGTGTGTTGTTGACTGGAGCTTGCCGAGGTAAGGGCTCCACTTTATTTCTGTCTTTTAAAACGGTTTGACATGCTTGGAATTCGCTGCGACGCAATGGTTTGTGTGTTGACATGTTTGTGTTATGTATGCTCGTTGATGGGAACGTGTTTACATTACTTGTGCAATTTACATATGATTTGGAAAATATATGTATGAATTGCTATGATTTAGTTACATATGCTTGAGAGGTATGTATGTGTGGCATTAGCATATATAGGGGATCGTATGCTCATGCATTCATTGTGCGTAGTTGCGTGAGTGGACTACGGGGTGTTGGTTGCGTGAGTGGACCCACCCAAAATCCTACGGGATCTTATTGAGTACGATAAGTGGTTGCGTGAGTGGACCACGGGGTGTGATTGCGTGAGTGGATCCACCTTAACCCTTTGCGGTTTTATTGGTTATGATTAGTAATTCCGGAATTCATTTGCATGTGGTAGCTCTGGCAGTACCACACCCATTGTAGAAGTCTGCATTAGGCTTGTTGTGCATTATATATATAAGCCCGTTGGAGGGAATTGTTGAATGTTTTAAGAGCTTTCTCTTGTGTTTTGTGGAAATTTTGTTACGTGTACAATCTTTCGCACCGGTTATATATATATATATATATATATATCTACTTTTATTTTGTGGTGACCCTTTCTTTCATTTGCGGGCTCATCCCACCCCAGATGACGATGTAGGTCGAGAGGATGGTGTTGGCAGCTCTAGGCCTTAGTGAGCTCGTGTTGGAGCTGGAGTGGTAGTTTTAGTTAGACTATGCGCCGGTGTGTTTGTGCACTGTGCTTTTTGATTAGCATAGGACATTCTAACTTCTTTTGGTTAGTTAGTGCTTGTAAGCACATAGACTTATGGATTGTAATTATTCAGGTTTACACTTAGCATTTTCAAATACAATATATATATGGTGTGATATATATATGGTTCGTTTGTAATATTTAATGTCGGCTCAATCAAAAATATTTTGCGCACTCTGAGTGTTTGTTAAAAAAATAAAAAAAATAATGCCCTTTTTGCGTTATGAAAACGGGGTGTTACAATTTGAGTTTGGTATAATTGAGTTTGATAGAATTGATTTTGGTTAAAAGTGAGTTGAGTTAAATTGAATTATGTTTGGATACATCTATAGAAAAGTGATTCTCATCAATTCTTGATGTTTGGATAGTTTGAATCAAAATTGCTTTTGGATGTACAATTACCAAAATGGGTATTGATTATATTTCATAATATTATAGATAATTATTTAGTTTTAATAAAAAATTAATATTAGTAACAAAATATTCAATAAAATGTTATGTTTATTATATTAGAAAATGTCAGTAAAAAAGTTATATATACTAGCCGCCAAACGTGCTCGTTTGTGTGATCAATATTTTTTTTTTGTTTACTGTGATCGAAATTCTCTATTGTGCAAATATAAATAACTACTTAATCTCATTTTATATGGGACTTAGGTAATTGATAACTACTTAACCTCCATTTTTGTTGTGTCTAGTCATTAAGAAGAAGAAATAATTTTTTTTACTATAAAAAAACTGAAAACCTAATTTTATGTGGAAGTTGTGCTTAGTTATTAAGAAAAAAAATTATTTACTAAAAAAAACTGAAAATCTATTTTTATGTGGAAGTTATTTTTCAACATATAAAAATATTTAGTTTTTTTTTTTGTTGTTTTTTTTAAGGGTAAAATAGGAATAATGAAAAAATCATCCCAAAAATTTGTATCCTTTTTATATATAGTAATAGATCAGAAAATGAACTTAATTTTTATAAGATTTTTTCTAATCACACCCAAGAAAAAATTAAATATGAACCAAAAAAAAAAGGTTATATCAAAAAAGGAAAAATGATTAACAGACCTTTGGATTTTTTTTTTGAAGCAGAATATTTTTTTTATATAATTGAAGGATATACATTAAAAATATAATCGGATAAGGACACCGGGTCAATTTATTCCTCTTCTTCTCCAATCTTGTCTTGAGAGAGGGACACTGTAGCAAAGTAACAAAAATGGAAGATACCACACAAATGGGTAAAGTTGGAAAATTAGCAAATGAATAAAATGGAATCGATTTAGGCAAACGTAGAAGCTACAAATAGTGGCTTCATCTAGAATCGATTTTAAAACTAAGAATCACGTTTGTAAATGGGAACCAAACAACCTTCAAAAAATTGAAACCACGTTTAAAGTATTCAAACGCAAGCAGAACCAAACAGGTACTTAATATTTTTCTTAATGTAGTACCGTATTAGTTATAGGCGCAAGTTTTTCTATTGTGTATAGTTAGGCAATATTTATACGGAGTATGTCTATAATCTACCTATTTAACATATTTTATTTTTATTATGTACATTGAATTTTAGCTAATACACATTTCCTAGTTTTACTCTATAGTCCTTACATTTACTCATTTTTTAATAATGTTCCCTATATTTCAAAAAAAAATTAAACATCCTATAATTCAATTACCAAATTTAGTCGCTCCGTTTATTTTCATAGACGAAAAGTTGACGTGGACCTGATTAACTATGTTTTTAATCTCTATATTTTGCTCGCTTTTTAACAATAGTTCATACATTTAAAAAAAATTCAAAACCCTAAAGTTTACTTCTATAACCAAATTTAGTCTCTCTATTAGTTTTCAAGACGAAAAAGCTAACGTGGCACATGGTGGGTCCGATATTTAATTGAGTTGACAAATGATGTGAAGACATGTAATATAGGTGGTATTTTTTATTATAAAAAGCAAAAAAAAATTGTAATAAATAAACATTTTTTGTATCTTTTGGATTAGAAGAAAGGATATAAATTTATCGGTGATCATGCTCTCGACGGCTGCAGTGACTTTTTGCCAATGGAAAATGAAGGAAGTTTGAAATAGTTAAAATGCATCCGCACAAAGATGACAAATATTATCACTAGTGGAGGCGACCCTTTATTGGACAGCATAGGACGGGGACATTTGCTCCGTCATCGACACTTTCAGTGGTAGTGAAGGGACTTAGAGTACGAGAGAAAAATAAGATGTTTTGAATCCAAAATGAGGGACTAATTTTTTTTTCACAAGTTAGCTTTCCATCTAAAAAATAAACAGAAGAACTAAATTTAATTGGTAACATAAGTAAATTGTAGGGTTTCAATTTTTTTTTTGAAATATAGGGACTATTGTTAACAAGTGAGCAAAATGTATGGACGAAACACATATTTAACCTTTATTTTTGTTATGTACTTTTTATCTTAAAATATGAATTTCTAGCCACTAAATAATTTTTAAAAAAATTGACTTTTTGTTGTGAATTGATCTCTTGAATTGAAATTATTTGGCAAATAATTAATTCCTAACAAACTATTTGAATACTCAACTATCACACTGTCTACAGCATTGTCTGCTATTAATAGATTTAACAAATTTTGAATTTGATATTCTTATTGAATCTTATATATCTTGGTATAGTTAAACTTAAAACTTCTATGACAACCCAATATAACTTAAAAACTCTTATATGCAAAATAAGGAGAAGAGAAGAAATAATAATAATAATAATAATAATAATAATAATAATAATAATAAAGACAAATGAAGACTAGAAAAACAACATTGTGACAAAAAATAGAGGTGAAAGTCCCTATTTTTTGTTATTTTTTATAGTTGCCATGGCCTATGATATGAAGGAGCAAGCAAGGCTAAGTTCATTTTAATGTCTTTTCTTTAATATTTTAATTTCATCTTATATAATAGCCATTGGATTAATCCAAAGGCTAACAATAGTACATCAGAGGGTGCAGTAATCCCCTATATTTCAATTCATTTTGACTTTGATCAGTTTCCTGCAATAAATCCTGGTCCCTATATGTCTACAGTGGCTACAAGTCTTGGATGTGGCCAAGTTGAAGGACTCAAAGAAGACTATACGTACTAAAGATGATTCACTTGTGCAGAATTTTTTTTCTTATTATTTGGGTTGATGAATACCGTGTTCTATTTTAATTTATTTATTATTTATTTACTGTAGCACTATTTCATATGATAGTGCTCAGGGGCGGCGTGTGTGAGGCATAGGCGCCACATCAGTCCACCCTATATTTTTTTTAAAATAATTATAATAATAATTTTAAAAAATAATTTTAAGTTATTTTGTATACATATTTGTACAAATATTAATGTAAATATTAGTTTATGATTTATTATTAATAACTATAAATCATTCGGTACACATTAGTTTAATTTAAGTATTAGTACAAATATTAGTTTATAGTTGATTATTGATGATTTCAAGTTATTCGTTATATATAGTGTATTATTTTAAGTTATATAATTTAATTTTATAATAATCAATTTTGACTTTGTTTGTCAAAAAATAGTGGATAACTAATTGAATTAAGGAAAATGTTAACACGTGTCCTTAGAGCAACTTTATCGCTAGTATACTATCACAAAGTTTTCTATAGTTGACGTGAGCAATACAGAATTCTCCATTGCAGAAAGCATGACATGGCATGTGGTTGGCTAAAACTTAGTTCACGGCAATCAGAGGCGGACCCAAGGGGGTGGCTGAGGGCGGCCACGGCCACCCCCGAAAAATAAAATATTACTAGTATGCCCTTGATAGTTTTAGAAAATTACAAATGTATATATATTATATATATTTATTTCAGCGAAAAACTAATAGTATTGATGGCTAGCTTGATGGTTCAAAGTTGTGCCCTCTAACAAGAGTATATGGGTTCAACTCTTGGAGGGGGCATTTTCTGGTTATTTTTTATTTTTTTAAAACAAAATCAATACTTGGTGACAAAACATTGTTTCAAACAATTAGCAATGACATTTTTCTAAATAAAGTTAATTTTTATATATATGTATCAATGCAAAAAATGAACAATTTCTATTTATTTTATTTTAAAAAACACAACTATATATTTTAAATTATAGACACCATTTTTTTTACTATATGTGTAATATAATAATAACACATGATTTTCTAATGATCAACTTTGTGCGAGTATTAGTTCAAAGTCAACTATTGATTATTTTAAGTCACTTGCCACACATATGTATTACTTTAAAGTATGTAATTTGATTGTAAAAAAAAAAGTATGTGATTTAATTTATTGTTAATCAAATTTTTATATTTAATTTATATACTATAATTTTTTTAGTGGCCCCCCGGAAAAAAAATTCCTGGGTCCGCCACTGACGGCAATATCATAAGCAACGTGAACTATCCTATAAATAATCATTATTGTGCATTATGTCATTAAAAAAATCAGCATGTGCATTATGTTATCCTATAAATAATCATATTATTTTGTTGCTTATCTTTTATTTTATTTTTATGTATTATTATGCATTTTTAATTTTATAATTTTATAAAATTATATATTTATTATTATTGTTTCCTCACATGTATGATTTTTAATAGATCTTTTGCCAGTTTAATATAATTGCTATTTTCTGACAAAAATATAATTAATATTTTTATGCATTTTAATTAAAATAATTAAATTATTGTTAACTTTAAATTAAAACTAATTACAAATAGTAAAGTATAAACATGTGGGGTCAAATTTTGGTTCTTTATAAACAACACCATTAAAGTAAAAATTATTCAAATCAACTATGAATATTTTAAATCCTACAAATCACTTTGGACCCACGAAAAATAACTTAGTTTACCTACTTAGTTCACTACCATTAAAGATGCTCTTAAGGAGATAAATGTAGAAATATTCTCTTGAAAATAGTGTATTTAACTTTATAAACATTAAATATCTTATATCATTAAATGCTAAATTTCTATTTTTAGGTACCTTAACATGTACCCTTAGGGAACAAGTTAACATGACCCTTTTGCGAAGTATCAAATAATAGTAATATGCATAATTTAATGTATATTTAATAAGTTATAATCCTTTATTTTATACGTATAGAAATTTCGTGGTTTTTTTTTTATATAATTTGTTAGTTTGTTGTTTTTTTTTTTTGAAATTTTTTTTTTGGTTTGTCGATGTGCCTTTTTTGGATATACATGTTTTATTAGGAGTAATTCCATAAATTGTTTCTTGTTTAACTAAAATTATTACGATTAAGATTTTTTTTCAGTAGTGCCTATAATTTTTAGCCACACTGATATTTTATGTCCAGGTCCGCCCCTGATAGTGCTTCCTTTGATTTTCAGCGATGTTGAAGGTTGCACCTATATATAAAAGCGCTTTATTTTATCATTAAGTGTTGTCTAAGGGATCATTTTAGAAAGCGCTTTAATTTCAAACGCTATGTAAGGTGAAAGTGCTGTATGTGTTTTTTTTTATAGGAAAATGCTGATCAATGTCCCGGGGCAATGGTTAAGTATATTAAAATATAAAGTTTGTCTCGAAATGTGTGCATTCAACACTTTGAAAATATAAAAAATTACTTTTCCAATATTAAATCTCTCTTTTATTTCCTTTTTTAGTATGCTTAACAAGTGCCTCGGGGGCACTGTTTAGCATGACCCTTTTTTATATATATACAAAAGAAAGTACTTGTATAGAAAAGCGCCGTAAAAGATCGTTCCTTAGACAACGCTTCAAAAGTGATGTTTAAGTGTTCTTTATTTCTTTTTAATAGCACTTTTGAAAATAAGCGTTGTCTAATTCACATTTTTTAGAAGTGATTACATGAATCGGATATTCCATTCATTTTTGGACAAGTTCGTGGTAGTGTTCATTGATGATATCTTGGTATATTCGAAGAGTGAAGAGGAACACGAGGAGCATCTTCGTATGGTTTTACAAGTGTTGCGGGAAAAGAAGCTGTATGCTAACCCGTCAAAGTGTGATTTTTGGTTGAATGAGGTGAATTTCCTTGGCCATGTAATATCAAAAGAGGGAATTGCCGTGGATCCAGCCAAGATCGACACGGTACTTGCATGGAAACAACCGCAGACAGTGACGGAGGTGCGGAGTTTTGTGGGTTTGGCCGGTTATTACCGGAGATTCATTGAAGGTTTCGCTAAGATTGTGGCGCCAATGACACAACTTACGCGAAAAGATCAACCTTTTGCTTGGACTGAGAAGTGCGAGTCGAGTTTCCAGTTGTTAAAAGAACGGTTGACGACTTCACCAGTCTTGGTGTTACCACAGTCGGATGAACCATATGAGGTTTACTGTGATGCTTCTCATCAAGGGTTGGGTTGTGTGTTGATGCAACACAAGAGAGCAGTGGCTTATGCGTCAAGACAGCTGAAAGTGCATGAAAAGAATTATCCGACGCACGATTTGGAGCTTGCGGCCGTTGTTTTTGCATTGAAGATTTGGAGACATCATCTTTGTGGTTGCACTTTTGTCGTGTTTAGTGACCATAAAAGTCTCAAGTACTTGTTTGATCAGAAAGAGCTAAATATGCGACAGAGGAGATGGATGGAAACATTGAAAGATTTTGATTTCACCTTAGAATACCATCCTGGAAGGGCTAATGTAGTAGCCGATGCTTTGAGTACGTAGGAAGAGTGTGTCGGCATGTTTGGCGCAAATGGCTAGTCAACAAGAGCTGTTGAAGGAATTTAGAGACTTGCATCTTGAAGTTGAGTTTGCACATGGGAATATGAGGTTGGGTATGATTACCATTTCAAATGGACTATTGGAGGACATTGCTAGTTGTCAAAATGACGAATTTCTCATGGAGAAAAGAGCGTTGATAGTTCGGGAAACCAACCGAGATTTCAAAGTGGGACCGGATAATATCTTGAGATGTCAAGGTAGGGTGTGTGTGCCCGAAGCTATGATCTTGAGAAACACTATTCTAGGGGAGGCACACAAGAGTAAACTTAGTATACATCCCGGAGCAACAAAGATGTATCAAGACCTGAGGCATGATTTCTGGTGGTCGGGTATGAAGAAGGATGTGGCTGAGTATGTGGCATCGTGTCTGACTTGTCAGAAGGCGAAGGTTGAGCATCAGAGACCAGCAGGGATGCTGCAGTCATTAGATATCCCCGAGTGGAAGTGGGATAGCATTTCTATGGATTTCATCACTGGTTTACCCAAGACCAGGAGGAAGCATGATTCCATTTGGGTGATAGTGGATCGTTCGACAAAGTCCGCTCATTTTCTACCGGTAAGGACTACGGATACAGCGGCAAAGTTGACCGATATTTACATTGCTGAGATTGTGAGGTTACATGGGATTCCGTCAAGTATAGTGTCGGATCGAGACCCAAAGTTTACTTCACACTTTTGGAAGACTTTGCATGAGGCGTTGGGGACGAAACTGAGATTGACTTCCGCCTATCATCCCCAGACCGATGGGCAAACCGAGAGAACGAATCAGTCTTTAGAGGATTTGTTGAGGGCTTGTGTATTGGATGACCGTGGGAGTTAGGACGACGTGTTACCATTGATAGAGTTCACGTACAACAACAGTTACCATTCGACTATCAGAATGGCACCATACGAGGCTTTGTATGGGAGAAGATGTCAGACTCCACTGTGTTGGTACCAAGATGGGGAAGGCGCAATTGTAGGCCCGGATATGGTACAACAAACGACGGACAAGGTCCGAAAGATAAGGGCAAGGATGAAGGTTGCCCAAGATCGTCAAAAGAGTTATGCGGATAAGCGTCGGAAGCCGCTAGAGTTTGAAGCGGGAGATCATGTATTTCTTCGTGTTAATCCAACAACTGGTGTTGGAAGGGCTTTGAAAGCAAAGAAGTTGACTCCGAAGTTTATCGGGCCGTATCAGATTACGGAGCGGATTGGGAAAGTAGCATACCGGATCGCGTTGCCACCGGCGCTATCTTTGATTCATGACGTGTTCCATGTGTCGCAGTTGCGAAAATATACACCGGATCCGTCACATGTGATCACACCAGATGACATCCAGCTGAGGGATAACTTGTCATTTGAGATCAAGATTGCGGATCGGAAGATGAAGCGTCTGAGGACGAAGGAGATACCTTTGGTGAAGGTGATCTGGAATGAAGCTACAGGGGATGCCACCTGGGAGCTGGAGAGTAAGATCAGAGAATTATACCCCGGATTGTTTGACGACGTCTAAGTTTCGAGGACGAAACTTCTTTTAGGGGGGTAGTATTGTAAGACCCAAGATTTCATTGTATAGTTGGTTTAAGGAAAATTAGGGTTTCCGATGGTTTCGTTTGTGAAACATCGTGTATTTAGTAGGTCTTTGCTGAGAACGAGTCTGTTTCGCGCTCGTATGTTGTATTTGAACAGGCTTTCGTCCTGGGATCCTGTTTCTTGAATAAGAAGTTATATGTGAATTCAGTTTAATGAGTTTCGGAGTATTCGTGTTTTTGGAAAAACGAGTAGGAATTTTACCCGACGTTGTAAAATTTTACTGCGTCTGAATTCAGTGAGTCTTCGGGTGGAAGTTTTATATATCTGCGCGAGTTAGGATATGTTCTGAGAATAGTTTTTCCAAGGTGTGGAAGAAATTACAGTCGCGGAAAAAGATTCGGCGATAAGTTTTGGAAATGTTTAACGTTAGACGTTCTTTCCGTAGGTTTCCTGTTTTTGTGTTTTACGTTCGTCGCGACGCGCGAGAGCTGAATACGTGACTTGTTATGGAAGAGTTGATAAAATCTTGTGATTAATCATAAAGCAATTTGATCCAATGGCTAGGGTTTAAGCTTGGACTTTTGGACTTTGATCCAAGGGTGGATAGGTGACCAAGACCTTTGTCATAGTAAGGAGGTTTGATGACAATTTGTAACTTAGAAATATATCACAATTCTCTCTTCTTCTTTCTCTCTTCCACGTGAAACTCCATTACTTTCTTAAACTTCACCAAATTTTCCATTCCTCACCATTTCAAGCTTTGGAGCTTAGAGGAAAGTTGTAGAGAATCTCATTCTAAAGGTAACCCTCTCTTCTCATCTCCTAGGTTGGTAGACTTATAGAGTTTAGGAGTTTTTGGGGTTATGCTTGTGTGAGGTTTTGTTGGGATTTGAGGTTTTGAGCCTTATGTTGCTTAGGTTTCGTTCTTGTGTGTAGAACAATTGTGCTAGGCTGGTTTGTTTTCACTTTTCCATGAGTTGGTGAAAAATCTCATGAGAAAAGTTAGGGTTTTGGTTTGGTTATGTATTGATCAATAACATGTTGTTAGGTTGTATGGTTTTGAAAAGTAACGTGTTTTTGAACCTTTAGGCGAAAGGGAATGGTGTTGTATGGTTTTGTTTTAGAAAATCCGATGAAAAATATTTTGGTGTTTATGAAAATATTTCCTAAGTGTTTGGTTTGGTGTTTTTGTGTTCTAAGTGGTTTAAAACTCTTGTGTTATGTGGTGTTGCTTTTTGCTTTGAAAACATGTTTGAAAATGGTTACAGGTCGGTTAAGGCCCGTAATAAAACTTGTGCTTGGGTTTGGTTTTGATTTTGGAAATGAAAACCAAATAACTTGCACTCGAAGCAACCAACATGCTTTCGGAAATGTATTGCTTTGTTGTGAAAACGGTTGTTGGGAAACAATACTATGCGTATGTAGTGTGTTGCGTGAAAAGTTGTTTTGGGTAAAAATTGAGTAAAACAAGTTTAGCTGTTGCTGTCATGAAGAAAACCAGTCCTGTTCTGGTGTGGTCGCTCAGCGAGGGTTGGTCGCCAGCCTTCGCCTTGGGCGTGGAAATTCTGACTTGCCTTCGCCAGGTGGTCGCCCAGCGACCGCTAGCGACCCCTGGGACCTAAAATTTTGGATTCTGATGTCCTAACTTGGTTTTTAACTTTCTAATCCCTTTTTATTAATTTATGGAAGTGGTTGGGATTGGAAACAGATTTTTAGGGTACTCGGAAAGTACGTAACTTGTAACGCAAGAAAACGGCCATTTTGCATTTCAAATTATTTAAGACTTTTGCCTATTGTTTTGGGGCCTAAAAATAGTACAAATAACTCATGGGGGTTGATCAATACGGTAGTTTTTGGTATAGTATCCGAAAAAAGGGGTTTTACCTTAGAAAGCCTTAGGTTTTTGGGGTTTTGGAGTCCAATTCATTGGGGATTGATTGGAAATGGTTTTGATTGTGTACTTTGCTTGTTTTAGGAAGCAAGTAAGTGTGGTGTGATCGTTTGATTGTTTGAGTGCTTGCCGAGGTAAGGGCTCCACTTTATTTTCGTCTTTTAAAACTGTTACGACATGCTTGGTTTTGCTGTTTATGCATTTGCTGTGTGCTTTGGCATGTTTGTACTTATGTATTCTCGTTGATGAGAACGTGGTTATAAATACGTGTGCAATTTACATATGATTGGGAAAATGTATGTATGTTGTGATGGTTTGTACATAGGCTTTAGGCTATGTGATTGTTTGCATGAGCATATATGACGCGTGCGTCGGATAGGACTACGCGGGGATTTTGTCTGTGTGACTACCCTGTATATGCCAAAGAGAATATATGCCATGCATTTCATAGTTGCGTGCCTAGGTGTATGTCTGTGTGACTTTGCCTACGTACCGGGCGTTTGACTGTGTGGCTTCGCCAAATCCTACTGGATTTTATTGAGTTGGTGTTTGTCTGTGTGGCTCACCTGGTGTTTGTCTGTGTGGCTCACCTGCCCTTGGTGGCCTTGTGAGGGTAGTGTTTGACTGTGTGGCTTCGCTTACCCTACGACTCTTTTTAGAGGTTGAATTTCGGAAATTAAACTCATGCATGTGACGAACTGGAAATGGTTGTCACGATCATTGTAGAAGTCTGCATTAGGCTTGGTGTGCATTATATATATAAACCCGTTGGTGGAAATTGCTTTGGTGGTTAAGAGCTTTCTCTTGTGTTTGTGGAATTATTGTTATGTGTACAATCTTTCGCACCGGTTATGTATATATATATCTTGTATTTTGTGGTGACCCTTTCTTTCATTTGCGGGCTCATCCCACCCCAGACGATGCGATAGGTCATGAGGGCGGCGGCTGCTCAGAGCCTCAGTGAGTTCGTGTTGAAGCTTAGTGTAGTTAGACTATGCGCCGGTGTGTTTTGTGCACCGTGCTTTTGGGGTTAGCATAGAGTTTCTAACTTGTTTTAATACTTAGACTTGGATTGTAATTATTCAGGAATACACTTTGCTTGTCGAATCACCTTATGGTAATGAGTTCTTTTGTATATTTGAATGTCGGCTCATTTAAAATCTTTTATGCGTAGCTCTGAGTGTTAGTTGAAAAAGGAAAAAAAAAAAATAATGCCCTCTTTGGCTTTATGAAAACGGGGTGTTACAAATTTTTGGGATGACTTTTTCATTATTCCTATTTTACCCTTAAAAAAACTACAAAAAAAAAAAAACTAAATATTTGTATATGTTGTAAAATAACTTCCATATAAAAATAGATTTTCAGTTTTTTTTAGTAAATAATTTTTTTTTCTTAATAACTAAGCACAACTTCTACATAAAAGTAGGTTTTCAGTTTTTTATAGTAAAAAAAAAAAATATTTTTCTTCTTAATAATTAGCCACAACAAAAAAGGAAGTTAAGTAGTAATCAATTAACTAAGTCCAATAATAAAAGAGATTAAATAGTTATTTATATTTACACAATAAAGAATTTCGATCACAACAGACAAACAAAAAAAGAGAATATCGATCACACAAACGGATGAAGGTGGAAAAACACAAGAAGGGGGGGAGTTGAATTGTGTTTTGAGAATTAAAACTTTTTCAAAATAAAAACAAGTTTGCAGCGGATATAAACACAAAATAAAGAAGGGTGCTGAGAGAGAGAAAGAAAGACACAAAATTTATCCTGGTTCCTCTCACAAATCGAGAGTACTCCAGTCCCCTTGTTACTAACAAGAGCTTTTCACTATAATATACTTAAGATTACAAATTGCTCAAGCACACTTGCAAGAGACTTCTCAGGTGCTCAAGTTTCACTAAACAAGAGACTTCTCAAATGCTCAAGTTTCACTAAACAAGAGACTTCACAAACAAACTTAAAATCTAAGAATGATTGTTAATGAACACTTGATATACTATCAGAGGTGTTTACAAAATACAATGCAAATTGCTTTAAGACTTTGAATGACAGATTGAACAAATAATGTCAGAATATTTCAGAGCCTTAAACGCAGTAATGGAACAGTAGAGCAGTAGTCATTTCTTCCATTTGAGTCTTCTATTTATACTTGAAGGAAGATGATGACCGTTGTAGAGAGATAAGATGCCAGCTGGAATATGCTCGTACAATTACTAGCTGTAGATTGCCTTCTTTAGCAAAGAAATCCGATTCCACTACCTTGCAATTCAAATTATCACTCATCCATTTTGAGTAATAATAGTATGATAGTACGATCCTCAAATGCGCTCCACTTATGGATAAGATTAACGTTGTACCAACGAATATTCCTTCCTGTGGATGTGACAGAGCCTTGAAGTAGATTGTTCTTCAAACATCAATTCTGATTCTGTCAGTTCTTGAGTGACGTTAATTCCTTTTGCTTCAGATGCTGTTGTCATAGCTTCTTAAGGTCTTCAGCTTCTGAATCCTTCAGAGTCTAGCTTTTGGTCCTCAGAAGCATTATCTTCAACACGCAAAATTTAAGCTTCTGATGAACAGCGATACGCTTTCAGAGCTTCATAGCTTGGCTTCTCTCTTGTTATTCATAGTGCTTCTGAATGAATTTTAACTTATAATTCTGCACACTAGAATAATCATTAGTAATACCAATTGCAATTTTAATACTTTGTTATCATCAAAACCACTTAAAATTTTAGAGGTTCATGTCAGACCCACTTTGTTCCAACAATCTCCCCCTTTTTGATGATGACAAACTAAAGCATTAAAATTCAATTGTTGTTGATTTAATTCAATTATGTTGACTTCAGGTTTCAAAGGTTTGCAATATCCCCCTGAGTCTGATAATCCATAGGGTTAGGTTTGTAAGCTCCCCCTAAGTCTTATCCATAATTAATTAAAACAGTTTAAGAGTTAATTTATCAACTAAAAATAAATTTTCATATATGATTCTTAGAGGCACAATTTTGTAAGCTTTGCTTCTTAGAGTCAGATAATGCTCAGAGGAGGTTTGCAAGCTCCTCTTATATTATCTATGAAAATCAATTTTAGGTTCTTAAATTTTCTCCCCTTTCAATAAGGTCCACAGCGAGAAGAAATCAGAAGGAATAGAATTTGATTCAGATGCATATACATAACAGTTTCAGATTTTTACGCAGAGTCAGAATCAATCAATATTAATTTTAACGCTATCCTTACTCCCCCTTTTGGCATCAGTCAAAAAGCACAGAAAACTAGGAAGTCAAAGCATGCCAGAAAACAAGACAGTCAAGTCAGAAAAGTGGTTACAACTATATTCAATAAATGAATTGTGTTGATTCCCAGGTTGACAAGAGAGCTTGAGTGCACTATAAAAAAGGGACAATTCTTCTCATTTCATTCATACAGAATAATCAAAGAACATTAAGAGAAACACGCAATGGAAAAGCAAGCTACGAAGGATGCTTCAGGATCTAAAGAAGTGATCAAGAAGGAAGCAGAGCCCTGGCGCTGCGAAGAGAACAGGCATCGTTATGAAAGAAACAAGTGAGAGGTGGTTCTGATAGAGTCAGAGCGTGAAGCAATAGGCTCTGACCTGGAAGAGTTCTTATGGACATATGATGATGACAAGCCATACGAAGAGTATCAAGCTGAAGCTCAGCAAGCCATGCGTGACTTACTTTCTTATGTTAGTGAAAAGCATAAGAAGAAGAAGCCAGAGGCTGCTGACGTTGATTCTAAGTAGGATCTCATTATCTTATGTAATAAAGAATTTTCTTCAATAAATTTAATAAAGAGTTCCTGCTATAAATTTCTTTCTTTTATATACTCTTTTCAAACGTCAGAAAACCAGTTACCAGACACGCCTCATTCGGTATTGTTGCCCCGCTTATAAACAGGCTATAATACTAAGAAGCTATTTCATGAGTAAACAGGAGTACTGATGTGGGGGACTCTTAGGTTTTTAAAAGCCTGGAATATTAGTTTAAAGCTGAGATGCTCTGCAACACCTCACACTAGAGCCAGTAACCACAAGAGTACCAGACATTATCAGAGTATATGATTTTCATTTTGAAAAACAAAATAAAATAAACACACCAGCACAAGCACATAAATATGGATAAATAACTTGGAAATAAAAAATATCCAAAGATTACATAAGAAACAATGTGAAAACAAAATAAACTGGTGCATAAACATAAGGTTTAGGGTTTGGATTGTTGTTGAGTAAGCTTCAGCAGTAGCTCCATCATTGCATCTATCTTCTTGTTAGTAGCTTCACCAGATCTGTTCATATCTTCTCTTATATCGGCCCTGAACTCATCCATTTCATTTCTCAGCTCCTCTCTTAAGTCACTCTTGATCACATCCAGAGCTTCTTGCATAGCTGAAGGTATAGCAGATGAAGAAGAGCCTTGGACAAGTACTGGTGGAGATCTAGGAGGAGTTGGAGCAACAATGGGAGCTTTGCCTTTATCAGAATCTGGTTCACTGAGGTTCTGATCATCCATAACAACATCCTCTGCAGCTGCTTGATTCTCATTAATCTTATTAGTCTCAACAACAGCAATGCGAACAGCTCTGTCAACCAACAACTTGAAGGCTTCTTGATCAGCAAGCCTCTGACATTCCACTTCAGCAGCTATCCTAGCCTGCTCAGCATCAACTACTACTCTTGCATAAGTAGCCGCTTCTTCATTTAGCCTTAAAGCTGCTTTAAGAGATCTTCTTATACTTTCATTCACAGCAGCTAAAAATGCTAACCTCTGACATTCTTCTTCATGGTTGAAAAATGTAAGTCTCAGAGCATGAGAGCGATCAGCAGCACTCATTATTTGAGGCAAAACTTCCATTCCTCTTCCTTCAATCTTTCTTTTCACATAACCTCCTAAGAGCCTCAGAGACTGACTGAATTTCTGTTCCAATTCCCTGATCTTAGCATCAGCATCTGAGGGAAATATCAGAACTTCTTCTTCCATGCTCTTAAATTTCTTAAGACTAATATTAATAGCATTATCTAGCAGCTCAAGGTTTGGTTCAGAGTTGTGATTGAAGAAGGGCTGGTTTCTGTTGAAGGGAATGGTGGGTTCAAGTCTTTTTCGTTTCAGAGGGATGATTTTGATTTTTCTGATTTCATCAAAGGGGTCTTTGGGGGTTGTTATTATATCATCATCAATATTAATTTATGCTTTTAGCAGATCCTCCAGAATGGGTAGGGCAAAGTCAGAAGGTAGACTAAGTTCATCTATGGTTAAGGGTTTGTAAGATGGACCAAAGATGGGTTCTGATTGTGGTGTTTGTGGTTTAGGTGATGGTTCAGGTGTGGAAGGTTCAGGTTGTGGTGTGGATGGTTCAGCAGTGGTATGTTCAGAATGATTCATAACTTCATCCTGAGCTGGTGTGAAGGTGGGTGGATCTTCTTGTTCAATGTCAGCAAGGGAGGAGGGTGATGTTTGAATTGGTGGTTCTGGAATTGGTGGATCAATAGGTAAATCAGAAGATGTTTTTACAAAGTGAAATTGATCAGGTGAGTTTGTGTTGGAGTGGGTAAAGGCATCACCAGATAAGTGAGTGGAGAGGTGTTCAAGAATCGAAGGTGATTTTCTTGTTGTGTTGGTGGGTTGGTCAAGGATTGAAGTGTCAATGAAAATATTTTCTTCTTCTGGTGAGTTGTTTTTGGGTTTCTTGAGGGTTCTTTTTGCAGGGATCTTTTTCTTAGATTGTTCCTTCTGAATTTTATCTAGTTTTTCAATAAGCTCTGAAGAGTCAGTGCTTGCATCAGAAGAAGTCCCTTCAGATGAGGATGATGAGGGTTGTGGAGATGGTGGAATCATACGTATAGGCTGTGTATAGTCTATAGGAGGTGATTGGGTAGGAGGTTGAGCACTAGAAACGCTATCAGTATTAGGCTTAGAATTTTTACCTTTGGACGAGTCAGCAGCTTTCTGTTTGGAAACAGCTGTCTTTTTCCTTTTTAGTGCTCAGACAGGTTGATCCTTTTCTGCATCTACCGGCCTCTCATTCCTCTTCTTTGATCTTCTCTCCTTCTGAACGGCTTTTCTCTGAGCTATCTTTGCCACTTGCTCTTCAGTGACTTCTTCATTTTCTTCAGTGGCCAATCTTTCAGCACCACTTTCTGCTTGATCAGTAACCTCAGCAGCATCATTCTTATCTCCAGATTGTTCTTTGGAGCTTTCCTCAACAATTTCTTGTTCAATTGGTTGAGGTTTTCTCTTAGACTTGGTGATCTGCTTTGGTCCTTTGAAAATGTCCCAGTTTGGTACACCAACTACCATACTCCTGGGCACTCTTACTCCAGAATCTAATTTAACCAACTCCAAGAAGT
Organism: Trifolium repens; assembly: GCA_030408175.1. Taxonomy (NCBI): domain Eukaryota; kingdom Viridiplantae; phylum Streptophyta; class Magnoliopsida; order Fabales; family Fabaceae; genus Trifolium; species Trifolium repens. The sequence continues at coordinate 9,418,604 of CP125839.1, forward strand.
TCTTGATAACATCATCATTATCAATTTCTGATATGGTTGGAAAACCATCACACCAGAAGTACTTTTCATAAACCTGCACCAGAGGGCTCTTGGCTGTCTTCAGCTCTTCTTTTGTTTTCAGCTTCATATTTACCAGAACACTTGCATCATACTTAGCAGTATTGAAAACTCTAAGTTTCTCCTTGGTACTGACAATCTGAATAAGCTTTGTTTGACGAATGATTTCTGAAATCAACCTTGGATGATGGATAATGGAAGATGATTTGGTTCTGCTCTTGGATATGGTAAAGCATAGGTGATCAAACAGAAGCTTTGCCAGATTTATCTTTACCTTCTTGTACATAAACCAGATGAAGTGTCTGTGTGGTAGAGAAATAGTATCATATCCTCCTTCTCTAGTGATGATGGAGGCCAGAAACACTTTGAAAGCAAAGCTGAAGTTTTGCTTCATGAATTTTGCTTTACCAAAATCATTGTTTGCACTACCAGGAAGAAATAAATCCTTCTTAATGGATTCAATATGCTTACTCTTCTCACCATATTCATCCACGTTTTCTCCTTCATTGTCCAGACCCAAAATTTTGGCAATATGTTCTTGAGTAATAAGAACATTGATTCCCATGATGTTTGACCTAATCTCTTTTCCTTTATAGGGTCTTAAACCCAGTTGACTCCTTGTTTTTCCTTTCAAGGAACTATCCTTCTCAACCATCTTTCTAACCTCTTCATCAGCACTGAACTTGTCAAAGATGGTAGCTTTTTGCCAGAAGTACTTGACAATATCGTAATAAACAAACCCATTCAGCATCTCAAAATAGTTCTTCCATTGTTGATCGTAGAATAAACTCTGAATGTCAATCCCGTTTACTTTGAAACTCTCAAATTCAACAAATTTTTCCGTAACGAACTCAAACGATTAATTCCGGACCAGCATCGGTTACATTATCTTTGAAGACGAGTCTTGCTTGAGACGAAAGATCAATTACTGGTGGTAAGACGGGGTTGAAGGGACGTTGAACAATTTCGTTTGAAGGTCGAGCAGCCATGATTACAGAAGATTGAGAAGCAGAGAGATTTGGGAAAATCTGAGGTTTACGGTTTGTGTAGGAAGTGATTATGTGAAAAATTTGTGCTTTGTGAGTGAAGTGACAATTTATATCAAATAGAATAAACACTTAGAAAATAAGCACAAAGGAGGGAGCGCGAACAGTTTAAAATTAATTTTAAATTGTATAACTGCATTTTCATCATTAATTGTTCTCTACCCATCAGGATCTAAACACGTGTTGGAGAAACTTAATCATAGCTGACGCGTGTACAGACAACTGTTGTACACTAACTAGTACTAAACGTTTCGTTTCCGTCTAGTTCAGAGCCAAACTCATTAATATCTTACACCTCATCAGAACCTGTTATCCTTCAGAGCCCATATTATTCAGAGCTTCCCAAAAGAGACACTGAATAGATGGAGGCTCTGAAAGAGCTTCAGATCCTAATTCTATTTTGCATCTCACAGCTAGTTTTCTTCAGAGATAAAATGCATGTTCAAATTCTTTTTAATAAAGTCAAATCTTTCAATAGCTAAAGGCTTAGTAAATATATCAGCCCATTGATGATCAGTATCAATGAATTGAATATTTATTGTCCCTTTTTGAACATGATCTCTTATAAAATGATGCTTAATTTCAATATGCTTAGCTCTGGAATGCAAAATTGGATTCTTAGATAAATGAATAGCAGCAGTATTATCACAATATAGTGGAATACTACTTTCAGCTATGTTATAGTCCTCTAACTGATATTTCATCCAGAGAAGCTGTGTGCAGCATTTAGCAGCTGAGATGTATTCTGTTTCTGCTGTAGACAAAGCAATAGTTGTTTGTCTCTTGCTGGCCCAAGATATGAGATTTTCACCAATAAATTGGCAATTTCCACTAGTGGATTTTCTCTCTATCTTGTCTCCAGCATAGTCAGCATCACAGAATCCAACTAGCTTACTATCTAGGGATTTTTTATAAAGAAGTCCTAGATTAGTAGTTCCTTTCAGATATCTAAAGATCCTCTTAACTGCAGTTAAGTGAGGTTCTCTAGGATCTGACTGGAATCTTGCACACTTCCAATTTCTTCCTTGCTTAAGCTGCTTGTAGGATGCATGAGAGTTGACATTATCTTACAGTCTTCAAGATTAAACTTCTTCAGAAGCTCTTTTGTATACTTGCTTTGATGAATGTAAGTGCCATCTTTTCCTTGATTGATTTGAATTCCAAGGAAAAACTTTAGTTCACCCATCATGCTCATTTCAAATTCATCCTGCATCAGCTTTGAAAAACTCTTGCACAAGGAAGCATTAGTAGAACCAAATATTATATCATCAACATAGATTTGAATAATTAAGATGTCTTTCTTAGTTGTCTTTCTGAATAGTGTATTGTCAATTTGACCTTTTTGAAAACCATTTTCTAAAAGGAAATTACTCAGTCTTTCATACCAAGCTCTTGGAGCTTGTTTGAGACCATAGAGTGATTTCTTAAGTTTATAAACATAATCAGGGTTTTTCAAATCCTCAAAACCTGGGGGTTGTTTAACATATACTTCTTCAGAAATGATACCATTTAGAAAGGCACTCTTAACATCCATTTGGTATAAGGTTATTCCATTATTAACTGCATATGATAACAATAACCTGATTGCCTCCAGTCTTGCCACTGGAGCAAATGTTTCAGTGAAGTCAATGTCTTCTTGCTGACTGTAGCCTTGTGCTACTAGTCTAGCTTTGTTTCTTACCACTTCACCTTGTTCATTCAGTTTGTTCCTAAATACCCACTTGGTTCCAATGATGTTCTTGTGTGTTGGTCTTGGTACCAAATCCCACACATCATTTCTTTGAAACTGATTGAGCTCATCTTGCATTGCTACAATCCATCCATCATCAGAAAGAGCTTCATCAACATTCTTAGGTTCTATCATAGATATGAGTCCTAGAAGTGAATCATGTTGTTGATAATCTGATCTTGTTTTTCTTGGACTCTCTTTGTTTCCAAGAATAAGATCTTCTGGATGTGATGATCTGTATTTGAATTTTCTCTTTGGAGCTTCATTAGTTTCAGCACTTGTTTGGGTATCATCTTCTGAGATATCATCATGTTCTCCAGATGCTTCTATTGGGGATGCTTCTTCAGAGACTTCTTCCAATACAGCTTCTGAAGATTCATTTGCATCTGATGCTTTCTCAGATTCTGGATTGTTATATGTATATGGAACACCTGCATAGCTATTATCTTGCTCTGACATTTTACTGTCAGGCTCTTTGTCATCAAATCTAACATGTATAGATTCTTCCACTGTGTTAGTTTCAGAATTATACACTTTGTATGCCTTTGAGCGTTCAGAGTAACCTATAAAGATTCCCTTACAAGCTTTGGCATCAAATTTTCTTTTGTAGGCCTTATTGTTCAGAATGTAACAGGTACATCCAAACTGATGAAAATAAGAGATGTTGGGCTTTCTTCCTTTAAAGAGTTCATATGTTGTTTTATTCAATATAGGTCTGATATAGATCCTATTTTGAATATAACAAGCTGTGTTCACAGCTTCTGCCCAGAAGTACTTAGCAAGTTTAGTCTCATGCATCATGGTTCTTGCCATCTCTTGTAAAGACCTGTTCTTTCTCTCTACAACACCATTTTGCTGTGGTGTTCTAGGAGCTGAGAACTCATGGACAATTCCATGGTCTTCACAATAGGTTGCAAAGGGTTCGTTTTCAAACTCACCCCCATGATCACTTCTGATCTTTAAGATCTTGAGACTCTTCTCACTTTGCACTTGTGTGCAGAAGATGGTAAACACATCATATGCATCATCTTTTACTCTAAGAAATTTGACCCAAGTCCATCTACTGTAATCATCAACAATAACAAGTCCATATTTCTTTCCATTGATTGAGGCTGTACTTACAGGACCAAACAAATCAATGTGAAGCAGTTCAAGAGGTCTTGAGGTAGAGACAATGTTTTTGGGTTTAAAAGAGGTTTTTGAAATCTTTCCAATCTGACAAGGACCACACAGAGCATCTGAATGATAGTTAAGATTGGGTAGTCCTTTAACCAAGCTTAGTTTGCTAAGCTTAGAGATTAATCTCCAGTTAGCATGACCTAAGCGTTGGTGCCAAACCCATTTCTCATCATTCAAAGATAGAAGACAAACTATCTTTTGCTCTGAGAGTTCTGACAAATTGATTTTATAAACATTGCCTTTCCTTAAGCCTCTGAACACTACAGACTCATCAGACTCTCTGATTACAGTACATGCATCTTTATTAAACTTAACAACAAATCCACTATCACAAAATTGGCTAATGCTTATTAGATTATGTTTGAGGCCATCAACTAACCAAACATCTTTAATAGAAAGAGAAGAATTACCAACTGTACCCGTACCAGTGATCTTCCCTTTTTGGTTTCCTCCAAATCCCACAGTTCCTCCCTCTTTCAGAGTCAGGGTTTGGAACATATGCTTGTCTCCTGTCATATGACGTGAGCAGCCACTGTCCAGGTACCATGAATGCTGCTCTGGCCTTCTTTGAGTGCAGATCTGCTGCAAAGACAATCTCAGACTTTGGTACCCATACCTTTATGGGTCCTTTAGAGTTAGTCCTCATTACCTTAGATTGTTTTTGTTTATAAGGCCTATCAGGAGCTCTAGAGTTATTGAAGCATTTTGAAAAGCTTTTAGGCTTTGTATAACTCTTGGGCTTAGCTTTAGAATATACCAGAGTTTTATTTATTTTGACATTGGTCTGAGGTTTAGAGATCTTAGGCTCTGAAGGTTTTAGAGTCTGAGACTTCTTGGCCTCTGACACAATTATTTTTTCAGGTTCTGGTTTAACTATTGCTTCTGATTGGCTTTTAACAAATACAGCCTTAGGTTTTGAATTATCACTTTTAGAGGGTTTAGAAAATAATGGATTATCTTTAAAACGTGAAAATCCAAGACCTTCACCTCTGTTTCTACTAACATGATATATTAAGGAAGCTATCTTACTTCTCTTCATGCCATTGATAAGAAATTCTTGCAGAGCAAATTCATGCTCTGGAGGAACCTTATCATCATAAACATAATGAGTTTCCATAAATGAGTTTCTACTTCTTAGAGACTCATTTTCTTCAACTATTATGTTCATTTTCTCAGTTAGGTTATTGTAAGCCTTTTTCAAAACCTTACATTCACCTGCCTTTTTAGTGAGCATTTTTAAGGCATCTTTAAGAGAATCAACTAATTCAGTTCTAGATAGTTTAGCAATTACCTCTTCCTCATCTTCAGAGTCTGAACCTGCTTCAGAGTCTTCTCTGTCAGAGGTAGTTGCCATTAGTGCTAGATTTGCTTCCTCATCACCATCTGAGTCTGAGTCTTTGTCAAGATCTTCCCATGTTGCCAGAAAGCTCTTCTTGACTTTACTCTTATATCTTTCCTTGCTAGAGCTTTGCTTTGATGATCTACTTTTGTTTTCTGGACAATCAGCAATGAAATGACCAGGCTTATTGCATTTGAAACACTTGCTTTGATCTTCCTTCTTGTCTTTAGCAGTACTAAGTCTCTTGGAAGATCCTCCAAATTTGCCTGCATATTTCTTGCTTCGTTTTGCCCATTATGAAACCTTAGCAGCCATCAGCACCATCTCTTCTTCATCATCAGACCCAACTTCTTGACCCTCTTCAGAAGCCTCATCTTCAGATTCTATAATTTTAGCTTTCAGAGCCTTTGATGAACTTTTAGAGCTTAAGGTTATCCCTTTCATCTTCTTGGTTGATTCATCAGTCATTAGTTCCATTTCATGACTCTTCAATGAACTAATTAAGCTTTCAAGGGATACAGCATCCAAATCCTTAGACTCTTGAAAAGCAGTCACCTTGGGTCTCCATTTTGGTGGTAGGCTTCTGAGTACCTTTCTCACATGATCAGCTTCAGTATAACTCTTGTCTAATACTTGAAGTCCAGAGACTAGAATTTGAAACCGTGAAAACATAGTTTCAATGTCCTCTCCATCCTTCATCTTAAACAGCTCATACTGATGCACCAACAAGTTAGCATTTGCCTCCTTAACCTGTTTGTTGCCCTCATACTTGGATTTTAAGGAATCCCAAATAGACTTTGCAGTTCTTTTATCTCCAATTTTAAGGTACTCATCATGTGAGATAGCATTGGTCATCATTCCTTTTACAGAGTGATGCTTCTTGTACTCTAGCTTTTGAGTAGGTGTAAACGATTTCCTGTTCTGAGAACTGACTACTCCTTCTAAGTCCATATTTTCAAAGTTAACTCCATCTTCTACCAAGTCCCATAAATCACAATCAATACTCATGATGTGACTATACATATTGGTCTTCCAGAATGGGTAACTAGTCTCAGTTCCGTTGAAGAAGGGAACTTTATCAGATGACCTCCTTTGTCGAGAATTTGAGTCATAATCAAAAGGAACTTCATTAAGATTCTTCTCAGCAGACATGTTTTTCCTCCTGGATCTTTACTGTTTCACTGTAAGGTGAGTTAGGCAACAGACCTAGCTCCTGATACCAATTGAAGGTGGAAAAACACAAGAAGGGGGGGGGTTGAATTGTGTTTTGAGAATTAAAACTTTTTCAAAATAAAAACAAGTTTGCAGCGGATATAAACACAAAATAAAGAAGGGTGCTGAGAGAGAGAAAGAAAGACACAAAATTTATCCTGGTTCCTCTCACAAATCGAGAGTACTCCAGTCCCCTTGTTACTAACAAGAGCTTTTCACTATAATCTACTTAAGATTACAAATTGCTCAAGCACACTTGCAAGAGACTTCTCAGGTGCTCAAGTTTCACTAAACAAGAGACTTCTCAAATGCTCAAGTTTCACTAAACAAGAGACTTCACAAACAAACTTAAAATCTAAGAATGATTGTTAATGAACACTTGATATACTATCAGAGGTGTTTACAAAATACAACGCAAATTGCTTTAAGACTTTGAATGACAGATTGAACAAATAATGTCAGAATATTTCAGAGCCTTAAACGCAGTAATGGAACAGTAGAGCAGTAGTCATTTCTTCCATTTGAGTCTTCTAATTATACTTGAAGGAAGATGATGACCGTTGTAGAGAGATAAGATGTCAGCTGGAATATGCTCGTACAATTGCTAGCTGTAGATTGCCTTCTTTAGCAAAGAAATCCAATTCCGCTACCTTGCAATTCAAATTATCACTCATCCATTTTGAGTAATAATAGTACGATAGTACGATCCTCAAATGCGCTCCACTTATGGATAAGATTAACGTTGTACCAACGAATATTCCTTCCTGTGGATGTGACAGAGCCTTGAAGTAGATTGTTCTTCAAACATCAATTCTGATTCTGTCAGTTCTTGAGTGACGTTAATTCCTTTTGCTTCAGATGCTGTTGTCATAGCTTCTTAAGGTCTTCAGCTTCTGAATCCTTCAGAGTCTAGCTTTTGGTCCTCAGAAGCATTATCTTCAGCACGCAAAATTTAAGCTTCTGATGAACAGCGATACGCTTTCAGAGCTTCATAGCTTGGCTTCTCTCTTGTTATTCATAGTGCTTCTGAATGAATTTTAACTTATAATTCTGCACACTAGAATAATCATTAGTAATACCAATTGCAATTTTAATACTTTGTTATCATCAAAACCACTTAAAATTTTAGAGGTTCATGTCAGACCCATTTTGTTCCAACAACAGACACGGAAGCCCGTTTGACGGCTAGTATATATAATAAGTACATCTCTAATTTTTTATTTAAAAAGTAGTACATGGAGTATTAAAAAACCTGGATAAATATAGGGGAAAAGGAATTTTAGTCATAAAAAATATAGTAAATTTTAATTTGAGTACATAAAAATAAAAACGTTAAATTTTTGTTCTCTTAAATTTTTTGTTTTGTTTTTAGTTACTAGTATTAACTAGTTTATGTTAATTTTGAAATTATAATTTTTTTTATATCCAAGTGTCTATAGGGGAAAGTGGCACAAGTTATGGTACATAAGCCATGTTTATGCACCGTGCATAAATACCCCAAATTGCTTAGCGTACTTCCCATATTTCTAGCGCACCCCTAAATTGCTTAGCGCACCCCCAGACATTTGATGGGTGTGCTAGAAATCTAGGGGGTGCGCTAAACAATTTGAGGGTGCGCTAAGCAATCTGGGTGGTGCATTAAGCAGTTTTCATTATTTATGCATGGTGCATGAGGAAAAAACTTATGCACCGTAACCACTCCCGGGGAAAGTTATGGTGCATAAACCTTTTTGTTTATGCACGGTGCATAAGCAATGAAAATTTCTTTTCTCACCCCCAGATTTCTCGTGTACCCCTCAAATTTGTTGCACAACCCCAAATTTCTCGCGTGCCCCCTAGATAGGGGTGTTCATGGTTCATGAACTGCACTGAATTGAACCATATTAATGTTTCAGTTCAGTTCATAAAAACCATTTTGATAAAAACAGTTTATTTCTTAAAGCAGTTTTAGTTCGTTTCAGAACCGGTTTAGAACCAATTTACATATTTAAACCGATTTAGTTTCAGATAACTAGTTTATAACTGTTTTTCAAATAGAACCGGTTTATTTTTGAAAAATTGGTTTTAAAACAGTTTTCCGCGTGTTTTAAAAAATCAGTTTTTGTGTTTTTTTAAATAGAAATTGGATTTTATACCATTTTTCAGTTTTTTTTTACAAAAAATGGATCATAATCTTATAAAAATCCAAATTCATACCAATAATCCGAATAAATTCTTACAACATTTGAATTAGATTAGAACCACAATTTCCTTATTATAAGATATTTTCGGATTCGTCTCGAAAAGTATTTTCAAAATATCATTTTTTTATAATTTTTATTATCATAAAATTAAAGATATTAATCGTCAAAGTTATGTATTTGAATTAGATCAGAATCTCCATTTCCTTATTATAAGATGTTTTTGGAATCGTCTCGAAGAGTATTTTCAAAATATCATTTTTTTATACTTTTTATTATCATACAATTAAAGATATTAATCGTCAAAGTTATGTATTAAAAGTGAAAATATTGATAAAACATAAAAAAATTTAATTTTTTTTTAATAAAAATCAATTCATTCCATAAAAAAAAATCAGTTCATAAATTCAAACTGCTTTTAAACCGGTTATAAACTGAATTGTAACTATTTTTTGTAACACCCAAACCCATAATTATATAAAATATGCTTTTATAAAATATTACTCGAGAATACGCAACGGAAATAAAGTTTGACTTATAAAAGACTTGGTTCGAGTATTACATCGTACACATAAAAGCTTACCAATAACTTAATTAGTAAAACTATTATTGTACAAATAAGTTTATAAGAAAATACATATTTAAATACATTGGAAATAAAAGCAGGACTCTAAATAATACATTATAGAAATAATCCCATCCCCGTGTCACATCAGAGCGGAGCTTCACTGACAACTCGATCACAAACATAACCTGAAGATCTGGAACCCAAATCCAGCACATACACAAAACAGTGGGTTAGATAATATAACTATAAAAGAAACTAAGTACAAGCACACACTTAATACTTAGGACATAGCATGGTCATGTCTAACAACTCATTCCATAAACAAATATCAATATCATGTCATTCATATTTCGTAATCTAAAATATAATGCATCATAATAACATCACATCCTTAATCAATTAACAAGTATGCACATCATCATCCATTATCATTCATTATCACACATCTCATAATACGTTCAATCATAAGTATCACATTATTCAACCATTCACAATTATAATGGAACACAATCACAATTATCAAATAACAATTAGAGTGCACAACTCCCTAATGCAAACTAATGCAAACACATAATGTATGTCACCCTAGACATATCTAATGCATGTGGTACACCATCGTCTTTATTAGAGTATCTCACCTCTAATATCCGTCTTTATCAAATATTATCATTTGATATCCTCTTTATTAGAATCCACATGATTCTAATATCCGACTCAAAAGATGAATGCATGAATGTACACATACCAAATAATGATGATAACACTATACATCTACTCATGAATAATAGGCCACTCATCCCTATTATTCCTTCTTTAAGTTCTCATTAACTTATCTCAACACATCATCATATCATCATTAAGGTATACATTCAAGCACACATATCATAAAGTAATTCATTCACCTCAATTCAATTAGGCATCCAATTATTATTATTAATCACTAAATAATAATATTCACCATAATCATTCATCATTTATCAATTTCAATCAAACATACACATATAAGCATATTATTATCATACCAACTCAAGATTCAATCAATCCAAATCTATAACATGTTATAAGACCAAATCTAATCATGTTATAATCTCATACTCATCATAAAACTTAAAGAGATTCCTCAAAATTAGGTCCTGGTCGCTGAGCGACTACTAGCGATGAATAGGCGACGAAAAAAGTGAAAAAGGCAGCGTGGTCGTCGCTCAGAGCGAAGCCTGGCGACGACTGGTCGCTGGGCAACCAACTCAAAATTCTGGGTTCAACGAAGAACACATGAATCCTGGCTTGAAGCCACGGAATGGTCGCTGGGCGACCAAACCCAGAAATTCATGCTCTGCTCACGGGTTTCACATAGAATCACATAGAAATCACGAATTTCATGTTATAAACTCTTAAAGCTATCACATTTAAGCATACATATCATGTATAGACTTAGAAGTACAAGTTTTAACATCATCAAACATCATTTCAAATGAAAAGTAGAGATTTTTCCTTATTTTATTCAAAACTCATTTTCCAATATCAACAACAACAAATCATTCATGAATCACGAAATTGATGATAGAAATGGAAGATAGAATCATATAATGACATATTAACATCATACAACAACACATAAAATCATTAACACATTCCCTTGATTCCAATTCCCCACCAAAAGAGATGAGAGGGTTTGGGTATGGTGAATAGGCATCTCCCCCCTCTTTGATCATCTCAAAGTTATATTATCTAAGCCTCTTACCTCAATAAAGTTGGAATCTCTACTCCACCACTTGATTTCCTTTAATCTACCATGGCTTATTCTTTATTTGATCTTCTCCTTCATCTCTTTCTCTTTCTCTACTCTCTCAACTCTCTCTTTCTCTTAACTTCTCTTTCTCTCATTTTTATGATAATAAAATCACACCACTACTCTTCACAAAACCTCCTATATATAACCCCAACTTAGGTTATATGAAATCCCTCAAATACCCTTAATTTCACTACTAATTCCACTCATAATCTCAACTTTATTATTACCACAAATTCTTGTACTATTTACACCATTGCCACTACTTCCTCTCCAAGACACTCTATCCCTTTAAGATAATAACCAAAGTGCCACTCTTATCTCTACACAACCCACTAACTCACACTAGATTACTATATTTCCCTTAATTCTACCATAAACTCTTATTCATTCTAATTAAGCCCAATACTCATAAAAGCCCATCATCAACAAACATAAATGCAACAATTAATTAATACATATAAAACATATCAATTAACATACACAATTAATTAAATAACATCAGTTAATCAAATATAATAAAATATAAGATTTGGGGTGTTACAACTCTACCCCCCTTAAAGAATTTTCGTCCTCGAAAATTTCACGCAAAGTTACAACTAACAAGTTCAAGGTTTATAGATCAATCAATAATAATCAACGGTTATAACCATACCAAATAAAGGTAATATTCATCACCAATTACATACAATACCAAAATGGACAAGGCCTAATCATGGCACTACCTCGTATTGTTACAAATTATATACACATAATGATATGGTATTTCAATCAACAAAATAACATGTCTCACACTCCAAGTTATGGCTTCAACATAATTTAAAACTAATACAAACTCTCATGCCATTGATGCGCACATAATAAAGTCATACAAAATTACGAAACTAGCATAACCCTAAACATATCATGGAGTACCAAATAACTCAATCTCATAAAATCATTTATAATCATCACATATACATATTCATCGCAAAATTTCAAGTTCACAAAACACGGTCAATACATTCTATAAAAATCATTTTTCCTCATCTCTTAGCAAACTCTAGACACTACCAAAGTTTGACAAGATTAGTATCATCCAATCAACACAATCATGTCTATCCATTAACAAGAGATCAAGGACGGCCAGTTCCTTAATTTGTTAATAAATGGACAACAATCATGATGGTGATTCAAACCATCCTTACCAAGCTACGATAGTGCTTTCTTAAGCACGAAACACATAAGCATACAAAAGCATATCACATCGTCTAGCATAAACATTTAATTAGCATACATTGCCTCTAAACTTAAAAGTTAAGAATCAACTTAAAACAAGAAAGATAGATATTCCACAACAATAAATCTTAAGAATTCAACCATTCTTACCAAACAAGGACACTTTCACCAAAACATCACATTTAAAATCATGTAATGACTAATAAGAGAAACAATTATGGAGATATAGATCATCCACACATAGATTCATACATTTCAAAATTTATCAAAAGATGAAATCACCATTTAACAAATCCGTAAAGTCATGAAAACATGTTTATGAAAATAGCACATTTGAAAGATTCATTCACAATGCACAATTCATATAGTTACTCACATATGAATCATGGTAAAGGATATTCAAATAATCTACAATTAATCTATCATGTTGTATTCATCTAAAATCTCAATAATTCAAAAATAACACATCACCCACATATGTATAAACTACACAAGGACACACAAATAAATACTTACATGAAATCTCTCATTCTTAAATCATCAATCTAAGAGTTTGGTCATGGTAAAAGAACAAACATTTTATAACATTGAATTCTAAGCAACTCAAGGATTCACATTCATATACATAAATCATGCAAGGAAACAATTAACTTAGCATGGTAATCAACATAATCAAATAAGATCATCAAATTTCGCATCAAATTGAATTCATTCATTCTCAAAATTTCTCAAAAGAAAGAATGATACAATTAACAACTCCTTAAAAGACATTGCAACAATTTACGAATATAGTGCATATCATTATCCATCAAACACAAATCATTCTAAGCATACTTATCACTTAAATAATTTCAAAATACTTCAACAATGATTAACAATAAATATTTGTAAGACAAATCGAACGCACAAGTGTCTATTCTACATTGCACAAGAGCATGATACAACATTTCACCTAAGCATATCATACAAGATAAATAATTAACTTAACATGACACTCAATCATCTACACAATATCATGAAAGCATTTAAGGAACATACATGTCTTCTCCGAATTTAAGAAAATTACAATCACATCAAAACAAGAAAAGATAAATATTCCATAGCACCAATTCTAACACTCAACGAATCATACTCATATAAGCATATTCATGCAAGAAAACAATTTAGCTTAACATGGTAATTAACATGGTAAAATAAAATAGTAATTCCTTACATCACATTTTGACAAATTCATTCCCAAAGATATAGTATAACTACTTACTATAATTCACAAATAACAAGTAGACAAATTAATCTTCATGGTGATAATCTAGCATATATCATATAAGGCAAAACATACGTTAAACATATCCTAGAATTCATTAATATTCTACTCTTTCCATTTTCATGAAAAACTAGTTTCATTCACTCAAAAGAAAATAATATAGATTTTCAACATCATTCACATCATAAGGAATAACTACTAGTTTTAGAATCATCATATGTCATAAAGCATTATGCACAATAATACACATAAGAGCATGTTCAAGAATACACATAAACTCCACTATAATAGTTTAATTAAACTATAAAACATACTCAACTACTATTTGAATCTACGTTGTATAAAAATAAATTTCATTACCCTATACAAGTTCAAATATCAAAATCATTACTATCTTTGCATTTAGTATACTCACGATAACATACAAGAAAAACAAATAGTCTCATATTCATGCAACGAAAGCAAAACATCATTTATCACCAATCAACAAGGATACAATCACATCATGTACTAATTTAGGCATATGAAGTTATAAGCTAACATAGAAGCATAGTAATAATCATGAATTAACTTCCAAACATGAAGTAAAATTATAGATGCTATAGTTATTGCCAAATTAAAACACAAATTCCAAGAATCAAGTAAAACAACATACCAACGAGGAACTAACAATAAAATTCATGAAATCAACCTCACACATAATCAATAAGTTATTCGAATACATAGAATTCACCAATACATGTTCGTCTTAATAGATCACAATCTTTTCATGAATATTCACCAATAATCGTCATGTTAAAGCATTCAAGTAATTTTACTATTTCATTCATGCATATAAATTCTCAAATAATTCCACGGATACATACATACATACATACATACATACATACAGAGGCGGAACCAAGGGGGTGGCTGAGGTGGGCCACGGCCACCCCCCAAAAAATGGGAAATTACTAATGTACCCTAGGTCTTCTTATAAAATTATAAATATGTATAGTATATATATTTTGTTTGCGCCTGAAATTTACAAATTTAAAAGGTAGCCCAGTTGGTTACATGGAGGCATCACGCTCCTCAGCATAGAGGGTGCAGGTTCGACACTCAAAGTCCCATATTTTTTGGATTTTGTTCTTTTTCTATGAAAATAAATCACTTTTAATGTCCATGGTTTGATTTGAACCCACATCTTTAGAGACCCAAACATTTTTTCAAACCACTAAAACAAAGATATTCTAAAAATTGATTTCTATTTTTTGTCCGGAAAATATATTATTTTAAGCTATATAATTAAATTTTTCTATGATCAAATTTGTACTTATTATGACTTAATTTTTCTATGAAATGTAATTTTTACATTTAATTTAAATATTATAAATTTTTCACGGCCCACCCTAAAAAAATTTCCTGGTTCCGCCACTGCATACATACATATCATCATTTAAGTCATTATCTTGAAATAAAAACAACAATCATGAATGCATATTCATCGTCATTTATGCACAATTATATCATGTTATAATCACTCATTTATCATGAAATCGTAAATAAATAAAATCATGTCAAAACTACACAAAGATTATAACTTTAAGCACATACAACTATTATAATCATAAAAGAATAACATTCATCATGAATCAACATCAAAGAATACATGCTCATTACTTGAATCGATAACTTACAACTAAGATAGCTATCAATCTCATCAAATACTCACCAAAAGAATGAATAACATAATTCAATTCATATTACTTTCATGAATAAACAATCACCAAGTATATTCATAAAATAAACACATCACAACTTATCAACATTTATGAAATAATAGATTCATAAGTCAACACCAATTAAAACACAAGTTTTAAGGATCAAGTAGAACACATGCCAATAAGCAATAAAAACAAGATTCGATAAACTCGTCATACATCCGCAAAGTGATTAATAGTGACTAATGTGCAAGTGTAACTATAAAATTACATCACAAGAGGACACAACTGATACACAAACACAACTGTCACTATGCTCACTTAGCCTGATTGCACAGACTTGCTCTGATTGACACACGACACACACATAGCTCACTATGTCCGAGGACAACCGGAGCTCTGATACCAAATTGTAACACCCAAACCCATAATTATATAAAATATGCTTTTATAAAATATTACTCGAGAATACACAACGGAAATAAAGTTTGACTTATAAAAGACTTGATTCGAGTATTACATCGTACACATAAAAGCTTACCAATAACTTAATTAGTAAAACTATTATTGTACAAATAAGTTTATAAGAAAATACATATTTAAATACATTGGAAATAAAAGCAAGACTCTAAATAATACATTATAGAAATAATTTCATCCCCGTGTCACATCAGAGCGGAGCTTAACTGACAACTCGATCACAAACATAACCTGAAGATCTGGAACCCAAATCCAGCACATACACAAAACAGGGGGTTAGATAATATAACCATAAAAGAAACTAAGTACAAGCACACACTTAATACTTAGGACATAGCATGGTCATGACTAACAACTCATTCCATAAACAAATATCAATATCATGTCATTCATATTTCGTAATCTAAAATATTAGGCATCATAATAACATCACATCCTTAATCAATTAACAAGTATGCACATCATCATCCATTATCATTCATTATCACACATCTCATAATACGTTCAATCATAAGTATCACATTATTCAACCATTCACAATTATAATGGAACACAATCACAATTATCAAATAACAATTAGAGTGCACAACTCCCTAATGCAAACTAATGCAAACACATAATGTATGTCACCCTAGACATATCTAATGCATGTGGTACCATCGTCTTTATTAGAGTATCTCACCTCTAATATCCGTCTTTATCAAATATTATCATTTGATATTATCTTTATTAGAATCCACATGATTCTAATATCCGACTCAAAAGATGAATGCATGAATGTACACATACCAAATAATGATGATAACACTATACATCTACTCATGAATAATAGGCCACTCATCCCTATTATTCCTTCTTTAAGTTCTCATTAACTTATCTCAACACATCATCATATCATCATTAAGGTATACATTCAAGCACACATATCATAAAGTAATTCATTCACCTCAATTCAATTAGGCATCCAATTATTATTATTAATCACTAAATAATAATATTCACCGTAATCATTCATCATTTATCAATTTCAATCAAACATACACATATAAGCATATTATTATCATACCAACTCAAGATTCAATCAATCCAAATCTATAACATGTTATAAGACCAAATCTAATCATGTTATAATCTCATACTCATCATACAACTTAAAGAGATTCCTCAAAATTAGGTCCTGGTCGCTGAGCGACTACTAGCGATGAACCGACGACGAAAAAAGTGAAAAAGGCAGCGTGGTCGTCGCTCAGAGCGAAGCCTGGCGACGACTGGTCGCTGGTGGTCGTTGGGCGACCAACTCAATATTCTGGGTTCAACGAAGAACACATGAATCCTGGCTTGAAGCCACGGAATGGTCGCTAGGCGACCAAACCCAGAAATTCATGCTCTGCTCACGGGTTTCACATAGAATCACATAGAAATCACGAATTTCATGTTATAAACTCTTAAAGCTATCACATTTAAGCATACATATCATGTATAGACTTAGAAGTACAAGTTTTAACATCATCAAACATCATTTCAAATGAAAAGTAGAGATTTTTCCTTATTTTATTCAAAACTCATTTTCCAATATCAGCAACAACAAATCATTCATGAATCACGAAATTGATGATAGAAATGGAAGATAGAATCATATAATGACATATTAACATCATACAACAACACATAAAATCATTAACACATTCCCTTGATTCCAATTCCCCACCAAAAGAGATGAGAGGGTTTGGGTATGGAGAATAGGCATCTCCCCCCTCTTTGATCATCTCAAAGTTATATTATCTAAGCCTCTTACCTCAATAAAGTTGGAATCTCTACTCCACCACTTGATTTCCTTTAATCTACCATGGCTTATTCTTTATTTGATCTTCTCCTTCATCTCTTTCTCTTTCTCTACTCTCTCAACTCTCTCTTTCTCTTAACTTCTCTTTCTCTCATTTTTATGATAATAAAATCACACCACTACTCTTCACAAAACCTCCTATATATAACCCCGACTTAGGTTATATGAAATCCCTCAAATACCCTTAATTTCACTACTAATTCCACTCATAATCTCAACTTTATTATTACCACAAATTCTTGTACTATTTACACCATTGCCACTACTTCCTCTCCAAGACACTCTATCCCTTTAAGATAATAATCAAAGTGTCACTCTTATCTCTACACAACCCACTAACTCACACTAGATTACTATATTACCCTTAATTCTACCATAAACTCTTATTCATTCTAATTAAGCCCAATACTCATAAAAGCCCATCATCAACAAACATAAATGCAACAATCAATTAATACATATAAAACATATCAATTAACATACACAATTAATTAAATAACATCAGTTAATCAAATATAATAAAATATAAGATTTGGGGTGTTACATTTTTAAAAAGTGGTTCAGTTCAAAACTTTATTAAATGGTTCAGTTTAAAATATGGTTCATTACAGTTCGAACTACAGTTTGGTTCAGTTAACTGCATTTTTGAACACCCATACCCCCAGATGTCTTGCGTCCCCAGTTAACTGCATAAAATAGTTTTGAAATACAACACTATAATTACGCATTTAACAAATTTTTTATTTTTTTTCCTCCCGCCCCCCATAATTTCTAGCCAAAACCATTTTATGCACTTAATGGTTTTGGAGTGCAAATCTCTTAAACCATTCCTAATGCAAAATGATTTTGACATGATTTGGGGGGTGTAACAACCCGTTTTTCAAAGGCCAAAAAAGGCATTAAATTTTTTTTTTTTTTGTACACATTAGAGTTACGCATAAAAGATTTTAAATGAGCCGGCATTCAAATATACAAAAGAACTCATTACCATAAGGTGCTTCGACAAGCAAAGTGTATTCCTGAATAATTACAATCCAAGTCTAAGTATTCAAATACTTACAACAAAACAAGTTAGAATCCTATGCCTAAGCCCAAAAAGCACGGTGCACAACCCACACCGGCGCATAGTCTAACTAAGCTAAAGCTCCAACCGCTCACTGAGGCCTGGAACAGCCACCGTCGTCACCACGACCTAACCCCTCATCTGGGTGGGATGAGCCCGCAAATGAAAGAAAGGGTCACCACAAAATAAAAGTATGTATATATATAACCGGTGCGAAAGATTGTACACATAACAATAATTCCACAAACACAAGAGAAAGCTCTTAACCACCAAAGCAATTCCCACCAACGGGTTCATATAAGCAATGCACACATAGCCTATAATGCAACCTCTACAATGCGTGGTACTAACCCTAGCTACCACAATGCATGAGTTCCGGAATCGTAGGTCCAACCCACTAAAGCCACAAGGGCAGGTGATGCCACACAGACGCTATCACCAGGTGAATATAGCCACACAGATGCTACCAGCCACACAGATGCTGTCAGCCACACAGATGCTGTCACCAGGCGAAAATAGCCACACAAATGCTACCAGCCACACAGATGCTGTCGCCAACTATGAAATGCACGAGCATACTTTCTAATTAAGCATATATAGGGCAGTCACACAGACACAGCCCCGGCGGAGTCACACAGACACATCCACCCGTGTAGTCCCAGCTGACTTACACGTTCCATACATGCTCATGCAACAATTACATATCACACAGATATATGTAAACCAAACACAGCGACATACATACATTTCCAATCATATGTAACAAACCACAACAAACATACATACATTTCCAATCATATGTATTCACCCACATGTTCATACATACATCTCCAATCATATGTAAAACAACGCACGTATTGTAAACACTTTCTCATCACGAGAATACATAACACATACATGCCAAACACACAAACACGCATCACCGAAAATAACCAACAAACATGTTATAACTCAGTGAAAAGACAGAAATAAAGTGATGCCCTTACCTTAGCAAGCTTCCGTTAACTTTTCTCGCATAATTCTACAACTCGCGCTTCCTTAGGAGATGATTCCTTGCAATATTCCATTGATCTAACAAGCTTGAAATGGGATGATTTGGTGAAGGATTGGAATTGTTTTCAATGGTGGAAGGGAAAGATAAAGCCACGGCAAAGTGAGGGAGAAGTGAGAGTGTTTTGTGATTTTTCCCCAGTCCACAAAGTGATAAAAGTCACCCTTAAATCCTAGTCATGTTGCATGCTAGCACTTGGATCAAATAGTAAAGGTTTCTATGACTTAATCTTAGCCATCGAATCAAATCTTGGTCACCAAGATTTCCCTCATAATATCTAGATATTATTTGAGCTTGCCAACTCATCTCGCTCAGTCCCCCCGTTCGCTCTTAAACGAGTCGTACCTCGCCAATGGGCGAAAGTCGCAAAAATAGAAAAACTACGGAATAAACGTCCGTCGTAAACCGCTTCTAAAAAATATCGCTAAAACTTTTTCCTCGACTGTGATTTTCTTCCTCACCCTTGAAAAATAATCTGAAGATATATCCTAACTCACGCCGATATATAAAACTCCCATCTAAATTTCTACGGAATTCAGAAACCGTAAAAATTCCTAACAGCGGGTAAGATTCCTACTCGTTTTTTTCAAAAACAAGAGAAAACCAAAACTCGCATTTCTTACTTCACAGAAATCTTCTCATACTTAAAAGAGGACTACGCCCCAAAAGTCTGTGCCTTTCCATCGCTCGAGCACAAAACAGGCTCCGTTTCAGCAAAAATCTCCTTTATACGACGATGCACACAAAACCATTCTACTAAAAACCCTAAAACTTAGCCGGCGCTAAAGTTCTTTAGGAAAACCGCACAGTAAAATCTTGGGTCTTACATTACTACCCTCCAAAAAGAAGTTTCGTCCTCGAAACTAAAAACAAAAGTAACAACCCAACCAGTTATTACCATTACCAACACGACAGAATCCCTCAGGATTAGGTGTAGCCGCACCATAGTTAACACAAACACACAGTCATACCCGTGCCCTAACCGCAACCCTTAACGAGGTCGCCACCCCAAAAGAAACACAGCACTCTCTGTGCACCACCAAAGTTAGCAAAACTAGTCAATTCCAATCAACCTCTGGTACTACAGGGACTGGATTCGCCCTTCTTGGCGGCATGATTTCCTGTACATACCAATCCTTTTGATTAGATCCTTAATCAAACAATTCTGAATCCTAACAGAATAACTCGCTCAACGGTTACTAACCCATAACCCGCACAGAACAAACACTAGAACTGTCACTACTCTAGCTATGTTCTAACCGACTCTGGACTAACGACTCAAGTATACACTTTCCCTTTGAAGATTTAAAGCCGTGCTCTGATACCAATTGTAACAACCCGTTTTTCAAAGGCCAGAAAAGGCATTAAATTTTTTTTTTTTTTTTGTACACATCAGAGTTACGCATAAAAGATTTTAAATGAGCCGGCATTCAAATATACAAAAGAACTCATTACCATAAGGTGCTTCGACAAGCAAAGTGTATTCCTGAATAATTACAATCCAAGTCTAAGTATTCAAATACTTACAACAAAACAAGTTAGAATCCTATGCCTAAGCCCAAAAAGCACGGTGCACAACCCACACCGGCGCATAGTCTAACTAAGCTAAAGCTCCAACCGCTCACTGGGGCCTGGAACAGCCACCGTCGTCACCACGACCTAACCCCTCATCTGGGTGGGATGAGCCCGCAAATGAAAGAAAGGGTCACCACAAAATAAAAGTATGTATATATATAACCGGTGCGAAAGATTGTACACATAACAATAATTCCACAAACACAAGAGAAAGCTCTTAACCACCAAAGCAATTCCCACCAACGGGTTCATATAAGCAATGCACACATAGCCTATAATGCAACCTCTACAATGCGTGGTACTAACCCTAGCTACCACAATGCATGAGTTCCGGAATCGTAGGTCCAACCCACTAAAGCCACAAGGGCAGGTGATGCCACACAGACGCTATCACCAGGTGAAAATAGTCACACAGATGCTACCAGCCACACAGATGCTGTCACCAGGCGAAAATAGCCACACAGATGCTACCAGCCACACAGATGCTGTCGCCAACTATGAAATGCATGAGCATACTTTCTAATTAAGCATATATAGGGCAGTCACACAGACACAGCCCCGGCGGAGTCATACAGACACATCCACCCGTGTAGTCCCAGCTGACTTACACGTTCCATACATGCTCATGCAACAATTACATATCACACAGATATATGTAAACCAAACACAACGACATACATACATTTCCAATCATATGTAACAAACCACAACAAACATACATACATTTCCAATCATATGTATTCACCCACATGTTCATACATACATCTCCAATCATATGTAAAACAACGCACGTATTGTAAACACTTTCTCATCACGAGAATACATAACACATACATGCCAAACACACAAACACGCATCACCGAAAATAACCAACAAACATGTTATAACTCAGTGAAAAGACAGAAATAAAGTGATGCCCTTACCTTAGCAAGCTTCCGTTAACTTTTCTCGCATAATTCTACAACTCGCGCTTCCTTAGGAGATGATTCCTTGCAATATTCCATTGATCTAACAAGCTTGAAATGGGATGATTTGGTGAAGGATTGGAATTGTTTTCAATGGTGGAAGGGAAAGATAAAGCCACGGCAAAGTGAGGGAGAAGTGAGAGTGTTTTGTGATTTTTCCCCAGTCCACAAAGTGATAAAAGTCACCCTTAAATCCTAGTCATGTTGCATGCTAGCACTTGGATCAAATAGTAAAGGTTTCTATGACTTAATCTTAGCCATCGAATCAAATCTTGGTCACCAAGATTTCCCTCATAATATCTAGATATTATTTGAGCTTGCCAACTCATCTCGCTCAGTCCCCCCGTTCGCTCTTAAATGAGTCGTACTTCGCCAATGGACGAAAGTCGCAAAAATAGAAAAACTACGGAATAAACGTCCGTCGTAAACCGCTTCTAAAAAATATCGCTAAAACTTTTTCCTCGACTGTGATTTTCTTCCTCACCCTTGAAAAATAATCTGAAGATATATCCTAACTCACGCCGATATATAAAACTCCCATCTAAATTTCTACGGAATTCAGAAACCGTAAAAATTTCTAACAGTGGGTAAGATTCCTACTCGTTTTTTTCAAAAACAAGAGAAAACCAAAACTCGCATTTCTTACTTCACAGAAATCTTCTCATACTTAAAAGAGGACTACGACCCAAAAGTCTGTGCCTTTCCAGCGCTCGAGCACAAAACAGGCTCTGTTTCAGCAAAAATCTCCTTTATACGACGATGCACACAAAACCGTTCTACTAAAAACCCTAAAACTTAGCCGACGCTAAAGTTCTTTAGGAAAACCGCACAGTAAAATCTTGGGTCTTACAGGGGGCACGCAAGAAATTTGGGGGGTACACGAGAAATTTGAGGGCACAAGTTATGGTGCATAAGTCATGTTTATGCACCGTGCATAAATACTCCATATTGCTTAGTGCACCCCCAGATTTCTAGCGCAGCCCAGATTTTTAGCGGGTGCGCTAGAAATCTGGGGGGTGTGCTAGAAATTTGGGGGTGCGCTAAGCAATTTGGTGGGCGCGCTAAGTAATATGGGGAGGGGTGCATTAAGCAATTTTTATTATTTATGCATGGTGAATAAGGAAAAAGCTTATGCACCATAACCACTCCCAAATTTGAGGGCTGAGAAAAGCAAATTTCATTGCTTATGCACCGTGCATAAACAAAAGGTTTATGCACTATAACCACTCCCATGGTTTAGATCTATTAAATTTAAAATAGAGAATATCTAAAGTTGTCCATGAACCGTACCAAACTTGACGCTTCAGAATTTTGAAGAAAAAACCCTTCAAGATCAAATTTTGAAACCAACCCATAATGCAAAACCATTGAAAAAACCCAAAACTGCAACAAGAAGCTTATCTTGATGATTCTCACCAACCATAACGCAACAAATTCATATACTCAAGCGATGATGAAGCTTCAAAAACCCATTAAAGCTTTTGACCCATAAAATCACTTGCTGAGGTTGGTTGTAACAGTTTAAGATGAACAAATTAAAATCTCAAATAAAATTTCAAAATTAATATCGTTTCATATGCTTGATTGAGAAAGCAAAAGAAAGATTCAACGGTGATGGTGGTCAGCGTCAGTGATAGGTGATGGGGTTCCGTCAAATTGAAATGCTGAGAGATGAAGTTGAGGTTTGACAGGATTACATGTGGACTACATATTCTCCTTTTTAATTTTCATAGATTTAAGCCATTGATTAGATTTGACGGTAAAATTTAAATGATCAACCGCTAAGGGACTTAATAGCTCCGTCACATTTTTTATAAAATAAACTAGGCTTAAATGCACTTTTGGTCCCCCTATTTTCAAAAGAGTGAAGTTTTGGTCCCCCTATTTTAAAAACCAACATTTTGATCCCCCAATTTTAATTTTTCTCAAGTTTTGGTCCCCCATCCTATTTCAAAGTCAATTTAGATGATGTGGCCTTATTACTAATGATGTGGCAGCGTCTAGGTGGTTAAATTTTATATCCATGTCATTCCTAATTTATTTAATTCAATAATTAATATTATAATTTTTCTCTATTTTTTTTGTAAGAATTATAATTATTATTTTATAAAATGAATTAATTATCAAAATAATATATGTTAAATTAAAATTAAAACCCTTTTAATTTTCACCAAGAACTTGGTTTAAGGTGTTCTTTCTTCTTCATTATCCCCAAATCCTAAATTACTTGCAATACACACAAAAAAAAAACAAATTTTACAAAAACCTTGTGGGGATGAGGTTAGAGATTTAGTGGGGAAGATGGATTTGATGACTTCTTTTTTAATTGGATCTAAAATAGAAGTATCAGTAACAATAACCCAAATGCATAAAACTATATTCATTCATTCAAATAAAAAGAGTATATCGATGCAATACAAATTCATAATCGCTAAAAACAAAAATAACATATGCCTACAAATATGACTATATTAAAGTGTTCGGAATATTCATGTCTCCGAATCTGTGGCGTTGATGACATCAAAGTCGACATTGATTGAATCTGCACTAAATCGAATCTACTCCTTCAACCTGAAACAAATGAACAACGTACAAGCTCCGTCACTTTAGAAGCCACTCTATGTTATACTAATTATTAGTATTATTATTTCAAATCTCTTTTTTTTTTTTGGCACATTATTATTTCAAATCTCTATGTATCTATATATGTTCAAGAATATTTTAAAATACCCTTGACCTAAAAATGAAACAAAAAATTTTAAAAGGACTAAATTTATTTTTCTTAATTTTTTTTTAATGGACTGAAATAAAAATTTATTCTAACACTAGTTTTTTAACTAACAGTAATTCTTATAATAGAAAATCTACTTACTACCGAACACAAGGTTTCAAAAAAAAAAAAATGCCCACTCGAAAAATTTCATTAACATGGATACACACATATGAATTATGGAGGCTTTTATTTACATAGTTTGTATTTACAAAGTAGGAGTCACTTTTTTGTTTTGAGGATAAAAACTTTTTCTTTTTAATGGGTTTGAGGATAAATAAAACTAATTTAAAATTCAATACATCACAAACGTGTGTCTATTTTAAGAAGGAAAAATAATTTGACTTTATTAAATATATTGTTCTTCAATTTCTTTTACACGATTTTTCTTTCCTATTTCTATCTTAATAATTTGACTTTGCTAGGGTGGGGGGCAGAGGGGGGGGCTTGGATGTGGCGGAGGCAGTTGAGAGGGTGGGAGGAGGAGGAGTTGAGGGAGTGTCAGTCCTTACTTCTAACCCGTTTGTTGCAGGATCAGTCTTCTGATAGGTGGCAGTGGAGGCCGGACCCTGATATAGGCTACACTGTCCGAGGAGCATATCATCTCTTGACTTCCCAGGATCCGACGTCTACGGATGCTGCAGCGATGCTCGTTTGGCATCCTCATGTTCCGCTGAAGGTCTCCATCTTTGCCTGGCGTCTATTGCGTGACAGGTTGCCCACAAAAGCAAACCTGGTCACTCGTGGCATCTTACCTATAGCAGCTCATATGTGTGTATCTGGGTGTGACGAGGTGGAGTCGGCTCATCACTTATTCATCTCTTGCAGAATGTTTGGTTCTCTTTGGACTCTTGTGCATTCGTGGATTGGCACTCCGGAGGTGGCGTCCACTTCTCTCAGAGATCATCTTGTTCAGTTTACATCTTCAGCAGGTGGTTCCCGGTCGCGTCGTTCCTTCATGCAGCTCATTTGGCTTGCGTGCGCGTGGGTGGTGTGGACAGAGAGGAATCACAGGTTGTTCCGTGGCTTAGCGAGCTCTCCTATTCAGTTGTTGGACAAGATCAAACTTTTCTCTTTTAGGTGGTTGAAGGCGACCAATGTTAATTTAGCCTCCAACTGCCATAGCTGGTGGTCTAGTCATTTGCTTTGTTTAGGCCTTGTATGATCTTATTGACTTTCAGTGACTATTTGTAAACTTTGGTAGCTCACTCGTGCACTCCTTGTGCTCGGGTGACTGTTTAATTTATATATCTCATTTTGGCTTCTTCAAAAAAAAATAATTTGACTTTATTAAATATACATACTTTGTTATTTTTTCAGTGATATAAAAATCAATCAAATTTTAAGCGTTGCAAAAAGAAAAAGGAAGAATAGTACGGATAAAATACTCTTAACTAAAGCAACTCAGGCCAATATACCGAACATGCAACCCCTATCGATGATAATATTAATGAGGTATAACTACATATATAATTAGCTTGAATTTTTATAATTATTAAAAAATAATCTAAAAAGCTTGAATTTGACTTCTAAAATGATAATTATAAATGACAATTCTATGAATATAATTATAATTTTGATAGATTAACAAATCAATGTGACAATATATTTTATGGAACCAAAATAGTAGTTTGCCTATTTCCTAGATCCACTTTACCTAATAAACTAGAATAACCCGGAAAAAAATAACTAAAGCAACACAAAAATGAAATAAATTTTTGTATGTATATTTTAACTCAACCGACAAAAATACTAAATTTTTTTTTCTAGAGCAAAAAATACTTAAATTGGTATCCGAATCTTTTACTTTTATATATAACTAGCCGCCAAACGGGCACGTTTGTCTGATCGGTATTCTTTTTTTTTTATTTGCTGTGATCGAAATTCTCTATTTTGCAAATATAAATAACTACTTAATTTCCTTTTTTATTGGACTTAGTTAATTGATAACTACTTAACATCTTTTTTTGTTGTGGCTAGTTATTAAGAAGAAAAAAAAAATATATTTTTTTTTTACTATAAAAAAAACTAAAAACATACTTTTATGTTGAAGTTGTGCTTAGTTATTAAGAGAAAAAAAATATTTACTAAAAAAAAACTGAAAATCTATTTTTATGTTGAAGTTATTTTTCAACATATACAAATATTTAGTTTTTTTTTTGGTAGTTTTTTTTTAAGGGTAAAATAGGTATAATGAAAAAGTCATCCCAAAAATTTGTATCATTTTTATATATAGTAATAAATATAGTAATAGATAATATTATACACAAATAATGTAACAAAAAAAAAATTATACGCAAATGACTCAGCTTTAATATGTATCGTCTTTGAGTTCCTTCAACATAGTCACATTCAAGACTTGTAGCTCTTGCACATATAGATGCAATTTCCCCAAAGTCATAAATTAGGCAAAAACTCATAACTTAAATTAGGCAAAATCAAAATGACTTTCCACCTCTGTACGTGCTGCAATATTTTCAGCCTTTGGATTAATCCAATGGCTTTTATATATGATGAAATTAAAATATTATAGAAAAAACATGAAAATGAACTTTAACCTCTATTTGTTTGCTATATTACTTCTTTTAATTTCGTCAAAAAATAGCCTTGCTTGCTCCTTCATACAATAGGCCATGGCAGCTATTTTTTGACACAATGTTCTTTTTATACTTTTCATTTCTCTTTATTAATATCACTTTTCCTTAATATGTATATCGGAGTTTTAAAGTTAACAGGGTTGTTATAAGAAGTTTTAACTTTACTAATGATAGCAATATAAAACTCAATTTTTTTCAAATCTAATAATATAATATTGTTGCACGGTAACACTAATTAGATTGTACAATACAACTAAAAAATAAAGACTTAATTAGTTCGTTGGTTTCTTAAAGATATTTTTGGTGGTATGTTGGTCCTTCAAAGAAAATAAATTTTACTTTGGTCCCATAAAGATATCTCCATTAATCAAAAAAGTCATTTCTATTAAATTTTAACCCCAAATATATAAGGTGAACCAATACCGTAAATGGTCGACCAAAGACCTCATTAAATTTTTTTAATTGTAACCATATGAACTTTTTCTTAAGATGTATACCTTTAGATCTTCTAAATCTATGATATCTAACAATAAATCACCAACACTTGATTTATTTTACTTTTTAAATTTCTGAGTTTTTTTTTATGAAGATGATGAATGTTAGGAAGATGATGGTGAAGATGAATAAGGAAGAAGATGAAGAAACTGAGAAAAAGTTGGGTGTTGGTGGTTCACTATTAGAAACCATATACTTTAAGAGGTTTAACGGTTTAGATTTAAAAAAATGATCAAACGGTTAAAATTTAAATTTTATTGAAGTCTATAGAAAGAGTCACTTGCCACCTATTCCCAAGTTAGTTTTTTTTTTTTTTTGTTAAAAACTAACAGAAGGGACCAAAGTGAAATTTTTTTCTTTAAGAGATCAATGTGATACCAAAACTATTTTTAAAGGACCAACAAACTAATTAAGCCAAAAATAAACGATTAACGTTACATTGGAAATTAAAAATGATAATTTTTCTTCAAAACAATTTTTTATGCAATAGCAAAATTCATTATTATGGGAGAAAGAGATTACTAAATTAATCTTTGTATAAAAATGTATTTAATATTTACCTTCTTAATTTAAAATAAACTATTAATTCGGCTATGCCCTCTTCTAGATTTATTTTTAAAAAATGGATAATTTGTTAGTTACATGCTATTAATACGAAGATTTTGCCATTATTTAACAATGACTAATCGACGACAAATAACTTGTGGGTCCTATAAGGTGGATTCTTCTATTCCAATAAAAAAATTTGATACACAAGAGCCAAAGATCGAACCCGACCACTTGCTTAAGAGGTTCATGATTCTTACCACTTGGACTAATTTATTTTTGATAATGTATTGACTTCATTATCAATTGAAAGAGAAATATTAGATCAAATTTATTATGATAATTTTGAAAAATAAAATTTGAATAAAAATAAAGTAATTTGAATTTTTTTTAAAGAAAAAAAAGCCTAACTTTATTAAGGGGGCTCATTTACGGTTTGAAAGAGTGATTCTATTCCCAAACAAATTAATATATATTAGATAATGTTTATAATTAAGAATAGTGGAGAATATGTATAAGTAATATTACCAGTATTAGGCCCCGTTTGGCCCGGCTTATTTTCCTCTTTTTTTCTTCTCCTTAAAAATAGTAAAGAAGAAAAAAATTGTGTTTGACTTTATTTTTTTTTATTTTTTACTTCTTTACTTTATTTCTCTAATACTTTTAAGGAGAAATAGTGTCAAATATAATTTTATATTTCTTTATTTCGTTTAAGCTAAAATAAAAAGTAAAAAATAAGCCGGGCCAAACGGAGCCTTAATTAATTGTATTGCGCTTCGGTTGAAAAAAGTTTAAGAATTTGGTAAATTTTCAAGCAGAAATATGATCTCGTATATACAAACTTGGATGGATCTACTAAGTATGCAACATTCAAGTCTTGTAGCTATTTTACAACTACAAATATAGCTGTAATTCAAAGTCAAAACTCATAAATTAATTAGGCAAATGAATTAATGAAATCGACCAATAGGACTTAACTTAGAAAAAATAACTAAATAACAAATAAATAAATGATATCTTTTTTGCATATAAATATGGCAATAGACCTCCAAATATATTCATCCACCCGAAGCAAACTTAGAACATATTTGTTTGCAAAATGAGGTTAAAGGGTGTATCATTTGTTGCCATAATTATTTCGCTTAACCTCCTTTTTGTCTCCACTCTTGTCTCTGCCAATTATCATCATCATCATAGACGTCCACCGTCTCCACCACCACCATCACCTGTGATATGTTATTCACCACCACCACCGCCACTGACACCAACTCCAGCACCTAATGTCGTTATACAACCAACACCTAGAAATTCTCCACCTCCACCACCAATTTCTCCGACACCCACACCTATAGTGCCTCCTACACCAGCACCAATTTCTCCGTCACCCGCACCTACAGTCTCTCCTACACCACCACCAACACCTATTGTGACTCCTACACCACCACCAATTTCCCCGACACCCCCACCTATAGTGTCTCCTACACCACCACCAATTTCTCCGACACCCGTACCTATAGTCTCTCCTACACCACCACCCGCACCTATAGTCTCTCCTACACCACCACCAACACCTACAGTGGCTCCTACACCACCACCAATTTCTCCCTCACCCACACCTATAATCTCTCCTACACCATCACCCACAACACCTCCTACTACACCATCACCAACACCTATACTGTCTCCTACACCACCACCAAATTCTCCGACACCCGCACCTATAGTCTCTCCTACACCACCACCAACACCTACAGTGCCTCCTACACCACCACCAATTTCTCCGACACCCGCACCTATAGTGTCTCCTGCACTACCACCTCCTTCTACACCACCACCAACACCTATAGTGTCTCCTAAAACACCACCTCCTGCTACACCACCACCAATTTCTCCAACACCCCCACCTACGCTGCCTCCTACACCACCACCAATTAGTCCGACACCCGCACCTATTGTGTCTCCTACACCACCACCCACAACACCACCACCAACACCTACAGTGCCTCCTACACCACCACCAATTTCTCCGACACCCCCACCTATAGTATCTCCTACACCACCACCCGCACCTATAGTGGCTCCTACACCACCACCAATTTCTCCCTCACCCACACCTATAGTCTCTCCTACACCACCACCCACACCACCTCCTACTACACCATCACCAACACCTATAGTGTCTCCTACACCACCACCAAATTCTCCAACACCCGCACCTATAGTCTCTCCTACACCACCACCAACACCTATAGTGCCTCCTACACCACCACCAATTTCTCCGACACCCGCACCTATAGTGTCTCCAGCACTACCACCTCCTTCTACACCACCACCAACACCTATAGTGTCTCCTACACCACCACCAAATTCTCCGACACCCGCACCTATAGTCTCTCCTACAACACCACCAACACCTACAGTGCCTCCTACACCACCACTAATTTCTCCGACACCCGCACCTATAGTGTCTCCTGCACTACCACCTCCTTCTACACCACCACCAACACCTATAGTGTCTCCTAAACCACCACCTCCTGCTACACCACCACCAATTTCTCCGACACCTGCACCTATTGTGTCTCCTACACCACCACCAACACCTACAGTGCCTCCTACTCCACCACCAATTTCTCCAACACCCCCACCTATAGTATCTCCTACACCACCACCCGCACCTACAGTGCCTCCTACCCCACCACCAATTTCTCCGACACCCGCACCTATAGTCTCTCCTACACCACCACCCACAACACCTCCTACTACACCCTCACCAACACCTACAGTGCCTCCTACACCACCACCAATTTCTCCGACACCCGCACCTATAGTGTCTCCTACACCACCACCAATTTCTCCGACACCCACACCTATAGTCTCTCCTAGCCCACCACCAACACCTACAGTGCCTCCTACACCACCACCAATTTCTCCGACACCCGCACCTATAGTCTTTCCTACACCACCCACAACACCTCCAACTACACCACCAACACCTACAGTGCCTCCACCACCCCCACCTAGGGTGTCTCCTCCACTACCCCCACCTAGTGTGTCTCCTCCAATACCGCCTACTTGTCAAATTGGCAGGTTGAATGTTTGTGTTGATCTGTTGAACATATTTAACGTAGTAATTGGAGGACCACGAAGAACACCTTGCTGCCAATTCATCAATGGCCTTGTTGGTCTTGATGCCTCTATTTGTATTTGTGCTGCACTTAAAGCAAATGTATTGGGAAACATTGTTGACCTTAATGCTTCCTTAATATTACTCCTCAACCAGTGTGGGCGTTACCCGCCTACTAATTTCGTTTGTCGTCGTTAAGAACATAACATGTTCTTAATTAACAATGGCCTCTGCATGTCATAGTCAATGGACGAATTGTAATACACTAAATTAATTAATTATGTACTAGCAATAAAGTAATAACGTCCATGATATATTAATACTAAATTATATATTTATGTTTTTGTTGTTGTTAATTGTGATATCGATGAAAGCCTCTATATTTATATTAATAATATATATGTCTTTTATTTTATATATAGTTTACGAAATTGCATGATTGTGTTAAATATTACTCATCTTATTCTCTTTCTAATTTTTTCCTTTATTTCGTATACACCAATTTATTCCATATTGATGAAAATTGAGAAATGTCATAAAGTAGGGATTAAGAAAAACTAAATATAACTCTTCATATTTATAATAGACCTTCTACCTCATTTTTCTTCTAATTAATTGATGTGGGACTTTTATATAATATGTTTCAAAATATGTTTACGACACATCGTACATTTCCATCTCCAGAAAATATACATATTCCCTTCCGATGTCTCTCTCATCAATACAACTACATTATGATCTGATAGTGTTGTGACTTTGAGTTTAACCCTATGTTTTGCAATATTCAAAGCTAACATATGATTTTTTTTTTTGTCAAGTAGTTCAGTGGCTAGAAATTTCACCCTTAAAGTGAATAAGTGAGATAACTGAATTCGAACTCTGCATATATAATGTCATGTCCTATCAACTGAGCTAAGCTCACGGAACAATTCACATATGATTATATTCCCTTCCATTTAGATAAAAAAGTCTTTCTCTAGCACTTTCTTAACCAAACGAATAATTTTCAAGTTTTAATGAAGATATGGCGACAACATTTTCCCAACAATTGAATCGTTGTTGGCAAACCAATGGAATTAGTAGCAATGTTTATACAAGCTTTTTTTTGACACATACACATGCTTGAGATAAGTAACTTCTTTTCAAACAATATTGAGAAAAAAAAAATTGTACAGACAGTGTAAAATAATTTTACACTATCAACCAATCATAACCATGTTTTTTTGCCACATCACTCCAATGATCCCCACTTTCTTAATATGATATAGAAGGTTGAAACATTCTTATTGGTTGTCAGTGTCAAATTAACTTACACTGACAGTGCATGCCTTTAAAACAACAATATTTCTATATCTTTGGGATAAATACACTTATCCTCTTGTCAGAAATCATCTTAAATCTTTGATTCCTAGTGCGCTGATTCGAGAATAAGCGAGATTGCCACGCTTCCTGTAACAGCCGTATTTAATTATTCCTTAATTATGTTATTTGCTTAATTATGTGCAATTATGTGACTTTATGATTTATTGTGTTTTCGGGAGTTAGAAGGATATTTTAGTCAATAATAGACTTACTAAGTTAGTTGTGAGCCTTTAGATTAATTAAAGATGAGTTAATTGAGTAAATAAGGAGATTAATAGAATTGTCTCTAGCTAGTAAGTTAGAATAATTAAGTTAATAAAAATGGATTATATAGTTATTGGGCTTAAGTGAGTGGTTTATGAATTGGGCCAAAGTAAGAGTAAATGAGGGGTGTGAATAGGAGAATTGTAGGGTTTAAGACTTATGAGAAGAGAGAGAGAGGGAGAGAGTCATAAACAAAAGAAAAAGAAGGAGGTAGAGAGAGAAGATGGAAAACTAGAGAAAAGAAGAAGATAGAAGAGAAGAATAGCAAAAGTAGCTTGAAAATAGAAGAAGAATGACTAGAGATTTCAGAAAATCAAGGTATGAGAGTAGTAATTGAATTCTAGGTTGATTAAGGAAAGAAAAGAAAAACTATTTCTCTCCATCCCAATTTTTCCTCACTCTTTTCCTTTTTGGGCGAGACTTTCTTTCTTAGCAATGACACCTTTTTATGAAGCTGAGATTATAGAGCATGTTACTATATGAAAGTATGAATTTTTGGGGTTTTAAAAAGGGATTTTGTAGATGTTTTGAGCTTTTATGAGCTTTATCTGAAAAATGAGATTATTGATGCTTTTTGTATGAAATGATGTTGATTCATGTTTTAAGTTGAACTTTCATGTTTGTTATGCTTCTATATATTCAAAGTTATCATCTTTATACTTCTGGATGTTGAATTTTGAGTTTTTGAAGGTTTTCACTTCAAAACCCAAGAGCAGAGCATGTCTGATCATGAGTGCTCGTTGTGGCGAGGGATTACTCGTTGTGGCGAGATTACCAAGACATGATTTCGTTATATGATTAATAAAATGAGATGTATGCTTATATCATGTTTGAACTATGATCTATGATTACGTGGTAATATATGTGACTGTAATATGAGCTATTAATTGTGAAATGATTAACTATGATGATTATGTATGTTGAATTGCGATTATGATTTATAATGTCATATATGTGGATGAATTATGATAATGATTTATAATGATGGTGATCTCGTATATGCGATAAATTGAGAAGATTAATTACTGTGATTTAATTAATAGAGAAGATGTATTTCTAGCAAGGTTGTTGAAATATATATGGATTGTGTTATCCTTTTATGATGAGCAGATACTTTAGATGTGCCTAAAGTATAACAGATATTTTAGTAGTTGGCTAAAATATATAAACCATGTTTGATAATTTTACATTCATGCATTCATATATGTATGATGAGCAGATACTTTAGATGTGCCTAAAGTATATTAGATATTTTAGTCGCCGAGGTTGGCTAAAATATAATTGGAATAAGTTTTCCAATAAATTGGTGATGAGGTACCGCATGTATTTAGTTGTGTCTAGGGTGACATGACATGAATATTTGACATTAGATTGCATTAGGAGATGAATGTACGTGAAACCATTATGTGAACTAACTGGTAATTGACATTATTGTCGTGCATTAATTGTTATTTGTGTATCAATTGTGAGTAACTCGATTTTGATGATACATGGATTATATGATTTACTTGGTATTTGATACATGATTGTGAATTATAAATGTATCTTAATTGTATGATCGTGCATCTTCAGGGTGCGAATGTTAGTAGAATTTATCATATCATTATTAAGTGTATAGTATTCGATATACTTACATTTATTTGGGATTCTTTGCTAACTCTCTGTTTTGTGTACTTGCTGGACCTTTTGGGGTCCAGGTTCTCAGGTTATGTTTATGTTGAAGTTGTTGGTGAAGTTCCGCTCTGATTAGGACACGGGAAAAGGTGTTTATATATATGTGCATCGAGTCTTTCATTATGTCTTTTATTTAAAATGATTTTATTGTACGAACAATGAATGCTATTTTATTACCTTAGTATTATTTATTGGAAAGGAATGTAATACCTAACTAATATTTTATATCTTAATTTTATGTTTCAAGAACTTATGAATTTATTATCCGCTGTATGTTTTGAAAAATAATTTTCATAAAGTTTGAATTATCTAAATATCGGGTTTGGGTGCAAGGGCGGACCTAGACATAAAATATCAGTGTGGGGCACTACTGAAAAAAATTCTTAATCGTAATAATTTTAGTTAAATAACAAAAAATTTATGGAATTACTCCTAATAAAACATGTATATCTAAAAAAGGCACATCGACAAACCCAAAAAAAAATCAACAAACTAACAAATTATATAAAAAAAAAACCACGAAATTTCTATACGTATAAAATAAAGGATTATAACTTATTAAATATGCATTAAATTATGCATATTACTATTATTTGATACTTCGCAAAAGGATCATGTTAACTTGTTTCCTAAGGGTCATGTTAAGGTACCTAAAAATAGAAATTTAGCATTTAATGATATAAGATATTTAATGTTTATAAAGTTAAATACACTATTTTCAAGAGAATATTTCTACATTTATCTCCTTAATATGTGCCTTAAGGGCACATGTTAACATTTTCCTTAATTCAATTAGTTATCCACTATTTTTTGACAAACAAAGTCAAAGTTGATTATTATAAAATTAAATTATATAACTTAAAATAATACACTATGTATAACGAATAACTTGAAATCATCAATAATCAACTATAAACTAATATTTGCACTAATACTTAAACTAATGTGTACCGAATAATTTACAGTAATCGATAGTAAACCATAAACTAATATTTTATAACACCCCATATTGATTTATCTAGAATATCAACATGAGCCTACATAACTGAATTGAGATACATTAAAATTACAGAATAACTTCTATTTTACACAAGGTAGCTGGAGGAATACATCATAATACATGATTCAACTAAACTGAATAAACTGTCATAATGTAGTATATAATCATGTTTACATCAGAGCCATGGAAACTTGTAAATACATGTATGTGCGACACAATCCGAAGCTATAGCTTCTAAAAATGAAAACGGATAAACATCAATTAATCTCAATAGTTTTTATTCTTATGACTTAATTGACTAGAAAATAGTTCATATGAATTTACTAATGTGTTACATTAATTATATTTGTAGGTTAGCAAAGAATTTCTATCCTCATGATTTCACTGAGCAAGAAATGATTCATCTGAGATTGCAATTAAGACATTACATGTTTGATATACATCAACATCAGATTTTCCAAAACATAGCAACACTTTCTGGGTTGTGCAAAAAATTGACAGAATCAGGAAAGTCAAAAAATTATCATTTAATTGATAGATTGGTTCGTCTTATTTTGACACTTCCTGTCTCCACAGCAACTACAGAGAGAGCATTTTCAGCAATGGGAGTTGTCAAGACAAGACTAAGGAACAAAATGGATGATGATTTTCTTGCAAATAGCTTGGTTGTTAACATTGAAAAAGACATTGCCATCCAGTTTAGCTTGGACTCAATTATGGATGAATTTGAATCTTTGGGGAAGCGTCGAGTTAAATTTTCATAAATAGCTACTATCACTTTTTATTTCCTTTGTTGTTTTTTTGGTACAACTTATGTTGTTGCTTAAGTACAATTTACATCTAAGTTCACTTTTTATTTCCTTTGTTCTTTTTTGGTGTAACTTTTGTAGTATGCTCAAGTACATTTTATATTTTATATGCAAAAGTTAATGTTAATCTTTTTGCTTATTGGGTTATTTTATTATTACTTTTGAATTGTTTTTATATTTGGCCACCTCATGAAAATATGGCTAGCTTCGCCGCTGCTTGCTAGTCCATCCAATCCACAACTTCTTACACGAACAACATGTTTATCTGTAGTCAAATAATATTGGAGTGAGACTACTAAACCTCAGTGAATTTCTTACTACCCTCTACTTGGTGTGCTAACACCGAAGACCTGAACATCAGTTGATCACTTGAACTCATTCATTAAAGAATAGCATAAACATAAATAAAGGTGTATCACACAATAATTATCTTAGTTGCTTTTAATACTCACGGTCACTCGAGGTGAGTGTCTCAAAGTGCCGGCTTACCCGCATTGCGATAATAATATACGTCGCCACAGTCATACCTCACATATTATTATTATAAACTTAACTGAATTGGATTTCTAATAATGTACGGAAATCCACTTGGAAATATACTTGGTAACTTGGTGGTTCGGGATCAACCACATATGATCAACTGTACTAATTAATTAACTTAACATAACAACCAATCCCGGAAATACCTACATGAATGTAATTCCTAAATCATTATGATATTGTTGTAATCTGATGTTTGAAATGGCGTGGAAACATAGTTATTAAATAGAAATCATTAACATACAATTTAGGAGCCACTAGGGTCTTAAAACAGTGTAATTTTTAGTAAACAATAATTTTTAGTCAAATTATGCTTCATGAATTTATTAGGAAGTATAAATTTGGGTTTTTCATAAACTTTTTATTTTAAACGAAGGATGAAACATAACTCAATGACACCTAATCCATATTACATGATAATTCCAATTAATAACCACAATTCCAACACAACAACGAGTTTATGGGAATAGGGAATTACTCATTCAATTCAAACATGCAATTTATCAATTCTAACTCATGTGTCTAGTTTTCTAACTTAATAAACAAAATAAAAATCCTAATCATCGGACTTATGGTTGCCGGAAGGCAAATTCTATGGTACATCCCTTGCTAAGAATGTAGTGATACATTCCAAATCCGGCCAATGAGAATGCAGTATTGACCAATTTTGACTAGCTTTGACTAACTTTGAATAATATAGTACAAACCACATGTATGGTACTTACCATGGACCTTTACATCTTTTTATATTTACACCAAGTCCCTATGATATTAAAAGTTCCAAAAATACCCCAATTAGTTAATTTTTTTAATTTTAGTTTTTATTGTAAATGATTTAAATCAATATTTACACTATTATTTGTAAATCAATTCAAACTAAAATTAAATCAAAAACAACAACAAAATCTCCCTTCCCTCCTACGAACCTGTTCTTATTTTTTTCCAGCAAAGTTCATCGTTTTCCTTCTTACGATTTTCTGAACATCATCGTTTTTGTTCTTATCAACTTCTGTATCACCAAAAGTCACAACATAGTCGTTTTCGTTCGCAATTGTTGTAAGAACAGAAGTCAAAACATCATCGTCCTTCTCCATTGTTGAACGAACAGTACCTTATTTCCTCGGCGAGGTTGGGAAAGATAATTGCGCGTGGTCGGATTGAAAAGTCAGTTGCTAAGGTAAATACGAAACAGAAATGTTTGTTAATTTGATTTGGTACAAAGAATTAATTTGATTTAAATTTGGGAATTAGGGTTTATGCTTTAATTACGTGATAGTGTACATTGTCTTAGTTACCTTTCATTTTTATGATGTAATAAGGAGGTATTCTGATTGATGGTTAGGATTGTTGTGTGTCAGGTTCACTATGGTAGAATTTGATGGGTACAAAGAATTAATTTGATTTCAATTTGGGAATTAGGGTTTATGCTTCAATTACCTGCTATTGTACATAGTCTTAGTTACGTTTCATTTTAATTATGTAATTAGTAGGTATTCTGATTGATGGTTATGATTGTTTTGTGTCAGGTTAACTATGGTAGAATTCGATGTATCTATTGATGGTGATTCGAATGATGTTCATTCAACTGCTGGTAATACTAATGAAGCTGAAGATTCCAGCTATTCGGTATCCAGTGGGCAGGGTGGGTCGGATGATGATGAAGGTGATGATGATCATGAGGATGAGGATGAGGATGAGGATGACGAGGATGATGGCAATGCCAATGAATTTGATGATTCTGCATTTGTAGGCAATACGGTACGTATTGATTCTATGACTTCCGAAGAAATACGTGCTTTGGAATTTAGTAGTGTTGATGAGGCGTATGATTTCTATTACAAATATGGTAAATGCAAAGGTTTTTCTGTTAGGAAAAGCGATGATAAGAAGAAAAATGGGCCTGATGGTACTAAAATAATAACAAACAAGCTTTTTGTATGCAGTAAACAAGGTTTAAGAGATAAGAAACACCTATGTAAGCTAAATAGGAAAAGAGTGCACCGACGTTTGACACGTTCTAACTGCAATGCTAGGTTTCGTGTGACATACAAAGCCAATAAGGGTAAATTTGTAGTGTCTGTGTTTGAAGAGACTCATAACCATGAGTTAACCCCATCTAGGTATGTGCACTTACACCCGGTCTATCGTAAAATTTCTGAAGCAGACAAAGCTCAGATTGATGGACTGCAGTCACATGGAATTCGAACGTGTCATATTATGGGGTACATGGTTGCTCAGAAGGGTGGATATGCTGACGTTGGGTTTACGAAGAAAGACCTGTACAATTACTTTGATAAGAAGATGCGTGAAAATATTAAAGATGGTGATGTTGCGGCTTCGTTGCATTATCTTAATGCAAAGTCAACTACTGATCCTATGCTGTTTTGTGAATATGCTGTTGATAGCGGTAATAAACGGTTGAAGTCTCTGTTTTGGGCTGATGGGACCAGTAGATCGGACTACTTCTGTTTTGGAGATGTGGTTGCATTCGACACAACATACCAGAAGAACAAATACCAGTACCCGTTGGTTATATTTTCTGGTTTTAACCACCACTCACAAACAATAATTTTTGGTGCTGCGTTGGTATCGGATGAAACCACAGAGATGTATAAGTGGGTGTTGAGTTGTTTTTTGAAGTGCATGGAAATGAAACACCCAAAAGCTGTGGTGACAGATGGAGATGGGGCTATGAGGGAGGCTATAAAACATGTTTTCCCGGATTCGACCCATCGTTTATGTGCGTGGCATTTGAATAAGAATGCTGGTGATAATGTGAAGAATAGTTCAGAATTTTTGACTGGATTTAAAAAAGCCATGTTCTCCAATTTTTCAAAGGATGAATTTGAAGAGTATTGGTCTGAGATGATTAAAGAGACTAGAGTTGAAGGACATCCATGGGTTATGAAAACCTACGAGAACAAGTCACTATGGGCAACTGCATACCTCCGTGACAGGTTTTTTGGACGATTAAGAACTACGTCTCAGTGTGAAGCAATAAATGTAATAATCAAGAGTTATGTAAGGAAGAAAGGCTGCATATTTGAATTTATGCATAATTTTGAGCAGGCTGTGAGAAACTACAGAAATAACGAACTTGTTGCCGACTTTACATCAAAGTTCTCAGAACCTGTGCTGACAACTCAACTAAAAAAAATTGAGAGCCATGCCGCTGAAATTTTTACAGCGCAAATTTTCAAAGATGTGAAAGATGAAATCATGAAGGCTGGTGAATTGATTGTTAGGCAGAAGAAGGAAATTGGAGATACAAAGTTTTATACACTGACTAAATATTGTGTGGATAAGTATGAAAGAACAGTTATTTATGATGGCGTTACATTCCAATGTTCGTGCCGGATGTTTGATTCAAAAGGACTTCCGTGTTCTCATATTTTTAATGTGATGAAGGAAGAACATGTTGATCGCATTCATAGCAGTTTGATATTGTCGCGATGGACCAAGGATGCCAAAATTGCTTATTTGAACATGGCAGATGTTAATGGTTCAATTGATTCCGATTCGATTGAGCTTGCTCGTTTCGGGGCATATTGTTCTGTGTTTACAGCATTTTGCAAAGATGTTTCTAAAAAGGAAGGTGTGTATGGGGACATTATGGAGGACCTCATGAATTTAAGAAACAAATATTGCGGTGTGGAGGATCCTATTGGAACACAGAAGTCGGATGTTCGTGATCCAGTCCCGGTTAAGGTTAAAGGTGCTCCAAAGAGAAAAAAGAATGAAGCAAAAGCTGTCAGGCGCTGTACAAAATGCAACAGTCCTAGTCATAATGCGAGGACTTGTTCGGTAATTTCATATAATATTATTATCAAATATATTGTCTTTATATTTATAGTAAAATTATTATTTATTTATTTTTAAAATTATTATTTATTTTTATGAACAGGAGAAAAAGAGAAACAAAAGTTGCAATGCTGAAAATAGTGTTCAAACCATATATTCAGAGGTACCGGAAGACCGTTGTGAAAGTAGCGTGCAAAAGAAAAATAAATTTTCAGAGCAACCGAAAGATCGTGGTGAAAGTAGTTTTCAAAATAAAAAGAGACGTTGTGAGCAACCGAAAGATAATATTGAAAGCAGTATGCCAAAGCAAAAGAAATGCTCGATGCAACGGCAAAATCGTCGCGCTAATGTGTCAACACCAGCACAAACGGATGTTACAAGTACAGTCGGACAATTGACTCCCATGTATGGATTTCAACCTATGATGACTTACTTACATCCGATAATTCAACCGACGGACGCACCACATGTACCACCCATACAACCTGGATACCAATTATATGGAATGAATGTTGGTCTGTTACAACAAGTGATTAACTCTGCTGATAAAAAAGATTGATTGTTTAATTATGCATGAGAAGTTTTAATGTACTAAGTGATTGAATTTGAATTTTGAATTGTAATGCTTATGACAATTTGGTTTCTGTAATGTTTACGATTGGATAACTCTGTTACATTGAGACTGAATTTTAGTTTTTGTCAACATGTTATATTACTGCTAACATAGGTGACCTTTCTGTTATTGAAACGAGAAAAAAAAAAAAAAAAAAAACAGGGCGTGTGTAATCAGGCTCATAGTTTGGCTGTTCAATTAATAATGTTAGTTAAATTATGACTATATGTATACGTATAAGCGTGTAAAAATATCAAATTAATTGAGCTGGCGCGGTGGTTAAGAGTTTGGTTATGCACGGAAGTGGCATGTGTTCGACACCGGCTGGTGTTTTTTATAATATTTTACTTAAATTTTTTTTACTACACTTAATAGAAGTGGTGTGTGTTCAACACCAAAAAAATATTTGATTTTTAAATTAAAATATTTAAAATTAAATATTATGTACTAAAAATAATAATGTTTTTTCTTTCAAAAAAAAAATAATAATGTTTTTAAAATTAGAAATGACTTTGGAAAATCATTGTTATATTTTTAAATTAGACGATTATGTAGGTGGTACTCAACGGATAGTACTCATTTGTACGTTTAGGTTTATCGGTCCTCGGTATAAGTTTAGATAAATACTTTAAGTTGAAAAAATAACAAATATTTTTTTTAAAATTAGAAATTAGTTAATTATACTTTCAAAAATCATTATTAATAAATAATTAGACGATTAGGTCAGTGGTATTCAAAGGATAGTACGGTCCTCTAAATAAGTTTAGATAAGTAGTTGCATTATTTTAAGTTGAAAAAATAATAATGTTTTTAAAATTATAAATTACATACTTGGACTTTGTTAAATCATTGTTATATTTTAAATTAGACGATTAGGTCGGTGGTACTCAACGGATAGTACTACGTCTAGGTTAATCGGTCCTCGGAATAAGTTTAGATAAGTAGTTGCATTATTTTAATTTGAAAAAATAATAATGATTTTACAATTAGAAATTACATACTTAGACTTTGTTAAATCATTGTTATATTTTAAATTAGACGATTAGGTCGATGGTACTCAACGGATAGTACTACGTCTAGGTTCATCGGTCCTCGAAATAAGTTTAGATAAGTAGTTGCATTATTTGAAGTTGAAAAAATAATAATGTTTTTTTTAAAATTAGAAATTACATACTTAGACTTTGGAGAATCATTGTTATATTTTAAATTAGACGATTAGGTCGGTGGTACTCAACGGATAGTACTACGTCTAGGTTTATCGGTCCTCGGAATAAGTTTAGATAAGTAGTTGCATTATTTGAAGTTGAAAAAATAATAATGTTTATTTTTTTAAATTAGAAATTAGTTACTTAAACTTTCAAAAATCATTATTAATAAATAATTAGACGATTAGGTCGGTGGTATTCAAAGGATAGTACTCCTTTGTACGTCTAGGTTTATCGGTCCTCGGAATAAGTTTAGATAAGTAGTTGCATTATTTTAAGTTGAAAAAATAATAATGTTTTTTTTAAAATTAGAAATTACATACTTAGACTTTGGAGAATCATTGTTATATTTTAAATTAGACGATTAGGTCGGTGGTACTCAACGGATAGTACTACGTCTAGGTTTATCGGTCCTCGGAATAAGTTTAGATAAGTAGTTGCATTATTTGAAGTTGAAAAAATAATAATGATTTTACAATTAGAAATTACATACTTAGACTTTGTTAAATCATTGTTATATTTTAAATTAGACGATTAGGTCGGTGGTACTCAACGGATAGTACTACGTCTAGGTTTATCGGTCCTCGGAATAAGTTTAGATAAGTAGTTGCATTATTTGAAGTTGAAAAAATAATAATGTTTATTTTTTAAAATTAGAAATTAGTTACTTAAACTTTCGAAAATCATTATTAATAAATAATTAGACGATTAGGTCGGTGGTATTCAAAGGATAGTACTCCTTTGTACGTCTAGGTTTATCGGTCCTCGGAATAAGTTTAGATAAGTAGTTGCATTATTTTAAGTTGAAAAAATAATAATGTTTTTTTTTAAATTAGAAATTACATACTTAGACTTTGGAGAATCATTGTTATATTTTAAATTAGACGATTAGGTCGGTGGTACTCAACGGATAGTACTACGTCTAGGTTAAATTCCCAACTTCAATTGCTTCCAAATGAAACCCTAATTCCCAACCCTAACACAGTGCAGTGTAAACATATAAATTCACAAATCCAAATCAAATTGACAATCAGAATTTAACAGTTTGATAAATACAAAAATAAATCCCCAATCCCATACTATCTTAGTAAGAATTGAAATCATTTCTCCAAAATATGTACTACAACCCTAATCTGATCCCAGCTCAAATAAAACTTCAATTGCTTCCAAATGAAACCCTAATTCCCAACCCTAACACAGTGCAGTGTAAACATATAAATTCACAAATCAAAATCAAACAATATGTATTAAATTGAATGAATGTTACTTAAATATCTTCCAATCCAAATCAAATTGACAATCAGA
The DNA here is from genome assembly GCA_030408175.1 of Trifolium repens. Lineage (NCBI taxonomy): Eukaryota > Viridiplantae > Streptophyta > Magnoliopsida > Fabales > Fabaceae > Trifolium > Trifolium repens. The sequence continues at coordinate 9,462,970 of CP125839.1, forward strand.
ATTTAACAGTTTGATAAATACAAAAATAAATCCCCAATCTCATACTATCTTAGTAAGAATTGAAATCATTTCTCCAAAATATGTACTACAACCCTAATCTGATCCCAGCTCAAATAAAACTTCAATTGCTTCCAAATGAAACCCTAATTCCCAACCCTAACACAGTGCAGTGTAAACATATAAATTCACAAATCAAAATCAAACAATATGTATTAAATTGAATGAATCTTACTTAAATATCTTCCAATCCAAATCAAATTGACAATCAGAATTTAACAGTTTGATAAATACAAAAATAAATCCCCAATCCCATACTATCTTAGTAAGAATTGAAATCATTAATCCAAAATATATACTACAACCCTAATCTGATCCTAGCTCAAATAAAACTTTAATGGCTTCAAAATGAAAACCCAATTCCCAATTCAAATGAACCCTAATTCCCAACCCTAATACAGTGTCAACATATAAATTCACAAATCAAATCAAATCAAACAACCCTAATCTAATCCCAACTCAAATAAAACCTAATTGCAACTACAACTTAAAATGCAACCCTATTCCGTTTCAGGGTAACAATTTAAATCAAATTCAATTAAAGTTTTAAACCCCAATTCAATAATTTACCTGTGCAGTTCACGACGATGTTAATGGCGTGCTTTGAACCATAGAACAACGAACACGGGAATGAAATGTTGATATCAATGAAGAAGTGCGACGAATTAAATGAAGTCTGCGAGAGGGCAGAATAAGAACATTGATGACGAAGATTGAGAGGAAGAATAAGAAGAATAACATGGAGGACGAAGAAGTTGGAAGAATTTGGAGGACGAAGAAATGGAGGACGACGAATTTGGAGGACGAAGAGAATGGAGGATGAAGAAGGACGAACTTGATTGAGAATTTGGGATTTAGGGCTTTTACATTTCAATTTCAATTTTAATTTGTGATAAATAAAATCTGTAAATGATAAATAAAATTTGTAATGATTTTATTTGTAATTTCAATTTCAATTTTAAAAATGATTTTAATTTCAATTTATAATTTTTATTTGATGGAGGACTCATATGCAATAAACAAAAGTTTAACTAGGACTCACCATGCACCTTAGATGATGTGGCAATTAAATTGAATTCTATTGGTTAAAGGTTTGGACTGCACCACTGCATTCCAACCAAGGGATGTACCATAGAAACTCCCAATAAAATAAGCTTTTCTTAATTGAGTATAATTTAGGACATGTCACACTCTTTCCACAACACACACAACCAAAGCAAGGATTAGAAATATCCAAAATGGTGCTAAATTTTTTGATTTACCGTGCAATTAAAATATAACAAAAGGTGATAATATTGTTTTGAGTAATTTTTTAGAATAGAAAAAATTTCAAACCGTTGACAATGAAAAGTTGAAAACAACTTTTTACTTGTCAGTAGCAAATAGAATAAAGTATAGTTGTTATAGGAAATATACTGCGGTTAAAAAGTCTTTTTACGGCCAATTTGATATTTAACAGTAAACTACTACCTACCGTCAAAAATATTTTTTTGTTTTACTACTATCAAAAGTTTTTGACTAATCAAATCAAAAGAGACTTGTACCTTAGATTCGTGGTGCACCGTGTACCTTGAGCCATGAGCTTAACTGTACACTTTTTGTATGTAAATGATCATTTAAACTGATATATTATTTTTAATTTTTTCTTTTTTTTTACTTAGTTAGCATCCCAAATGACACTGAACATGTTCAAAATAGTGTCCATGTGTCCAAACTGTCGGTCACGTGTAAGGATCAATTGGGGTTAGTGAAAAATTTGACGGAAAGGACTAACTAATGCAAATGTTGATAACGTGAGGGACCAAATTGAAACTTTTAAAACGTAGGGGACCTGATTCAAACTTAAAATAAACGTAAGGGACCAAAAATACAGTTTAGCTAGTATGTGCAAAAGTCTGCCTACCTCCAATTAATATATTATTAAATACTCCCTTTATCCCATTTTATATGGAAAAAAATAATTACTTTTTCTAGTCCCAAATTATAAGCAAAATTAACTCACTTTTATCATTTTTAAAATTTAATTTTATTTACTCTCAAGTGGTTAATAAATTCATCTATATTGTTATTTTAATTTTTTTGGTGCAGCATATTGTTAAATTTTATCACATCATTATTTGTATTTGACATTTTAAATTTCTCATTGCAATTAATTGTTATAGGTAAGAACTTATTGAATTTCTAAGTCCACATATTAAATTTCTTCATCTACCTACGGACACAGAATTAATGAATTTAAATTGAGACTTCAATATTTATATAAAGCCAATCCAACTTCAATTTATATACACTGTTATTCAATTTTTTCAATAATGCTATCTGCTTTGAAGAAATCTTATGTTGTATACAATGGTCGTAAAAATGGTATGTATACAAATTGGGTAGATTGTTATGCACAAGCATATGGCTATCAAGATTGTGTTGTTCGATTGTATGACAGTGTCAATGAAGGTGCAACTTCATGGGGGCTGTTTGAGAAAAATGTCAAACCAGGTCTGAGAACCAAAAAACAAATTGAAGAAGCCATCACTAGTAGTTGTGGATACTATAATGACATTTTCAGCAACATAGTTAAACATAATAGTAAGTAATATTTTTTATTTATTAATAGATCTTAACTATTTAGTCTATTATTTGAATTTTTAATTATTATAATTCAGGTGATAAAGACGCACTAGCCAATGTCATTCCACCTACTGATATTGTTATTAAGCATTGTATGCAAACATGGCTACGTGATGCATGTTTTAGGTTTCAATTTGAACAGCCAGAGTATACTCTACATGATTATAAGAATTTCAATAATAGAAGACATTATCGATATCGTGTTTCTTTAAAAACTGAAACAATCGGCTTTCCTAAAGTTTCACTTGGAAAGTATGCACGAACCGAAGAACAAGCACGTGAGGATGTTGCTATTACAATGCTACGTCGTTTATTAGCTCCAAACGGTCAAAAAATTGTGGATTACAACCAGCATAATGTGGAATTATTAGAAGATCAATTGCAAAATATGGCTGAATGTAATTTTGAATTACAGTTAGAGAATACAGCATTACTCGGAGAACTTCAGTTTCTTAAATCGAAGATTGTAATGTAAATGTGAAGTACAACCATCTCTATTTACACAATTTGTTTGGATTATGTAGTTTTAACATTTTTTTTCTATTTACTTTTATAGAAATCTCTCACAAAATTTTAATTTTTTTTAACAAGGGATTAATTAAATATGATTTATTTAGTTTTTTTTGGCATAAAAAATAATAAATAATTTATCTTATGTTAAAAAATTCGAAATTTTTGTACAACTGATTTTTATAATATTATGAGCATTGATACCAAAAACCATTAAAAAATGTAAAAGTACACAAAAAGGTGGATATTCCACTTGGTCAAGAAAGAGGCGGTTATTCCACTCGGTCTATACATTTAAAGTTCGATCTTCAAAATTCTCATTCTCATTTGTTTATTAGTCTAATCAAATGCTTTTGAACGGTCGGATTGATAAAATTTAGAATCTCCGGCCAAAGTTGGTAATTTTAGTGAAGATTGACCTTTTCAAAGAAACTAGGTCACGAAAGAGGCGGTTATTCCACTCGGTCTATACATTTAAAGTTCGATCTTCAAAATTCTCATTCTCATTCGTTTATTAGTCTAATTAGATGCTTTTGAACGGTCGGATTGATAAAATTTAGAATCTCCGGCCAAAGTTGGTAATTTTAGTGAAGACTGACCTTTTCAAAGAAACTAGGTCACGAAAGAAGCGGTTATTCCACTCGGTCTATACATTTAAAGTTCGATCTTCAAAATTCTCATTCTCATTCATTTATTAGTCTAATCAAATGCTTTTGAATGGTCGGATTGATAAAATTTAGAATCTCCGACCAAAGTTGGTAATTTTAGTGAAATTTGACCCTTTCAAAGAAATTAGATCACGAAAGAGGCAAAAATTCCACTCGATCTATACATTTAAAGTCTGATATTCATAATTCTCATTCGTTTATTAGTTTAATTACATGCTTTTGAACTGTCGGATTGATAAAATTTAAAATCTCCGGCCAAAGTTGGTAATTTCAATGAAGACTGGTCTTTTCAAAGAAACTAGGTCACGAAAGAACGGTTATTCCACTCGGTCTATACATTTAAAGTCCGATTTTCAAAATTCTCATTCTCTTGTTAAATCATTAATTTCGTTTTTTGTTAATTAAAAAAGTTGTGATTAAAATTTGTATTCATAAACATTTTATCACTAAATAAGTTTGGTAACAAAAACAGTTGTGTTTTATAAGGTTAGTTCAGTTAATTGTTATTAGGGATATTATTAAATTGATCGGAGTATAAACCTTAAAGCAATAATTATTGAATTTAACATATATTTTAGTTATCATTTGTTAACACATCTTCTAACAAATATGTGGATGTATTACAACTAAATGTCTATAGGAGTTGTTAACTTACACCACTTATTGTTTAGGAGTGTTTAACAACAAGCACTTCAAGATGTATTTGACTAGTTTTTAAAGATCCATTTTGAAGAAATTATTTATTTAAAAAGTTAAATCTGTAAATTTTCAATATATTGATTGCATATATTTTTATTAAAATTTACAATTTAATATATTAATGAGTGTTTAATTACGACATGTTATTCTTCTATTTATTTTTGTAGGTTTGCTCATACTCTTTTGCCATTTGTGTGGCAATTGAAGCTTTGTCCGCATTAAATTGTGTTTTATATATATATATATATATTGTTACACTGCTGGGTGAATAATGAATTTAAAGTACATGCATTATCAGTGTAAATTAATTTTACATTGATAATTAGTTCAATGTGTCATACTCATATTATATCAAGAAAGTGAGGTTAAGTGGGGTGGTGTGGTAGAAAATATGGTTGTGACTGATTAACGGTGTAAAATTATTTTACACTGTTAGTGTATATTTCTTTTTCTCATAATTATTATAAGTTCATAAATAGTGTTTTTTACATGTTAAAAAAAAACATCTCCAATTTTTAAACTCAATTCATTAAGAATGATGACCTTAAAAAGTTATTTGCCCAAACGTACTAAGTGCAAAGCCCAAACAAACAGTTCCGGCCCAAAAATAAAAATCATTTAAATATTATTAAGTGAAACAAGTTACAAAAGGTTGCCTTTCTTTAATCGTGGCCACTCATTTAAAATAATGATATATCAATGGTCATTGCATCAACTTGACCATCATGGCATAAGACTTTACTTGACCATTGTAAACGCCACCTTGCCAACAAATATCATATGATTTTTTAGACTTTTAACTTTCATGCATGTCATTGTAGACTCATTTAACTTGAAAACTTGTACCCTTTTTGCAAAAGGACTCTCGAATACTGACAATAGATTGCCATCACATTCAACTAGAAAGTTTTTGAAGCAGGTGCTACACGGAGCTTGAAGCTCCTCGAGTACTATCCATCTTATATTTTCTCCAGTTGCTTCTATAACTGCCAACTTTCCTGATTTGCTAAGAAAATAAAATAATCCATTATGAAAAACAGGACTTACGTTGTAGTGAGGAAATTTCGTGCTTTCAAATGTAAAATGTCGATAATCTCTGTTCATAAAATTTATATATGCTGTTGTAATAGTAGATAATCCTTTAACCAACTCAACGATCACACATTTAGAAGAGGTTGAAGAATCTGACATGCCAAAACATCTGATATTCCATATGCCTTTATGAAGCAATGGAAGTCGGAAAACTTCTTTAGTAAAGGGGTTGAAGAAAACTTGAAACTTTGTGTTGTTAACTGCTACTAGTAATAGCCAACCATCTTTTGAACAACAAATTTCACAATTCCAGCTCCATGGTTCACCTTGAGGATAACTTATGATGTTTTCGTAATCGAGACCAAGCTTTGGATGCACAAAAGTGAAGACCTTGTCCTTCTCTGAGAACACAAATAAAGGACACATTGAGAGATCATCAAACATTGACATGGACATGGAAGAAGATGATCTCCATTGAATCTGTGGTGCGGCTAGACGAAGAAGTTTATTGCTAGCTCGAAATTGCAAATAATCAAGCACATCGTTAATATTTTTTGCAATCACTTCAACCACGTCTAGAGGAAGTGGAGATTTAGTGTGAGCTATATCCCCTACATCCTTTAAATAGACTACATTACATATACTTTCTTTTTCTCTAATTTGATGAGATTTTCCTATTTCTTCTTTTAGTGTATCAGTCATCCTACAAAACATATACGTTAAAAAACATGATCATATATACGGAGCCAGAAATTTTAGGTCATGGGGGCAATAGAGTAAAACAAAAAAAAAACAACAGTTTCATAACATGATACTTAAACAAAGGTAAAAACAACACATTTAGTCCTCTTGTGGGATAAAGTAGCGAAGGTTATATATACTAGATACATCATCTATTAGGTGAACCTAAAAAGTGGAAAATTTATTTATATATGTGACCCAGAAAATATATGTAAATGACGAAAGAGTTTATGCTTACATTTTAAATTTGAAAAATACTAGCTAATGTCTTCATGACACTAGTTAAAAAACCAAATATATTAAAAATATTTTATAATTTGTGTAATCAATTTTTAAAAGTATAAAAAGTGTTATTTTCAATATAATATTTACTTTTTTTAATTTCTTAACTAGAGTTAGAACCCTTTAAATTTTAATTATTAAAAATAGGCAAAATGCATCAATAGGTCCTTAAAACTTAAAACACCTATTTGTAACAAACGTAAAACTTAAAAGACCTGTTTGTTACTTAAAAAACTTAAAGACATATCTGTAATTTAAAAAACTTAATAGATCTATCTTATACAAACATAAAACTTAAAAGGATTTATTGATACATTTTATCTTGAAAATAAGAATTACTATATGTGAAATATAGGTGGCACCGTGGCAGTAGTATGTTGATGCATGTTGCACATTTCATATATTGTGCAGGCACATGCCCCCCCAATGTGATGGCTGTAGCTCCGTCCCTCTATATATATATATATATATATATATATATATATATATATATATATATATATATATATATATATATATATATATATATATGAAGAGGGATCCGTTGACTTCAGGAGTAAGTCTTCTATTGACTTACTTGGCTTAACAACTCGATATCGGCATTATATTTCTTCGATCCAACTGTTGAATTCAAAGATCTCATTGAGTAGATCAACTCCATAAATTTTTATAAAAATTCAAAAAAATGTAGTTATGTATTTTAGACTATTGAAATTCAACGGTTTTTTTCTAAAAGTTTTTCGTACGTTCATTTAAAGTGTTCATAAAAAGTATCAAACAATTTTGAATTTTTATAAAAATTTGTGGAGTTGATCTACTCAATGAGATCTTTGAATTCAACGGTTGGATCGAAAAAAATATAATGCCGATATCGAGTTATTAAGCGGAGTAAGTCAATGGAGACTTACTCCTGGAGTCAACGGATCTCTCCTCTCTCTCTCTCGCTCTCTCTCTCTCTCTCTCTCTCTCTCTCTATATATATATATATATATATAGTGTCCCTGAGGCACTCTTTAAGCAATCCATTTATAGAAATTTTTTTATTCAAAAAAATTAAACATTGCAATTCCCAATGCATTGACTTTACACATTTTCGTGAAAATTCTATAAAAAAAACTTACTATTTAAGGTCTTAAGGAGTAACATATTCTAAAAACAAATGAGTCAAAAAAAATAAAAAAAATAAAGTACCTTGTATCAGGCATGAACCATCTCGAATAATACAGATTTTCCGGTAAATTGGAGAAAGGCGGAGAAGTCACAATACTTTTCTCTTCAATGTTGTAAATATAAACATAATTGCAGTTCTTTAAGGCAATGTAGATGCGGCCCCCCTTCAGTTTCTGGATTAATGGTTTGACAAGCAAAGGTCGGGTCAAGACTAGATATAAAGAACACTTTATCCTTAATGTTTTCCGCCTGATCCCAAACCCTTTGAGAACAATCAAATTGGTAAATAAAAACTGCAGTAACCATATCTAGTGCATGCAAAATTTCTATTCGAAATAGTACATTGTTGGATCCAATCAAGCGACTTATAGCTTCCTCGGTCTCACAAATATCGGGTAAACGTGGTTTGTATTTTGCCATGGGATCAGATGTGCAATTTATTGAAAAGTCATTAGGTTGAAGTTTTTCAGTTACAACAATAATATACCCATACCAAATGCTCATTCCTGCATACAAGCGACCATTGCAGTAAACTGGGTCCTCAAAAATGGTTTTACTTTCCTCCAAAGGAGCTTTACCCTTCATGGCCAAATCCCGCACAATGTCGATATAAAAGCACCTTTTAGTCCATTGTTTATCACCAAGTTGGTAGTAGAACATGGAAGGGAAATGTGATGAAAATAAAAAAAATGGAGCATATTTCATCATTTGTAGTTGGAGGGCATGTCAAAATGCAATCACCATAAGGGGTGGGAGTATGATTTTCTTAAGGCATAGTTTTAAAAAACCGGACCGGACCGGCCGGTCCGACCGGTTCAACCGTGAACCAATACTTCACCGGTCTGGTCGAGATGTTGGACCGCACATGTAATTAAACCGGTCAAACTCAGCGGAAACCGGACTAAACTGGAGAAAACCGGCCGGTTCGCGCGGTTTAAGATTAAATAAGCAAATATCCGAAAAAAATTCAGAAAAATATCCCCAAAGGGATTCGAACCAAGGTCCTTGTGGTGAAAAGAGCAAGCCTTTGCCACTAGGCCAGAAATTCTGTTTGTGTCATAATTGCCTATCAATATATATATACAATACTTTACTGATATTTAACTTATTTCCTTTTTTTTTATTATGTTTCTTTTAAATAAAATTTTTCTATTTTATTTTCATTATATTTGATTTTAAAGTGTGGAATTTATATTTTAATACATATGCATAATGCATTTTTTTTATGGGACATAAGTATAATTGTATTATTACTACTATTTTTGTATTATTACTATTTTTTTTTATGGGACATAACTATAATTTTTTTTAAAAAAAATAAAAACAAACATATAATTATTTCTTATATAGTCCGTGTTATATGGTCGAGTCATCCGGTTTAGTCATGCGGTTCAACCAGTGACCCAGTGGTTCGACCAATAAACCAGTGAACCAATACCTCACCAATTCGATGTCCGGTCCGGTTTTTAAAACACTGTCTTAAGGTTAAGTGGGTTCCAAAGAACAAAGCTACTAACAAAAACTGATTTCTTGTTTTCCAAAAGATACCAACCATGTTGTACAGTACGTGGCCTTAACCTTACCCCTAACCCTAATGTCCCCTTTGGAATATCTAAAGAGTACGATTTGGTTGGATCTGACATGTTGCAAAAGGTTTGAGTAGTTACGACTTTACGAGAGAGATACAGAAGCCAAGGTTTTCTCTCTCCTTCCATGAGGTACCTCTCTATTTCTGCATGACACAAGAAATTAAAATAATTGAATGACCGAATGTTGATATAAAACTGAGTTGAACAATAAATTTAAGGGGTGTATTCAATTGAGATTTCAAAGGATTTTAAAAGACAATTTTATGATAAAAAAAATCTTGTAGTATTTAATCAAGATTTTTATAGAATATAAAAAAAATCTTGTGGTATTCAATTAAGATTTGTTGTCAGTTTTGAAAGGAAAAAAAATCAGTTTTGCCCAAAACTATCCCCTAAAAAAACTAACTCTTAAAATACCAACAAAATTTAGCAGAGGCTGGGCAAGGGGCCGGGCTGTAGATCCAACCACCAATTCCTCATTCCTCTGTACTAACAGAGTGTTTTTTTTCTCTTCTTCGTAGTATCTTTTAATTTAATAAAACTCATGGCTGCTACCACTATGGTTTTGCAGTCTTATTACTACACTAACGCAGAAGGAAGGGAAAATCCATATGCGATTTGACAGAATCACAACCTTACATCGCATTGATTTCAAATTTCAAGAGGTAAGGTAATGATTAATAAGACATACCTTTCAACTCCGGAAAAACAGGCACGATCTATGGAAGCGGGTGGGCTGTTATAAGTTCGGCCCGGTGGTGTCGTAGGGGAATTGCTGCGATTTTTCCTGAATAGCCTGGATTTGCGGTGGCAGAGATGGTGGCTTGCGTCGAACAAGAGTTTTTTGCTGTGGAGACGAGACGATGGTGTTTTGACGTTTGATTGTTTGTTTGAGGGTTACGAAGCGTGAAAACAAAAATACTGAAGAAGCGAGTTAATTTATTTTATGTCAATAGGGCCCGATAATAATCCCCATGAGAAGGCCAAAAATTATGGGTGAGTTTAAATTGGGAGTTTTTTTTTGGCACCCCGGGCCTCTCTTAATCACCCCCCTGAAATTACCAAACTACTCTAGCGAGTATTAATATTTTATACTCAAAATGGACGCCGGCAACCCTATAGATAAAAAAAATTGAGTTCGCATCATAAGGAGCGAGCACAGTTCGCATCCTAGGGAACAAACTCTTTTTTTTCATGATTTTTTTCATTCATGGGGGGTGTCAGTGTTCAGTTTGAGTATAAAAAAATTAACACTCGCTACTTAAGAACTGAACGAAAACACAGTTCGCTACTTGGAGAGCGAACTCAGTGTAACTAGTAAACCTTATACATTAATGTTAATTATTATATTCCTAATATAAATCGATATGTAATAAATTGTATTTGTGTGCATGATATCTCACATTCATTGTAAATATTCTTTGTATAATTATCATTCATTACACAATATTATTACTTTATATACATGATCTCCTGATGCATTTATGAGCATATTTCTTGATTTGCTCCATAATTATTATTATAAAAAAAATTGATTTTTATAAAGTTCGCTACGTATGAAGCGAATTTTGGTATTCCTATTTTTTTGCACTTTACGCATTCGCTTCTTAAGTAGCGAGAGAGATAAATTAGGAATATCGGGGGGTGAAAAAGAATGTTGGGGGGATGCGAAAAGAACAACCCTTAACTTGGCCAATAATAATCCCCAAGGGGGGGGCCAAAAAAAATTAATTTTTTTTTGTCACCTTGCCCATTTCTAAGACACCTACAAAATTACTAAAATACTTGTGTCCACTACTTGAATAGCAGGTTTATCCGTCGCTTAAGTAGTATATGAGTAAAAAGATAACAACAACCATACCCATTTGATAACATACAACAATATTTGTAGAGAAGAGATGGGAGAATGACAAAAAAATGAAAGAAAAATGCTTCAATTGGTAGAGTTTTGGTTTGAATTGAATTCCATTGGTTGAAAAATGTAACAGTCTCACTAATACCCAATGAAACACCACCACCATCATTGACTGTTGATTGTTACCAAAGATTACAAAAAGAATGGGTGTGGTGTGGGTGTTTTGTTTCATTTCTCATTCATTAGCAACTAAAAGAATGGAAATTTTAGATTTTCAACAAGACACCCATCTAGCTGCAGTCTACTATAACAACGGGAAACTGAATCTTTTTAGGATCCACATTGATGTTATGCTCAATGATCTGAAGCACTGGCTGACCCAACTGAGTTTTGGTGGCCTGTTTTTGGTGTGCACTGGTGGATTTGGAGGTGGTCTTTTGGCAGTGGTGAGTGTTGTAGGTGAAGGTGTGGAAAAATACAAGAAGGGGGGTTGAATTGTGTTTTAGGAATTTGAAACTTTTTCACAAATAAAACAAAGTTGCAGCGGATTCAAACACAAAACAAGTAAAGATCAGAGAGGGAGAGAAAGACACAACAATTTATACTAGTTCCTTTCACAAAATGAGAGTGATCGCTGTCGTACGAGGTCAAAAAAATAATTGAATTTAATAAAATATAGTACAAGGTAGTTAACCTTGGTCGTCTCACAAAGACTCTTTATCAAATTCGCAATATTATAATCAAATAAAGAAAAGTGTAAATGGGGGGGGTTTGGTTGGATTTCAATGTTTTGAAATAAAGAAAATAAGTTTGATTGAAAACAATTATGAGAAACAGATTAATCTACTGCTCGGAGATTTCAGACTTATCATCGATTATTATATTATCAGTCCCTAAGCGGATTTAATTCTCTTTCGCTTATAGAAACAATTAACAAGCGTATTCGACTCTATATGAATTATATTCCTTGTTAGATTACCGAATTAAGCAAACGGCATACCGAATTAAGCAAACGGTTGAGAACACGTGATTAACGAATAAGTTAAGTTAAACACGATTACCTTAGAAAATATAGATCAATCGAAACTAACAATCATATTCTATGAAACTTGAATTAAGCAAACAAGGACAAGAACATAATTGAAAAAAAAATGAATAAATCTGAATAATATAAATAACCTCAAGGTCTTGGAGAAATCTCCTTACAACAGATCAACCCTAGTGGTTTAGCAAGCCATGAAGCACTAGAGAATACAAGAGTTTCTTGGAAACTGGAATGAATAAAATATGAGAATTGAGGCTATATTTATAGGAAATTTCCGACTTAAAATTTAAGCAACATCGTGGTGCATTGGATCGATCGTACTGTGTTGAGCAGCTATTTGGTCCTCAAGATTTGCAGATATATTTCCAAAATAAGTCCAGCACATCGTGGTACGATGTAATCCATCGTATCACGATGAAGAACTAGGAATTTGAATTTCGCTCCAACATGATAGTTGTAGCTCTTTATTTTAGCTTTCCAACGCATGCTCGCATGCCTCAATCCGATACTCGTAGCTCTAGTTATGGTCTGCAGAGTTAGAAGATGTCAAATCGCTGTTTATTCATGAAATAAGTAACGAAAACAAAATAAAAGCAAAACTATCCTAAACTTAGGAAACACACTAAAAACACTAGAAATGGGTGGAGAAATTATATTATTGCCCTAGCATAAGATAGAAGAAAGTGCATTAGAAATGCACTGATCAAATACCCCCCACATTTATTCTTTTGCTTTTCTGAGCAAAACTCAGAATTAAAGGCTCAAATTTATATATATATATATGGGGTTTGCTAATTTAGACCCACTTAAAAACATGTGGGTCTAAATTAACAATGTGCACCTTTTCACTTTGGACTAAAAAAACCATTCATATTTATTATTTAAAACTAATAACTTAAGGGTTACTTTTGTAACTTTCATTAAAAATGTTCCTTAATTTGCACCCACTTTGCTAATTTAGACCCACTTTATTTATAAACACCTTTATGTTTCAATGTTTCAAAAACATAAAACATGTTCTTTTTTTCTTTCTTTTTTTTCTATTTTGTAAAATGCAAGCTAGTTCATTTTCTTGGCAAACGATTTTAAGAGTTTAATCACATGATGAAGCTTAACAATGAAGCTTAACAAGGTATTCCGTATTAAGGCTACCCTTTATTGCAGGATGGACTACCCTTTATTATGAGCTTGGGTTCCCTCCATTTATTATCTCTCCATTTATTTTCCATTTGGAGAGAGATAAACACATTAAAAAATTAGTGGGACCCATTAAAAGTGGGTTCACTAATTATTTTTTTTGTCTATCTCTCTCCAAATAAAGAATAAATAAATATCATGGCTCAACAGCACTTTCGCTGCAGTTGCAAATATGAAATACTAAATTTTGTGTGTGAATTGATTTCAAATACAGTAAAATAAAGCAGTAATTACTTGCGTCGCGCGTATGTGTGAATTGTTATACGCAAGACAACATGTCAACATATATGTCTCATATGGTTGTCTGAGTTCAGGTATCCTCCATTTAAGGATATCTCCATTTAGACCATTAATTACATAGATGGGTGCCATGTGTAAAAAAAATATCTGATGGCTGAAATTAAGTCCTAATAATTTTAATAAAAATACAAAACCAAACCCTGTAGCCATCGTTTTTCTTCTGCCTCTTCTTCATTCCAAACCGTGTTTATCTCTCTCCAAATAGAAAATAAATGGAGAGATAATAAAATGGAGAGAACCCAAGCTCGTTGAGCCATACATGTATTAGAATGTTAATAACTAAATTCACATACGTTAGCATGATGGTGATTCCACGGCTCCAATATTTTAAAGGGTTGTTAATTTAGTGTCAAAGCACTAATTAAGAGAATTAAAAATAAGACATACTAAAAAAAATCATATGATAACAACTTTTTCTCACGATCTTATAGTTTATAATTTATAACTTATTTTGATAAGTTAATACTTTCTCTGTCTCATATTATAAGCAAAAAAAAACATTTTTTCTTGTCTTAAATTATAAGCAAAAACAACCTACTTTCATTATTTTCAAGATTTACTTTTACTTACTCTCATAAAATTTAATATAAATTGCATTTAATTTACTCTCTCTTCTTTTCTCCATAATCAATAACCAATAAAAATTCTTCTTACATCTTCCCATAAAACTTATTTCAAGGAAAACACAAAAAATCATACTTAAAATTATCACCTTTTACTTTTCTTAATAAGTGTGAATTTTTTTTTTTTGCTTACAATATGGGACAGAGGGAGTAGCTTAAAATTTAAAACTTATGATTTTTCTTCTAATTTTATCCTTATCAATTTCCTTAAAAAATTAAATAAACACATGTAGTTTCATATTTATAAACTAATTCAACTATGAAGCCCCGATACTTTAAAAATGGTAAAGTATCGTGTTCGATACGTACTCGATACCGATACTCGTCCGATATGTCTCGATACTCGTATCAGAAAAGTATCGGTTAAATCTTTATTTTTAAATAAAAAAATAATATCTGATACGCTTCTAATACTTCTCGATACTCGTATCGGAAAAGTATCGGTTAATACTTTATTTTTAAATAAAAATAATATCCGATTCAATTCGTGTAGTGAATGTCAAACTATTATGTCAAACTATTGGATAATACTGGTGATGTTTTTTGGATAGTACTCATGATGTTCTTTTTGTATAATACTTAACTTAAGATGTATAACTTAAAATGTACCGGTGATGTCATGACTATTATATGTTTTTTGAGCTATTATATGTGTTTAGTTAGGACTGACGAACCGTTGTATGTTGAGCCTCAAACTATTTTGCTCTTGTGCAAATTTATTGGCTTGTGTGTACTCTTGTACAATAAACTATTGACGTTTATAATAATAATAATAATTTTTTGTCTTTCAAAAAAAATTATCATTATTAATATTAATATTATTGATTTTAGTCATGTTTATACATTGTGCATTTATATATTTAATTTTAAAATTAGTTTTTAAATAATGTGTCGCGCCAGTATCGGATATGAATTTTTTAAAATTTGCATGTATCGGCGTATCTGTATCGTATCCGTATTGTGTCGCGTATCGGGGCTTCATAGTAATTCAACCACTAATTTTATCGACAAATTCAATTAAGTAATTTATTACTATTTATTACACTATAAATTCAAAGTTTAGTTGTCTATTGCAGTCAATCACCTACCTAAGATTATGACGCATGCAAATATGTTAAGGCTAAAAAGTGGACCCAATATCTAGCACCTTCTTTTCTAGTAAGTTATATTACTATAAATATATGCATTCTAAATCTTCATCTAAAACACTAATCAACATGAAATCTTGCAACATGCTTTCATTACAATCACCATTGCTAATTAACCATTTATCTTCATCTAACTCCTCTTCTCGTCTATGTTTCAATAGAATCAAATGTGGTTTTAATTTCCCAAAATTACCAAGAATTTCCTTCTTAATTAAGAAAAATACACCAAAAATATTACAAAATAATATTGAAAGCATAAAAATATTACATGATGATGATAGTGAAGAAAAAATATACAATTCTACAAATTATAATACTTGTATTAAACTCTATGCAATTTTGGAAGCAATATCTGATAGAATTGAAATGCATAAAAACATAGGACAACAACGTGAGAATTGGAACATACTTTTATTAAACTCTACTAACATGATAACATTAACAGCTTCAACTATGTCTTGTATTGCATGTTGTATTGATTCTGATTCTTATGCACCACTTTTAGCTTTGAAGCTATCTTCTGCTCTTTTATTCTCTGCCGCGACCGGAATGTTACTTGTCATGAACAAAATCCAACCTTCACAACTTGCTGAAGAACAAAGAAATGCTACAAGACTCTTTAAACAGCTTCATACACAAATTCAAAACAAAATTTCACTAAGTTATAATAATAATAATAATAATAATAATAATAATAATAATAATAATAATAATAATAATAATAATAACAATAATCTTAGTGAAAGTGATGTTAGGGATGCAATTGAGAAAGTTTTTAATATGGATAAAGCTTTTCCACTTCCATTGTTAGGAGGAAAAATGATTGAAAAATTTCCATCCAAATTTGAAGCATCTAATTGGTGGCCTAAAAAGAAAACTAGAGTTCGGCCGATTCCTCCTAGGATGAATTGTTCAGGAGAACCTAAGTTCGATTCTTGGTGGGAACAATTCTTGATCAGACTATATTTACCCTGTGGTCGAACTTTGAATTATCAGGGGCCTCTTCCTCTGGGAACCAGAGAGTTAATACGTAAAACGAAAACTAGAGTTAACAATAAGATGGAAATTAATGAAAGCAATAATGGGTGGAATTTGGAATTGGAAAATGAAATGAAAGAGGTCATTGAAGTGGTAAGGAGAAAAGATATTGAGGATTATGAGAGATTAGGGAATATTTCATTGAAGATTAACAAGAGTTTAGCTATGTTAGGACCATTGTTAACAGGACTTGGAGCTATAGGGTCATTTTTTGTAGGTGATGAAATGTTGGTAAATTTTGTTCCTATTTTTGCTGGCACTTTGGCTACTGTTGTTAATAGTTTTGAGCATGGAGGACAAGTTGGAATGGTCTTTGAAATGTATAGAAACTGTGGTGGATTTTTTGAGCTTTTGGGAGAGACTGTTGAAGAAACTATTGAAGAGAGGGATTTGAATAGAAGAGAAAATGGAGAGGTGTTTGAAATGAAAGTGGCTTTATCATTGGGAAGAAGTGTAATGGAGATGAGAGAACTTGCTTCAAAATCTGCTTCATATCGTAGCGAAGGATGTGAGATAGATGAATTTGCGAATAAACTCTTCTGAAATCAACATTTTTGTTTTGATTAATTCAAAACATGTTAATTCTTTCAATTATTTTGGATAGATAATAGTTCAAATGATGTAATAAAGATCGGAGACATATGTTACGAAGCGTACTCAAAAACCTTTTATATCATTACAAATTATGTTCCAACATTTTATCACTCACATGCACGTAAAATCGTTCTAGTTATTAATTAACTCGTATAAGATCTCATGGTCACACTGAATAAACATTCATTTATGGTCGTATTTGACACACTTCACGGTTAACAAAAAACCACCGTAAACAAGTTGGCATGCCGGGTGAGAACATCAATGAATTAGTAAGAATAATCATAATTGAATCAATGAATTGTTAAGTCAAATCAAGGAAAAAACAACTTAGAACAACTTGCTAGCAAATTCATCAACTGGTGTCCCTTCTTCGCGAGAATAAGCTGATTTTCTAGCAAGATCTCTTAATTGTGACAAACTTCTTCCTAATTTCAAAGCCAACTTAATTTCAAACAACTCTCCATTCTCTCTTTGTTCTTCATCTTTCTCAAACACATTCTCTTGAATAGAATTTTCCATCATTTGAAAGAATCCACCACAGCTTTTATACATTTCAGAAACCATACCAACTTGTCCACCATGCTCAAAAGAATTAACAGCTGTTGCCAATGCTCCAGCCATTACAGGTACTATAGATGTCCATGAACCTTGACCTACAAATGTGGACCCCACAGCTGCTATTCCAGTTAGTAAAGGCCCTGCAATTGCTAATGTCTTATTAATCTTCAAAACCAAGTTTCCTAATCTCTCATAATCTTCCATATCTTTTCTCTTCATAACTTCTAATACATCTTTAATTTCACTTTCTAATCCTTCATTCCATCCATTTTTCTTCCACCCCTTTTGTTTCTTTTCATTATTTTGAAACATTTTGTTGATTGTTCTAGATGATTTTTTTGTAGGCCACCAATTAGAGGGTTCATATTTTTGAGGAAATTTTTCAATCATAACTCCTAACAAAGGAAGTGGATAAGCTTTATCAAGAGCTAAAACATTTGCAATTGCATCCTTTACATATTCCTCTGTGGAATTGCCTAATGCTATTGTGGTTTCGATGTTGGACTTAAGCAATTTAAATAATCTCGTTGCGTTTCTTTGCTCCTCGGCTAGTTGTGAAGGTTGTATTTTGTTCATGATAATTAACATGCCTGTTGAGGCTGAGAATAGAAGTGCTGAAGATAACTTGAGGGCCAAAAGAGGCGCGCCGGAGCCACTTATGGCTGCGACACCAGCCATGGCGGAGGCGGTGAGAGTGATCATGTTGATGGAATTTAATAAAAGTGTGTTCCAATTATCACGTTGTTCACCAATGTTTTGATGCATTTCTATTCTATCGGATACGGATTCTAGAATTGCATCTAGTTGAGTAATGGTTTTAGTTTTCGATGACGAAGGAGAATATTTTGGTGAATGATAATCATTTTCTTGGATCATAATTGGGATTGTGTGTGTGAATTGGCCATTTAATTCCTCAAATAGCTTTCTACTTGGTCTTATTTTTTGAGCTATAGATAGAGTTTTAGGAAGTTTTGGTACATTGAAAGAAGATTTGATTCCTTCTGAAGAAGATGAAGAAAACATAGATGAAACTTGTAAAGAAGCCATGTGATTAAGATATATGATAAAAATTGGATAGATAGATCTTTGTTTGTGTTAAGGTTTTGTTGTTCTTGTTGATGATTTGTTTGATGGTTGAATTAAGAATGTGTGATGATTGTAATATATATATATAGTAACAAAATGTGTGAACATGAAGAGAATTGGTCAGATAGAGAAACTATTGACTAGGTGTTACTAGTTGACTTTTTTGGTTCTTTGTTTTCACATTAAATTCAACTCTTACTATTGTTCAAATATTTTCATCCCTTACTCGGCCGTATCTAAAGGCTTTTCCTTGCTCGTGGTTAGTATTTAAATATATATTTTCACACAAAATAAAATTTACATTGTTTTAGTATCAGAAGAAAGTGTTACAGGCGGGAGTGATTATCGTGTATAAGCTTTTTCCTTATGCACCGTGTATAAATAATGAAAATTGTTTAGCGCACCCCCTAAATTTTTAGGGGGTGCGCTAATCAATCTGGGGAGTGCACTAGAAATCCAAAGTTATCCAGACACACTTTACGGCAAACAGAGCAAACCTCGTCAATAAGAAATAAATGAATCATGAGACGATATTTTAAGGATAGTAAGATACCCGATGGGTGACATATGCTGACTTAATCCATTAATAAAAATAGCAAGAAGAAAATCTTGAACATGTGCTGCACGCAAACAACCAAATACTGCTTTCTCTCTCGTGGTCATATTAAACCTAAGTTCCATGTCCTGAACAATTTTACTAAACAAAGCACGTGCCAAAACATGTTGGACTTTAAAGGGGACGGTGTCCTTCATAGTAAAATTGCTCAAATCAAATAAAATCAATATTTTATTTTATTTTTGTTTTTTGTTCTTATAACAAGGATGAGTATTTACCTAAGTAGTACAGAGCTGATGGAGTAGGGTGGATGAATTGGCGGGAGATGGAGGAAGAGCGCGAAGGCACGGTCGTCATCATCATTTTGGAAGAGAATGGATCAATCACCATTGCTTCAACAACAAGGCCAATCCAATTACCAATTCTTGAAATCAGGTATCAATTTCCTTGCTTCCGCTTTCGATTAATTTCATTTCTAACTCAAACAAATCATCAACACCTCTATCTATCTATTTACAATCTGCATTTTGGATCACGAGAGATATTGCTTAATATGCAAAGTGTAACACCCCGTTTTTCGAAAGCCAAAAAGGGCATTATTTTTTTTTTCTTTTTCAACTAACACTCAAAGTGCGCATAATAGTTTTTAAATGAACCGGCATTCAAATATACAAAAGAACTCATTACCAAAAGGTGCTTCGACAAGCAAAGTGTATTTCCTGAATATATACAATCCAAGTCTAAGTACCAAACGAGTTAGAAATCCTACGCTAACCAAAAAGCACGGTGCACAAAACACACCGGCGCATAGTCTAACTATTCTAGGCTACAGCTCCAACCGCTCACTGGGGTCTGGAACAGCCACCGTCGTCGCCACGACCTAACCCATCATCTGGGTGGGATGAGCCCGCAAATGAAAGAAAGGGTCACCACAAAATACAAGTATGTATATATATAATCGGTACGAAAGATTGTACACATAACAAATATTTCCACAAACACAAGAGAAAGCTCTTAATCTCAAAAGTAATTCCCACCAACGGGCTTATATAAATAAATCACCAAGCCTAATGCAGACTTCTACAATGGGGGTGACAACCGATCTCTGGTTAGCCACATGCATGAATTTAATTCCGGAATTCAACCTCTCTATAGAAGGCGTAGGTCTCTGGTGGGATAACACCTCCTACTATTGGTGGGATAACACCAGGTAGAGTCACACAAGACAATACCAAAACAATCACGGTGGGATAACACCGGGTGAGTCACACAAGACAACCACCAACTCAATAAAATCCAGTGGGATTTGGCGAAGTCGCACAGACAACCGCCTGGTACGAAGGCAAGTCACACAAGACATACACCTAGGCACGCAACTATGAAATGCATGGCATATATTCTCTTCGGCATATACGGGATAGTCACACAAGACACAATCCTCGCGTAGTCCTATCTGACGCACGCATTCACATATGCTCATGCAAACAAACACATAGCCCTAAGCCTATGTACAAAGCATCTCAGCATACATACATTTTCTCAATCATATGTAATTTGCACACATTTTTATAAACACGTTCTCATCAACGAGAATACATAAGTACAAACATGCTAAAGCACACAGCAATTGCACACACAGCAAAACAAAGCATGTCGTAACCGTTTTAAAGACAGAAATAAAGTGGAGCCCTTACCTCGGCAAACTTCCGTCAACAACACACGTCCAAACAACACAACGCGCTTCCTAAAACAAGCAGCGTACCATCAATACATTGTTTCCCAACCAATCGTATTGAAACTAAACCAAAAACCCCAAAAACTTGAAGGTTTCTAAGGAAAATCCACTCTTTCGGATACCATACCAAAAACTACCGTATTGATCAACCCCCATGAGTTATTTGTACTATTTTTAGGACCCAAAACAATTGTCAAAAGTCTTAAATAATTTGAAATGCAAAATGGCCGTTTTCTTGCGTTATAAGTTACGTACTTTCCGAGTACCCGAAAAACTCGTTTCCAATCCCAACCACTTCCATAAATTAATAAAAAGGGATTAGAATGTTAAAAACCAAGTTTTGAAATCAGAATCCAAAATTTTAAGTCTCAGAGCTCGCCCTGGCGAGTTGGTGGCGAGTGAAGGCAGAGAGTACTGGTCTTACTCGCTCTGGAGCTCGCCCTGGCGAGTTGTCAGGACCTGTGACACTCGCCCTGGCGAGTAACCACTCGCCTGGCGAGTTTCAACTGTCATGACAGCAAAAGACAGCAACTCACACCACCTTTTTCCACCCAAGCCTAGTTTGATTCTATTAGTTCCCAACATCTTTTCAAGGTATAAAAACAAACCATTTTCATAAGCAAGCAATTCATTTTCCGAAAGCATGTTGGTTGCTTCGAGTGCAAGTTATTTGATTTTCATTTCCAAAATCAAAACCAAATCCAAGCACAAGTTTTATTACGGGCCTTAACCGTCCGGTAATCATTTTCAAACGTGTTTTCAAGGTAAAAAGCGACACCACATGTCACCATAGTTTTAAACCATTTTGACCCCAAAATACTACCCAAAAACTCTTAGGAATATTTTCATAAACCACCAAATATTTTTCATCGGATTTTTCTAAAACAAAACCATACAACGCATTTCCCTTTCGCTCAAAGGTTCTAAGACAACTTTTCTTTTCAAAACCTTACAACATAACCTCATGTAATTGATCAATACATAACCAACTCAAAACCCTAACTTTTCTCATGAGATTCTCACAAACTCATGGAAAAATTGAAACAACAAAGCCTAGCATGCTTACTAAACTCTCATGAACAACTTTCATGAAACAAGAACTAGCAAGAACAACCTTTCTCACTAAACCCTCTTAAGAACATAAACCTAAAAACCTCACAACTCTAAAAATCTACCAACCTAGGAGATAAGAAGAGAGGGTTACCTCAAGAAAGTGATTCTCTACAACTTTCCTCAAAGCTCCAAAGCTTGAAATGGAGTGAAATGGTGAAGAATGGAAAATTTGTGAAGGTTAAGGTTAAGAAATGGAGTTCCACGTGAAAGAGAGAAAGAATGAGATGTTTGGTGATGTTTTTCTAAGTGACCAAGCCACTAAACCTCCTTACTATGCCATAGCTCTTGCTCACTCATGGCCATTGGATCAAAAACACAAGACCAAACCATAGCCATTGGATCAAACCAAACCAAAACCACTTGAGATAAAACTCAATACCTCATAGAAATACTCACACGTTCAGCTCTCGCACGCCGCGACGAACGAAACTCACCAAAACAGAAAACCTACGGAAAGAACGTCTAACGTTTTTCCATTCCAAAACTTATCGCCGAATCTTTTTCCGCGACTGTAATTTTCTTCCATACCTTAGAAAATTAATCTCAGAATATATCCTAACCCGCGCAGATATATAAAACTTCCATCCGAAACCTCACTCAAAACAGACGCAATAAGATTTTACAACGACGGGTAAAATCCTACTCGTTTTTCCAAAAACAAGAATAATCCAAAACTTATTATTCTGAAACCACAAATAACTTCTTATTCAAGCAACAGGATCACAAGACAAAAGTCTGTACCATTACAGTGCACGAGCACTAAACAGGCTCAATTACAGCAAAAGCTAATAATTACACGATGTTTCGTCACACGAACACGTCGAAACCCTAATATTCCTTAAACCAACTATACAAAGAAATCTTGGGTCTTACAATACTACCCCCCTAAAAGAAGTTTCGTCCTCGAAACTTAGACGTCGTCAAACAAACCGGGGTATAATTCCTTCATCTTACTCTCAAGCTCCCAGGTGGTATCTCCTGTAGCTTCGTTCCATATTACCTTCACCAAAGGTATCTCTTTCGTCCTCAGACGTTTCATCTTCCTATCCGCAATCTTGATCGGCGGAACCTCAAATGACAAGTTATCCCTCAACTGGATATCATCTGGTGTGATCACATGTGATGGATCCGGTGTATATTTCCGCAATTGCGACACATGGAACACGTCATGAATCAAAGATAGTACCGGTGGCAACGCGATCCGATATGCTACCTTCCCAATCCGTTCCAAAATCTGATAAGGCCCTATAAACTTCGGAGTCAACTTTTTCGCTTTCAAAGCCCTTCCAACCCCCGTTGTTGGAGTAACACGGAGAAATACATGATCTCCCTCCGCAAATTCTAAAGGCCTCCGACGCCTATCCGCATAA
Organism: Trifolium repens; assembly: GCA_030408175.1. NCBI lineage: Eukaryota > Viridiplantae > Streptophyta > Magnoliopsida > Fabales > Fabaceae > Trifolium > Trifolium repens. The sequence goes on from CP125839.1 coordinate 9,486,564, forward strand.
CTTTTCTGTCGATCTTGAGCAACCTTCATCATTGCCCTTATCTTTCGGACCTTGTCCGTCGTCTGTTGTACCATTTCCGGTCCTACTATCATACTCTCCCCATCTTGGTACCAACACAAAGGAGTCTGACATCTTCTCCCATACAAAGCCTCGTATGGTGCCATTCCAATACTCGCGTGGAAACTGTTGTTGTATGTGAATTCTATCAAAGGTAAAACATCATCCCAACTTCCACGATCATCCAAAACGCAAGCTCTCAACAAATCTTCCAAGGATTGATTTGTTCTCTCGGTCTGCCCATCGGTCTGGGGATGGTAGGCAGAACTCAACCTCAGTTTCGTCCCCAACGCCTCATGCAAAGTCTTCCAAAAATGTGAAGTAAACTTCGGGTCTCGATCCGACACTATACTTGACGGAATCCCATGTAACCTCACAATCTCAGCAATGTAAACATCGGTCAACTTCGCCGCTGTATCCGTAGTTCTTACCGGTAGAAAATGAGCGGACTTTGTCAAACGATCCACTATCACCCAAATGGAATCATGCTTCCTCCTGGTCTTAGGTAAACCAGTGATGAAATCCATAGAAATGCTATCCCACTTCCACTCGGGGATATCTAATGACTGCAGCATCCCTGCTGGTCTTTGATGTTCAATCTTCGCCTTCTGACAAGTCAAATACGACGCCACAAACTCGGCCACATCCCTCTTCATACCCGGCCACCAGAAATCTTGCCTCAGGTCTTGATACATCTTTGTTGCCCCGGGATGTATACTAAGTTTACTCTTGTGTGCCTCCCCTAGAATGGTGTTTCTCAAATTCATAACTTCGGGTACACACACTCTCCCTTGACACCTCAAGATATTGTCCGATCCCACCTTGAAATCTCGGTTGCTTTCTCGAACAATCAAAGCCCTTTTCTCCATAAGGAACTTGTCATCTTGACAATTAGCAATATCCTCCAACAAACCGTTTGAGATGGTAATCATACCCAGTCTCATATTCCCTAAGGCAAACTCTACCTCTAGGTGCAAGTCACGAAACTCTCTCAACAACTCTTGTTGACTAGCCATTTGTGCCGAACAAACCGACACACTCTTTCTACTCAAAGCATCGGCTACCACATTAGCCTTTCCAGGATGGTATTCTAAAGTGAAATCAAAATCTTTCAAGGTTTCCATCCATCTCCTCTGCCTCATATTAAGCTCTTTCTGATCGAACAGATACTTAAGACTTTTATGGTCACTAAACACGACAAAAGTGCAACCATAAAGATGATGTCTCCAAATCTTCAATGCAAAAACAACGGCCGCAAGCTCTAAATCGTGCGTAGGATAATTCTTTTCATGCACCTTCAACTGTCTTGACGCATAAGCCACTGCCCTCTTGTGTTGCATCAACACACAACCCAACCCTTGATGAGAAGCATCACAATAAACCTCATACGGTTCCTCCGACTGTGGTAACATCAAAACTGGTGAAGTCGTCAGTCGCTCCTTCAACAACTGAAAACTCAACTCACACTTCTCCGTCCACGCAAACGGTTGGTCTTTTCGCGTAAGTTGCGTCATTGGCGCCACAATCTTAGCGAAACCTTCAATGAATCTCCGGTAATAACCGGCCAAACCAACAAAACTCCTTACATCAGTCACTGTTTGAGGTTGCTTCCATGAAAGTACCGTATCAATCTTGGCTGGATCCACGGCTATTCCCTCTTTTGATATAACATGGCCAAGGAAATTCACCTCTTCCAACCAAAAATCACACTTTGACGGGTTAGCATACAACCTTTTCTCCCGCAAAACTTGCAAAACCAAGCGAAGATGCTCTAAATGTTCTTCTTCATTCTTCGAATACACCAAAATGTCATCAATGAACACCACCACAAACTTGTCCAAAAATGAATTGAATATCCGATTCATGTAGGCCATGAAGATCGCAGGTGCATTCGTCACTCCAAACGGCATCACTAAGAACTCATAATGCCCATAACGCGTCCTAAACGCCGTTTTCTGAATATCCTCATCTCGTACTCTTATCTGGTGATAACCAGATTTCAAGTCAATCTTGGAAAACACTGAGGCTCCCCTCAACTGATCCATCAAATCATCAATACGCGGCAATGGATATCGGTTCTTGATAGTCACCTTATTAAGCTTCCGATAATCCACACACAGACGAGATTTCCCATCCTTCTTTTTAACCAATAAGACCGGTGCTCCCCAAGGCGACACACTAGGCCTTATGAAACCTTTATCTAACAAATCCTTAATCTGACTTTTCAACTCTACCAACTCAGCTGGAGCCATCCGATAAGCTGATTCCGAAATCGGACCCGTACCCGGTTGCAAATCAATGAAGAATTCCACCTCTCTACACGGAGGAGAAGCTGGAATCTCCGATGGAAACACATCTTGGAAATCCTGAACCACACGAATTTCCTCAATTCGGATCTCTGACTTCACTCCTAAGCTAGCAAGTGAAACTATCTCCGGTTCTCCGTTACACATAACCACAGAAAGCCGATTCGCAGACAAGTACCTTCGCACACCTGGCTCGGGAAAGAAAACCAATTTCCGAGCGCAGTCTAGAATCACATAATGATAAGTCAACCAATCCATCCCAAGGATGATCTCGAGAGATGTAAGCGGTAGACAAACCAAATTTACCAGAAAATCCCTATTCTGAATTACTACCAAACAATGCAAACATGCAGTATTCACTACCAAATCCTTAGCAGGAGTCAAAACATTCAAATCAAACGGTAGCACAGATACATTCAAACTCAAACGATTTGCACATGCCAAAGATATGAATGAGTGGGTTGCCCCCGTGTCAATCAAAGCAGTTAAAGAGTTACCTGCGATGTGACAGCTCTCGTGGATGGCATTGCTAGCCTGCCCACTCAGTTCAGTGCCCATACAGTAAGCACATGCCTTTGCCGCAGGTCTGGCACCCTGTGAGCCTTGTGCCACATTTGCCGACGGCCCAGTCTTCGGGGCTCTGCAATCTCTAGCAAAGTGTCCCGGCTTCTTGCAATTGTAGCAGGTGTTTCCCACCTTCGGTTGCGTGCACTCATTAGAAAAATGCCCCGCTTCTCCACAGTTGTAGCAAGCCCCCTTACTACCCTCTGATTTTCCCCGGGTTCCCTGATTCACCGATCGGCCCGGTCCTTTACTGTGCTGAGGACGGTTATAAGGCTTACTCCCTTGCCTCCCACTATTCTGGGTCGAACCACGATCATTGGTGCGACTTGGTCCTCCGGCATTAGAGTTCCCTTGGCGGTTCACCCGCTTATTCTTCATGTCTTCCACCTCTTGGCACTTCTCAACCAAGACTTGGAACTGTCGGATACCCAATGGCACAACCGCATCCTGCAGTTCGTACCTCAGCCCATCTTGAAATCTACGACACATATAATCCTCATCTATCCCATCCCTAAAGAAGCGGAAGAAACGGGATAGTGATTCAAATTTCTTGGCATAAGATTCCACATTCATGCCCCCCTGACGCAACCTCAGAAATTCCTCCCCATACCTTTCCCTTGCAGTCTCGGGAAAGTACTTGGCCAAGAACCTCCTCTTGAAGTTCTCCCAATTCAATTCCTCATGGCCATTCTCCATGATCAGTCGGGTGTTCCTCCACCAATACTCAGAACCCCCGAGTAATTGATAGGTAGCTAAGACCACCTTCTCTCCTTCTGGACAATGAATTGCCCCGAATATCCTCTCCACAGATTGGAGCCACAAATCAGCAGTTTCCGGGCCTCCCTCCCCATTAAACTTTGGAGGAGTCTGGTGGTTGAAATTTGAAAGAAGTCTAGATCCAGCCGCAAGTATTTCCCTTTCGCGCTTTTCCAGATCTCTCTGCGCCTTAGCATGGCTCTGAGCAGTCACAGCCGCTGCCATTGTATGCATGGCATAAGCCATCTGATTCACATCCACATTGTCCGCCATAGGTACAGTAGGTGCCCTTCTTGGAGGCATTCGATTTCTGCACAATACCAATTCTGATTAGATCCTTAGTCATACAATTCTGAATCCTAACAGAATATCTCACTCCACGGATTACTAACTCGAAATCCGACACAGAACAAACACTAGAACTAACTCCACACTAGTTACGTTCTAACCGACTCTGGACTAACGACTCAAGTATACACTTTCCCTTTGAAGATTTAAAGCCGTGCTCTGATACCAAAATTGTAACACCCCGTTTTTCGAAAGCCAAAAAGGGCATTATTTTTTTTTTCTTTTTCAACTAACACTCAAAGTGCGCATAATAGTTTTTAAATGAACCGGCATTCAAATATACAAAAGAACTCATTACCAAAAGGTGCTTCGACAAGCAAAGTGTATTTCCTGAATATATACAATCCAAGTCTAAGTACCAAACGAGTTAGAAATCCTACGCTAACCAAAAAGCACGGTGCACAAAACACACCGGCGCATAGTCTAACTATTCTAGGCTACAGCTCCAACCGCTCACTGGGGTCTGGAACAGCCACCGTCGTCGCCACGACCTAACCCATCATCTGGGTGGGATGAGCCCGCAAATGAAAGAAAGGGTCACCACAAAATACAAGTATGTATATATATAATCGGTACGAAAGATTGTACACATAACAAATATTTCCACAAACACAAGAGAAAGCTCTTAATCTCAAAAGTAATTCCCACCAACGGGCTTATATAAATAAATCACCAAGCCTAATGCAGACTTCTACAATGGGGGTGACAACCGATCTCTGGTTAGCCACATGCATGAATTTAATTCCGGAATTCAACCTCTCTATAGAAGGCGTAGGTCTCTGGTGGGATAACACCTCCTACTATTGGTGGGATAACACCAGGTAGAGTCACACAAGACAATACCAAAACAATCACGGTGGGATAACACCGGGTGAGTCACACAAGACAACCACCAACTCAATAAAATCCAGTGGGATTTGGCGAAGTCGCACAGACAACCGCCTGGTACGAAGGCAAGTCACACAAGACATACACCTAGGCACGCAACTATGAAATGCATGGCATATATTCTCTTCGGCATATACGGGATAGTCACACAAGACACAATCCTCGCGTAGTCCTATCTGACGCACGCATTCACATATGCTCATGCAAACAAACACATAGCCCTAAGCCTATGTACAAAGCATCTCAGCATACATACATTTTCTCAATCATATGTAATTTGCACACATTTTTATAAACACGTTCTCATCAACGAGAATACATAAGTACAAACATGCTAAAGCACACAGCAATTGCACACACAGCAAAACAAAGCATGTCGTAACCGTTTTAAAGACAGAAATAAAGTGGAGCCCTTACCTCGGCAAACTTCCGTCAACAACACACGTCCAAACAACACAACGCGCTTCCTAAAACAAGCAGCGTACCATCAATACATTGTTTCCCAACCAATCGTATTGAAACTAAACCAAAAACCCCAAAAACTTGAAGGTTTCTAAGGAAAATCCACTCTTTCGGATACCATACCAAAAACTACCGTATTGATCAACCCCCATGAGTTATTTGTACTATTTTTAGGACCCAAAACAATTGTCAAAAGTCTTAAATAATTTGAAATGCAAAATGGCCGTTTTCTTGCGTTATAAGTTACGTACTTTCCGAGTACCCGAAAAACTCGTTTCCAATCCCAACCACTTCCATAAATTAATAAAAAGGGATTAGAATGTTAAAAACCAAGTTTTGAAATCAGAATCCAAAATTTTAAGTCTCAGAGCTCGCCCTGGCGAGTTGGTGGCGAGTGAAGGCAGAGAGTACTGGTCTTACTCGCTCTGGAGCTCGCCCTGGCGAGTTGTCAGGACCTGTGACACTCGCCCTGGCGAGTAACCACTCGCCTGGCGAGTTTCAACTGTCATGACAGCAAAAGACAGCAACTCACACCACCTTTTTCCACCCAAGCCTAGTTTGATTCTATTAGTTCCCAACATCTTTTCAAGGTATAAAAACAAACCATTTTCATAAGCAAGCAATTCATTTTCCGAAAGCATGTTGGTTGCTTCGAGTGCAAGTTATTTGATTTTCATTTCCAAAATCAAAACCAAATCCAAGCACAAGTTTTATTACGGGCCTTAACCGTCCGGTAATCATTTTCAAACGTGTTTTCAAGGTAAAAAGCGACACCACATGTCACCATAGTTTTAAACCATTTTGACCCCAAAATACTACCCAAAAACTCTTAGGAATATTTTCATAAACCACCAAATATTTTTCATCGGATTTTTCTAAAACAAAACCATACAACGCATTTCCCTTTCGCTCAAAGGTTCTAAGACAACTTTTCTTTTCAAAACCTTACAACATAACCTCATGTAATTGATCAATACATAACCAACTCAAAACCCTAACTTTTCTCATGAGATTCTCACAAACTCATGGAAAAATTGAAACAACAAAGCCTAGCATGCTTACTAAACTCTCATGAACAACTTTCATGAAACAAGAACTAGCAAGAACAACCTTTCTCACTAAACCCTCTTAAGAACATAAACCTAAAAACCTCACAACTCTAAAAATCTACCAACCTAGGAGATAAGAAGAGAGGGTTACCTCAAGAAAGTGATTCTCTACAACTTTCCTCAAAGCTCCAAAGCTTGAAATGGAGTGAAATGGTGAAGAATGGAAAATTTGTGAAGGTTAAGGTTAAGAAATGGAGTTCCACGTGAAAGAGAGAAAGAATGAGATGTTTGGTGATGTTTTTCTAAGTGACCAAGCCACTAAACCTCCTTACTATGCCATAGCTCTTGCTCACTCATGGCCATTGGATCAAAAACACAAGACCAAACCATAGCCATTGGATCAAACCAAACCAAAACCACTTGAGATAAAACTCAATACCTCATAGAAATACTCACACGTTCAGCTCTCGCACGCCGCGACGAACGAAACTCACCAAAACAGAAAACCTACGGAAAGAACGTCTAACGTTTTTCCATTCCAAAACTTATCGCCGAATCTTTTTCCGCGACTGTAATTTTCTTCCATACCTTAGAAAATTAATCTCAGAATATATCCTAACCCGCGCAGATATATAAAACTTCCATCCGAAACCTCACTCAAAACAGACGCAATAAGATTTTACAACGACGGGTAAAATCCTACTCGTTTTTCCAAAAACAAGAATAATCCAAAACTTATTATTCTGAAACCACAAATAACTTCTTATTCAAGCAACAGGATCACAAGACAAAAGTCTGTACCATTACAGTGCACGAGCACTAAACAGGCTCAATTACAGCAAAAGCTAATAATTACACGATGTTTCGTCACACGAACACGTCGAAACCCTAATATTCCTTAAACCAACTATACAAAGAAATCTTGGGTCTTACACAAAGGATATTTAACATATATCCAATAAACTTTCAATCTCACTTCAATTTAGTCCCTAAACTATGTGCTCTGAACTTCTGGTAAACCTAAAAAGTCCCACATTGACGGAACCGTCCATGGGAATTGTTGAACACAACTAGTAACAAAAGGAAATAATAACGAGTCGCAAACAATAATGAACACAAGAAAGTTTGATAACGGAGTTCCCGGTAGGTACGTTTCCGACGGTAGAATTCGTTACTGCTCGTTTGGATTAGATGGATGAATGAATTGGGGTTTCAGTGTTACAAGCAGTATTTATAATAATAGATATACGAACATAAATACCCCTTTTAACATTACGCTAGCTCAGCTCCTCAGCCGCTTCCAGCCTCTTCCTGATACATATACGCCATACTCAACAGGAATCGAACCCCAGTATTGACTGATAGTTTATATACAAACACTACTCAAACCAACGAAGTGTCTTTTATAAAGGACAAAATTGAGAGGGATCACACACAATGCCAAAAGCGAACAATACCTCAGAAACGCAGTGTTGTGGACTTTAGGTCGAAAGATTGGCGCCGTCTATGGGAACGAACCACAAGCTTCTTTAGCCTCAACTGGAGGTCAATGGTAGTTTGTATACAATACTCAAACTTCTCAACCCACTGATGCACCTTTTCAAGGACAAATCCGTGAGGCTTTTACAAACAAGATTCAATACGAAACAATACCTCAGAAATGCGGTGTTGCATACTTGAGGTCGCAACACAACACTATGTAACTATAATAAATAGACCCTACAATTAAGTATATAAAATTCTACAATTTAGGGACTAGTTAGTATATTTATACAGTTTAGAGACTAAATTGAAAAATGATGATAATCATACTGTCTTTGTCTTAACTATATAAAATGATGATAATTATACAGTTTAGCTAAATTGATTGTTTATTCTGAATCATAATCTTACTGTCTTTGTCTTAACTATATAAAATAGTAATATGAACACTTTTGTATCATCCTGTTTAGAAAGTGCATTTTGATACTTGGGAAGATGAAGTGGATGACTACTTGGCTTGTGCAATTTTTGAGCATATGCATCTAAATGCATGTAAGGTACGTTGCTCAATAGTATCTTCTTACAGTTAACTGTCTTCATGTACCATTCTCAACCTTTCATTTTACATATTATTTGAATATAGTCTCTGATATGAAAATTGACTTTTTGTATAATGTGTACATCTGAGATAAGGCCAAATGTTGGAAATCTAGTTGAACATATAAATGAAAATTGACTTTTTGTATAATGTGTGCACCTGAGATAAGTCTTATACAATGCACAAACTTGTTTCCACCATTTCATCAAATATACCTCACCATTAAAAGTAGATACTGAATAAATGAAATTGAATCTTTGTATGTATTTCTAGCCTTCAACCATTTGAAGTTTGATCTGTATCCATAGTGGCTAGAGTGTGATAATAAGAATAGTATTGATTTTTTGGAATATCCCTGATTATCCACCTTCTTTTTCTTTATTATTACATCTATTATTTGCTGGCCAATTTTTTTAAGTGTATAGTTATATAGTCAAAATATTCTATTCATCTCATCTAAAAGTTAATGATTTATTCTATTCAATGATGATGCATATCATTTAAAAAGAAAAATGGTTAATTTATATAAAGCATAGACATGTATGCATGGAGTGCTAAGACACCAAGGACAAATCACTAGTTGGTGATTAACATCTTTTCTTTAACTTAGTGGTTAACTTAACATACAAAAAATCTTACTTATTGTAATATAATAATATTGGTTGGTGGTTAATTGAATTTCCAACAATAACTAATCACTAATTTCTCTACAAACAAATGTTCACAAAAATAAGAAACACTATAGGATCAATGAGTTTAAAGAATAATTATAATTGAATCAAAGAATTGTTAAGTTAGAACATGAAAGAAAAAAAAACTTAAAACAACTTGCTAGCAAATTCATCAACTGGTGTCCCCTCTTCGCGAGAATAAGCCGATTTTCTAGCAAGATCTCTTAATTGTGACAAACTTCTTCCTAATTTCAAAGCCAACTTAATTTCAAACAACTCTCCGTTCTCTCTTTGTTCTTCATCTTCCTCTGATATATTTTCTTGAATAGAATTTTCCATCATTTGAAAGAATCCACCACAGGTTCTATACATCTCAGCAACCATACCAACTTGTCCACCATGCTCAAATGAATTAACTGCTGTTGCCAATGCTCCAGCCATTACAGGTACTATAGATGTCCATGAACCTTGACCTACAAATGTGGACCCCACAGCTGCTATTCCAGTTAGTAAAGGCCCTGCAATTGCCAAAGTCTTGTTAATCTTCAACACCAAGTTACCTAATCTCTCATAATCTTCCATATCTTTTCTCTTCATAACTTCTAATACATCTTTAATTTCACTTTCTAATCCTTCATTCCATCCATTTTTCTTCCACCCCTTTTGTTTCTTTTCATTATTTTGAAACATTTTGTTGCTTCTTCTATGTGATTTTTTTGTAGGCCACCATTTAGCAGGTTCATATTTTTGAGGGAATTTTTCAATCATAACTCCTAACAAAGGAAGTGGATAAGCTTTATCAAGGGATAAAACATTTGCAATTGCATCCTTTACATAATCCTCTGTGGAATTGCCTAATGCTATTGTCGTTTCGATGTTGGACTTAAGCGATTTAAATATTCTCGTTGCGTTTCTTTGCTCCTCGGCTAGTTGTGAAGGTTGTATTTTGTTCAAGATAATTAACATGCCTGTTGAGGCTGAGAATAGAAGTGCTGAAGATAACTTGAGGGCCAAAAGAGGCGAGCCGGAGCCACTTATGGCTGCGACACCTGCCATGGCGGAGGCGGTGAGAGTGATCATGTTGATGGAATTTAATAAAAGTGTGTTCCAATTATCGCGTTGTTCACCAATGTTTTGATGCATTTCTATTCTATCAGATACGGATTCTAAAATTGCATAGAGTTGAGTAATGGTTTTAGTTTTCGATGACGAAGTAGGAGAATTTTTTGGTGAATTATAATCATCATTTTCTTGGATCATTATTGGGATTGTGTGTGTGAATTGGCCATTTAATTCCTCAAATAGCTTTCTACTTGGTCTTATTTTTTGAGCTATAGATAGAGTTTTAGGAAGTTTTGGTACATTGAAAGAAGATTTGATTCCTTCTGAAGAAGATGAAGAAAACATAGATGAAACTTGTAAAGAAGCCATGTGATTAAGATATTAGATAGATAGAACTTTGTTTGTGTTAAGGTTTTGTTGTTCTTGTTGATGATTTGTTTGATGGTTGAATTAAGAATGTGTGTGATGATTGTAATATATATAGTAACAAAATGTGTGAACATGAAGAGAATTGGTCAGATAGAGAAACTATTGACTAGGTGTTACTAGTTGACTTTTTTGGTTCTTTGTTTTTTCATTAAATTCAACTCTTACTATTGTTCAAATATTTTCATCCCTTACTCGGCCGTATCAAAAGGCTTTTCCTTGCTCGTGGATAGTATTTAAATATATATTTTCATACAAAACAAAATTTAGATTGTTTTACTATTAGAAGAAACTGTTACGGAGCCTTTCATGGATGATATCGGATGACATTTGAGCGGCGTTACGAGTTGTTTAGATGTTAGGAACCCGAGTTGATCCGAAGTAAGAGACGGTTCGGATGGATTGGTTCTTTTCATTACAATTTTGCCCCTTATATTTTACTATTTTTTTATTTTGACCCTCTAAATTTTAAGGGTTAATAGGCTTTTACCCCCTTGTAAAATAGGCGAATTTTGCTTTACCCCCTATAAAAAAATTTCTTTAAGATTTCCCCCTTGCAAAATATTTTTTTTTATTTACCCCCTTGGGTGCACTTTTTAAATCGGTTATTTTGTTCAACCGATTTTGCAAGGGGGAAATCTTAAAGAAATTTTTTATAGGAGTAAAGCAAAATTCGCCTATTTTGCAGGGGAGTAAAAACCTATTAACCCAAATTTTAATAGTTCGATTTTAATCTTGTGAGTTTTACAATTGTTCATTATTTATTTCTCAAATTTCAATTCATCGACTTTAGTCCCCAAACTTACTTATTTTGCATTTCCTCCTCGTTGATTTTTTTGAGCAATAATTGTTTGTGACATTTCCAATGCAAAAGACACATCTAAATTATATTTTATTTTTGTTTTTTCCTCTTATAACAAGGATGGGTATTTTGTATTTACCTAAGTAGTACCGAGCTGATGGAGTAGGGTGGATGAATTGGCGGGAGATGGAGGAAGAGCGCGAAGGCACAGTCGTCATCATCATCATTTTGGAAGGAGAGAATGGATCAATCACCATTGCTTGCTTCAACAACAAGGCCAATCCAATTACCAATTCTTGAAATCAGGTATCAATTTCCTTGCTTCCGCTTTCGATTCATTTCATTTCTAACTCAAACAAATCATCAACACCTCTATCTATTTACAATCTGCATTTTGGATATCGAGAGATATTGCTTAATATGCAAAGGATATTTAACATATATCCAATAAACTATCGATCTCACTTCAATTTAGTCCCTAAACTATGTGCTGCGAACTTCTGGTAAACCTAAAAAGTCCCACATTGACGGTACCGTCCATGGGAATTGTTGAACACAACTAGTAACAAAAGGAAATAAGAACGAGTCGCAAACAATAATGAACACAAGAAAGTTTGATAACGGAGTTTCCCGTAGGTACGTCTCCGATTGTAGAATTCGCTACAGCTCGTTTGGATTAGATGAATTAATGAATTGGGGTTTCGGTGTTACAGGCAATATTTATAATAATAGATATACGAACATAAATACCCCTTTTAACATTACGCTAGCTTAGCTCCTCGGCCGCCTCCAGCCTCTTCCTGATACATATACGCCATACTCAACAGGAATCGAACCCCAGTATTGACGGATAGTTTATATACAAACACTACTCAAACCAACGAAGTGCCTTTTATAAAGGACAAAATTGAGAGGGATCAAACACAATGCCAAAAGCAAACAATACCTCAGAAACGCAGTGTTGTGGACTTTAGGTCGAAAGATTGGCGCCGTCTATGGGAACGAACCACAAGCTTCTTTAGCCTCAACTGGAGGTCAATGGTAGTTTGTATACAATACTCAAACTTCTCAACCCACCGATGCACCTTTTCAAGGACAAATCCATGAGGCTTTTACAAACAAGATTCAATACGAAACAATACCTCATAAATGCGGTGTTGCAGACTTGAGGTCGCAACACAACACTATGTAACTATAATAAATAGACCCTACAATTAAGTATATAAAATTCTACAATTTTGGGACTAGTTAGTATATTTATACAGTTTGGAGACTAAATTGAAAAATGATGATAGTTTAGCTAAATTGATTGTTTATTCTGAATCATAATCATACTGTCTTTGTCTTAACTATATAAAATAGTAATATGAACACTTTTGTATCATCCTGTTTAGAAAGTGCATTTTGATACTTGGGAAGATGAAGTAGAATCTAAATGGATGTAAGGTACGTTGCTCAATAGTATCTACTTACTGTTAACTGTCTCCATGTACCATTCTCAACAAGATAAAATCCTAGTAACCTTTCATTTTACATATTATTTGAATATAGTCTCTGATATGAAAATTGACTTTTTGTATAATGTGTACATCTGAGATAAGGCCAAATGTTGGAAATCTAGTTGAACATATAAATGAAAATTGACTTTTTGTATAATGTGCGCATCTGAGATAAGTCTTATACAATGCACAAACTTGTTTCCACCATTTCATCAAATATACCTCACCATTAAAAGTAGATACTGAATAAATGAAATTGAATCTTTGAAGTTTGATCTGCCCTTTGAAGTTTGATCTGTATCCATAGTGGCTAGGGTGTGGTAATAAGAGTAGTATTGATTTTTTGGAATATCCCTTATTATCCACCTTCTTTTTCTATATTATGATATCTATTATTTGCTGGCCAATTTTTTTAAGTGTATAGTTATATAGTCAAAATATTATATCCATCTCATCTAAAATTTGATGATTTATTCTATTCAATGATGATGCATATCATTTAAAAAGAAAAATGGTTGATTTATATAAAGCATAGTCATGTATGCATGTAGTGCTAAGACACCAAGGACAAATCACTAGTTGGTGATTAACATTTTTTCTTTAACTTAGTGGTTAACTTAACATACAAAAAATCTTACTTATTGTAATATAATAATATTGGTTGGTGGTTAATTGAATTTCCACTAATAACTAATTTCTCTACAAACAAATGTACACAAAAATAAGAAACACTATAGGATCAATGAGTTTAAAGAATAATTATAATTGAATCAAAAAATTGTTAAGTTAGAACATGAAAAAAAACTTAGAACAACTTGCTAGCAAATTCATCAACTGGTGTCCCCTCTTCGCGAGAATAAGCTGATTTTCTAGCGAGATCTCTTAATTGTGACAAACTTCTTCCTAATTTCAAAGCCAACTTAATTTCAAACAACTCTCCGTTCTCTCTTTGTTCTTCATCTTCCTCTGATATATTCTCTTGAATAGAATTTTCCATCATTTGAAAGAATCCACCACAGGTTCTATACATCTCAGCAACCATACCAACTTGTCCACCATGCTCAAATGAATTAACTGCTGTTGCCAATGCTCCAGCCATAACAGGTACTATAGATGTCCATGAACCTTGACCTACAAATGTGGACCCCACAGCTGCTATTCCAGTTAGTAAAGGCCCTGCAATTGCTAATGTCTTATTAATCTTCAAAACCAAGTTTCCTAATCTCTCATAATCTTCCATATCTTTTCTCTTCATAACTTCTAATACATCTTTAATCTCACTTTCCAATCCTTCATTCCATCCATTTTTCTTCCACCCCTTTTGTTTTGTTTCATTCATTTGAGAAATCTTGTTGCTTCTAGATGATTTTTTTGTCGGCAACCAATTAGCAGGTTCGTATTTTTGAGGAAATTTTTCAATCATAACTCCTAACAAAGGAAGTGGATAAGCTTTATCAAGAGCTAAAACATTTGCAATTGCATCCTTTACATATTCCTTTGTCGGATTCCCTATCGCTATTGTGGTTTCGATGTTGGACTTAAGCGATTTAAATAATCTCGTTGCGTTTCTTTGCTCCTCAGCTAGTTGCGAAGGTTGAATTTTGTTCATGATAATCAACATACCCGTTGAAGCCGAGAACAAAAGCGCAGAAGATAATTTAAGAGCCAAAAGAGGCGCGCCGGAGCCACTTATAGCTGCAATACCTGCCATAGCAGATGCAGTGAGAGTGATCATGTTGATAGAATTTAACAAAAGGGTATTCCAATTATCGCGTTGTTCACCAATGTTTTGATGCATTTCTATTCTATCGGATACCGATTCTAGAATCGCATAGAGTTGAGTAATGGTTTTAGTTTTCGACGATGAAGGTGAGGGTGAAGAACTTTTTGGTGAATAATAATCATTTTCTTGGATCTTAATTGGAATTGTGTGTGTGAGTTGACCATTTAATTCCTCAAATAGCTTTCTACTTGGTCTCACTTTAGGAGTTATGTAAGAAAGAGATTTAGGAAGTTTTGGTACATGGAAAGAGGATTTGATTGTATTTGAAGAAGTTGATGAACAAAGCATAGATGAAACTTGTATAGAAGCCATATATGTGATCTTTGATAATTTAGATAGATAGATCTTTATTTGTGTTTGTGTTTGTGCTAATGATTAATGTTATGATGATGTAGATTTGTTTGATGATTGAATGAGAGTGTGAGTAGTAATATATATATATATAGTAGATGATGTGTGAACAAAGAGAATGAGTCAGATAAAGAAAATGTTGACTAGCTGGTACAAGTTGATTCTATTTGGTTGTTATTAAATTCAACACTTACTAGTTACTATTGTTCAAACATTTTCATCTTGTACTCGGTCTTATGTCTATGTATGGATACGCTGTTCTACATTACGACTTAGGCCCCGTTTGGCCCGGCTTATTTTTCTCTTTTTTTCTTCTCCTTAAAAATAGTAAAGAAGGAAAAAATTGTGTTTGACTTTACTTTTTTGCATTTTTTAGTTCTTTACTTTATTTCTCTAATACTTTTAAGAAGAAATAGTGTTAAATATAATTTTATACTTCTTTATTTCGTTTAAGCTAAAATAAAAAGTTAAAAATAAGTCGGGCCAAACGGGGCCTTAGTTTTGTGTACTTCGAAATCAAACCTCGTGGTTAGTATTTTTTATTTTATTTATTTGACAATGTAGTTTCTAATTTTTTTAATTTTAAAACCATGCTTGCTTGTTATATATAGAAAGAAATATTTTATAATCTATATTATACTATATTTTTAGTCCTATATATATATATATAAGAAAATATCACAATTAGACTTGTTTATTGTTTAAAAGACTTTTCTATCCAATTTTAAAAAAAAAAATGCAATTAATTTTATTTAGAAGATTAAATGAAACTAAATATTTTTTTATTAAGTAGTTTAGTGGTTACATTCACAAACATTAATTTTAACTTGAAGAATTTTAAGTTTGGAATTATTAGGCCTCAGCAGCAACTACTAACCGAGATGTAATTACAAAACTCGAATGTGAAAATAGTTATTTTTGCTTGTATATATGAAACCGGAAAGAATACCTCATTTTCTTCGCACCACTTTAATTTTCTCACAATTGTGCAATATGGAGTAGCTATTTGTTACAAGTCTCTTATGAGGCTAAGGCTTCCGGTTGAAAATATTCTAATTTACTCATCATAAAAAGCGCATGATCCGGATTGGATGCAGTTTTGACTGTTGAATGCAGTCATGACAAATCTGACCGTCCGATTATGATAGAATGTTTCATATTAAAAGTAAATTTCATCGGATTGTATGACTATTTTAAATGTAAAACGTTTGAATCTTAATCAAATGGTCTCATCTTAATCAGACGGACTGATCTGTGTCCTAATGCATGCATGCAGTTTTGAGTGCATGAAAATCCAAATCCAAAAGCACATATAGAGCTTCCCTGGCCAAGTAATAATGTTCCCAAGAAATGTCTTGATACAAGACCTCTTATTGCATGCATGCATTCAATAACAATATACAAGACCGATCAAGAAAAAGAATTACTGAACAGTAAGAGGCATATGTATAACTCAGATCAAAAACAAAGTTTCTTTGCTATAAAGTTAGATAATTAACTACAAAGAATGAAAGAATAAACCATATAAAAAATGAATTAAATGATGTATATATCTCCTAGAATATCTTGCTAGCAAATTCATCTATGTCAACACCTTCCATCCTATAAGAAGCTGATTTTGATGCAAGTTCCCTTAACTCTGATACACTTCTTCCCAATGACAAAGCCATCTTCATTTCAAACAACTCTCCATTTTCTCTTTTCTCTAAATCTTTCTCTTCTAAACTTGATTCTATTGAACTTTCTAACAACTTGAAGAATCCACCAGAAGTTCTGTACATTTCAAAAACCATACCAACTTGTCCACCATGTTCGAAAGTATTAACCGCGGCCGCCAATGAACCAGCCAAGAGAGGAACAAAAGAAGCCAAAGAACTACCATTACCTATAAATGTAGAACCAATAGCTGCAATTCCAGTGAGTAATGGTCCTGCAATTGCTAAACTCTTGTTTACTTTCAAAGCTATGTTTCCAAGTCTTTCATAATCCTCTGAATCTTTTCTCTTCATAACTTCAACAACTTCCTTCATTTCCATTTTTAATTCTTCACTCCATCCATTACTCATTTTTCCCATTTTGTTTGATGATTTGTTTTTCTTTTGAAACATATTTGAAGGCCACCACTTAGCAGGTTCATATTTTGAAGGAAATTTTTCAAGCATTACTCCTAATAAAGGAAGTGGATAAGCTTTGTCAAGTGCCAAAACTTTTTCCATTGAACTCTTCACATCTTCATCATTAGGATTTCCTATTGCAATTATGGTCTTGATTTGTGATTGAAGATGTTTGAACAATCTTGTAGCATTTCTTTGTTCCTCAGTGAGTTGAGAAGGTTGGATTTTGTTCATGATAAGTAACAAACCAGTTGCAGCAGAGAACAATAGAGCAGAAGATAGTTTCAAAGCCAAAAGTGATGAATCAGAACAAGATGTAGCAGCAGTAGCAGCAGTAGCAGCAGCCACACCAGACATGGTTGTAGCGGTAAGAGTAATCATGTTTATCGAGTTTAAAAGAAGTGTGTTCCAATTATTTCGTTGTTCGCCAATGTTTTGATGCATTTCTATTCTGTCTGATACAGCTTCTAAGATTGCATAAAGTTGAACAATGGTTTTAGAATTTGTAGAATGTTGTTGGTGTTGTTGATCTTGTAATATTTGTGTGTTTTTGTTTTCTAATAAAGAAGTATTATTGTAATATTCTTGATCAAATTTTTGTTTTCTGGTTTGTATCTTTGGCAATGAAACATTTGGTAGTTTAGGGAGATGAATTGCTGCATTAATTACTCTCTTTGAAGATGATGATGATAAAGAACAAGAAAGTATAACTGAACTTTGTAATATTGAAGCCATGAATTATATGGATTAATATTATTTGATGAATTGAAGGTGTATATATCTTGGTATGATGTGTTTAATTGATATTTGTGTTTATAGCTTGCTAGGGAAAGAAATGGTTTGGTTATGTTTGAATGTTAATATGTATAAGGTGGTATCAATCTTTGTATATATATAGTAACGTATAATGTAGAAAAGTATGGGGTAGGGGTCAAAAGAAATAAGGAAACCCTGATTGACCAGTTTAAGAATTGACATAGTCTCTATTCAAAATTCTCAGCCTTTGTATGGGTCTCAACATGCGACGTAGTAAAATTAAAACCACTAAATTTCATAATAAAACTATGCAGTAGGAGTAGATTCATTGAAAAATTAACATATTTAGGCCTAGTTTATTTTTTAGCTTATCCAAACAGTTTATGCAATTTTTATGTATTATTATAAGTTTGTCAAGGTAGTTTATGATAAAATAGCTTATAAAAATACAATTTTCACTAGTTTAAACTTATAAAATAACATAAAATATAATTTATGTTGCATAAGTTGTTTGCATAAAATGTTTGCATAAGCTCAAAAGTAAACTAATCCAAACGGAGCTTTAGTCAATTATATAAAATAGATGTATTACTTTTTTAATGTATATAGAAAGTTAAAATTTAATCGGAGGGATCGGAGTACCTGGATTGGAATTTGGGATTTTTTATTCGTTTATTTTTAAGATTTATATGTGTGAGTTAAATCAATAAACTATTTAATTGAGAATAAAATTAAAAGCTACGAATTGTCATTGTCAATATATATAAAGGATTATATGGTTTGTGGGTCTAGTTTAGAAATGTCTTTGATTTTGAAGTATAGTTTTTGGCTTTGGTTATATTATACTAATTAAGGGTGCATTTGATTTGCAAAACAGTAAGTACTGAAAAAAACAGTATAGGACAGAATAGGACAGCATAAGGTGGAAGAGGACAGAACAAAATTGAATAGGTGAGAGAAAAAAAGATAACATTTTTTATATTTGAAAATAAAATGAGTATTTTTGTATTTTTTATAGTTGTATCATGGACAAAAAATTATCTTGTGGTTTAGTGAGGGACAAAAATTCTTGTTTTTGTCTTGTCCCTTACTGCCTATTTTGTCCAGTACCATAACCAAATTCTGAATCAAATATATAGGGTACAACAAAAGTTGTCATGTTCAGTCCTTGTTTTTTAGCATATCAAACGTACCATTAATCTTAAAATTGATTTTCAATTTGTTATTATAATATCTCTTCTGTGAACTTGATTTCCTTAATTTATTATCAAATTAAGATATGAAGAATGAGGAAAACAGTTTATATATTTATTTAGGATTAAATAAATTTTTTATGGAAACAAGCATGTGTTTATGATGCACGGATCCTCCAATATTTGAGGGAGAGTATCGATACTGGGTACGTACCCATATCAATACCAGTTACCGTACCTTAATTTATACTTATACACATACATTGATTTTTCTAAAAATATCGTATCTCATACCCGGGACCCGCACCTAGGCAACACATATGTGAACGTAAAAAGTCCAAAGAGGATACCAACCTAAATTTTTGACCAACTACGTACTATCAAATTCAAATTTGGTGAGAAAACTCAGAACAGAAAAGAAAAGCTAGGGCTCCGTTGAATCGAACGAATTTCAAAAGAGATGGTTTGATCTGGAGGACTAGTGTTGTCTATAAATTACTCTCTCCGTCCCAAAATATAAGCAAAAGTGGGTCAAAGAAATTTGATATATTTGGTTCAAAATTTAGACTAACTACATTCCCTTTTCTTGGTCAAATGTTGCTTATATTTTGGAACGGAGGGAGTATACTTTTATATTTCATTTGACACACACAATCAATCAAACAAACTATTTTTGCAATTTATCTCGATATCTTTGTGCATAAATCTTCATTCATTCATTTCTTAGTTTAGTGGTTCAGAAAAATACCAGACTATACCATGGTTCATTTACACAGTAACATGATGAGGTAAAAAATTGTATATTCAAAATCAGATTTCTGTAGTCTATATTTACATTTGTTTTCTATGTTAGATGACTAACAATATATGTGCATAAAAGAATATGTGATCTATACATCAAAGAACAAAAAATTGGAATTATCTCAGAAGAGCTTACTGGCAAATTCATCTATCTCAACACCTTCCATTCTATAGGAAGCTGATTTTGAGGCAAGTTCTCTTAGCTCTGACACACTTCTTCCCAATTGCAAAGCCATCTTCATTTCAAACAACTCTCCATTTTCTCTTTTCTCTAAATCTTTCTCTGACAAAGTTGATTCAATTGAGGTTTCTAACAAGTTGAAAAAGCCACCAGAAGCTCTATACATTTCAAAAACCATCCCAACTTGTCCACCATGCTCAAAAGTATTAACCGCGGCCGCCAATGAACCAGCCAAGAGAGGAACAAAAGAAGCCAAAGAACTGCCATTACCTATAAATGTAGAACCAATAGCTGCAATTCCAGTGAGTAATGGTCCTGCAATTGCTAAACTCTTGTTTACTTTCAAAGCTATGTTTCCAAGTCTTTCATAATCCTCAGAATCTTTTCTCTTAATCACTTCAACAACTTCCTTCATTTCCATTTCTAAATCTTCACTCCATCCATTACTCATTTTCCCCATTTTCTTGCTTTGACTTTTACCTTTTTTCGACATAGGCCACCAATTAGCAGGCTTGAATTTCGCAGGGTATTTTTCAAGCATAACTCCTAATAATGGAAGTGGATATGCTTTATCAAGTGCCAAAACTTTCTCCATTGCTTCCTTCACATCATCCTCACTAGTATTTCCAAGAGCAATTTTGGTTTGAATTTGAGTTTGAATCTGTTTGAACAATCTCGTAGCGTTTCGTTGTTCCTCGGTTAGTTGAGAAGGTTGAATTTTGTTCATGATAAGTAACAAACCAGTTGCAGCAGAGAATAAAAGAGCAGAAGATAACTTCAAAGCCAAAAGTGATGAATCAGAACAAGATGTAGCAGAAGTAGCAGCAAGAGCAGACATAGTTGTAGCAGTAAGAGTAATCATGTTGATTGAATTCAAAAGAAGTGAATTCCAATTGTTACGTTGTTCGCCGATGTTTTGATGCATTTCAATTCTGTCTGAAACAGCTTCCAAAACTGCATACAGTTTAGTAATCTCATTTGACTTTTTGTTAATATTGTTGGATCTGTCATTATTATTAATATTAATCTGTTTATCTAATTTGATAGTGTTATGATCAATGGATACATTAAAATCCTCAATAAGTTGTTGTTTTGTTTTCTGTAATTGAGGAATAGAGAAATTAGGGACACGTGGAAGTTTAGGAAGATGGATAGCAGCATTAACAGTTCTCAAAGAAGAAGAACATAAATTAACTGCTGAGAATAATTGTGAAGAAACCATGTATGTGTGTATGTATGATTAATTGAATTGAAAGGGTTTTTGTGTGTTTGTGTATTGAATATTGAATATTGTGTTGTGTGTGTTGAATTGTAAGATATGATTTATGAAAAATGGAAAAAGAGTATATATATAGATAGATCATAGATGAATGAATGAAAGAGAAAGGAATGGTTCAAAATGAGAATAAGAAGAATAAGTCATAAAATAAGTAACCCTAAGACCAAGTGCAATGAGGGTGTTTAATGGGTGTTGACTGGCTGTTGAATGAAAATGGACCATTGGAGTAACATGTTGAATTTAAAGAGAAGATGAATCCAGTTAACATGTTTAATTGTTGCGCAGGGGGACATGTGGCAGCTTCTGATTGGCTCACGAGATTTTTACCTCATCTTATCTTTAAACTCAATTATTTCAATGCAAATTAATTTATTTTTTTTTCACCAAAATTCGTAATTTTTTTTTCTCTATAAATAGAGACTTGGTTCGTTTGATTTAGACACAGAAAAAAAAACCAAGTTTTTCACTATCTTAATCTTGTTTATCACGAATTGCAAGCAGATCTAGTGAAACACATATGGACAAAGTTTGGAATGTTTCCGAATTGAAGATGATTTGTTTCGTATTAATTATGTTTGTGTGTTGTTTTACATTTTAAGTTAATTTGCATCGTATTAATTATGTTACTTGTGTGTTGTATTGCATTTTAAGTTAATTTGTATCGTATTAATTACGTTATTTGTGTGATGTATTGCATTTTAAATTAAGAATATTTAAAAAAAAAATTGTTAAGTGTTTATTATTTTAATTTAATTTTAATCGATAATTATAATTTTATTTAATCATAAAAAACAAAAATTTAAATTTAAATTTAAATAAGAATATGAAATAAAAAGTGGTGGGGTAGAGAAGGTGGTGGGGTAGGGTGTTGAATGAAAAAACTATTGGAGAGGGTAAAAATTGAATGGGGTGTTGAATTATTAGGTGGAAGAGAGAGAAGATGATGTGGAGTGTAAAAAGTGGAAAAGTATGGTGTTGAATGTTTTTTGCCATTGTACATTTTAAGAGTAGACTAAGCATTTTCTATTGACTTTGTTTTATTTGTAATTAATAAATTTCAACTAGATTTTGATTTTGCCTTATTTGGTAGGTTTCAACGATGAACAGACGCCAGGAAGTAGTAAAGCCAACCAACTACTACTGTCCACATGGATTTGTTTTATAGAGCATAGTTGAATTTTGTGAAGAGTGATAATAATACATTAACAAACATTTTTCAAGATACTCATTTTTTTTAGCTAAGCTATTGTAGTTGGATTTGTTTTAATCATAGTTGGATTTCTTTTTTATTAGTTGAATTTGGGTACTTGTAATGCTATTGTAGTGGCAAGTGTGATGTTAATTTCACATTATTTATAAATTAGAGATTAAACATTTTATAAGTAAGATAATTCGTAAAAATATCTAGGTTTTGGGTAAAAGTGAATTGTTCAATTCTGAGTTGTTCAACTCACTTGTATGATTGCTCTTAAATTCAATGTGGATGACCACGGGCTATACCCCCTTATGAACCAAATTATGGTATGAGAGCCAATGGTTCGACGTTCTGTTGCTTAGTAAAAGTATGGTATGTGTAATTATTCTTAGGAAAAATACACTCACCTCTCCTGAGGTCTATCTAAATATAACAAATACCCCCTCTATTTTATTAGTAAACACAAACCTCCCCTGCCGTTTGTTTCATCCAACTTCCGTCTTCTTCTTTTCTTTTCATTTCTTTTTCATTCTTTTTCTTCAGAAACAGAGCACTCTTTTTTTTGTTTCTGCCATTTTGTTTGCTCCAAGCAAGTTGTACACAAAACCTTTTTGCATTAGACAATCTATCTCATCCACCTCCCCAAAGCCACAAGTATTCCTCCATTCCAAATTATGAAAGCAATGTCAATACTCAATACTAATTTCACATTTCTTTTCCAAACACCCGTGTCGCGGTTGATGATGTTTCTTTAAGTTTGTAGAAAAGGAAACTAAAAACTCTCAATTGATCAAGAATTCTGTATATATAGTATGGAAGAAAGAAAGAAAATAAAGGGAAAAACTAGGTCTGTTACAATAGTAACCAACTAGCAGGTTATCTAACTAGGTACTAATTTATGCAGCTAATTACACAATTAGCAGCTAATTATTCTTAAATCCAATATCGATGATCCCCATCTGCCCTCATGACATTACCCAACAAGATTCATTATTATATTGTTTTGTTTATTGAACAATGGAATTAATTATTTTATAGTATTATTTTGTGACAATTCTGGCTAGAGTCGTTTTCAATGTTGCTTCTCAACACCCATAGCTGGATTAAAGGGATGGATGGAAGCCATAGCATAGCAGTGTACAAAAGAATCAAATTTAGCCATTAATTTATGCTTTTGAAAACAAATTGTGTTAGCGTTTTCACGGCTTTTTTCGTCGGCTTTAACTATATGGGGCCTCAATTTGTGCATGTGGACCAAAATGCCAGCTAATCCCTTTTTATTTTCTTTTGTCGATAAAAAATTATTGGATTTAAAAAAAAGGGGCTAGACACAAAATGAATGAGAGGATTCAATATTATTTAAATATCTTTGTTCTTAACTCGAATAGGGGCGTCTCCAAATTTTTAGAGGCTATGTGCAAAATGAAAAAGTGGTCCTTTAATAAAGAATATTTTATTTTATTTTTTTCAAAAAAACACCATCATCAATTTAAATTGCAACTAACATAAAAAAATAATAATCATTCTTGTAATTAACATAAAAGAGATTCATAATCTAATAATAACAATAAAATATCTTCTAACTACTTAAAATATTGGAAACTATTAATCTTTATTATTTTTTTATTTAACCAAATGTTATTATAATAATAATGCAATTGTTACAAAGCACAACATAAAAAGTAAAACTGGGTCTGGGCCCACAGTATTACATTACTTTTTTTTACCATTTATAAAAATTAGATCTGGGCTCACAGTGTCGTAATACTTTTAATTTTTACACTCCCAGTTTACTAATACTACCACTCTATCAATATATTTTTGAGGCCCTCCATTTTAAGAGGCCCTATGCCATAGCACATCTTGCACATGGCATAGAGCCGCCCCTGAACTTGAACAGTGGACAAACAAGCAACGAAGACAATATTATTTAACTAATTGGTGTCTAAAAATTATATTAAGATTAAAATTTAAAATTACAATTATGATTTGACAACTTATGGAAAAATGCGATATTATAAAAAAGACATAGCAAAACAAAATGTCACACTCTTCATGAGATTTATTTTACAAGCAAGTTTATATTGTTTTATAGGGTCGGTCTAGCATGAACGACCTAAATGGGTCGTGTATGCGTGAATCATTAATATATATTGTCGGATCGGAATCTTTTCAATTAATGTAAATCAAACGGCTAACATTTATAAAACATTTGAATTTTTTCATCTCATAGTGCACAAAAACGGCTTCGTAATATAAACTAACGTTTACAAACGAGTATGGGATGAAAATGTTTGAAAAACAGTAAGAGTTGAATTTGATTAAAAAAGTCAACTAGTACTACCCAGTCACAATTTTCGCTATGTGACCCGTTCTCTTTATGATAATTCACACTAAGTACTTTTTTTTAACCTGATATCTTATTTAAAGACCGATTAATCTCAGAGATTCAATTTTATAGTCTACTTGTACAAATTTCATTTAATGTTAAAGCAAAATTTTATATCGATTAACCTATCGAAATTAACAACAAAGATAATTAAACCAGAAATCTTTAAAAAAACAAACTCCAAAGTCTCAAATCTACACCGTTTGATCAAACTTTGAGAGTGACAAACTCTATATAACATTCTATATAACATTGCTCATGGCTCACACATCAACTCATCAAGTACTATAAATTACAAGCCACGCATATTCTTGATTAATCAACTATCAAACAAATGCACAACAACAAAAACATTATGACTATTTCTTACATATCCATTGGTGTCATTTATATTTTTTACTTTTGTGTACATGTGCTTGTATAGAATTTAATTTGTTTTGACTAATGAAAAAAAAAAGAGAATTGATCGATCTGTTGACTATTCCTAGTCAAATTACTACAATACTTATTGTCTTTGTTGTTGTTATTATTATTTTATTTATATAAATATATTGTGATATCAATGCATGATTCATTCATTATATAATCATATTAATTTAATTTTTTTTTTGAAATGGCAAAATTTATTAATAACCTAGTCTCTGCACAAGACGAACAGAGACCGGTAAAAAGGAACAACATAACATAGGTGTCGTGTATATGCGGAACACCTAAAGGAAAAACTCCTAAACAAACACCAAATCAAAAAACAACTCCTAATCCCCAATACAGTAAAGTATCCCACAGATTCAAGACTACCAGAGCAATCACCAACCCCGCTTAAAATGTTACCACAACTGAACTCTAACTCCCGAACTCGAATCAAAAGTGCTCGGCCCATCAGAATCCAGAACCAGCTTCATCAAGCGAACCGCTGACCAGACAAAAGTAGAGCGAAAACCCCCAGGCAGACAAATCTCGGCAACAACAGATGTACCACCATGAGAAAAATACCCCTCAGATTTCTAAATACCAAAGCAGTCACCAACTCGGCCCAGACAGTTGCCACAACTAGACACTAACTTCCGATCTTGAATCAAAAGCGATCGGCCCATTAGAATCCAGAACCAGCTCCTAAGGCGAAAAGCTAACCGACAAAAGTAGAACGAGAACCTAGGCGCACAAGTAACAGCAAACCCGAGGAACAGTCGACATCAACGTGGACGAGGTTATCCAGATACAAAGCATCCTGCAAATCTCAACAGATTTGGAACCATCAGCAACTCAGAAGAGAAAACTGTGAATCTCAACAGATTCGAAAGCGGTCAGAGACGCCTGTATCGAGGAAAAACCAAACAATCAACCTCTATGCGATAAATGACAACCAGATACAAAGAACCGGATTTGAAAATCCCAAAGAACCCTGCAAATCTCAACAGATTTGATAGCGGGTCAGAGAAACTAATATCAAGGAAGCCAAAACACACGACATCAAGAAATCCAACGCCAATGTGACAACCTCACCACACAACACCTCATCTGTCGTCGCCGGAACAACAAACCACCACCTAAACCGTCGTCGGAGCAACAAACACCTATCCCCCAACTCCACAACCACCACCAGCACCTGAAACAGTACCCACCGTCACCACATAAGCCACACCATACCCGGTAGAGTCAGAAGAACCTCCGGCCACCAGAACCTCCGCCAACCACCACCGAAACTCACCATCGCAACACCAAAACCACACCAAACCACCGGAACCGCACCTAACCACCACAAAACCACAACCCGCCAGGCGCTACCACCACCACCACCACAAGGAAGACAAGATCGGCGCCGGAAAAGAAGAAAACAAAAACAGAGGGAAAGAAGAGGAACGCGAATTACTGATGGAGAACAAAATGGCACCGATCGGACATGGTGGTGCGGAGGGCTGGCCTCCTCCTCGTCGCACCACCACCACCTCCATGTTTACATTGTGAAGATAAAGGTTTGGATTTGAGGGAGATGGAAAAAAACAGATTTGGGTTTACTGGTTGTTAGAGAGATATTGGAGAAAACGTGTTTCTTTTTTTTTTTTTTTTAGTTTATGCTGTTGTTCCATATTAATTTAATTAATATAAAAATCATATCATTTATCGTTAAAAAAAAATTCAAGATTGCAAAAATGATATCAATATTACGCTAGTTTCACCAACAATCCAAATTTACACATAACTCATCTATTCCTCCTTCCAAAATCTCTTTTGGTTTTGTAGGGCTCAAGATTGCAAAATTATCTCTATGTGTACCTTGTGCACAAGCATGAAGACTCTAGCAAACATTTTAATGTGATTTTGCAGTTTAGTTTTGGTAATGTTCATTTTTAATTCAAGTTGATTTGGGATTAAAATTAAAAATTAAAAATTAATTTGATTGAAATTTGTAGTAAATTTTGGTCACCGCAATGTAATGTTGTTGTCATTGCAGGCATTATTAATGTGATTAACAATATCTTGTAAGTATCGTAGAAAAAGTTAGGGATTCGATGGTGTCATTGCAGTTATTACTAATTGTTTACTCTCCGGTTCGGTCATATATCTAAGAGAAAAATTAGACCGAATACATTTAAACCAAATTAATGTCATGGTTTAAATTGTTTTCCAAAATTTAGACCAAATATGTCAATTTTTGTTGATCAAACATTTTGTCCAAAATAAATTCTTTTTAATTTTCTTTTTAAAAGAAATAAAGTCAAGATTCGTCTCACAAGACTAGAGAGATTAGTCTCTACAATACTCAGTTTACATCCAAACAAAAAATAAATTCAAGATTGTCTATAAATAAGTAAAAAATAATAAATTCACAAACTATTAGGTTTTGTGAAATTGGGAGGAAACGGGCAGCAGTGGCGTCACCTCAAGGGGAGTGGTTATGATGCATAAGCTTTTTCCTTATGCACCGTGCATAAATAATGAAAATTGCTTAATGCACCCCCCAGATTACTTAAGGCACCCTCCAGTTTGCTTAGCGCACCCCCCAAATTTCTAGCGTACCCTCCAAATTTCTAGTGCACCCCCTAAATTTATGGGGGTGCGCTAAGCAATCTGTGGGGTGCACTAGAAATTTGGGGGGTGCGCTAAGCAATTTTAGGTATTTATGCACGGTGCATAAACATGACTTATGCACCATAACTTGTGCCCACCTCAAGTAGGGCAAAGTTATTATGCATAAGCCCAAACCTTATGCACGATGCATAAGCCAATGAAAACACAATGATTTTACTCACACACCCCCCAATTTACTACGCGCGCCCCCCACCCTACCCCCTTGCTACGCGCGCCCCCCATATTACTACGCGCGCCCCCCAGCCCCCCCCCCCCCTCCCCCACCCCCCCACTCATTTTTTTTGAATTTTTTTTACAGTTTTTTTTTTAATTGTATTTTTTACTTTTTTAAAATATTTTTTATTCCTTTGAAATACATATTATAACAATCTATTTTCGATGTTTATATAGTCTTATTTTGATTTAAAATTGCATACTAAAACATGTACTATAATTATGGCTAATTTTTTACAATTAACATAAAGACTATTTTTTTCCCGAAAAAAAATCGAAAATTTTTCCCGAAAAAAGATCAAACTTTTTTTCCAAAAAATAAAAATCGATTTTTTTTTTAGAGAGTTAAATGGTTTCTGAAAACCATTTATGCAGTATTATTCTGGAAACCATTATGCTGGTTAAATGGTTTCAGAGAGTTAAACAGTGAAACCATTTGTTTTGTAAAATGGTTTTATGTGTTTACTGAAACCAATATTGTGTTTTTATGTTTTTAAAAATTCTGGAAACCATTATGCTGGTTAAATGGTTTTAGAGAGTTAAACAGTGAAACCATTTGTATTGTAAAATGGTTTTATGTGTTTACTGAAACCAATATTTTGTGTTTTTATGGTTTTAAAAATTCTGGAAACCATTATGCTAGTTAAATGGTTTCAGGTAGTTATACAATGAAACCAATAGTATTGTTAAATGGTTTTATGTGTTTACTGAAACCAAAATTGTGTTTTTATAGTTTTAAAAATCCTGGAAACCATTATGCTAGCTAAATCGTTTCAGATAGTTATATATTAAAACCATTTGTATTGTAAAATGGTTTTACACTAAATGGTTCAATGATTTTAAATACCGATTATTACTGAAACCATTACTAAAAAGTCTAGTATTTAAAATTGATTTTTTTTTTTTTGGAAAAAAAGTTTCCGATCTTTTTTCCGGAATAATTTTCGATTTGTTTTTTCCGAAAAAAAAGTTCCGATCTTTCAGGTAAAAAGTTTCGACAATATTTATGGTTTTAAAGATCCATTATGAAATTATTCCACCTCAAAAAAAGGTTTGGGCATGATTTTAGTTTAAAAATAACTACGAAAATATTTAATCATACATAATATAAAAAAAAAACTATAAAAAAAAAAAAAACTAAAAAAAAAAATTTAAAAAAATGGGTTGGGTTGGGGTGGGGGGGGGTGGGCTTATGCACGCTGCATAAGCTTTGGCTTATGCAGGATAACCGATCCCCCTCAAGTAGGCATAATGGGAAGCACAGTGCACAATTTCGGTCCAACTATATGTGCAACATGTTATGTGACAGCGAGCCTCCAATAAATGAGGGTTTTAGAAATTTTGTACAGAATAGTAGTATCAGTAAATTAGGGGGTACAAAACTTAATATATTACAGCAAAAGCTAAAGGTCCAGTTTTTAGGCCCAATTTCTCTAAAGAAAAATAAATAAATAAAAAATAAATTAGGGGTGTAAAACTTAAGAGAAAAAGGTATATGCACCACAGTGTAAAATGATTTTACATAGTCAACCAATATCAATCATGTTTTCCGCCACATCACTCAACTACACCCCACCTTCTTAATATGACATGGCAAAATGATAATTTTTTATTGGTTGATCGTGTAAAACTATTTTACATTGTACGTGCATCTCCATTAAACTCAAAATTTAATACGTTAATACAATGATGATTACTTTTTTTTATGTTATTTGCAATTTAAATCGAAAATGATTTATTGAAAATATTATATATTTTTTTGATTAAAAGATCACTTTTAATATTTACATATGGCCTAAAAAACTCAAAACCGATCCTATCAGTGAAGTGGCCTGGCCAATTGTAGCATAGCAGAGATGTTAGACCGAAAGGATGATAGTGTAATTTTTTTGTTCCTCTCGGCCCAATTTCATCTTGCCACCAAAAATGAAGTGAAAATGAAAATCGATAATTATGATAATCGATTAATATCAACTATAAGATAGTTTTGACCACAAAATAAAACATTTATATTATTCATCCAATAAACTAAGACCGAATTTCTTTTTTATTATTTCTCAACTAATACAAGTATACTAACCTTACATTATTAATATTAAATTGAAATCATCACAAAACACTATCTTAGACACAAAAAGTGTGCACATGATGGTAAATGGTAGAATCATGGTTGCATCTGATTGAAAAAATTTCCACCAATACCGCCACCGAAACCACCACTCATTCCACCCCCCATTGTTGCCACCGCCGTATCCCCCATTTCCCATACCGTTACCACCTCCGCTTCCATATCCTCCATTTCCACCACTATAGCCACCACCTATTGCTCCACCATTAGATCCTCCATTTCCACCGGCATAACCACCACTTATTGCACCCCCACTCGATCCTCCATTCTCGCCACCATAACCACCTCCACTACCAGATCCTCCATTTCCACCACCAGACCCTCCATAACCACCACCTCCACCACTAGATCCTCCAGTTCCACCGCCATATCCATTCCCTCCACCTCCAACCCCGCCACCAAAACCAAATCCTCCACCGTATCCTCCACCACTTGAACCACCAATTGCACCACCATATCCTCCACCAATGTTTCCACCAGTACCACCACCATAGCTATGCAAATGATGAAGAAGTTTCATTTCTTCACCAACTCCACCAAGCTTTCTAAAACTACTAGCTAGACAGGTAATTGGAGCTAGAAAAGCAAGTAAAAACAATTTAGAAATCATGATCACTACGACTAGCACAACACTATGTGATTTGCAAAATTTGTATGGACTTAGAATATATCTACTAGTGTTCATGAGCTTTTAAATTTAAGCAATTGTATAAGTTATCTCATGTAATTTCTGCTCAACCACTAGTAGTTAGTGTTCTCTCAAATTGTGAACGAATAGGTTGTGCATGAAATTTGTATGGTCTTGAGAAATATAGATATACTAGTATATATTTATTGTATAAAATCAGTTAATTATCATAAGTTAATTTTTTGCATATAGCACGTATTTATTAAAGAGGATAGTTTTTTTTATCAAGTAGTTTAGTGGTTAGAAATTTTACTCTTAACGTGGATAATTGGGAGGGATGACCGGAGTTCGAAATATCAGTCTCCTATATATATAATGTAATGCCCTGCCAATTGAGTTATGCTCACGGGACAAAGAAAATATATATTTATGTAAGCAATTGTTGATATTAATTTCTAAATCGAATATGACAATATAAATGATAAAACCCTTACTAATGTATTCTAAGAAAATTTGAATCTATTTAGAAAGAAAAAAAAAATATCGCTAATGTATTTTTATATCTCAAATTTGAACTCTAGAATTAACACGTTTAAAAAAAATATTCAATACCTATTTTGTATTGTTGATATAGAAAATTTTGTTTTTTTTTTTTTTTAGCAGAAACAAGTTTAAGGAAAGGGCTCTTGAAATTTCATGTAAATAATACAACTATGGTTATGTTTCTAATTCGGATTGATATATTTAGTACTTATGATAAATAAACAAAACCAACATTGGTGTTACAAAATTCTTCCAAGTTATGCACCTTTCTTTGGCATTAAAGTTCTACCAGATATAAACTTCAAAAAAAAAAAAAGATTAAAGACATGTTTTTTTTTTGTGCATAAAACATGATTTCAGTTGAGCGTGAGCTCAAGAGAGACATAATTTGTGTTTGAACCATTTGAGCTTGTTGAGAGGGACAATGTGTCTTCTTCATTCACTCTTTGAACCCCACTGGCTTTGTTCCTTTTGTTGGCCTAAAATGAAAAATAGAATGAATTATTTTCTCACATATATATAATATATATATATATATATATATATATATATAATGTATCAAAATTTCTTGACAAAAAAAATGCATCAAAAATATATTTATTGAATTCATAAAGACCTATGAAATTAATATTGAGTCACTAAATATTTTGAAATTAAAATGCAGTTTTCTTTTAGTGAACATGATTCATTTTAATTGAATATTAACCCATAAAAAAGACAAATATAGTACTAACTTTGTCCCTAAATTGAATTGAATTGAATTTATCAATAGGTTTTATATTTTTTCCGCAATTATCTACATTGCATACAATCGTGCAGCCATAACTTCCTTAAATTGAATAGTCTAAAATTTTATAACTAAAACTTTATATTTTATAAACTCAGAATATTTCTTTATTATAGAATGTCTAATTAAAATCAGACGGTCAAAAATTCATATATGCACGCAGTCAGTGCAAAGAATCTCATCCAATACATGTAGAGGGTGGCACCTATGACTAGCGCTTTACACCGTCGGTGTATACAAAATAAATTCTTTTCATAATCAATAAAATTTAGTTTTACATTTTTCGATGCAACTTACTTCAAAGAAAATACCAAAAAAACAAAAATTCAAATTATTATATTTTTTCAATAAGTGTGATTTTTTTTTATTTTTTCTGCCTTATAAGCACCATAAAAATGAAAAGAAAAAAAAAATGAACAATGAAAACAAAGTTTCGAAGAATTACTGTGTTTGGCTAGGACTCTGTTTGCAGCTTGGAACAAGGGCTGAGGAGGAGTTTGTTGAAGCTAATAAACCTGCTGCCATGTCATTCTTCTTTGCTTCTGATAAATATAAATTACAATAGACATACTTATCAAATAATTAGATTAATTACAATTTTAATTTCATAATAAAGAAATTATGTATTGTCACTCTATCATATAAAAAAATTTAAACTGAAGTTTAAATCTTGATACTCTCATTAGTCTTTTTTTTTGTCAACTCCTTAATTAAGTGTCAAAAATTCAAGTTAGACAAAAGGAAAATATTGAAACTATTCTTCTAAATAAAATTTAGGAGAAATTAAAATTTTAATATCAAACACGGTACTTTTTATTTTAATGTATATTTCTTGAAATTTATGTAAGTTGTAAAAGCAAAACAAAAATGTCAAAATAAAAATACATACTAATATAGCATTTTGATGTTTAAATATAATCTATGTTTGGTATCATGGTGGGTATATCAAAATCACGGTGACTTATTTTATAGAAGCTAATATCACATTAAGTCACCGTAATTCTGACATATCCATCGTGATATCACACATAATCGACTATACTAGTCTAACACAAAATGATGTTTTTTGTGGGAACAAAATCTGAAATAATATTTGACGTTACTTTTCTTTAATTTGGTCACGGAACGTCCACTATATCTTGTTTGGGTTCTCTATTTTCTTCACAAAATATGTCACTAAAATAAATATAGCTATCTTCTTTTAATTTGCTTCTTCACAGATCTAATTTCCTCTATTGTATTGTACCAAACAATATGTCTAATGTACTCTTTATCAACCTATTTCTTCCATTTACAAAGATGCATATACATGTGTGTTCTGTGTCATGATAACATGCTTTTAATTATGCTTTTAGTCAAAAAATAATTATTTTTAAAATTTCTTCTAAAATATCAAATAATTTATTATTCCAAAAGCTTAAACTACTGTTAGTACAGAACTACTCCCTAAACAGATGCCAAATCACAAAATTGTGCTTTACTCAAAGTTATCCTCTAATATAATCAAGCAAATTTTTGTGTTGGCCTAGATCATGCATCTATTTTAGTTGAAAACTAAAACAATTCAGCAGTGCAAATAATGTATAATTATAAGTTGAGAGAAATTAAAAAGTCTCAGAATTATGAAGGAAAAAAAAAAGAGTGAATGAATAAAAGAGCAAACCTTCATTTGCTTCTCCAAACGCTCTAAACCCCTCTTTGCTGCTTCATTCTGGGGGTTTAACCTGCCATTTATACTAATAAATGTTAGAAACATGACAACATCATAAGTACAAAGGCATATCCATTGGATATTCCTAACTACGAGAATAGGATCAATTGTTAAATGCAAAGAAATTTACTGCATAAACAGATAGAGAAAAGTTTATTTCAACATGATCAACCATTGTTATGATATTATACTTTTGGGATATCAAGTCCAGATTCTCAATGATGAAGCGAAACATAAGGGGGGAAAAAAGGTGTACTATGCCCTGCAGATGTTTACAGAATGAGATCTTTTACCTTAATGCAGCCTGATAATGTGACAAAGCCTCGGACAACATATTAGTGGCAGCAAAAACTTGTGCTAATTTCACATGAAGAGAGTCATCAGCCCAGTCTTTAAGATATCTCTCAAGTAGAGATACGGCATCTCCATTTCGGCCCTCAATAACATGGAGCTCAGCCAAAGCCAGTGCAGCTCCAAGGTAACCAACCAGGTTCCAGCCTTAATGCAGACTCGTAGAATTTTTTTGCCTAAATGATGAATGCATTAAGTTCCATACATAAAAAAA
Organism: Trifolium repens; assembly: GCA_030408175.1. Lineage (NCBI taxonomy): Eukaryota > Viridiplantae > Streptophyta > Magnoliopsida > Fabales > Fabaceae > Trifolium > Trifolium repens. The sequence goes on from CP125839.1 coordinate 9,521,241, forward strand.
ATCTAAGATATCAGTCTATAGATACTTAATTTTAAAAGGCCGGTAAGTTACCTTTTCTCTCCCACCGGAATTACTGGCATGCACATCACCTACTAATTTTAAAGCCTTTGCCGATTGAGGCATTGCTTTCATTGCCTCTCTAGAAGCATATAATGCCTCTTTGATCTTAGATAGCGCTAAATATGTATGAACCAAACCTGAAAAAAATGAGATTCATGTCAAAATCTGTAAATTTATGCATTTCCATATTTGACACTGCGCTCTTGCAGTAGAATGGCAGCGAAAGACATGAATGTCATTGCAGGAAAAAATGCAAGTCAATGCAGCTAAATATATTTTCCAGTACAAAATTAACCTTGGTATGTGCGTATATCAGGTCTCAATTCTTGGGCTCCTCTGAAGGCAGACACAGCTGCTTCCGCCCGTTTCATTGTCAGTAATAGATTTCCCTAAATATACTCAACTTGTCAGATCAAACTCACAATACTTGAATTGCCATCTACAAAAATAAATATAGTTAATAGGCCCTATTTGATACAAACTAAAACAATTTTATTACCTTCATTATGTATCCTGGTATATGCCTCTCATCGATCCGAATGCTCTAATTACCAAATAATCAGTCAATTGTATGCAATTCTGTAAAAGATAAAATAATCCAATGCCAATCCATATGAAATCATATAAAACTACTAACCTGCTCGGCATATGATAATGCTCTTTTCTCATCTTTCCTTTCCCATAAAACAGATAGAGCCACAAAAACCTCTGGTCTTGCAGGATCAGTATTCAATAAATCGTGCACTAGCTTGTTCAGCTTAGAATAATCAGACTTTAGCTTTAGAAGCATTGCATACTCATCCATATATGTTACGACGTATGGATCAATTGATCGGGCCTGTAATTGCCAACAAATAAGCAGGATGGAAAGCAACAATAAATTTATCAAGATAATAAACTATAACTTTATTACCTTCTCAAAATTCATAATGGCCTCTTCATTCTTTCCAATAATAGCTTCAACCTTCATTTATAAAATATACATCAAAGTTTACATGTTAAATGAACAATTCAAGGAAATTGTGTACAAAAAATCTACATATATCATTATTTTGTAATATCAATCTTATATATGTTTGTTTTGTGCAATTTTGTCATGTTCTATGGTATAAAGTCTAATTCCTTCCGTGAGAGTGTTAATTTAGTGTGGGTGTGCTAATTTTTATAAACTTTATATTAACTAATATGATAGTACCTTAACTTTTTGAAAATTGGTGTATCCTCTACGACCCTATCAATACGACCATAGAGGGTGCAAACTAGTAAACTACAAAGTATAACAACTAAACAAAATCACTTTCTTCATTAAAACTTTAAAAACATTGATCAAAACAAGAGAACAAGGTAATGCTGAAAAAGATATCTGAAAATTGGTCCAACACCATACTCATATCCATGCAATGTAACACATCCACCCCTCTTTATAAGCACTTTTTAACACTCACAACAAGAGGGTGCTTATATAAAGATGGACATAGAGTAGTTAAAACCAAGTATACTCTGCCTGATTGAAAAGGTATATTCACACAAGTTCTAAATCATTGCAGCAAGTCTAACCTTTGCAATCTCAAGTATTAAGTGTATATATATTATTAGGGAAACGCTGTAAAAGATCAGCAAATAGTTCCAAGCCACCTGCCATAAATGGAAATGGAAAGAGAGTAAGACTGCATGCACAGGAGTGTCAGACACACATCTGAGAAATAGTACAAAGACCAGAGTTTAGAAATGTTAACCTATAGGTCCAACACACACGCGCACACACATTGAATCATACAACCCAATATATGATATAATATCTCACCTTTGTAATCATTTGAAGAGATGCAACACTGAGCTTCAACATAGCGCTGGCAAGTAAAGGGAAAAATTAATCAGAACTTGCCAAGTTTCAAGGGTTCTGGTGGTATAAAACACAATCCATGAAACAGATGATGCCAAATTTAAAAGACACTTCAATTTCAATCCACATTCATGAAGAAACAAAATTTCCAATTTTCCAATGCCTGCCTTTATGGTCATTATCTTTAGCAGACAAGATCATGTACATTTAGGCCAATTGCAAAATGTATAGCAGATGGTATTAATTCTCAAAATAAATAAAAAAATGGATTAAAAAACACTCCTTCAGAAGAAAAAAAACTATCCTAAAAGTTTTAAACTGTTTAACTATGATTTCTTCAAAATTTCTTCTATGATTGTTTATATCACTAATATGTTACCTCATGTAAAAGTCCTTTCAACTTGAAGGCTTGATTGAAGCAGACTGAAATTCAATTTATGTGAGAACAATGGGGGGAGCAAGGATCAAACTATGGACCACAATGTCAAGAGTTAACTATCCTAAAAGCTTAAGTTTTTATGAGTAGGCTCACAGCAAGTTTCATCAGGTAGCTTAACAAAGAAAAGCATTGAGGAAGTATACCAAACTAACAAATCAAATGCATCACCCCACATCATATCATGGATAAAAAACAAAGAACATCACCCTTATTTTTAAGAAAAACTTACTGGAAGCCAACGACTTGAGTCCATATGATCAAATGGAGCCCTCCCACTTCTATTTGGAGTCTGAAATCAAATGTTTGCGCACCAATTACATTCTTGGAGGGCATTCAAATTCTAAATAAATGGAAATCTTACAAATTGATCCAGAAACAAGATAAAAGTAATGAGTTATTAAAAAGTATAAAGTTCTCAATTCGTTAGCAGATCGATGGATAATGCTGGGGGGTGGCTAAGGGATGAATCTCTATTTAGCTTCAGTTACACAAATTTCTTTCTACTGTTATCAACAAACCTGAGGAAACAATGAAATTATGTCCTTTGCAGTAGATCCTAGTTCTGATAAAGCAGTGATAGCCTCAAATATAAAAGGGCAATGTCTGGCAAAAAGAAAGACAAAATCCAATTTTAAATCCGGTAACAAATTAATAATAGACCGACCATAAGAAATATGCATATGCACATAAAGGAAAAAATAGCTCAAAGCAAGTAGTCAATTCCACAAGTACATAACAGTTTTTTTTTTTTTGACGCAAAGTACATAACAGTTTTAATACTGCTGAAAGTGATTATATGAGCTTTAAGATAATGAGTGAGAGAGAGAAATCCAGCCCTACAGGACAGCTCAAGGGAAGATTTCTGCCCTAGTATCCAATATTAAAACGCCATGCCTTTTGTAGTTCAGCAGGTTTGTCAATGAATTAAAACTATGCCTAGCTAGGACAGTAAAAAAATAATGCGTTGCTGAATGGACAGGAGCTAGTGCTATCAGTTCATTCATAAGGATGGTAGTGGGCATATTAGGACATATAAAATGAACCCATGACAGCATTTAAAGAGAATCTATTGGTGGCACATGAAAGGTTCATTCTGTGTATCAGAAATTTACTTAACAAACCTTAAGCTACGTAAAAATGGCCAGTGAACAACTTAACGATTGCATGAGTTGCAACCTATCAAATGTCATTTTTCCCGGTAGAATAATACCGGAAAATCAGTGTGTTAAGTGTTTGATAGATTTGGCAAAGGCTGCATATCAGAAAAAGGAAAGGAATTCAGGGTATTTAAGTGAAAGGACAAGTCTTTTGAACAATACTTTAACCTTTCCCTCTGAACTAGTTGCAAGATACAAAACACAACGTTGTAGACATGGTGATGCTTGTGATTTTGGGACCAATTGTTACTTTTTGCATCAAGGGGATGATCCCATGCTGAATGACATTATGAAAAAATTAATTCATCCGGACAGCGTCGATGCTTTGATTGCTTCAGAGGCGCCTATTTCTCTTTATATTGATACTGAAGGTATAATTAAATCTCTATAAATAGAACTCTATATATCTTTTTAATGATTTATGGTGTAGTACTAATTCTTGCTTATAACTTTTTTGCATATTTAGGGGTTTTTGGTTATCACTACATTAGAACTGCCAAACTACAAGTGATTGATTGTTATAACTAACTGCACTCCTAATCATCAAAGGGAACTTGGCCAATCTGTGTGTTCATTGCCTTTTAAACATGGCCAAATGGTCTTGCAAGGTTGAAGAGCAAAATGGAGTACTCTTTGAACAGAATCTTCAATGGAAGAAAATGAATCAAGCATTGGAGGGATACCGCAATGTAAGTATTTTTAACTCTCAGTATTATAAAATGTTCTGTTCACCTTTTACCAATAATAATGATTTAATTTATTTGTTCTGATTTTATTTATGCAGAAAAACTATAGGAGGAAAATGTGCCAAGTCCCCAATTGTGCTGATATTAAGTGTTCTTTTGCACATGCTGATACTGATGTCAGAGGAGATATTCATAAAGGCTTTGACGTTGGCTTAATCCTGATATTGATTGACCAGTCTTATTTCACATCTGAACTATTAGTATTTTACTTTTTGGTTCTTTTTAGCCTATAGATGTTGTCAACTATGGTTAGTACAGTGATATTACTACAGGATTTAATATGAATAATGTTGGCATCTGTTTGGTTCTTTTTAGCCTATTGATGTATCAACTATTGTTAGTACAGTGATATAAATACAGGATTTAATATGAATAATGTTGTATTTGTTTGTTAGATTTTTTTGTTGGTTCTTTTATTGTGCATTTCATTTAATCTTCAGTCTTACTGTGAGATTTGTTATGGTTTAAACAGTGGGAGGTTCACTCTCCTCTTGATAATATGGAACTATTTATCCAACAATTACATAAATATATTTGCATATAATATTCACAACTAATTTTTTTGTATATATATATATATAGTTTGTTCTTATTAATTGTTAGATAAATATCTCTAAATTATTAAATGATAATTTATAAAAAAAACCTTTAACTATTATTAAACTTTTCTGTATTTTTTATTGTGTTCAGAACAGTTTTCTATAATGGAATATTCCCATTAACACTTGTGATGTTTTGTATGCCATTAAGATAACTAAAGTTTATCTCAAGTCATGATCACTTCAAATGACAAAGTTTATGTCATATCACTAGAAAAATAAATTAAAAGAAGCAATTACTTAATGATAAACTTTACAATAATCAATATAGGTTTTTAAAATCTAGGGTTCCAAGATTCACGCTACTTAGGGACCATGTGACTTCTTGGTGATCTATATAGGTTTGATTTTATGTTAACTTTCAAACCTATATGATCTACTTTCAACTTTTAGTCCTGAATTTTAGTCCTTTGATCTACTTTTTAAATCTATATGTCAGCCTTTCAACTTATGAATGAGTTTTATGTAGGTGTCATTTTCATGGTCCTTGGACTTTTTAATGGTGTTTGGATTGTTGAAAGTTCAAGATATCCTTTAATGGATTGAGTTTTGGTGCCTTATACTCAACAAAATCTTACTTGGACACAACATGGTTTTGATGAAAAGATTGGTGAGATACAAAAAGTTGCTAAAGAAGCTGGAAATTTGTTTACATGAATTTTCTCTTTGATACTGCTCATGAAGATGCTAAGCTTAAAGCTACTGATTTTGGTTTTTCTGTTTTTTACAAACCTGGTGAGATTGATTTTCTATGTTCTAGATTTTAATGTTTATTGATTTGATTGGAAATAGATTCTATGTTCAATTAATTGTTTTGCTTAATTTGGTTGATTAGGGTTTACTGATTTTGTTTTTCATCAAAAGGGTCTACTTATTATGTTATTGGATGTGAGTAATTGCCTCATTTGTTCAAATTATTGGCTAGAATCTATCTATGTTTTTTTGAATTGATTTTAAATTTTGGTTTTTGATTACTGGATGGAATTAAGGAGATTTAGGGATTATTAGTTTGTCTTTCTTTCATTCATTGATTATGATTTGTGAGCTCTTGGTGTTATTTTAGTTTGGATCCATGTCTTCTTGCTTGCAGTGCTTGATTGCATATTTTCATGTGAATCTGTGGTGTCCCGTGAGTGGAATTTGTGTTGAGTTTGCAGGAGTATATACTGTATATAGAATTTCATCAAGTTTATGAATGTGTTTTCACTTTCTAGGTTAATTTATTGATATTCCATGTTATGTTAGAATCGGTTTATAGTTGATTTTTTCCGAAAATGGAATCTGGTCTATTTTTTGTTAGGTTGTAAATTGGAATCCAATCATTCAGTGTTGGAATCAGCAAGGTGGTGTTTGGGGGTCAGGTGACAGATGAAGAAGTTGAGAGCTGTAACAAACTGTGAGATCTAAATCTTTGCCCTCTTCTTCTTCTTCTTCTTCTTCTTCTTCTTCTTCTTCTTCTTCTTCTTCTTCTTCTTCTTCTTCTTCTTATGTTTTGTTTTTTGTTTTTTTTCTCAGATGGCTGGAAGGTTGATTTCTTGTGCGATGCGGTTTCGAGGAGAACGATTGTGCATAACTGCATACAAGGTATGAAACTCCTCTGCAACAAACTCCTTTGCTATTTACTTCATCGATTTTTTTTATTTTTAATTTCGGATTTTGATTTAATCATTATAGATTTATGTTCTGTTATTGTTCGTAAACGGTTTTGATTTTCCAGACCCTGCTTCTTCTGCCATTCGTTCTCACCAGGTAATTGTAAAAATTTATGCCTTTTTTTCTTCTTCTGAGGTTTGATTGGTAATTGAATCGATTTTTTTTTCTAGGGTTGGTTGGTAATGAAATGTATTTTTTTTTTCTGGGGTTGATTGGTATTTGAAGAGGTTATTATTATTTCTTTGCTTGCTTTCGTTTGTGCTGTATTTGAAATTTGTGGGATTGGTCGACTGCTCCTAAGAAGCCAGCTCAGTTGCCTTTCAAACCACTTCCTCCTTCTCAGGCTGGTTAGTTTTCAATTTCATTTTTGTCAAGTTTTTAACTTTTTTGTTTTTAGGTTGTAGAGATTGTTTCTTTAGTTATGTAGTTTTAATTTGGGTGATTTGATTTATCTGTTTTGGGTTTTAGAAATTGTGGGTCTATGATTATTTGTTGTTTATGATTTATTCTTTTTGTTGATTGTGTTTATGTTTTATTGATTCATTAGTGTTTCAATAGTTTTTCATTTCATTTACATAAAAATTTATGCTTTTCTTATTTAGTCATAACTTGTGTGATTTGATTTATCTTTATTTTGTTGTAGAAAATGTGTGTTTGGATTATTGCTGATTGTGTTCCATGTGATTTATTGAATTATTGGTGTCAGTGATTAGTGTGTGTATGTGTTATTTATTTGTTTATTTATTTTTTTAGTTACAAATTTTGTTTATGTGATATTTTAGAGTGAACAAGGTTTAGTAACTGTTGATGATGCTGAGGAATTTTAACAATTTGAAACATTGAGGTTCAAGTGATTTTGGTGATTATTGCTAAGATATGGATCATAGTAGAGGAGATAGTTGGAGGGGTTTGGTGAATAATATGCTTGTATTACCGATGTGATAGGCTCTCCTAATCATAGTCCGAGGGTGTCGGGAAGTTCAGAATCTGTGGTTTCTGTGTTACTAAACCCGGATCTTTCTTCCGGTTCGCCTGCTTCGGTTCATAATCCTTCAAATGTTGGATCTTGAATATGTTATTTGTTTATTTATTTCCAAGATTGCTTTGTTGATTAGTTTATTAAAAATGTCCTGATTTATAGGTGATTTGGTTGTCAATGTGTACATTAATCACGAGAAGAAATTTGCGTTTGTGGATATGAGAACCGTTGAAGAAGCTAGCAATGCAATGGCTTTAGATGGAATAGTATTTGAGGCAAGCATTTTCATATTATTGCGAAGACATCGTAAGTTTCAGTCCATGTCTTGAAACATCATAACTTAAGATTAAGAGAAATAAAAATTAATGGAGCATATGTGTTATTAAACACTGATGTTTTTCTTGTGTGATATCTCAGGGTGTTGCTGTGAGGGTTCGTAGGCCAACTGACTATAACCCTTCATTAGCTGCAGTTCTAGGTCCTTGCCAGCCAAGTTCAAACCTTAACTGGTCTGCCGTTGGACTTACTGCAGGTAAGTTGACCATGTAGTTTGACGGTAATGTGCATGTTTACACGGACTTTACATAATGTTGGAGTATACCTTCTGTTCTGACCTATCTGGAATATTCCCACTTCCCAGTGCAAATGGTGGATCCGAGGGACTTGATCGCATATTTGTGGGTGGGCTGCCATACTACTTTACTGAAGTACAAATGAGAGAATTGCTTCAAGCTTTTGGGTATGATTGTCATGGATATATTTATTTCCGTGTTAACTCTTCTGTATTCTGGAAGAATTTTACATGATTTTCAACCATGCTTATCGATTTACTTTACAAGCATAAACCTGAATATATGTTGTGATATCATTTGACTCATTGCAGTCCTCTCCGGAATTTTGATATAGTTAGAGATAAGGACACGGGAAATTCTAAAGGATATGGTTTCTGCATCTATCAGGTGAAGAAAGTTGTATTGCAGAACATAGATCTTAATGATAATTTACTTTTCAAATGTTTTTGGGGCATTTGGTAATTTCCTAACAGAGTATAAAGCTTCTTTGTAATTTTTTATTAAAATTTATTTTCTGGGTAATCTTTTTAGGATCCAGCTGTAACAGACATTGCTTGTGCCTCTCTCGATGACCTTAAAATGGGAGATAAAACATTGATTGTAAGGCGTGCTACTGTCAGGTTGGCCTTTCGTTGAAGCTGCTGAGAAATTTCGCAAGGAGTCTGGAACTGAGCGTATCCTTTTTTCTTCTTATTATTATTATATCTTTTGGGGGAGGGGGAAATCCTTTTTGTTCAGTCAATCTATGCTTGTCCTTAATGATTCTCAGCTGACATTGATCTTGCTGCAATCACCGGTCGGATGGCTGTTAAGAAGGCAGTACAAAGTGATTATGATTCAATAATTTCCTATAAAGCCATTGTTTTATTTTTTATGGGTAATTATATTTTGTTAATTTGTGCATCTTCTTTTGTTTCTTCTTTTGTTTGGTTGCAGATAACTCTGACAGGATTTATGTTCTTACTAATATCTGCATTGCTTGGCTATGTAAGTTACATTAGTCTTTTTGCTTCATGACATAAAGTTGAAGTCATAATAGTGATGATTTTTCAATATCTCACAACATTTTTCATTTTCCCAAATGATAGACAATGAAATTTGCAATTTGTAGAAATGAGTATATGAAGTATCTTTAGTAGAAGTATTTTATTACATAGTCATGCAAGGGAATTTGGATATGGTGTGAATGGCTGTGTTGAAACAGTGAATTCCTTATCTATCACTCTGAAATTTCGTTATCTACCTAGATATACTCTCCTCAATTGGACTCCGCTCCTCCAAGATGGGTTCATGTTGCACATGGGCTACTTCTGTTTTTATACCAGGTTGGTTCAATTCTCATATTGTAGTGCATGCTCAATTAGTTTCAATTTTCAGTTGGACTGAGTATATGATACCATATGATGCCTATATTTCCATTGATTTCCGTGATTAAGTTGATTATTGTTTTTGTTTCTATGTGTGTTTATTTTTTGATATTTTGGTGTGTTTATTTATGTTTGTTCTTATATTTACTTGCTAGACATTTGATGCTATTGATGGGAAGCAACTCGAACGAACTAATTCTTCAAGTCCATTGGGGGAGCTGTTTGATCATGGTTATTTTCCTTCAGCGTGCTTTTCATTCTATTATTTTTCATTATGTATACAACTTTATGTTGTTAATGAAGATATTTTCCACTACATTGCAGGGTGTGATGCACTTGCTTGTGCAGTATGTCTCTTTCAGCTTTGGTTATAGTTTTCAAATAATTAAAAGAAAATAAAGACAATCATCTATTAGAACTGGTTTTCAGCTTGAAGCACTTGCTTTTGGGAGCACAGCCATATGTGGAAGAGCTACTTTCTGGTGGTGGTTAATATCTGCAGTTACATTTTTTGGGGCAACCTGGGAGTAGTAAGTTATTTTGTTCAATTATTATTTAGTAGACAATGCAGATGAACAATTTTTCCATTTCTATCTTACTTTCTACTTGGATTATCTTCTCAAACTTCCTTTTTGACTTGCAACTTGTGTGGTTACACTATAAATTCTATATAACATACTTCTATTCTTTTTGTTTCTCTTTTAAACTTTACTAATTAAATGGATATATTGCTAAACTTGATAATAAATATAAAGCAGAATTATCTATTTATCTCTTGTCTATCTATCTTTGTAATTTTTTTTTTTATGTTTTGTATGGTGTGAATTTACTTTTTCTGTTGCTGTGTTGCATTTTTATTTGTAGGTGGGGAGTGAGGTTTTAGTCCAACTCACTCATTCATTCATTTTTTGAGATATATATCAGATGTGTTATTTTCTGTACCACCTTTACTTGTGGATAGATTCTTCTTTAGAGATATGTAGAATATTGATTTATAACAAATATGCTGAAGTACAAGTTTATGAGATGTGTATCCCATCTGGAGTACAATAAATGATAAAAGATATGGTTAAGTTTTTAAAAATAACAAATTAAGAGTTAAATTGAATTCTGAATGAAAGGTTAAAGATGTCAGTTAGTCAATAATTTTTAGGTGGCCATTCTTTCTTACTTATGTTAACAGCTAGTTGGCAGTAAAGTTATACTTGACAAAAATGAATACTCTTTCAAGTTACCTCTTATGGAAACAACTTTTGCATTGTAGAAGGTTTATTTATTTATTTATTGACAATGTTTCCTATATCTATGTATTTTATTCCTATGTTGCTGTAATCAGTAGAGATTGATTCCGTTTATATATTTATTTATTACTGATTACTTGTTTTGTTTCTGATGTCCTGTTCATTTGTTAGTTCTCATACTGATTTCTTATAATTGAAATAGGTTTGTACCATACCTTTGGACACCGCCAAAGTTAGGCTTCAGCTTCAAAAGCAAGTTGTAGCTGGTGATGTATCCTCTTTACCTAAATACAATGGCATGCTGGGAACAGTTGGAACGATTGCCAGGGAAGAAGGTCTTTCCGCACTCTGGAAGGGCATTGTGCTAGGGCTACATCGTCAATGTTTGTATGGAGGATTAAGAATTGGGTTATACGAACCTGTGAGATTTGAATATTTTTGCAGAAACTTGCTTGCTTATTTTAATTTATCTATATTGTTTGCTTATTTTAGTTTATCTGATGCTGTGAATGCACCGGGTTTAATAGGTTAAAACTTTCTACACGGGGAAGGACCATGTTGGCGATGTTCCACTGTCAAAGCAAATTCTATCTGCATTTACTACTGGCGAGTGAGGCTAGAGCGGTTTTTCAGAAAGTCATGAGCAATGGAATGGGAAGGCCAATGCATTCAGTTATGGGTTTACTTTCAATGATGCAAGATGAGAATTTAAAGAATGAATAGAAACGCACTGTGGACTCGATGGTAAGGACAAGTGGCGTCTTATCAAACTTAATGAACGATGCTATGGACAATTCAGATAGGGATGGTGGAAGCGGAAGATTTCCTTTAGAGATGAAATCTTTTGGTTTACATAATAATATGCTAAAAGAAGCAGCTTGCATTGCTAAGTGTGTATGAGTTTACGTAAAGGTTTAGGGTTTAGGGTTTAAGGTTGAGGTTGATAAGTCTTTGCCTAACCATGTTATCATCGGAGACGAAAAGAGGGTTTTTCAAGTGATTTTGCATATGGTTGGAAACCTAATAGATGGTAACCATGCATGGTAGAGGAATTCTTGTGTTTCGAGTGTTTGCGGAATCTGGAAGCCGAGGATGGATATGCAACTTGGAGACCAAGCTCGTGTTGCGGTGATGTGCATATTAAATTTGATGTAAGAATAAATAGCAGTGATTTAGAGTTGGAGACCTCAGTTTCTTCGGGGCAGCTTGCAAGTAGGTTGCGTACGAGTGAGTGATCCAACGTTCGAAGAAAAAATGAGCTTCAGCATATGCCAGAAGATATTATACATCGGTTGTGCATTTGACAGCAAGCTCTGAAGAAGATTTGTGGCAAAAATGTCTTACCTTAATAGCAACGTGTCATTTTACCATTTCCTATTCATTTTATCTTATTATTACTTCTTTATTTAGATTAGACTCTTTCAATATTCAATTATATAATAATATAGTATCATATGAAACAATCTATTTTTTATTATCTTCATTTATGATCGCACCCAATACGACATAGATACTCACACGTTAATATTGATAATAGAGGTGATTCCACCGCCCACCAAGCCCGAACATTTGTCGAGACTCTCTCAAAATTGTTGGTATTTTTAAAAATTAGTTTAGGATAAATCTACCACTTTGAAATTTAGGCATATGCCAACATAAGACCTTCAAGCACCCCCTAAAGCTCCGCTACATTCGTAGCAGTATATCTTTAGTTTTTGACAAATTTCATAGAAATTTTATATATCACTACCTAGAGCTGGGTACACGGGCTGGCCCACCCCGCATAAGTCCGCGTATTAAACGGGGCGAGCAAGCCCGTCAGTAAATGTAAACGAGTTAAGATATATAAGTCCGAGTTCGGTCCACATAAGTCCGCGGGTTAAACGGTTAACCCACGGATTATTATAAAAAAAAAATTAAGAATCACTTTTTTCAAAGAAAAAAAGAATATTGATATAATAAATGCTAAAAAAAAAACTATATTGTTAACAATTTTATGTTATATCATATAAATCGTAAGTAACAAATAAAAAAAATAAAGTTTGTGACATTTTTGGGTTTATCTATCTTCTTTAGCTAAGTAATACAACCAAAGAGATAAAATTTGTAATTAATTATATATAAAAAAAATAATAATAATAATTAAACGGGTCAAACCCACAAACCCGCGGATTTAACCCGCATAATCCACAGTTTTAACGGTCCAACCCACACGGGTAAAAATATAAACGGGGCAAAAAAATTGGACTTAAATCCGTCAAAACTGTGGGTTAAACGGGCCGGCCCGCAGACCTTGGGCCGTATACCCAGCTCTATCACTACCAGCCATCCAATTATGAATAAATTTATCAATTTTTTTCCTTTATTTTTCACTCTAAACAACTAAATAAAAATGCAAAGATAAAAAAAAGTGGACATGAATGAACCAAGAATGTATGACATAATAGGGGGATTAATGTATTTACTTTTTTATTTTAGACCTATTACGAAGACTTCTTCACAAGCAAAAAAAAATTATTATTATTATTCTCGTAATATTATTCTTTTAATCAACACGCATATATCAAAATTGTTAGGTTAGATATTCGTAATATCCATACTCAAATCAGAATCTCTCTTATTTTTTGAGTTTCATGTACTATTTATCATTTCATATATAAATCAAAAAAAATTAACAATAATCAAATAAAAAATAATCAAATATTATTTGCATATTGCATCATTCATGATCAATACAAATATTTTTGCTTCCCTAAAAATCTAAATCACCAATATTGCGGATATAAACCTTGTGCTGCAACCTCTGACCATTGATGTCACCAAATGAAAATTACAAGAAAAAGAAAATAAAATAACACAAAAACAGGAATAAAACATAACCATAGTAATAAAAAAATGGGAGGTTCAGGTGTCATAATGTAAGGGAAAATTGCAGCAGCTGAAACCAAAAGTAACACCATAAGAAATGTTGCCAAAGCTCTGTTGAATCGGCTATATTTGTTCATTTTAGACAATGTGACTCAATTCACAAATGTGATTATTCTAATGGATTTTATAGAGGGGATGTAGAATTGCATTTATAATTAAGGTGAAAATTATTCAAAGAATACATAAGATAAAGTCATTTTAATTTTTTTGTCAGTTTAAGGAAATAATGTTGAAAGTAGTAACCGTTGCTTTTTACGTTCATATAAACAATTTATTCCAAATAAATTTTATTTTTTTGCAAATACATTGTAGTACAATGAACCTTTAATTTAATTAAAATAGTTAGTACAATTATTATATCCGCCGGTACAAATACTTTACCATTATTTAGCAAATTATCTAAAGTGGTTTTTGATGTACCTAAGATTGTATGAGTACATTTAATAAAAAAAATAGATTAAGATTTTATTTTCACGAGTCCTAGTTCAATAGAAAAAAAATGCTTAAATTATTGTTCTGAATATCATGATCAGAATTCAAAATTCTGTTTCTCCACTTGTGTGTGAGTTTATAATAATTTTGTCATTTCGTCTATCGACCAAATAATATAATAATTTTTTTTTATAGAAGTAAATAATAATTTAATTTTTTTTTTAATATTAAATTATTAGTATATTAATTGTTATGTTAGTTTTTATCTCTTTAAATGTTACATGATTATTTTTGACACAGAAAAAGTTACATGATAAAATTATTTTTCCAAATAAAAATGTAGTAAGCTTTTAATTTTACTTTACTTTTGATATCACAAGCTTACTCTTGAGTAAAAAAAATAAATCAAAATTGTTTTTTTTTTGGGATAATAATTATAATTTATTTAAAATATAAAAAATTGTTTACATCAAAGGTATTTATAATGGAGTAAATCATTTTCATATTCATATTTTTAGTTAGTGCAAAATTTTCAAATTTTATAATGCAAAAAAAAATTACACTTAAACTAGTGGAATTAATCATCCATGAGATTTTACATTAATACTAACTAAGTAAATAAAATCACAAAAAGTATGCCTAATGGTTGAACTTGAAAATAGAATTTAATTAGTTAAAGAAAAGTTTCAAAATGCAGTGTATCAAAAAAAAAAAACACCAATCGTTAGTTGGTTCAGTGGTGATTGGCGCTGAACTTGGTAGGGAGGACCACGGTTCGATCCCCCGCAACTGCGGTCGGGAGGGGGCTGGAACCACTTGATGCCAGAACTGACCCCCGAACCAGATTCAACTGGTGGTGAAAGCCAAAAAAATAAAAATAAAAAAAAACCAGTATATAGATAGATGTATTCCAATATCATTATAAAAAATCGATTCTGTGTTCCGTTCATGTGTTCCGTTCATAATTTAAGCAAAAAAAATTCACATTTATTAAGAAAAGTAAAATGTGATAATTTGAAGTATGACTTTTTGTATTGGTTAAGGATACCCAAAAAAGAAATTTTTAGATTGAAAATAACACTTTTTAGACTTTTGAGGAGTTGACTGCACAAACTTCAATACTATATTACTCCCTCTGTCCCAAAATAAATGACATGTTTGACCACTGACACGTTTGCCAATGCACAACTTTAATTGTTAATATCTTTAATTATCTATTATTAAAAATTATAAAAATAGTATATTTTGAAAGTATTTGTCGAGACAAATCAAACAACATCTCATATGCTAATATTTGCATGTATATATTCGTAGAAAAATAAGGTCAAAGCAGGTCAAATGAATAGTACACTATGTCAAAAAATGTCATTTAAAATGGGACGGAGGGAGTACTATTTTTGCTTCCTTAAACAGTGCCCCGGGAACACTATTTAACATTTTCCTTTCTAGAAATAAGTTTCATAGGAAGATGTAAGAAGAGTTTTTATTGGTTATTGATTATGGGAAAAGGAAGAAAGAGTAAATTAAATGTAATTTGTATTAAATTTTATGAGAGTAAATAAAAGTAAACCTTAAAATTGATAAAAGTGGGTTACTTTTGCTTATAATTTGGGACAATAAAAATTAATTTTTTTTTGCTTATAATATGGGACGGAGAGAGTAATTAATTAACGAATCAAAAAGTATATGTTAATTAAAATGGTAATAAGAAAATGTTAAGAAAATGCTTATGGCAATGATGTAAATTATGCCAACTTTTTTAGGATTGTCAGGGAATACTATACAAAGAAAGTGAGTCAAAACATACCCAAACAATTAAGTTCATTGTATTGGTTAAGCTAATGAACAACCGTGTTGTACTGACTGAATTGATTAATATGTTAGGCCAAGAGTAATCACACAATTACAATTCTTAATTCTTAAAAAGAATTTTACTCTATGGTTCTGCACATTTAAATATAAATTAGCAAATTCATGTACCAAAAGTAAGAATTAGCAAATTCAATTTATTCTTTTAATACTTTGTTATTATTAAAATTTAAGAGTAATTGTTCAAAAGCCAATTTTGTTCCAACAATATCAACTCTCTCAATCAATATGAGACATTAACTCACTTGATATATCTCAAAATATCTTCTTAAATATGAGTTTTTTCGCATGTACAATTCATCACCACTCTCTTATTACCCCCCATCAATTCGAATCGGGCATTTGTACCACTATTGAGTTGTGAAAGAGAGTCACAGTGAATTGCACCAACACATAGAGATAAAAGCAACCACAAAAGTGACTTTAACACCACATTTTCACCCAAAACGTTAAGGCATTAATTAAATTTATGGATAATCTTACTTATATGTTGATCAACTCCAACTCTTACAACAAATATGAAATTTTAACTCACATTTAATATATCTCAGCAAACCATTTATTTAATCATAAAAAAAAGATAGATATTGAATCAATAGAGAGGTTTTGGTTCTCTTTGAGTTATGAGGCATCATTCTCTTATGATGGTAAAATTGCAGTGATAGAAAAAATGAAATGATGTAGTAATAATGATTAAAATATTCAAATATGATTTTTCTTTTTATGTGAATAATTGGAGAATCTTATGTTTCAATAATTGAAGAATCTTAAATTCAAGCTCTGACTTTTATATATTGCAATATCCCTATAGAATATTCCATTTGAATCGGCTATGAAACTAATCTTTGCTCAAGTGTTCAAGTCACAACTTCAAATTCTTCGAACAAAAGTCCTCACTACAAGCTCAATAGTGCTTAAACAACTTAAGTATACCACCAAGTATGCAAAATGACAAATATCAAATAGTGTAGTATTAAAATGATCCAAAAACTGAAGAAAAATGTTGCATGAGGGTAAATTCCATCCCACAAACATAAGGGAGATAACACCTGAGAGAAAATCTGGTCATAGATTTGTCAAAAAAAAAAACATAAATATTGTGCTAATTCTCTATGTCAGTATGAAAATTGCACTTGCAGCTCTGATTTGAAACTTGTGTCATGTTTTGTCTCTCCGGTTCGGTTCTACACTCTACACGCCATCAACAAGTTTGTAGCAATACTTTGGGCAGTAACTATTCTAACAGTTAGAAGGGATTTCTTCAACACATTGCTTTTTACTTGCCATTAGTTCATCTTTTTGCTCAATCTCTTCCTCTTCAACACATTGCTTTTTACATGCCATTATATCATCGGTTTGTTCGCACTCTTCTTCGTCCTCTTCCTCTACAGTATTATCCGCATTTCCTTCTGAATCAGCTTGAGTTCTTTTCCTCTGAGGGATAACTGCAAAGAAAGAAGTTTTCCAATCCCTTGTCTCTAGAAACTTGAGAATTATTTCTAAAACTTGATTCACAGTAAGAACCTGAAAACTCAAATGAGAAACAAAATGTCTTAGAAACAAATGGAAATTCCCATTTTCTACTGTGTTGTCAAGTAAATCACCAACTTAGTCTAGGGCAATATGTAATGAGACAAAATGAAGGCAATGCTGAGTCACCACTTATGGGCCCACAAGGAATGCAAGGGAATGAATTGGTGAGGCACTACCCGCACAATCAGGGAGTGCGTAGGAGCACCAGAATGAGCAAGGGAAACAACCAAGCACCTGACTACTTGTATTATAAATATAGGTTGTTAGGGTACTAGAATAGCATGTGAATTGTCAAGTATAATTTCTCTCCCTAAATACTTTCTCTCAATTCACTGTACTGCAAATCCTTCTACATTTGTAGAAGTTGATATTAATCAATATAAGTCCCTTGCTATTTGTGCTCATTTATTAGTGCTATTACACAATATGATACTTGAAATTCACAAAATTTCAAAATGAACCATAAAATTGAAGATCCTCAATCACATTGGTTCCTTTCAGACAGTGCCATCAAGTGAATCGCCAATTTAGTCTAACATCTATAAAGGGTCAATCAATTTGGTATTTGAAATCAACAAATTTCTAAAATGATGCGTGAAATTTGAAATAAAACTAAATCACATTAGTCCTTTTGACAGGTTTTGTGCAACATGCTAGTTTGACCCAAGAAGACTAACTCATAAACCAAATCATAATTTCATAGGTTTCATACATCAAATTGTCTAACGGTCTCACCAGTCACCACAATAATCTCAGCACTGTCTAAATGGTGATTCACTCTGCGTGACTCTGCAATGTAAAAAAGTCTACTGGGGGATCTGGTAATCCAATATACAATCCATCCATTGATAAAAGTATATCTAATTCGCACCGAAGGTTGAAATTAACACAAAATCCAATGCAAAAACAACAGGGTTAAATGTATTAATATGAACAATACCTGAGAACTGGACATCTTCATGAAATTACCAATAGGGAGTTTAGCTGTTTGAATTCCTTGGTTTTGTGCTTTCTCCATAGTTATCCCCTTATATCGATTCCTATCCACTAACCCACCAATTATATATATCTTGTTCAAATCAATCTCTTCAAGAACAGTCTCCGAATCAGCCGTTAGATACACCAAATCATCCTTACGATCTTGCAATACTTCAATATATGACTTATTTTCCTTCTCAATTATCCACTTATCAAATCCCGGCATCTTTTTCAATTGATTATCCATCTCTCCTTCGCAGCCAGTTAGCCAAAGATGTGCAGGGGACTCGCACCTTCCATTCACCGCATAGCAATACATTATCTACACATACACATTAGTTACATTCCATCATTTACCAATACACAATTAAAACTATGTATAACTGTATAATACAAGAGGTTTAGATGATATATGATATGTAGCACCAACATTATATATAAAAGGTGTGCAGTTTCATAGTTACATAATTATTGGTTCCTGTGTGTAAGTGTCATATCCGGTATCTATGTTAGTGCTTCATAGGAAACAAAGCATGTCTCTTTTAGTTTCATCATAGTTATCGTGTAATTAAGCAGTGTTGAAACTCTCGTGGGAGAGTTTTCTGAATCGCCACTTATATAGTCTTATCCGATGTGAAGATTGCAACACCAATTTAGATCATGTTTGGATAAACAACTTAATTAAGCATTTATAGTTGGGTTTCGAGTGTGAGTGGTTAAGTCACACATCAACTATGAGTGAGAAGAATGTTGGATTTAGGAGAGTTGACCCATTAACCTAATGCCTTAAGATTTTGAGTGGAGATGTGGAGCCTCCCTCTTGTGGACCTGAAGCATTTGACCCGATGTTTCTCCCCAGCTTCCCCGAACTCCCCAACATTTATAAAATACACCCTTTTTTTAGAGGATATAGCATACACTCATATAAGTGTTTGTGTATAAGCTATTTATATAAAACTGAAAGATAAAATAAAGTCGAAATATTTTGATATAAGCTACAAGTTAAGTTGTTTTTATAAGTTATTCTAGACATGTCATAAGTCATTTCCATAAGCTTCCCCAAACAATTTCATAATAATTAAATAAACAACACAATGACAAAAAAAAAAAAAAACTTCGAAACAAAAATGGCGAAATAACCTGTTGAACGAGACTGCGAATTTCTGAAGAACTCATGAGATGAGAGAATTCAAGATCAACGACGACGTTTTGTCCTTTTTCTTTAGCTTTAACAAGTCTCTCTTTTTTACTATGTTTCTCTTCTAAATTTTTTTCCATTCTTTCTTTTCGGAGACAAATTCGCGATTCAATGAACTTCGTTCTTTCATCTTCATTCATACTAGCGAGACTTTCTTCCCATTCCTTCCGTTTCCGTTCTCCTTCTTTCTTCTTCTGTTCTTTCGCCGCTGCTTTCTTTTCTGCTTTTTTTGCTTCCCATCTCTGTTGCCTCGCTAGCTTCTTCTGTGCGTTTTTTGATAGTATTGGCTCTGAGGAGTTGGTGTTGTTTTCAGTGGGTGGTTCTGTTTCCGTCTTCTGCGGTGGTGGAACTCCGGCTTCTGCTTCGCCGTTTGGCTCCATTTGTGTCATTGTTTTTGTTGTGATTTGAGATTTTGAAGATTTTGTTTAGACCCCAACTCCTATTTCATTTCTCTATTTTATTTTATTTATTTTTTTCTACTAACATTTTGATCTCTTACAATTTACTCTCCAACAAAAATAAAATTTAAATTAATTTCTTGCATTTTTTATATTTATGAATCTATGATTCATTATAAGTTATAACATAAAGATTAATTTGTTGATTATTGTCCATGCGTTATTCGTCTGTGTTAACTTGGTAAAAATTAGTGGGATTTGGCGTTTTGCAAAGGTTATTGGATCAAGAGTGCTGAAATGAAATTTAAGTGACCAAAATTACAAATTCATTAAAATTATGGGGCTTATAGTGCAGTTTAGCGTAATTTATATGAAAAATAATAGTTTGAATAAATGATAGTAGAAAATACACCAAAAATATGATAGTAGCTAATACACATGATGAATGTATTGTTAAAAATAGAAGTGTTTTAAATAGGTCAGTTGAATCGAACAAATCTGAAGCGTTTAGTTTGGCTCAGTTTCATTTATGAAAACACAAGAACAAACTAAATTGATGAAGATTTCATTAGTTGGACTTTTTTTATATAAAAAATCGGTCCAAACTGAATCGATGACACCCTAAATGTATCAATATGTCTCAATTGTTTTGGTGGTTGTTGTGTTGTATATTTTGGAACAGGATCGTGATTCGCCGAAGGTCCAAAATATCTAAATACTTATCCATATAGCTTGCTTCATAGGCCTTACCAAACATGAATAAATCGATACACACCTAGGAGGATAGGTCCGGAAGAATAGGGCATATGAGTGAGGGGCGGAGCTAACCGCTCGCTGGACCTAGTATCATTAATCAGATCACCACTTTTTACATTTTCACTAATCCTTAAACTCGAGTTCATAACATTTCTAATCAAGAGGGTGTTTGCAAGAACAAATTTCATAAATTTTTTATTTTTTTTGAACTTGTCGCCTCAACATTAAACGACAACTAAAACTCTATTTAACACAATTTAATATATATAAAAAAGAATAAAGGTGGGTGAAAACAGTTTCTAACCTAAGAAAAAAAACTATTTTTAAAATTTATCTAATATTCCATAAATTTGTGTCAAAAAATCTAATATTCCATAAATCTGACCTAGAACATAAATCAGATTGACAGATTATTGATTATTCAATAATATAAAAAATAATTTTTATTTACCAAAAAAATTAAAAAATAATTTTTCATAGTATTTTCCATATTAGACAATACTACTCGAGTAATTTTTCATAGTAATTTATTGACAACACATCTTTAATATAATCTTTATCTTTATTATAATAAAACGAGAGTAACTAGAGGTACCTTAAACCCTAACCCTAATATGAATGGTCTAGATTTTGACATGTGGAAAAAAATAAAATCAACGGCTACGATAAAAACTTAAATAATCAATTTTTAGTAATATTTAATTTTGTTGGTTTAGATTTTGACACATCAATTAATGAATATGACACGTCATGTTTTAAAAACACAATACATGATGTGTCAATATATGATTAGATCTATGTATAAAATAATTTAACACCTAATACTATGTTGTCACATCAATTAATGGACACGTCATGTGTTTAAAAGATATATTCTCTATGAAGTTTATTCTATTTACAATGCAAATCCATTAATTATATCCTTAAATTATGCATCTTTCACAACAAATAGAAACCCATTTATTTTCTATATAAAGAAAAAAAAAAACTCTTTTATTTCTTTCTCCTAAGCACATAACTTTTTTCAATACCGGTGACTTTTAACTTTTTCTTCTCCACCATTCTGGGTTTCTATTGGATGCAAATTTGATTTTGGGTTTTTATAAAAGTATGCATTCTTATAGATATTTTAGTTGTTTTCATTATGATTTTTTTGCTGTTGAAATCCATATTAATTCAGTTTTTTCCATATAAGAAAAAAAAGAGTTTTATTTTCCTTAGGTTTCATGTATTTTCTATTGAATTCAGGTTTTACTTTGGGATCCTATATAAAGGTATGCATTCCTATGGATATTTTTAGGTGTTTGAATTTTGTTTTTTTGTTTGTTGTGTTCCATATCAATTTGGTTGTTATTTCATGTTTGTTCTATTGTTGCTTCATATTTTCAATTTAATTTCATGGTCAAAATTTAAGATTTATAATTTTTTGGATATTTTTTTCCTTAAGGAATATAAAAGCTAACATGTTTCTTTTGATTTGAGAGGAAACATGTTTGAATGTATCTATTATAATTTGTTGTGTTTTATTTTTATTTATCAGTTTAATCTTAATATATTTTGTCCATGAATTCGTTGATTGCAGCGGTTTTTCTTGAGGTTCTATAAAGGTATGCATTCCTATTAATGTTTTAGGTGTTTGAATTCTGATTTTTTTTTCTTTTGTTGTTTGTTGTGTTCCATATCAATTTGATTGTTATTTCATGTTTGTTCTATTGTTGCTTCATATTTTCAATTTAATTTCATGGTCAAAATTTAAGATTTATAGGATTGAATCATTTCGTCTCTCTCTCTAACACCTTTCTCTGCCCTCTCTCTACACTAAACAAACTCCCCTTCCTTCTCCCTAAAATCCAAACTACTGCCTGCAAGATGTAGCCTGCTACTTTGGTGGTGCTCCTGTAGCTTCTCTGCAGCACCACCCTTAACCCCTTCTGGGGTTGCAACCGCTCAAGGTTTGTTGTTTAACCCGTAAGGGTCTTCTCACCGCCGGTTTATGCTTTGATCTGGGTTTCTCCGTCGCGACTCTGTCCGGAGCTCTTGTTTTCGTCGATGGGTCAGTCGATCTGGATGTTCAGAGGTCTTGCGTTGATCACCGGTTGGTTCTTAAAACTGGGGATGGATCGCCGCCGTCACCATGGTGTTTGGTCGGTTGGTTCGTTTTTCGGTGGTTCTGCGTTGTTATGGTTTCATTTAAAAACTAGATCTTTGATCTGGTTTTGGTTCTCTAAGTCGGTGGTTTTGCTGCTGCCGTCGTGGTCGATCCTTTAAACGTGTTTTTCGCGTGGTACTCTCAGATCTGTTGCTACCACGGCTCTGCCATTTGGTTTGCTGAATGGTGATGCTACGGTTTCCAGCAAGTTGCTTCTTGTTGCTGTAACAGTTTCTTATGGCTAGAAATGGCCTTCTTACTTGCTGTTTGTATGTTGCAGTGAGTTGTCGGTCTGTGAATATGTCACCGTGTTGGCGGTCATGTTCATTGGTCGTTCCTCAAAAAGATGAGTTCTCACTTGTCTTTAGTTTGTTGTGTTGCTTGATGATATTTACACATCTCTTTCTTTTGCAACCTTGTTTCGTGCCCCGCGTTGGGTACGCTGGATTGTGCTTTTGATGTGTATTTGTCAGATAGTTTTTAGGTTTCATTCACTGGATTTTTGTCCGGTTGTACTTTGATGCCACTTTTGTTGTCTATACACGTTGTAATACCCTTCAGGGCTGATATGTGGTTGCTGGATTAGGTTTATGTCCCTCCCGCTTCTTGCACTTTTTATATATATTTTTTCTTTTGCTTAAAAAAAAAAACAAAATTTAAGATTTATAAGTTTTCAATTTAATTTTATGTTCTTTCCTATTTTTTATGTTTTGTATTTTTTTTTTAACTTTACAGGTAAAATTAGATCCAAGGGCAGAAGATTTGAAATATTATTAAAATAGAAGAGGACGAATTAAGATTTTTAGCAGTAGTTTCTTTTAATATATTGTTATTAGATTTATTTTATGCGTGTATTTATCTTTTTTGTATAATTTTTTAATGGTTTTCTTTCGTTCCTATTTCTATGCATCATATATAATCTTTTTATTTTAATTATTTTATTCTTTCTATACTCTTTTCTTATTTTTTTAGTTAAATTACAATGAAGGATACAAAATTTAGAATATTATCCTATTTTAATGAATAAATTCATCTATAATATTTATCTTTTTTTTTTGTTCTTATAGTTTATGCATAGATTCATATATAGAGTCAAAATTTAAGATTTATAAGTTTTTTTGGATATATTTTTCCTTAAGGAATATAAAAGTTAACACGTTTCTTTTGAGTTAAGAGGAATCATGTTTGAATGTATCTACTATAATTTGTTGTGTTTTATTTTTATTTATCAGTTTAATTTTAATATATTTTGTCCATGAATTCGTTGATTGCAGCCGTTTTGCTTGAGGTTCTAAAAAGGTATGCATTCCTATTAATGTTTTAGGTGTTTGAATTCTGATTTTTTTTTTTCTTTTGTTGTTTGTTTTTGTTGTGTTCTATACCAATTTGATTCTTATTTCATATTTGTTCTATTGTTGCTTCATATTTTCAATTTAATTTAATGGTCAAAATTTAAGATTTATAAGTTTTCAATTTAATTTCATGTTCTTTCCTATTTTTTATGTTTTGTATTTTTTTTTATCTTTACAGGTAAAATTAGATTCAAGGGCAGAAGATTTAAAATATTATTAAAATAGATGAGGACGAATTATGATTTTTAGCCGTAGTTTCTTTTAATATATTGTTATTAGATTTATTTTATGCGTGTATTTATCTTTTTTGTATAATTTTTTATTGGTTTTCTTTCGTTCATATTTTTATGCATATATTC
Organism: Trifolium repens; assembly: GCA_030408175.1. Taxonomy (NCBI): domain Eukaryota; kingdom Viridiplantae; phylum Streptophyta; class Magnoliopsida; order Fabales; family Fabaceae; genus Trifolium; species Trifolium repens. The sequence goes on from CP125839.1 coordinate 9,545,849, forward strand.
ATATATAATCTTTTTATTTTAATTATTTTATTCTTTCTATAGTCTTTCTTAATTTTTTAGTGAAATTACAATGAAGGATACAAAATTTAGAATATTATCATATTTTTATGAATAAATTCATCTATAATATTTATCGTCTTTTTTTTGTTCTTATAGTTTATGCATAGATTCATATATTGTAATTGTTTTATTGTATTTATCATATTTTTTCTATAATTTTTTTAGTGAAATTACCAAGATGAATATAAAATTTGGAATATTATCTTATTTTTATGCATAAATTCATCTACAATCTTTAAAAAATTTTTTCATTAAAAAAAATCTTTAACTTCTTTTGTTCCTATTTTTATGCATAGATTTGTATATAATTTTTTTTTGTATTTATCTTATTCTTTCTATGTAGTATATTTTTTCTATATTTTATCTGGTGAAATTACAATGAAGATATAAAACTTTATTATATTATAATTTGGAATATTATTAATACTGATAAGGACAAATTAGTAAATTTGGTAGTAATCAACTTTATTATATTATATTAAATAAATAAATAAATAAGTTTATCATATTAAAAGTAGATGAAATCAAATGAGTAAAAATAGATGCCATTTGTCGTGACATACGTTAATATCAATCAATATTTTTTTCCTTAAAAATAGGATTTTACCTTGAGAAAATAAGATCTATACTTGAAAAGTACATCTTAAAAACACTCATAAATAACACTTTTTTTAACAAAACAATAAGGATATACTTGAAAAATATATAACATTTGAATTTGTGCTCTCCTTATTATACAAGATGTGCGCCCATTAAAAAAATAAAGGCTGGCTTAAAATTAGGTACCATTTGTTATGGATTAAATTAATAATTATGAAAGATTTTTTTTAATTAAAAATTGGTACAAATAATTAGTAATAGATATATATCCTTACTAATAGGGTTTGAAAATCAGCAACATGGATATTTTTTTAAAAATGTAAGCAATAAGGATATACTTGAAGAATATATAACAACTGAATTTGTGGATTTTTTTACAAGATATACGTCCAATAAAATAAAATAAGTAAGTATTGCCTAAAAAATATGTATTATTTAAGTTCATGTTATACTGAATTTGTGATTTATAATTTTTGGATCTTGCTAACAGGTGCACTTAGAGCACATGTTATAAATTTAAAAAATAGAAACATTTTTAAAAAATACCTTAGACCGTGCATCGCACGGGTCAAAGTCTAGTTATAATAAAACGAGAGTAACTAGAGGCACGCTAAATCCTAACTCTAATATGAATGGTCTAGATTTTGACACGTAGAAAAAAATATATATTTTATTAACGGCTACGATATAATCTTGAATACCATGTTGCCACATCAATTAATGAATGTGACACGTCATGTGTTTAAAAAACAATAGATGATGTGTCAATATATGATTGGATGTATGTATAAAATAATTTTATACAAATCCCTAATTTTGTTATCTACTAATCCCTAATTATATGCTTTCATTTAATCCCTAATTTTGTTATCTACTGATCCCTAATTATACGCTTTCATTTGATTATTGGATATACTCTATGAAATCTATTTTATTTATAGCCTTAAATTATGCATCTTTTACGATAAATAGAAACCTTTTTTATTTCTTTCTCCCAAGACCAAGAGTGTATCTTTCACATTAATTATAGCCTTAAATTATGCATCTATTTTCACATTTTCGCAACTATTTACATTTTTTTTATTTGATGCAGATTTGACTTCGGGGTTCTATGAAGATATGAATTGTTATAGATATTTTAGATGTTTAAATTCTGATTATAGTTTGTAGTGTTCCATATTAATTCTCTATTCTTTTTGAATTTGATTTTTATTCCAATAGGTATGGATTCCTAAAGGTATGAATTTCATCTTCTTTTTTTTGTAGTGTTTGATATTAATTCTGATTCTTCCATTTAAGAAAAAAAATTTGGGTTTTATTTTTCTTAATTTCATATATTTTATATTGGATGCAGGTTTTGTTTTGGGGTTCTATAAAAGTATGTACTCCTATGAATATTTTTAGGTGTTTGAATTCTGATTTTTTTGTTTGTTTGTTTGTTGTGTTCCGTATCAATTTGGTTGTTATTTCATGTTTTTTCTTTTGTTGCTTTCATATTTTCAATTTAATTTCATGGTCAAAATTTAAGATTTATAAGTATTCAATTTAATTTCATGTTCTTTTCTATTTTTTATGTTTTGTATTTATTTTTATCTTTGCAGGTAAAATTAGATTCAATGGCAGAAGATTTTAAATATTATTAAAATAGATGAGGACGAATTAGGATTTTTAGCTGTAGTTTCTTTTAATATATTGTTATCAGATTTATTTTATGCGTGTATTTATCTTTTTTGTATAATTTTTTTATTGGTTTTCTTTCGTTCATATTTTTATGCATATATTCATATATAATCTTTTTATTTTAATTATTTTATTTTTTCGATACTCTTTCTTAATTTTTTAGTGAAATTACAATGAAGGATACAAAATTTAGAATATTATCCTATTTTTATGAATAAATTCATCTATAATATTTTTTTTTATTCTTATAGTTTATGCATAGATTCATATATAGTAATTGTTTTATTGTATTTATCATATATTTTCAATAATTTTTTTTAGTGAAATTACAAAGATGGATACAAAATTTGGAATATTATCTTATTTTTATGCATAAATTCATCTACAATCTTTAACTTTTTTTTTTCCCATTTTTATGCATAGATTTGTACATAATTTTTTTTTGTATTTATCTTATTCTTTCTATGTAGTATATTTTTTGTATATTTAATCTGGTAAAATTACAATGAAGATATAAAACTTGGAATATTATTAATAGTGATAAGGACAAATTAGTAAATTTGGTAGTAATCAACTTTATTAAATTAAATTAAATTAAATAAATAAAAGTAGATGAAATCAAATGAGTAAAAATAGGTGTCATGACATACACTAATATCAATCAATATTATTTTCCTTAAAAATAGGATTTAACCTTGAGAAAATAAGATTTATACTTGAAAAATATATCTTAAAAACACTCATGAATAACACTTTTTTTAACAAAACAATAAGGATATACTTGAAAAATATATAACATTTGAATTTGTGCTCTCCTTATTTTACAAGATGTGTGTTCATTAAAAAAATAAAGGCTGACTTAAAAATAGGTACCATTTGTTGTGGATTAAATTAATAATCATGAAGGATTTATTTTAATTAAAAATTGGTACAAATAATTAGTAATAGATGTATATTTCCTTACTAATAGGGTTTGAAAATCAGCAATATGGATATACTTTTTTTTAATGTAAGCAATAAGGATATATTTAAAAAATATATAACAACTGAATTTGTGGATTTTTTTTACAAGATATGCGTCCAATAAAATAAAATAAGTAAATATTGCCTAAAAAATATGTATTATTTAAGTTCATGTTATACTGAATTTGTGATTTATAATTTTTGGGTCTTGCTAATAGGTGCTCTTAAGGCACATGTTAAGAATCTAAAAAGTAGAAACATTTTCTAAAAATATCTTTGACCGTGCATCGCACGGGTCAAAGTCTAGTTATAATAAAACGAGAGTAACTAGAGGCACCCTAAACCCTAACCCTAATATGAATGATCTAGATGTTGACATGTAGAAAAAAAATTATATCAACGGCTACAATAAAAACGAATATTATGTTGGCACATCAATTAATGAATGTGACACTTCATGTGTTTAAAAACGCAATACATGATGTGTCAATATATGATTGGATGTTTGTATAAAATAATTTTACACCAATCCCTAATTTTGTTACATACTAATCCCTAATTATATGCTTTGATTTGATGATTGGATATACACTATGAAATCTATTTTCTTTATAGCCTTAAATTATGCATCTTTTATGATAAATAGAAACCCTTTTATTTCTTCACATTAATTATAGTCTTAAATTGTGAATCTATTTTCACTTTTTCTCACATATTTACTTTTTTTTTATTTGATGCAAATTTGACTTTGTGGTTCTATAAAGGTATCGATTGCTATATATATTTTAGGTGTTTAAATTCTGATTATAGTTTGTAGTGTTCCATATTAATTCTCTATTATTTTTTAATTTGATTTTTATTCCAATAGGTATGGATTCCTAAATGTATGATTTCTTTTTTTTTTGTAGTGTTTCATATTAATTTTTATTCTTCCATTTAAGAGAAAAAAACTGGGTTTTATTTTTCTTGAGTTTCATATATTTTCTATTTGATGTAGGTTTTGCTTTGGGGTTCTATAAAGGTATGTATCATATTAATACTTTTAGGTGTTTGAATTCTGATTTTGTTTGTTTGTTGTGTTTTGTATCAATTTGGTTATTATTTCATGTTTTTACTATTGCTGCTTTCATATTTTCAATTTAATTTCATGGTCAAAATTTAAGATTTATAAGATTTTTTGATTTTTTTCCTTAAGGAATATAAAAGTTAACACGTTTCTTCTTATTTGAGAGGAAAAAGGTTCGAATGTATCTAATATAATTTGTTGTATTTTGTTCTTATTTATTAGTTTAATCTTAGTATATTTTTGTCCATAAATTCGTTGATTCATGAATTCGTTGATTACAGACATTAAACATGTTTGCTGAAACCAATATAAAATCCTCGATAGTTTTGAAAAAGACATAAGATGTAGTCTATTATGTGATAAAAAGAAAATAAATAAGATGAATTTATGCTCTTTGAGTTTTAAATTGTAAATCATACTTCTTTTTTTGATATGCAGCCCAAAGAAAAATTGTCGAGATATTTTGTCAACAATTACGGGTTGAAGCTTGAGAATTATATGTTGCATTATCAAGGGTTACACCAAGAAAAGAGTTAAAGGTAGTAATAACCGACGATGAAGGTGAAGATTCAAATACAACTGAAAATGTGGTCTACAAAGACGTGTTCCATAATGTTAGTAGTTAACGATAAATCACTATAAAAATCACTTTATCTGTTTTTTATATAATTTTATCATTATTTTTATGATTTTAATTGTATAATTTCAGTTTCATTTTATCTATATTTTCTTAAACTTTTTATTTCCAATTTTTTACTACAATAAATTAAACTATACATATAATATGGCACGGGTAGTAGTCTAGTGAGGTAAAAAGTAGGATAGGCAAAACAAGAGAACAACACTACAAAAAAGTCAGCGCGTGAAACATCGCTTAGATTTAGATTCGGAGAGCGTTTCGGTTCTCTCTCTCTCTCTCTCTCACTCGAAACACGCAAGCACAACCAGTAACACCAACAAGATAGAAAGAAAGAGAGAGAAACAAAACAAAACAAACCAAACCCTTCTCTTTCAATTCTTCTTCACTTCTTCACTCTCTTCTCTCTTTCAACCGTTTTCTTCCATGATAAACCACGCGCATCCATAATACGACGTCGTTTTCTTCAATAATGGCTCTTAAACCTCATCTTCAGCTCAATGACCTAGGATCCAAACTCGAAACTCTTCCTTCTTCTAAAGACACTCTAATTGAGCTCTTGAAGGTTCACACTCTTTATTTTCGTTTAATTTCTTCAATTTCTCGTTTCTCTATTTCCCAATTAGGTTCATAATTTAGCTTTAATCATGCAAGATTTCGAATTAGTTATATTCCGTTATTTTCAGTTTACCTAATGCTTAGAGAATCAAGATAATTTTTTTTAGCTGATTTGTTGCTTGGGAAAATTGAATTGAGTTCTAATGTGTAGATTCGTTTTAGGTTTTGTGCTACTTCTTTTGTGTGGTTTGTGATTTAGGATTTGGGATGTTTCAATTTCAATGGAATTTAGGGGTTAAATTGTCAGATTTACTTTGTTTGATGTCACAATTTGATTAATTTGAAGCAAGCTTGTGGAACATTTTTTAGTTAGGTTTAATTTTTAATTAATGTGCTTGAAGGTGCTGCCGCGTGGGGTTTTTGTACAGTGAAAAAGTTGGTTTTGTACCTTGTTATCATAATTAAGCTGTACTTTGTTTTAGATGCAGAGGAAACTGAGTGGAAAATGTGTGAAGTTACCGAAAATTTAAATTTTGAATGAGAAATAATGGAGGGAAAATGAAGAAATTATCTGTTGCGAGTTCTGATTATTTGTTTGTGTCTTATTGTCTAGTTTTCGACTAGTAAATGAATTAGTTATGGTAATGAACCCTGGAATTTGTTGAATCACATTATATTGTGCTAGTGAAAGTGTGCATGTCCGAATGAATGCGTCATTGTACCATTTTCATTTTTGAAATGTAGATGAGATTGAAAGTGGAGTTTACATTTAATAGAGTTGGATTATGATATATGAGATAGATGATGAAATATTTTTTTTTTCCCAAAATAATTGATTTAGAAAGATGTGGCACCACACTTGCAGACTGATTGTTCAGCTTATTTGTCATCATATATATTGTTGTACCTACCAAGCACATTGTCTGAGGTCTTAGCACCATATGATACATAGTTGGTAATAATTTATGTTTTCACTTGCAAATTCTTTTATATCTTGTGCATGTGTGACTTGGATCAGTAGATAGATGTGCCGTGCATCTGTTATAGCCAGATGTGTAGAATAGAATAGTCTAGTTTCATTGACCTAGGTCCGTGTCGATCAAGCAATGAGCAAGATGGAGAGAAAAATTTAGAATCATATTAGGTCTTCATATAAAGTTTGGACATTACTGTTTAGGTTAGTCATATGGACACACTGTCATAGTCTTGTGACTGTTGCTTGCCATGTAGCCACTAGATCTTTCGATAATGGCCAAACTTTGAAATCATAATAAAAGTACTAATTTTGTTAAGCTGTCATTGAAATTTCTTTTTGCTTTCAAAAAACAATAACTTTTTGCTGAAACTTACTACTTGGGGTTAACAAGAATGGACTTCTCTGTAGTAAATAACATTTCCGTGTATTGGGTTTACGGTTTACCATTTTCCCACTGCCAAATGAATGTGCTATTACCAAAATACCAAGTTTAACTTTAAGATTGAAACCAGTTTATAAGCATCTAATGCTCGAGGCCACACATGTGCTTTAATGGTATCTAGTATTATAAATTATTTTAGTTTTACTTATGTTACCATCTTGCAGTGTAAATTTTTTCATTTTATGGGTTGAGTTGATTGCCAACTGCTAATATCCCCCACAACAAAATGTTTCTGGATCTGCAGCAAGCGGCAGTATGCCTTACTGACATGGATCAATCACCATCAGCTTCAGCATTGGAGTCAATGAAACCCTTTTTGAATGCAATTGTTAAGCCAGAATTGCTGAAGCACCAAGATAGGGATGCAAAACTTCTAGTGGCAACATGTGTTTGTGAGATAACTCGAATCACTGCACCTGAAGCTCCCTATAGCGACGATGTTCTAAAGGTGCCTTCCATTTACACTGGTTATCTGATTATATAAATTAGGTTATCTTTTATTTTTAACTTAAAATGGTATAATGATTATCGTTTTCCTATCAGTCAAACCTAAAGAGAAATTTAGGCGGGAACATTCATCCTAATCTTTGTTAGATCAATTTGCAGGACATCTTTCAGTTAATTGTGAGCACTTTTAGTGGTCTGAGTGATATAAGTAGTCCATCCTTTGGCCAGGAAGTTCGTATGTTGGAGACTCTGGCAAAATATAGATCATGTGTTGTAATGTTGGATCTTGAATGTGATGATCTGGTGAATGAGATGTTCAGCACTTTTTTTGCAGTTGCCAGGTTAGTTTATCATGAAATCTTTTGCTTAGTTAATTATATGTGCGTGCTCATGTTAAAGATTTATATTATTCCCCTGAAAAATTCTGCTTTCAAAGTTGCAATTTTGGTATTTTGGTGGTGTACTTGGTATTTTTATACTCCTTTTCTTGAATAAAGATCCGTTTTGTATATTAATAAATAGTGCTTGTACATTCTGTTTCATGCTCAGAGATGATCATCCAGAAAGTGTTCTATCATCCATGCAAAATATTATGGGTGTTCTCTTAGAGGAGAGTGAGGATGTTCCTGAGAATCTTTTATCTAGTCTGCTGTCCACTTTAGGTCGTGAAAAAAGTGTAAGTACTTTTGCTTTTACTTATTTTATCCTATAATTTGGGAGATGGCTTATGCTCTTGGACGATGAATCTCGTCTTTCGTGGTCGTGCTATCTCTGATCTTACATAAGAAACATGATTTGCTGATGTTTTTTAATTGCAGGATGTTGCTGCAGCTGCGAGGAAGCTTTCCATGAATGTCATAAAGCAATGCATAGGAACACTTGAACCTAGCATTAAACATTTTTTTCTATCATTAGTGTCAGGAGAAAGCAAGCCAGTGAACAGTCAAGTTCAGTACCATGAAGTATTATATGATATCTGTTGCTGTGCTCCTCAGATCCTATCTGGAATTCTCCCTTATGTTACAGGGGAGCTGCAGGTAATTACTGATTCATTTGTTTTCCTGCTCCCTGTGGTTTCTGAAGAATAATTTGTTTCCACTAAATTGACCGTGATGCTACGAGATAAGATGTTTTGTTGTGTAAATGTTATGTTATGCATTGTAGCATTCATGTTCTTTAGAATTTATGAAGTTCCAACATTACCATCACAAAAAGTCACCATGGCATTTTTATCCTACATTCAAATTTAGTTTGCAAGTTTAAGCAAAATGGTACTCTTGACTTCAATTCACATTTGTTGCCTGGATTCTCATTTCTAATTTGGAAATTTACAGACTGACCAGTTGGAAACCCGTCTGAAAGCAGTGAACTTGGTTGGCGATATAATTGCTCTTCCTGGAATTTCCACTACTGAGGCATTTCAGCCAATACTTTCAGAGTTTTTAAAGAGGTTGACTGATAGAGATTTTGGGGTTCGCATGTCAGTCCTTGAGCATTTAAAGAGCTCTCTTCTGTCAAATCCTCAGAGGCTGGAAGCTCCTGAAATAATCTGTGAGTCCATTAATTAAGTAAATCAAATTCAGTCGTAGTTTCTTATATTGTCACTATCTATGTGTGCTAAATTTATATTGGCAAAATTTTTTAGCTGCCCTTTGTGATCAGCTTTTGGATTTTGATGAAAATTTTCGAAAGCAAGTGGTTGCTGTTATCTGTGATGCGGCATGTCACACGCTACATGCAGTTCCTCTTGAAGCTGTGAATCTTGTTGAAGAACGGCTTCATGACAAATCTGTATGTATTCCTCTAATCGACATTATTGTTTTTCAAACGTTTTCTCTTATTCCTGACGATTGCGTTTCAATCTCAAATCCTTGTTTTGCTTTACATTTCCAGCAACTTGTTAAAAAGTATACCATGGAGAGATTGGCCGAGATATATAGAGTTTTTTGTGAGAAAAGCTCTGACACCGTTAACCCCAGCGTATATAACAGGATTCCTGGGAAGATACTTAGATGTTTCTATGACAAAGATTTCAGGTGAACAATCAGAACTTCCTACACTTCAAGGATGAAGTTTATATTTGATTAATTAATTTTCTTATTTTTTATTAGTATGTTTTCCTTTAAGTCCCTATCTATACTATTATATAGTTGGTCCCAAACCAAGAGAAAAAAATAGGGCTTGGTTCTGTAGTTGGCACTCAACGTAAAACCTTTTTAAAATTTACATGATATGATTGAGTTAGACACAAAATGATGTCATTTCCCACAAGCATGATACCGTATGATCCAAGTAGTACAATGTTAAGTGAGTTAGACACAAACAATACGGAAGGGTCCCATGTTATTCTGAGTTTGCTTCGTTCTTTTCCCGTGTAGTTTGTTTTTAGTTTCTTGTTTTTCGTTTACTAAGGAATAAGATGTTTTAAGTATTGACGTTTCTTTTGTTTGCTTCATTCTTCAGATCAGATATCATCGAATCTGTTCTGTGTGGGTCCCTGTTTCCATCAGAGTTTTCTATCAATGATATGGTTAAATATTGGGTTGATATTTTCTCTGGATTAGATAAAGTGGAGGTCAACGCTCTTGAAAAGATACTGGAGCAAAAACAAAGGTGAGCTTGGTTGACTTATGTGATGACTTATATTATATTTTTCCTGGTGTATCAAATTCATGCTTTTCATGTTACCACTTTGATGGTAGGCTACAAGAGGAGCTGCAGAAGTATCTAGCTCTGAGGCAGAATAGTCAGGTATGTGACCTTGGAAGTTAAAAAGCTGATCTTTCAAAAAAATATTGATTTGGAAAAGGTATTGACCTCTTTTAAATTCAGGATAAAGAAAATCCTGAGGTTCAAAAGAAGATTACGTTCTGTTTTCGAGTAATGTCCCGTTCGTTTGCTGACCCATCAGAGGCTGAGGAGAGTTTCCAGATTCTTGATCAGTTAAATGACACTAATATCTGGAAAATTTTAACGCATCTTGTTGATCCAAATACTAGCTTTCATCAAACCTGTGCATACAGGGTAATGTATCTGAAACTGATGTATATGTTTTTTGAGATACTGTTTTTGAATATATTGTTACAAATTGCATAGGAATTAATTGTTGAAGTGAAAATATGATAACTGAATATTTGATGCTAATACCCAGTTCCCAAGGGTCACTACGATGTTTATGATTTTTGTGTCCAATGATATCACGCTGCCATCTATTTATAAAAGCTTTACAGGATTTACAATAAAAGTCAATGAGCATCAAATCCTAAATTAGCTCTAATCTACGATAGTGTACTGCCAAGAATTAATCTATACAGTAAATGCAGATTTGATTCTAACAGTTACCAATATTTACTCTCTTTCTCTCTAGATCTGATTTCCAGTTACTTACATGACTTATTTAAAAGGCATCTATGATATCAATTACACAGATGTTAGCATTGTAATTCTAATCAACTATTTAACCTGTGGAGTCTATTAGGAGAGTAGTATTTAAACATACAAATGGTACAATCTTATTGTGATTTAGATTGACCTACTCTTATGTTTCTTTTCTTATACGGAAAGAAACTATAATTTATAGTTTGTTATTTACTGATGTTGGTTATTTTTTACTTTTTTTGCAGGATGAACTGACTAAAATACTTGGTGAGAAACATCATCTGGATGAATTTCTGAAAACCTTATATGTTAAGTGCTCCTATTTGCTATTCAGCAAGGAGCATGCAACAACTATTCTTTCAGAAATCATCAGATATAAATCTGCAGAGAATGATCAGCGTATACAATCTTGCATGAATTTATTAGTGGTAAGATCATGTCATTTTGGGTGTATTGACTTACTTCCGTTTGTTCTTGGACATCTGCATTAGGCATTCATTTTCATGATTCTTGAACAATTTCTACTTCAGTTCATTGCAGACAGGGAGGGGTGGAGAAAATTTCATAGACGTGTCTATATATTTGCTTGTACTGATAACGATGCTGCTGATTAATTGGCATCTTCGGGCTTAGGGTTAATATCTGTCAATTACCCATTTTCCCCAAAAATTTAAGCTGTTAGGATTAGGTCATGCCGACGAGTGATTTTATTGATACCTTTAGTACAGCTTCTCTCTCATGTTAAGTCCCCAAGCTTAAAATGTGGAGACAGCACAGTCCCATAATTACCAAATATTAAATTGAGTGAGGGTGGCAAGAATTGTGATTTTAGTTAAAAGAGACACCGACACCAATACTGCCCTGTCATGAACCTTATACGTCTTAATGTTAAGCTGTTAGGAGGAGGAGGCCCAATAATGGTTTATCAAAATTTTAAACAGTTTCATGAATTAGAATTCTTGTATTTTTGAAGTGCCCTTTTCATTTATTTCATATACTTGCAATTTTGATATGGAACCATATGTATTTTCAGTCATTTTGGACATGTGAGTAAAAGGTATTGGATCCATCTTTTCTGACATCCAGTTAACTTGTGATGTGCAGATAATTGCTCGTTTCAGTCCGCACTTTTTTAGTGGCAGTGAGGAGGAACTGGTGAAGTTACTCAAGGATAATGATAATAATGATATTATCAAAGAGGGCATTTTGAATGTTTTAGCAAAGGCTGGTGGTACTATTCAAGAACAACTAGCAGCTACTTCAAGGTGCCACTGTCAAACTTATTAACTCTCTTAATATCATTACCTTGTATAATATTCTTATTTTTTTCTTTTTTTTCTTGCAGTTCTGTAGACCTTATATTAGAAAGACTGTGTTTAGAAGGCAATCGGAGACAGGCAAAGTATGCTGTGCATGCTCTAGCTGCAATAACAAAGGATGATGGCCTCAAGTCTCTCTCTGTTCTATACAAGGTTTCATATGATATATTATATGGATAGTTTTAAAACTCACCTACCTCTCTTGCTTTGTTATCGTTATGCGGACTTTACGTGTGGTTTGTACATTTATAGAGGAGGTAGATGTAATAATTTCTAAAATGAAATAAGGATATCAAAGTGTAATTTTCCAAACAAGAAAGTTGTAATTATCCCTAATCTCTAATGAAGTAAGTGCAATTTTATCTTTATTATAACATACTTTGGAATGTTTTATTCTGACTGTTCTCACCTTATATACAGAGGCTTGTAGATATGCTGGAGGAGAGAACAAATCTGCCCACAGTATTGCAGTCATTGGGTTGTATAGCACAGACTGCAATGCCTGTATTTGAAACTAGAGAGAGTGAAATTGAAGAATTTATAATAAACAAGATTCTGAAAAGTGATAGTGTAAGCCTTCTAATTCCTTGCAATGAAATTCTTCTTTATGGGATAAGTGTCGAAGTAATCAATTTCTATTTAAAGGCTTGTTTTATGGTTTCAGAAAGATGATCACACAAGAGCATCTTGGGATGATAAAAGTGATATTTGTGTGTTGAAGGTGGGTAGGAAGATAGTCTATTCTAATTTTGCATACTTTAGATACTGTCTGTAATTTGATACAATTATTATCTTATTGGATAATGTTTCTAAGCTAGCTGCTATTTGACAGTTCATTTTATTCTCCCTCTTTGTATTCTCTTCATTTTCTTTCTTTCTTTGCTGCAGATATATGGTATCAAAACCGTAGTGAAAAGCTACTTGCCAGTCAAAGATGCTCTTGTTCGTCCCGGTATTGATGGTCTTTTGGATATCCTAAGAAATATGCTTTCTTATGGTGAAATATCAAAGGACATAAAGTCAAGGTATAATAGCTTCACATAGCTATATTTTTGTAAATCATTTCAATCCGAAAATTGTCACTCTTCATTTCATCTTAAATTTGTGGGTTCAAATATGTTGTAATTATTTATGCCCTCTTGCAGTTCAGTCGATAAGGCCCATTTGAGGCTTGCTTCTGCAAAGGCAGTTCTTCGTTTGGCTAGGCTTTGGGATCACAAGATTCCTGCTGATATTTTTCACTTAACTATAAAGACATCGGAGGTAATTTCCCTTCTATTTTAATTTTTCTCGAGCATTTTTTATCTGTTCATCACATTATTAAGTAGTTTCAGATATTTAGAAATATGGAATATTGTTCATGATCTGCTGATGCACTTGTGGGCTATAACTTGGATACATACACGCACAACATATGATTTGAGGCATTTCTTGCCAGAATAGAGAGTACAGTTAAATAAGTCTAATTCTAGAACTATAAAATGTTACAAAGTAATTCCTAACATGTTTTTTTCATAATCCTCCAACTTAGACTAATTTTCCCTCCCAGCTTGGGTAAAATATTCTAAAATGCTGGGTTACCCATCCCTGTTTTACAACAAGCTGACCTGACCTTGTATAGACATGAATTTACTCTCTAGTTTTTCCGCGTTAAAGTGTATGTCTATCTCGATGTGCTTTGTTCTATCATGTAGCACCAGATCATGGGCCGTATTGTGCTCACGTAAATCTCATTGTGCTCACGTAATAAAAGTAGTTCATCCAGAACTTGGTGAGCAATGATTTTGAATTCCGCTTCTGCATTAGGTTTGTGCTACGGCATTCTATTGTTTTGCTACTCTAAGTCACAAGAATTTGCTAAAAGCGCAATAACCAGTGTTTGATTTCCTATCAATTCATGACAGTGACACAGCATAATCAATGTTGGTGTATGCCTCAAGTACCTCACCTCCATTTCTCTCAAATAAAATGCCTTTCCTGTAATACTCAGAAGTAAACTGCTCTCAGGTATGCATGAATTGGATATTCATGCTTACGGAATGTTATTTCCAATTGTGTGTGGGATAGATAAACAAGTCTTCCCATAAGGCATTGATATATTGCACTGTCCACTGCAGATCTCAATTTATCAGTCTTAAATTTAGATCCATTGTAGTAATTTCTGGTTAGAATGTATTGTACATGTTTCCTTGAGGAGATGCATAACATAATAGTATATGACCAAACTTGTACCTGTTTCCTTTGAACTAGATTTTGAGTTTGAGTTGGGTTTCGTGTATATTCTAAGACAAGCTTTGGAAAATAAAATTGCCCGGCCTAGAATGGGAAAACTCAAAAAAATTAACCCTTCTACATCGTTAATGCGAAAATCTCAAACTCCATAGCTAAACAACAACTCAAAATCTAGTTCTCCTTAGTAGCATCTCTTATTATTATATTTTTTAATATCTCCATATTTGTGGCCTGCTTCCATTTTTCATTAGACAAAGCCTCTAGGATGTTGAGAAGACTTGCAGAAGCACCAGTTAAGAAGGTAGACCAAAGAGGGGGTAGTTCAACACTTGGAGATAGAGGGAGACCAAGGAAAAATGTAGGCCAAACCATTATGAGCGATTTAAGTATATGGTCTATCTTTGGACTTAATACACAATAATAGAGCATTATGACTTCATTTGGTCCATTTAGCCGATCCTACTTTGTGGAAAAAGGTTTAGGTTTTGTTAGTGTTGTAAATCCTCAAAGAGGGTGTTAGGGATGATATTGATAATGGCGTTTAGGTTTAAAAGGAAGACTCTGTGGAATTGTGAGAATTTTTTAACAGATAAGAAGCTTAAAACAGTATAAAGGCCGATTTGTGCACACTAGTTCATTTTTCAATGACTAGTAATATTTTGTTCTTCTTTATCCATATGAAATTCAGTTTCATCTTGTGATGGAAAGGAGGTTCAGGCCCAGGGACATCCATCTCCGCTTAATATCTTATGTAGTTTTCTCAAGTAGAAGGTTAGAAGTGGTAGTATGCATAGGTTTAAAAATGGTTGTATAGACAAATCGAGCAAAAAAAGATCATTGTCTTTCTGAATTTGACCCTTGAAGATCGGGTTGGTGAAATATAACTCCTCTTCACTGAATGTACTACCCCTGTAAAAAAAAATCTGGACAGAGGGTAATAACACTTGTTTCCTTTTTGGGTCATAGGAGAGGTCACAGTGGCACATTTTATAGCCACTGGGTCTGGTTTCTTACTGTTTTGAGTGTAACCATGGAAAAAGAACGCATAGCTAATAATCTTAGGAACAATGTTATTTGTAGTGTGTAGATCAGGGTAGAAAGTGGAGAGTACGTCCATTGGATTCTTAATCGCAAAACTCTATTAGGTAAACAAGTTATATGTATAGGGTGAAATTGATTTGTTGATGTTTACATTCCAGTGTAGGAATAACTACTTCTCTTGTCTTATATTTGGTATAATAGATTGGCTTCCCTCAAGCTAAGAAGCTTTTCTTAAGCAAAGTCCATCAATATATAAAAGACCACCTTTTGGAAGCCAAATATGCATGTGCCTTTATTTTCAATATTTTCGGAACCAACCCAGAAGAGTTTGCAGAGGTAATGTTTTGATCGATTTAATTCTTTTGCAATTGCAAATTTCCTAGTCTTGACATCAATTTTATGTCATTGTTGATGAATTGTGTCTGTTAATGTAGGATAAGCAGAACTTAACTGATCTTATTCACATCCATCACCAAGAGAGGGTGGGACAGCTTTCAGGGCAATCAGATGCGAATTCCTTGACCACTTACCCTGGATACATTCTTCCATACCTAGTTCATGCACTTGCTAACCTATCTTGCCCCAATATTGATGAATGCAAGGATGCTGAAGCATACAATACTATATACAGGTATTATTTTACTCATATCAGACAACTCTTTAAGAGGCAGGAGAGGATGTGCATGATGCTTATCTATGATTTTATTATGTATATTTGAAAGATATACAGTCAGCCACTTGCTGTTTATTTTTTTTCCACAAAAGGTTCGACTTTGTATACCTGACATCCAATTTATGGAAGCTTATATATATATAGAGTCTTAGTTTGGAATGTAAAATTTATGTGGAGTAACTAAAGGCCTTTTCTTGAAAGGGTCCCGTAGTAAATGAGTAGGGGATTTTCCCTGCTCTGATGCAGTTAGGGTCTGTATGCATAGTTTTTTGTTTGGCTGAAACACCTAATTGCATATACTTTGGCTGAAACACCTAATTGCAGTTAGGGTCTGTATGCATATGTTTTTTTAATATGAATGAATGTGGAATGCAACTTGGGCTGAAACCTAAAGAATTTACTTTTGCTAGTGACCTTTATTTAGAATATGTTTGGAATGCTCATTCTTACAAAATTCATATTCTATCCTCCTGACTTCTCAGGCAGTTATATTTGATACTTTCAATGCTGGTGCAACGAGATGAAGATGTCAAGTTGGGAGTAACTACTGACAAAGAGAAAGAAATTATATCTGCCATTACTTCTATCTTCCAGAGTATTAAACACTCAGAAGATGCGGTTGATGCATCAAAGTCAAAGGTTGGGGGTTTTTTTTGATAAATGAAAAATTGAAAATTTAAAGGTGATGAGACTGAATCTTACGTTTGTGATCAATGAATGGCCAGAATTCTCATGCCATATGTGACCTTGGATTAGCAATCACCAAGCGACTGGTACAGAAGGATGTTGATATGCAAGGATCGTCTCACTCAGTTTCTTTACCTCCCGTACTATACAAAGCACGTGAGAAGGAAAATGAGTTTATGGTATATCCTCTTGTCAAATTGTAGTTTCCTTCTGGTATGCTAAATTGTCAGTTCTTCACATGCTTGACAAAATGCCTTCCAAATAGTTGCTACTTCTTGACGATATTTATTATTAAATGAGGTTAATTTGTAGCATTGCCGTATTTGCATCACATTAAATTACACTAGTATTTAACCCATTAAGACATTTTGAATGTCCATGTTTCAAATTGTAGATTTTGTTGTTACTCTGATATTTTTAATTGATTAAACTTCTTACGGTAGAGATCTCATAGATAAACTTGCATAATCTAGTTATAGGAAGACACTTCCCTATGATTAAATGGTGATAGCATATTCTTAATGTTTGATAGAATGTTATTAGGGTTTTTTCATTTAAGGTTTACAGAACATGGGTCAGACATGGATTTGTAGTCATATTCTGACATATTTTTAGCATTTATATGATACTGGATTATATTAACAAAAATAATGCTTCTTAATGCCGTTTATTTTATCCGGCAGGCAAGTGAAGTGAAAACCTGGTTGGCTGATGAAAGTGTCCTGGTTCACTTTGAATCAGTTGAAATAGAAACGGTAAGCTTGATGCAAAGGGTGAACATCATCAATTAACAACTACTGGTGCATCTTTTATCTTGAATCATGGTAACGTTTCTCCTATATCAGGTTCTACCTCAATCAGCTGAGGATCATGCTTTAAAGGACGATGCAAAGGACAGAAATGAAGTCCCCCTTGGGAAAATAGTAAAGAAGATAAGATCTCAGGGAACCAAGGGGAAGAAGGTGAAAAAGAACAAGACCACAACAGCTGAAACAAAAAAAGCTGAAGATGATTTGGACATCTTAAATATGGTCAGAGAAATTAATTTGGATAGCTTGGGGATAACTACTAATTTCGAACCAAGTAATGGTCATGAAAGTTCTTTGAGTAAGAATGTGCAGAAAGATCCCGAGTTTGAAACAATTAAAAAACGCAAAGTGGGAGAAGAAACACTTGCTCCAGTTCCTAAACGGAGGCGATCTTCCGTTATCTATGGAAAATCGCGATCAAGTAATTCTTCAAAAGTTTCTCAAAGAATTTCAGATGAAGTTCCCTCTGGAGGGAAATCATTGTTAGATGCAGAAATTAACCCTGATACAGATAGCAAAAATATGCCGAGAAAACTGGTCAAAGGCAAACAGCCCTCATTAGAACGAAAAATTAAGGCCTCCGAGAGTTATCATATTGATGAATCTGACAAATCTGAAGAGCGTGACATAAAGGTGGAGTGTTACTGTCTACACTGATTTATTCTAATGTTAGGATCTTAAAGTGGACTTTAACAAATGTTGTAGACTTATGCTTATTTTCTGCATCTGTTGCAGAGTCCTGTCAAATCAAAGACAACTAATAAGACGGAAAGTGACAACTTCAAAACGTCTGCAAGCTCTACTAAAAGGCAGAAAAGAAAAAGTATAGGAGGATTAACCAAGGTAACTCTCCCTTTTGCTTTTGCTGTCAATTTCTTTCTGGATTTCATATGAATATCGCCTCTATGCATGCAATAATGTCTGATATAATTTGATTTTTTTTTTGTAGTGCACGACAAAGGAAGGTCTAAATGATGCTGAAAATCTGATCGGCTGCAGAATTAAAGTTTGGTGGCCTTTGGATCAGAAGTAAGTGCTTATCATAACCAGATATAATTTGTAGAAGCAAAACAATGCATGGATGCACTAAAGGGCAAACAATAAAAGGATAAATAATAAATGGATGGTAGATAAATGGAGCAAAACTGGACTCAGTGATTTCTAAAGCTTTTTCAGTGATTTCAAAAGCTTTTTGCCTGCATTTCCTAAAGGCAATTTTGTTGCTTTTTTGACTTTACCTGCTTGTTTTTATCTGGTAGAATTACTGTGATTGATACGTTTGTTTTCCGCTGTACATTTCTAGTAGCTTGTTTTGACTTTGCATTTCTAAATTCTTCATTCTGCATTTGTTCTCATTAACCGGTTTTAATTTCTGACTAGTATGGGCTTAATTATTACTCACTTTTTAAACCCTAAAGACAAATTTCCGAAGCCCCTAATTCTATACCTTTCCTAGGATTTCTAATTAAAGTTCTCATGTTGATTTATTGATGTTCTGTAGATTTTATCAAGGAAACGTTCAGTCTTATGATTCTGTAAAGAGGAAACACGTGGTAAGCTCACCCTCTTGTTCTAAAATTATTCTTCCATCTAAGTAATACAATTATGAGTTATGACAAAATTTTACCCTGGCATGTTGTATAAAGATATTATACGATGATGGAGAAACAGAAAAACTCTGTATGGAAAAGGAACGTTGGGAGCTTATCGATGGGGGCCAGAAATCTACCAAGGTCTGATTTTCCATTAGTCATCTTTCTCTAAAGCAGTTTAACTGTTCTGCTTTTGCCATTTCCACTAAAAGATATCAAATGTTATTGAAGTCTGATTCTCATTTTATATTATAATTTTTCCAGAAGCTAAAGCCCTCAAAAACTCCATCTATACATGAAGCGTAAGTATTCCATTTATGAATTAGTTTTAGCGTAGTTTTTTTTTTTGTTTTTATCAAGTTTTAGCATAGTTTTATTTCAATGAATATGTTGCATTGTACGTGTATTATATTGGAAATTTTCATATGTTTGGAAAAGTTGAATGCATGTTCATTGCTTCATTGGACATTATCTTTTAACCCAGCTCCGAGTTTGCTTTCTTCCTTTTGTGTGCTGATTTTCTTGATTGTTTATAGTTCTACTGGGACGAAACAGAGAAGCTCAAGTCGTTCAGCAAGTAATAAGAAGACACAAATGTTAGTAGAAAAAGTTGAGATTCTTTTGTACATTGGTTTGTTCAATGTTCTATCATTATAACTTGTATTGTATCATTTTATTGTTTTTAGAGCTAATGGTAAACAACCTCGTAGCAAGCATGCAAAACGTGGACAAAAAAAAGCATCAAAACCTAATTTCGATGAAGTTGCTAACGAGAGTTCTGACGCTGAGTTACCAAACCCTGAAGAGACCACAATATCTGACGTTGAGATCAACTCCGGTAATGTAACTTAAAAAGATATCTGAATATGATGCATGTATTAGTTATCATAAGTATCCTGCAAATTTTGCACTGGATTTAATGGTTACGGGTCTGCATAGACCTGGTAGTTGATTTTTCTATTTTCAATTATACTATATATGTTGTTTAGAAGCGGAAAATTTTCTTGTCTTTTTATTCAGCTCTTTCATTTGTTAACTCATTTAGCTAGGGAATTCCCTCTTCATATGACTTACACCTAAATTGGGACAACTTTTGGACAACTCTCTCATACTCACATTGTGTTTTTACTATCTCTATTGTTTTTGTCACATAAAAGAAGAAACAAAAAAAGTTGTCCCAAAAGGTGCCAAATATTGGTTGTACACATATCACTACTCATATTTTAACTAAATTCTATTAATCTAATGTGAAATTAAAAAAACTAAATTATGAGATAAAACCTGAATACTGGTCTAGTCATCCCATAACAGGTTTATATCTCAAGGCTTGGCTAAATATTTGTTTCGTAGTATAGGTGTATAACATATTTACATGTCTTGCCAGGTTTAACCTTTGCCAATTTTCTCTTTAAATGAATATAAAGCCCGGGAGTTTCACCAATTATATAATTGGTTATTAGTGATGCTTTTGTGATTGCTCGTTATGTAAAACTTCTACTTTGTTAGTCTGTTCTTCTTTTTCCCTTGAATTTTGTTTTATTTTCTGTTCTAGGCAGTTCTGAAGGGGAACAAGATGGAGGGTCTGATGTTATCATAACCAAGAAGAAACCTAGCAAGAAAGCAAAATCTGTTTCACGTGGAAAGAGATCTAAGAAAGCGAAGAGGTTGAGTAATAAGAAAGAACCCAGTGAAGAGAGGCAGGAACCAGATGAAGTGAAGGAGGAACCAGATGAAGAGAAGGAGGAGGATGCTGAGAGGCTTTCTGAAGATAGAGAGAGTTCCCCACAAGGAGCTCAAAATGACGAAGAAGAAAATAGTTCAAAAGAAAGAGCGGCCGATGAATCAAAAGGAGCTTCAAGAGAAAACATTAACGAAGAAGAATCAGGTTCTGAAGGGAACCAAAATGAGAGTGATGGGGAAAGTAGTCCTAGTAAAGAAGTAAAAGAATCACTTGAAGATCTACCAAGTACCGACGGCGCCAAACTTTCTGAGCTTCCCGATGATGAGCCGCTGGTAAATAACTCAGCCACTGCACCTGCAGAAGCAACGCCTATTTTTTGTTTGCTTTTTCTTGATAAAAATTTAGTACATTTTCTAATCTTATCAGTAACCTATGATAATGGTTGATGCAGGTCAAATGGAAACCCCCCTCAGGGAAGAAAAGGTCATCAGGGAAAAAACAATGAACATTTTGGCTGCTTCTGTAACACAAATCTTTGAAAGACTTGAGTAGCATTGTAGCAATGGTGCTGTGGTAGCATTTAATCTGTATCAGTACAAGTAGATTTTTAGTGTGTAAATGGTGACAACCATTTATTGACACATTGATAGATGTGCTTTGCATGTTGTATTTTAGCCACATTTGTGTAGTTGTAACATTCCCACATTTAGGAGAAAAAAAAAGTGTGCTTTAGGGATTTTAGGGTTATGTTATGCAAAATGACCTTTCATTAGTGTAGGTAATCATAGGTTTAGCATATGATGATTCATGTGGATGTTGTTCATCCTTCCAACATAATCAATTTGACTTAAGCAACATGTACAGCTATACATGGTGATAAATTGTATTTGTATCTTTATTTTGTTGTGTTTAGAATTTAGATATATGATTTATGAACATGCCGGGATTTTTTTAGTGGTCACAACTTTCATACCCATGGATTTCATTTGCACATTTTATTTTGTTTTGTACTTAATTATTTTTAAGTGAATTTAAATTTTGAGTTAATTTTATTTATGAGTATTATTTTCTAATTAGTATTAAAGAATCATTATTTTTGTTTAATAAATTTGAATCCTCTAAAATAACTAAAGTGTAAAGCGAGAAAAAAGTTATTTTAACGAATTTGTGATTTATTATGATATACTTATAATATCTACCATTAATTTTTTAATATGTTCAATGTACACTCTAAATGAATTGCTCATTTTAAGAGTTATTATTATGTAAATTGAATGTAGTTTCATGACATAAAATTAATTTACACATTCAATCATTTTTCACCCATAGATATTTGTGGAGATATCATAGGTAGTAGCATAAATTGATGGCAATGTTAAGCATAATGTAACATAAATTGATGGCTGTTAAGCATAAATTATGACACCATAATGTTATTTTATTGGATACAACGTCATGCACAGTTTTTTTTTTTTTATATATACAATAAACTCATAAATTAATCTTAATATTATTTCTTTTCCTGGGGGGTGCAACCTATTTCTTATTGATATACAGTACATTTCATTTTTTTGCACACAATTCATAGACAAGGTAATCTTTGACTTGACTTGTTTTCCAATATCAATCTTTGACTTCACTTTCATGACACACACTTCATACTTCAGGAGAGAGGAAGTGTATAACATGGATTTTTTTCTTTTATGGTAAGTATATAACATGGATTTGGTGACTGCAAGGTTAATCTTGGTAATTAAAATAAACAAATGACATTTCATTGATCATTGTGAGTCGTAGAATTTTACAAACGTCACAAGTGTGAATGCAGTAAATAATATGAATACGTGTGTGTGAGTGTGAGTGACCTTGTCAAAACTCAAAAAAAAATTGAACTGCATGCGCTAAAAAAAAGGTGAAACATGTGTTTGAGTTAAGACGGTGTTTACTCTGATACACATCTTATTTGAATTTATATCAGTATATTGTTGAAATAGATAATTCTAATAGATTTATAAATAGTTTTAAATATAGAAAAGTTAATAATAATATGCATACTATTTATGAATTTATTAGTATTGTCTAGATCAGCAAATATACTGATACAAACAATCAACGTTATTCCTGCAAAATACACTTTTCAAAAATAAAACCCAACAAAATAAATATTGGCAAGGGATGAAAGAATTATTTCAAGGATAACGATTTGAAACTATATAATACTTTAATGTTCGTTTTAAGCAAATCTCCTAAATCTATTCATGTTTCAATTGTAGACAAAAATTAAATATGACTGTTTTACTATTGTAAATGTTTTTAACTTCCTTCAGCTGTAATAGTAATGAACACCTAATGAAGCACACATGTTCCTTATGATTTCAAGACAAGTGGTCCTTATTTTTTTTTGACAAGAACAAACTTAGTTCATTTCATTCATAATGGTAGTTTCAATACAAGAAGGACAAAAATTAAGAATTTGGAGGTAAGCAATAAAGCGAGACGCTTGAGCTAAGTCATGAGCAACTCGGTTAGCTTGTCTCCTTACATATGTGAGACTACAATTCTCATACAAATTAAATATACGACGACAACAATCAATAATAGTTCCAAACTCGGTGTTATTCTTTAAGACAAGTGATCCTTATGTTGTGCTCAAAATTGAGATTAACTTTGGTAATTAAAAAATTATTAAATTTTTGTTTGAATCGGCTAAATTTTATTAAAGAACAATTCCTCAACAAGAAGTATAAGGAATTGTTGAAAACATACAACGCAAGGTAAAGTGATAAAACACTTTAACCAAACAATATTACACCAAAGCAGCACCCCAAACCACCCCTACACATACCCCAAACAAGATTCACTAAGCCCACTAGAGAAACCCCCTACCCAACCCTAGGAGACACCACTCGACACTAAATTCCGAATATCATTTCTCTTATGATTTAAAAAGAGTTTAAAAAGAGTTGTCCAAAATTGGTTGTCAAAATATCATTTCTCTTATGATTTATCCTAAACAGAACAGTAAAGTAAACATGTTCTTATTATTTGTTAAATTAAACTTAAGAACAAAAGCGTTGTTAGGGTCAGCAATTAACCCAGTCACAAAACGCGGACATGTTGAACTGACGAATGTTGGCACAAAGATGATAGAATGAATAGAAAGGAAATGTATTAAATGAGCTTGTAATAAAATGACGGCTACAAAGAGAATAAGGCACTTACTTCTAAGATGATATAACTACTCCTATTTATACACAAGGACTAGGTCATAAAGACAGCATAGTAAAATACTAAAATACCCTTAAATATAAATTACTCCTAACACCATCCCTTAATTTATATTTACACAAAACTAGCAACACCAATTCCATCCCTCAAACGAAGAAATTGGTCAGTCTTGATTGCCTTTGTCATCACATCTGCAAGCTGCTTCTGAGTGCTACAGTGCACAACTTCTAACACTCCACTCTGAACCTGATTCCTTAAGAAGTGATACTTGGTCTCAATATGCTTGCTTCTCCCATGCAGCACTGGGTTCTTGGCAAGATTGATTGCAGACTTGTTATCAATCATCAGCTTCAGAGGCTTGTTTACCTCAATCTTCAGATCCTGCAGTAGGTTCAGAATCCACACAGCTTGACATGCAGTCAGAGCGCCTGCAATATACTCAGCTTCACAGGTTGATAGAGCAACAACAGGTTGCTTCTTGGAACACCAAGAAATAGGACCAATCAGAATCTGAATAGCTCAGAAGTTCTGATTTAGTCTTTCCTTCAAAAGGGAATAACACTCCATGCTTCAGAGTTCCCTTGATGTACCTCAGAATCCTGACAGCAGCTTGGTAATGGGACCATTTTGGTTTACTCATAAATCTGCTAACCATTCCAACTGCAAAGCAAATATCAGGTCTGGTATTGCACAGAAACCTCAGAGAACCAACCAACTGTTTGAAGGTTGTAGCATCCACATCTTCTCCATCAGAATCAGAGTCCAGCTTCTGATTCGTATCAGAAGGTGTAATTGCAATTTTGCAATTTTCCAGCTTAAATCTCTTCAGAAGCTCAAGTTCATACTTCATCTGATGTAAAATGATTCCTTTCTCAGAATACAGAAATTCCATCCCTAGAAAGTAACTCATTTTACCAAGGTCTGTCATCTCAAATTCATTCATTAGAACCTTCTTGAACTTAGCTATCTCTTGTTCAGAGCTTCCTATCAGCAATATGTCATCAACATACAAACATACCAGAATCATATTGCCTTCTGAAGTGTGCTGAACATAAACCCCATATTCCAACTCACATTTCTGAAACCCATGCTTCTTGAAGAAAGAATCAATCTTCATATTGCAGGCTATGGGTGCCTGTTTCAATCCATACAAGGCTTTATGTAATCTATACACCATCCCTTCCTGATTCTTTTTCTCAAAACCAGGAGGTTGTGACACATATACCTCCTCTTGTAATGGACCGTTCAGAAATGCAGATTTCACATCTAAATGCATCAGAGGCCAACTCCTGTTAGCAGCTATTGCAATTACCAGTCTAATTGTTTCATGTCTTGCTACTGGTGCAAACACTTCAGAATAATCTAGCCCAGGTTTCTGTAGAAATCCTCTTGCTACTAACCTCGCTTTGTATTTGCCAATTGATCCATCTGGCTTTAGCTTCTGCTTGAAAACCCATCTGACACTGATGGCTTTCTTTCCTTTTGGAAGTTCTGACAGCTTCCAAGTTTTGTTTCTCTTGATAGCATCAAGTTCTTCTTTCATGGCCTGCAACAAGACTGGCTGCTTAAGAGCCTCTTCTGTACTCACGGGTTCAGAGTCTACTAACATAGCACACTGAATAACTTCTCCCTCAGAGTCTACTTCAGTGTCTTGCAGCATATCAAAATCTGCAAACCTTCTTGGGATGCTTCTGATTCTCTGTGGTCTTTGACTTTGTTCCACAGAATTTCCTTCAGAAGTTGGAATTTCAGAAGTGCTATCTTCAGAGCCTCTGTCTATTGAAGTTTCTCCTTCAGAAGCTTGACCTTCAGAGCCATCTTCAGGACCATCTTCAGAGTCTCCTTCTGAATCAGAGTCTCCTTCAGAACCTGAATCTTCATCAGAGTCTGAATCCCCATCAGAGTCTCTTTCAAGAATTCTCACATCAGAATTGGATTGAGTTTTGTTCCAATCCCAAGTTTCTAATTCCTTCACAATGACATCTCTGCTGAATTCAATTCTATTAGTCTCTGGACAATAGAGCTTGTACGCACCTGTACTGTGGTACCCCACCAATAACATTACTTTGCTTCTATCATCCAGCTTCTGTCTTCTGGCTTCTGGGACATGTTTGTAACAAACAGAACCAAACACCTTCAAATGACTAACACTTTGTTTATCTCCAGTCCACTTCTGAATAGGAACTATTTCCTTCAGCTTCTTCGTTGGACATCTATTGAGCACATAACATGCAGTTGCAACAGCTTCACCCCATAAATTATGAGGAAGCTTTTTCTCTTTCAGCATGCTTCTCACCATATCAAGCAAAGTGCGATTTCTTCTTTCAGCAAGACCATTGTGTTGAGGAGTGTAAGGAGCAGTAACCTCATGCTCAATTCCATTCTCCTCACAGAAAGTTTTAAACTCATTGGAATTAAACTCACCACCACCATCAGTTCTGAGAATTTTCAGCTTCTGACCACTCTGTTTCTCAGCTTTCACTTTGAACTTCTGAAACTCAGCAAACACTTCATGTTTGAACTTTATCAGGGATACCCATGTCATTCTAGTGAACTCATCTACAAATGACACAAAGTATTTATTCCCTCCAATTGATGCTACTGGAAATGGACCACACACATCAGAATGTACTACTCCCAAGGCATGCTTTGCTCTTGGAGCTACTCCTGATGCAAATGATAGTCTTCGTTGCTTCCCTTCCATGCACACCTTGCATGATTTCTCAGGTTTCTTGATTGTAGGAATTCCATTTACCAGATTCTTTGATTTCAGATGCTCCAGGCTTCTGAAATTCAGATGACCAAATCTTCTGTGCCACAGCTCACTATCCTTCTCAACACTTGTTGCACTAAGGCATTCAGAGTCTGCAGTCCTGACATTCACTTTGAATGTCCTGTTCCTTCCCTGTTCTGACTCCATAATCAGCTTCTGATTACGATCATACAGCTTCAGAAGATTGTCCTTCATGGTAACTGAAAAACCTTTCTCAATCAGTTGCCCTACACTCATCAGATTGCTTTTCTTGCCAGGTACATACCATACATTCTGAATCAATGCTGATTTTCCATTGTTCAGAATGACCTTGACATTTCCCATACCTTCAGCATTAAGGTATTTATCATCAGCACATCTGATCTTTGTACTCTTGCCAGAGTCAAAGTCAACCAACCACTTCTTGTTTCCAGTAAGATGATTTGAACACCCTGTGTCCATATACCACCACTCTGATGAATTTATATCATCAGTTTCAGAAGCCATTAGCAACACAGATTCACCATCAGAGTCACCAGAGCTTCTGGCTATATTTGCTTCTTCTGACTTCCTTTCTTTGTTTGAACGACACTCAGAAGCAAAATGACCAAACTTCTGACAACTGTAGCATTGGATCTTCTTCTTGTCAAACCTCTCCTTTCCCTTCTGATATTTCTGCTTATCAGAAGTTGAGGTTTCTAGCTTCTGAACTCCATCAGACCTTCTCTTGGTTTCTGACCAAGACTTCTTCTGATAGTTCTTTCCAGAGTCTGCTTTCAGAGCCTGCTGCTCTACTTCTCTTTCAGAGTTTCTCTCAGTCAGTCGCAACTCTTGTGCTTCTAGACTGCTTTGTAGCTCTTCAATTCTCATGGAACTCAAATCCTTGGAATGTTCAATAGCTACCACAATGTAATCAAACTGAGGGGTAAGGGATCTCAATACCTTCTCAATGATTACTTGTTCTGAGAGTGTTTCTCCACAAGCCTTCATCTCATTAGTGATCAGAATCATTCTTGAGATGTACTCAGGGACCTTCTCATTGTTCTTCATGTTGAGATTCTCATACTGCTTTCGTAAGGACTGAAGCTTCACCTTCTTCACTGATGCATCACCGCCATAGCATCTGATCAGTGTGTCCCACGCGGCCTTCGCCGTTTCTGAGTCAGCAATCTTCTCAAACACATTCTCATCCACACACTGATGGATGTAGAACAACGCCCTCTGATCCTTCTTCTTCGTATCCTTCTGAGCAAGCTTTTGTGCATCTGTTGCATCTGCTGCTACTGGAACATAACCTTCAGTAACAAGTTCCAATACATCTTGAGCACCAAACAGAACAATCATCTGTTTCATCCAACGATTCCAATTTTTGCCATCAAACACTGGAAGCTTGGTACTCATACCACCGTTTCCGTTCATCTTCAAACTTTGTGCTTTCACTTAAAAATCTCACTAACACTCGTGTTTCCCAATCCCGCAGAATCAGAAAATGTGATTCTGTTACAACTTCGTTCAAGATTCAACTCGAATTCAAGAAACGAAATCAATCACACAACGCCTCACGTTTCACTCGTGTTTCCCGTGGATTCGAACCGGAGCTCTAGATACCAATTGTTGGCACAAAGATGATAGAATGAATAGAAAGGAAATGTATTAAATGAGCTTGTAATAAAATGACGGCTACAAAGAGAATAAGGCACTTACTTCTAAGATGATATAACTACTCCTATTTATACACAAGGACTAGGTCATAAAGACAGCATAGTAAAATACTAAAATACCCTTAAATATAAATTACTCCTAACAACGAACAATATTTTTAGACTCAAAACTAATTTTGATATAAGAAAGAATGCAATTTGTGTCAAAAAAAAGAAAAAGAAGAAAGAATGCAAACATAAATGAGTCAATGACTATTTTGTTTGATTTGGCCAACCAATTTGGTTTTTCCAATTTTAGAAATAATAAATTAAACGGTACTAAGACATCAAAGAATCAACAATTTATATAGCAGTAAGATCAAAGAATCAGTTCCCGTGAGCATGATTCAGTTGATAGAAACATTAATTGTATGTAAATGTAGGGATTGAAATTCGAATTCTAATATTTATATGATTTCATCTTAAAAAACCCGTCGATATTTAAGTTCTTTCACTATTTAGTATTTAGTCTAAGATTCAATTTCTAACCAATGCATGTGAAAATATATTTGTTGGAACATATGAATACTTTAAATTAATCTTAGTTTACAAAAGTCAAATTATTGAATAAATCTCGATTATCTTAAGTTTTGATCTATAATTGACGTATATAAATAAATATTTGTTAGAAAAGTTCAATCAGTTAAATGAATCTTAATTGCTTCAAAAGATTAGTCTCTATTATACCCTAATTTTAATTCACCAATAAAATCCTATTTTTTTGTACACACTTTTTCTTTCCAATAAAAAAAAAAATTTAATATGTTATGTACCAAAAAAAATTAAGAAAAAAAAATTAGTTTTCCAAATATATAACATTAATTAGTTTTATTGAAAAAAATATGAGTAATTGACAAAAGGTATAATTGACAAATCTACTCTTAAAACACTAAATGAACAGTTAAATAAGAACACTAAATTCGACGTTTTTGGACACTTAAAAAGAAACGGAGGGAGTAATAATATCCTGGTTTCAAAAAAAATAAAAAATCAAAGACCATTGCCTCAAACAAGAAAAATCAAAGACAATTAATATTTTTTTGACTCATCAAGACAATTAATCAATTCAGTCTTTTTTGTCATCTATATATCCGTTTTTTTTTTTTTTGACTTATCTAAATATCCGATTAAAAACACCAAGTTGACACATTACTTAATGGCTTACATTTTTAATTTAAATATATTTTTAAATATTTCTTTTTACAATCAACATCAAGATTTTGGTTGAAAAATCTAGATTCATCAAAACTAATTGACAAGTAGAATAAACTGATTGAAAATCTTTAAGCTATTGGATAACATAAAAAGTAATAACTTGGTGGTGGCTTAAAATGAAAAAATCGAATTTATATTTAAATTTTGTAATTTTCTTTTTTTCTTCTTTCTTTCCCTCAAATCAAACGCGCCTTTAAATTTTAGGTGGACTAACCCATATGCTTGTCTTGGATGTTCCTATCCATAATGTCATTTATTATTATTTTAATTTGGTGATTTTTTTTTTTGTAGTTGAACCTTTTGTTTCTATTCCATTCTAAGCAGATCTTGTGCTCGAATGATTTTTAATATATTTTACTCTTTAATTTTTCAAAAAAATAAAATCAAATATTACATTCATATAAGAATTCACATGAATTCTCCTAGCAAATTCTCAGACCCAGATTCTCGGCTGTAATTGTTTCACGCAATTTTCAATATGAATTATTGGTATTAAATTAAGGCAAATGCTAACTAGTGTCCTGGGGCACTAGTTAAGGTAACAAAATATAGTAATATTATCTTAGAATTTGTGGAGTCAACATCTTAAAGGTTTAACTTTTTGTTTTTTCAATGCATACTTTTTTTTTTCTTTCCCTTTTTAGTTCCTTAACTAGTGCCCCAGTGGCACTAGTTAGCAAGACCCTTAAATTAAACGGATACAATTAAAAATTGTATCTTTTTATATCAAAAAATCTCAGCCATTAATTTTAAATCAAACGATTGAAATTAATTACAGCATTCTCTGATAACTGCAGGAAATCTGTTTCTCAAACTCTATTTAACTTTTAACTATTTGAGCTCAATTTCATCTTTAAAATCACTCAAATCAATTTCTAAGACAAAAAATAGTACTCCTAAATAAATTTGAGTTTAGATTTAGACAGAAAAATCAAAAAGTGTAAGAGAATCATACTCCCTCCGATCTTATATATAAGAAACAAAACAAAAAAAATTTAAAGTCTTAAATATAAGCAAAAATCTACTTCAATTATTAAGTTTTATGACATTATTCCAATTTCAACCAATAAATGCAATGTTTTACATTTTCCAAGAAGGTATAATGTATTTTTTCTCTTCGATTAATGTATTTTAACTACTTTCTTAAAGAAATAATTTTTTTAAAAATTTTCTTATATACTCCCTCCATCCTGATTTATAAGCAACATTTGATAGTTTCACACATATTAAGGAGTTCTAGTAGTATGTAAATTTACAGTGATATGGACCAAAATACCCCCAACAATCACTTACCCACACGGTACCCCACTCCCAATATACCCACTCATAATAATTGTGTCAGATGATTCCTCTCTTCTCTCACACACACATACGGTACCACTACTAGTAATCACGTTTTTTAATACTCCTGCATTGCAATTTCTCTAGTCTCTTTGTTCATAATACTCCTACTAGCAACTTTACAAATTCCTCACTTTGAATGAAAATTTACTTTCCCTGGCATTACATTTTACTATTTCCCTCCTTAATCTTTCTATAAAACTAAAACTAAAACTTGGACCATAACATGTTAAAAAATCATCAATTTATCTATAATTAAATGTTTGTGAAAAATGCCTCTTGATATTGATTTGAATCAAATTTATAACAATGAATCTCCTACTGATTTTGTTCAAATTGTTAAATTTTTTTTGTTTTTAAAACTTTAGAAAAATTTGAATTACAAATGGAATCTAAAAATAAAATTAAGAGTGAAATAATTAACATTCAAAATAACAAAAAATAGTAGTATTTCCAAAAAACAAAAAAAAAAAGAAATAATGAAGGAAAAAGAATAGGAGAAAGAAATGGTGGTAGTATTACTTGGAGTAGGATTCTACAGATGCAAACCACTCCGTAACAATAGCAATACTAGAAATTAAAGAGACAAGAGACATCCTACAACAGTGGTAAGAGTGCTCTACTAGTAAGTAAGCGTACGGATTACTTCACTTCTTGGAAAACGTGTCAAGTTCATCCAATGAAGTTGTGAGTAGTAAATGTTAACTTAATTTAAGAAGAAAGGGCATTTTAGGAATAAAGTGTTAAATAGAGTTGAATTTGTTGACTTTTGCTTATATTTAAGGATAGACTTTTTTGAAGACTTTTGCTTATAATTAAGGCCGGAGGGAGTACAAAACTAGAGGGAGTATAGGAGTAGACCTGGTCAAACCTACAGACACACAACAAAAGACAAGACAAGTACATGGTCCATATTGAGAATAATAATAATAATGACTTTGACTGACACGTGTCTATTTCACAATATATATTCCTCATCTATCTGCAATATCATCATCACATATTCATTCAATATTTTTCACTATAGTAAAAAAATATCATTTGCCCTTTGACCATAAAGCTAGGAATAGAACAAGGTTGTTCATGTTCCATCAATCCTTCAATAAATTCTTATACTGATTTCTCAACTCAATCACATAAATCATCACAAACCAAACCAACCAACACATATTTTTCATTCATTGGTGAGTTCTTCTTCCTTAATTTTTTATTTATTTTGTTGAACTTGAATCAATGTTACCAAAACCAGTTCATATTGTTGAGTTGAGATCTTACTTGGGATTCATTTGTTTTCTTTAATGTTGATTCACTTAGGAATATTTTTTGTCTTTCTCTGCTTTTTAATTGCTAAGTTTCTGATTTTTTGTTACTTTAAGAACCTCAAGTTTTGTTTTACTTTAGTTTACAAGTACAAGTATATTCTATTATCATTATTTGTTCATTATTTATTATGCTTGCATTTGATTTTCTTGTAATTTGATGGGAAAATCTTGTTTTCATGTTTCACACTGTTCCTTTTTTTGTCCTTTTTTGTGGTCATAAGATAAATTAAGACTTGTACTTTCATTTATAATTTTGTACTTTTTTTTACTGCTGGTACTGATTTTAATTCTTTTCAAAAGGGAAATAGTTTCCACAATACATTATTCCAATTTTCAAACATTTGTACTAAAATAAAAATTGAAAATAGAGAAAAAAATAAATTCAAATGATATAGATCTTAAATATGTTAGCTACATTTTTTGAGTTGTTTAATTATTTAATTTGTTTGTAGGAGTATAATGAGTGAACAATTAGGGATACTAAAAGTCATAGTTGTTCAAGGGAAAAGATTGGTGATTAGAGATTTCAAGACAAGTGATCCTTATGTTGTGCTCAAATTAGGAAATCAGGTAATTAAGATTTATGTTTCATTTTCATCTTTAGTTTGTTTCTCTTGACCTATGAAGCACTGACACAGAAGCGGACACAAAACATATAGACACCAGTAATAATTTAAGAAAATAGAAATGATTGAATGTAACCATGTGTGTTGATGTCGAACACCAGACACAGACACGTCTTCAATATGAAGTATCGTTACTACTACTACATAGCTATTGACATTAAGAACATATTTGTATAAACGGTTTAAGTAATTGCTTCTTGAATGAGCTATTTTGAAGAGCTTATACAGAACCTGCTTTTGGCATGTAATTGTTAAAATACTTATAGAATATGCATTGAACTTATAAGTACCTATAGTATATTTTAATCTCGAAATATTAAATGATTGATTCATTGATCTGTACCAGACTGCAAAGACTAAGGTCATTAATAGCTGCTTGAATCCTGTTTGGAATGAAGAGCTGAATTTCACTTTGACAGAACCCTTGGGAGTTCTCAATTTGGTGAGTTTTCGCTTTTTTACAATGTCTTGTTTATTAGTCTTTTTTTTTGCTTGGAATGCATTCTTCATGTTGTATATAGGTCTGTTTAGACCGGCTTATCAAAAACGCTTATGAGACTGTTTGAAAGAGTTTATGAAAATAACTTACGATATATCTATAAGTTGTTTTCAACTTATTTTTCATAAGCTCTCCATTTTATTCTTTTGTTATTTGTAACAGAAATAGTTTATTATACCTAAGCACTTATATGGTAAACGTTTATGCTATATGCGCTTAATTAAGTTGTTTATCTGAAGATTTGCTATATGATATAGGAAGTATTTGATAAAGATCTTTTGAAAGCTGATGACAAGATGGGAAATGCATTTATCAATCTTCAACCATTAGTCTCTGCAGCAAGATTAAGAGATATTTTAAGAGTCTCTTCTGGCGAGACAACATTAAGGAAAGTAATACCTGATACCGAAAACTGTCTTGTCCGCGAAAGCAGTATAAATTCCGTTAATGGTGCGGTTGTGCAGAATGTTTGGTTAAGGCTTCGCGATGTTGAATCCGGGGAGATAGAATTAACACTTAAGTTGATTACTCCTGTTGCTACTTCAAAATAGTCAAGAGGGTAGTAGATTTCTAACTAGATTATTTATTGCTGTAACATTTTTTATGTTGAGTCTTGCTTATGATTAATTGTTTTATAAGTGTTTGTAGTAAAAAAAAGAAAAAAAGAAAAGTTTAATAGATGCATATTCTAATGCAATTTAGTGCATGGTTTAGATAAGAGACATTTGAAGCTGTATTTCCAGATGAACAAGTAGTGGCTTGTGGCTTAAGTCTTTATGGTGTGTGTGTGTGTGAGTATGTATTGTGCTTGTATGATCTTGTATCAAAAGAAGGAAGAAAAAAAAAGCAGAAGCAAATTGATTGATTATATTATAACTTTCCATTTTGCAATGTGTTCTAATTGAAAATGGATTTGATGCAGTTAACGCAGTAACTGTTCGTGACCGTCCAATTAGAAATAAGTGGCGGAGATTAATTTTTATATAAAAGTAATCAAAAGCATAAACTTGTGAAGTTGGATGATTTAAACTCCGGATTTTTAATGGAGGGACTAAAATTCCAATATTTAGTTAAATTAGAGAATCAAAAGTTGATTTCAATTATTAAAAAAAGATAAAAAGTGAAATTAAATCATCTTTTTAAGTAGATATCATGACTTTACCCTTAGGCCAACCCTACTCTAACCAAAAACCAGGTGAAATCAATTTGGTCCCTGGTTGCTGAGATGGAGCTTTCGATTTGCATTTATGATAATGAAGATGAAGATATACAATAGTTGATATGAGCAATTGAATAAAATTATCATTTTTCTTTCTATAATTTGTTATACTATTTATTTGGTTAAATAGTCAATTGCAACATTTATTTTGAAATAGAGGGAGAATTAACAATACATTTAAATAATTTTATTTTTTTTAAGTTTGTAAATAAAGTGATAAACACAACTTAACACTTTTACCCACATAATTGTAAGATCTGGAGTTTAAACCTATATAAATGTGTCTGAGTCTAATAAAATCTTCTTGGATTTTCAATTATACCCATTTAAAAAATACACATAAAAACTTTTTTTTCTTACTAAATGAAATGACATTGTATTTGATATCAAAATTATTTTGATCTAAAAGAGAAATTTTTTGTAAAAAATATAATTGTCATACTTGAATTACTTTTTCCTCACTAAAAAAATATAAGTATTATATTATTAAAATAATAATATAATTCAAGAATTTTTTTTCTAAATATTAGTCTAGGAAATTTTATTGTTTTGTAAAGTAATTATTGGTAGAATTTACCTTTTTTTTTAATGCATGAGAATAGCTTTCCCCTTCCCTTTTTCTTTATTAATTAATTGATGATCATTATTAATATTGTTGTTATTGATTGTTTGAGTTCCTTTAAATTGAAACTCATATTCTGTTAAGACGATAATTGTTTCCTTCTGGTTCCATTATTACATTTCGTTTCCTAATTATGTTGGTGAGTTCACATATGTTTTTGGAATTTTAGTATTAGTGTTGTTATTAAGTTTTGAAGGAAATATGAATTTGGATTGTTAATTTTTTTTTTTTGTAAAGTTTGAATTTTTATAGAGTCTAAGAGGTTCCAGTCAATATACAATCGTTTTAGAAACATCCTGGATTCAAAATGAGGCATAATTACAAGGACTTAAATCAAATTTAAATCGAATTCTTTTTTGAAATTAAACTGATTAGCAACGTCGACGTGTTTACTAGTTGGTTTAAATTATTAAATTAGAAGTTATCGGGCCGTTTTGGGATGATCTTAGGCGCAGTCCAGAAGTTGAAATGAGTTGAGTATTTAGTTTTGGAGTTACTAATCGAAAGAATAAAAGACACCAAATAATAGTAGTTGATTGATTGTTAATTAAGCCGTTGTTTGTTGTTGTTAAAGATATTGAAACTATGTTGTTGTTAATGATGTTGATATTATATCAATGTTAATGATGTTGAATTTAAACGGTAGTCTTAGTTATTATTTAATGATGTTGTGGATATATAAATTATGATCATACATTCATATCATGTGTCTAAGCCGTTGAGTTAACGAAGTTGATAAGCCGTTGAAGAGTGTTTTCAGGAACATAATTTTGACCTCCGCCCTTAGTACCACATGCATATAGGGAGTTTAGATTGCATTCATCTATATATGTGTTTGTAATTTATGAATTTGTTTCCTTGTGTTTGAGCATCACATTCTATCTTTGCTTATCGATTGAATTGTTTCAGTGTTTTAGAACTTGCTAGTTGTTTCGTTACTCATCTTTACGTTTTCCCTTCTGGTTTGACGCTACGATGTGCAATCATAGATTTTCCGGTAACTGGTGAGGTTTAGCTGCTGAGTCCGAAGATGACATTAAGATCTGTCTTCTTTTCCTGCTCCCAATAATTTGAGTCGCTCTAATAGGAAGGCAATTGGGGGAAACTCTTATTTAAATTTCAGTTACTATTTCTTTTAAAACTATTGGAAATTCAGTTGTTATTTCACTTAAGATTATTGCATCATGTTGATTTCTTTCGGTAGTTTTTAATTCAGACTCAGAACTTATATTTTGTTTTAA
Source organism: Trifolium repens (assembly GCA_030408175.1). Taxonomy (NCBI): domain Eukaryota; kingdom Viridiplantae; phylum Streptophyta; class Magnoliopsida; order Fabales; family Fabaceae; genus Trifolium; species Trifolium repens. Next base: position 9,582,455 of record CP125839.1, read on the forward strand.
ATTTTTATTCCGCTGCATTATTATTATTATTATTATATGTGTCATTTGGTTTACAGACTAGCATAACACCTTTTTGTTAAATAAATCAATCAATTCAATCATTTTTATAAATAAAATCAATTGGAATTTGAGGGTGTTACAGTTAAGGCTTAATGCTCTAATTGAAATTAATTAAAAACAACATTTTTTTATAAATAAAGGGAAAAAGGGTACAAATTTAACAACTATGGTAGTTTAATTATGTTGGTACTCAAAAGAAGCCACTGAAGAAGCATTCTAGTAAAATATATTAATAAAAATAAGAAAGATACAAAAGTACCTTGGGGGGACTAAACCAAAACCCAAGGGGTAAGAATGCATCTGCATCATTAAAAATCTTATCAAGGAAAACCCAATGGAATAAAATCTTGATATATGGAAAAGAGTGCAGAAAGATTTAAACATAAACAACAAAATCAACAAAACATACATAAAAATAAACTTATCCTATTGTGATTGAAATTATTCCAAATTAGATCTAGGCAAGTTATTAAAGGAATCTTAGGTTGATCTAAGCCCTCAGATCAAAAGCCGGATGGCCCATATCCTCCTCCTCCTCCGCCCATTTTGTTGAAATCAAACAAATGGGGTTGTAACATATGATTCTGAAAATGTTGATCCGAAAACATTTGAGTATTTGATTGATGATCGAGAGGCAGGCTTGGATAATAACCATTTCCAACAAAATATGGCAGGGTTTGGGTAGGAGGACCCTGGATTACATGCCTATTAGCATGTTGATCAATATGTTTCTTAAGGTCCTCCAATGTGTTCTTGACAAATACAAGTTGATCCTAGGATGCGAACTGATTTTTTTTTCTTTCCAGATTTAGCGCCCCCCCTATAAGTTCGCTACTTAAATAGCGAGGGGGATATTTTTGACATTTTCAAGGGCAAACGAGAACATCCAAGAGGTGCGAAAAGAAGAACACTTTATTTATCTTTTTTTTTGTCAAGTAGCCTAGTGGCTAGAAATTCTACCCTTTAAAACTATTGAAAATTCAGTTGTTATTTCACTTAAGATTATTGGATCGTGTTGATTTCTTTCAATAGTTTTATACTCAGACTCAAAACTTATATTTTGTTTTAAATTTTTATTCCGCTGCATTATCATTATATGTGTCATTTGGTTTACGGAGTAACATAACACCCTTTTATTAAATAAACCAATCAATTTTTATAAATAAAATCAATGGAAATTTGAGGGTGTTACAGTTAAGGCTTCGTGCTCTAATTGAAATTAATTAAAAACAATATTTTTTTATAAAGGCCAAAAGGTTACAAAGGTAACAACTAAGGTAGCTCAATCATGTTGGTACTCAAAAGAAGCCACTGAAGAAGCATCCTAGTAAAATATATTAATAAAAGTAAGGATACAAAAGTATCTTGGGGGGACTAGACCAAAACCCAAGGTGTAAGAATGCATCTGCCTCATTAAAAACCTTATCAAGGAAAATCCAACGGGATAAAACCTTGATGTAGGGAAAAAGAGTGCAGAGATAAAACAGAGATTCAAACATAAACAAAAAAAAAACATACATAAAAATAAACCTAGCATCCTAGGCAATTTATTCAAGGAATCTTAGGTTGATCTAAGCCCTCATATCAAAAGGCGGATGGTCCACATCCTCCTCCTCCTCCGCCCGTATTGTTGTAACCAAACAAATGGGGTTGCAACATAGGATTCTGAAAATGTTGATCCGAAAACATTTGAGGATTTGATTGATGAGGCAAGCTTGGATATAAATCATTTCCAACAAAATATGGCAGTTGGGTAGGAGGACCCTGGATTACATGCCTATTGGCATGTTGATCAATATGTTTCTTAAGGTCCTCCAATGTGTTCCTGACAAATGCAAGTTGATTCCAACTTATCCCATCAATGGGACCAGCCCACCAAAATTGATCCTCAAACATCTTGCGTACATGAATCAGCTCATCATGACGCTTCTTCTCATTGTCCAACATATTGTTGATCTGAGTCAGGTCGGTATTGAGCTGACACACATTAGCATTATGTTGTGGCTCAATGAATAATGTCGAGGCACTGTTTTGAGGTGAGACCCCCGAGAGATAACGATCTATGACCGTATCAACATTAGGGTGACCAAATGAAAATACCTTCTCATTAGGTGAAAAAACAACGATAGCGGTTTCTGCACCACAAAGAGTGCAAAGCTCACTAGCTTTCTTAAAGAGCCCACTACGGCGCTTTGAGAAAGTAACTTGTAGGTTACTCTCATTGCTAATCTTTTTCATTTCGACCTTTTGTCGACCTCGAGTTTTCCTTCCAGTCGACATGGTTGAATCAATAAAAGAGAGAAGGGAAAACTAAATGGAGGATGTGTTTTTGACTTTAGTGTAAAAACTGGCACATTGAAATTAGGTTTAAAGGGGTTGATTTTATAGCACGCGGTTCTCTTTTTTGATACATTGAACCTTTCTGATACATTGAACCATTTTGCCACATTAAAATATTTTCCATATCGGGAATTATTTTTTTTGGTCAAACCATATCGGGAATTTTTATTAAATCTGATTTTCCGTGGTTTATTTGGTAGATAATTCAATGTAAAAAAATACCCTCTTTTGCCAATTCGTATCTTTCTAAGATTATTCAATGTAAAAATGAAAAGGTGCTCTCTACTTGTCATAAAACTCAATGTGAAATATAAAAAGTTATACAATAAATATCAATTATGAGACCTTTACAATAATTATTTCATATTGTAAAATGAAAGTTTTAGGTCAATAATATAGATGATAGAAAACATGCACTAGCAATTTCATTTTATTTGTTATTCTTTCAATACCAGTTTAATCTGGTTCTTGAATCAGTTCTCGTATCAGGTGGTTTTCAGTCCCCTCCCGATCATAGTTGCGGGAATCAAACCGTAATCTTCCATAACAAGTTTAGCATCAATTATCATTGAACTAACTAAGGGTTGATTTAGAATTGTACCTTTTATCACTATCAAAAAAAAAAAAAATTGTACCTTTTAAAGTGAATAAATGAAAGTATTAGGATTCAAACTCGGTCATGCTTTCGCGTGGACTTTTCTTATTGGCACTTTTGTCCTTCACTCTATTCAAATATTTGTATAAGTTGAAAAACAACTTCTACGTAAAAGTAAGTTTTCAGTTTTTTTTTAGTAAAAAATTCTTAATAATTAACCACAACAAAAAAGGAGGTTAACAATTATTTTTACTAAAAAAAAAATAATTTTTTCTTAATAACTAAGAACAACAAAAAAGGAGGTTAAATAATTATCAATTAATTAAGCACAATAAAAACGGAGATTAAATAGTTATCTTTATTAACACAATAGAGAATGTCAATCACACAAACGGGCACGGCCGCTAGTCAATATATAAAGTAAATACCCATTTGGTGGAGACTTTTCTTATTTTCATTTTTGCACTTCATTCTATTCAAATATTTTTTTTACACAAATTCAAATATTTGTATATGTTGAAAAATAACTTCCACATAAAAGTTAGTTTTCAATTTTTTTTAGTTAAAAAAAAAATACTTTTCTTTTCTTAATAACTAAGTACAATAAAAAAATTTAAAATTTAAAGTTTAAACTTCAAACATATAATTTTATTTTGAAAAAATTTAAAATGTAAAGTTATTTCTTGTTTGTTTATTATCATAAAAATCATTTTTTTTTTAAAAAAAAAAAAATTTAACATTAAAAAATCCCACAATAATACCGTATTCATAACTTTCATGTCTGAGAACAAGAAAGAGTTATATCAACATTTTGCAATGGCATCATCATCATCATCATCAATCACCGCCTTGAAGCTAAACGCCGTGCCGATATCAAACCCTAACGACACCGTAAAGAAGGCTGAGACGGTTGATCTTGGAAACGGAAGCGACGTCGTATTCATTCAGAGGTTAATTCCTTCTGAGCAATCATGGAAATGGTTCCATTATCTCGATAAACACATTCCATGGACAAGACCCACCATTCGTGTCTTCGGTAAATCTTTCCTTCAGGTCACTCTCTCTTCATTTCAACCCTCCCCAAATTCTGGGCTTCCTCAAAAATCTCATTTTTTTGTTCTTCATTCAATGCTCTTACTTATTAATCCCAATTTGTAATTTTTAAATTTATTTTACAACAATTCTTCGGACACTCCTCGGATTAAGCGTGTCTGAACACTTATGATTACAATGTATGTTGTGTCCGTGCTTCATAGACAATAACTATATATAACTAACTGTCTTACATTGTTTTATGAGTAGTATATATCAAGTTAGTTAACAATGAGAAGTTGTTTTTTGTAATGTTATGTAACTAGTTAGGGTGTGTTGGTTGGTGCCTTAAATTTTCAATCTTAGGGTGTGTTTGAATTGAGTTGATTCACTGACATAATCACTTGTGAGACTGTCTGAGAGAATTTATGGAAACCATTTATAATATGTATATAAGTTGTTTTCAGCTCATTTTCATAAGCTTTTTATAGTAGCTTTTGAAAATAATTTATGGCTTATATGAAAATTGTTTGAAATTTTTTATATTGGTATAGAAACACTGATGCTATAAGCGCTTAATTAGTTGTTTATTCTATTAGAGTCTTGGTATTTGTAATAAATTGTGTATTGCTTATACCATGAAACTAGAAGTTGTTAATTTGTTTTTGTTATGTAATTATGTGCAGCCTCGAGATACATGTTATGTTGCAACTCCAGGGTTGACTGAGTTGAGTTACAGTGGATATCAGCCACATGCATATTCATGGGATGATTATCCACCACTTAAAGACATCTTGGATGCTGTAAGGATTGATTTTTAATCAACATGTTATTGGCTATTGAGTTTTTTATTTGTGTTTGTTGATGTTACTTGGCACTTGTTTGGATAGGTTTTTAGGGTCTGTTTGGATTAACTTATCTGAGTTTATTTACTGGTACAAACATTTGTGAGATAGTTTGGAAGAACTTATGATATGTCTGGTTGTTTTATGCTTATTTCCGTAAGCACTTACATGATAACTTCTTATGCTGTGACTGTGAGTTCTTAATTAAGTTGTTAATCAAGCTCTTGTTATATAAATAGTTTATAGAAGTTTCTCAATCAAAACAAGTTATATGGTTTTTTACATATAGAGAAGTTGATATGAACCTGTTGATGTTTATAGAGAATGTTAATGAGAGTGCTTCAAATTGAGATGATGTAGAATCTAATTACAGCAATTGCAAGATTCTATTTTATTTCAATTTTTCTTAAGTGTTTTTAGACAGGTTTATCCAAACAAACTCTTAATAATAATATTTGTTTTTACTTGCTTCTGAAGGTACATAAAGCTCTACCTGGAAGTAGTTTTAATAGCTTACTCTTGAATAGGTATAAGGGTGGTAATGACTATGTTGGTTGGCATGCTGATGACGAGAAGCTCTATGGACCAACTCCTGAAATTGCTTCGCTTTCTTTAGGATGTGATCGTGACTTTGTTTTGAAGAAGAAGCCGAGTAAAAATCCTCGCGGTATGGAATTCCTTCTATTACTAGTGCGTTAGATATTACTGCATTTCTTCAAAATATGATTATAGAGTCTCTTAATACAATAGTGTTTATAAACATATCATCGTCATCTGGTGTGAATTTTCAGATGGAAGTGATGAGCCTGCGAGCAAGCGATTAAAGAAGAGCGGCCATGATGATCAACATACTTTTAGACTTAAGCATGGATCCCTTTTGGTGATGAGAGGCTATACCCAACGAGATTGGATTCACTCTGTACCAAAGCGTGCAAAAGCGGAAGCAACACGCATTAATCTCACCTTTAGGCGAGTTTTTTGATTGGATTGGCTCATAGGCCAGTTTTTGGAAGATGTCCATGTATTGTTTAATCTGTTGGTGGAATGTCTTGTTTCTGTGACAAGTAGATATGGAAAAAAAAAATTCTTTTTTTTTTTGACAAAAGTAGATATGGAAATTATGATGTTGTAGGATGATATAACTTCATGAATTTGACTCTTTGTGAGGTTATAAAACTTATAATACAAAGAGTTAACTCTAGTACAATACATTTGACATGCTGTTCTAACTTTATTTTCAAAGTATCCTAAACAGAATAATGCCTTTAATAGTCTAGCGGTAAAATACACACACTAAGTGCCGAGAAATGGAGAATTGTAGGTTCGAACTTGCGTCTCAACATATCTAATGTTACTGTGGCCTTTTATTTATTTGAGTTCTATCAAACTACTTTTTTTTTCTTATGAGTTATGTTATTTTGTCACAAATTTGAAATAAAGTTTCGACAATAAATTAAATGGTTAACAAAGTTCAAATATGTGGTTAGCTATGTTTGGTAAATAGGTGATGAATATAATAAGGTTTTCACAACTAATTAACCATCAATTGAACACAACCATAGCTTTGAAAGTAATTAGTAGTCATGATCTTTAAGCGTTCAAATATACATGATATTCATTAACCACACAAATTTTGGTTGCATTACTTGTCCAGAGAAGATAGATAAACTAAAAAATGTTACAAACTTTATTTTTTTTATTTGTTACTTACAATTTATATGTTATAACATAAAATTATTAACAATATAGTTTTTTTAGCTTTTATTATTTCAATATTTTAGTTATTTTTTGAAAAACAATGATTTTTTAAATTTTTTGTAATAGTCCACATGTTAACCGTTTAATCCGTGGACTAACGCGGACCGAACTTGGGCTACATATCATAACTCGTTTACATTTGCTGACGAGCTTGTTCTCCCCATTTAATATGTGGATTTATGTGGGGCGGATTAAACGGGATGCGTCAACCCGGATACCGAGCTCTATTAATTATGCACCAAACTATGACATAAACATATGTTAATTAATTATGCACCAAACTATTACTTAAACGATGTACTCATCCCAAAAAAGCTCATGCAATACAATATCATTTAATTTTTTTTTTCTATGATTACTTTTGCTAAATGTTTATCTTGATGCACACTTCTAACCATAAACAAAGACAAGAAACCACATTTCCTTTTGCAAATGAAGAAAAAAAAGCACATAGTATTGGGAATTGGAAAGCACAAGGTCACCTTGGAGCTTTATACCTCTCTTTTTTCTTAATGATACTATGTCATATATGTTAAGACAAAAACCTCTCCAACCTCCTTAGAGGTTATGGGTCTATAGCATTGAATGATTAGTTAATAAGATGAAATCATAAAACCTTAAGCTTATTGAACACAATTGTATTAATAATGGATCTAGATCTAGAAGCTTTAATCAAAATTAGGTCATGTCCCATTTTTAGAATCCTAAAATGGAGAGTTGTTACTTTTTCATAATGATGTATCATCTTTACCATATAAGCATAGAAAGTATATAGTTGGTTGGAATTAGATTTTCTAACAAGTTAACTTAATCGCGTCAATATTATCATAATAACTAGATAAAAAAAGACGGTTCATATTTTAACTCTGTATTTAAATTCAATATATTAAAGTCAGAATAAAAACCATTCAATATTAATTTAACGATCCATATTATGTGGCCGCTTCAAAGATATATTAATTGACCCTTTGGTAAAAAAATTCTAAAAATCTTTCCAAGATATGTTTTTAATGTGGAATATCCATCATGTGTTGGTTGAATCTTTCTATTTTTGAGCATGCATATACCCTTATAATATTTTCCAATTACAGATAGGAAATACTTTTTTCTTTTCTTTTCTTTTTGTATTTTAACAAACACTAATGGTTGGCATTTACTGTAAAAACCACCACAAAACTCTATGCACTTCTCAAACTAAAAATAGCATATAGTCTATTATATTTTACATCAAAGCAAATTTAACCAACCATATTTTAAGGTGTTTTCCTTGTTTTTCAATGGTCTCAAAAGGGTATATATAAAAGTTGGACTTATAAGGAACCAAAGTTTACATATTTGTTCTTTTTCCAACACCTTTACAAACTTTTTCTTGAATCAACCTCATCAAAAGAATTTTCTTGTAGCATCAAACATTAATGTAAGAATTTGTTTTATTATGTTATAATTTTTTCTTTTATTTCTATTACACCATATGTAAGAATTTGTTTTATTGTGTGATGAGATTTATCTTGACAATGCTCATTATTATTTAACTTGCAGATACCTTTTGCAAGTAAGGAAAAAAATATATAATGAGTTTCAGATCAACCATAGAACATTCTCCAAAGGAACCAGGTTCTCCGAAGGGAGAGAGGGTAATCGACACAAGAGCGCCATTTCAATCTGTAAGAGCTGCTGTTAGTTTGTTTGGTGAAGTTCGTGCCAAGAAGGAAAGGCGTGATAATGCTATCAAGAGAAAATCTTCAGAGGTAAACATCATGGACACTATCCTTAATATTGCTAATTGTACTAGGAATCAAATCAAGATCACGATCGTTAATATTGCGAGTAATCGCAGTCAAATCGTGGTCGCTGTCCTTAATTATGTGAATAATTGCAGTCAAGTGTCGCATAGACATCAAAAACCTTGATGTCGTGTCAAATTTGCAGTTGCAGACATTTTTTTGAAACCTTGTTTGGAAGAATGCTTGCTGCCAAAGGCACCTATGATGTTAGTTAATTAGAAACTTACAACTTAGCGGACGTGATTTTGGGATTTAGCAATGTTATCATTTTTCAATTGTTTATAACTTTGTGTGATTTGATTGTAGAATGTATTGGAAAAGGAGACACAGCTTCTCTTGGCTCAGAGAGAATTGAACAAGATAAAGAAACAGCTAGACAGCGCTGAGAATACGAAAGCTAAAGCGCTTACCGAGCTAGATAAGGCGAATGTGACACTTCAAGAATTGACAAAGAAACTCAACACTGTGAGAGAATCAAAGCAATCTGCAATAGAAGAAAGTGAGGTTGTGAAGAATCAAGCAAAAGAACTCGAAAAGGCGCTATCGCAAAAAGCGATAGGATATGAAGCTTGGAAACAAGAGCTAGAACATGCAAGAAAAGAGTACACTACAACTGTAAAAGAACTCGATGCTTCCAAGCAAGAACTGAACAAAATCAGACAAGATTTCGATGCGGCTTTGGAGGCGAAATTGGCTGCATTTCAGATGGCAGGAGAAGCGCAACGTTCTGCAAAATTGAATTCCGAAAAGATCAACGAACTCTCAAAGGAAATTGCAACCATGAAAGAATCAACTGAACAGTTTAAGTTAGCAACTGCACAAGCACAACAAGAACAGATAAAAGCGACGGGAGAAAGAGAAGAAAAGTTGAACTTTTACAAAACTTCAAAGGAAGAAGTAGAGAAGAAAATGATGGAACTAAAGAATGAGTTTGATCAAGAAGAAACAGAAAGTCTCGAAGCGAAACTTCTCGAGACAAGTGCTGAGATTCAGGCTCTTCAAGAGCAGATAAAAGAGAATCATGATTCTGAGATGGATTCTGTTGAGGTAATAACTTTGGAAATCAAAGAAGCCACAAAAACCTTGCAGGAAATTTCTGAAGAAGAAATTTCACTGAGAAACCTTGTGGATTCTCTTAAGACAGAATTAGAACAAGTGAAGAAAGAACAACAGGAACTTAAGGAGAAGGAACAAGCATCAGAAGCGCTTGCAGCGAACTTAACCGGTGAACTACAAAGTAGCAAAGAAGAAGAAGATTCTCTTGAGAATAAAGTTAATGAGAATCATTGTCGTGACATAGAATTGAAAATCAAGCAGTTATCGTTTGAGACGGAAAATGCAAGAAAAGAAGAAGAAGAGATGAGAATAAAATCTGAGGAACTGAAACAAGAAGCTGAGAAATCAAAAGCTTTGTCTGAAGAAATAGAAGGGAAACTAGAACTTCTAATCAAACAAGCTGAAGAAGCAAAAGCAGCAGAAAAAAGAGCTGTTGAGGAAATGAAATTGTTGTCTGATTCACAAGGTAGCGTCTCAGTTTCTGAATCGAGCGGTAAGATCGTATTGACAGTTGATGAATTTGCTGCTCTAAGTGGAAAAATTAAAGAATCTGAAGATTTGATTGAGAGGACAGAAGCAACTGCAATGGCTCAGGTGGAAGCAATCAATACAAGAAGAAATGAAGTTGACAAAAAAGTTGAAGCTAATCTTAAAGCAATTGAAGAAATTAAAGCAGCAACAGATTTGGCTTTGAGGAATGCAGAAATGGCAGATTCAGCAAAACTAGCAGTTGAAAGTGAATTAAAGAGGTGGCGTCAAGAGGAACAAAACGGTGTATCTGATTTGGATTACTCAGATAGTTCAAGACCGATCTCGCTACACAGCTAGAAAATTTAAGTCTTTCGAGCTCAAAATAGATAGATTGAAAAAGTCCCTCACAAAATCATCTTGGTTGTAGCATTGGCTTTTGTCCTTCTCTTGTGAGTTGAGAGGTTACTTACAATACAAGAATCACTTATGTGTCACCAAATCTCTCAGTTCAATATGAAAGTTTGTCGATGTTTCCATCATCCAGAAAACATTGTTCAATCATGGTTCCTTGACTTTCCTGAGGCTTAACAGACAAGTTTTTGCATATTCCAAGGAACAAAATATAGCTGTATATGTTCTATGTATAGGTTTAAACAATGATCAACATATTGAGATGTAGAAGCTTCAAGTGCATAAAATAAAACATATATATTTGTTTTAAAAATGCTGATTCTGGCTTTTTGCTTATTATGCATGGATAACTTAATTTTAAAAGTTCACATGTATACAATTTTTGGTGCCATAACAAACTAAAAATGGTGTCCTCATAACCATTAAAGTTGTTTCCTTTTAGTATTTTTTCGTTACAAAATCATTAATATTCTATTTAATTCTATCGGGAAAAAAATCTATTTATAATTGAATGTTATATAAAAAAATCATTTTCGGTAGAAACCGAAGCACAATTATTTGATTTGGCTTGTGACATAGTAGACTGCAAAAGATAAAATAATATATTTGACATTTATATCTAGAATTATGACACAATGCAAAGCTCTTATCGGTTTTATTTCCGACTATTCCCTAAATTTATGAAGCTAACTACTACCGCAGAATACGGATACATGTGAAGGGTGTAACCTTCTGTACTACTACACCGGTTTGGTTCAAATAATTAAGAAGATTTAGGACTTACAAAAAAGACCAGATGATGGCAAAGACACCATCGACAGTTAAGTCATAAATAGTATCACTCAACAATCAACATTCTCACAGCTGTTCTCAAACTTGTGTAACTCAGACTCTATAGTCTTGGCGATATCCGCTTCTTCCTTGGTAGCAGGTTCCGGAAAGTCTACATGGAAAGATCCTTGCTTGATTGGTTCCTTTGATTCATTCATTCTGGATTGTTCCTTGATGTAGTTGTAGAGTTCTTGATGAAAGGGGTGATCCAATGAATAGCAATTTTCACTCCCACTTCCTGAATGTTTGGATGATCCAGAACCTTCTTTTCTACAGAAATGCGGTAGAGATGCGTAATCCATGATCTACATGCCAAAATTTAAGTTAAATTTAATTGAACAAAGAACAATATATTAATGATTATAATAGATTTCTCCATTTTGAAGCTTCTGTTTTGATTGTTGCTGTTGTTTGTTTGTGTGTTTTCATTCAACGTTTTCAAGCTTCAAGCATCTGTTTTGATTGTTTGTGTGGGTTGTTGTGTTGTTTGGTTTCTACTAATGGCTTCAATCACCTCACAGTCAACTGTTACCAAAACATTTGTTCAAGCATTGTCCAATTCGTGCAATATTCCTGCATCCCAGTTACCTAAACCTTGTTTGAAAGGTAAGCAAGTCTCAATCAAAATAACTGAAGATGAATATTTGGCAGGTGTCTTAGACTGTCAAAATGTGCTTCACGGGAGGTTCACTCTCCCAAAGGGTTCCTCCCCAGTTCCCATGCTAGACTTAAAGGCAAAAATTTTAAAGTTTTGGAAAACTAGTGCTCCATGGTCTATGGTTTCATTAGGGAAGGGTTACTTTGAATTTATTTTTTCATCCCTCGATGATCTTAGTGCAATTAGATCCATTGGTTCTTGGAATCTTTCACCGGGTTTCCTTCGGACCTTTGCTTGGACAGCTGACTTCAACCCTCACACTGTGCAGCACACCATCGCTCAAACTTGGATACGCATTCATGGTCTTGCTCGTGAATATTGGCGACCCACAATATTGTTTGAAATTGCGGGGGCTCTAGGCATTCCTTTATCACTTGATGAGGCAACTAGGAAGAGAACTTTCGGTCATTTTGCTAGAGTTTTAATCGAAGTTGACCTTAATTCTGATCTTCACGAAAGAATTCTTGTTGAAAGGAATGCTTTTGATTTCTATGTGGATATTGAGTATGAGAAACTTCCCCTTTTCTGTAACTCATGTCAGATTATTGGACATTCCGTTGAGAACTGCAAGTATCACACTCCTAAACCTATTACAAGTTCTACAACTGTGAACAAACCCAAAGCGCGACCTATTTCAAATGTTGAGAAGCCACTTGAAGGTTCAATTCCAAATATTGCTACAGATTGTAGTAAAATTGTTGTAGACATAGACCCTCTTGTTGATGACATTATAAGGTCTAAAGAGGCTTTGACTTCTATGTTTGTGGGAGCCGTCTTAAATCATGAGAAAGAGATTCCTTTTATTTGTGTTGAACCAGCTCCTGCCGGTGTTCAAGATACCTCATCTTCGAGTGATATGGCTTCCCCTATTGTTAGAGATGTCTCGAACCTTGAGAATGAAGCTTTTTGTGAAGAGTTACATGAGGAAGATGAAGTGGTAGCAGACTCAATTCCGTTGAAAAACCAAGCTAGGCCCATAGTGGTGCCGGAATCTAATTTGTCAAACTTTAGTGCAAATGTTATTCATGACATGCAAGTTTTAGGACTTCTAAATGCTCCTTCTACGACCCAGCAAACTGTGGATTTTCTTAGTAATTATTGGGCTAACATGACTCAAAATGAAGAGAATGTTGATTTGGCTGGAAATACGGATCAACAATTTCAGTTGGTGGTTCCAAGAAAAGCTAAGAACAAGTTCAAACAGAAACAAGCGGATGCTAGTAAGGGTTTCAAGGTCGGTGCTTTCAACCATTAGTTAGCTAGATGGACGTTGTTCCTCCTATGTTTTTCTAGTACTTTCTATTTTTATCTTTTATCGTCGGCTTTTCTTTTCCTCGAGGGTTTTGGTTTTTGTCCCCCCTCTTTTTGTACTTTTTTATTTCTTTTAATATATGTTTTGGGTGTTGTAGTAGGTGATCCCTCTCTACACCCTATCTTTTGCTTAAAAAAAAAAAAAAAAGATTTCTCCACATCTAAATAAGAAGTTAAGAAATGTTTGTCTATGCACTTTCTAAGCTATATATGTGCTTATATATAAGCTATTTCCATAACAGAAATAAAATGAAGTCAAATTATTTTTGTTGTTTTCCTAAGCTATCCTGAAAAGCTTTTAAAAATAAGCCGAGACAACTTATGAATAAATAAATTACCTTCAACAGCTCATCTCGCCCACAACCTTGTAAGACTTGCACCTTTTTTCTAGTCCTCTCTTGTAAAAGTGGCTTCACAACCTGCGAACGGAACATGTTTTTAACATTATCTTGAGGTTTCAATAGGGTCTCAACCTAAACCAGTATAATAAGAAAATATCATACAAGAAACCGAACCGAGTCATAAGGAATAGTATATTCTTACCTTCCAACAACCCGCAAATATGTACGGGGCATTTACAATGTAATAAGTATTTGTCTTCTCAGGGTAGTTCAGATCATCAATGGACGATATTATTGTTAACAACTGCAATAGCACCAAAGACAACTCAGTGATGCGGAAAATATTCAAAAACAAAGGAAAAAAGGGAAAAAAGTCGATAGAAATTCAAAATGCATTATGACCAAGTAGCTGTGTCGAGAAAACAAATACCTTAATCTGATTCAGGGCTGACAGCTTCAGACCAGTCATATCCAAAACCTTTACGCATGTTGTGATAGGACGACCATGGTTCTTCGATGCAGAAGGCTACAAGCATATACCGGTCAAAACAAACAAAAGAACAGAAGCTACAAAAACAGTACAATCATGCAACTAAAGGATATTAATAAACTCTAATGATTGATACCTACCAAGATTACACGATCACGATATTCATTAATTTGAATGTGAGACTGAACATAATAATGGACCTGCAATAAAAATAGCACAATTATTTTTTATTTTTTTTTAATATATATGGACACGAGGCTTTAAGATAAAGCAATAAACAGTGATTTCAAAGAAACTTACAGATGCTTTGTCAAATGTGCTAAGTCCAACACCGATTGCAAAGACAGGCAGACCCTGAAAAGGGTGGTAGAGCGAGAATCAGAATTAGAAGAGTAAATATAAATTTAAGCACTTATTTACTTCCATTAAAAGACATAATTTTGCATGCAGATATATCCAAGGTTGTCAAAATCGAGATTGTACCAAGGTACAGAAGAAATAAAGAAAACATCTACAATGTGTTATCATAATACGGATTCTAATATTGTATGATGCTACCTAAAATGTAAAGATTTTACGATTAAAATAACAAAAATAGACATTGAAATCAAAATTAACATTTAAACAAACGTCAACTAATAATGCATAATAAAAGCTCAAAGCTAGTGATAAATTCATTACTCGTAATAAAAAAGACAAATCTACACACACACGCACGTTGCATGTATGTGGTCATACACACGACAAAAAACTTAGCACCCAAAACAAAAAGACATGTTTTTACAACTCCTAGCGTACGCTATTTCCCACACACAGTAATCTGTGGCTTGAAGGAACCACTGAACCAGCAGACGATAACAAAAAGCAAGGAGAAGAATGTTTGGAAATGTTGTAGTGTTCAATCACAACCATCAGCCAAAGACAAGTCAAAACCACTCAGACATCGAAGACAACCCTAAGACACGTGAACCACATAACAAAGATGATGTCAAGATGGTAGAAACGACTTCATCTTATATAGCCGTTACCGTGCCTGAAAATTAGAACACCACATGAACTCCCCGGTTTATTTTTTACATGTGATAAGAATCAGTGAGAGTGGTAAAAACTGTAGATTCATGCAATATCGTCAGTATAATGATCACAAATTTAACAACCTTGGATATATCATAATTTGAAGATTTTGATAAAACAAACACTTTCGAGTGCAAGCAAGGTTAAATGGACTGTGTCCCATAAGTGTAGCTCAAATGGTAGCTACCAGGGACATTACTGGAGTGGCCGGGGTTCGAACCCTGGATTCCACATTTCTCCACATTTAAATGTGAGTCTAGCCACTAAGCTACTTAACCCAAAAAAGAAAGGTAAATGGACCGTGAAAATATTATGTTTGATGAGTACCTCTCTTGAGTACCCTGACAATCCTATGAGCTGAGAATCACGCACACCTCTGTACAAATCTTGAGGGATTATTGGTTTCTGAAAATAAATCACAATCCAAGCATTAAAGGTAAGAAGTCATTGTCATAAAAATATCACAATGAGAATAATCTCTTGATATCTTACAAGCATATAAATTTAAAAATATTACTATATGAATTGAGAAAAGATATATATCTAAACAATAATATACAAGTATTTGATCTATATAGACTTACCGATAATATTTTGTCAATTTCATTTTGCACCCTCCAGTTCAAACTATCAATTAACTGAAACGTAAAACATGCATTTGCAAATGAATAAGATATCACAGTCAATTTTCAACAACAAAATAAAGACTTAAAAATCATTCAACAAAAACAAAACTTCGTACCATTTTATGCGCCTTTGAAGCATTCCATTCCCTTGCTTTCAGAAACCGAATCAAGGTTTCGGTTACATGTCCTTGATGAACATTCTGCAATTAACAACAGTTAATTAAGCATCATCAAAGCACTCTATCTAGTGGAACCAGTAAATAAGAGATTATCAGATCTCAACAAACTCTATCAGAATAATTGATTTCGGAAACAGCAAAAACTTATTACCAATTACAATTCAGTACACAATTACACAAAATAATTGAAGTTGAAGATAATTAGAAATGCCACATTGATTAAACTTCAATTTTGAAATCAGATCTCATTCAAAATTCATCATCATGAGTGAAATATCTAAAACATAGGTAAACAAATGTTGAAGAACCAAACTAATGAAAAAAACAACAATGAACCATTTTGACACATCAATTATGATAATTCCAAGGTTCTAAAGTCTACCACAAAAAAAAACATGGAAACAATAAAAAAAAAACATTAAAAACCAAATACCAAAAAAGAACATAAAATTGACAGAGATCAGCAACATCATGAGATGTTGGAAAACATAAAAATTAAAAACACCCAAGTATCAAAAACAAAATAAAAATGCAAAAAGATTGAATTTTTATAATGTTGGAATCAGATGAAAATGGTTACACTAACCTGAAACGTTTTCTGAAGTGGCTCATCAACTAGAATCACTGAAAAAAGAAACAACTCAATAAAGGGTACCATAAAAAAGGAGAATTTAATTAAAAAAAATTAAATAAAAAAAAGGAGAGAGAAAAAGGGTATATAGTAAAGGAAAAACCTTGATCTATGAGAGCTTGCAGTTGGTTAAGGGCATCCTGAGAAACAATCCCCATTTTGATGACAAAAACAGCAAAAGCAAAAAAAAAAAAAAAAAAAAAAAAAAAAGAACAAAAACCTAAGACTAGATTATTGTTGTTGGATTTGTAGTAGCTTTAGCTTGACTCAGTGTATATGTTCTGTGGTTTCACTGTGTTTTTTGTGAAAGACACAAGACAGCACAACAAAGATGAAAAAAGGGACAATATCTAAGCTTTATATATTATGTGAAAATTGAATGAATGAGTGACACTGCTTGGACCTTTGTTGAAAGGGACCCGAGATTCAAGTGGCACCCACTATTTACTCTTTTTTCAATTTTCCCTCTTTCTTAAAATTATTTTTTATAAATATTTCAAACCTTTTTTTCATAAAATAAATGTATTAAATTATGTTTTTTTTTAGGCTTAATTAGTATGTAGATCCCTTAAAGACTTTTTTGGTTTTACTTTGGTCCCTTAAAGAAAATAAGTTCCATTTTGGTTCCTTATAGATATCTCCGACAGTCAATATGGTCTTTTATGTCAATTTTTTATCAGAAACCGTTAACTTTTGTACATGTGGCAAAATAGGTTGTTTCGTGGCATCTGTACAGAAATTAACGGTTTTGAAAAAAATGGACGGAAATAACCAAATTGATTGATGGAGATATCGATAAGGACCAAAGTGGAACTTATTTTCTTTAAGGGACCAAAGTGAAACCAAAAAAATCTTTAAGGAACCTACAGACTTATTAAGCCTTTTTTTTACAAAATATTAAGTTATGTTTTGAATGTGTATATGTAAAAAGTTCAAAAGTATTTGGTCTAAATTTAGTCCAAATACATGTGTAAAGACATTATAATATGCAAGAGAACAACACTGACTACAATAATAATTGGAGATGTAATAGAGATTCTTTGAAATGAATGACGATCGTAATGAACGTCAGTTTTTCTCTAGTTAAAATAGAGTCTACTGATATATAAGTATTTTTTGTCAAATAATCTAAAAACTAAAATTTCACATTAAGATAAATAATTGGAGAATTCAGAGTTCCAATTCTAATACCTAAATATTATAATGTTCTTATTAATTAAGATATATTCACGATAAAGTAAAATAAGTCTTTAAAAAATAAAAATATTTAAACAGTAATTTATTACTAACTACCATTTATCTTTGTTGAGTTCAAGTGGCATCCACTTCTATTCTTTTCTTTTCCCTCTTTTTCAAAATTGATCTCCTAATATTTCGAACCCTTTTTTCAAAAAATAAAATAAAATATTTACATAAATTTTATATCTCTCTCATCTTCAATATGAGTAAAGAAGTCAAATGTATTTTATTAAAATTTAGTCCAAATACAAATGTATTGAGTGACGCGCATTACATAATGTGATAGAAAACACCGACTACAATAAAAATTGATGATAGGTATTTATGTAATTTCTTTGGTCTCAGTTATAAATGAAAATAATTAACTTTACGTTTGGCCCAGCTTATTTTCTTCTTTTTTTCTTCTCCTTAAAAATAGTAAAGAAGGAAAAAATTGTGTTTGACTTCACTTTTCTTTATTTTTTTATTCTTTACTTTATTTCTCTAATACTTTTAAGGAGAAATAGTGTCAAATATAATTTTATACTTCTCTATTTCGTTTAAGCTAAATAGAAAAGTAAAAAATAAGTCTGGCCAACCTCAATTAATTTATTAATATTTGATATTTATTTATATTTTTAGACAAAAAGAATTATGCGTTTAATTGAAATATGAAATAGTATGGGGCTCGTTTGTTGCACAGGCTCGTTTGAAATATGAAATAGTATTGGTGCACCAAACAATGGATTTAAATAGGATAGGATAGTGGACAGTGTTATCTATTTTTTTTAATCGGATAAATTTTATTAAAGGACAAATCTCCTTAACAAGAAGTATAAGGGATTGTCGGAAACAAACAATGAAAGACAAGAAGTATAAGGGATTGTCATAAAAACACCTTAACCAGTCAAAAAGTACAACAAACAACTACCTCAATCCCCACCCCTTACAAACCATTTAAAATTCAACAAAAACTCATCATCGACCAAACCCAGAACGGGACACTGAAACTGAAGTGAAGCAGTATAGAAACATCTTCCACCGAAAATACCATTGTTGAACTAGTCCATTCCAAACTAAAAGAAAAACGCTGACAACTAAACACACTCCACACAGATCTGAGCAAACTGCAACCCACCAAAGAATCTAGCTCGGTGGAGACCGTCAGAAGCCTCTAGTATAAGCAAAAAGTCTACATTTACGATCTAATTGCGTGACTGACGAGAAAGTCTTCGAGAAAGAAAGAAACAACAGAGTTTTGACGGGAAGAAAAATTATTCTTGAACTGCAACAAACCAGCCACTGTCACTATATCGAAGTACAACACACCCACTCACTGTCGGAATAACAAAAACCCGCTCAAAGCTACGAATCGCCAGAACAACCAACTCCTCCAACATCCGGAATACCCAACCACAAAAACCAAAATTGTTGCGCAGCCCAAAAACCACTAGCACAAAAACCAAACAAAATAAAAAAATATATAATTGTAGAGTCATATATAATCGTAGAACTAATATATGATAAGAACTTTTAATTTAACAATATTTAATTTGTTAGAATTTATTTAATTGTTGCATTTATATTCTAAAATGACAAATAATATAAAACAAAATTAATGTTTTAAAAGACATGCATTCTCTCCCTTGTGTATGGTAGAAAAGTCACGGGACGAGGATCATGGATCAGGTAGAGGATGCATTTCCATGTTAAGATATTGCCATTTAAAAAGAGGATTTATCTCAAATTTATGCATGCTTGAATACTATTCATTAGTTGAGGTGTATATTTTGCCAGGAAACTAGTGCATGCATTGTTATCAAATTTGTTAAAGAGCAAGGCTATTTTTTCGATTAATATACTGTGCATAAAGGGGAAATATATCAAAGTGCTAAAAGTGAAGAATTGGAAAGAAGAAAAAAATTATTTTGTGCCTATATATAGTTGCTTATTGAACCTTGGGCCTTTCAAGGAGTTGGTGTATATATGTTTGACATCACTCTAAATATGTCAGAATTATGGTGATTATCGTAATTTTATAGAAATAACACTTTGTAGCTTTTGCAAAATTATAGTAGAACATTATGATTCTGACATAACCACTGTAGTACCAAATATAGGCGTGTAATATTCTTTTTTTTTACCTCATTTCAAGTAATATCTTTGCGTAGAAATATATAAATACTTGTTTTTACAAATCCATCTATTGAATCATCATAATTATATGATTATGTACATTAACTTTCAAATAATCATATATTTGTAGAGAAATATTTTTATAATTTATTTTTTAGTTTGCAAATGAAATAGGAAAACCATATGAAAACTTACATACACAAACGAAAGATTTCAAATTTAAATTAAGATAAATGCAAAAAATGTAAAGAATGACAATATTTTTATAACTTATACTCACTTAGGAGTATAATTTTAAAAAGTATATTATTATTATACATATAAAAACAGAGTTGTTTGGTGGTGAGTCAACTTTTAAATTTTATGCAATTACATGTGTTTCATTTTATCCGTTGTAATGTTACAGTTGCTTAACTATAAAGAAATTAAAAATGATTTTATAAACTTAAAAAACTAAAACAAATATGCAAAATCACTACTAAATGAAAGATAAATTAGTGAGAAATTCTTTTTTTTTAATATATAAACGAAATGACAGAGCTATTATAAACTCACATATAAATAGAGGAATTGGGATTTGAACCCCAATTATAACGTATGATCTAACAATTTCAATATTTGTACTAGTTAAACTAAGACTTGTGAATATTAATGAGAAAATTCTATAGAGGAAAATGTAAAATCTCATACTCTAATTCAGTCACTAAACTTTGTGAAAATGGAACAAGGGAGAACTTTTTTATCACTATTTTGCTTTGCTAATTTTTTTTATTAGGACAAATTTTTCTGAAAAACTCAATTTTAATTTTTTATAGAATTAATTTTTTGTCAAGTTTTATTTATTTCGTGATCGAAATCTGAATTACTAGAATTCCCTTCTTTCCTCGGAATCAGAGGAATAATATCAACAAAAATAATAATTTTTCTAAGTGAGAAATCCATAATTTATATTTACATGCATTAAATTTATTATCTAGAAATTTTACTTAGGCTTCAAAATTACTCTAACAATGGAGGCATCAGAAGACAAGAAAGAACATGTTAGCAATATAAAAGTCAAGATGCTCTTTGGAGTATAAAAGTATATTCATATATTCTATCTTGTTGCAAATTTGGTTCCACATATTTAACAAAGTGACTGCACAATCATGCTCCACCCCTTGGAATGGTTATTATCACTAGTTACAAATCATGCACTTTATTTACCAAAATTAACAAAAATAAATAAGGAAAAAACGTTAAACTAGAAAAACAAATAAAAGGGGTGATTAAAAACACATGTCGAAATTACTTTAAACTATCTAATGCAACTTTTTTTTTTGTACAAATATGCAACTTTTACTTTTACAAAATAAAATATATATCTATGTTAATTGTCCCTGTTTCTATATCTTTTGATTCTATATGTTAGAAAGTTTTCACATCAAAAAAATATGTTAGAAACTTTAGTGTGGACGTGCTTTATATGGCTTTTAACGTGTCTTCTTCCCAAAGTATCCGATATATAGCCCTCTTTGGTCTATGACATGTAAAGGGGCACCATGTAGTCATGTAAATTTTTTATATTTTATTTATGATTTATGATAAGGTCAAGATGTTGCTAAACATTGATACTTGTATACAACTCAAATTAAGCAAACATGAAACATCTATTTTTTTAGTCACATTTTTTAATGGTAGCTAGCATTCATTGTCTATTATTGATGATTTCAAATCTTTCATTATGCGTAGGATATTATGTATATTGTGTAAGGAGTAATAGATAACTAATTGAATTTGTAATATTGTGTAAAAATATCAATTGAACTTCCATATAAATATGAAATGACATAAAAAAATTCTTAATTAATATTTATTTTTTTTCAAGTAAGCTAATATGGATAAAATTGGAATAAATTTTAATAAGTTATAAGCTAATTGAATTAGCTTATTAGCTTATCGAAATAAAGTATGGGCCGGCTGGTTGGATTTGACTTATTTTTTTAATTTATGGAAATAGCTTATTTTTGAACAATTTTTTTTTTTGGTTGGAGTGAGGATCTTAGGAAATTTCTTGGATTAGTTGGAAAATCATATGTCTTTTTAAGGAGTATGAGGGTTGGGAGTTCGACAGTTGAGGAAGTTTAATATTTCTCTTTTAGATAAATGGTGTTGGAGGATGTTGGTGGTTAGAGGGGGTTTATGTTTCACAGGGTGTTGGCAGTCTATTACGGTGTGGAGCGAGGGTGTTTACGAGAGGGGGGAGTAGTGGGTCTTCTTGGTGGAGGGAGATCGTGAGGATTTGTGATGGTGTTGGAGGCCTAGGGGTTGGGTGGTTTGGGGATAGCGTGTTGAGGAAGGTGGAGGATGGTGCGGATACGTTTGTCTGGACTGACCCATGGTTGGATGGGATCCCCTTGTATGTGAGATTTCGTCGTTTATTCGATCTATCAGATAATAGGTTGAGTACGGTAGCCGATATGAGTTCTTTTGGGTGGGGGTCGGAGGGACAACGTGCGTGTGGCGGATGCAGTTGTGGGCGTGGGAGGATGAGATGTTGAGGGAGTGTCAGACATTACTTCTTAACCTTCTTTTGCAGGCCCCGTCTCCAGATATGTGGCAGTGGCAGCTAGACCCAGATAGAGGTTACTCAGTCAGGGGAGCTTATCAACTCTTGACTTCCCAGCAGCCGGCTCCCTTGGACGCAAATGAAGATCTCTTGTGACACAAATATGTTCCCTTTAATGTGTATAGTTTTGCTTGGAAACTTTTGCGAGATAGGTTGACAACTAAAGTAAATTTGGCGGCTCGAGGCATCATCACTCCAGCAGCTCAGTCTTGCGTGTCAGGTTGCGGTGAGGTGGAGTGGAATCTGCTCATCATTTATTTGTCTCATGCAGCTTCTTGGCTCTCTATGGTCGTTAGTGCGGTCATGGATTGGTTTCTCGTCGGTGGATCCTCAAAATCGGCCAAACCATTTTTACTAGTTTACTCATTTATCAAGTGGTTTACAAGCACGGTGCTCTTTCTTGCGGCTCATTTATCAAGTAGTTTACTCATAAATGTCCTTACATCAATTGTTGAACAAGGTTAAACTCCATTCCTACTACCGGTTGAAGACAACGAACGTCAATCTAGTTTCAAACTATACCATAGTTGGTGGTCGAACTCATTTACTTGTTTGGGAATTGACTAACTCTGTTTTATGTGTTGTATTTTTGATTCAATGCTCTTGTAAACATTTGTAGTCCTTTTCGGCACTCCTTGTACTGAAGACACTAATTGGTTTGTTAATATATATCTCATTTTTGCTTGTTCAAAAAACATCATTGTGAGATAAAAAATAAATGTAAATTATTAAATATATTTTAGATGATTTAGAACAAAACTTTATCGTTATGCCCACATTTTTTTTACACGAGATCATAATTTTCCCATCTAGATAATTAAAAAAAAACAATGAAGGAGTGAAATTAATTCATTGGACTTCAAAAGATTAAAAGTTTGGAGAGATATAAAATTATAAATAAATAAAATTCTCTTTATTCAAAAAATACATAATTCAACACACAAATGCAAATGCAACACATACAACAAAATCCCAATAACCCCCTGATCCAGTCTTAACAAAAACAATAAAACTTATAGAAAACTAAACTAATCTTATTATGATTGAAATTATTCTAAATCTTAGGTTGATCCAGTCCATCTCCTCCTCCTCCTCCTCCTCCTCCTCCCACATTGTTGAAACCAAACAAATGAGGAGATGAACCATTTTAAACAAAAAGTGGTAAGGTTTGGGTAGGACGAGCCTGAATTACAAGCATATCAGCATGTTGAGCAATAAGTTTCTTAAGGTCCTCCAATGCGTTCTTGAATAATTCAAGTTCACCCAAATTCATCCCATCAATGGGACAAGCCCACCAATAATGATCCTCAAACATCTTGCGTGCATAACTCAGCTCATCATGACGCCTCTTCTTGTTGTCCAACATATTGTTGATCTGAGTCAGATCAGTATTGAGCTGACGCTCATTAGCATTACGTCGAGTCTCAATGAGTTATGTGATGCCATTGTTTTGATGTGGGACCTGCGAGAGATAACGATCTATGATTGTATCAACATTGGGGTGACCAAAAGAAAATACCTTTTCACTAGGTGAAAAAACAACTAGAGCAACTTCCGCACCAGTGAGAGTGCACAATTCACTAGCTTTCTTGAAGAGCCCATTACGACGCCTCGAGAAAGACACTCGCAGGTTGCTCTCCTTGCTAATCTTTTTCATCTCAACTTTTTGAGGGCGTGGAGTTTGCCTTCTGCTCGATATGGTTGAATCACAAAGGGAGAGAAGGGAAAACTAAATGGTGGATGTATTTTTGAATGTAGAACAAAAAGTGGCACATTGAAATAGAGCGTGGATGAGTGGTTTTATAGCCAAATTTTATGTGTATCTTCTCACTCATATTGTCATGTGGCTTAGCACGTGACTCTTTTTTTTTTTTGATACATTGAACCTTTTTGCCACATTAAAATAATTTCTTTATAGAGAAATTTTCATCAAATCGTATTTCTGTGGTTTATATGGTAGGTAATTTAATGTAAAAAAAATGACACTCTTTTGCCAATTTGTTTATACATCAGCTTATTCAATTAAAATAATTGTTAGTTGGTTCAATGATAATTGACGATATATGTAACACCCAAACCCATAATTATATAAAATATACCTTTATAAAATATTACTCGAAAATACGCAACGGAAATAATACTTGATTTACAAAAGGTTTGGTTCGAGTATTACATCGTACACATAAAAGCTTATCAATAACTTAATTAGTAAACGAT
Organism: Trifolium repens; assembly: GCA_030408175.1. Taxonomy (NCBI): domain Eukaryota; kingdom Viridiplantae; phylum Streptophyta; class Magnoliopsida; order Fabales; family Fabaceae; genus Trifolium; species Trifolium repens. Next base: position 9,607,127 of record CP125839.1, read on the forward strand.
TATTGCACAAAATAAGTTTATAAGAAAATACATCTTTAAATACATTGAAGATAAGAAGCAAGACTCTAAATATACATTATAGAAATGATCCCATCCCCGTGTCATGATCAGAGCAGAGCTTCACCAACGACTGAAACACAAACATAACCTGAGGATCTGGATCCCAAATCCAGCACATACACAAAACAGAGGGTTAGATAATATAACCATAAAAGAAACTAAGTGCAAGAACATACTTAACACTTAGGACATAACATGCTCATGTCTAACAACTCAATCCATAAAACATACATTATTCTCATGTTATTCATATCTCATTATCATAAGAGTACAACACATCACAATAATCATACCTACTTAATCAATAGACAAGTATACATAACATCATCATTTATCAATCATTCATCACACACCTCATAATACATTTAATCATTCAAGTTAAGGATCACCAATCAATGTCAATTACCAAGTATCACATTTAGTCACATATTCCTAATGCAACTAATGTCACAAATCTCATGTCATGTCACGCTAGACATAACTATATGCATGTGGTACCATTCACCTCATATTAGGATAAACATATATCCGGTTCACCTCATTTTCAGTTTCAAGTCATGAAGGACTCACCACAAATATTTTCAGTTTCAAGTCATGAAGGACTCACCACAAATAGACTCATGAATGCATGAATGTACATATACCACATATGATGACACTATAAACAATCACCTCACAAAATGTAGTACCACACAGCCTATATTCACCTCAATTCACCTCATATTATCATCATTATGGACATACATTCAAGTACATATCATACATCAACCATTAAGTTATTGCAATTCATTATCATCATCAACTCATCAACACATCATCATTACAATTCATTATCATAAAGCATCATCTTAATTCATTTAGAATCCAACATAACATATTATTAATTAATCTCTAATTACCACATATCATTAGTTAATCAACATGAATCATTAACTAAGTCTCACACCTCATAAATCATCATACATCATTACTAATTATCTATCATCATCATTAACATAATCTCATCTCAACATACTCATAAATCATAGTTAATTAGCATGTAGGATATCACAACTCAATTCATCATCCTATACTCAATTCAAGTACATATAGTAAGTTATTAATTCAATTAACAAAGTATAACAATTCTACGCCAAAACAGAATAATCCAAGCATGATCTTTAAAAACTAACATCAAAAATGGATTCTACGCGAAAAATCATTGAAAATAGGTTCCGGATGCATAAGTCAACAAAAAGTCAAAAAGTCAACCAAAGTCAAAGTCAACCCTGCTGACTGGGCTGTTAAGTTCGCGCACGCGAATTTGACAGATTCTTCCTATAGAAGTCTGTCTCACCAAAATGGTCATAACTCGGGCTACGTTGATCCAAACGCGATAAGTGAATATGCGTTGGAAAGCTAAGAACGAGACCTACAACTTTCATGTTTAACAAAAATTCCAATTCGAAGTCTAAAGGGGTCAAAAATGATGATCTTTATTCAGGTATTCTAGAAAACAGTTTTTCTTACACAATTCCTTGATTTTCCGAAATACAAGTTGAAACCCATTAACTCAAATGTTCTTAAATCATTATCCAATGCATAAAAACATATAAAGGAAGCAACTTTAATCATTTATAATCATACTAAGCATAGAAGTACAACTTATAACATCATCAAACATCATTTCATCCAAAAGTAATGATTTTCATATATTTATTCAAAACTTCATAACAACATAAAACCCTTCACAAACATCTACAAATTCCCATTTCAAAACCCCAAGATTCATAATTTCATATTGTAATAAGCTCAATAATCATTAAATCATTCAAATGTACCATTTTTATTCAATGAAAACACCCACCCAAAAGAAAAGAGTGTAGAGAGTTTGGGAATGGAGAAATAGACATTCTCCCCTCTCTATGCTCACTCTAATTATATTATCTAACCTCATACCTTAATAAAGTTGGAATCTCTACTCCACCACTTGATTTCCTTTAATCTACCATGGCTTATTCTTTATTTGATCTTCTCCTTCATCTCTTTCTCTTTCTCTACTCTCTCAACTCTCTCTTTCTCTTAACCTCTCTTTCTCTCATTTTTATGATAATAAAATCACACCACTACTCTTCACAAAAACCTCCTATATATAACCCCAACTTAGGTTATAGTCAAATCCCCATACTACCCTTAATTCCACTATTAATTCCACTCATAATCTCAACTTTACTATTACCACAAATTCTTGTACTATTTACACCATTGCCACTACTTTCTCTCCAAGACACTCTATCCCTTTAAGATAATAACCAAAGTGTCACTCTTATCTCTACACAACCTACTAACTCACTAGATTACCATACTACCCTTAATCCTACCACACACTCTTATTCATTCTAATTAAGCCCAATACTCATAAAAGTCCATCATCAACAAACATAAATGCAACAATTAATTAATACATATAAAACATATCAATTAACATATACAATTAATTAAATAACATCAATTAATCAAATATAATAAAATATAAGATTTGGGGTGTTACAACTCTACCCCCCTTAAAGAATTTTTGTCCTCGAAAATTTCACGCAAAAGTTACAACTAACAAGTTCAAGATTCATAGATCCATCAATAATAATCAACAGTTATAACCATATCAAATAAATGTAATATACATCACCAATTACATACAATGGACAAGACCTAATCATGACACTACCTCATATTGCTACAAATTATATACACATAATGATATGGTATTTCAATCAACAAAGTAACATGCATCACATTCCAAGTTATGACTTCAACATAATTCAAAACTAAGATTAACTCCACAAAATACAAACTCACATGTCATTGATGCGTACATGATAAAGTCATGCAAAATTACGAAACTAGCATACCCTAAACATGGATTACCAAATAACTCAATCTCACAAAATCATTTATAATCATCACATATACATATTCATCGCAAAATCTCAAGTTCACAAAACACGGTCAATACATTCTATAAAAAATCATTCTAGGCAAACTCTAGGCGTTACCAAAGTTTGACAAGATTAGTATCATCCAATCAACACAATCATGTCTATCCATTAACAAGAGATCAAGGACGGCCAGTTCCTTAATTTGTTAATAAATGGACAACAATCATGATGGTGGTTCAAACCATCCTTACCAAGCTACGATAGTGTTTTCTTAAGCACGAAACACATAAGCATACAAAAGCATATCACATCGTCTAGCATAAACATTTAATTAGCATACATTGCCTCTAAACTTAAAAGTTAAGAATCAACTTAAAACAAAAAGGATAGATATTCCACAACAATAAATCTTAAGAATCCAACAATCCCTACCAAACAAGGACACTCTCATCAAAACATTGCACTTAAAATCATGTAATGACTAATAAGAAAACACTTATGGAAACATAGATCATTCGCACATAGATTCATATATTTTAAAACTCATCAAAAGAGGAAATCACAATTTGACGAATCCATAAAGTCATGAAAACATGTTTATGAAAATAGCACATTCGAAAGATTCATTCACAATGCACAATTCATATAGTTACTCACATAGGAATCATGGTAAAGGATATTCAAATAATCTACAATAAATCTATCATGGTATATTCATCTAATATCTCAATAATTCAAAAATAACACATTGTCAACATATGCATAATCTATACAAGGATACACAAACAAATACCTACATGAAATCTCTCATTCTTAAATCATCAATCTAAGAGTTTGGTCATGGTAAAAGAACAAACATTTCATAACATTGAATTCTAAGTAACTCAAGAATTCACATTCATATAAATAAATCATGTAAGGAAACAATTAACTTAGCATGGTAATCAATCTAATCAAATAAGATCATCAAATTTCGTATCACATTGAATTCATTCATTCTCAAAATCTCTTAAAAGAAAGAATGATACAATTAACAACTCCTTAAAGGACATTGCAACAATTTACGAATATAGTGCATATTATTATTTATCAAACACAAGTCATGCTAAACATACTTATCACTTAAATAATTTCAAAATACTCCAACAATGATTAACAATAAATATTTGTAAGACAAATCAAACAAATGTCTATTCTACATTGCATAAGAACATGATACAACATTTCACATAAGCATATCATACAAGATAAATAATTATCTTAACACGACACTCAATCATCTACACAAAATCATGAAAGCATTTAAGGAACATACAAGGAAAACAAATAGTCTCATATTCAAGCAACTAGGATAAAATATCATTTATCATTAATCAACGAGAATACAATCACATCATGTACTAATTTAGGCATATGAAGTTATAAGCTAACATAGAAGCATAGTAATAATCATAAATTAACTTCCAAACATGAAGTAAAAATTATAGATGCTATAGTTATTGCCAAATTAAAACACAAGTTCCAAGAATCAAGTAAAACAACATTCTAACGAGGAACTAACAATAAAATTCATGAAATCAACCTCATACATAATCAATAAGTTATTCAAATACATAGAATTCACCAATACATGTTCAACTTAATAGATCACAATCTTTTCATGAATATTCACCAATAATCGTCATGTTAAAGCATTCAAGTAATTTCACTATTGCATTCGTATATAAATTTTCAAATAATTCCACGGATACATACATACATACATATATACATACATACATACATACATAACATCATTTAATTAATTCAATCATACTACGCAAGCAATCATCATAAATAAATCATCACAACATTCATTTACGACACATGCATAAACAATCATACTTAATTACATATAACATAGATTTTCATCAACAAAGGAATCTATAGTAATATGCGAACATAATCATTTTAAATAGAGCAATAACAAGAAGATATTATCATTTAAGTCATTATCTTGAAATAAAAACAACAATCATATTCTCAAGTTTCAAGAATAAACACAAATGACGACAATAATAATATTCACTCACTCCATCGAATGTAAACATCAACAACAACAAATATCATCATTAAGTCACAATTCAAAACAACAATGATGAACGCATATTCATTATCAATTATGCACAATTATATTATGTTATAATCACTCATTCGTCATGAAATCATAAATAAATAAAATCATGTCAAAACTTCACAAAGATTATAGCTTTAAGCACATACAACTATTATAATCATAAAAGAATAACATTCATCATGAATCAACATCAAAGAATACATACTCATTACTAGATAACTTACAACTAAGATAATTATCAATCTCATCAAATACTCACCAAAAGAATGAATAACATAATTCAATTCATATTACTCATAGTTCATGAATAAACAATCACCAAGTATATTCATAAAATAAATACATCACAACTTATCAACATTTATGAAACAATAGATTCATAAGTCAACACCAATTAAAACACAAGTTTTAAGGATCAAGTAAAACACATGCGAATAAGCAATAAAACAAGATTCAATAAACTCATCATAAATCCACAAAATGGTTAATAGTAACTAATGTGCAAGTGTACTACGACATTTAAATCACAAAAGACACAAGAACCACACAAGACAATATGCCCACTTAGTCTGAACACACAAACTTGCTCTGATCGACACAGGACACACACATAGCTCACTATGTCCGAGGACAACCGGAGCTCTGATACCAAATTGTAACACCCAAACCCATAATTATATAAAATATACCTTTATAAAATATTACTCGAAAATACGCAACGGAAATAATACTTGATTTACAAAAGGTTTGGTTCGAGTATTACATCGTACACATAAAAGCTTATCAATAACTTAATTAGTAAACGATTATTGCACAAAATAAGTTTATAAGAAAATACATCTTTAAATACATTGAAGATAAGAAGCAAGACTCTAAATATACATTATAGAAATGATCTCATCCCCGTGTCATGATCAGAGCAGAGCTTCACCAACGACTGAAACACAAACATAACCTGAGGATCTGGATCCCAAATCCAGCACATACACAAAACAGAGGGTTAGATAATATAACCATAAAAGAAACTAAGTGCAAGAACATACTTAACACTTAGGACATAACATGCTCATGTCTAACAACTCAATCCATAAAACATACATTATTCTCATGTTATTCATATCTCATTATCATAAGAGTACAACACATCACAATAATCATACCTACTTAATCAATAGACAAGTATACATAACATCATCATTTATCAATCATTCATCACACACCTCATAATACATTTAATCATTCAAGTTAAGGATCGCCAATCAATGTCAATTACCAAGTATCACATTTAGTCACATATTCCTAATGCAACTAATGTCACAAATCTCATGTCATGTCACCCTAGACATAACTATATGCATGCGGTACCATTCACCTCATATTAGGATAAACATATATCCGGTTCACCTCATTTTCAGTTTCAAGTCATGAAGGACTCACCACAAATATTTTCAGTTTCAAGTCATGAAGGACTCACCACAAATAGACTCATGAATGCATGAATGTACATATACCACATATGATGACACTATAAACAATCACCTCACAAAATGTAGTACCACACAGCCTATATTCACCTCAATTCACCTCATATTATCATCATTATGGACATACATTCAAGTACATATCATACATCAACCATTAAGTTATTGCAATTCATTATCATCATCAACTCATCAACACATCATCATTACAATTCATTATCATAAAGCATCATCTTAATTCATTTAGAATCCAACATAACATATTATTAATTAATCTCTAATTACCACATATCATTAGTTAATCAACATGAATCATTAACTAAGTCCCACACCTCATAAATCATCATACATCATTACTAATTATCTATCATCATCATTAACATAATCTCATCTCAACATACTCATAAATCATAGTTAATTAGCATGTAGGATATCACAACTCAATTCATCATCCTATACTCAATTCAAGTACATATAGTAAGTTATTAATTCAATTAACAAAGTATAACAATTCTACACCAAAACAGAATAATCCAAGCATGATCTTTAAAAACTAACATCAAAAATGGATTCTACGCAAAAAATCATTGAAAATAGGTTCCGGATGCATAAGTCAACAAAAAGTCAAAAAGTCAACCAAAGTCAAAGTCAACCCTGCTGACTGGGCTGTTAAGTTCGCGCACGCGAATTTGACAGATTCTTCCTGTAGAAGTCTGTCTCACCAAAATGGTCATAACTCGGGCTACGTTGATCCAAACGCGATAAGTGAATATGCGTTGGAAAGCTAAGAACGAGACCTACAACTTTCATGTTTAACAAAAATTCCAATTCGAAGTCTAAAGGGGTCAAAAATGATGATCTTTCTTCAGGTATTCTAGAAAACAGTTTTTCTTACACAATTCCTTGATTTTCCGAAATACAAGTTGAAACCCATTAACTCAAATGTTCTTAAATCATTATCCAATGCATAAAAACACATAAAGGAAGCAATTTTAATCATTTATAATCATACTAAGCATAGAAGTACAACTTATAACATCATCAAACATCATTTCATCCAAAAGTAATGATTTTCATATATTTATTCAAAACTTCATAACAACATAAAACCCTTCACAAACATCTACAAATTCCCATTTCAAAACCCCAAGATTCATAATTTCATATTGTAATAAGCTCAATAATCATTAAATCATGCAAATGTACCATTTTTATTCAATGAAAACACCCACCCAAAAGAAAAGAGTGTAGAGAGTTTGGGAATGGAGAAATAGACATTCTCCCCTCTCTATGATCACTCTAATTATATTATCTAACCTCATACCTTAATAAAGTTGGAATCTCTACTCCACCACTTGATTTCCTTTAATCTACCATGGCTTATTCTTTATTTGATCTTCTCTTTCATCTCTTTCTCTTTCTCTACTCTCTCAACTCTCTCTTTCTCTTAACCTCTCTTTCTCTCATTTTTATGATAATAAAATCACACCACTACTCTTCACAAAAACCTCCTATATATAACCTCAACTTAGGTTATAGTCAAATCCCCATACTACCCTTAATTCCACTCATAATCTCAACTTTACTATTACCACAAATTCTTGTACTATTTACACCATTGCCACTACTTTCTCTCCAAGACACTCTATCCCTTTAAGATAATAACCAAAGTGTCACTCTTATCTCTACACAACCTACTAACTCACTAGATTACCATACTACCCTTAATCCTACCACACACTCTTATTCATTCTAATTAAGCCCAATACTCATAAAAGTCCATCATCAACAAACATAAATGCAACAATTAATTAATACATATAAAACATATCAATTAACATATACAATTAATTAAATAACATCAATTAATCAAATATAATAAAAGATAAGATTTGGGGTGTTACAATATATATATATAACTCGATATGAGGAGTGTTAGTGGTATATTTTTCGTCACTCTCATTCGGACTCACAATTGATCTACATTAATAAGAATTTGATTTTATAATCTCATATACAGTGTATAACAATTATTTGTGACACTTTAATTAATAATAATTTATCTCTACCTCAATTCTTTAAAAAATAAATTGGATATGGCTGTCACTTTTTAAAAATATTATTATTATTGTGAAATAAATTAAAATTATGAACACATAAAAAATATTATTTTATTATAACTTATTATAATTAAAAAGGAAACAATTAAATAAATTAATTTGTTAAAGTAATAATTATCTTTAATTTATTTTATTCTAATATTATTTATTTATTTATTAATTACATTACATGTATGGAAATCATTATTTTATTTTTTGCAAAAAATTAAATATAGCACATTATTGTATATTTACCATTTTAAGGCCAAATGCCATACAAGTAACCCAGGATCTTTATTTATTAAATGTATATAATTACCGAACAATTTTTTATATAATTAATTATGCTATATTAATTTGTTGTTCAATGTACCTGACCAGTTAATCTATTTGTGTTTTGTTCAAATTTAAAAGATCCATTAATCTACACCCGCCCTTATAGGGTGTGCCAGGTGAGCCACCACACAGGACCTCGAAAAATTAAGGGCCTTTATTTTTTTTCATATATGTTCATTTAAATTTTTATATATGTAAAAAGCAACATTACTTAAAAAAATGTAAATCAGCAATATTTTGTATTTAAAATACAATATATGCTTATTTCTAGGCATAAAATTTGATCATTTAACTTTAACTCTTGAATATTCTGAATAAATTTGAAAATTAATAAATTATATATGCAAAATAGGATGAGTCAAAGTGTCAACAAAAATACTCAATGAAAACAAAAATAAAAGTAAAAAGTGAGAAACACTTTTACATAATGAAAAATGATGACTCTTTTTAAGTAATTTGAAAGTTGATAATGATTTAGTTTAAATTTTCATTTAATATTAATTATATAATGACAATTATTTTTTTTTGATAAGGAAAGGAATTAAATTACTGAATCAACCGAGGAAAACTAACTCCTCTTACATCATCTTCTAGTAGAAGTTTAAGAGTAGGAGAAAAGACGTCAATAAAATTACAATTAAAATCTAAAGAGGTGTGTCCGAGATTTGCTAACAGATCAGCACATCTATTAGCCTCGCGATACACATGACATACTGAAGTGCTCCATCCAGGATGGTGGAGAAGAGTGATCACCTCTTGGAGAAGAGGTTGGAGGAAGGCATTTGGAGATGAGCCTAAATTGACCATATTGACCACGACTAGAGAATCCATCTCAAAAATAACATTTTTGATATTCAACTGGTTTGCCATTTCTATTCCAATGCGAAGGGCCCAAAGTTCAGCCCACACAGCAGAGCAGGAACCAAGTATATTGTAGAAGCCTCGAATGCACTTACCATTAGAGTCTCTGATCAAACCTTCACAAGTAGAAATTCCTGATGACTTCTTATGAGACCCATCAACATTAACCTTATAATGATCATGTGGTGGAGGAGTCCAGGACACCTCGATGCTTCGTTTAGATGGATACAAGTTAGATTCCACATGAAGATTGGAGGAGGATGTAATGAAATTAGCTTGGTTTGTTGCTAGACGAAGCAGTTGATTTTCAATTAAAGACTTCCTATTAAACACCAGACTATTTCTATCTTTCCAAAGCTCATAAACAACAACTCCAAAAAAGATTTGCCAATTGTCGTGTTTCGAACCAATATGAGGAGTTGTGATATTCCAGTCAAGCCAACGATGCAATCCAAGACTAAAGAATTTACTCCAATTATCTTGGCAGATGAGATCATTCCAGAACATTTTTACTTCTTCACAGTCTCTTAAGACATGCATAATCGTCTCAGGGTAGTCACCACATCTAGGACATAAGTTATCTCTAGTCATGCCTCTGTGATGTCTTTCCTCATTAGTCAAAATTTTATCATGAGCTATTTTCCATAAAAATGCTTTGTACCTGTTTGGGCCTTGCCAAGACCAGATGTGTTGAAAACTATCTTGCTTTGTTGGGAAAGAGTGATGTTTATCATGCATGATAAAATAAGCGGATTTGAGAGAGAAATTTCCATCTGAAGTAAGGTTCCAACAAGGAAAATCTAATTTTCCATTGGAAGGAGGTTTAATTGCCATAATTTTCTCACAAATTTCCTGAGGAAGAAGTTGATTGAGCACTTCCCAATTCCACTTCCCATCCATAACATAATGAGAGACAGGAAATTCCATATGTCCAGGGGGGACACGATTATGGAATAAATTTAGCAAAGGTCCACAATCTCGAATCCAAGCATCTTTCCAAAATCGGACATGGTGACCATTTTGAATGCACCAAGTTATATTGTTGGAAACATCCTCCCAAACACTAACAATAGCTTTCCAAGTAGAGCTAGAAATGGATCTATTATTCACTGATGGAATTATGAGATTACCACAAGAATATTTAGCTCGCATTACCTTAACCCAAAGTTTGTCTGGGCAGGAAATCAACTGTCAAGCCAACTTCATCATGTAAGCCGAGTTCAACCATTGAAGATTTTTGAACCCTAGACCCCCTTCCTCCTTAGGGCGGCAAATTTGTTCCCACGATATGAGATGTGTTTTTCTATGATCGGCAGTCGAGCCCCAAATAAAATCTCTGCAAATTTTTTCAGCCATTATACAAACTGATGTTGGAATTCTACTTGATTGAATGACATAACCAGGGATGTTGGTTAAGGAAGATTGAGCCAAGGTAACTCTTCCAGCAAAGGATAAAGAGTTTGCTTTCCATCCTGACAATTTCTTTCGCATTTTATCAAGAATAAATTCATAGTCAGATTTAGAAGCCCTTCGATGAAGCATTGGCGCACCTAGATACACTCCTAAATCTTTGGTAATTTCGATACCCAAATCGCTACTCAGAATAAAAGCAAGATCCCCAGAGACATTATTAGAGAAGAAAACTTGAGATTTATGGAGATTCAATTTTTGGCCTGAAGCGTCACAAAAATCTTTCAAGATTGAGCGAATCAAATTTGCCTGGTCAGAGGAGGCCTCAGCAACTAAGATAAGATCATCAGCAAAACACATATGAGAAATAGAAGGACCAATCCCTCTTCCCACTTTAAAAGGATTCCAGTTCCCCATAGCCACCACATCTTGAATACTATGACCAAGCCTTTCTAGACACAAAATAAATAGATAAGGGGAAATTGGATCACCTTGTCGAAGTCCCCTAGTTGAAGAGAAAGGGTCAGAGGCAGTACCTTGCCAATTAATACTAAGAGTTGCTGATGACACACAATGAAAGATAAGAGATCTCAAGAACTCTGGGATGCCTAGGAGCTCCATAGTTTCAACAAGAAAGTGCCACTCTAAACGGTCATAAGCCTTTTCAAGATCCAACTTTATAATCATAAAGCCTTTCCTACCATGAATGTGCTTAAAAGAGTGAATAAGTTCCTGTAGAACAAGAATATTATCAATAGTATTGCGACCAGGCACAAAACTACTTTGATTGTCAGCAATTATATAAGGTAATATTTGGCGGAGCCGTTGAGCCACAATTTTTGTCACAACTTTATAGGCCACGTTGCACAACGCAATAGGTCGAAATTGAGTCACTCTAGCTGGATCAACATTCTTTGGGATCAAGGAAATGAGGGTTTGATTAATATGTTGGACATAACTCGGATCCCCAAAACATTTAAGCACGAGGTTATGTAAGGATTCATGAATGATGTGCCATTGACTCTTGAAAAATAAAGGATGAAAACCGTCCGGACCTGGTGCCTTCAAGTTTTGCATGCTGAAAAGAGCTCTTCTAGTTTCTTCAAGAGTTACTGATCGATTCAAACAAACCAAATCATGGTCCTTGATACTAGGAAAAGTATTATTCGTGATGAAACCAGAGGTGGCACCACTTTGAGTAGCATAAAGATTCTTATAAAAGTTAGAAATAAGATCTCTAATTTCCTCTTCATTATAGATCCAATTCCCATTATTGTCCTGTAGTGCAAGTATACGATTGTGACGGCGACGAGATAAAGTTGCTTGATGAAAAAAGTTGCACCCACTTAGATTTCATCTGTTGGTACCAGTAACCTTCTTCCTGGTCTAGAATAGTGTTATAATCATTCCAAAGTTGATCTCGTAGGATGTGTAGACTTTCATTATCTTCAATTAAAAGTTTGTTATTGATACCTTCCAACCTTTTAATAATCCTATGTTTTTTCCTAAAAATATCTCCAAAGGTATTTTTGTTCCAGCTTTTCAAATTATCAGTAAGTCTAGAAACATTACCTTGCCAATTGTCTGAGTTACTCCAAGAGTGAATTACTTGTTGTTCAAAATCTGGGTGCTCCAACCAGGAACCAAGAAATTTGAAATAGTTCCTTTTGCTTGAGCTATTATTGCTCCCTAATCGAAGCCAGAGTCCACAATGATCATATGAGTTGATTGGAAGATGAGTAACATTGGAGTTAGGAAAGAGGGTTTGCCATTCTGTATTGCCTAACACTCTGTCTAATCTTTCTTTCAAGGGACCTCGGCGCAAAGTAAATGGTTGGCCTTGAAACCCCATATCGAGAAGTTGACAAGAATCAATACAAGCTTGAAATGCTGATCGCCCAATGGAATTAACTGGGCCTCCTCCTTGTTTCTCATGATCAAATAAAACCTGGTTAAAGTCCCCAGCGACACACCATGGTCCAGAGATAGTAGTATTAAAGTGTTTGATCTCTTCCCACACTTCATCACGCTGATACATATGAGGGCTTGCGTATACAATAGTCAAATACCAAGAGTTTTGAGTATTTTGGTTAATATGCATGTGAATGCAAAATTTTGAGGATGAAATGATATTGATGGGAGGACAAGAGTCTTTCCATAAGCACCAAATACCCCCAGAAAAACCTTGTGCTTCAACTCTGGCACCTTCAACCATACCAATCCTCTTGATAACAGTATCGGCACGGATACCACTAACTTTAGGCTCAAGAATAGCTAGAAAATCCAAATGATAAATTCTAAAAATATCTTTGACCTAAGCTGGGAACAATTTCCCACCTGCCCCTCTGCAATTCCAGATGAGACAATTCATTAATGATTATTTGGAGAAAATTGGGATCTAGTCCCTGTATCTATCTTTAACCCGGACTCGGGGTTCTTTTCTTCAATGTCCATAGCTCCTACCTCATTGCTTTTAGGAGAAGTAGTAGTAGGACTCTTCACATGCATAATCCGTTGATTTTTCAATTTTTCTGCTAAATTCAACGTTTCTGCATCTATCTCTACCATGGCATCAACCAAAGGGTCACTAGGAAGTGAGGAAAAAACAAAATCTTTAGGAAGAGCTCTTTCCATAATTCTGATATTTTCCAATATTTGGAAATCATCTTGTTTAGCAGCTCTGTCAACCTTCGGTGTGTCATTTGCTTTAGTTGCATCAACTAAAGGCTTTGGAATGATTTTTTCTTTTGGAATGAAAGGAGGTTTAAGAGTGCTTACACTGTTTTTTTCTTTATATTGTTTGCGCTACGAATTTTTACCGGCAAGAGGGTTTCGCACACGTTGAACAAGTGGTTGCTTAGGTGGCAACTTGTTATTGGACTTCTCATCAAAAGAATTTTCATGTGGACGTGTATGTTGTTGCCCATGTGCCTCATTAGTAGTAGTAGTCCCCACCAATTGTGATCCTTTGGAATTGTTAGATGTAGCACGTGTTACTTTATCATATTTCATGTTGTCATGTGGCAATTTTTTTGAAGGATTTCCCATAACAACATGTTCCACTAATTTGGATTGTGGTCCCTCAATTTTAGGCTTATGATAAGGAATTTTGGAGCTAGATTTCGTATTGTTACGAACTTTCCGTTGCACAATGTTCCATGGGCCAAAAGATGCGTCAATTGAGTCTTCTTTGATACTCTCTTCCGTGATTGTTGGAATTGCACCGTTAATATCTTTCACGATTCTTTCTTGCGGCAGCTGCACTTGTTGCACCGTTTCAACTTTTTCAGTCATGGTTACCTTCTCTAATGATGTCGTGGTCTCATCCATGTTTGTTGTAGTGGACATATTGTTAATAGTTGATTGAATTTTTGGCTCTAGTTTATCTTGACAATGCTCTGACTTGTGACCGTAGCATCCACACTTGAAGCAAATTTGGTGGAGCCCCTCGTATTCCAGAAATAATTTGTGACCCCTGATCAATATATGAGAAAATAGTGGTTTATCAAGATCAAGCTCCACACAAATCCTTGCAAACTTTCCTCTAGAATGGATTGATGTTAGTCGATCAATCTTTAACATGGTACCTAGTACTGATGAGCCTATTCTCCAAAGAAATTCTGCATTGTATAACTCCAACGGGAGTTTTGGAATTCTAAGCCACACCGCTACTTTGCTTAACATGGCAGCTTCTTGAAAAAATAATTTACTCCAGCGTTGAATTAGAAGATAATGATCAGCCACTCGCCATGGTACTTCAAAAAGTGCATGATTATAATCATCCTCACAAGAGAAATAAACCAAAAAATAACCATCTGCCATGTCCACTACTTTTATTGGACCCTTCTTTGCCCAATTGCGTTGGAGATTATTCTCAATAGTTTTGAAGCTAACTTTTTTTCCCATAACCTTAGTTATGAGTGTTTTCATCCAAGGAGCAGACCAACGATTCCATTCCTCATCAGCAAGAGGAATATTAAGTCCAGATCCAATCACTGTGGCCCCAGTTTCCTTTGTAGCATCTGGAAACATCTCCTTCACAGAGTTTCTATCAATGGTTTCAGGGATAATCTCACCAAAGAGATTCATCAATTTTGCCTTATAGGTCCCTTCCTTCTTGTTCTGCAAATTGCATGGATCAGGATTACTATCATGCATCCCCTCATCTTTGCCTTCTTCCCAAGAACGGATTTTCTTTTTACTTCGTTGGAAAAGATCATCTTCTTCTTGTGTTTTGCCATGAACGGCCGCAAGGTTTGGTGAAACCCTAACAGAGCTCATGAGAGCGTTATTATTGAATTGCATATTTTTTATAATGACAATTTTTTGTTATTTACAATTTAAATAGAGAGTGATTCTTTTATAAAAAACTTATGTTTTTTTATTAAAAGTCTATTTTTAATATTTAAATGGAACTTCCAAAAAGTCACAACTGGCCCTGCACTAATCCACCATGTACTAGCATAAAATTATGGTTTGGGCAACTATAATATACCGAAAGTTTTTTAAAATTAAAATCTTAATTCCACAATGACTTGAATTAAAGTTTATATATATAAAATTATCTATATTTTCTGCGATCGGGAGGGGGCTGGAACCACTTGATGCCAGAACTGACCCCCGAACCAGATTCAACTGGTGGTGAAAACCAAAAAAAATTATCTATATTTTGCAATTATTATATGCTGATTAGTTTTTTTTATGTAATATACTATTTTAATGTGAGATGTATGTTATGTTGGAAAAAATAACCGGCATAGAGAAAATAAAATAACACAATCACAACACAAGAATATTTGTTTACCCAGTTCGGTCAAAAACAACCTAATCTGGGGGAGAGAGCAACTCTCCGTTCCACTAAATCAAAAGAGTAACTTTACACAAGATTCTCATAAGGGTTACAAGAATTAGTCTTCAAACCTAACTCTACCCTCATCCCGAATCTCTTCCCGTGGCCAAGAGACTCAATGATTTAGACTATCCAAGATGTATTCAATAACCCTTTGCCCAACCCTAGAGTCGTACCAAGAGACAACCCCTCTTGTTTCTCTCTAAAACTCTAGCCTTTGTGTTGGCAACAAATCCTAATTGAATTCCCTACATCTTGCTTGCTCTCCTTGCTCTCCTTTGCTCTCCTTTGCTCTCCTATTTTTCTATGAATAAATCAACCTCTATTTATAGAAAAATACAAGCCTTCAAAATAGAAACAAATCTATTTTAAAAACAAACCGAATCTTGCCCAAAATATAAACCTTTATTTTTAAACATATCCAGTTTAAAAACAAATAAAATCTTGCAGAAACATATTTTAAGGCAATCTTCACAAATCTCATTAATGTGAGATTTTCCAACATGTATATTTTCAACCAATATCAACAATCTCCACCTTGATTGAAAATAATACAAAGTTGCATCTTCTGCGCTTCCATTG
The DNA here is from genome assembly GCA_030408175.1 of Trifolium repens. NCBI lineage: Eukaryota > Viridiplantae > Streptophyta > Magnoliopsida > Fabales > Fabaceae > Trifolium > Trifolium repens. Next base: position 9,623,836 of record CP125839.1, read on the forward strand.
TCTACACCGACAATCATTGTCTTCACCGACAATCATAATTCTCATTGTCTACACCGACAAATTAAATTATCATACTCCACCATAAAGAGTATACTACACTTGGAACTAAACCATCCCAAGAATTTTCTTCACTTAGAATTAAACCATCCCAAGAATTTTCTTCACTTGGAACTAAACCATCCCAAGAATTTCATGTCGAAACCTTGCTGAAAATTTATGGTGCAACTCCCATGTTGGCTTTCTCCGGAAGTTCATCAGTCATCGACATATCTCACCACACACCTTGCATCAATGTCAACCAATGCCCGTGTGTTGTTCTGAATCCGCCAGTATAACTTGTCCTTTTGCATGGTACAGCGGAAATACCATAAGAACACATACTGCTCCACCTGGACAAAATCTCTTTATATGCCAAGGTTGATGCGAGTATTATTGCCACCGCCTCTCCAAGCTGACCTTGTGTAACCCCGATTGCATAAACACATCCTTGACTTAATTTTCCACAAGCCAAACATGATTCTTCCACCAATTTTCTCTAGCCTAAACTTCACAGCGGAACTCCCTCCTCCTGAATCAAACCAGAAGGCTCTGATACCAGTTGTTGGGAAAAATAACCGGCATAGAGAAAATAAAATAACACAATCACAACACAAGAATATTTGTTTACCCAGTTCGGTCAAAAACAACCTAATCTGGGGGAGAGAGCAACTCTCCGTTCCACTAAATCAAAAGAGTAACTTTACACAAGATTCCCATAAGGGTTACAAGAATTAGTCTTCAAACCTAACTCTACCCTCTGTAACAGCCCGAGCCTTCGGCGTTCCCGGCACTGCTACCTCACGATCTTCTCCAACCCCCTTCACTATTGGAGTTTTTGCCTTCCGTGGGAATCGAACCATGTACCATGGGGATAAGTACATGTTCAATCTATTCCCACTACCAATTGCGCTAGTAGCTCAATTGGTAGTGGGAATGGATTGAACATGTACTTATCCCCATGGTACATGGTTCGATTCCCACGGAAGGCAAAAACTTCAATAGTGAAGGGGGTTGGAGAAGATCGTGAGGTAGCAGTGCCGGGAACGCCGAAGGCTCGGGCTGTTACATAAAAAGGAGTTTTTGCCTTTCGTGGGAATCGAACCATGTACCATGGGGATAAGTACATGTTCAATCCATTCCCACTACCAATTGGGCTACTAGCTCAATTGGTAGTGGGAATGGAATGAACTATGTACTTATCCCCAGGTACATGGGTTCGATTCCCACGGAAGGCAAAAACTCCAATAGTGAAGGGGGTTGGAGAAGATCGTGAGGTAGCAGTGCCGGGAACGCCGAAGGCTCGGGCTGTTACACCCTCATCCCGAATCTCTTCCCGTGGCCAAGAGACTCAATGATTTAGACTATCCAAGATGTATTCAATAACCCTTTGCCCAACCCTAGAGTCGTACCAAGAGACAACCCCTCTTGTTTCTCTCTAAAACCCTAGCCTTTGTGTTGGCAACAAATCCTAATTGAATTCCCTACATCTTGCTTGCTCTCCTTTGCTCTTCTATTTTTCTATGAATAAATCAACCTCTATTTATAGAAAAATACAAGCCTTCAAAATAGAAACAAATCTATTTTAAAAACAAACCGAATCTTGCCCAAAATATAAACCTTTATTTTTAAACATATCCAGTTTAAAAACAAATAAAATCTTGCAGAAACATATTTTAAGGCAATCTTCACAAATCTCATTAATGTGAGATTTTCCAACATGTATATTTTCAACCAATATCAACATGTTAGAGAGTGTCTATTGCTAGCACTCCTCTTAAGATTATATTATACTAGTATTTTGTTATTGTGCATTGAAAATATGTTCTCCGAAGAAAATATTTTTGTAATGAATGTTCATTAAAAAGGTAAAATTACAATATGTTACAAAAGAAAAGAAAAAAAGATCAATTTAAAACTTAAAAACTAAAAGAATCATTATGTTACAAACATTAAACTTAACGAAATTCTAAATACATTTAACTTTAACTTATAATATACAAAAGATAATTTCTCTTTGTCCCTCAATTATTATACTACGTTTTCTTGGTATTGTTTTATTATATTGGTTATTTTGAAATAGAATGTTCGGTCTTGTTAACGAGTGTTCCCGAAACACTTTTTAAGCATTCCATTTAAAGAAATTATTTTAAAAGCTAACACATTTCAATTTTCAATTCATTGACTGTACATATTTCTATAATTTTTTTACAAAAACTTATTATTTAAAGTGTTTAAAAGTGTCTCAGGGCACTCGTTAGTATTTTCCTAAAATGTTCTATACTTCTATTTGAAGGGAAATGTGGGTATGGTGGGGGTGTGTGATTGGCTCATATTCTCTTCAATCGTCGCTCTCTGCTTTTCTTGACCAATATCAATTATATTAAGAAACCAAATTTGTCAATGTAATATTTATGAAAGGGGTAGAATGGTAGATGTTAGTTTCCATGGTGGGACTAAGTAACAACATGGCCATTGGCCATATAGGACCTTTATTGGCATTTGGAAGCCACTTGATAAAGATAAGTGAGACACTCCTGACCCTCTATAGTGTTAGACACCATGCATTAATAGATACTTGATTGTCGAATCTGTTTATTTGTTTGAGCATCGATTAATATGATTTTAATGTTTTATTTTTCGGTTGATTTTTTGTAAATTTTAGAGATCTTTTTTTATATACCTTATGCTAAAGAGACTACTTTGTTAGTGTTTATATCATCTATTTTTACTTGTTAAAAGAAAAAATTTAAAATGAAAGTTTGTGACTTTATAGCGACTATATATAAGCTTTTACATATTTAAACCACTTATATTTTGGTTATACATAAAAATAAGATCAAAGAAACAGAGTGACATAGCTAGTAGTATCTTAGAATGAACTAGAAAAGTTGAAATTTTTATCTCAAATACAAGTTGTCTAAAATACGTAACTTTTTGTCCATAAAATGTTGTACAAGATAAAATTTGTTCAATGCTTTAAAAATTTGTCATGTAGTATTTTGTCTTGTATTATTTTGTCTAATACTGCAAGTGAAAGGAACCTATAATATGGTTGGGCTGCTATTTTTTTATTATTATTATTGAATTTCATAATGAAAATTTCTCTTCCCATCCCCATGTTTCTTATATACCCTCCAGTCTTCCTTTTTTGCCCTTGAATAAATAGTTCGGAACACATTTTTCAAAAAAAAATTGCCTTGGGAAAAAAATTTGGAATGTGTTTTTCGAAGATTTATCCAAATTTGAACTGAAAAAACTTCATAAAACGCATTCCAACGTTTTTATACAAGTATAAAAATGGAAAAATTGGGGTTAGAAAAGAAACATAGGGGTGGAAATAGAAAAATTCTTTAATAATTTGTTTGAGTTTGATGATGCTATGTTTTCACATTTAATTTGAGAAAATTGCTATTTAGGCCTCCCTTGTTGCTCCCAGACCCTCCAAAAATCCGAAAATACCCCCATTTTTGGAACCAGGATAGTTTGGTTCCTAGAATACGAAATCAACATTTTTTCATATCCTAGGATACGAAATTGTGATTTATGGCTATAAACAAAAAGGAAGCTTGTTTTGGAGAATGATTTAACCACAAAAACCACTAAGCGTTTTCGTATTCTAGAAATACGAATTTGGAGCGTTTTCAAAAAAATGTGTATTACATATTCTACGGGCTAAAACTTAAAAAAAAAAATTCAAAATGTGCCTATTTCGTATTCTAGGATACGAAATTGTGTTTTTTTACGTGCATGCGTCTCCAATAAGGCAGGCTTACCAGACATTGAGGTGTTTAACATTGTTTCGTATCTTAGGATACAAAATTGGGTTATTTCGTATCTTAGCTTACAAAATCCTTCGTAAGGGTATTTTAGTCACAATGGGGGGCTTGAGAGTAATATAGGAGAGCCTAAAAAGATTTTTTTTTTTAATTTGATGATACTATGATTTCACATTAATTTGGATTAAGAGTTCGATGAAAAGTTCTTTCTAGTTATCATATAAGAATTTACTTTCCACCCCTAGACCCATCAACCCCACCCCGTCCACACACCCAATTTTTTTTATTTTTCCAGATTTTCTTAGTACTGATTTTTTTTATAAACATAAATATTCCAAAAAAAATTAATAACAATAAAGGCTGAAGTCCAACAAAGAGAAAACTACAAAGAAATCAAACGAAAAAAATATTTCCAATACATTAGCTAACACCATACAAAAACATTCGCACATAAAAAAGACATACTTGAAATAAAATAACAAACAATATTAACTAAAACATTCACGCATCAACTAATTTCACTGTAAGAATGATGAACTACCACTTCCAACTCCATCAATCTACAAATCCTCGCTACTAGCGCTTTGATTATACATGTACACAAATACGCGATTACAATCTAAATGCAAATCACTTTACTTTAAACACATTTTTAGTTAAATGGTGAGTATCATGAAATTCAACTTGTGGTTAAAATGAAGGATGGTCTATCATGTTCTATGTGATACAAAAGTACTACTCAAGGTGAAGAGAAAATTTTACCAGACAATTGTAAGATTGGCAATGTATATATGAGACAAATTGTTTAGTTGTAAGAACCAACACGAAAGTAAATTAAATGTAGCAGAGATGATGATGTTGCGTTAAGGCCTTGTTTGGATAACAAAAGAAAGTTGAAGGAAAGAAAGTAAGAGGAAAGAAAGTAGTAGGAATGAAAGTAAGTGGAAAGTGAATGAAAAGTGGGATGATTTTGTAGTTGTTTGGTTTGAATGAAAGTGAGAAGAAAGTGAAAGGAAAGATAGATATGTTTTTAAGAATTGACATTACTACCCCTACATAAAATAGAAATACTATTAATACATCAAAAATAAAATATATTATAATATTCTATGAATAACAAGTGACAAATCCTTTTCTAAAAGAAATGAGAATATTAAAATGAAAAATATTGAGGCATGACCATTGAAAAGCATTTAATTAAAAAAAGTTAAAAAGTGCATGACGTGTAGTAAAACAGTCTCATAAGGGAGGGTGTTTTTGTCTTTACCCAAGTTATATATGCATTTCTTGTTTTCCTCTCTAATTTGGGCGGAAACATTTTAGCATGTGGGGTCCACCAAAAGAGCACTTTCCTTCCTCTCTGACAGAACAACCAAACGAGGGAAGCACGTTTTTCCATAAACTTTCTATCCTTCCTACTATCCCTCCTCTCACTTTCCCTAGAAACAAACATAACCTAAATGTATGGTAAGAGAACTAGATAACATATGACAAGACTGTGACCACCGGTCATTTCTCATAATTCGACAATAGAAAATATAAGTATAAAAAAATGAAAAATGCAATTGGAACTACCAAAATTACAGTAACAATGTCAAAAGCTACAATACTTGACCGTACTTTTTGCTGTTTCAAACGTGTTTCCAATGAATGCTCAATACAAGTGCTCAGTTTTTCACATGAATTACTACTGGAAAAGTGAAATCTTACTAACCATTTTGCCATGATCAAAACACATAAACTACTAGTGTATGATTGGTTTCGTATAATTTGGACCCATCAATTAATTTGTCTATCTTGGACCAATGAACTTTATGTTCATTGATTTATTATACAGTATTTATATGTCAACGGTTTGGATTGAAAGTTTGGAACCTGATAGACAATACTTGCAAGGACAGGCGCCTATGTAACATTGGTCACATGTGATGATTGTCTTCTTCGTTTTTCATTTCTTACAGACTTACAGTGTTTGGTAGATTGGATCAAATTTTTGGACTAATCTTATAGACTTTAGAGCATCGTTAAAACAACTTTTGTGCAAATCAGTGTTTAATATGTGGAATATTATTTTTTTAATGACAATTTGTCTAATATTGATAGTAGGTTAAATATATTTTTGGTCGGTTTAAATATATCAATTTTTTTTTTTAGTTTCTATAAAAATTCCTTTCGAACTTTAATTTCTCTAAGTTTTAAGTTTTTAAATTTAGTTCCTATTTTTTTTTTATATAAATTTCTTGTATCATGTTCTAGATAATATTTTTTAAAAACATGTCATTATTATGAACTTAAAATACAATTAGTTTAATAATTATCTATTTAATCTTTAATTTTTATTAATTTATCTAAAACTTCAAATTAATGATTGGTTGTTTAAAAAAATATTAAATTATTAAAGTAATGATTAAATAGCTAAATAATCTAACTAATGATATTTTAAAGTCTTAATAATAGTGTCTTAATAATAGGAACTACAATTGAAAACTGTAACTTTTGAAGTAAAAATAGTTGAGTTACGGTTATTAGATCTCAAGTGGCATGAGTTTAGTCGAATTAGGGTGACGAAGACTCTTACTTAGACTAACAATAGTTGAATTAAAATTATTAAGTCTCAAGTGGCATTAGGGCCAGAAATGAGTCGAGTCGAATTGAACATATCTGAGCTCGACTCGATGAGAATTGGTTCGGCTCGAAACTTGACTTGAGTTCATCACGAACTCTTTTTTCAGCTCGAGTTTGGCTCGTTTAGAGTTCACGAGCAATTTGATGTGGCTCGTTAGGTTCAATTCGTTTTCAACTTGAAACTCAACTCAAGAGTTCGACTTTAATTTTTTTTATTTACTCCATTTTTTATATACACTCCAATGTGAGACAATTTATTTTTCAAATCTGTAAAAACACATCATTGTGTATGCCGTTGTCTATCATTTTTATTCTATTATTGTTAAGTGTTTGTCTTAATTTCTTTAAAGTATTATATATATTATCAATTATCTAAATGTATAAAATCAATTATATATTTGTAAAAATAACAATTATATAAATATAAATGTATAAAATTAAATATATATATATATATATATATATATATATATAAATTTAAAATTATTTTTTAAGTGTTATTTAAAAATATATTTTAAAGTGTTATATATATAATCGAGCCAACTCGAGAACCAAATGAGTCGAGCTATATATAGCTCAAGTTCAGATCATTTAATTAACGAACTTAATATTTAACTCAAGTTAGGCTCATTTGGTACATTGAGTTCAATTAATTTATTTGTAATGAACGTACCTGTTTACGCTGATTTTTGGTAAACAAGCGCTAGAGAGGGAGGTGGAGAAGATCGTGAGGTAGCGGTGCAAGGAGCGCCGAAGGCCCGGCTGTTACACACTGCAAGCTCACCAATCTTGTATTTAATAAATTAAATATCATAAATACAGGCCAACAATAACTTTAATAGGTGAATACTCCGATACACATCTTATTTGGATATGTACACCAGTACAATATTGATGTGTATAATTTTAATAGATCCACAAATGTATGTGAACATGTACCTTATTATACTAACAAATGTATATTGTTCGAATTTCATCGGCAACGATAATTAAATTATCTTCTTTTTTTTAAGAGAAAACTATTTTTTTAAACAATGCTAATATGCAACCGTCACAAAAAATTTGTTGTTTGAATCCCACTGATAATAATAATTAAATTTTTATAATATTTTATGGAAAATTACATTTTCTTTTCCAGAGAAAATTATCTTATTATTACTAACAAATGTTTGTTGTTCGAATCCCATTAACAAAAATATTATTTACCTTTTTTTTAGAGAAAAATTGCTTTTATTTAAACACTACTAACATGCAAGCATCACAAGAATATGGATCACTTTTAATCAACATCAAATATATTATTTTACCGTGTCTTTATAATATTAATATTTAATTAAAAAATTTCAATTTGTAATTTGGATATTTAAAAACTGATCGAAATTAATTAAACAGCACAAAATTGGATCAGATTTTTTAATTAGCAATCTAAAACCGAACCAAACCGCGAATAATATTAACTTTGGATTGGGTGTATTTTTGCCTCAAAACCGATCCAAACCGAACCGAGAGCATCCCTTATCTACACACATTAACAAATATACCAGTATACATTAAATAAAATATGTATCGAAAAATTTAGATAAATGTATTTAAACTCGTGTCTTTGCGGTTTAATTTTGAATTAAGGATTCAATTGAATTAAATTAACTGTTAACTTAATTATTTTTTTTAGCTTTTACTTACGTTATTAAAAATTAAATATTTATAGTAAGTGAATTCTTCAATATACATTTTATTTAATGTATACTAGTACATTTGTTGATATAGATAATTATGATTGACTCACAAATAATATTTATTAATTTTATTATATTAAATAATATTTATAAACTTATTTACGGGAGTTTTCATAAAAAAAGAAAGTTTTGGCCGTTGATTCAGAACAATACCAGTGCTAGCGTGACAGACCAATATATAGTTGTCACTTTTTTTATTAAAAAGTAATTTGGGATACTACTAATATCTTTTGACTGGAAGTCACCTATTATAGGAGGTCACCTATTATAGGAGGTCAACTTCATTGGTCCAATATGGACCAAAAGATGTTTTTGTCCAAGCTAAACAGATCCGTGTATGATTAGTTTCAATTCTGAAATAATCAGAATTGATTCTAGAAATGTAGAATTGATTCTGACTTGTTTGGTTGCTCAAAAGTAGAATTGATTCTACTTGAAGCTAGAAATCGTAGCTTCTGATTCTAAAATTGAGAAGATATTTGACAATGCTCTACTTGTATTTTAGTTGATTTTGGATTTAGATAATGCTCTACCTTGAGAAGGTATTTGACAGTATACTACAGGCAAATGGTGAGTCCCTAGGCAGAAAAAAATAGTGTCCTTTTCTTTCTTACAATTGCATAGTATACTTTACCATTGTGACCTTAAGAGCATCATCATCATCATCATCATCAATCACCACAATTAGCCAGTTTGGCAGTAAGTGGAGAAATGGTTGTTTTTTTATGCCTTTGAGATGACAGAGAAGCCATGCATTAAATTATGATGCCATACAAATCTGAAACAGAAAAATAGCCAACAAAAACAAACATACAATTCCTCATCATTGTCTGTTCCTGAAACATTGAAAAACACAGTTCCCTCCCACCTCTAAAAGAAAACCATTTTTTTTGCAATCAATATATAGTCTTTGTCTTATATCTCTAGAAGAAATCAAACTCCAGATAATTATCAGAACCTTTCTGATTTGGAGCTGTTGGCATGTGATTAACAACAGTCTTTTCGCTGGCGGATGAGGTGGCCGGTGAAGGTATCTTCTCAAACTCAACAGCCTTTGGAATCTCGGGTGGGGTAGCACATCGGATCAGCGCCCAATTCACACCTTCGAAAAATGGATGTTGCTTAATCTCGGTTGCGCCTCTTTTATATGCCAATCTGTGCTGAGGTTCCTTTACAAGCAAACCCCTTATAAGATCCCTTGCTGCAAAGCTGACAACAGGTGCTTCGGGAAATCGTAGCGGCTGACCTACCACATTAAACAGCGTGGCTCGGTTCCCGGATCCCTTAAATGGAGTTTTGCCGAACAACAACTCGTAGAGAAAGATTCCATAAGTCCACCAATCAACTGCACTACCGTGACCTTCACCCTTGATTATCTCAGGTGCCAAGTATTCGTGCGTTCCAACAAACGACATAGACCGAGCATCGGTGGGCTCTGCAATGAGCTCAGGTAGAGGACTAACTTGATTGCCAAGTTCAGTTTTGGGCTTCCGTTCTTTCTTTGATTTGCTAGAAAAGAGACGGGGTGAAAAACAAGAGGTAGGAGCAACACAGGATGGCTGAATGCAGGACGGCGGCTCAATACACGCAGGCTGAGCACAGTAACCAGTATTCTTTCTCAAAGGCTCCGAATCCATTGAAGAGGATTTAACAAGGGTTGGACTAACAGCACATCGGAGGGAAAGATCAAAGTCGGAGAGCATAATATGTCCATCATCCCTAACAAGGACATTTTCTGGCTTAAGATCACGGTATACAATCCCAAGCATGTGTAGGTACTCCATCGCCAGTAGGACCTCTGCCACATAAAATCTGCAAGTTATGAAGAAATTAGCAGACTATTGACATCAAATTAAACTAACATCTTACAAAAATAATCAAAGAAATCATCATTAGAGAACAAGACTGTGAGGGTACATAAAAAGGAATTCTGCAGGGCGAAATTTGGAAATCAAAAAGAAGAAGTGTGGTTCGGATTACATATCAATGACTTAAGCATGGTATTTTCCATGTAGACTATAACACACCATTTATATATTGTTTGGTTTGGGGGATATGGAGGGAAGCAAAAACGCTTCCTCACTCAATTTTGGCTCATTTGATGGGGAACAAAGATGTATTGTCCAAACAAAATATCTAATAAATCTCCTATTCCCCTCCCTTCATTTAAACCAAACACTGCATAAAGCAGTGTAGCTGAAATCAGGTCCAGTTTTTGCATGAACAGTCGCATATCATCCGCAAAAACATGACAACCTTTTTTTGCAATTCAATACTACAATAGTATATAAGCTGCATTATTTGTTATGGGAAAAAAAATCATTTTCAATCATTTAAAAGCCAGATTGCAGGTTTCATGTAAACAAAATTGTAGAACCAACCACTTCCTAGTGGCAAAGGAAATCAAAACGACAATAAATTGAGTTATAAATTGAACATACTTTACTGCCTGCTCAGGAAAGTGCTTCCCTGGTTGTTTCTGCCTAAGAGTATGGAGGTCTCCACCCGGGCAGAATTCCATGACCAAGCATGAAAACTTCTCCGTCTCAAAATGAGTGTACAATGTTGGGAGAAACGGGTGGTCAAGGGACTGAAGAATTTCCCGTTCCGTCTGAGCACGAAGTAACTTCTTACGACTTGCTAACGACCCTTTGTCCATCACCTTCATTGCGAAGTAACATTTAGTTCCACTTAACTCAGAGAGGTAAACACTACCGATATCTCCACAGCCCAGCCTCTTTAGAAGTCTAAAGTGGCCTAAACCCAATGCTCCGTCTCTAGTTCTAACCACTTGGATAGCTTCCCATCTCATGTCATTTGCCTTGTGAGGCTTGTTTACGCTGCTACTAAAGCTACTACAAGTACTCTCATCACTCACATCACTGCTTGTACTTCCTCGGCAAATACTGCTCTTACCACTCTCAACAAAATCAGCTCGGTCACTGATCTTAGCACTACCACTTGTCTTTGCAATACTACTGGCCCCGTCGCTAGCTTTAGCAGAAACCGAACTGTTCTTCACACTCCCATATTCTGAGGTCTTCTTGTCTTGATTAATAGAGCTTTCCTGTGAGCCTATGTTCTCTCCGGACGCTTTTCCATGAGCGGATGAAGAAGCACCAGAACCAAATTTATTCTTGCTTTCATAAATTTCCCCAATATTCTGCTTCGACGTGTTCTGTACAGACTTAGACAAATCTTCAGACTCAGATTTCCCTGTCTTTTGAAGCGACAGCGAAGAAAACTTGAGGTCTTTCGCCTCAGGTGTCTGAATCCCAGATGTTTTCTGTTGTTGTTTCGAGAGAGCTCTAGCACTAGTTTTCGAGTCCATCAGAAAATGCTAAAAAGTTTCAATTGATATCAAATTAACCAAATCAACGACTTAGCATCCATTTGTGTCTTCAAAAATAACAAACAACCTATCAAAGCCATCAATATCATAAAAAAAAACTGTCAGCCATTTCAACACAATATGAATAAACATGCTCAGTTTAACAATAACATATTAACATGTCAAAAGATAGTCATCTTTCTCTTTTTTGGTATTAACCCTCTGGTTCCCAGGGGAAGGAGCCTCCAGTAAGCTAGAGTTCAACCACGAGGTAAGTAAAGTCTGGTCAAGAATAGTCATTTTTCATTACAAGAATCCATTATAACACATATTAACATGTCAAAAAATAGCCATATTTGGACTAGTTGTTTATGAGATTGACAGTAATCACAGTGCCACAGCGATTTTGCCGAAATCACCCCTCATCCAAACATATACTTAAACATCACAAAAATCAATTAACCAACAAACAATTAGCTCACATTCAAAAGGAGACATATAGATCGAGCAAATAAGTGAAAACAAGCACTCCACTTAAAACACAAATCATGAACATCATAGCATAACAAAAACATCAACAAACATAATTAGACAACCTAGACCCTCTCAGACCCCAGATATTATTCATAAACAAACAGTGTTAACACAACAAAAAACCTAGGACCCATTTAACAAATCAAACCATATATCCTTAAAAAGAACAAAACTTGCAGTAGTACTAGTATAGCTGCATGCAAAAACATGATCATTAGATTAATATAAAACTAACCAACCAACCAACAAGACAATAATCAATTCATACATTGAAAAAAAAATGCAAAAAACACAAAATAATAATAAATTAATAAAATTGAAATAAGAACTATGAAGGGTTGGACTATGAGTCAAATTGAGTTAGAATGTAGGTTTAGGTGAAAAGCAAAAGAAGGGTATTGGTGTTAATTACCATGAGGAGGTAGATGAAAGTGATAGTGAATAAAAAATGGATCTTGATGAAGGAAACATGGTTTAGGTTAGAATCTGAAGCAGATCCGAAGAGAAAGAGAGAGACCCAGATGCAGAAAAGAGATAAACTTGAAGAAAAAAATGGAAAGCAAAACGCCAAAAGGGAAAGTAAAAGAGTACCTCAAATTTGTAGAATCAGAAACTCAGAGAGAGAGAGAGAGAGCTTCTTCTTCTCTCTTTTGGTGGTAGCTTAGGCCTTAGAGAGAGAGAGAGAGAGGGAGAGAGAGAGAGAGAGAGAGAGAGAGAGAGAGAGAGAGAGAGAGAGAGAGACTGGGCCTGTGGTGGACTATTAGGCAGAGAGAGAGAGAGGGGTCAAAGGGAAAGCAAAGTTTAATTCTTGAATGAATAATTTGAATGGTTTTTTGTCCCTAAAACCAAGATAGGTCCAAATCACTAAACAGTTTTCAGCTATTGCATGCTTTTGTCCAATTAAAAAAATTTAACTTATTTTCCTTTTATTATTATGGATAAACAACCATTTTTATTTTTGTCAAAAAAAAATTTGTTAAAATAAAATTTAGGACGTTTATGTGAGTTTAGTTCGATTCGATTACTAGAGATATCATATTTTATATATATAGATATTGGAGTTTGAACCAAAAAAAAAATTAGGGCAAAATATTACGAATCATTTGAACCCTCAAATATATTTTTAGTTAATTAATTTAAGGATTTAGAGGATATGCACAATCAGTGTAAAACAGTTTTACACAGATCTCCAATGAAAATCTACCAATTTGTCACATCACTCCACTCTTGTATGGTTATTTTGAAACTACTTGTATGACATGGATGAATGGTGGTTTCTTATTGGATGTTCGTGTAAAATTATTTTACACTGACGATCTATGTTTATTAAACTCTTAATTTAATTTGAGAATTACGGATAAAAAATATATTTATAGATCAATTTGGAATTTTGTTATATTTTAAAACTATAATGACTACATTTGAGACCAAAGTAATTGTGTATATTTTCTTTCTTCTTTTGCCCTCTTTTTTTCCAATTATTATACTACTTATATTCATTTTATTTATATAGCAATTCCTTTGAGTAATTATGGATGAATTACTTTGTATCATTTATATTACCTTCTTTTTATATACAAATGAGGGCATAAGCCCAACATGTATATTACCTTTAGTACCTTTATACTTTTTTTTTTTCAGATACTATATTACCTTTATACTTTTCTCTGATACTTGTTTTTAATCTTTTCTAAACATATTTCATCCAAAAAATATATTTTTTCTAAACATTCACAATTATTATTTAGAATGATAAGGTTTAAATATAAATATCTCTTTAAAAAATACAACATTAATTAATTATAGTTTGAAAAAATTAGTATAAAGTGATAACAAAATTATTATATTGTTAATCACTTCACATAAAAATTAATGCGTATTGTAAATGAAGGAAAAATAAAAATATATTTTAACTCATTCAGAACCCTGATTAGATTAACTCATTCTACAAAATCCAACTCATGGGCTCGTGAAATATATAGTTGATTACATTATTTTTAAAGTATTTTTTGTGTTGATTGCAAGGAAATGTTTTATACTTGGATTAGACAACTTAGCTTTATCATTAGACTAACAACAATAATTCTTGTTAAATCTTACCATTTATTTACATAAAATAATATTTTCCATATATAAACAAGTCTTGAAGTGTCAATTAAATTGCCAATAATTGGAAATATTTCAATATAAATTTTTTAAATTCACATGTTATTGAAAGAGTAGGTATGATAAGCTTAAATAAAAGGACAACATATCCCCATAGCGTGGAGCACCTATTAGATTGTTGTAGCCCTGCTGTCCTAGATCCCTCCATGAGAACCAAAAATATGATAAAATTAAAAATAAAAAGTATTAAGTGTATGTTTGATCTGCGGTGACGAGAATTGATTTTGATAGAATTGATTCTATAAAATTGACTCTGGCCAAAATTGATTTTAAATTAAAGTGGTTTATGTTTGGATATATTAATGCAAAAGTGAGTTGAACAAAAAATTTGAGTCTAAAAATCAATTCTGGAATCAGAAGCTACGATTTCTAGCTTCAAGTAAAATCAATTCTGGAGGCACAATTAATTCTATTTTTAAGAAACCAAACAAATCAGAATCAATTCTACACATCCAGAATCAATTCTGACTGCTCCAAAATTGAAACCAAACATACACTAAATGGAATTATGGAAGCAAAATGAATACATAAAGAAAATGCTAGGAAATAATGAATTTAAGGAGAAAATATTTTTTTTCCTATTGACAATAATTGTTATTATGATTATATATACATGAAGGAAATTGATAATAACACAAATTCCCATCACTTAATCCGACATAAAATTAAAAATAAAAAGTATCAAATGAAATTATGGAAGCAAAATGAATACATAAAGAAAATACTAGGAAATAATGAATATTTAAAAGGAGAAAATATTTTTTTTCCTATTGACAATAATTGTTATTATATGATTATGTTTACATGAAGCAAATTGATCAAAAATACAAATTTCCATCACTTAAGCCGACATAAATAATTTTTGTTACCTAAAATGGGAGTATATTTCTCTTGTAGTCAATGAAATCACCAAATAATGGACCAAATGGTTGATGAGAATGTTTGAGATGATCCAATGAAATATAGAAGTGTATTAGTGAATCAACCAAGCTATAAGTTTTGGTGGACCATCCAACATAATCACTGCAATGCCTCATTAAAGCTTTTGATTATGTGTACCAAAAAAGAAGTAGCTTTAATTTCATTGTAAAATAAAATGTACATAAGGAAGCATTTTGTAAATAAGAAAATTCCATCTCAATCCTCTCATATTGTAGTGTGATCCTAGCAATTAATTGAATTATTATCAGTGTCTTTATAATACTAGCCAAGCAGGGCCCAACTTCTAAATGCTATATTTGCTATGATGGGACATGGTATCATATAAGGTTCACCCAAACTATGTATAAGTGAGGATTTGAGATTGCTCAACAAAAAAAGAAATGAGGATTTGAGAAAAATAAATTTTGGGCTGCATTAATAAATGATATTTTTAGATATCCCAATAGTTTGGCTGAAATTGATTCAAAAATTGATTTGAGGTGATAGAGAGGAAATACGATATTTGGTTAAAAATGTGTCCATATTATCGAATAATTTTTATTTTTTGGTAATCTGTATCGAATAATATTTTAAATATGATTATCTCTGTCTCGAGAATTTATGGAATATCTAAAATAATGGTATGTGGGTTTATTTGACGGATATACTCCTCGATCTGTTTCATTCTAAAATAAGAGTTGTCCTAAAAAAATTCATGGAGATTAAGAAAAAGTTAAATAAATGAAAGAATAATATTGCAATTAATAAAATTATCTTCATTAACTCAAAAATATATATGTCAAATTTAACATAACATCCAACTTAAAAATAATTTTTTTCCCGGTTAGTTCTATCATCTACAAGCCAACTTAATATAGACCAAAAGTTTCCACTTCATGCATGAGCCATAATCAAATGCAAGTAACATTGTTAGGCACAGATGAAAGCTCTATTCTCATTCCTTAAACATAATCAAATGCAAATAACATTTTGATCCATGCAAAAAGAGACATCAATATTACATTTGAGAAAAAATATGATACTTATTTTAGAGGGTGGAAAATTATATACTAAAACGATATATTTTTATTTTTAAACCAAAACGATTTTATTATTTTTGACGCAGAAAAATGATATTTATTTTAAAACAGATATAAGTGGTTTTTTTGCACAACTGTATAAGGTCCCAATATTGAGTATGAAATCTCATCTCATCTTATAAATAATAACAATAGAGTTGGTTTGAAATTCATTCCCTATCTCATATATGTATGCCCCCAAGTTAGGCCTTAATAATATTTTTAGTGCTTCATATAAGCCAAATGTCTCTCTCTTTTGATAAAGCATATCAAGATACATATCACAAATTAGAACTATAGGTTTAGAAAAAAGAATGTAAATTTATTGAGATATATTATCCTTTAAGTTCTTCCCTTTAATATCCACCACAACTTAAAACTATTCAATAACTCAATACATGTCCACAATGATAGTATAAATTATATTTATAATATGACCAAATATGTCCCCTTCAAACATCAACCAAAATGTTTCTAAGGTTATCTTTATTTTTCTTTTGTATTATTATTTCATATCATATTTTTCTAACACTGTGCATATATAGCGCACCAAATGGGAAAATCTAAATATTTTAGAATCTTAGTCTCTGAAAAACGACAATAAATCAACTTTGGAATGTGACTTTTATTTTACAATGTTTTGTTTGATTGCTTATGTCGTGAACAACTTTTTTGGTTATAGTCATTCATTATCTAGAGTCATTCAACAATAGCCACATGGAACAATAAGGTTACCATTACCTTCATTTTAAAGGATTAAAACATTAAGATTAGATTAGGGTTTTTTTGGATTTTGACTATGCAATATAGTACCTAAGTTTGGTCCCAAACTAAAAAAAGCAAATAGGGCACTACACGCTTCTTTGGTCCTATCCCTCTCTCAAAAACAGACACTTTTGTTTTCTTAGTTACTTTCTTCTTTTTTTCCATCTTTTTTCTAATAGACCCCCTACCCTTAAAAATATATTTTTTTCTTTGGTCAAACAAAACTTTATTAATTTGGGCCAATTTTATCTTTTAATTTATAGTCTCTTTTTGTTAGCAGAAAATGTGGAAATGATGATTAAAAAAAATCTTTGCCTTTTTCTTTTCTAGGTTTTGAAACTTGTATGTATATTCTTAGAGTGAGTAGAACCATAATAAGCTACCTTTTCACAAATACAAAAATAGCTAGAGTCAGCTTTTTTTTTTATCATGAAATTATTAAAGTGCTCAATACTCAATAGTATATACATCAAGAATTATTTCATTTAAAAGTTATATATGTTGATGTATTAAAAGTCATGTTATGTATTAGGGTTTTTGTTTGTTTTATTTCATAGTCAAAGTATCAAATAATTAAGCTATAGCATCTAAATTAACTACTACCACAAAACAATTAAAAAAAAAAAACATGACATGAACTTTAATGTGGCAAATGCTAGTGAAATTTGTTATTCTTGACTTATACTATGTGGAACATTTTGTTAATTAATAATTAGTAATACCATTGTATGAAAAAACCCTTTTTGACCTTTTTAGGACATTATATTGTGGCTTTCTAAAACCATGCAATTTGAGCAAACCTTTGCACTTGCATATTATTTCTACTTTCCACTACTTTTGTTTTTTATTTTCACTCCATGCAAATGCAATGCAATGCAATGCAACACATTCAAAAAGATATAGGAACACTAAACAAATGCATATAAACAATACAAATGGAAAATTAAATATATGAGAGAAAAACAAAGTAGATCTGAGCTCAATGCATAGAGGTTCGAGCTACTTACCCCATACTCACATGCAGTTCTATCTGTCATTTGATTCAAAACTAAAGTTTTATGCAGTGGTCCTCTGCTTTTATTTCATATTAAACTCATTGTTATAGTTACTATGATTAAATATTACTAATACTCAATTATGCTTGGATGAAATGTTCAAACTTCTTTCACCTTAATCAGAAGTCTTAAGATTCGAGTACAATCTTTGGAATGCACCAGTGTTAAAATTCTTGATAGAAAACTTTGTCGTTCGTTGTAATCATACTTAACTTATAGGATTAATCTCTACAGCTACGCGAACGTTATATCTAATTTTTAAAAATATTGCATATTATACCTATAATCACTAATATTATATAGTATTGAGCAACAATTAGATTTTAACATGTGGCATGCATGTGAATCTTGGGCCCCTCAACATAATTTAAACATATAGTTTTTATTTCACTTGGGTCTCTACAAAGTTTGAATTGTTTTTTGTTTTACTAGTAGAAGGGAATATATTCTTTCAAGAGGGAGACTCTGATGATTCAGAGTTTGATAACCTCACCTAGCTGAAAAAAGCTTTTAAGAAAGAAAGCTTTGGAGATGTGGGATTTGGATGTTAGCTTCACTTTTAGTTTCACTTTTTAGTTTCTTTTGATGTCAAAATCTCTACCACCAAAAAATAAAGTGTAAATTTTTTAGCATTGTCAATTGGTTTCAAGATTTTGGCATGGCTACAAGGTCCATAACTTTTCATTAAATGTCCTTTTCTTTTATTTATCATCATTCATATCCCATTTTGACCTGTAAAATGGCTGGGAAAGTGGAAAAATAAAGTGGACCAATTATGATAATGAAACTTCTTTGATGTGAGTTGTTGAGTTATTAGAGGCATGCTTATCTTCTTCATAGAAAAGATAAAAACATTAATTAAAAAAAGATGTTATAGATGGGTTATGCTTGTATTTTGCAATGTTCAATTAAATATGGGACAAATTAACTATTTTGCTATATGTAACATGTAAAATATAGCAAGACACCATGTGAACTTAGTAAAGAACCACATCAAATGTGGTGTAAGGTCATTGATTGGTGCTAGTGTGGAAGGACAAGAGATTGTAAGAAGTAAGTTATTATGACAGCGCACAACATCAGAATATTCCTCCAAATAGGACAAAAATCATAAGACCCTTCTCTAATTGAAAGTTTAATGTAGCTAATTACAAGAAATTTAGTTAGGAACTTTATTATCAGAATATCCAGTAGCAATGTAGCACAACTCAAACATGGTCCCATTTTAGATTTGGGTTAAATAATAGATGGGCCATGGGCCATGTGGCCCATTAAGCCAATGAGGGATCCTAAGAAATTTTACAAACATTGGGTGTGGAAAGTGAATGAGGCACGGCTTAAAAGTATAAAAATGCCAGCACAAACAAGATTGGATGGAAGTTGTCAACTTTTGAGAAATAACTATGGAATAATTGCAACAGTGTAAATAGATAGTTGTGGTGGGGAATGATGGGTTTAATTGCTGTCATGTCATCTTATACTACGATTGTTAATGTTTTTGTCCAACTGTTACTGTTTAATGTTCTATCACTTATCAGATTATGCTGATTTAGTTTGAGACATAAAACTAACTAGCTATAAAATGTAGTAGTTCCTAATGTCTAACATGGCAAGGATAATATAACAACTAACTTATGCCTAACATTGCTTTTGTTTTGACTAGGTTGCGTTCTATTTTGGTGGTCATCACCTCAGATTATGCATTATTTTTGCTACTGTGATCATCTACTAGTTCACATCCAGGATTCCTAAATTCCACGTCCGCTAATAAATTACTCCTCTGGTCCTAAATATAAGATAAATAGTCTATAATATAAGCTATATACATTGGATTCTCAATGAATCTAAGAAGTAGTTTTTCTTTTATATTTAGGACCGGAGGGAGTATATTCTCAAGTGTCAACAGTTACCAAATTTTTTAACTTGATCCTTACAGTTATCCCTTTTAAGTGAAACAACTTGAAGAATATGGTGCAGTGAGATAGAAGCCAAAATCATCAGAGCAAGGTGAATTATGGTAAAAGTACTGTATAAATGGCAATTAACACATTGCAAACCCATTAACAACATGGGATGTTTGGTTTAAATTACCACAAAATTAAGGTGGCAGAAAATGAGGTGTGCCAACCACTAGAATAAATTGTGAAAATTGAACCAATGTGGAAAGCATTATTCTGTAGTCTCAATGGGATGAAAGGAGTGTCTAAATTGGGAAAAAAAAAACCAATTTATGCTCCCAATAAATCAAGCATATCAGAAATTTTGGTCGCGTAATAGTCCGGCTGAATATCATTTGAAGGGTCTTGTAGAGCTGATTGAGTTGTGCAACCTGTTTGCACAAATAGAAGTAATCACAACATGTTGGGTTAGGTGTCTATATATGATGCAGAAAAATACAAGGCTTGTCATTACCTGAAAGCACTAGAAGAGTTTTGCAACCGGCACTTTGTCCGAACAATATATCAGTATCTAATCTATCACCCACCATACACATCTTGGAGCAACTTAAATTGAATCTGCTTGAAATAGTATGTTATGTTCTGAGAGGAGAAGAATATAAAATAAAACAAAACAAGTCCCGGTAGACAAAAATCAACAAATTTAAGAATTTAAGTTTCTTACTTCTCAAGTAAAAAGTCCATCATAAAGGTTGATGGTTTCCCTACTACAACAGGCTCCTTCTGGGTTGATCCACATATGGCCGCAACCATACACCCCGCTCCTGAAATACAACTTTTATACATTATAATTAGGACATACGATCAAGTTGCATATTAAATCTCCGCCGTTTAAGAATAAAATGGGATATAATAGAGGACCAGGCCATTCTTGGGAAGGAGTCATATGCCCAACTGCATCACGGTTGGTGGCAATGAAAAGGCATCCTGGATTTTCGCGTATGCAAAGGGTTCCATACCTGTTAGATGAAATGTGAGATATCAACATATGAAACAACTAGAACAAGTAATTACATAATTGTGGAGTGAATTCTTAAAACAATGTTTTTGTTTAATCAGAATTTAAGAGGATGCTGCCATGAACAGTTATATGAATTCGATGAAAACAAAAATCTACCTATTCTCCTACAGTATACTGTTTTCTAAGTCGATCACTTTAAGAAAAAATCTTCTGCTTTGGGTTCATTTAACTGTTGAAAAACTGCTTTAATACATTATTAATATTATTCTTTTAAAAAAAGAGCGATTTGTTAACTATAACATTTTGCAGTGTTGTGAACTTATTTCAACAGCCCACGAATCAACCCTTGCAAATCTTTGATGTAAACATACATTTGCGAGAAGGTTTAAAACTTCCATGGACTGATGAGGTCAAATTAGAATCATTAGAAGTTCAAGTTAAGTCAGCTTGAACAAAAGAATATGCAATGTGGATGCTTTAGGTTATACTAGCAAGTGGAATATAGTTCTGCTAGTATCAATAGTCTTTGGGGACTACATTAATTTACATTTATAGGTCATCGAGGGTTCTGAACTAAATATTTTGAGACAAAAGGAGCACGAAATATTTTCTTACTGGAGCTTGTAATAGTTGATTTTTGGATCTATACCAACCACTACAGCTCCAACCTGCAAAAGTGAACTCATCAATTAACTGCAAGCAGCTAACAAAGTTACTCAAAGTAACAACGGGCAAGGTGTTACATTACACTCTTATCATGTTCAAAAATTCCGCTCTGCTTCCAGTCTATTGTTTTATCCGCATCTCCCTGCAATTATTGAATGCTTCAATGAGAATAACTTGAGTGACAATCCTGTGAAACTCACTCCTCTCCGTGCATTGTTTGAAGCATGTATTTTCCTTAAGAAAATGCAGCCTAATAGACTCCATGATTAATTGAGCGAAACTGTTTGCGCAAGGGTTTCTTTTCTAACAAGACATTCACAAATCACAATTACATGTTGCTTACCCCTAATTAGTTCCTATTCAATGAAGGTAAAAAATAATCATAGACAACAACAAAAGCGTTGAGTGAAATATAACTTAAGCAGAAAAACTAATCTGGTAGAACGACAATGCATGCATACATGACTCTTAAATTTCCCTGCACACACCATGTAATTCAATTTCAATAAGGGACAAAAGGAGATGGACTATTATTTATAAAGACTTACAGGACCACCAAAAGCCGTGAAGCCAGCAAGCTGCAACTCATCCAGTATACCATCCCCACCGATCACATAAACCTGAACATTGAGTAGCACATTAGTGAGTCTATACACTATACAGGTAGGTGACTGATTTTAACATGAAATATCTAAAAGCAAACTGAAAACTAGGGGACCCTATTCGATATAAGCAAATATTTCTATATTATATTTTCACTTTCAATTATAAAAAAAGATATACATATGTCACTTTTTCTATTTATGTTTTTTAAAAGTAGTACAATGCAGTGAACATTTTATGTAAACCAACCAAGCCATGGCATGCATCATTCTCCATTAGCTACTAATTTTGTTGGTAACATAAAAAATGAAACAAGTAAAGACAATGGAGTAAGCAATGCAAGAACCTTCTTTTGGGTAGGGAAATTGTTGACCTTCAAGTACATAGCAGCGGCAAAAGACGACGAGAATATCTCATCCTTAAGTAAGTAAATCAAAAAAGATTACTAGTAAGCACAGTAGAAATGAGAAAACATGAAATTGGAATAGAAAGAGAAGCAAACCGGGGAAACAGAAATTCCCAATGATTTGAACTTTTCAGCGTATTGGCTCCTAGACTTCCAGGAATTATTGGTGACAAACACCAACTTCTTCCCCTAACAAAGAAATTGCGGATTAATATTAATACAGTAGCATTTAAAAAAAGAAATTCAAAGGGAAGAAAAAAATGGTGGAACAAACCGAATGAAAAATATCAAATTTATAAAGATCAGGCAATTTAATCTCTCAAATTTATGAAATATCAAATCAATTACTTGAATTAAATAAGGATGATGTCAATCAATTCCTTGCATTTAAAGGTATGACTTAAATATCCTCTTGCAGCATCAAAACATGCATACAACATTTAAAATTGCAGTCCTAAATATTAGTTACATTAGTTAGTTAGACTAAAAGTGGCTGTTTGGATTAATTTATCGGGGTTCATCTACTGACATAAATTTTGTGAGACTGTTTGAAAGAACTTATAAAATCAACTTACTTAGCTTTTTTCAACTTACTTTCATAAATTCTCCAATACATATAGCTCATGAAAACAACTTATAGCATACAAAAACAATGTAATTTTATTTTATGTTTGCTATATAATTAGCATGTAACAAACTATCATATGTTAACCGTTTATGCTATAAGCTGCAAATAAACTATTTATCCAAACATGCTTAGTTAATTAGTTAGTTAGTTAGTTAGAATGATAATACTAAATTTGATAGTTAATTGAGAAATTAGAATGATTAAATTAAGAAATTTATAGAAATGAAAAAAGTAAAATGGTTATTTAGTGAAAAAGTAAGCATTATTTATTACCTTGGAGCGAAGCATGTGGAGAGTTTGAGAAGCTCCATCGATAAGTTGATCACCCTTCCAAATCACACCTAATAGAGAGAGAGAGAGAGAGAGAGAGAGAGAGAGAGTTAGAGTTACTACTACACAAATGAAACAGAGAAACTGATAAATGAGGTTAATAAAGCGTTAGTTACCATCGCAATCGAAGAGAAAAGCTTCAACTGAATCTAATAGATCTTTCAAATTCAGAACTGAAAGACGCTGCGAAGAACTCATATCAAAGCCAATGAATCGGAATGAAAGAAAGAATGCGCGATTATAACTGCCACTGCGTGCTCCCTTACTTTTTCCCTCCTTCTTCTATGCGTAAGTAACCAAAAGCCACATGTTTATTTTCTTTTCTTTTTTTATATTAATAGTAGTATATGATATAATTAAGGTTCTTGTAAAATTAATTTTGTTTGAATTAATTAAAATTAATTTTGTAGACGAGTAAAATTTATCTCATGGTTATTTAACTTTTCTTTCTTAATAGTTTCTCTCTTAATATTCACCAATAGACCATTTTTAGGGTTTGTTTGGTTCAACCAAGAGGGAGAGGAGGTGTGGGGAGAGATTTTTAAGGAGGAGAGGCGGGGTAAAACATAATTTATTATGTTGACAAAACTACTCTCACTTTTTTATTAAAATTTTAAATTATCCTTGTTAGAATATTAAAATTTTAGGTTTTATTTTTTTTACAACAAAAAAAAATTAGGTTTTCTACTCATTAGATTTTTTTTGTTACATTAGATTTTTTTTACTTAATATATCCATTAGAATTTAATCCTTATTTTGAGTTTATAAGGTTCAGGCAAAAAAGTAAATTATTTCTCCCCTTCCCTCCCCTCCCCACGTTAAAAAGTTGAACCAAACATAAAAATTTAAAATATCATCTCCCTTCCCCTCCCCTCCCCTCTAAAACCCCCGAACCAAACCGACCCTAAAAAAAATAAAGCTAAAAAGATAGCCTAAACGAAAGTTATAAATTTTAATATTTTTTTAATTAAAACTGACTTCTAGCGTCATTGACGTTATAGATCCAGATGTATGACTATTCCGGACATTTAAATTTTATCATATCAATTGTAGACTTTGTCATATTAGGTCGTTTTAATTTATGCTATTAACTTGGATGCTGTGAGTTTGTTCGCGGATTCATCCTTATTAGTTTTTAGCGAAATTGAATATGTATTGATTTCGTTTGATGTATTCTCTATGAATATAAATGAATAAATATTATTTTTTTAGTAAAAAAAAAAAGTAAATTCATTTAGTTTAAATATATTCGACACATAAATTCGCCAAATTTATCTCAACTTAATATAATATTCGATTTAATTTATATATGACATATAGTAATACTAACACTAGACACACAGATACATACTTACATATATAATTCACACTTTCAACTTAATTATAAAGCAACATATAGCAAATCACCATAATAGAGTTTCACATTCATAAACTAATATCAGATATAGTAAATTATCTCACCAAATAAACATAATGAATGATTGATGAAGACGAAAGAGTCAAAGATAAGTTGTTTCATTTTATTTACGTTTGTTTCATTTACGTTTCTCTAAGGGGGAAAGGAGAGAAAAGTGTCTAAACACTGCGTTTTTTATTTGGGCCTTGCAAATTGGGCCAAAATTTTAAATTAGGATAAAAACATACATTCGTACAAATGTATATGAATTTATCATATATTTGCGAATTCTAACACATTAATTTGGTCTCACAAGGGAATTTACCGGATTTCAAATCTACAAGCAAGTTGATTCATTTTTTACACTACTATTAATTCGTCAATTCGATAACATTGGCTACTAGAACCTCTGATATTCTTTTTACTTAGAACCACCAATTGAAATTGTTGATTAATGTTGCTTTTGTTTTATTTGATGTTGTTCATAGGTGGTTTAAGGCAATCATCTAATATCATGTATCTTTGTACGTAGTTGTAGGTTCTTTTGGTTGAGCCATTTTATTTTTGTCATTTTTTATCATAAACAAACAGTTTGATCTTTTAAAAAACAAAGAAACAACACATAAAGTGATATTGTTTGATTTGTTTAAAAACAATCATAAACACAAATCACAGTTTGGTTTGATCTTTTTAAAAACAAAGAAACAACACATAAAGTGATATAGTTTGATTTGTTTAAAAACAACCATAAACACAAATCATAGTTTTGATAAAAAAATATAAAAATTTAAAAAGAAAACCACAGACCGGAGAAACTGTCTAGACCGCCGGTTTTCCCCGGTTCCGTACCGGTTTAATGTATTGTTCTTTTGCGTCTCGGTTTTAGGTGTTGACCGGACTACTGCTTAAAAATATTTTTCCTTCAAAACGTTCACTTTAAATTCCTTAAGTTATATACTTTATGTAGATCCACTTAAAATACCTTTCATAAAGATCAACTAGGTTATATACTTCCTTAACATTAATACTTCATATTAGACAATGCATTTTATGGAATCATCTACTTTTAGTTCAACTAAGTTATATACATGTTACTTAGGAGATTCATAACATACCTCACTGTACCATTTTCTTCACTTTTCAACCAAACTCCAACCATGTCAAAAGCTAGTAGGATTTTCACTTGAGTCTGAGGTCTTCACTGTCAAATTATGATTAAGCAAAGTCAGAGAAATCTGGATCTACCAGAATCTCTTCAAATGCTTTGTGTTGCTCCGCAACGTTGTGTTTCTCCGCAACTTTCAAAAGTAGCTCAGTCAAACGATCGTTCCATCCTTTAGCTGCCATCTCCTTGGTATTAGCATCAACACTCAAAAGTTGCTCGGCTTTCCAAAAGAATCGTAGGTATTCACTGTTGAATTCTGATTCCGCAAAGTCAGAGAATTCTGGATCTACCAGAATCTCTTTAAATGCTTCCTGTTTTTCCGCAGAGTTGTGTTTCTCCTTCAAAAGTAGTTCCATCAAACGTTTGTTCCATCCTTGAGTCGATATCTTTTGTTGTTTTCTCAGAAACTGTAAATTTCTCAAAAAATGTGAGACTTCTTCCGAAAATGTGAGATATTCAGGTATTTACTTTTATGGTTTTTAGCAAATTACTAGGGGTGTGCATGGTCGGTTATTTTGCCAAACCAAATTATATCCAAACCAAAACCAAATATATGGATTTGGATACATGACCATAACCATTATTTTTTATAAACCGGTTTTATAACCAGTTATAAATTTGGATACGGATACATAACCGGATATTTTTATAAAACCGGTTTAAAAGCGGTTAATTTTTAAATCCAGTTTTAAACTGGTTATTTTTAAAATTGGAGTAATAAACGGTTAATTTGGTCTGATTTTTTTTTACGCAGACGAAAAACATATTAAAAACCGTAAAAAAATACACTTCTTTTTTTCTCTTTGCTGTAATAATCAACTTCAAGTCAAATTGCTTCTGATATGAGTTTGAAAGAGATGGAAAAAAAAAACATGTGAAGAAGATCATTCACATTTCTTCTTCTAGATTTCTTTTTTCCAATTCCAACGAGATAAGGGTATACAAATTATTAGTGTAAAAATACGGGGCTGTTTATTTTCTAAAATTATTTTCTGGTTTTTCTTTTTCTTTTTAAACTACATTTTCATTTTAACTTGCTAATAGAGAAACATCATGGTAATTGTAAACTGGTTCTTTAACTAATCCATATATTGATTTCATTCACATAAAGATAATCTTGGTAATTGACACTTTTGGTTAACCTTTGTCAAAATATATATAATTTATAATAAAGAGTACTAGTATCATCATTTTCACAAAATGTTCCTACATAAGCCAAGCAGATTACCAAATGTAACCTACACCCTCATTGTCTTCTAATGTAATCTTAGATAAATGTTTGCATAATAACTAATAGACTAATACGAAATAAATAAAAAATTGTCAATCTTCATCAAGAGCAACCAAGGCAGAACAAGCATCAACTCGTCAATCTTCATCAAGAGAAACTGAGGCTGTATATATTTGAAAACTAGGATACTATTTTTAATGTTATTTATCTGCCAATTATAGTCTAGCATATATTGCTACATGATTCTAGAATTGTGTCTTACCATACACTGCTGTATATATTTGTATGTTATGCACTGGATAATAATCAATTAAGTAATACAAATTACAAAGTTTTTTTTTGCAACTTCACATTACTGAAATAATAATAAAGAGGAGAAAAATTGCTTCCGCATTGAATTAACTAATTGTGAAGAATAGAGAAAGGAAGAATACCTGATTAGAGCGGTTGGAATCAATTGAAGAGAATGAGTGTGGTTCGATTGGAAGAGAATATCGTCGATTGGAATGAGATGAGAATGAGTGTGGTTCGATTCGAAGAGAATATCGTCGATTGGAATGAGATCACACGCTAGTCAGTGGTGGGTGAATTGATTTTAATAAAAGGATCTTTGTTTGTTTTTTTTGTTACAAAAACAAATTTGAAAAAGATATTTGTTTGTTTTTTTTTAACAAAAACAAATTTGAAAAGGATATAATAACCAAAATTAAACCAAATCCGAAAATTTAATTTGGATGGATAACCGACCAGATGAAAATGGTTTGGTTAATAACCATATACCAAAATCCGGATTTTTTAAAACGGATTTGGATTCGGTTATGAATTTGGGCCTTCTAACCGGATATTTTGCACATCCCTACAAATTACATGTTTTGCATACTATCAAACAAAGAATTAACATAATATTCATACCTGTTTTACTAGGGTGATTCTATACATGTTATCAATGGACCTGAATAATTCAAGGAAAGGAAAGATGAAATATCTGAGCTTATGAAACTGAAAACATGTAGCATCAACAATTAGGCTTCAATCCAATGAATTGTTAGTAGGTTGTAAAATGAATTGGCTTGAGTTTGTGAATGATTGTGACTTGAAAGTTTGTATTTAAAGAAACTTGTATTATTTCTCATTCCAAAACTATATGGATTGAATTTATTTTGAACAATGTTTTAAGCATTTGTTTACATTTTAGTCACTCTTTGATCTAAGTATGATTCTATGGATGCAATTCATAAATTTATAAGCTACCACATGATTGTGTATGATATCTATTGTAGTCAATGGACAATGGAGGTAGAAAAAACAAATAAATGTTTTTCTAAAGAAGCATTGTTGGAATAAAGTAAAAATGGATTGTTAAATAAGATATTCATGTGGATTATGAGTTATATTTTGAAAGAGCAAAAATGTGTTGTTAAAAAAGATGGTTGATTGTTTGGGTTTTGAGTTTTTTAGGTTTTGGGTTATTTGGGTTGATGATTAAGGATGAAGAAGATGAAGTGTGTTAGAGTTTTTTGTGAAGTTCTAGATCTTTTATGAGATAAATGGTTTTTTGATGAATTTTTTGTATATTGTATGTTTTTTAATTTTAGGGTAAATACTTGTTTACCCCCTTGTATAATAGGCGATGATTGAAATACCCCTGCCTAATTTTTTTCCCCAAAACAAACCCTGTAATATAAAGATTCTTCTATTTACCCCCCTAGCCCGACAACACATCAGTTGACTGTGTAAAGAAGCTGATGTGGCTTTGACACGTGGAAATCAACTTATTTATTTTAAATTTTTTATTCTCAATCACTTAATTACCCTATTATTATTATTATTATTTAATAAAAAAAGGACATAATTAAAATTAAAAAGAAAAAAAAAGGGTTGTGTTGTTTTTAAAAGGAACACGTCCTTCTTAACATTCACTCTTGCTGCCTCAATTCTTCTTCTCCCCTATTTTGTTCATCATTCTTGTTGTTCTAAGAAAATTCTTCTTCCTCCTTATATACTGTTCATCCTCCTTCTTCTTCTTCGTTGGAAAATTTGTTAGTTTGGAATCTAGGGTTTGTCAAATGGGTGGAAGCAAATGTTCTTCAATTGGAAACTCAAGTGGGTTTATTATACCCAGATGTGGATGTCAGCAACCAATGAAGATGTGGGTTTCAAATACCGACGAGAATCCGAAGAGAAAATTTTGGAAATGTTGATATTCCGGGGTAAGTTGCTGAATTTAATTTTTTGTTTGATTTCTTCACTTTTACAATGTTTTTTAATGGGTATGAGGTTGGTATTTTGTTGCAGAATTTTGAAAGTTGTGACTTGTTTGTATGGGATGATGAACGCGAAGATGTTGGTGCTATGAATGGAAGGGATTTGCAAGGAATTGAAACAAATTGTAGTAGGGCAGTTTGTAAGGAATTTGGAAAGGAATTTGGTAAATAATTTGGAAAGGAATTTGGCAAGGAATTTGGAAAGGAGTTTGGCAACAAATTTGGCAAGGATTTTGGAAAGAAATTTGGCAAAGCATTTGGCAAAGAATTTGGCAAGGATTTTGGAAAGAAATTTGGCAAAGCATTTGGCAAAGAAGTTGGCAAAGAAATTGGGAACGAAATTGGCAAGAAGTTGGGTCATTGTGTAATGGTTTTAATTGCCATGTTTATTATTTTGGTTGTTGTTTTGTACAAATCAATGTAACATGTAGTCACTTAATGTGTTACATAATTTGGTTTGTGATGTATGAAAAATGGTTGTAGTACAACTTTAGGACTGAATGAAAAATGTGGTATGGTTATTACCCATTTAATTTTAGCTATGACTATGAGATTGCACATTCCAATACTTTACTGTTATGGTTTCAATACAATAACAAAATAAACATATGATCAAGAAAATATAAAGAAGTTGATTGAAATGGATATTATAACTTGTGAATAAACTTCCATTAAAGTGATAATAAGCACATAACTTGTGCATCAGTCACAAAACAACCACATAACTTGTGCAGCAGTTACAAAATAAGCACATAACTTGTGCATCAGTCACAAAACAACCATATAACTTGTATAACAGTTACAAAATAAGCACATAACTTGTGCATCAGTCACAAAACAAGCACATAAAGTGCATTAGTCATTACAAGTACAAAACAAAGCACATAAAAGTGCATCAGTCAATTGTCATTCAAAACATAAATGCATTTAAACTAAATAACATAAAGTGCATCATTTTTTTTTGTTCCAAGATTTCATGGCTCTAACGCATGTTCCAAGCTTTGAGTCATTCTCAACTGCAGTAGCTTCTTGTGTCAAACTCTCGTCATCAGCATCTGTTATAACTAAAGGTTGGTCCCGAGTTGAACCAGCACCTATTATTGGTTTTTTAAACCAAAAAAGCTTTTGTCTTTCACTTTGTCGTCTTCTCACAGGCGCTTCTTTCTTGACATTAGGGACTGCATTGTCATTAATAGCTTTGGCCTTCACAACCTTGTTCCTCACGACTTTGGCCTCATTTGGAATATCATCAGGATTAACTTCGGGAATGGTTGCAATCACTTCATCAGGTATTTCATCAAACAGAGTTTGACTAGCATCAATAACTTCTTCAACCTGACTTTGAGTAACATTAACAAGTGGTTCAATTGGACTATGACTTGACTGTCCTTCAGCTGCTGCACTAGAAGTAGCCTTGCCTTGATCAGCTGCTGCACTAGAGTTTGCCTTGCCTTGATCAGCTACATTGCCTTGATTAGCTTTAGTAGAGGTTGTCTTTCCTTTTGGTGGCTTTCTCTGCAATATTTACAGTTGAACATAAAACCAATTAAGGATAATCAGTTAGTATATATAGTTCAGTAAGTGAAGTAACAATAAAATAATCAGTTAGTATATATAGTTCAGTAATAAGTGAAGTAACAATATAATAAGTGCATTAAAACTTTGCTATTATACATTTCTCTTTAAAGCGTCTGGATCTTGAGTTTTGCTCTTGCATGTGCTTCTATTATGCCTAAAATCACCGCATTTGGTACATTTATAAATTACACCTCTTTTCCTCTTCCTACAACCAGCCTCATCAAATTCCCTTTTCCTCTTCCTCTACCTATAAATTACACCGCATGTGCTTCAATCATCACCTCAAATCACCACAGTCGGTCGTGTTCGTGTTAGGCTTAGGGCAAACCGGAATCACAGTGAAAGTGAAAGGGCTCGTGTTATGATTTCTCACTTCCGTTCCTTTTCTTTTTAATTTTAATTGTCTATTTTTTTATTAAATAATAATAATAATAGGGTAATTAAGTGATTGGGAATAAAAATTTTAAAATAAATAAGTTGATTTCCACGTGTCAAAGCCACATCAGCTTCTTTACACAGTCAACTGATGTGTTGTCAGGCTATGGGGTAAATAGGGGAATCTTTATATTACAGGGTTTGTTTTGGAAAAAAAAATTAGGCAGGGGGGTATTTCAAACTTCGCCTATTTTACAGGGGGGTCAACAGGTATTTACCCTAAATTTTATTATCAAATTTCTCTATCAAATTGGTAATTTGGTATGTGGGAAGTGACATGGATGGGCATAATAACATATAACAGTCTACATCAGCACGTTTAACATATGAATTTAACATAGGGACTTATTTGATAAATGTGAAGTAAATTGAGGGAAAATTTAGCTATTTCGTAAAATTCAAGGATGAAATTGATTGATGGTCACAAATTCAAGGATGAAGTTGCTTATTTGCTCGAATTGAATTGGAAAATTTAATTTTGAACTCTAAAGCACTGATACTCCAAAATGGCTTATGATACACCACTCATACCATAGTCCAATATTATTTCATGTCTATTTAACTTTATAGTATACAAATCAAACTTTCTCCTCCTTAATACTCCTTCCGTTTAAGCAAAAATAATAATTTTACATTTATTATGAAAAGTAAAATATGATAATTTAAAGTATGATTTTTTATGTTTTACTTGAAATAAAATTCATAAAAAGGCGTATAAAGGATTTTTATTGGTTTTACGTGATCAAAATAATCTCTAACATTTTCAATTTCGTGACAAATTACTTTATGTCTTTATCAATATTTTTCTATCAAATAGAATAGTTTTTAATTCATCGTTGATTACGTGACACTTAAATTGTGTAATGTAATTGTCTACGTGACACTTAACACTTCATATCAATGCATAACAGTGTTAGAAAAAAGATATCAACATATGGACCAAATTGAGAAAATAAAGACAAGGACTAATTTAAAATATTAAAAAAATCAAAAATCTATCTAAAAGCAAGTTACAAAGACATAGAACATCAATTTAGTACAATAGTTGTTTACTCAATAAAAAAACATACCGGCTTATAACATTTCATTATTAAGAATGTTAATAATACAAGTGGGTATATCGATGAAAATTTGGAAACTAGCTATAGAAGTGGCCACCCTTGCTTAAACATGAACAACTTTATTGGTTTGTCTCCTAATAAACTCAACACTAGAGTTTTTAAAATAAGTTTTATGCAAACAAATACAATCTCTAATAATATCACCAAACTCATATACATTATTATGTTTGCTATGAAAGCTTGTAACAACATTCTTAGAGTCTAGTTCAAAGTACACATTTTCCAACTGCAAATCATGAACTCAATTCAAAGTGCTAAGCAAACCAAAGAGCTTCACCAATATCATTATCTGTGATGGGTAACATCCATTAAATTTTGGCTAGAACAAATTGTTCTTGATTATCTCGTATGCACATTTTTATTCCAACTTTATTCTGCTGAAAAGAGAAAGAAGCATAATATTATTTTTTATTTTTTGATATAAATAGGATATTATTTTTGACCGGTCATTTAAGAAGTAACAATGTAACATACATATTTTAAAATTAAACGTACCACGTGAACCATACATATTTTAAATTAATTTTTAAATGGTATAGTTCCACTGATTCCACCCTATTAAGCAAAACCATACCCACAAGATTCGTCTTGACTTCCCTATATAGTCAACATCACTAACAAGATTTAATCAGAACCACTCATTTGATTAATATATTTGTAAACGCGAACCACCTGATCATAACTATTTAAAAACACCTGCACCAAACTCGTGGGTTGCAAGAACAACGTGGCCAGCGTTTCACGGGATTCAATTCCAAAAGTGCGAACTAACTAACCAATTAGAAACTGACACGTTTCACTTAAAAGAAAAAACTACTTCTGATTGGTCAATATTAGTACGGAAAAAACAAAGTACACCAAAATATTTTCTGTTTTTTATTCGTTGCACTTGAGATTGAGAGCATGCTGCAATTGCAGTACATGAAATTAGAAAACTTATGTTGAGTTAAGTCCACAAAATTTGACCATAAAAAATAAGTCCATAAAGGGAAGGTGTTCAATTTAATTTGGTTGATAAAATATTTTTTAGGATTTAACTTAATAATATTTGTAAAATTATTTTATACATATATTTAATAATATATTTTTAGATCGTGTAATGTGTTTAAAAATATAAGGCAAACCACAATATAAGCAAATCCTAGAGATTCGATGGAACACGACCGACGAACGACTTAGGACTGTTGGAGCGAGAGACACAAATAATATTCATATCCAAGTTGACAGTTGGGATATCAAAACTCTAATTCTCTCATTAGAAAATCTAATTTATGGTCTAGATTGAGCGTTGAGATACACACTATTCTTTTTTTAAAAAACATTTTTTATTTAATCGTCAAAGTGTTTGCAGATACACCTCTCACTTTCAAGAGTTGTCTTCCAACGACTCATCATCAACAACCCTTGCATTTTACTTTACTTAAGTTGTTTTTTACATTTTAAGAAATTTCTTGCAGCTATTAACCAATCCTTCAATAGTACATTGTATGTACAATACAAGAGCAATCCTACCTAGCAACCATTTCCTACTCACATATTTGTTTACTATAGAAAAAATAACAAATATTACATTAATATTTTAAAGTGTTAAATAATTTTTTATTAAATAGTTAATCGGTCAAAATTCTATCTATTAACTAAATTGAATAAGTTAGAAATCTCAAATTTGATACCAATAAAAAATCTCAAAGTGAAGCTCTGTATATTATAATGTTTTTACGAATTGAGTTATATTTATTACGACAAAATTATTGTTGGATCGAAACAGGTAGTCTAATAAACTTTTATGTATGAAAATAATTCAATTGAGAGAGTAGAAGCCATTTTATGCGCCTTGTATATTTCTTGACAAGATTAATCATAGCGGTAAATACTTCTTATCTCAATAACTAGAGCTGTAAAAACGGGCTAGACTATTGGATCGACCCATTAGCCCTATAATTTTACACGGGCCGGGCTTCAAAAAAATTATTGGACCTTATCGGGCTGGCCTTCCGGGTCAATCTTTTTCATGGGCCATCATGGGTTGGCCCACGGGCTTTTGGGCTGGCCCCTTAAAGAATTAAAAAAAATATTTAAAATAATTTTTAAAAATAGTTTTAGCTAAAAATATGGAATTTTAGTTACCATAAAATCTTTAGATAAATTAAGTAACAAAAGATGATATTTGTTAGTTAGGAGATAATTATTAAGCCAAATTTGTTATGATTACTTTTATTTGAAAAAAAAATAAAAATTTGTTATGATTATCTTTACTTGAAAGATAAATAATAACAACTAATTTGTGTGCGATATAGTTTTATTATCCATTGAATTTTTTTTAAAAAAAAATCTGAAAGTTTGTCGGGCCCCATGTATGCAAATAAATTTTCTTTTATGATTAAAAAATAAATTTTCTCTTCTATTAATAATTTGAGGAACCCATAGGCTTTGTTTGGATGACGAAAGAAAGTAAAAGGAAAGAAAATAAGAGGAAAGAATGTTAAAGGAAAGAAAGTGAGATGAAAATGAATGGAAAGTGAAAAGAAAATTTAGTTGTTTGTTATGAATGAAAGTGAAAAGAAAGAAAGATGTGTATTTGTTAAATGACATCTATACCCCTTTTTAAAATAATCTATATAATGTACAATGAATAATGTAATGGTATGCATAAAACAATAGTATAAAATTATACTAGTTGAAGGTTTTGGTGCAGTAGGAGAATTAAAAAAATATAGAAGCACGTTCCAAAAAAAAATATAAGCAAAAAGTGAATTGAAACAAAAACGCATATGTGTGTGTGGTGTGGTCCATATTTTTTTTCAAAACCGAGGGTATTTTTGTAAATTTAAGAAGTATTATCTCCATCTATATCTATACTTTCCGCGCAGGTTTGTGGAGAAAGGTTTTAGCGGTGGGACCCATTAGATTTAGCCTTTCCATCCTCTTTGACAAACAAACCAAACGATGGAAGGATTACAAATCAGCTACTTTCTCTCCTCCCTCAATCTTTCCTTCCACTTTCATGCGTAACAAACAGGCCAATATATTTTATGGAAAAATAATTAATTATTTTTTGGCTTCTTCCCCTGACGCCAGCCAGTAACAGTCACCGGCCGAGTAGCATCTCTCTCTCTCTCTCTCTCTCTCTCAATTTTCTCTATTTATACTCTCATTGCAATTTTATGAACCATCATTACATTCATCATTCTCTTTCTCTTTCTTCTCCATCCAGACTCCAATGGCAGATCTCAAGTCCACATTCTTGAATGTCTACTCTGTTCTCAAATCTGAGCTTCTCCATGACCCTGCTTTCGAGTGGTCCGATGATTCTCGTCAATGGGTTGATAGGGTATATTATTCATCCATCTCTTCCTTTTATCCTATTTGTTTCACATTGGTGTGTGTGTAATTCAATTATCCAATTTCAAATATTCAAAAAAAAATTGATTTTTTTTTTACTTGTTTTTGTAGTGGGTATGTTTTGGTTGTTTGAAACTTGCTTAATTTTCATTCGGATGAATAAATGATGAATTTTGATTTGATTATATTAATGACGACCAACATTATATTTGTCTGAGTGGAATTGAACTCGGATCTCGATATCAGAGTATCGAGGTTCAAAACTTGTGAAATTTAATAAATGGATGCGAAAGGAGGTCCCACTAAAGGTTGTCAGTCAGTTTTCCAGGATCTCGATATAAAGTCTCGGGGTTCAAACCTTGTGAATTTTAATCGATGGGATTGCGAAAAGAGACCCCGCTAAATGTGGTCAGTCAATTTCGATTTTGATATAAAGTCTCGGGGTTCAAACCTCGTGAATTTTAATCAATGGGATTGTGGAATAGACCCCACTAAAGGTGGTTAGTCAATTTCCTAACGGAGATTAGTTATTGGTAAAGTCGATGGATACTTCACTGAATAAAAATTAGGTATTAGAATATGTGACATTGTATTGATGGTTTCTTTTGTGGCTTTTGTGTGTGTGAAATTTCATATTTACTATGCAAAGATGATTTTTAAGTTTATGATAAATCTGTGAAAAATATGAATGAAATGTTTTGGAGTGATCAATGGATGTCTTTGTTTCTTGTGGAATATTTGAGTTATTCTCATCCCTTTGTACTTGCAACATGTTCAAAGATTATATTTGTGCTTCTTGTGGAAACTTGCACATGGTTCTGTACTTTTTATGCCCTTTTATGTTTTCATGAAATTTTGATCATAATACTCTAGCTGGACCTTATGCACATGTGGCTGCAATTTGAATTGAAACATGTGAATGTGTTTTGTTGTGTCACTTATTGTATCTTGTACTATAATTTATTGCAGATGCTGGACTACAATGTGCCTGGAGGTAGGACTTGACCTTTATTCCTTTTTAAAGTTTATAACGGAGTACTTAGTGCATGTTTAGATTGACAGTGAATTTGACGAAATCACGGTGGCACTTTGATTATGTTGAAAATCCTAAGTGTAGTTTTTACCAAAATCACCGTCAATCTAAATATGTACTTACAAGTTTATCCTAACCGTCCTCCCCTAGGAAAAGAAGGAGAGGGGTGAGGTGGGGGTGGTATTCAAGAAGCATTTATGAAATATATAAAGCTTATTGACATTAAGATGTAATATAACTTACATTGCAGGGAAGCTGAACCGTGGACTATCGGTTATTGACAGCTACAGATTGTTGAAAGAAGGGCAGACATTAAATGATGACGAAATTTTCCAAGCTAGTGCTCTTGGTTGGTGTATTGAATGGGTATGGCAATTGAAAGCTTGTGTTTTTGTAGTTTGTATGATTGAACTAATTACAATCATTTCACAAGTTTACTGTGGTGGTATTGATGAATCTTACTATCCTCTATTGATGAATTTTGCAGCTTCAGGCATATTTTCTTGTTCTTGACGACATTATGGATAACTCCCATACTCGTCGCGGTCAGCCATGCTGGTTTAGAGTACCCAAGGTTTGAAGAAAAAGAAAACGTGTAATACGGTGTTATTTTTTCTGTTGCTGATGCGATAAGATAATCACATTTAATTATTCTACAATGTAGGTTGGAATTATTGCAGCGAATGATGGAGTTCTACTAAGAAACCATATTCCGCGTATCCTTAAGAAACATTTCAGGGGAAAGCCGTATTATGTTGATCTTCTTGATTTGTTCAATGAGGTAGTACAAATGTCAGGGTTTGAATTATGTCGATTTCATCTTGCTAATAAGCTAAAAATTGACCGTGTCGACTTTCTTTTTAGGTTGAGTTTCAAACTGCTGCAGGACAGATGATAGATCTGATCACCACACTGGAAGGGGAAAAAGACCTGTCCAAATACACACTATCACTGTGAGTACAGAAAATTAGGAAAAAAATTGCGTAGAACTATGTTGATGAACATCTTTTTTGACAAACGTAAAATGCCACCTTTTATGTGAAACCATGCAAAAAGAAAAACTTGTCTACCAGATAACAGATTTATGTGACATCCTTTAGTGATAGCTGTTTTTTTCTGTTAGATACACATACTTGGCAATCTTTATGGTATAAAATGAGGAACTTCTTGTTATTCTACTATCTTACATCAAAATTTTGTGAATGCTGCTTAAGATTTCCAAAAAGAACAATGTTAAGTTCTTTTTGAGCTGAACATACAATGATTATGATATGAATTTGGCTGATACGGGCTGGCAATGACCCGAGCCAACTCGTGAATAGTTCGAAGCTCGATTCGACAATTGACTCGTGAACTTAGTTCATGAACCAAATGAGCTGAACTTGAGTCAAAAATTAAGTTCATTAAATAAATGAGTTGAACATAAACCATATATAGTTCGACTCGTTTGACTCATGAACTAACTCGGATATATATATATAAACTTCCCAAATCTTTTTAACTTTACACATGGGGAACTGTACGGAAAATACTCACTCCGCCTTTACCAATTTTTTTGTATACTTCTTTAAATTCTCTTTCTTAAAACGCTTTTCATTTTCTATTTTTCATTACCTTTCCTCTCCATTATTTTAATTTTATATTTACTTTTTTCTTTTAAAAAAATAGTTTAAAAGGTTAAAGATAAAATTTTGACAAAAAAATGACTTTAAAATCATGTGATTTGATTTAACGAGTTGAACCTAACGAGCCGAACCGAACTGTTCGTGAACTTTAAACGAGCCGAACTCGAGCTGAAAAAAGAGTTCGTGTCGAACTCGAGCCGAGTTTCGAGCTGAACCAATTCCTATCGAGTTGAGTCGAGCTCAGACGAGTTCGACTCAGCTCGACTCATTTCCAGCCCTCTTTTGTTTTCTTATAATATGCTAGCAAATCAGCAATGTGCTAAGATTCAATGCAGTTTTATATATGTTACTTCAGTTCTAGTCCTTTGGCTATTTCTGTGTTGAAAAGCAATATTAACTAGTTTCGGACATCTTTTGCAGGCACCGGCGTATTGTTCAGTTCAAGACTGCCTATTATTCATTTTACCTTCCAGTAAGTGTTATATCTTACTTTTTCTGTTTTGCTTCCCTAATTTAGGTTCCTTGTCCTTTTTCCTTGAGATACTGATGACAAATGATTCTTCGGTCGCACTGTATTTCACACTACTAGAATATAATAATATTTTTTATTCAACTAGAAAAAACGATAATGCACGTTCTTTAGTTTGAAGTCACATCTGTTATTATTTCCTATCTGTTTCATTTTGAAAAATCCTATCACAACGGAATATATAACCTGTTATTATGTTATTTATCTTTGTATATGTATCTCCTATTTTCACAGGTTGCATGTGCATTGCTCATGGCAGGTGAGAATCTGGATAACCATGTTGATGTGAAGAATGTTCTTGTTGAGATGGGAACATATTTTCAAGTTCAGGTACTTATCGTTAGCATAGGTTTGATCTTTAGTACATGTCTGTCGCTATCAGCTTGAAATCTCTTTTAAAAAATGTGTTTTAAATTTAATCTATCTTTTCTCATCTCGTATTCATACTCGTCCAGGATGATTATTTGGATTGCTTTGGTGATCCTGAAACAATTGGAAAGGTACGTATACTGGAACAAGCATGAATACCAGAAACATCATTTTCTATTTTGATCTCATTTTTCGTTATCTATGGAACCAGATAGGTACAGATATTGAAGACTTTAAGTGCTCTTGGCTAGTTGTGAAAGCATTGGAACTTTCCAATGAAGAACAAAAGAAGGTTTTACATGTAAGTGAGCTTCTTATTGTTTCTTGCTGTTTCTTTCCGTCTTTTTTTTTCTGCCATGATTAAGCCGGAATTATTTTTTGTGATGAACAGGAGAACTATGGGAAGCCGGATCCAGCAAATGTTGCTAAAGTCAAGGCCCTTTATAATGAGCTTAATCTCGAGGTTTGTTCTTCTTCGTCCTCCATTTCTAAATGAAATCCAATTCACTATATTTTCCAATTTTAAACTGTCAATATACTAATGCATTAATCTTACATAATCCGATAAGTTACAAGAAACTACCTTTAACCTTAAATGACAGTCATTCAAAAACGGAGGTAGAAACTATCTTTCACTATTAGTTTATCGGGGAAAAAATCCTCCACATTGTAATTTTGCAATGTCAACATATTACGATATTTAGATTAAGATTGTCTATTAGCGAAACAATAATGAAGGCAAATGTAGGTTTAATAATGTCAAGCAAAATAAGTTAAAACGTTTCTACACATCATGATATTGTTGATTTTCTTTGACTGATTTATTCGAAATCCGAATGTGTAGGGTGTATTTGTGGAATATGAGAGTGCGAGCTATGAGAAGCTCGTAACCTCCATCGAAGCTCATCCTAGCAAAGCAGTTCAAGCGGTATTGAAGTCCTTTTTGGCTAAAATTTACAAGAGGCAGAAGTAGATTTACTGTAAGGCCAAGACAAACATTGTTGAAGATGCAATAGAAGCTAGCTAGAGTCATGTTTTCTGTGTGGAGCAGTATTTTTTTTTTTCGAAATCAAATTTTTTACTGTCGACTTTTTAGAGGGGTGATTAATCTTGTTGTACTGTATGTTGTAAACTGCACTGTGATACTGGTTTTTATCATCAATAACATTTTCCTTCTGGAAGATTTTTGTTATTATTTTTCTTAAGTTCAAACATAGACCTTGGTTTTGTCTGTGAAAGAAACAATAACAATGGGTAGAGGAAATAAAAGAAAGAGATTATCATTATAATTTGCCTCACTTTTTGAAAATATAATTTGCCTCTATTGGTTATTACTTATTACTACCAATAGTTGTTACTTGTTAGTTCCTCATATTAACTTAATTCCTGTCTTTGGCATGACATCTACTTTTTTCCATCCTACGCTTTTTCTCGCATGCCATACGATTTTACCAAAATACCAATGTCCGCTACTTAAATATCAGAAAGGTAAAATGGAAAACATGTAAGATGTACGAGTAATCTGTAAGACGGCAAAAGTAATTGTCCTTTGGCATTGTTTCACTTCACTATCTAGTCATATTGAATTGAGTCATGTACATCTTTAGAATTCTCACAAGCTTACTCATCTTTCTTTATAAACTTAATCTCTTCAAGGATATATATAGAGCTGTCAAATGGGCCAGCCCGGCCCAGCCCGGTCCAGCCCGGTGGGCCAGCGCGTATAAGTGGGCGGGGCTGGGCTGGCCCGATTTCTATATGGGCTGCCAAATTCTAGCCCGGCCCAAGCCCTATTGGATCATGCAGCCCGATGGGCTAGCCCGGCCCATATAATTTTTTTAGCGCACGCCAAAAAGGATCAATGACACAACCGACAAAATAATTACCATATAAAACAACCATCAAATCAACATTCATACAAAATATATCTACCAAATAAAAATTCATGCACATGTAAGAGTATTTGTGGCAACATACAAAGTGCATCCTTAGATAATCAAAATATATTACAAAATATATTCCCAATTCCAAAACATAACTTGTTTGTCATCAGAACCTGAGACAATAACATCACCAGTAGAGTTAAATTCAACTACATTCACACAACCTTCGTGACCCTCAAGTTTCACATATAAATTCAATTTCTTCACAAGAACCTGCAAGTATAAACAAATAAACCTAATTAGTTCTACATATTCATAACCACTTTTCAATAGCTCAAATTAAATTCATAAATTACAATGAAATCACACAAAGGAAAAAAAATAAACAATAATTGATTTTTGAATTTGATCGAATATATTAATACTCTAAAAACAGCAAGTATTACAAATAGCCAAACCCATGAACAATAAACAAACTGAACATGATGAGGCGTTAAGAGAAAGCAGAAAAATAAGGCTAACAAAAAGGATAAAGAACATACAGACAAGCAGCCACTAAAGGATAAAACATGCATATCACTTTCAAGCCACTTAAGG
Organism: Trifolium repens; assembly: GCA_030408175.1. Classification (NCBI taxonomy): domain Eukaryota; kingdom Viridiplantae; phylum Streptophyta; class Magnoliopsida; order Fabales; family Fabaceae; genus Trifolium; species Trifolium repens. Next base: position 9,665,983 of record CP125839.1, read on the forward strand.
TTGGGACAAAACCGTCACTTAGTTTCTACTTCTTCCTCCCAAAACAAACAGCAAAATTATACCATCAACAAGAGAGTAACAATATCTCTTAGTTTCATCATCCTCTATAACATACATAGCTATAAACGTACATAAACAGAACAATCGAACAAACAGAACCTTCAAAGCAGAGAATAAAGAACGAACATACAAACCCAATCGAACCAGAGCAATCGCTTCGCAAATAGAAACTGAAAAAGAATCGCAAAGAATCGTACCATAGATTACAAACGTACCAGAGAATCGCAGTAGAAAATCGATTGTCCTTCACCTTCGATCTTTCTTCACCTTCGATCGATCGTCGTTCACCGAATCGCAGTAGAGAAACGCAGTGGACAATCACAGTAGAAATGCTATCGTTTTTTACCTTCTCCAATTTGAAACCCTAATCCCTTCTCAATCTATTTTAATTTTATTTTACTTTTACTTTTACTTTTACGTTTTCATTTTTTTTTAATTTAAATGAAAATAAATTATTATGTCAGCATAGCATATTATATGGGTTAGCCCAATTTTAATTTTTTTTTAACTAAAAACTTTTTTTTTAAAATTTTAAACGGGCCAGCCCAAAGCCCGGTGGGCAAGCCCAGCCCGATCCATTTTTTAATTGGGCTAGTTGGGCTGGGCCAAAAAAGGCCCGAATATTTTTTAACGACTTTTTTATGGCCCGGCCCGATCCAAATCCATGGGCTAATGGCCCGACCCATTAGCCCGGCCCATTTTGACAGCTCTAGATATATATGATGGAGTAATACCTTCGGTCCTTATTATAAGAAACTTTTTACTTTTTAGGTTCATAGAATGTTGAATGTATCTAATCTATAATATGGACCAAATACATCAAATATTCTATAACCTAAAAAGTAATTTTCTTCTTATAATAAGGATCGGAGGGAGTATTTTTTAAGTATCCGGCAAAATATTATATTAATAAATTGAGTGTCAGATATCATGTTTCACCAGCTTTGAAAGTCTCATGTCCCTCAAATAATAAATTGATAAGAACATGTGTTGATAAATGACAAACATATTGCACCATTAAAAAGTCCATGTGGCAAGTCTCATACAGAGAATAAAATGATGTGATAATAAAATTGTTAGCATTTATATCTCTTAGTCGGATCCTTTTGTAATTGAGACAATTTAGTTTTCTTTGGAAGTTTATTGTGTAATTTGAGCTCATAGGTTAATTTTAGAAATATAAAGGATTTGATAATGATAGACATGTTTAAGCATAAAATTTACCCACAAACTCTAAGAGTGTGTTTGGATGAGAGAATATTTTGAGGTAATGTAATTTTTTGAGGGAATTCAAATGCTTTGATCAAAATTTTTTGTTTGGATAATTAATTTGGAGAATTTTAAAAATGAAGGGAATTTGTGGAGTATTTTGTTTAAACTAAATTTAAGGAATTTCAAATGACACCTAAAAGCTAAGAATTTGAAATTCCTTCTTCTCTATAAACTTTTAAAAATACTAGTTGATCAAAAAACCTAAAATCGGTCGAAAAATCTAAAATCGACTATAAACCCTAAAAATCGGCCGAAAACCCCAACAATCGGCTGAAAAATAAAAAATCGACCAAAACCCAAAAAACGGCCGACAACCCCAAAAATCGGCCGAAAAACCTAAAATCGGCCCAAAAATCCAAAATCGACCAAAAACCCTAAAATCAACTATAAACCCTAAAATCGGCCGGAAAAAAAAATCAGCCGAAAAATCTAAAATCAACTATAGACCCTAAAATCGGCCGAAAAACCAAAAATCGGCTGAAAATCTGAAAATCAGCCGAAAAACCTAAAATCGGCCGAAAAATCTAAAATTGGCCGAAAATCCTAAAATTGGCCGAAAAATCTAAAATCGGCCGAAAACCCTAAAATCGGCCGAAAACCCTAAAATCGGCCTAAAACCCAAAAAATCGGCCGAAAATCCAAAAAATCGGCAAAAAAACCTAAAATCGGCCGAAAACCCAAAAATCGGCCGAAAACCTAAAAATCAGCCGAAAAACCTAATATCGGTCGAAAAATCTAAAATTGGTCGAAAACCCAAAAAATCGGCCGAAAAACCCTAAAATCGGCCGAAAACCCTAAAATCGGCCGAAAAATCTAAAAACGGCTGAAAATCCAAAAAGTCGGCAAAAAAACTAAAATCAGCCGAAAAATCTAAAATCGACTATAAACCCTAAAAATCGGCCGATTTTAGTTTTTTCGCCGATTTTAGGGTTTTTGAACGATTTTAGATTTTTCGGCCGATTTTAGGGTTTTGGGCCGATTTTAGATTTTTCGGCCGATTTTAGGGTTTTTCGGCCGATTATTTGGGTTTTCAACCAAATTTAGATTTTTTGGCTGATTTTAGTTTTTTCGGCTGATTTTTAGGTTTACGGCCGATTTTTGGGGTTTTCGGCCGATTTTTAGGATTTATAGTCGATTTTAGTTTTTTGGCCGATTTTAGGGTTTTCGGCCGATTTTAGGAATTATAGTCGATTTTATGATTTTTGGCCGATTTTAGGTTTTTCGGCTGATTTTTTGTGTTTTCGGGCTGTTTATAGGGTTTTTGGGCGATTTTAGATTTTTCGGCCGATTTTTTGGATTTTGGGTATTTTTGGTTTTTTGACCTGTTTTATGGTTCAGGCCGAGTTTTTTTATTATAGTTATTCAAATAATATCGAAAAAAATGACAATTTTGAGTAATTCATTACCTTTTCCAAACAAAGAATTTTGAAATGAAGGGAATTTAAATGTGTCATTCAAACAAAAAATTTTGAAATGAAGGGAATTCAAATGAAAGCATTTGAATTCCATGAAATCTCAAAATCCATTAAATTTTAAAATGACTCATCCAAACACACTCTAAGGGTTTGGTCAAGTGTAAAATGTATTGATTTCGGATCTATGAAATTCTGAGTTGATTCTCATTAGTGCACCTGAAAAAAGTAAATAGGACATCAATTATATTTTTTACAAACATATTTGATGATGCAAAAATAGAGAGGATCCTAACTCTATAACACATTTTTATTTGTTTTTAACATTGGCAATATTTTTTCTAAAGTCAATTGACATCGGCAATGTTAGTAAGTATGTTAGGTTAGCATTTTTCTCCTTTTGCCCGAGTTTAAACTCAAAATCTCTAACTTCTTTGACGCTTAACTCAAATAAACATATTTAAGTGCAGCTTTGCTCCATTTACACATGCTCCTTTTATTCCTTTTCATTGCACTGATTGATGACACGTGGCAAACAAATAATGAATGGCTCAGATTAAAAATGTGTATATTTAATATTTGCAAAAATTAAAAAGGAATGTTGAAAACAGAAACACGGTCTTCTTCTTCTTCTCCACCTCTCGTCGTTCCATATTCACCTCACCGCCTCTTTCTCTCTCTCCGCCGCCGCCGCACTATGACTGTCACAATGGTAGATTGCTACCTTCGTTCTTCTCGATCCACTCACTGTAACAAAACACTTCGCCGTCTTACCATCATGATCGAAATTCGCCGTTTCACCGCCGCCACCACAAAGCAACCTATGGCATAAACTATACTCCCTCCGTACCAAAATGTAAGTCGCTTTGGCACTTTTACGCTTATTAAGAAATTTGTAACTTTCATGAATCTTGTCAAAAATGACAATGTTCTTCCAATTTTACCCTTAACATAACATTTAAGTTTTGTATTAAAAAAAAAAGAAAAAATAATTTCTCTCTCATTGTAGTAAATGCTGATCTCTCTCTCATTGTTTTTATTGGCATGGGAAAGCTAAAAAAAATAAGCAAAAAGTGAATTAGCAAGGGCAATTTAGGAAGATTAACATTAATTATACATTGATATTGTAAAGCGACTTACATTTTGGTACAAAATTTTGGTCAAAAGCGACTTACATTTTGGTACGGAGGGAGTAACAAAGTTCTATTTCAACACAACGTCACTATATTTTCTTTGTTATAATCAATGTCTTGGATCAATTTTCACTATATTTTTAATTGAAATAAAATTGTGCAATGAGTTTCAGCGGTGGCAAGATCTGGTGTGTGGTGCGCGACTATGTTGGACGAAGAATAGAGGAATGATGCCGCCGCTGTGACTGACGAAAATCAGAAACAGTGGTTTAATGGTGAAGATGATGTAGTTGAGAAAGAAGGAGCTGCGTTCATTTTTTAATTTTTTTTAACAAATAGTACTCTGTAGCAATTAAGTATAAACTCTTTTAATCTGAGTCATTCATTATTTGTTTGCCACGTGTCATTAATCAGTACAATGAAAAGGAATAAAAGGAGCTTGTATAAATGGAACAAAGTTGCACTCATTTTTTTTTTTGGTAGATAGCCTAGTGGCTTGAAATTCCACCTTAAAGATGGATAAGTGGAGTGTCTGGGATTTGAACCCCGGCTCCTGCACATATAGTGCGATGTCCCGACAAAGTTGCACTCATTTACTAATATTATTTCAAAAATGCCTTCAATTATCTCATTACAAAACCCTTCAATTAATTTAAATATTTTTTTATAGTACTTCAATATTTTTGTTCTAATGAAACAATTCTTATTGAAGACAATTTAAGAAATACAATTACTGTACTTGTTAAATACTATTAATGCTCGTTCTAACTTCTAAAGGCTCCTAGTGTTGTGCTAGATAGGTACAGTTATCTTTGGAACCAGATAGGAATAGATATTGAAGATACCAAGATAGGAACCAGCAAACTAAATAAGTTTATGCCATAGCTTAAGGCTTTAGTTTCTGGTTTCTCTATTTTTTTTCCTTTGGGTTTGTATTGATTTTCCAATCACTAAAAGAACATACTATTGCCTCAAAAAAAAAAAACTATAAAATAAATAATTAAATGAGATTTATTATTTGAGAATGAGAGACTATATACTAATGACAGGGATTATGTATTAGTTAAGCTACAAAACGGAAATAGGGATTTTATGCAAAGATAGGCTCTGTTTGATAAAAAATAGTGGATAGCTCAGAAGCTAGCTGATTAAATTTATTGTGTTTGATAAAATTAGCAGTTGGACTAGCTTATAAGTATGAAATGACATAAAAATGATATGTTTAATTAATATTTTATTCTTTTCAAGTAAGATGATAGAGGTAAAATTGGAAGAAAAGACAATAAGCTATAAGCTCATAAGCTACTTGAAATAGCATTTGAAAAATAAGCTATAAGCTAGTAAAATAAGCTATAAGCTCTTTTTTAAAAACGGTTACCAAACAGAGCTTTTAGCTTATAAGCTAAAAGCTATAAGCTAGCTTATTTGGTTTTTACCAAACAGAGCCATAGTCAAGAATAACTTGGATTATTTTTAATGAACACAACACATAACATTTATCACATTTAGGTTATGTCCTAAAATACTTTTGAAAATTTAACTGCTGATTTGAAAAGGTTTAGTTCAAAAGCAGAACTCAGTTTTCAATAGGAACTAGGTTTTCGAAAGTGGCAGCACTAGTGATCACATAACATATTTTCAATACAAAAAACATAGCAAACCAAAGAAACATCAGATATTTTGCTCCATGGCACAGAAACAACAGCAGAGAAACCAGCATAAATAATCAAACATGTGGACTGATAAATTAGTTAAAAAGCAACTTAGTTGAATGCATTGATGATACCAAATGAAAATCAAAACAAGTATTTCAATACATAGCTCAAAATAATCCAATATCTTTAACAAGAGTTGAACTCAACACATAATCTGTCAAAAAAAGAACACAACAAGGATCATGCCATCTATTGCTTAAGTTCGGTTTTCTTTTTCTGCCACAAGCGATCAATTCCACTGTCAGCATCTCCCTGAAAATAAAAAAGACAACAATAGAACATCAAAGTATGCTCAAGGTCTGACAGGGTTCAGAATAAATACAATTACAATAATAAACAGCAAGTTAAAGCCACACACAAGAAACTTAAAGCATGATTCTCTGTTTCTAATGAACATACACTGCTATAATTTGACAATGTTTGGTTGATAGTGTTTTTTAACAAAACCCCATGCTAGTTACTTTCACTTTTTACTTTCAAATACTCTATCAAGTCAACAAACCAAGTTGGCATCAGTTGTATAAATTAGTTAAAATTTACTCAGAATTCTTGCTATAAAATTTTTGTCAATTTTCTCAGCCGGAATTCCACACTTCAATGTTCAGTTTTGGTCTAAACAATTAAAAACAAGAGTTTAATGGAGATGCACTGACGGTGTAAAATAGTTTTACACGATCAACCAATAAAAAATTATCATTTTGCCATGTCATATTAAGAAGGTGGGGTGACGTGGCAGAAAACATGGTTGATATTGGTTGATTGTGTCAAATTATTTTACACCGTAGGTGCATATACCTTTTTCTCTAAAAACAAACGATAACAAAAAAATCCAACCCCAATAAAATGTTTTAACAAAACAGAAAATTATCAAAGAGGAGAAACAGAATCAACCTTTTGAAAATAAGCTAATTCAAGTTCTATCAATATGTAAGTCAGCTACAAAATCATTAACTAAACCCAAAAGCAATTCAACATCATTACAAAACAAACCAATTGCAAAATTCAATTTAAATATCACTAACCACGATACCGACACTAATCCATTGACACCAATAATAATTTGAAAAAAATAAAAAAATGACACAATTCAATGTAACTTTAAGTGACGGTGTCGAACACATCTAATCCAAAACATAAACATGTATAGTGCTTATTTAATTAAAAAACACAACAAATTAACAATTAAATCCACATAATCAAATAACATTTGGGAATACCATGCCATATAATACAAAACCCTAATCAATTAATTCTCCTAAAACAACACAAATCAAGTAATAAGAGTAATGAAAATGAATACCTGAGCACGAGTAAAGCCACAGAGAGCAAAAGTGGAGAATTGACCATTGTAAAGACCGCTCTCATCCAAATGACCTATGTTGATCTGAACAGAAGCATGATCCTTAGCAGTAATCAATCTGTTTGTAGCAGAACTGAAAAAGAAAAAAGGAAAAAAAAATCAAATTTCATAACCGAAACAATAAATAAACAACTAAACCCTAATTTTTCAAATCAATTAAAAAAAAGTGATTATTATTGATAAGCAAAGCTTATACCACTTCCTAGGAATGTAGAGCTCGGTGATTTGTCCTTCATCGTTCTGCATCTTGAAGTGTTTTTGGAAATCGCTTTGCAACAAAAGCTAGAAAACCTGTTGAAGAAGCAGAAGACGCAAACGTGAAAATGGAAGAGATTACGAGTCTCAAAACCCTAGAAATAATTTTGAATATGGGCCGGGTTTTTTCTGATGGACCTGTTTATAATATAATATGGGCTAATGTTAACTGGTCTATTACTCTTGGGAGGTTTTACTTATTGCACCTCCTTTATGTTATCACAAAAACCAGCAATTTTTACTATTGCTTTCTTATCGAGTCTTTTTTTCTTAATGCTATTTTTGAAAATTTATTTTTATTTTCAAAAATAAAAATTAACATTTTAGATGTTATTGAAACAAAGAGAAAGTAGCTCGTTATTTTTTTTAAGAGCGATACACTTTTATCTTCTAAGTTTTTTCTTTTGCCTTTTTTTTATTGGAAATAACACTTTTTTTATTTTTTTTAATCAGGAATTACCCTTTACATCTTTTTTCTCTCTTTTAATATATAAAGAAGTGGTTTTGCATGGATTTTTTTTTTCCTTAGTACTAGTAATCAATATGTTTTTCTATCATTTTGTCTTCTCATTGCGGTTTTTTTTTTCTGGTACGATGTTGTTTGGTTTCTAGTATTGGTACAATGTTTATTTGATTCAGATAGACAAAACAACTTCGATCAATTACAGATTCAATCAATTTTCTAAGTACCCGGCAAAATATTTTTTAAAAATAAAAAATAATAATTCTGATACTTTTAATATTTGTATCTCCACATATCAATATATGATATTCGATAACAGTATACACCATGTTTAAGCTATTTAAAGTTCATTTAAAACATTAATACATAAGAGTATTCCCAAATGTCAGATATCATATTTGACTAGTTTTAAGGGTCTCATGTCCCTCGAATAATAAATTACGCACCATTAAAAAGTTCACGTGACAAGTCTCGTACGGACAATAAAAAAATGTGACAATAACATTGTTAGTTTTTATAACTTTTAGTTGGATCCTTTTGTAATTTGAGACAATTTAGTATTCTTTGGAAATTTATTGTGTAATTTGAGCTTATAGGTTAATTTTAGAAATATAGGAGGTGTGTTTAGAATTGAAGTTACACATACAGTATATTTTTACACACTCTTGTAGTTAGTTGTTTATTTTAAAACTTTTTTTTTTTACAAAATTTAGGTAATGTTCTAATTGTGCTGTTGATGATGTTTTCCAATCCTCCTACTATCACAATTCTTCCTATCTCTCATCTTCAACCCCCAATTTACAAAGATTCCAATTGCCCCAACAAAGACAGGGTGCACAAAATTCCCAAATTACAAATAAATTGTAATTGTCAGTCCTCACGCCAATAAAGGAAATTGTAATAGTTATTAGTTACTTCTTGCTTCTCATTTTATTTTATTCGTGTTGTCTTTTAGTTACACTATGTATGATATGTTGAACTTGGCCAAAATTTTCATGAATTTGTCAGATTCGGTACTTATTATTTGGATTTAATAAATTTTATTGGTTAAGAAATCTTAAATTTTAATTTGTGGGTGAGCGATAGTGATACTCAGGGCGGTGGTGGTGGTTAATGTTCGTCATCAAGTCTTGATATTCACCGGTGGGCGTAATGAAGAAGGAGTATGATTATATGTTTCGTAAAAATAAATGTCACGCCGTTAACTTTTTTGTAAGGATTTCAACAATAATATACATGTAGGGTTGGGAATAGGTTAGGCGGCCTCAAGGGGCCTTCAGCCTGGCCTGTTTTAGGTTTGGCCTGGCCTGGCCTGTTTATTAAAAATGTCAGGCTCAGGCCTTGAAAAAAGTCTGTTTATATAAATAGGCCAGGCTTAGGCCTTTAAAAAAGCCTGTGAAGCCTGATAGGCCGGCCTGTTTATATTTAATAATAATTATTTATATAATATTATTATTTATATCATCTTGTTTGTATAAAAAATAAATATTATTTATATAAATATAAAATATTTATTAGACAAAATATATTTTTTTTTTTTTACAAAGACAAATTATAGTGTACATTTTGGTTGTTGCTAACTACACCGATTAACATTAGTGTTTAACAAAAAATTTGTATTATGGCATACTTAATAGATTTTGTCGTAATCGTATTTGTTATTTTATTAGCTTTTAATTCTTGTGCTAATCATTTTATTAGCTTTTTCTTAATGTTGTAGAAATTATAAAAATTTAAATGTGAAATAGGTTTTAAGGCATGTTTAAATAGCCTATATATTTAAAAAGACTATATAGAGAATTTTATGTAACAGACTCATAAACAGGCTATAAGGCCAGGCCAGGCCAAAAAAATTGCATTTGATAGATCGTAGGCCAGGCTTAGGCTTAAAAAAAAATCATAGGCCAGGCTCAGGCCTGTCAAAGCCTGGCCTAGCCTGTTCCCAACCCTATATACATGTATTATATTTTGATTGGAAACATCCCCAACAACACACTTGATACAACACCTAGATTTTGTCCTTTTTTTTTACAGAATTTTTTCTTTGTAAGAACTTGTAATTAGTTTTTCATGATAATAGAATTTACAAAGAATTGACTAGTTTCATATTTGTGTGTGATTAATGTAGAAAATTTCCTTCAAGATACTTTAGTTAAACTAATATGAATCTTATTAAGAATTTTTTAAAACTCATGTGACGAATATTATTTTAATCTATTTTTTTCTCATGAGAATCATTCATCTTTATTTTATCTTCTAACCTTATCCACATTCTTAAGTTTTCGATTTCTATCTCCATTTTCTTGATTTGTATTTTTAGGTTAATTCATAAAAAATTATTTGAAAAATTGAACTCAATCATGGAAAAGATTTTGTAGAAGCTTCATTAATTTGTCACCACTCTCACTCACCACCGTGACCCATGATAGTGATACCTTTTTGTCTTTCTGAGGCCATTCTTTATATGGCATCAACTGATCAACAAGTGTAACTAACCAACTTAACTGCCTGCTATCTCCAAGGAAAAGAAAAACAGTTGAAACAAAAATTTGTTAAAATTAGAATAGTTGACTAAACCAATTTCTAATAATAGTAAATTTCGATATTTTTGTATCTAACATAGTAAATTCTGGTACTTTTTGTAAAAAGAATAAAAATCAACTCTGTATAGTGTTTTTGGCACGGGAGGGTGGTGCCCTCCAAAGTGGACCCAATAAATGGTGACATTTTACAAAATGGTTGACCTATTCATCTACTTAATATCAAATTTTTAGTGTGCATTTGATTTAATAGTAGAAAAAGTCAAAATATTCTAGACAAATAAATCAATTTTAGTATTTTAATTTTATCGGTTGAAATTGATTTTATCTTTCAAATTAATTATCAAGTTAATTATATTTTTTGTAACTATAAAAAAGTGGTATTTTGTTGTTCCGGTTTATTTTTTCTCCATCCATGTGTTGATTTTGCTGTTAAATCAAAATTAAATTTTCAAGGTCTAAATTTAAAAATTTTAAGATAATTAAATAAATTTAACTTTAGTAAGAACTAAAATCAAATAGACACACAAGAAGGATGATGGAAGACACAAATAATTTTAGAGAGTCTTTGGAAAAAAGCAATACCATTATAAGGGGAGAGGCAATTGTGCTTTTTCCTTAACCAATGGTTGTAAATGCCACCTGTGGGCCACTTACATATAGGGAAAGCATTGATGACCTATATCCATGGGGAGTACAAGAACATGGAGCATTCTTGGTGTCTTTTGGTTGGTCGTAGTTGTTTATGGCCTTAAGGTGTATTGAAGTTTTGTTTTTGTTCGGTCTATCTTTTTAGATCACGATTTCTAGAGTAATCAATCACAGCTACTAAAATCAGATTATATGTTCCCAATCAAATATATAAATAAATAATGTTGTCTGTTGATTGATATTGGACGGTCCACAATTGTAAGTGTGTGGAGCGCAGTTACAGCAGGAACTTCATTTCTATATCTTTAGTACAATTATTGTGTTGAATTTGATCCAAATTTTTAATAGAGTACAAACTTATGGAAAATCCTAAATTGTGTCTCGGACACTAGTTAAACATATTAATAAAAAAAATTTGTCTTGAGATTTATGCATTCAATATCTCACAAATGTAAACCAAGTTGATTGGACTCAAGTGGCAATGAGCTCCTTCCAAGGACGTATCCGGGGAATACCGGGTTCGATTCCCAGGGGGAACAACGCTTGGCCAGTGCGCATGCCTCTACGCACGAGCCGGATTTGTCGCCCACCTTTGGTGGGTCGGAACCGGTGCGAAAGCAAAAAAAATATCTCACAAATGTAAAAAGTTACCTTATTAATATTTATTGTCTTTTATTTACTTTATAGCATGTTTAAAAAGTGTCCCAGAGGCTCTGGTTAACATGATCCAACACTTATTGAGTCATGCTAAACAGTGCATCCGAAACACTTGTTAAGCATACCAAAAAAGGAAAATAAATAGAAAATTAATATTGAAAAGATAACTTTCTACAATTTCGAGGGAATGAATGCACAAAAATCTCACTCTTTTGTAGGATAGTAAAATGTCACTCTTTTTATGAGAAATATTTATAGGGACTAAAAACGAAATGTGAAATATTTATAGGGATCAAAAACATATTTAACCCAAATATGTTTATCCTTTGATTATAATTTGAAGCAATGATTTATGGATTTTGACATCAAACGTGATTTTTAATTATATTCAATTTGACCGTCTTTCATCAGAATGCGTTGAAGATTGTGGAGCTTTATCCTTCAAATTTATCTCATTTGTTGCTGGTTAATTGTAGCCGAATTCTTTTCTCTAACCATTAGCCTTTTTATTTTATTTTCTTTCGTTTCCTAAATTACAAAAGAAAATAGTTGATAGCTCATCTCACTTTAGGTTTAGTTTTTTTTTTAATAAGCAAAAGAATTGAAATATAAGGGGTATAAGGTGTATTTAACCCTTACAATTCGAGAAAAAGCTCCTTAGATGCAATGGAAGCAAGCTAATGGATTATTACACTAGTCAGAAAATGATACGTTAACGTTTCTCCTTATCCGACCTATGAACCAAAACAAAAAAATATAAACAATTTGATTGATCACGGACGACACATTAGCACAAGCTCCTCTAAACACTATTATTAGCACAAGCTCCTCTAACCATATAAGATGACGGAACTTCACCTGATATTTTCCTTTTGCTAATTTACCAAACAAAATAAAGTGTTGCCATCCGTCTTCAAAATGATTAAAATTGATACCCAACCAACTATATATTTGATTCCAAAGTTGTACTGAAAACCGACAATTAAAGAAGACATGTTGGATTTCTTCTTCCTCCATGAAACATAAAACACAACACTTGTAGTGAGAATTAGTAAGAATCCCTTTCTCAAATAAAGCTTTGTGGGTCGGTAGCTTTTATCAATAATTTATAACTGAATTTCTAAAATAGATTTTTTTTAATTGTTCTTGTAAATTCAGGAACTTATAGAAATTTAGGAACCAATTGTTCTCATTGCTCTTTTCATAATAGCTTCATATGTTGTGTGTTGGCTTATGCAACACTGTAAATATGAGTAGAATTTTTTTTTTTAACGGCAAATATTAAAAATAATGAAGTCTCCGTACAAGATGGACAGAGATCCAAAAAGAGGGCTACATAAACAAAGGCGCCATATATAAGCGGAACACCTATGAAAATACCAAAACCGATACCACCTAAATGAGGTCTACTTCTAATCCCATACTTAGACAGACGCTCATCAGCTTCCAGACTACCAAAGAACAACAACCCAACCCATAAAAATGTCAGTAGACACTAACTCCGATCTCGAATCAAAAGTGATCGGCCCATCAGAATCCAAAAGACAGATCCTTGAGTCCAAAGTTGATGGAGCACCAATAGGATGAAAACCTAGGCAGATGAGTCTCAGCATGTAGACCGCCTCCAAACAGGCGACACCGACGCGAAATAGGTTGACTAGATACAAAACCTGCAAATCTCAACAGATTTAGAAACCTTCAGCGACTAAAAAGAGCCATGCAAATCTCAACAGATTTGGAAAACGGTCAAAAATCTAGTATCAAAGAAAACCGATCGCACCCGGCCTCAACCACCACCACCACATCACCTCTACCACCCAAATCCTATACCACCACCACCTAAGCCACCGACCAGATCTGTCACCACCATCACCAAAAACGAAACCAAACCCCTCACCACCACAACCAAACCGACACCAAATCGTCACCACCACCAAACCGACAAACGTCACCACCACCTCTACCAAAACCAGATCCGACACCACCACCATAACATGTCGCAGAAAAAAAAATAAAAATATAAAACGCAGCAAGAAGAAAAGCCAAGTTGAACAACAGGAACAACGAAAAAAGGATATGAAGATAAACATAGATCCAACAATGAAAAACATAAAAAACCAAAAAGAAAATCAGAAAAACTAGGAGGAAGAAACACACAAATCCGACAACCCAGAAAAACATCAAACGAAAAAAACGAGAAAAAAGCGAAAACAGAACAGGAACCCAAAGAAAAACAAAATCACAGATCTGTGGCCAACCCAAATCGGCGCGCTGCCGGACACCGAAGAGCTGACAGACGGTGGTGCGAAGGCCTAACGCCGTTCATCACACCACCCCATATGGTTCTACATCTTGACAATGGCTTTGGATGAAAGGGAAAAGGTGACGGCAGTAAACTGAGTAAAAATAAATATGAGTAGAATGTTCTCTTGCATTCTTTTTTAATTGGTGTGAACAATTAATGACTTTTTCCCATCATCACTTGTTCTTTCTTTATGAAAAGAAATTTATGTGCTTATCTTACAAACCCCAAAAATAAAAGTAAAAGGTGAGTATACTTGGAAATACAACTTCTTCTTGGTCGTTTTAAAAATAAATTAAATTGTCCCATAAGTCCTAGCTCAACTGGCAAAATATGTCGAAATTGTTAGGTCGGACTCGGACGTTATGACCCGGGTTCGAACCCGGTATCTCACAATTATGTGAGTTTAATTTCCAGTGGATTACCACTTCAACTAAAACCAAAAAAATAAAAAATTAATTAAATTAAAAAATATAACACAAATAATTTTCAATGCATTCTTTTGAGACAAGTAAGATATCTTATATATAAAATTATCATATAAATACAACTCAATTAATAACTGTAAAGATATTGATATCTAGAGATAAAGTTTGAATCAGAAAATTTCACATCTTTCCAAATCAAATTTAAAGTGTGTGCATGTGTGTAGGAGTCAAATTACTTAGTTGGTTCAGTAGTGATTGACGCTGAACTTGGTAGGGAGGACCACGGTTCGATCCCCCGCAACTGCGATCGGGAGGGGGCTGAAACCACTTGATGCCAGAACTGACCCCCGAACCAGATACAACTGGTGGCGAAAACCAAAAAAAAAAAAAAACTTAATAAAAAGACTATATAAAATTAGCTAGTTTTAAGTAAGGTTTTAGGTTCAACTTTTGTGGATAAAAAAATATGATTGGGAGAAGAAATTTCACTAAAATTTATCAATTAAGTTATTCGACAAACATTAATCATTGGCAAAGAGGGGCATACTTCACACCGATAACATAATTAATTATCAAGAAAGAAGATTAACTAGCTATAAAATACTAGTATATATTTAAATATGATTTTAGTCTTTACAATTATAATATTTATTATTTAAATATTTGTAGGTTTTTTGTTTAGATCCACTCTCTGTAAATTTAAAAATTATTACTTTTAATCTTTAACATCAAACATGAACCAATAAATTCATATCATATTGCCCAATAAGTCAATGACTAAGAACAATAGTTTTTTAATTTACATAATGTGTAAATGTAAACAAAATATTTACGAAGACTAAAATAAAAAACATCATAAATACAAGAACTAAAATCATATTTATATGTGAAATACATGGTTAATATTCATATCTTAATTATGAAAAATGTTAAGCATTGTTTTTGGGGCAATGATTACAGAAATTAAGTCTAAAATGATACTAATATAATCCTAAAAAGCACATTTCATTTTGTGAGTTAAAGGCATTTCATTTTATACTATTGCATATTACTAGTTATTGGTTTTAATGAAGTTGATAATAGTAGGCGTTTGTTAATTTCATGGATTACAAATTTATTCTGGGGAATATGACTTTGGAAATCTTTCATTCCCATGGTTGTTTCGAATTTTCAAAAATTATGTCTAAGAATTTTTTATTCCTGAAAATACAACTTATATATGTCTTTCTCACTTTTTATTCTCATGTTAAAGGTGGAAAATATACACTCCCATTAGAATTTTTAATAGTTTGCTATTATTATCCAAATTTATTGTGCATGAGGTGGACATCTTAGTCTAATTTTTCTAACATCAATGAAAATTGAAACGTAAAGCATGTTATCATGTAAATGTAAAAAAAATAAAACGTATAATAGATTGGAAAGTAGTCCTTTTATCAAAAAAGAAAAAAAAGAAAAAAGAAAGACAGAAAAGAATGGCAAATAGTCGAGTCTTGTACGACTACGTCTCGTCAACTCATACGCGGCGTGGCCACCCGCCAGTTGAAAATTAAGGAAAGTGGGGTCAATAAATAATAATATTGGTTTAAGATTATAAATTTAATGCAGTATTTTTTTTTAATATTCAAATTATAAATTTGTGGAAATACGGTAAAATTGGATTAAGAAAATAGGAGTAATATAGTACTCCGTATTTCTATTTGAATCAATGTTTTAAAAATCGAACCCGACATCGAACCGTGAGGGTACTGGTTCATTGGTTTATTGGTCGAACCACCGGATCACTGGTCAAACCGCATGAATAAACCGGATAAATCGGTAGAACGAACCGGTCTCTATAATAAAACTATATAGGTATTAAATCGGTCGAATCAGATGACTCAGTCTCTAAAAAATCATGACATGACACATAAAATTTTTGGGAAAAACTCGGAAATTCCATAATGTAATAAGTTCTTAAATTCAAATTCTAAATGTTGTCATCACACACAATAAAATAGTACAAAATACAAATCCAAATAAGTTTTAAACAAAATTTAATTGCAACATAAACGGAATAATAAAGTGTCTAATAACTTAAAATCCAAGGAGGCATAGTTATTTCAATGTTGGACTCTCTTTTATTTTTTTTGGTTCTTCTATTTAAAAAAAAATACAAAATGACGTCGTTTTGAGACTTTTGGCTGAAAAAATAAATAAAAAAAAAGCGCGTGCAATCAAACCGGCGATTTGAAAAAACCGTTGGTTCACCGGTTTTTCCGGTTTTGAGCGGTTCCCACCGGTCTAACTGCATGGCCGATCCAACATTCGAACTAGACCAGTCACCCTTCCGGTTCACGGTCTGACCAGTCCGACCGGCTGGTTCGGTCCGGTTTTTAAAACACTGATTTGAATAATATAAAAATGCAGTAAAATTGGATTAAGAAAATAATAATATTTCATTTCGTAAAAAAAAAAAAATTCTATTGTCAAAAAAAGAATAATATTAACAAGAGATAATCACCAAACTTTTGTTAATTTTTTTTTATATTTCTATAAAAAATATAATATTACTTTGTATAAATAAATAATGAAATATAAAAGTATTTTTGCTTTCTTTTTAATATTAAAAAATATATTAACTTTTTGTTCTCAACTTCTTTCTACGTAAATTAAATATCTTGTATTTATAAACTAATAATCCATCGAGTTTTATGAAATTAAAATAAATATTAAACTTATTTTAATCTATAGTGTTCCAAACTTATTTTGTTTCATATATTTTTTCCTTATTTCATTTCGTGTCCAATTTTTCCTTTTACTAAATCCTTAATTTTATGCTTCAAAAAAAGAAAAAAAAATCCTTAATTTTATTTCCGTTCTTCTCACTACCATTAATTTCTTTAAGCCTTTTGTTCTTTCAATTCAATGCTTCATCTCTGATTATCATTCACTCTCAAATTTTTTTTTCCATATAAAAAACATTCTTTCTCTTTTATTTACTTTGTTGACAATTTTTTTGAATTAATTTTGACATAAATCAACACTTTCCACGCAATTTCTTCACAGATTCAATATTCATGGTTCAAATTTTCTCTTCTTATTCTTCTTCACTGAAAAATTTGAGTTCTATTCATCAACACTTATCTTTCTGCATAAACTGCATTTCCCTTTTGAAATATTCTTCTGGGGTGTAAAATTTATTGATAAAGTTGAAATTTTGACTTCAAATTTTGATACCCTTTTGAAATATTCTTCTGGGGTGTTAAGATTATTGATAAAGTTGACATTTTGACTTCAAATTTTGATACCCTTTTGAGATTTTTTTGTTCACATAATGAAGCTTGTGGTTCGTGTGATTGAGGCAAAGAATTTGCCACCAATGGATCCTAATGGATTGAGTGATCCATATGTGAGGTTACAGTTAGGAAAACAAAGGTTTAGGACTAAAGTGATTAAGAAGAATTTGAATCCTAAATGGGATGAAGAATTTAGTTTTAAGGTTGATGATCTTAAAGAAGAGTTATTAATTTCTGTTATGGATGAAGATAAGTTTTTGATTGATGATTTTGTTGGTCAACTTAAAGTTCGTATGTCACTTGTTTTTGATGAAGAGATCAAATCCCTTGGTACTGCTTGGTACTCTTTGCAACCGAAAAGCAAGAAGTCGAAAAACAAGGAATCTGGTGTGTGTTATGTTGTGTTACTTAACTCAGCTTTTTTGTACTTTATCTAATAGTTTATTGCTTAATTAGTTAGTTTATTGGTTGTTTATTTTGTATGACATCATTTTGTTTTCATTAGGTAGTTAATTTGATCTATTTTTATGTCGAAAATGTGTCATTCGAGGGCGAATTGATGAGGTTATCTTTTTAGGATTAAGTAGATGTTTTGAAAATCTTTCTAGGATCAAATGAGGGGTTTAGTTTTATTTGTTGACTTAAGTTTCTTATATTGATTTTGCACTTAAATTGTGTGATTGGTTGTTATGTCTAATTTGAGACGATGGGATGGTAAATCTCGAGGGGAATCTCGACTCGAGTATTTTTGGAAAATAACATGCTTGCTAACTGTGAACAATTAATATATGAATCATCGTTTTGCTGGTATTTTGAACTTAAAATGTCGGTGTTTTATATTGGCAGGTGAGCTTCGTTTGAGTATATATTTTGAACTGAAAACTGCATCCATTGAGTCAAATGTTCATGGTGATCTAGTATTCCATCCAAGAAAAATTGCTGATTCGATTATTGAATCGCCTTCAAGATCTTCCACTGGATATTCAAGCTCATCTTCTCCAGCAAGGGAAGAAGTTACGTCTGTTAAGGATGAAAAATCCGGTACACAGAAATCGCTCACAGGAAGAATTGCTCATATTTTTAATAAGAGTTCTGATATGTCGTCAACCCTATCATCACGTAGAAGCGTTGACTCAGACCAAACTGAAATTAGTAAAGACGAAGTTATTGAGGTCAAGACGGAGGGTCAGTCCTCGGATGAGACTTTTGAAGAAGCTATGAAGAAATTGCAGGCTTCGGATCAAGGAAGTGAAATTCCTAGTAATTTACCAGGAGGGTTGTTAGTCGATCAACATTATACTATTGCGCCAGAAGACTTGAACACATTACTCTTTTCTTCCGATTCAAATTTTCTTAAGTCGTTGGCAGATGTACAGGGTAGTACAGAACTGCAATTAGGACCTTGGAAATTTGAGAATGGTGGGGAGAGCCTCAAAAGATTAGTCACTTACGTCAAGGCTCCGAGTAAATTAATTAAGGCAGTCAAAGCGTTTGAAGAACAGACATATTTAAAAGCCGATGGCAAGAACTTTGCCGTTCAAGTCATTGTCAGCACTCCTGATGTTGTGTATGGGAGCACCTTTCGGGTAGAATTACTCTATATGATCACACCTGGACCGGAGTTGCCCTCAGGGGAACAGTGTTCGCATCTGGTTATATCATGGCGAATGAATTTCTTACAGAGCACTATGATGAAAGGAATGATAGAGAACGGGGCTCGGACAGGCATGAAGGAAAGTTTTGAACAATATGCCAGTCTGTTATCTCAGGATGTTAAACCTGTTGATCTATCGGAACTTAGTTCGAGTAAGGAACAAGCTTTGGCATCGTTACAAGCGGAGCCGCAGTCTGATTGGAAGCTGGCAGTGCAGTATTTTGCTAACTTCACAGTAGTCTCAACTGTTTTCATAGGGTTGTATGTGCTTGTACACATATGGCTTGCTTCTCCGAGTACAATTCACGGGCTCGAGTTTGCTGGACTTGATTTGCCAGATTCAATAGGTGAATTTGTTGTTTGTGCTGTCCTGGTTCTTCAAGGTGAACGCATGCTAGGTTTAATCTCACGCTTCATAAAAGCCAGAGCACAAAAGGGTAATCTCATGCATGATTGAATTCAATAATTATTGTTTAAATAAACTGGTTTTCCTTTTTGTTTCCAACTTAGGACCTGTTTGGATTAACTTATCTACTGACATAAAACTCTTGTGAGACCATTTGAGAGGACTTATGATGTATGTCATGTCACATATCCATAAATTATTTTCAGCTTTTTTCCATAAGTTCACCAGGATAGCATATCAAAACAACTTATAGCTTATATGAAAATAGTTTGACTTTATTTCATCTTTTATTATAGAATTAGCTTATAAGTACGTATATGATAAGTATAAATGCTATAAGCACTTAATTAAGTTGTTTATCCAAGCAGGAGCTTGGTATTGCTATTAATGGTTTTCGATCATGATATCTTTCTTTCTTTTCTCTTTCTTGTGTATTTTACTTAATTTGAGGCCCTTGTGTCTTGTTATGCTGATTTTTTTATTGGGTGCTCCAATATTAGGTAGTGATCATGGAATTAAAGCTCAAGGAGATGGGTGGTTATTAACTGTTGCCTTGATTGAAGGATGCGATTTACCTTCTGTCGACTCTGGTGGATTTTCTGACCCGTATGTGGTGTTTACTTGCAATGGGAAAGTAAGAACCAGTTCAATCAAGTTCCAGAAATCTAATCCTTTATGGAATGGTGAATATCATACCTTAATTTATTACTTTTCATTTTATAATTGGAATATAAACCTCTGAATCAACTGAATACCATACTTTATTAATTAATTTCGTTAAGAGCATGCATTCTCTATGTTTACAGAAATATTTGAGTTTGATGCAATGGACGATCCTCCTTCTGTGCTGGAGGTGGAAGTTTATGATTTTGACGGGCCTTTTGATGCAACTACATGTTTAGGGCATGCCGAGATTAATTTTCTAAAAGTAAACATCTCAGATCTTTCTGATATATGGGTTCCTCTCGAAGGAAAGTTAGCTTTGGCATGTCAGTCTAAGTTGCACTTAAGGATTTTCTTGGACAACACTCGAGGTGGAAACGTAGCAAAGGACTATCTAAATAAAATGGAAAAAGAGGTCGGCAAGAAGGTATGTAAAACACTGTCTTCTGTGTTTTGACTCATGTTTTGTTACCCTTCTTCTTATGGTTTTTTCTTTTTTAAAACCTGTAGATTAATATGCGGTCTCCTCAAACTAATTCGGCGTTCCAGAAACTCTTTGCGCTTCCAGCTGAGGAATTTCTCATCAATGATTTTACCTGTCATTTGAAAAGAAAAATGCCTCTGCAGGTGTGACTTATTCTGTCATGTGATGTTGAAAGTCTCGGTCATTTTTTCTAGTTTGGAATTTTTTGGCACATGCTTCTTTAGTATTATTATTATCTCATGAAGTTGCCAATGTTTGTTTCTCTGTAGGGACGTCTATTTCTATCACCAAGGATAATTGGATTTCATGCAAATTTGTTTGGAAAGAAAACAAAATTCTTTTTTCTTTGGGAAGATATTGAAGAAATCCAGGTTGTTCCTCCTACATTTTCATCAATGGGGAGTCCAATAATTGTCATAACTCTTCGGCCGGGTAGAGGTGTTGATGCAAGGCATGGTGCAAAAACACAAGATGAACAAGGAAGGCTGATCTTCCATTTCCAGTCCTTTGTTTCGTTCAGTGTTGGACACAGGTAGAAAATACTCGTCTTATTGTATTATCTTATGAACTGATTTCTTATATATACATATCTGTCACTTGTTTGAAAATCTATCATGTTTTCATAACTGTTTCTTATATAGATCCTTTTCGATTGACACGTTTTTGTGTGTGTTTTGAGCCTAGTCCTTTTAGGTTGTTCCGAAAATGCATCGTGTTAAAGATGTCTGTATTGTCAATTTGCAATTTACAAATTCATCATGTTAAAGATGTCTGTAAATACATGCTGTCGAAATTATTTCCATAATTTGCATGCAATTTTCTTTTCTTGTATTACCCCGTCATACAAGTTCAAGTTGCTTAGTGATGAAACGGGAAAAAAAGCTATGATATTTTGACAATTTTGATCTCATGGTGACGACAAAGACGCAGTTTGGTAATTTTTCGTGCAGTACATAAATTGTGAAATATGAACACTTTGTTATGGAAATATCTGATAGTGCTTGCTTCCTGCTATATTTAGTAATCACTTTTTACATAAGCAGTTGCTTTTCCTCCTATTTTCCACTTTGATTTTGGTGTGTGAATTATATAATTGCCAAATATAAACTGGTATGATATGAAAGATATCCCATGTTACTTAGAAACTATTTTGGTGGTGATATAGGACTATCATGGCTCTCTGGAAGGCCAGATCATTGACTCCTGAACAGAAGGTCAAGTTTGTTGAACAGGAATCTGAAACTAAAACCCTTATAAGTGAAGATAGTGGCGCATTCATTGTCCTCGATGATGTCAGCATGTCTGAGATTCATTCGTGTTCTCTTCCAATTCCTGTAATATCTCTCTCCTCCTAACACACACACACACGAGCTCGTGCTCATCCACTTCAAATTATCAGTTCCTTTTTCAGTTCTTTTTACACTTTTCCGAATGTTTGTTCAATTATAGTTATTTTCCTTCAATTATTATAGGCAAATTTCCTCATGGAGATATTTAGTGGGGGTGAGGTTGACCGTCGTGTCATGGAAAACTCGGGTTGTCTTAATTACTCTTATACCCCTTGGGTATCCGAGAACAGTGATGTCTCTGAGAGGGCAGTATATTACAAATTTGAGAAGCATATTTCAAGTTATAAAGGTGAAGTGACAAGTACTCAACAAAGATCTCCACTTCCAGATGGAAAAGGTTGGCTTGTAGAAGAGGTTTTAAATCTTCATGGTGTTCCCCTCGGTGATTATTTTAATGTGAGTGACCAATTTAAGCTTGTTTCGATATATCTTTGTGTTCTATGATTTATCTGTTCTCGGTTTTCATCTCCTGCATCATTTACTATTGCCGCAGATACACCTTCGCTATCAAATTGAGGATTTGCCCCCAAAAGCAAAGGGGTGTAGAGTTCAAGTATTCTTTGGAATTGAATGGCTAAAAAGTACAAAGAATCAGAAAAGGATTACAAAAAACATTGTACAGAATCTTCAAGAACGTCTTAAAGTGACCTTTAGTCTTGCGGAGAAGGAGCTTTTACCTAGATAGAAAATGAGCATTAACCTGCATGGGAGCTAGCTGATATTGAGAGTCGACACAGATGTTGGTTCCATTCACGGCCTTGGACTCGAATATATAATGCATTAAATTATAAGGTTCATGTGATTGAGTTGTCTGTCCTAACTTCGTTGAATATCAGTGGAATATATGATGTGATGCATCAAATTATAAGGTGCATGACAATTAGCAGAACTAGAATGATGCTGACAACTGTGCTGGTCTTCAAACTAGATTACTTGTAGGAGAAGTTACTTGATTGTTCCATTGTACAAAACCATGATTATGGCAGGAGATACTCAGATTGTAACAGCATAGTTGTTAGCTTATCACATGGATTAGGAACATCAGGAACATGTATATTCATAATTCTTAAGATTGTGACAGTTGACAGTAGTTGTCAAGAAATGCTTTTTGACATGCAGGAAACTGAGGAAAGTAGAAATTTTTTATGTGCCATGAAGCACTGATCCTTCATTTATTATTATTTGTTAAAATTTGAGACTTTTTTGCTTTATAAATAATTTGGAACATATTCTGAGTAATATCCATTCTTCTTTTATCCTTATTTTTATTTTCCCTTTTTTTGAACAAGATATTTTTATTTTTATTTTCCCTTGTGAAAAGAAGTATAATTAGTAACCAGCCAAAATTACCTGCGCATTCGCATGGGTTAGTTAATTATTAATAGAAATTCAATAAAATGTTGAAAATTTATAATTTTTATTAAAATATCAATATTAATCTATTTGTTTATTTTATATGTAAAAATACCTTAAAATATTTGCACCGCACCTTATAGATTTTATATGTTTATATATGTGGATACAATTTGTTATGTCTCAAATATGTTTTTTATTATTTTATTTTATTTTATTTTATAATGAAGAGGGCTATCCTCCAAAAAAGGAAAAAGGAAAGCTAAGCAACAATCATTCTAGGAATAGTGATCCTCTATCAAGTCTGGCATGAATCAACTAATGATTGATTTAGTATTATCAATTATCAATTTCTTGCTCAATATTATTTGTATTAATTAATATATTAATTCTGTAAATGAAAATAAGAAATACAGGATTGTACAAAGATGTAAAGGGATTACAAATGAGCCAAAGGTATATTAAACCCAATAACCAAATGTATGCAACATATATATCTACAGAGGACATGCAAATGCATCACAAAAGAAATTGATCATCCCAACTATGTTGGCACCATCAATTTCTTTCTATCATTTGCAGCATGCCAAAAATATATTAATAAAAAAGAAAAAAGATACAAAAGTGTTGGGACAAAAACTAAATCCACAAAGAAAATCTATACAATATATACTACTCAAATAATATGTACTACAAAACACCAAGGACTATGCCCTTCTGTATAGAGTTCTGCTGGCATCAGACATGAGTAGAGAATCTAGAAAAATTGGAGGCTCGGAATATCGTTTCATACAATTCATGCCATTTGCACCCAATTTTGCCATGTAGTCTGCACACTGGTTACCTTCTCTGTATGTATGTTCAAATGAGACAAACCAATCCCGCGAAAGAAGCTCTCTGATGGAATCAACAATGTCATAGTATTCACCAGGTTGAAGTGTTGAGTCTGTGATAAATTTTAATGCTTGTAAACAATCTGATCTGCAACTCACGTCTCTAATTCCAATAAACGAAGCCAGTGATAATCCATTTAAAATGGCTATGAGTTCAGCGTCTAGGCAGTTAGTATAGCCGATGCGTCCGCTAAAGCCTCTTATCCAGTTTGCTTGATGATCTCGAATAACCACCCCAAAACCCGCTCGATTGGTATTTTTATTTGAACTCCCATCGACATTTAAGGCATATTCTTTTTGGTCTTCGGGGCGACGCCAATAAGGCACCTGTTTCAAATTAAACATAAAATAAAACAAATATTAATTAGCATGTAGACAACTATAAAATTGATATAAACAATACGTTATAACAATATGAAGTAGCTGAAATGGAAACACATCAGTCTATTAAATATTATTGTTGTTTCCGGAGTTAAAATTGGTTAAAAATAATTGTTCAGCCACCAAATAGATTAATGGATGAGTCGCACACTAGGTCGCTATCATTAAGACATTTCACAACACGACCCAAAATCGTACAAGTAGACTATCAACCACGAAGTCCCCGGATTAAAACAACTCAGTTATAACGGTACACCAATTTGCTACTGCACGATAGAAGTCAGTCAAGAATTACACATTCGTGAATGGTACTACGATATCTTCCATATTGATACTACAATATCAATTAATAATGGCACCGAAGCTATTCTAATATGGTATTTTAACCATTCTAATATGGTAACTAATATCATTCTTATTTTTTATTTTTTTTGTTTTCACCACCAGTTGAGTCTGGTTCGGGGGTGAGTTCTGGCATCAAGTGGTTCCAGCCCCCTTCCGATCGCAGTTGCGGGAGATCGAACCGTGGTCCTCCCTACCAAGTTCAGCGCCAATCACCACTAAACCAACTAACGATTGGTAACTAATATCATTCTTAAACCAAAGCAATTATGGTGTTGTGACTATTCTTAATTTAAAGAACTAGTGATATTTCAATTACTATTAAAACAAATTAATACTAAGACTAGTATTACACGATACATAAAATAAACATCCATCTTCTCCTAACAGTTATAAACAAAACCTAATGCAGCTCTTCTTAATTTGCATAAAGTAAATATAGAAATCAATTAATGTATCTAACTGATTCATTCTAATTTTAATATAGCACAATTCCAACCCTACCACAACGAGTCTTAAACATAAAATTTGCAAATAAAATAGATATCCTTAGCTATTAAGATCATGTGAATACGGTTCATCTCGTACTAAAGAAATTCATAGTGGAAAGGCTATAGCATCGATCATGTGATTAATTAGGATATGTATTAGATTACATCTCAAAATCAAAACTAGAAAAGCAGGGACAAAATCCATTATTTTCCATATAAGTTGATTTAATCATGGCACAAGATTAATATTTTAAATGACAAAATTCTTATTTACACATTAAGAAGAGAAGGGTCTTGAGGGCTCAAGCATCCATGGCACCGGTTGAATAATCTGCTACACATGTTTTCTTTTCACAACCTCGTGATGTTTTTTCTCAAATATGTATTAATGGTTTACCTCAAAAGACCTAACACTTATATATATATATATATATTGTTGTGTTGTAAATATCTACTTCTATACATATCTATCTATATAATAATATAATAAAGTTGGTTACTATAAAATCTAATTAATTTGTCCTTATCACTTTTAATAATATTCCAAATTTTATATCCTTCATTATAATTTTCACGAAAACAATATAAAAGGAATAAGATAAATAAAAAAAATAAAAAAATCTAGAATGAACAAGATAAATACAAAAAGAAATTTATATATTAATCTATGCATAAAAATAGAAACAAAAAAATAATATAAATATTATAGATGAATCTATGCATAAAAATAAGATAGTTTTCTAAATTTTATATCCTTCAAAAAATTATAGAAAAAAAAATTATAGTATAAGGTACTGTTTGGCCTAACTTTTTATAGGTGTAGAAGCTATTTTAACCATAAAGTCAGAAGTAATTAAGAGCTTTTAAAACCAAAGATAAAGTTGTTTGATATATCTTACTTCTTTAATCTATACTATATATAGAAAGGATACAAATTTTTGGGATGACTTTTTCATTATTCCTATTTTACCCTTAAACAAAAAACTACAAAAAAAAAAACTAAACACAACTTCCACATAAAAGTAGGTTTTCAGTTTTTTTATAGTAAAAAAAAATATATTTTTTCTTCTTAATAACTAGCCACAACAAAAAAGGAGGTTAAGTAGTTATCAATTAACTAAGTCGAATAAAAAAGGAGATTAAGTAGTTATTTATATTTGCACAATAGAGAATATCGATTAAAAAAAAAAAGAATATCTATCACACAAACGGGCACGGACGTGCCCGTTTGGCGGCTAGTTTTAAATAAAAAGTGTTAAAAGTTAATTTTTTTTAAAAAAATTATATAGGGTTAAAAGATATTTGAAAATAAGATAAAGTTGTTTTTTAAAGCAATAACTTATTTAAAGACATTTTAAAAAAAAAACTTATTTAAAACAAAATTTATTTAAGATATTAATAAGATAAATAATAGTAAAGTTGTTGGAAAGTAGTAGAGTTGTCAAAGGTTCCGGCCCGCCTCGGTCAGGAGGGCCAAGACATATAAAGGAGCTTAAGTGGGCCGGCCCGTCAAGGTTCGACCCACCTAGCCCGACCCGATAAGCAAAAGCCTACATGGCCTGATGGGCCGACCCGACAAACTTTGATATTTTTTTTAAAAAAATTCAATGAACAATAAAACTACATATGTATCGCACATAAATTAGTTGTTATTATTGTTTTTTTCAAGTAAAGATAATCATAACAATTTTTTTTTTCAAATAAAGATAATCACAACAAATTTGGTTTAATAATTATCTCCTAACTAACAAATCTCATCTTTTGTTGCTTATTTTATCTAAATATTTTATGGTAACTAAAATTCCTTATTTTTAGCTAAAACTATTTTTTTTTAATAAATTTTTTTAAATTCTTTAAGGGGATGGCCCAAAAGCCCGTGGGGCTAGCCCATGATGGCCTGTGAAAAAATAGGCCCGGGGGGCTAGTCTGATAAGGCTGAAGTAGCAAAGTTTTTCACAAGAAAGGGGGGTTTGAATTGTGAACCTTTAAAATTAGCTATTAAAAATTAATAGAGAAACACTTTTGGAAGAACAAACGTTAGAACGTTCTCAGAACGTTTGGTTAGTTAAATATATATAAACTAGAGAACGTTCTTGGATTAATCTCAAGAGATAAAATAAAGTAAATGATAAGTGATGTGTGTGATCTGTTTGCACAAGTTAAAGGAGAGTAAGGGAAAAGAAAAAATACGCAAGCAGTTATACTGGTTCACTCCTTTAACGATGGGTTACGTCCAGTCCTCACGCTCCAGTAAGTTTTTCCACTATAAGATGCTACCGATCTCAAGATACAAATTCTTCCTTTGATCTTATACCCAAGATCAATAAAATCCTTTAAGCCCTACAAGCTTAAAGATACCCCAGCCCTCCAAGCTAGTAAGGGTATAACACTCAAACAATACAGCCCTATTGACTTGAGTAGAACTTTTACAAAGATGATGAATTTGTTCTAAGCTTTTACAAAACTCACCACGTGAGAAGCTTAGAGAAAAATAGAAACTCTCAAACACTCAGATGTATATACTAACTCTAGTATAGAATTACAATTCAGGAGTGAAAGAGATCAAAAGAGAGCTTTAAGATTGCTTGTATGATAAAAACAAGTAGTGATCAAATTGTAGTGAAAGCTCATGTTCTTCAAAGGTCACCAAAGGCTCTATTTATAGCAGAGGCTTGTACTTGAAGCTTGGTGATGAAATATGTCCGTTTGTAACGGATACTTGTTCAAAATTTGACAGCTCATTAGTTGTTGTTGATAGATATTCAAACTGAAAGAATGATCTGAGAATGTTCTTGGATCGGATCCTTATGATTCTTTCAAAGGAGCGTGGAAATGAGCTTGCAGTGAGCTGTAAAGTGTCCTTTACACTACATTCTCCAAGGGTTGCAGTTAGATATCTTTAGGCATGTTTTTATCCAGCTGTTCTTGGGCTAGATAGTAGACTTGACAAGAACATCATTCTCTTAGAACCTTCTGAGAGCGTTCTCCATTTTGGGCGGAGATAAACTTTGATCTTCAAGGAGACTTGATCCTTATCTTGATAGCTAGCTGTGAAATATCAGAAATACAGCTGTATAGTCCTTGAAGCACTATTCATGTTGTCCTTGTATGGTACTTCTTGTCATGAAAGTAATCATCAACATAGGAGAATGTTCATTTAATATTCAACAAAAGGACATGCAAACTTTTAGTTGCAAATGAGTTGGCACATTCTCATAGGTCTATGAATCATCTGTCTTCAATGGTAATGGACAGCATAAAATCTTTGTCTTGTATTAAAACCATGAGCACATGCTTGAACTTCAAAAACTTGTCTAAAAGGGAAAGTCATACTTTCCACTTCAAATATTCCTTGCCTTATTTGATGTGTATACTGTTGTGATCTTGTGAGTTAATACCAAGGAAAAGTGCGCATTTGTCTTGAACATAGTTGACTTAGAAAAATAAGTACTTTGTCTTTGTAGCTTGTTCTTGAGCGAAACACAGAGAATGTTCTCAGAACATTCTTGCAGCTTTTGTTCTTGAAAACGAAATTGAGTAGATAATGATATGAAAAGCTAGATTATTCCTGACTTGATTAAAACACTCAAGAGCACTTGTTAGATAACAATATGATCAGAATTTCTCTTAAAATATAATTAAGATGTTTGTTATCTTTAAAACATCAATTTGGGATTTTGCCTCAACAAAGGCCTAATAATTTTTTTTTTGAAGCCGGGCCCGTGTAAAACTTTAGGGCTAATGGGCCGGCCCGATAGCCCAACCCGTTTTTACAGCTCTAGAAAGTACCCCCTCCGTTCTTTTTTACTTGTTTTTTAATGCCGGATTTAGCGTTCATTTTTAATTTCTTTTTTATATTTTAAGGGTATGATTTGTCAATCATATCCATATTCAATTACTCTTATTTTTTTTTAATAAAACTAATTATTGTTATATATTTTAAAAACTATTTTTTTGTACATAACATAAAATTTTTGTTTTTTTTTTGTACACAGTATATTAAAATTATTATAAAGAGAAAGTGTGTACAAAAAAATAGAAATATTAAAATAAATGTATAATAAAAAGATAAGGTGCAAAAATACACTTTATTAATTTGGTGTTATTTTGAAACTGCTTTATTATAGCATTTTTCTTTGAAATATAGAAGCTGTTTTTTTCTTACTAAAGCTTTTAAAAATTATCATTTTCCCTAACTTCTTACTTTTAAGAAAAAAAGAAGAGAAAAAAAAAAAGTCAGGTCAAACTGTACCTTAGAATCTATGCTTAAAAATAGGAACAGATTTGCGTCACAAAAAAAGTTAGAGATTATAGATGAATCTAGGAATAAAAATAGCTAATCTGGGACACGAATTCCCCGCATTAATTATTTACCACAATTTTCTGTAGTAGCTAATCTGAACCTTTGATCGTCAATTTAACGGATAAAATTACATATCATCAAAAACAAGTAAAAGTCATTTTGTCTCAGACGGTCCATGTGAGTAACTGTGTCACACAGTTAGTGAGAAAAATTTCCATGCACTTGTGTATTTCAATATGAGTGACCAATTCAAGCTTGTTTCGGTATATCTTTATGTTCTATGGTTTATCTGTGATACACCTTCGCTCTCAAATTGAGTATTTTCCCCCAAAAGCAAAGGGGTGTAGAGTTCAAGTAGTTTTTGAAATTGAATGGCTAAAAAGTACAAAGAATAATAAAAGGATTAAAAAAAATTTGTATAGAATCTTCAGGAACGTCTTAAAGTGACTTTTAGTCTTGCTTAGAAGGAGCTTTTACTTAGATAGAAAATGGGACATCAACATACATGGGAGCTAGCTGATATTGAAAGTTGACACAGATGTGTATCGCTCTCAAATTGAAAATTTTCCCCCAAAAGCAAAGGTTCATGTGATTGTGTTGTATGTCCTAACTTCATTGATCATTGAATATTACTAGAATATGTGATGGATCAAATTATAAGGTGCATGACAATTAGCAGAACTAGAATGATGTTGAAAACTGTGCTGGTCTTCAAACTAGATTACTTATAGGAGAGATTACTTGATTGTTCCATTAGAGAACAATGGGTCAATCCCGTCCATTTCATATTACTTTATTTATTAATGAGTTTTTAGTTTTTTATTTATTTTATGTATACTAATACTGAATATCAATTAAGTTTACAATTAAATATTTTTTATTAATTACTTAAATTAGATAATAATTCCTAATCATTTTTTATTTTTATTTTACAAATCAATCTTAGTTGTCTGTGTGTTATATAAGTCACGGTAGTCAGAGTTTGAACCTTTTTAAATTTCTTTGAATGTCCCGACTCAAATAAAAATATAGTTTGTATTTAATTAAGGATTTTCATATTTTAAAAAAGATATATTTGTATTAGAAAAACGATTTTGATAGATTGTATTGAAAATGAATTTTACTATGGCATATTTTCCGTACGTTTTAGTATTAAAACGCATTGTCAACCCAACACAATGCGAACTGAGTTCGCATTTTTGGATGCGAACTATTTTATTTTTCCTTTCCATTTTTTGCTATTTACATATATACTCACATTCTGCTCTGCGAGAGAGGTAGTATTGGAAGGTCAGAGGGTGCATCTCAGACTCAGGGGCGCAAGAACAAGGACTCATAACAAAATGTATGCAATATAAATACACCACATTTTTCTAGCTAAATAGGGCATTCAAATGCATCACAAAAGAAATTGACCATTCCAACTATTATGTTGACACCATCAACTATATTAATACATAAATAGGGTTGCAAATTTAAAAGTAATAATTGAATTTCTTTCATTCTCGCGTGTTAAATATGACGATGTTTAGAATCATGCATATCAATCACGAAAAATACCATCAACTAACTACATGCATATAAAAACGAAGAACACTACTAACCAACTACATACATGGATTTTGAATTCATTCTTCATAATTCTTGTAGTATTAAATGTGAATTTTAAAGTCATACATGTCATGTGATAATAATATTATATATTTTAGTTAGAAATACAAAACATTGTAAATTTTAACCCTTATTACATAATATATGTATTACATATTTATTATCTGTCAAATAATTTTTTTTCTAAAATATTCACATAAAATTTTATAATTTCCATTTTTTCTAGGCAAATTATAATTCTTGTGCAGTTACCACTTTAAATATAAATTATTTCGTTGATATCTTATTTTTCTTCGTCCATTCTAATATATTTTCCTCTTTTTATTTCTTTCAACTTCTATATTTTTCATCAATCAATAATGGCACTGAAGCCATTTTAATATGGTATTTTAACCATTCTAATATGATAATTACTAAGATCATTCTTAAACCAAAGCAATTATGGTGTTGTGACCATTCTTAATTTGAAGAATTAGTGATATTTTAATTACCATTAAAACAAACTAATACTAAGACTAGTATTACACGATACATAAAATAAACATCCATCTTGGGCTTCGGCCCTCTTTTTTACCAAAAAAAAAAAAGATTCCATCTTCTCCTAACAGTTATAAACAAAACCTCATGCATCTCTTCTTAATTTGCATAAAATAAATATAGAAATCAATTAATGTATCTAACTAATTCATTCTAATTTTAATATAGCACAATTCCAACAAACTCGATTAGTTACTTCAAATATATTGCTTGTTAGTTAAAACAACCCTACCACAAAAAGTCTTAAACTCCTGTTTATTGTAGAACTAGTATCTATTAAATACTCATTTGTTTTGGTTCTATGTCTTAAACTCTTGTTTATTGTAGAATTAGTATCTATTAAATACTCATTTGTTTTGGTTCCGATAGAAGTATCTATTAAGTCTAAATTTTTAGAAAAAGATACTCACCGTTAGATGGTCTAAGATCCAAAATAATTTCATAACCTCTGTCCTTATTGGATTCAAACCTTTAATTTTACATACATTGCATGATGCAATAGGCAACAAGGCAAAATAATGAATTTCTAAATGTTAGTTTTGGAATTATCTGAAAGCTTTTAATAAGACAAGATAAATAGCGGGTCTTTAATAAATAACCCATTGCTTGATTTGATTGCTTTTATGGTTGTTATTATCAATTTCTTGATCAATATTATTTGTATTATTAATTAAATCTACTAATTATAATTCTGTGAATGAAAATAAAAAGGCTAAATTACATATTTGGTCCCTTAACTTATTTATTGGTTTCATTTTGGTCCCTTAACTATTTGTTGTTACATTTTAGTCCCTTAAGTATATTTATGTTAGTCAAATTGATCCTTTTTATTAAATTTTAATGTCTTTCCAATTTTAACTAATCTCTTTCCAATTTTAACCATTAGATCTTGCAACTCTATGGAATCTTACGATGCACTAACAACAACTAATTTTTTCTCACTGATCTGAAACTCCAGAATTCCTTTCAACTCAAACACAAAATTCCATTCTTTTGTAGATCTGAAATTTTCCAATTCAAACAAAAAAATACAACCCACCACCACCGTAAATGTTATTGGGTTATCCATCAAGTTTACTTTTTTCTTCTATATTGGGGTTTTGGTTTTGGGTTATCCACACAAATTTGACATTAATTGAGTATCCTCCAAAATTTTGTGTTTGTGAATAATGAATTTGTGCGTTTGTGAGCGATGAGTTTGTGTGTTTGTTGTGGTATACTGGTAGTGGGATGAATGTTTGATGATGATGATGACAACGAGATGATGATGATAAAGGGAAGGTTAGCATGAAAAATGAAAGAATAGGAAAATAATTAGTTGTTGATGGTACATCATAAGATCCGGTAGTGTTGCATGATCAAATGGTTAAAATTAAAAAGGAGTTAAAATCTCATGGAATGGACCAATTTGACTTACAAATATATAGTTAAGGGACCAAAATGTAACAACAAATAGTTAAGGGACCAAAATGAAACTAATAAATAAATTAAGGGACCAAATATATAATTTAGCCAAATAAAAAATATAGGATTATATTTTTAAGCTAAATATGGCATGCAAATACATCACAAAAGAAATTGATCATCCCAACTATGTTGGCACCATCAACTCTTTCCTATCATTTGCAGCACACCCAAAATATATTGATAAAAGCAGAAAAGAAACAAAATGTGGAGGGACATAAACCAAACCCAAAAAAATAATCTATACAACATATACTTCAAATCACATGTACTACAAAATACTAAAATAAAATACTATCTCCTTATGTATATAGTTCCCTCGACACCAGACTTGAGTTGGGAATGTAGAAAAATTGGAGGTTCCTCAAATGTTTTCAAAGGACAATCAAAGGAATTTGCACCCATTTTTGCCATATAGTCTGCGCATTGGTTACATTCTCTTAATATGTGCTCAAATGATACTGACCACCAATCCCGTGAAACAAGCTCTCTGATGCTATCAACAATGTCCGAGTCTTCACATGGGTTAAGTGTTGAATCTTTCATATATTCTACTGCTTGTAGGCAATCCGATCTGCAAATCACATTTCTAAGCCTATCTTTAAGTTCCCAAGCCACTAATAATCCATTTAAAATGGCTAGTAGTTCAGCGCGTAGACAGTCGGTATAGTCGACATGTCCGCTAAATCCCATTTTCCATTCTCCTCGATGATCTCGAATAACGCCACCGTAACCTGCTCTTCTAGGGGGATTTCTATACGAACTACCATCAACATCTAAAGCCACTTCGCCTTTCTCGGCGTCAGGATGATGCCAATAAACTTTCCGTTCCATCTGAATTAAACATAAGATAAAATAAATATTAATTAGCATAGAGACAACTAAAATTGATAGTAATCAAGTTATTGAATGAATGAAAACACATCCGTCTATTAATTAAATATTATTTTCTAATTTATAGTTAGTCTTTACTTTCAATTGACAAGTACCTTTGTTGGTTTTTGAGTTAATCTATATTGTTGTTACTTTTATTAATTTTTTCAAGTGACTATTTCAAATTCTTAATTGTCAACAGAAAATAAACTAAAAGAATAAATTTGTTTTAAAGATCAGCAACTACAACAACAAGTTTTTCTATATAGCAATCAATTTGATCATATACAATACAATCAGTAATAATGATCGAGTAAAAAAGATAAAGCAAATATAAAGAATACTTACCATATTATGGTCTTGGAGAGTTTTTTTGGTGGGTTATAAGTCTTGTTTTTCCTATTTTTGCTTTCGTTAATAGTATATATATATATATATAGTATAGGTCGGCCGTTATTTTATATTTTTGGTGCGCATAGGTCGGCCGTTATCATAGTTAGTAATATACATATTAATATATTGTATTAATTAGTAGAGTTGGGTATAAGGGCCGACCCGTTTAACCCGCACGGGTTTAAGACCAACTTCTTTTGGTCCGTTTATATTTTTGCTCGTGTGAGTTGGACCGTTAAAACCGTGGGTTATGCGGATTAAATTCGTGAGTTTGCGGGTTTGGCCCATAACCCATTTATTTTTTGTAAATAATTAATTATAAATTTTATCTCTTATGAATTATAACTTGGTTCATGTCCAAATCCAACTTTTCTCTAAACAAAAAATCTAGTCTAAACCCTAATTATAAATATAAATAACAACACACTCCTAATTTTTTTTTATAGAAATGATAACGATAAGAAATAGTTGAATTTGATTTTGATTGCATTACTTACATAGATAAGATAGATAAAATAAAAAATGTCACAAACTTTATTACTCCCTCCGTTTCTTTTTAAATGTCCAAAAACGTCGAATTTAGCGTTCATATTTAACTTTCCATTTAATGTTTTAAGAATATGATTTGTCAATTATACCCTTTGTCAATTACTCATATCTTTTTCAATAAAACTAATTAATGCTATATATTTGGAAAACTAAATCTTTTTTTTTTGGTACATAACATATCAAATTTTGTTTCTTTTTTTTTTGTATGCATAATATATTAAATTTATTGGAAAGAGAAAGTGTGTGCAAAAAAATAGGATTTTATTGATGAATTAAAATTAGGGTATAATAGGAAGATAAGATGCAAAAATACACTTTCTTAATTTGGTGTTACTATTCAAAACGGACACTTAAAAAGAAACGGATGGAGTATTTTTCTTTGTTTACTTATAATTTAAATTTATATGTTATAACATAGAATTATTAACAATATATATTTGTCTTTTTTTTTATCAGATTGGATTTCTAAATTAAAAAAATCCACATTTTCGCGGGCGGATATTTACTCTCTCATTAAAAATTTAAGATTGAATGTTGGGTTAGTCCCCAACTCCTAAAAAAAAAATGAATTTTTAGTTTCTTTGATTATGCATACTCAACCTGAGACTAAACAACTTATTTCTACTATAACCTACTGTATTTGGCTAGCTAGAAACAATCTTATATACAACAACAAAATTGTACCTGCTGCTGAAGCCGTGCATCAAGCAACTCAAACTCTCCATGACTTCAAGCTCCATAGTACCATAGCTCGTCTTCCCGCAACATCGCCTAAACCGCCTTCTATGTTGCGGATCACAGAAGCTGGAGTCCTTCTGTAATACTTATAGTACCATAGCTGGAGTCCTCCTCCCATGCACAGCCTAAAGCTTAACGTGGATGCTCATTTAACAAATGATGGCCGTTGGGCTCTGGGCTGGGTTATGCGGAAGAGTGATGGGAGCTGCGCTGGAGCAGGCACGAAGGTTCTCAAGGGTTATGACGATGCAGCCATGGCGGAAGCTACCGGTATCTTCGAAGCCCTTAAATGGGTGGAATCACAACATCTCAACACTGTCATCTTCGAATCGGACGCAGCCAACATTGTTATAGCTCTCCAAAACAGATCTATTCCTCGGAATCAATGGGGACAGATAGCTCGCAATTGCGTGAGAATCCTTGATAGAAACCCTAGTTTCTCTGTAGTGTGGGTTCAGCGTAATGGCAATACTGTATAGCTCACACTCTTGCTAGACGGGCTTTAGTTGAACCCGACAAAACGTGGCCAAATAATGGTCCTAGTTGTATCTGGACCCATATCCAAAAAGATATGGGCTTTGTAACCCCCCCTCTTTGATTAATATAATCTTTTGGTTTGTTTCAAAAAAAAAAAAACAATATGGTTTTCTTAGCTTTTATTTTCAATATATTTTTAGTTATTTTTTGAATTTTTTGTAATAGTCCGCGGGTTAACCGTTTAACCTGTGGGCTAACGCGGAATGAACTCGGACTTATATATCTTAACTCGTTTACATTTACTGACGGACTTGCTCACCCCGTTTAATATGCGGGCTTATGCGGGGCGGGTTAAACGGGGTGGCCCAGCCCGCATACCCAGCTCTATTAATTAGTAGTAACATTTTGACAAAGGATTAAAACATATTATAGATAGACATCTCTTTTATTTGAGTTAGGATCCATGTCAAACTTTAATTTGACACAAAATCTTATCCGTTTATTTTATTTAATCTAAGGCTGATATTTATTCATTTATTATTTAATTATTCATAAAACAATTTGTTTTTGTTACAAAAACAAATCTTCTAATATCTAATAAATCACATTAAAAAAAAAGGAAAAACACTTATTCCTCGCTCCAAGTTCATTCACTATCTAATGATCCAAGCTTCACCAACAATTATGCATCATCACCACAAGTTTATCTAGCTATCATTTCATGTTCAAAAAACGACAAACAACCAATAATAATTAATTTATATGGAATACCATTTCACTTATGATCCATATTTTTTTCTCTATAATCTACTCGCACGTTTCTTGCTTCCTTCAAATATTTTATTGATATTTTTTCTCTATTTTTTAACCAATAAAAGTTGATTATAAGTTAATTGTGGTACCAAATACAAATATATTTATGTAACTGGTTTTCATTGGTTGTTAGACAAATTCCTTTAATACTATTAATTAATCGATCAATGAGAACAAAAAATTGGCAAAAAAAATTAAAGTAATTAAATAACAAGAGTACTACTAATCAGTTACCTGTACCATATTGTGTTCTTCTTCAAAAGATCGTTTGGATGATGAAAAGAAGATTGATGAGATGAGGAATATCAATGCAATTTTAATCTTCTCACAAAAATATATTTAAAGTAAAAATGACGGCTGTAGAGATATGTTGAGAATCTATATTTAGTTTTGCATTTGGATTGTTAACATGTGGATAAGTTGTTATCTTAGAATATTTTCTAATATTCTAGACATCTTTTTTGTTTGAGGATCCATGTTAATGTTTAATTTAACACAAAATATTTTCCATTTATTTCATTTAATCTAAGGCTGATATTTATTCATTTAATATTTAATTATTCATATTATTCATAAAACAACTTTTTTTTGTTACAAAAACAAATCTTCTAATATCTAATAAATCACATCCTTTATTAAAAAAAAGGAAAAACACCTATTCCTCACTCCAAGTTCATTCACTATCGATCTAATGATCCAAGTCTCACCAATGATTAATGAAAATGTAAATCAAGAAGAAAAAAAACACCTAATCAAATTTTATTAATTTGGTTCACAACATGAAAAAATATATATATTGGAAGTATAGACAGTTCAACACCTTAGGCTTTGTTTGTGAGTTGGGTTTTGAAGGGGAAGAGAGGGGATGACTTATTTTTCTTTTCTAAATTGTAGGTCTATATAGTTACTAATTTAAAATAATAATTGAAAGAAGAAAGATAACTGATCACATAATACTTCAATCACACTTAAATTATTTTAAAAGTATTTTATGGTATCTTAATTTAGAAAAGAAAAATAAGCTTTCCCCTTCCCTCCCCTCCAAAACCCAACTTACAAACAAAGCCTTAGTTTCTATGTTTGTTAATTTACAGTTTGTGCAAACTCATTTTAATCTAAAATAACTAACAATTTAATCTAAAATATTAGGACATTAATTTTAATACCGGACATTACTTTTTAGGTTCGTTAAAACTAAAATTAATGTATTTGCTTATAACATACACCAAATTCACTATTTATTCAATAAACTTTTGAAGCAATTTATTCAATAAATTTTGAAAATACTCCATTTAAAAATACACCAATTTGTTTGTTATATTTATGACAGGAAGGAGTAGTTAGATTAAATTGTGCAAACAAACATTTAAAACAAACTTCATTTTGAAGCGTTAATAATGAAGTAACAAGTCACAAGGTAGTGTGTCAATGCATAGATTAAGTTTTACTAATATTATTTATTTTTTTAATTAAAATACCGTTTTTCTAGTAATGAAACACTATCTAAAAAAAATAAGGACAAGTAACCTAAATTTATATATTTATTATATCTCAGAGGACACATACTCTGTCCTTTCATAGGATGATTGGGAGAGTTCATAGGTTTGGATCGAATTGTTCAACCCGATATTTAAAATTTTTGTAAGAATAATAGGCATACCTTTTCCATTCCTTTCCTCAATAATATATACACCACATCTTCACCAACCTCTTCTCCAAACATATCAGTCATCCAACAACTATCACCAGCAGCCCAACAAACTTCTCCCCCTCAAACCACAAATCAAGCAACCTCCCCCCCTCCCCCCACCCCACCACTCAACAGCCTCCTCAGCCCAACAGCCTACACCCACGACTCAAATGCCTTCTCACTCTAAAACAACGACCTCATCTACATAAACAACACCTACCACCTCCTCCCCACCTACTCAACACCTATTTCCCCTTCTGCACCTCATTCACCTCAAATGACAACCCGAGCACAACATGAAATTTTCAAACCCCATAAACTTTTCAACCTGCATACATCAACTCACCTATCTATCTCTCCTTTACCTACAAATCTTATTGATACATTAAATGATCATAATTGGAAAATGGCCATGAAAAACGAATATGATGCTCTTATTGAAAATAAGACGTGAGAATTAGTTCCTCGTCCCTCTGATGCTAATGTTATTCGAAGTTTATGGATTTTTAGGCACAAAAAGAAATATGATGGTTCTTTTGAGCGATACAAAGCTCGACTTGTAGGTAATGATGCTAATCAACAATCAGGTGTTGATTGTGGTGAACCCTGTCGTCAAGCCGGCCACTATCCGCACGGTACTCAACATTGCATTATCCAAGTCATGGTGTCTCCATCAACTAGATGTCAAGAATGCATTTTGGCATGGAAACCTTGACAAAACTGTGTATATGCACCATCCTCCTGGATTCTGTGATCCCCGATATCCTGAGCATGTTTGTCTCTTCAAAAAGTCTCTCTATGGTCTCAAACAAGCACCTCGTGCCTGGTACCAAAGATTCACTGACTATGTTGCCACTTTAGGTTCCTCTCACAGCATCTCTGATCACTCTTTATTCATTTATCATCATGGTATTGATACTGCTTATATCCTTCTATATGTGAATTCCATAATTCTCACTGTTTCGTCTGATGCTCTTCGTGACTCTATTATGTCTAAACTCAGTTCTGATATCATGTAAGAATAATAGGCTGTGTCTTTTCCATTCCTTTCCTCAATAATATATATAATAAGGATTTCATAATAGTCTCATATACAATTATTACTTTTCTATAAATAAATTATAATGTAATACAATAATAGTCTAATAATTTTAAATTAGTAAAACACATATTTTACTCAATCTCAATTGAATTTGGGTCTAACATATCAAATATATTCCATCAAATTTCGCAATAACAAAACCATGTAAATTAACATGTGAGGTAGTCAGTGGCGTCGCCACATAGAGCTGAGGGGGTTCAACTGAACCCCCTGGACTTAAAAAAAATACACATATAATCCTATATAATTTATATTTTGAACTCCCTCATTTTTCTATATTGCACCACTGACCCAGTTAAACTCAAAACAATTTTAACTTACTTATTTTCAAATTTTATTCTCTCTTTATTAGGGATGACAATGAACCTAAACAAGTCAAATAGAGTTTGAGATCGATTTGACAATTAATTCGTTTAACTTGTTTGGTTCAAGAACTAAATGAGTCAAACTTAAGCTAAATATTAAGTTTGTTAATTAAATGAGCTGAACTTGAGCTATATATAGTTCGGCTTGTTTGGTTTTGAACTTGGTTCTGAAGGTGGAAAAACACAAGAAGGGGGGGTTGAATTGTGTTTTGAGAATTAAAATCTTTTCGAAATAATACTAAGTTCGCAGCGGATAAAATCACAAAATAAAAAGAGGGTGCTGAGAGAGAGAAAGAAAGACACAGAATTTATCCTGGTTCCCCTCACAAATCGAGAGTACTCCAGTCCCCTTGTTACTAACAAGAGATTTTCACTATAATCTACTAAAGATTACAAATTGCTCAAGCACACTTGCAAGAGACTTCTCAGGTGCTCAAGTTTCACTAAACAAGAGACTTCTCAAATGCTCAAGTTAAACTTAACAAGAGACTTCTCAAACAAACTTAAGAATAAGAATGAATGTTAAGGAACACTTGATATACTATCAGAGGTGTTTACAAAATACAACTCAAATTGTTCTAAGACTTAGAATGACAGATTTAAATTATGATGTCAGAATGCTTCTTAGTCTTTGAACAGTGTTGGTAGAATGTTTGTTCGAACAGTTGTCATTTCTTCCATTTGAGTCTTCTATTTATACTTGGAGGAAGATGATGACCGTTGCAGAGAGAGAGGTGCCAGCTGGAATTTATTCGTACAATTGTGATAGCTGTAGTTACCTTCTTTGGTAAAGATATCCAATTCCACTACCTTGCTATTTGAATTATCACTCATCCATTTTGAGTAATAATAGTACAATAGTACGTTTCTCAATTGCGCTCCACATATGGATAAGGTTAACGTTGTACCAACGAATATTCCTTCCTGTGGACGTGACAGATCCTTGAAGTAGATTGTTCTTCAATCATTGGTTCTGAATATGTCAGCTCTTGAGTGACGTAAATTCCTTTTGCTTCAGATGCTGTTATCAATGCTTCTTGAGGCCCTTTTTGCTTTTGAGTCCGTCAGAGCCTTGTTTTTGTCCTCAGAGGCACTTTCTTTAACATACAAAACTTAAGCTTCTGATGAACAGTGATGTGCTTTCAGAGCTTGTTTTGACTGGCTTCTCTGCTATTATTCATAGTGCTTCTGAATGAATTTTAACTTGTAGTTCTGCACACTAGAATAATCATTAGTAATTCCAATTGTAATTTTAATACTTTGTTATCATCAAAACCACTTAAAACATTAGAGGTTCATGTCAGACCCACTTTGTTCCAACAATCTCCCCCTTTTTGATGATGACAAACCAAAGCATTAAAATTCAATTGTTGTTGATTTAATTTAATTATGATGTCTTCAGGTTTCAAAGGTTTGCAATCTCCCCCTGAGTCTGATAATCCATAAGGGTAGGTTTGTAAGCTCCCCCTAAGTTTTATCCATAATTAATTAAAACATTTTAAGAGTCGATTTATTAACTTAAAATAAATTTTCATATTTAACTCTCAGAAGCATAGTTTTGTAAGCTTTGCTTCTTAGAGTTTGATAATGCTCAGAAGCGGTTTGCAAGCTCTTCTGACATTGTCTATGAATTTTATTTTAGGTTCTTAAATTTTCTCCCCTTTCAATAATCGTTCAGAATGAGAAAGAATCATAAGGGATAAATATTGATTCATGATGCATTTAACATTACAGTTTCAGATTGAGCAGTATATGAATGAATCAACATTAATTTTAACGCTACTCTTACTCCCCCTTTTGGCATCAGTCAAAAAGACACAGAAAACCAAGCAGTCAAAGCACCAAACAAGGTAGTCAAGTCAAAAGGAAGTGACAACCAAACGCATTCAATGAATGGCATTGATTATCCTACTGACAAGATATCTTGAAGGTACTATAAATAAAGGATGATTCCTCTCATTTTACTCATTCAGAGTAATCAAGTCATTTCCAAAAACAAACATATAATGGAAAAGCAGGTTACCAAGGATGCTTCAGGCTCAAAAGAAAAGAGCAAGAAGGGAGCAGAGCCCTGGCGCTGCGAAGAAAA
Organism: Trifolium repens; assembly: GCA_030408175.1. Classification (NCBI taxonomy): domain Eukaryota; kingdom Viridiplantae; phylum Streptophyta; class Magnoliopsida; order Fabales; family Fabaceae; genus Trifolium; species Trifolium repens. The sequence goes on from CP125839.1 coordinate 9,708,529, forward strand.
CAAGCTTCGCTACGAAAGGAACAAACAAGAACTGATTTTGACAGAGTCAGAGGAGAAGGAAATGGGCTCTGATCTGGAAGAATTTTTATGGACATACAATGATGATACTCCATACGAAGAGTACGAGGCTGCTGTTCAGAAGAACACTGAAGAACTAGTGCCAAAGGCCACTGCCAACTTGCTTGCTTACATTAAGGAGAAACATAAGAAGCTAGATGCAGAGTCTTCTGAAGTTAAGCCTAGCTCTAAGTAGAGTCTTATCATTCTATGTAATAGAAATTCTTCAATAATATTAATAAAGGAGTTTATGCTATTAATTCCCTTTGTTTTAAGCAAGTTTCTTATGTATATATATACCTCATTCCTATTGTCAGAAAACCAGTTACCAGACACGCCTCATTCGGTATTGGTGCCCCGTTGTTAAACAGGCTTTAATACTAAGAAGCTATTTCATGAGTAAACAGGAGTACTGATGAGAGAGACTCTTAGGTTTTGAAAATCCTAGGCTTATTAGTTTAAAAACTAAGATGCTCTTCAGCATCTTTCACTAGAGTCAGAATTCTCAAGAGTACCAGACAATATCATGGTATATAGAAAAGTTAAATTTTGAAAAACAAATATAAAACAAACATATAAGCAAATAACAAACACACAAATATGGATAATATAGATATGAATTAAAAAAAAAAAAAATTATCCAAAAATTACACAAGAACTAACAACAAAACAAGTGCACAAACAATGACTAAGGTTTCTTAACATCTGCTATGGCTTTCAGAAGGGTTAACATCATGTCATCCATCCTTTTGTGAACTGATTCCACAGCAGCATTCACATCAGTGCGCACATCCACTCTTAGTTCATCAATTTCATTAGCCATGTCAGTTCTGAGATTATCCAAAGCATCTTGAACCGCAGGAGGTATTGCAGATGAGGTTGAGGCTATGTCAATCTTCATAGGAGAGTGAGAAGGAGTTGGAACAAAAATGGGCTTCTTACCCTTGTCAGAATCTTCATTGATATCCGTATCTTCTCTTATCAGATTCTGATCAAGCATGGCAACATCTTGTTCAGTAGCTTGATTCTCATTGATCTTATTGGTTTCAAATGTAGCAATATGCACAGCCCTATCTACCAATAATTTCAATGTTTCTTGTTCAGCTAGCCTTTTGTGCTCAATTTCAGCTTGCCTCTTCTCTTCTTCTTCAGCAGCTATCCTAGCCTGCTCCTTAACATGGTTGTAAGATGTGAGCCTTGGAGCGTTTAGCTTCTCAACAATCTCAAACAGTTCCCGTACAGTGTTTGCTCCTCTACCCTTAATCTTATCCTTCAGATGAGTACTGAGAATCCTTAAAGATTTACCAAATAAGTACTCTAATTCCCTGACATCAGCATCTATATCAGAAGGGAAGATAAGAGCTTCTTCCTCTCTTTGTTTGAACCTCTTAAGTCTAATACCTATAGCATTATTTAGCAACTCAAGGTTTGGTTCAGAGTCAGAATTGAAAAAGGGTAAGGATGGGTCAAAGGGAATGGTTGGTTCAGGTTTCTTTCTTTTGAGTTCAATGATTTTGATTTTACTGAGATTTGGAGGTATGATATCATCATCAAGATTGATGGAATCCTTGAATATTTGACGTTCAGCTTTAGTTAGGTGTTGGTAAAGCTCAAGAACCTCTTCTAAAACTAGAGGTTTGTTGAGTGGGTCAGAGACAGGTTGTGGTGAAGGTGAAGGAGATGATTCAGTGGAGTATATTTCTGGTGGAGGTAATGGAGATTGTTCAGTTTCAATGTCATTGATAGGTGATGGATGAGGTGATTTTTGTTGTTCTTCAGAATGAGCAATTGACTCATCCTGAGCAGGTGTGAATGTAGGTGGATTCACTTGTGAGATGTGATCAAGTGAAGGAAGGGGTGTTTGAATGGATTGAACAACAGGTGGTTCTTGGATGGTTTGATCAGTAGTGGGTTTGACAACATGAAAACGAGGTGAGTTGGGATTGGAATGTGTAAAGGCATCTCCAGATAGATGTTGTTGGAGATGTTCAAGAACAGATTCAGTAGTGGTTGGTTGTTCAGGAATGGAGGTGTTAATGATGATGGGGGTTTCTTCATCAGAAGAGAGTTGGATTGGTTTCTTAATAGGTCTCTTGGTAGTCTTTTTAAGATTTGTTTTCTTTGGTCCTTCTCTGATTATCTTAGCAATGAATTCCTCAGAGTCAGTGCTAGTATCAGATGATGATGATATAGCTTTATGATCAGGTAAGACTACACTAATAGGTACGGTGAAGTCTATGGGTTGAGATTGATTGGTAGATGATGGAGGTTGAGAAGTAGAAGGGTTAGCAATGGAGGGTTGGGGTTCAGAACCAATATCCTGAGCTACAGGAATGCTAGAAGTATTAGATTCAGAGGTCTTACCTTTTGGTTTAGAAGCTCTGGTCTTTAATCTCTTTGCAGGTTTAGCAGGGTTCTGATCTTCCTCAGAAGCTGAAGGCCTATCATGCCTTTTCTTTGTCCGCTTTTCCTTCTGAACAGCTTCAGTCATTATATTTCCAGCACCTTCCTCAATCTCATCAGCACTAGCATGTCCTTGATCATTAGAGCCTTCATCAATCATTTCTTGCTCAGTAGTTCTTGGCTTTCTTCTGTTCCTTGTAATATCTCTTGGTCCCTTGAAGATATCCCAATTGGGAACACTTACAACCATTTTCCTGGGCACACTAACCCCAGTATCTCTTCTTACTGACTCAAGAAAGTTCTTGATGACCTCATCATTATCATGTTCTGATATGGTGGGAAACCCATCACACCAGAAGTACTTTTCGTACACTTGCTGTAGAGGTGTTTTCACTTGAATGATTTCTTCCTTGGTTTTTCTCTTCATGTTGACCAGAACTGATGCATCATACTTAGCAGTTTGGAAAACTCTAAGTTTTTCTTTGGCACTCACAATATCTATGAGTTTGGTTTGCCTTATCAGTTCTGAAATTAACCTTGGGTGATGAATGACTGATGGTATTTTAGTTCTACCCTCATTGATGGTAAAGCACATGTGATCAAAAAGAATCTTAGCCAAATTAACTTTCACCCTCTTGTATAAGAACCAGATGAGATGTTTGTGTGGAATGGAGATGGTATCCAATCCACCTTTTCTGGTGAAGATGGTAGACAAACACATTCTGAATGCAAATTCAAATGTGTGCTTCATGTGCATTACTTTTCCAAAATCCTTTTGTGTGCATCCAGATTTAAAGAGGTCCTGATGAATTGAATCCAAATGCTTGCTTTTCTTATCATACACTTCTATATCTTCTCCTTTGTTGTCTAAACCCAGAATCTTAGCAATGTGTGCCTGAGTTATCACAACATTGATTCCCAAAATATTTGACCTAATTTCCCTTTCTCTATAAGGTTTAAGACCAAGTTCCTTTCTTGTTTTCCCTCGTAATTCCTTGTTCTTCTCAACCATATCCTTGTATTCTTTATCAGCACTTGCTCTATCGTACACTTTAGCCTTCTGCCAGAAATACTTCACTGTGTCGTAGTATACGAAGCCATTAAGCATCTCAAAATAATTCTGCCATTGTTGGTTGTAGAACAAGTATTGAATGTCAATCCCATTCGCTTTCAAACTTTCAAAATCCACGAACTTCTCAGTGAAGAAATCATAAGAGTCTGGTCCAGCGTCGGTTTGATGATGTTCGTAGACTAGATTATCTTTTGAATTAAGATCGATGATGGGTGGTAACGTAGGGTTAAAGGGTTCTTGAATGATTTCGTTTGATGAACGAGCAGCCATAGTTGCAGAGAATTAAGAAGATGAAGATTGGGAATTTCTGTAAGGTCTAGGGTTGTGTAGGTAGTGATTTTGTGTAAAAAGTTGTGCAAGTGAGTGAAGTGACTTATGAATAGTAACTAGCACACATACACAGAGAAAATAAACATTGGGAGGGAGCGCGAGCAGTTTTAAAAATTAAATAATATACTTAACTGCCATAATCATCATTAACTGTTCTCTGCCCGTCAGGATCTAGACACGTGTTGTAAAAGTTTAATCATAGCTGACGCGTGTATAGACAACTGTTGTACACTTACTCGTACTGAACGTTTCATTTCCAAAAGGTTCAGAGCTTCACTCATTTGTATCTGACACCTCATCAGAACCTGTTACTCTTCAGAGCCTAAATTATTCAGAGCTTCCCAAGGGATACTCTAAATTATAAGAGGTTCTGATAGAGCTTCAGATGCTAATTCTATTCTACTTCTCAGAGCTAATTTTCTTCAGAGATATAGTGCATGTTCAAATTCTTTTTGATAAAATCAAATCTTTCAATAGCTAAAGGTTTAGTAAATATGTCAGCCCATTGATGTTCAGTATCAATGAATTGAATATCTATTGTACCTTTCTGAACATGATCCCTTATAAAATGGTGTTTTATTTCAATATGTTTAGCTCTAGAGTGTAGAATAGGGTTCTTAGACAAATGAATAGCAGCAGTATTGTCACAATATAGTGGAATACTACTTTCAGCTATGTTATAATCTTCCAACTGATATTTCATCCAGAGAAGCTGTGTGCAGCATTTAGCAGCTGAGATGTATTCTGCTTCTGCTGTAGACAAAGCAATAGTTGTTTGTCTCTTACTGGCCCTAGATATGAGATTCTCACCAATGAATTGGCAATTTCCACTAGTGGATTTCCTCTCAATCTTATCACCAGCATAGTCAGCATCACAGAATCCAACTAGCTTACTATCTAGGGATTTTTTTATAAAGAAGTCCTAGATTAGTAGTTCCTTTCAGATATCTAAAGATCCTCTTAACAGCAGTTAAGTGAGGTTCTCTAGGATCTGACTGGAATCTTGCACACAAGCATACACTATATAAAATATCAGGTCTAGATGCTGTAAGGTAGAGTAAAGAACCAATCATACCTCGATACAGCTTCTGATCTACTTTGCTTCCTATCTTTTTCTTGCTTAAGCTGCTGGTAGGATGCATGGGTGTAGACATTATCTTGCAGTCATCAAGGTTGAACTTCTTCAGAAGCTCTTTTGTGTACTTGCTTTGATGAATGTAAGTGCCATCTTTTCCTTGATTAATTTGGATTCCAAGGAAGAACTTCAATTCACCCATCATACTCATCTCGAATTCATCCTGCATCAGCTTTGAAAAACTCTTGCACAAGGAAGCATTAGTAGAACCAAAAATAATATCATCAACGTATATTTGAATGATTAAGATATCTTTCTTAGATGTCTTTCTGAATAATGTATTGTCAATTTGACCTTTTTGAAAACCATTTTCTAAAAGGAAATTACTCAGTCTTTCATACCAAGCTCTTGGAGCTTGTTTGAGACCATAGAGTGATTTCTTAAGTTTATAAACATAATTAGGATTTTTCAAATCCTCAAAACCTGGGGGTTGTTTGACATATACTTCTTCAGAAATAACACCATTAAGAAAGGCGCTCTTAACATCCATTTGGTACAATGTGATTCCATTGTTAACAGCATATGAAAGAAGTAACCTGATTGCTTCCAGTCTTTCTACTGGAGCAAATGTTTCAGTGAAGTCTATACCTTCTTGCTGACTGTAGCCTTGTGCTACCAGTCTAGCTTTATTTCTTACTACTTCACCTTGTTCATTCATCTTGTTTCTAAATACCCACTTAGTTCCAATGATGTTTTTATGTGCTGGTCTTGGCACTAAATCCCATACATCATTTCTTTGAAACTGATTGAGCTCATCTTGCATAGCTACAATCCATCCATCGTCAGTAAGTGCTTCATCAACATTCTTTGGTTCTATCATTGAGATTAGTCCCAGAAGTGAATCAAGTTGTTGATAGTCTGATCTTGTCTTTCTTGGACTTTCTTTGTTTCCAAGAATTAAATTTTCTGGATGTGATGATCTATATTTGAACTTCCTTCTTGGAGCTTCATCAACATCAGCACTTGGTTGAGTGTCTTCTTCTGAAGTGTCATCATGTTCTTGTGATGCTTCTAATTGAGATGCTTCTTCAGCATCTTTTTCCAATACAGCTTCTGAAGCTTCAACAGCTTCTGATGCTTTTTCAGGTTCTGAATCGATGTATTGGTATGGAACACCTGCATAACTATTATCTTGCTCTGACATTTTACTGTCAGGCTCTTTATCATCAAATCTAACATGTATAGATTCTTCCACTGTGTTAGTTTCAGAATTATACACTCTGTATGCCTTTGAGCGTTCAGAGTAACCTATAAAGATTCCCTTACAAGCTTTGGCATCAAATTTTCTTTTGTAGGCCTTGTTGTTTAGAATGTAACATGTACATCCAAACTGATGAAAGTAAGAGATGTTGGGCTTTCTTCCTTTGAAGAGTTCATATGTTGTTAGATTCAATAGAGGTCTTATATAGATCCTATTTTGAATATAACAAGCTGTGTTTACAGCTTCTGCCCAGAAGTGCTTAGCAAGTTTTGTCTCATGCATCATGGTTCTTGCCATTTCTTGTAAAGACCTGTTCTTTCTCTCTACAACACCATTTTGTTGTGGTGTTCTAGGATCAGAGAACTCATGGACAATGCCATGATCTTCACAAAAAGTTGCAAATGGTTCGTTTTCAAATTCACCACCATGATCACTTCTAACCTTTAAGATTTTGAGACCTTTCTCATTTTGCACTTGAGTGCAGAAGATGCTGAACACATCATATGCATCATCTTTCACTCTTAGAAACTTTACCCAAGTCCATCTACTGTAATCATCAACAATGACTAATCCATATTTCTTCCCATTGATTGAGGCAGTACTTACTGGACCAAACAAATCAATGTGAAGTAGTTCTAAGGGTCTTGAGGTAGAGACAATGTTTTTAGGTTTAAAAGAAGTTTTTGAAATTTTGCCAATCTGACAAGGACCACACAGAGCATCTGAATGATATTTAAGATTTGGCAGGCCTTTAACCAACTTTAGTTTGCTAAGCTTAGAGATTAATCTCCAGTTAGCATGACCTAAGCGTTGGTGCCAGACCCACTTTTCATCATTCAGAGATAGAAGACAAACTATCTTCTGCTCAGTGAGTTCTGACAGATTCACCTTATAAACATTACCTCTTCTTAATCCTCTAAACAATATGGACTTGTCAGAATCATTGATTATTGTACATGCCTCTTTATCAAATTTAACAATAAATCCGCTATCACAAAATTGACTAATGCTAAGCAGATTATGTTTGAGGCCATCAACTAACCAAACATTTTTAATTGAAAGAGAAGAGTTACCAACTATACTTGTACCAATGATCTTCCCTTTTTGGTTTCCTCCAAACCCCACAGTACCTCCCTCTTTCAGAGTCAGGGTTTGGAACATATGCCTTTCTCCGGTCATATGTCGTGAGCAGCCACTGTCCAGGTACCAGCATTGCTGCTTTGGCCTTCTTAGTGTGCAAACCTGAAGCAAATATTATTTGAGATTTTGGTACCCATATCTTTATGGGTCCTTTTGTGTTAGTCTTTACAGGTCTAGGTGGTCTTTGTTTGAAAGACCTATCAGAGCCTCTAGAGTTAACCACCCTTGTTGAAAAGTTTTTGGGTTTAGTATAGCTCTTGAGCTTTGTTCTTGAATGTGTCAGAGCTTCTTTAGATTTAACATTAGTTTGAGGCTTAAAAATCTTAGGTTCTGAGGTTTTATCCTTCTGAGCCTTTGACTTTTGAGCCTCTGGCTTTGATGTTCTATTAGAGACTGACTCATTTAGAACTTCTGATTGACTCTTTACAAAGAAAACCTTAGGTTTTGATTTATCTATATTAGAGGACTTTGAAGATAATGGATTATCTTTAAAACGTGAGAATCCAAGACCTTCTCCTCTATTTCTACTTACATGATAAATCAAAGAGGCTATTTTACTTCTTTTCATTCCATTGATAAGGAATTCCTAAAGAGCAAATTCATGTTCTGGAGGAACCTTATCATCAAGAACATAATGAGTTTCCATAAATTCATTTCTTGATTTTAGAGACTCATTTTGTTCAATTATTTCATTTGCCTTTTCGGTCAGGTTGTTATAGGCCTTTTTAAGAACCTTACACTCACCCGCCTTTTTGGTTAAAAGTTTTAAGGCATCTTTTAAGGAATCTATTAATTCAGAACGACAAAGTTTAGCAAGTACCTCATTTTCATCTTCTGAATCTGAGTCAGCTTCGTGCTCAGAGTTCTCTTGGTCAGAAGCGGTTGCCATCAAGGCTAGGTTTGCTTCTTCTTCCCCATCAGAATCTGATTCCTGATCCAAATCATCCCAAGTGGCAAGGAACCCCTTCTTGAGCTTACTTTTGTATCTTTCTTTGTTAGAGGTTCTCTTGGATGTTTTACTCATGTTCTCTGGGCAGTCAGCAATGAAGTGTCCTGGTTTGTTGCACTTAAAGCATTTGTTTTGTTCTTCCTTTTTATCCTTAGAAGTACCAACCTTCTTGGAAGAACCTCCAAACTTACCAGCATACTTCTTGCTTCTCTTAGCCCATTGCGATACTCTTGCAGCCATCAGAACCATTTCTTCTTCTTCTTCATCAGAGTCCATCTCGTGACCTTCTTCGGAAGCTTCTTCATCAGATACTATAACCTTCGCCTTCAGAGCCTTAGAGGAACTTTTGGTGCTCAGGGCTATCCCTTTTAGCTTCTTAGTCGTTTCATCAGTCATGAGTTCCATCTCATGACTCTTTAGAGAACTAACCAAGCTTTCAAGAGACACAGTATCTAAATCCTTAGATTCCTGAAACGCTGTCACTTTTGGTCTCCACTTTGGCGGCAAGCTTCTGAGTACTTTCCTTACATGATCAGCCTCAGTATAGCTCTTATCTAAAACTTGAAGTCCCGAAACGAGAATTTGAAACCTAGAGAACATTGTCTCAATGTCCTCTCCGTCCTTCATTTTAAATAATTCATACTGATGTACTAACAAGTTGGCCTTAGCCTCCTTAACTTGTTTATTTCCTTCATACTTGGATTTAAGAGAATCCCAGATAGACTTAGCCGTTCTCTTATCTCCAATTTTCAAGTACTCATCATGAGAGATGGCATTTGTCATCATCCCTTTTACACTGTGATGCTTCTTATATTCCAGCTTTTGAGTAGGTGTAAAAGCCTTTCTGTCTTTAGAGCTAACAACGCCTTCTAAGTCCATATTTTCAAAATTCACTCCATCTTCTACCAAGTCCCACAGATCACAATCAATCGCCATGATGTGACTGTACATCTTGGTTTTCCAGAATGGATAACCAGTCTCAGTTCCATTGAAAAAGGGAATTTTGTCAGAAGACCTTCTGTCTTTAGAATTAGAATCATAGTCAAACGGAACTTCATTGAGATTCTTCTCAGCAGACATGTTTTTCCTCCCTGAATCTTAACTGTTTCACTGATAGGTGAGAGTTAGGCAACAGCCCAGCTCCTGATACCAATTGAAGGTGGAAAAACACAAGAAGGGGAGGTTGAATTGTGTTTTGAGAATTAAAATCTTTTCGAAATAATACTAAGTTCGCAGCGGATAAAATCACAAAATAAAAAGAGGGTGCTGAGAGAGAGAAAGAAAGACACAGAATTTATCCTGGTTCCCCTCACAAATCGAGAGTACTCCAGTCCCCTTGTTACTAACAAGAGATTTTCACTATAATCTACTAAAGATTACAAATTGCTCAAGCACACTTGCAAGAGACTTCTCAGGTGCTCAAGTTTCACTAAACAAGAGACTTCTCAAATGCTCAAGTTAAACTTAACAAGAGACTTCTCAAACAAACTTAAGAATAAGAATGAATGTTAAGGAACACTTGATATACTATCAGAGGTGTTTACAAAATACAACTCAAATTGTTCTAAGACTTAGAATGACAGATTTAAATTATGATGTCAGAATGCTTCTTAGTCTTTGAACAATGTTGGTAGAATGTTTGTTCGAACAGTTGTCATTTCTTCCATTTGAGTCTTCTATTTATACTTGGAGGAAGATGATGACCGTTGCAGAGAGAGAGGTGCCAGCTGGAATTTATTCGTACAATTGTGATAGCTGTAGTTACCTTCTTTGGTAAAGATATCCAATTCCACTACCTTGCTATTTGAATTATCACTCATCCATTTTGAGTAATAATAGTACAATAGTACGTTTCTCAATTGCGCTCCACATATGGATAAGGTTAACGTTGTACCAACGAATATTCCTTCCTGTGGACGTGACAGATCCTTGAAGTAGATTGTTCTTCAATCATTGGTTCTGAATATGTCAGCTCTTGAGTGACGTAAATTCCTTTTGCTTCAGATGCTGTTATCAATGCTTCTTGAGGCCCTTTTTGCTTTTGAGTCCGTCAGAGCCTTGTTTTTGTCCTCAGAGGCACTTTCTTTAACATACAAAACTTAAGCTTCTGATGAACAGTGATGTGCTTTCAGAGCTTGTTTTGACTGGCTTCTCTGCTATTATTCATAGTGCTTCTGAATGAATTTTAACTTGTAGTTCTGCACACTAGAATAATCATTAGTAATTCCAATTGTAATTTTAATACTTTGTTATCATCAAAACCACTTAAAACATTAGAGGTTCATGTCAGACCCACTTTGTTCCAACAGGTTCATGAACCAAATGAGTCGAACTTAAGCTAAATATTAAGTTAGTTAATTAAACGAGTTGAACTTGAGCTATATATAGTTCGACTTGTTTGGTTTTGAACTTAGTTAAAGAACCAAATGAGTCGAACTTAAGTTAAATATTAAGTTCGTTAATTAAACGAGTTGAACTTGAACTATATATAGTTCGGCTTGTTTGGTTTTGAACTTGGTACATGAACCAAATGAGTCGAACTTAAGCTAAATATTAAGTTCGTTAATTAAATGAACTGAACTTGAGCTATATATAGTTCGACTTGTTTGGTTCACGAGCTGACTTGATTATATATATAACACTTAAAAATATATTTTTAAATAACACTTCAAAAATAATTTAAAATTTATATAATTTAAAATGGAGAATAAATATAATGAAAAAAAAATTCATATCGAATTCTTGATTTTAGTTTCAAGTTGAAAATGAATTGAACCTAATGAGCTGAACCGAATTGCTCGCAAACTATAAACGGGTCGAACTCAAGCTGAAAAAAGAGTTTATGTCAAACTCAAGTCTAGTTTCTAATCGAACCAATTCTTATCGAGTCTAGTTTTTATGTATTGACTTATGATGTTTTATGTTTTATATAGTATGAAATTATAAATATTATCTAATTTTATTTATTATTATTTTATATAGTATATAAAAATATAAAAATATATATATTTAATTAAAAACAGTTCGATCTGTTGACCTCCGGTCCGACCTATTGAACCTTGAACCGGTATGTACATCCGTTCAATAATCGATCCGATTCTGATTTGCTTGGTTAACTAACACTTTTTTGTAAGATACTAACCCAACTATTAATTTTGGTAGAACATTTTTTTTGGATGAATTTAACCTTAGGATAATCTTTTTTTAAAATATTTTCTATTTTTTTGTAAACAATTTATTAATTTTAAGCTGTTTTCAATAAAAAATTTCCATTTAGAAAAACAATTGCTAACTAAAATATAAAAAATATTTTGAAGCAAAATTTTTCTTAAAGTAAAATAGTCTGAACCCCCTGCTTCAGGTTCCTGGAGACGCCACTGGAGGTAGTTGAGATTCAAACTTCAGTTATGACATCCAATAAAGCAAAAGAGGTAAAGCAAACTTCAGTTCCATCTTTAATTTGATCATAATACAATCAATAATGATCGAGTAATAAAGATAACGCAGAAAAATAATACTTACCATATTAGTATGGTCTTGGGAGAGTTTCTCGGTGGGTTTTAAATTTTAAAGTGTTGTTCTTGGTAAAGTTGTGGTTTTTTAATTTTTGTTATTGTTATAATATATATAGGGTTGCTAACATACTCTCACCTAAAAACATTTGGGAGTATTTTAGCAACCCAACTCCCACTTGTTTATTACTAAAAAACCACATTTTACTATTTTAAAATAACTTGAAATAAAGGATAAATTGGTAACTTTCTTTTTCCTTTTATTTTGAGACAAACAAACGTTTAAGCTTACCCAATTAACTTTTTACTATTTCAATATTTTTGTTTCCCAATTTTTTTTTGCTATTCAAGCTTACCCAATTAATTTTTATCCTTTGAGCTAATAAACTAAAAGAGACACTTCAAAATTTTGGACCGGTTGTGTTTTAACCTTTGCCTATAAATGAGATCGTTCTTCATAAAATTCAATATAGTCTTTTTTTTATGCGCAATTCGAAATCATTATTTGAATTTGGTGTTCAATCCTTCAATATTCTACACTTTTCTTATCTTTTATTTTGAGTGTTACATAAAATTTGTCTAATTGTCTTTGATGGTAATAATAAAATAGAAAATCATCGGCATTTTTGTTTCGAGTCGGAACTTCTTTTTTTTATGTGTGTGAGTTCTAATCCATTGACATCAAATTTTAATTTGATATTAAATCTCAACCGTCTATTATTTTTAATCAAATGCTAATAATAGTTTCTTATATTAATTCATGTGTGTTTCTATTTAGGAGATTCTTTATTTTTTTGTTCTACCAAAAAATATTTGATTTGTTGTTATTCAATCTCCCCAATATTACTATTCTCCTTCTTCAACAATGAAAGCATATGCTTGCTCAAAAACAATGAAAGCATACTTCTTAAATATTTAATTGATTTCTGAGTTAATCAATTTTTGGGTTTTTTGTTCTTGTTTTTGGGTTATTTGATTATGCTTGTTGTTGGTCTATTTTTCTATTGTTATTGTCAAAGGTTTGTTGTTGGTATTGCAAGATTTATAGATGTGGTGTATGTATGTTGTCGTAAGTCGTTAATTGACTTTCTAGAGGATTGTTGGTGTTAGTTGATTGATTTCATTATATTCTATATTTGTAGATTTTTTATTTTATGCGAAATGCGTTTAATTGGTTCAGGTTCTTGATTTTTTTTTTATCTTTTCTACTTCATTTTTTATTTATTTTGTTGAAGAAATAATAATACTTTTTTCTTTTCTTTTAGTATAACATATGTGGCAACCACATAAGCATGCCACATCATTTAATGGTGACACATCATCAAATTTAGAAGTTAAAATAAGTGGAGAATCAAATGTAAGAATTTATAAAAATTGGGAACCAAAATTGTGGGAATAAAAAAAGGAAATTAAAATTACAAATTTAATAAAATAGGGAGACCAAAACTACATTTAAGCCATTTTATTTATACTAGAGATGATTTTACTTTTTGAAAAATACTAATTAGTGTCCTCTAGACACTAATTAAAAATAATTCAATATGATAAAGTCATTTTAAAAATTGTGTAGTAAACACATTTAATATTTAAAAAATACAAATTTTAATGTATAGATTAAGTTTTACTAATTTTATTTCTATATTTTTAAAATGCCGTTTTTCTAGTAAGGAAACACTATCTAAAAAAAATAAGGACAAGTACCCTAAATTTATATTTTTATTATATTTCAGAGGACACATACTATGTCCTTTCATAGGATGATTGGGAGTCTTCATAGATTTGGATCGAATTGTTCAACCCGATATTTAAATTTTTTGTAAGAATAATACACTACTAGAAAACATGCGTTTAGCCACCGAATTAGCAACCGATTTTGATGAAAATCGGTCGCTAAATTCGTTAGCGACCGAAATGGCAACCGATGAAAATCGGTAGCAAATACCTTGGTCGCTGATCTGTTGTGACCAAATTAGCAACCGATTTGCCAGCGACTAAATGAGCAACCGAATTTAGAGACCCAAATAGCTACTGGAATAGCAACTGAATTAGCAACCAGTTTAGAAACTGGCTTTGCGACACATATTTCGACGCTATGAGCGACGCTATTAGAGACTGATATAGTGACCGATTTGCAATCAATTTCTCTATTCATTGCTACCAATTTTGAGACCGATTTGAAAATGTTGTGTGGTAAATTCAATCTCTATTTCGGTTTCTACGCCAGTCTCTATTATGGTCTCTATTTTGGACTCTATTTGGGTCTCTATTAGAGTTTCTATTTTGGTATCTATTTGAGTCTCTATTTTGGTCTCTATTTTGGTCTCTATTGAAGTTTCTATTTCGGTCTCTATTTCGGTCTCTATTTGGATCTCTATTTCGATTTCTAGTTTAGTCTCTATTCCGGTCTCTATTTCAGTCTCTATTTCGGTCTTTATTTGAGTCTTTATTTCGGTCTCTATTTTGGTCTCTATGTCGGTCACTATTTGGGTCTCTATTTCAGTTTCTATTTCAGTCTCTAGGTCGGTTCTATTTAAGTCTCTATTTCGGTCTCTATTTCGGTCTATATTTAGATTTCTATTTCGGTCTCTATTTCGGTATATAATAATTTTTATTTTTATTATTATTATTATTATTATTATTAATTTACATTCCCATCAAAGCAATTTTTTAAATCTAATTTATAATCCCACAAAACAATATAAGCATAATATAATTAAGGCCCCGTTTGGCCCGGCTTATTTTCCTCTTTTTTTCTTCTCCTTAAGAATAGTAAAGAAGGAAAAAATTGTGTTTGACTTTACTTTTTTGCATTTTTTAGTTCTTTACTTTATTTCTCTAATACTTTTAAGAAGAAATAGTGTTAAATATAATTTTATACTTCTTTATTTCGTTTAAGCTAAAATAAAAAGTTAAAAATAAGCCGGGCCAAACGGGGCCTAAGTATTACCAAATACTTATAAAAAATCTATTCAAAAAGAAATACTTATAAGAAATATCAATTCAAAAGATGGAATAAATTCCTTTCAATTCTTGGATACAAAAATTCAATATCCTAACTCAAATAAAAACTACTAAAGTAAACCGCAAAGTTAATATCCTAACTCAAATAAAAACTACTAAGGTAAACCACACCACTAAAAGCTTTCCTCATTATCATCATTAGACATGCCATCGTTATCCTAGTAGCACATGCAGCATGAAGAACATGATGATGTGAAACATTTGATGTCCTAACAGTAGATGCAACTTTAGGAGGTGGGATATTACATGTCGTAGCAGCAGATTCCCTTATATGAGGTGCAGTATTAGTATGTATGCCATTAGATATCCTAGTAGTTGATGGCATAGTATGAGGAGTTGCATCATGAGAGATGATATGTGTTGAGTTGAACGTTTGAGATGTTTTAGTTTATGATTCTTGGTAGCCTTTTCTGTAGCTTTATTTGCCATCTGCAATCAATTAAAAAAAAATAATTTATAGTATAAATTAATAAAGCAGAAGCCAAAAAATATAACAGGTGAATGTAAAGGGACAAACAAGTAAATAGAAGGATGGAAAGTGCAAATAAAGAAGTTTGTAATGGAAAGTGCATCTTAATTTAATTGTTGAATCCATATACCATACAAAATTTGATCTAAAAAAAAAAGGTCAGAGAGAAAAGGAATTGAAAAGCCAACAAATTTCTTGATTAAATTGAAAAACTAATCAATTTGTCAATTAAATCATTCAATTTTTGGAAAGGAAAAAATAAAATAAAATTGCCCATTATAATATAATATTGTGCAATTTGCAAAGAATAAAACACTCAAATTTGCCTAATAAACCGCTTAAAGTCATCAACCAATTGAAAGACAAAGTTTCTCAATCCACATAAAACTTCAGCAAACAATTGAACCAGCTATATTGAAATCCTAATGCGGCACCAAACTCAAAACAATAAAATACACATACACATATTTATAATTAGTTTTCCAGCGACATGCTAACAAAATAGAGGCCCCAAAATCATTAGCAAGGTTCACACAAAGATTAGAAGAACAAGAAAATACACTACGGTTAAGATAGAATATATCACATATAATCTCAATAAACCAAACATGAAGAGAAAAACTTTTTTTGTTTTAAAATAGCAAAGATTTATTAAGCCAATAGCAACTCACAAGAAGTACCAAGTCTGGACAAGAAACATAACAAGAATACAAGCAGCAACACAAAGAAGCACAACCTGCTTACAACAACCAAAGAGGCTAAAGCAAACCTCCTAAGCCTAGGACCCACACAACAACTAGCAAGCACACACGCAGCAGTAAAACAACCACACCAGAACCAAACAAAAAACAACAAACAGGGGCAGCGGGAACATTAGAAAAACTACGGTGGACAGTGGAACGGCGAACGCGGCTGAGGCTTCTCACTGAACTGAGTTGTTGTTTGTTTCTCACTTCCTCTTTCAATTTCTACTTTTGATTTTTCCCTATGAGCTATATTTTAATATTTATAGTTATCTAAACAAAAGAAAAAGTGATGCCTTTTAATAGGCAGATGAAAATTGAACTTTGTGATTTGGTTTTGTTTTAATATCTCTAACTGAGTTTTGGAATATTTTACCTAATTCAAATCTAATTCAAAGTTATTCCAAAAAAAAAAATTTATTCAAAGTTAGTTTGTTTTAAAACGTTTTTCTTATACAAAGTTAATTTGTTTTTTTTGTTGCATATAACTTTATTTTTTTTTAACATCTAAAATTTTATTTAATAACTTTATCAAATATAAGGCAAGTTTGAAGAGATAGAGATACAAAAATAACCTTAAAAATAGGCTACCAACAAGCAACAAAATAAATCCAAACTGAATAGAAGCTAAACAAAATCCAGCAGCAAAATACCTCAAAAAAAAAAAAAAAATCCAGTGGTAAAACACATTGCTCCACCAACGGCCTCGCCTCAGCATTATGGGATTTGGATCGTCGACAGTGTTTTCTCTCCTGTTCCATTCTATACCGTTAGATTAATCCATTGGCTTATAAACAAAAATATAAATAAATAAATAAATAATACAAAACAGTAAGAGAAAAGAGGGGATTGAGCCCAGTGTTAGCTTCTTTTTTCCTCAAATTCAATTCCTGCAGTACCCAAAGTTCTCTTAATGGAATCGACTTAACCAAACAATGTCTTAACATGAAATTTGTTGAATTCTCATTTGGTACAAGGAAAGGGTAACACGATGGAGAGAGAGTCAAATACACAAGGGACAAAATTTTAAACCATCAACCTTACCTCTTGGTAGCACAATGATGATGAAATTGAGTTTGCATGTGGTGGTTTGGTTGAATATTGAGTGGAAATGGAGCTTTTGATGTGAGTGAAGAGAGAGTGGCGTGGGAGTGGTGAGGAGAAGCAGAAAGGGCTGATTTTGTGTTGAAGAAAAATGAATGAATAAGTTGGTAAAGGTCAAGATTGCATACAAATACCCTTGGCTGCATTATTACATTATTGCCCTTCAGTAATTCTCTATTCCTAATATGAGTGTTACTACCATATCTACTCTTAATTAGTTATAATATATTGTGGCTTGTTACAAGAAACCTGTTAAGAATTATAATTTTTAAAGAGAAGATTTTTACATTACAATACAAGGAAAAACAATGAACACGTGTAGTACTGTAGTTGTGTATGAGGAAGCGGTGGAGACATGAAGCCCCGATACTCTAAAAATGGTGAAGTATCGTGTGCGATACGTCCTCGATACCGATACTCGTCCGATACGTCCCGATACTCGTATCGGAAGAGTATCGGTTAAATCTTTATTTTTAAATAAAAAAATAATATCCGATACGCGTCGAATACTTCCCGATACTCGTATCGGAAAAGTATCGGTTAAATTTTTATTTTTAAATAAAAAAACAGCATTTGAATCACACTACAAGCCAGACTATTATGAAGGGAGATCCATAGCACCTGGCTGCCCTTTCTTTAACAATTTGGTCCTTAAATCAGTATTTATTTTAAACAGTGAAGGATCAAATTAATCTCCAAAATGGATCAACTTAATATTCCAGCTATCTTTCAAGAATCAACTTGAGCATTTACTTAAATATCACTTTAGTTTTATGGATTTGATCCCAGCAGATGTCAGCAGTAAAATATAATAATAGGTGCAAGCAGAACTTAAATTTGAAAAGGAAAAAAATTAGTCCAACACAGATAACACCAGGGAAAAACATTCTCAAATGTGACATATCAGCTATAACGAAATTCAGTTTCTATACACTAAATCATTTTCCAATAATGTGGTCAGTAAAAGCAGATAAAGAGTAAAGCACATTATGGGGTAAAATGTTACCTTCTTGAATCGATCCATGGTTCCCCACATCATACCCCTTTGATCCATCCATTTTGTTACCCTAATTTGCAATGGAATCTAATCAGAACAGAAAGAATAAAGTTTTTCACAGAAACAAGCAAAGTATGTAATTTATATACCACCCGATCGAGCATACTGTTATGACTCTCGACCACCTCATGTATATCACCTGTTAACTGTTGATCAAGTAAATATTATAAGTCCTATTCGGAAAATATAAGTCAATAGATCATTACATTTTAACAATATTAATAATTAAAAAATCATGCAGTGTAAAACAATAGGCTACATAATATCTGTGACATGTTAATTTAGTTATTGACCAAATGACCAATAGTTCATATTTATATGCACATGTACACATTTATATTAGTAAATATTAATAGCATACCAGTTACAACAAGGCAAGATAGTTTGTTTTGGATAAGACATCGCCAGAAAATATTAAAACCATGTGCACACAAAATCATGATAGACAAATTACAAGCATTTTCAGACCTGGAATAAACATGAATTCTTGATCCTATTTGATGACCTGACCTTTTATTTACAAATACATTGATACTGGTTAAAAATTGAAAATTTCAACACATTTTTTTTTGGAGAACAGAAAATTAGAAACAGGGCAAACAGTTTATTCCAAATATTTCAGCAAGTGATCCAAAACAAAAATTCATAAATTATAAACTAGTTAAGCAATGCATACGCAAAATGTATAACCAACTTTAAACAACAGTAGGATACCGAAAATAATAATTTCAACACTAACAGAACTATCCATGTACTGCAGATTTAATGTGAGAATTCATACAGCCAGATGTTGAGAAGAAATTACTTGATACATACAAGAAAATTAGTCCTTAAATAAACAAAATTTATGCTTAAGAAAAGTAACTTACTCGTTTTAGAAAAGAAACTCTGTCGTGGAGAGTATCTATGGCTTTATCATTATCTTGCTCATTTATTTCAGATGAGTAAGAAGAAGAAGCCCTTAAACCACCCTCCTCCAGACTATCCAAACCATCTAAAAGGGATGATCTGGAAGACCGATTATCCCTGTATTTGAAAATTGAACAGCTTAAGAGTTAATATACAGGTAAAGCCGAAACTTTTCACTCAAGTTGGTTATATATGGTTTGGATTCCATCTAAGAAGCTATCTAATTTCAATAATCAATCATGCCCATGGTGACTTGAATTAAAAATCTGCAATGAATTACTAATGATCAACAAGATTGAAAAACAATGATAGACTAAAGATGGCATGAAAGTTAGGAAATAAGTAAGATGTCGCAGTAGTACTAAAACGGTCCTCATGTGGTGAAGTAAAATTCATTTAATTAATAATTTATCAATTTTAGAGGGAACTTTAACTAGCTAAATTGAAATTATATACTGAACTTTAACTTGTGAACATGCAGTGTGATAAAGTACATAAAAAATAATGCTTAAGACCAACCTAAAGAATTAGAACATCTAAGACCAACCTTTGAGCTATTAGAACATCTTACTACATACTTTCCTACCTCTAGGATGTGAAGATTCAAGAATTTGCCTACCTCTAGTACTCGAACTCGGAGTTTCAGATCCCCTACCTCTACTTGATTTACAAAGTCCTCTATTGTTTGATTAAGTCACACATGCAGTAAGACACACATGTGAATCATTTAATTAAGTATGAAAACATACCATGTATTAAGATACGTCCATGGTGTGGCAGATGCAGCTGCATTCTGTTGCTCCAATTGATCTCTATCTAGAGCTTGAAACATCTATGCAAAATATGTAAAACATGTTAATGATCATTTTGTACATATCAAATCTCAACTGATTATTTCATTTGTCTAAAAAGGGATATACATAGTGAGGAGTGGTAAACTTAAAAAGTATGCAGCTGCTTTTTTCTCAACTTCAACTCCATTCACATTTTCAAATTACCATAAGTCCATAACTCACCCAAAAAAATTTCTATATGTAACAGCCATTCCCACTTTTCCTTGTCATTATCCCGTTAATTATTAGCTTCATTCATTAGTTCTTTCGATGAATCATTCAAAGACAAATAGATCCAAACATAGAATGAGATTGGAAAAAAATCTAATGCAACATGAAAACAGAAGGAAATTGCAATCTAATTAAGCATAAGTATGAAAACAGCAGCAATCTTTCCAAAGCTCGAGACAAAAATAATAATTTTACCAAAGGTATACTATTTTTCCAAAATAGAAAATGAACTCACAGCAATCTTAATGTGTTTGTATTGCAAGGTACGTCGATTAATTTGTGTGGGATGAGCTGTAAGAACAATTTCAACCGCCTGTTGCATAAAATATATTGGAATTTTAATGTGAAAGAGTCTACATCAATTATAACATAATGTTTCAGTCAAATAATAAGAAAAATAAATGTCCAGATGATCTTTAATCTCAGTTGTATAGTGCATTCCGCATATTTTTTTAATCTCGAGCCATTTGCTTATTTTCTTATATACTCGATAAACAATGCAGACTAAAAGTAGTAAAGAACAAACCAAACCTGCTTGCAAACTGTATTATAAAGGTCATCTGGGGAAATTCCATCTTGCAAAAGCTGGCAAAAGATATGATCACAAGATTTTGCAAGCTTTGCCATGTTTACACCTTTTCGAACCCTACACAAACAAATTTGTGAGTAAGACTGGCCTATTTAACCATGAACATATACTTTTTACTGGTCCTCGACCATGATCTGATTTTAGTAATAATAATTCAAAAACAAATCGGCACACAAATTGCCAACTTGTAGAACAAAGGTTAATATGATAGACCGGTTTACCTATGGTGGGTTTCAGTTATGCCCATCAAAGTAAGATAGTGACTGAAAGCGCGGGCAAGTGTTTGAGCTTCTTCCAATGACATCTTCGAGAATTCTGAAGCCAACTGTTTTTCCAACAGCTCTGCCATGTCCTCAATCCCTGCCTGTCTCATATTACAAGCACTCTGTGGTGAAAAAAGCACAACCAAGTGTTAAAGAAGTTTCAGATCCCCTAATACCGTGGATGGCTACACTTAACTTGGTCTCAAAAAGCAATAAAATTTACACATTATATGATTTTATAAAAGAAAACTCAATATGTTCATAACTTGGTCACGTTGTACCGGTAGCCATGGTTTTAAATTGCAGTCCACAACCACAAATGCGGCCGCAGTATTGTTGACGCGGTAGTCTCCGCAACCGCATCGTACTGCAATTGCAGTGTAATCTTTAATCACATATACGACCGCAGTTTAATTCCATTAGACGATTTTGGACATGCACTTTAAATTTTCTCACTAAAAATTAAAATTTCAGAACCCCAAATCCCAAAATGCATTATATCTATTCAAAAATCATACTTGTAATGGTCTCTTAACTTTGTATTTCAAGCATGTTCCAATCATATTTTCGAATCATATTAAGACTCTATTATTGTGGGTAAATAGTGTTTCAAGTTTTTCAACAAAGGTGATGCCAACTTTTTATCATTTTTTCTCATAAATTGTCATTTTGGGAACTAATAAACACACAGTAGACAATAACTTAGCAACAAACAACTTAGGACTCAAACTTAAAGAAGCTAAAGCATACTATTAAGTGTAATAATGCTCATAGGAGTAAGACATAAGGATATTAATTAACAAAAACTCTTACTCTTCTAAGATAAAGTAAACAACAGCTAAGTTTCAAACTCCTATCACATTCAAACAAATCATTCAACAGCAGCAACACACAATTTATACTTACATACTATAACAAATCATATACTCAACACTCAAACAAATCGATTCAGTTCCGTACAAATGTCAATAACAACAACTAAGTTTGCACCCTAAGTAGGAAAGTGAAATAAAAATTCATTGAAACTGAAAATAAAATCGAAAAAGAAATTGATTGAAATAGAAAACGAAAAAGGTACTTTGAAAAGAAACCCTAAGTTTAAAATTGAAATAGAAATTGATTGAAACTGAATGAGAATCAGTAATTGAAATAGAAATTGAGAAAGAAGGTTTGGAAAAATTTGAACGAAATTGAAAAATTACCTGGCGCGAGATGCAGAAATCAAAATCGAAAGTTTCTTCACCGGAAGTGGCGGCCGGAGAGAGGTAGCGAAGGGACAGAGAGGAAGCATTCTTCACTGAGTGAAGCGGTGAAGAGAGAAGCAATAGCTCTGGAGAATCGCTATGGATTGAAAAGAATGGATCGTTACGAAGAATTAAGAAGAATGGTGTTCTTAGCTTCTTCGTTTCTTCTGAATGGTGCTCTTAGTTACTCCTCCGTGGGCGCTACCGTTGGTTCTTTTCTCAATGTCATTATCTTCCCTTCCGCTTCTGATTTAGGCGTGCCATGGAGGGTAGTTTGAAGTTTGAATGAAGCTGAAAGTGTTTTTGCTTTTCCTAGTGATTTGTAAAAAAAAATTTAAAAAAAAAAGTTTGCGACGGATATTTTGCTCGCTATCTATCGGTCTCCAATTCAGTCTCTATAGCAACTGATATAGCAATGGATAAATTTTTCATTTTGAAATCGAAATATTGGTCTTTAATTTGGTCTCTAAAAGCAACTGATTTTTTGGTCACTAATTATTGGTCTCTAATTTGGTCTCTATAATTATGTAGCAACCGATATAGCGACTGAATTTTTTTTAAGTTTACATTCAAAATATCAGTCTCTAAATCGGTCTCTATAGTAACCGAAATTTTTCGGTCTCTAAATCGGTTGCCAAAAACGTGTTTTCTAGTAGTGCACCATCAACTATATCAATACATATATTATGTCATAAGGGTGGAAATTATTATTTTTAAATTTTAGATAAATAATACACAATTGGTTTCTTTCAGTCCCATGTGTTAAATATGACGACGCTTGGAATCATACATATTACTCATTAAAAATATCATCAACTAGCTACATGCATATCAATAATGAAAAACACTACTAACCAACTACATACAGGATTTTGAATTTATTCTTTAAAATTCTTTCGATATTAAATATGAATTTTAAAGTCATATATGTCATGTGAAAATAACATTATATATTTTAGTAGGAATACAAAACATTGTAAATTTTAACCCTTATTATGTATTTATTATCTATCAAATAGATTTTTTTTCTCTCTAAAATAGTCACATAAAATTTTGTAATTTCCCTTTTTTCTAGACAAATTATAATGGCTAAACTACACATTTTATCCCTTACGTTTATTTTAGGTTTCAATTTGGTCCCTTACGTTTAATTTTTTTAATTTGGTCCCTTACGTTATCAACATTTGCAATAGTTGGTCTCTTCCGTCAGTTTTGATGATTCCACTGTTTCAATTGGACACGTGTCAACGTGTCTAGGTACCCATGTGTCAATCCATGTATGCAAACCGTCTGCCACATATACAAACCGTCTGCAAACTTTAATTTGAGTCAGAATCCATGTCAAACTTTAATTTGACACAAAATCTTATCCGTCTATTTTATTTAATCTAAGGCTGATATTTATTCATTTAATATTTAATTATTCATAAAACAATTTGTTTAATACCTAATAAATCACATCCTTTAAAAAAGGAAAAACACCTATTCTCACTCCAAGTTCATTCACTATGTAATGATCCAAGTTTCACCAACAATTATGCATCATCACCACAAGTTTCTCTAGCTACCATTTCACGTTCAAAAAACTACAAACAACCAATAATAATTAATTTATATGGAATACCATTTCACTTAAGATCCATATTTTTTTCTCTATAATCTACTCGCACATTTCTTGCTTCCTTCAAATATTTGATTGATATTTTTTTCTCTATAGTTTAGGCAGGGACGGATCTATGTTGTGGCCAAGTGTGGCCATGGCCACACCAAAGTTTGCAACTTTTTCTATATACATATACCTATATTATATAGTTAGTTAAATATGTTTTATCTATGTGAGTTTAACTCAATTGGTTGAGACATCGTATATTATTTAGGAGTTGAGGTTTGAACTTTGGACACCCTATTTACTCACTTTTAAAGTGAAATTACTAGCCACTAGACTAATAGACAAAAAGAGTTAAATATGTTTTTGTCTCTATAAAATAGCGACATTTTAAATTTAGTCTTTATTTAATTTTTATTAAATTTTTAATCCTTAAAAAATTATCATGCACTCAATTTTGACCTTTACCGTTAAAAAACCAAAGTACAGTTAATGATATTTTACCCTTTGTTCCTTTATAAAAACTAAAAACATCTATTAAATAATTTTTTTAAATAAAAAGTAAGAGTAAAAATAATACAACATTTTAATATTTATTATTTCTTAATCTATGTGTAAAACTCTAAAATAACCAAAGATTTGAGAGAGGTAGAGTATATGTTTCATGCTTGAATTCAATATTATTATTTAAATTTTTTTATACTAATAAATTTTGGCCTCACCATAAAAACTATCCTAGATCCGTCCCTGAGTTTAGGGTTTTTCTAATTTATCTTTTGATTATTTGGAGGTATTTGCTCATTAACCAATAAAAGTTGATTATAAGTTAATTGTTGTACCAAATACAAATCTATTTATGTAACATTTTTCATTGGTTGTTAGACAAATTCTTTTAATACTATTAATTAATCGATCAATGAGAACAAAAAATTTGCAAAAAAATTAAAGTAATTAAATAACAAGAGTACTAATCAGTTACCTGTACCATATTGTGTTCTTCTTCAAAAGATCATTTGGATGATGAAAAGAAGATTGATGAGATGAGGAATATCAAATGCAATTTTAATCTTTCACAAAAATATATTGAAAGTGAAAATTACGACTGTAGAGGTATGTTGAGAATCTATATATAGTTTTGCATTTGGATTGTTAGCATGTGGATAAGTTGTTATCTTAGAATATTTTCTAATATTCTAGACATCTCTTTTATTTGAGTCAGGATCCATGTCAAAGTTTAATTTAACACAAAATCTTATCCATTTATTTTATTTAATCTAAGGTTGATATTTATTCATTTAATATTTAATTATTTATAAAACAATTTTTTTTTTGTTATAAAAACAAATCTTCTAATATCTAATAAATCACATCCTTTATTAAAAAAAAAAAAGGAAAAACACATTCCTCAGTCCAAGTTCATTCACTATCTAATGATCCAAGTCTCACCAACAATTAATGAAAAAGTAAATCAAGAAAGAAAAAAAATACCTAATCAAATTTATTAATTTTGTTCACAACATGAAAATATATATATATTGTAAGTATAGACAGTTCAACAACTTAAGCTTCATTTGTGAGTTGGATTTTGGAGAGGAAGAGAGGGGGTGACTTATTTTTCTTTTCTAAATTATAGGTCTATATAGTTACTATTTTAAAATAATACTGTAATTGAAAGAAAAAAGATAAGTGATCATATAATACTTCAATCACACTTAAATTATTTTTAAAAGTATTTTATAGTATTCTTAATTTAGAAAAGAAAAATAAGTTTTCCCCTCCCCTCCAAAACTCAACTCACAAACAAAACCTTAGTTTCTATGTTTGTTAATTTACGGTTCAAACACATATTTTCTACAAACTCATTTTAATCTAAAATAACTAACAATTTAATCTAAAATATTAATTATTAGGACATTAATTTTAGTACCGGACGTTACTTTTTAGGTTCATTAAAACTAAAATTAATGTATTTGCTTATAACATACGCCAAATTCACTATTTATTCAATAAACTTTTGAACCAATTTATTCAATAAATTTTAAAAATACTCCATTTAAAAAATATACCAATTTTTTTTTTAGAGAAAAATACACCAATTGTTTGTTATATTTATGACAGAAAGAAGTAATTAGATTAAATTGTGCAAACAAACATTTAAGACGAACTTCATTTTGATGCGTCAAATTGAGTAATAATGAAGTAACAAGTCACAAGGTAGTGTGTCATTTAAGTCTTACTAATTTTATTTCTATATTTTTAAAATACCGTTTTTCTAGTAACAAAACACTATCTAAAAAAGTCTAGAAGTCCTAGCTCAACTGACAAATGCCGAAATTGCTAGGCCGGACGTCGTGACCCGGGTTCGAACCTGGGACCTCACAGTTGTGTGTGAGTTTAATTTCAGTGGATTACCACTTCATCTAATACCAAAAAAAAAAAAAACACTATCTAAAAAAAATAAGGACAAGTACCCTAAATTTATATTTTTATTATATCTCAGAGGACACATACTCTGTCCTTTCATAGGATGATTGGGAGTCTTCATAGATTTGGATCGAATTGTTCAACCCGATATTTAAATTTTTTGTAAGAGTAATAGGTCGTCCCTTTTCCATTCTTTTCCTCAATAATATCTACACCACATCTCCACCAACCTCCTCTCCAAACATAACAGTCATCCAACAGCCATCCCCAGCAGCCCAACAAACTTCTCCCCCTCAAACCACAAATCAAGCAACCTCCCCCCAAACAGCCTCCTCAGCCCAACAGCCTACACCCACGACTCAAATGCCTTCTCACTCTCAAACAACGACCTCATCTACACAAACAACACCTACCACCTACTCAGACACCTATTTCCCCTCATGCACCTCATTCACCTCAAATGACAATCCAAGCACAACATGGAAAATGGCCATAATTGAAAAATGGCCATGAAAGACGAATATGGTGCTCTTATTGAAAATATTCGGGGAGGGATCAAATTACATCGGTGTAATATTTGCGCAATGTTACACCGCTCAATAACACTTTAACGAATTCAAATTTTATAATAGCCACCATTGGATTGAAAGTTTATATCGTATATATCATCTATGTTAAGTTTTACAAAAGTCTAAAATCATTTGATATGTTATTGAGACAAATCAAGATTAATGATATTCAATAAAAACGCATAAATCGTTAATCTTGGTGTGTCTCAATAACTTATCAGACGATTTTAGATTTTTGTAAAACTTAACATAGATGATCTATATGATATTATCTTTCAATCCAACGGTGGATTTCGTAAAATTTGTATTCGTTAAAACGTTATTAAGCGGTGTAACACTACTCAAATGTTACGGCGGTGTTATTTGATCCATCTCCTATATATATATATATATAGGGAGTGATCAAATTACACCGGTGTAACATTTGAGTAATGTTACACCGCTCAATAACACATTAATAAATTTAAATTTTATAAAATTCACTGTTAGATTGAAAGTTTATATCATATAGATCATTCATGTTCAATTTTATAAAAAACTAAAATCGTTTGA
This sequence comes from Trifolium repens, assembly GCA_030408175.1. Taxonomy (NCBI): domain Eukaryota; kingdom Viridiplantae; phylum Streptophyta; class Magnoliopsida; order Fabales; family Fabaceae; genus Trifolium; species Trifolium repens. The sequence goes on from CP125839.1 coordinate 9,735,942, forward strand.
TATTTCATTGAGACTAATTAAGATTAACGGTATTTAATAAAAACACATAAACCATTAATTTTGACGAGTCTCAATAACATATCAAATGATTTTAGATTTTTGTAAAATTGAACATGAATGATCTATATGATATAAACTTTCAATCTAACGGTGGATTTTGTAAAATTTGAATTTGTTAATGCGTTATTGAGCGGTGTAACATTACTCAAATGTTACACCGGTGTAATTTGATCCCTCCCCTATATATATATATATATATATATGTTAGATATATTAGGACTTTAAGTATTGTGCTTTATATTTTAGTAGTATAGTAGTCCATTAGGTATTATTATATATTCTCTTGTAATCCTTATTATGTTAAGCAAAGTTATTCGGATATTACTGAAACATAGCCGTCACTTTGTGTTTCTCTATTTTGCATATCTGAAGTTAACAATATATATATATATATATATATATATATATATATATATATATATATATATATAGGGAGGAATCAAATTACACCGGTGTAACATTTTGGTAATGTTACACTGTTCAACAACGCTTTAACGAATACAAATTTTACAAAATTCATCGTTAGATTGAAAGTTTATATCGTATAGATCATCTATGTTGAGTTTTACAAAAATCTAAAATCGGCTGATAAGTTATTGAGACACATCAAGATTAACGATTTATGCGTTTTTATTGAGCAGCGTTAACCTTGATATGTCTCAAAAATATGTCACACGATTTTAGATTTTTGTAAAACTCAACATAGATGATCTATATGATATAAACTTTCAATCTGACGGTGGATTTTGTAAAATTTGTATTCGTTAAAGCGTTATTGAGCGGTGTAACATTACTCAAATGTTACACCGATGTAATTTGATCTCTCCCAATTTATATATATATATATATATATATATATATATATATATATATATATATATATATATATATAGAGTCAGGATCCGTTGACACCAAATAGTTTGACATCAAATCTTACATCTCTTAATAACGTCTTAACCGATATAAATTTTATAAAATCCACCGTTAGATTGAAAGTTTATATCATATAGATCATTTATGTAAAGTTTCAGAAAAATCCAAAATCATTTGATATGTTATTGAGGTACATCAAAGTTAACGGTTTGCGTCATTTTTTAAATGTCATTGATCTTTATATGTCTCAATAGCATATCAAATGATTTTGGATTTTTCTGAACCTTTACATAAATGATCTATATGATATAAACTTTCAATCCAACGATGGATTTTATAAAATTTATATTGGTTAAGACGTTATTAAGAGGTGTAAGATTTGGTGTCAAACTATTTGGTGTCAAACTATTTGGTGTCAACGGATCCTGACTCATATATATATAGGGGGTTGCTAACATACTCCCACCTAAAAACATGTGGAAGTATTTTATCAACCCAACTCCCACTTGTTTATTACTAAAAAAATCACTTTTTACTATTTTAAAATAACTTTAAATAAAGAAAAAATTGGTAACTTTCTTTTTCCTATTATTTTGAGACAAACAAACATTCAAGCTTACCCAATTAACTTTTTACTATTTCAATATTTTTGTTTCCCTAATTTTGTTTGCTATTCAAGCTTACCCAATTAATTTTTTATCCTTTGAGCTAATAAACTAAAACTCAAAGAGACACTTCAAAATTTTGGATCGGTTGTGTTTTAACCTTTGCCTATAAAAGAGATCGTTCTTCATAAAATTCAATATAGTCTTTTTTATGCGCAATTTGAAATCATTATTTGAATTTGGTGTTCAATCCTTCAATATTCTACACTTTCCTTATTTTTTATTTTGAGTGTTACATAAAATTTGTCTAATTGTCTTTGATGGTAATAATAAATTAGAAAATCATCAGCGTTTTTGTTTCGGGTCGGAACATTTTTTTTACTTTTCCATGAATGATTGCTAGTTGATCATTGGTGAACAATTGTTGTCATTTTCTCTTCTTCAATCTGTGTTTGCTAATTTTGAACAAGAAATTCGTGAATAATCATATTTTAATGTGGCCTGCAATTAAGTGCAAAAAATGAAAGAGGAGAGTTGAGATAGAGTGAGTATGCTATGAGCTTGTGTGCCCTGTGCGTGAAGATCTTATGACAAAATTGTAAACAACTAAGGATTCCATCTCATACATTCAGAATTGAAGAGGAAACAAAATGAAGGAATGTAATAAAATGTGATAGAAACCAACAAGTGTTAAGGGTCTTAGTCTCCTTAAACATATGTTTGGGGTTTCAATTCCTGACTCATGCATATCAAAACAATTTTGATATGATAATGGATAATTTTTAAATGGGATTGAAATTGAATCAATCAAGGAGACACATCAAAACACAATCACAACATTTATGATACAATAGTACAAGAAAGGAACATGCATGTGTCAAAAAGAAAAAACTTGTAACTAATGTAATCTTTAGTGCCATCTTGGCTGAATCCAGGTACCATTCAAATATTTCCTCGTATGATGAAAATTCACCACTTCATCATTTTGGAATGTGTGGTAGTTATTTGTTTCTAAAGAATAAAACACAATACTCTTACCATAAAATCTAGGAAAATAGATTTTGTTTTCCATTCCAGGAATGTTTGCTACAGTAGAAAATGATGTTTTGCCAACAAATAGCATATGATTTTTGAGGCTTTCAACTTTCATCCAGGTCATTGTAGACTCATTTAACCTGAAAACTTGTACCCCTTTACCAAAAGGACTCTCAAATATTGACAATAGATTGCCATCACATTTAACTAGAAAGTTGTTGAAGCAGGTGCTACATGGAACTTGAAGTTCCTCAAGTACTTTCAATCTTATATTTTCTCTTGTTACTTCAATAACCGCTAACTTTCCTGTTTTGCTAAGAAAATAAAATAATCCATTATGAAAAGCAGGACTTGTGTTGTAGTGCCGAAATTTCCTGCGTTCAAATGTAAAATTTCTATAACCTTCTTCCCAAAAATTTATATAGGCTGTTGTAAAAGGTTTGACGACGACTGACGAACTTTCAACCAACTCAACGATCACACATTTAGAAGAGGTTGGGGAATCTGACATGCCAAAACATCTGATATTCGATATTTGTTTATTTGCAACTGGAAGTGGGAGCACTTCTTTAGTAAACGGGTTGAAGAAAACTTGAAAGCTTGTGTTAACTGCCACCAGAAATAGCCAACCGTCTTTTGAACAACAAATTTCAAAATTCAAGTTCCATTGTTCACCTTGAGGAAAATTTATGATGTTTTTGTAATCGAGACCATGTTTTGGATGCACAAAAGTGAAGATCTTGTTCTTCTCTGACTCTGAGAACACAAATAAAGGACACATTGAGAAATCATCAAACCTTGACATGGAAGAAGATGATCTCCATTGAATCCGTGGTGCGGCTAGACAAAGGAGTTTATTGCTAGCTCGAAATTGCAAATAATCTAACACATCGCTAATATGTTCTGCAATCATTTCAACCACGTCAAGAGGAAGTGCAAATTTAGTATGAGCTTTATCCCCTGCATCCTTTAAATAGAATGCATTACATATACTTTCGTTTTCTCGAATTTGATGAGATTTTCCTATTTCTTCTTTTAGTGTATCAGTCATCCTACAAAGCATATACGTTAAAAACATAATCAATACATATATGTGGAGTAACATTCTTAAAACAAATGAGTCAAAAAATTAAAGTACCCTATATCAGGCATGAACCATCTCGAATAATACAGATTGTCCGGTAAATTGGAGAAAGGTGGAGAAATCGCAATACTTTTCTCTTCAATGTTGTAAATATAAACATATTTGCAGTTACTTAGAGCAATGTAGATGCGGCCTCCTTCAGTTTCTGGATTAATTGTTTGACAAACAAAGGTGGGCTCAAGACTGGATATAAAGAACACTTTATCCTTAATGTTTTCAACCTTTTCCCACACCCTTTGAGAACAATCAAATTTGTAAACAAAAACTGCAGTAACCTTATCTTGTGCATGCCAAATTTCTATTTGAAATAGTACATTGTTGGATCCAATCAAGCGACTTATAACTTCTTCACAACCATGAAAAGATAGTTCATGTTTTACAATGAGATCATCTGTGGATTTTATTGAAAATCCATTAGATTGAAGTTTTTCAATTACTACAGTAATAAACCCAAACAAAGTCCGCATTCCTGCATACAAGGAACCATTGCAGTAAACTGGGTCTTCAAAAAAGGCATTGATTCCACTCAAAGGGGCATTACCCTTGTTCATGGCTAAATCTCTCACAATGTCATCATAAAAACACAATTTAGTCCATTGTTTATCTCCAAGTTGGTAGTAGAATATTGAAGGGCTATGTGATGCAAATATAAAAATGGAGCATATTTCATCATTTGTAGTTGGAGGGGATGACAAAATGCAACTACCAATACGACTGCGATTGTGATTTAGGTTAGGGAGCTTGATTTTCTTAAGGTTAAGTGGGTTCAAAAGAAACAAGCTACTAACAAATGTTGATATCTTGTTTTCATAAAGATACCAACCATGTTGCGTAGTAACTAGACTTGATGTCCCCTTTGAAATCTCTACAGGGTAGGATTTGGTTGGATCTGATGTATTGCAAAAGGTTTGAGTTGTTACGTCGTTACGAGAGAAATACAAATACAAAAGCCAAGGTTTTTTCTCTTCTTCCATGAGACACCACCTCTCTATTTCTGTGTGACACAAGAAACTAAAATAATTGAACGAGTAAAAATGAATTATGTTTTGATGTAAAAGTGAGTTGAACAATAAATTCAAATTTAAAAGTCAATTATATAATCAAAAGTTTCAAATTCTATGAATTAATTTTAGATTCAAAATAATCTTTTTTTAGAGTAAAACTTAAAATCAATTTTAAGTCCTTCAAAAGTGAAATCAACATGACCCTATTACGACGATTGAAGATTCAAGTCATTCAACAACTCTTGAAAATAATAACTAAAGATAATGATTATACATCAAAATGAATATATTCAGCAAAAAACAAACAAATAGTGAGTATGTTGTAGGAAATACCTTTAACACGTACCAATTAATCCTTCTGCTCTTGTAAATCTGTTTGAGAAAATAGGAACTAATTACTTCATTTATTTTTTTGGAAATTTAATTACTTTATTAGTCAGACAAAAACTACTAGATTACAGAACATATAAACAAAACAAGAAATCATTGGCATATAGTGAGAAAATAAAAGGTATGTAAGCATGCATACATACCTAAAATATTATCACGCAGCAAAACAAAGAAACGCACCAGAAATTGGTTAATTAGATAACACAACAGAGTCTTGTTTTCTGCTACTATCAAGAATAACGTGAATTTAGTCCAAATACATGCATTGGTTTTCGTGTTTTTATTTCTCTCTTCTCAATTTCTCTCCTACCAAGCACACAAGAGAATCGGTGAGATTTTTTTTTTCTTCTTTGAAAACGGGTTAGATGAGCTAGAGAGTGGCGGAGCTAGCCAAAAATAGTGGGGTGGGCCGTAAAAAAAATATTTATAAATTATAAATGAAAATCATATTATATACAAAAAATTAAGTTGTAATAAGCACAAACTTGATCATAAACAAAATTAAACTACACGATATAAAATACTTTAAAATGATACATTATGCGTTGAGGGTGTCTTGAAACAATCAATAATAGTTTCTGAATGAAGTGATACTTGCAGCAAGCAAACAATAGATTATAGAAACAAACAACCTCTTTTTAGAACAAAAGTAACAAACTTTATGTATACTAATATCATGAAGAAAAAAAAAAAAAAAACCAAAAACAGAACAATAGATTATAGGCCCGTTTGGAATAGCTTATTTGTGAGTTTATGCAAATAATTAAGTTGTTATATTAATTTATAAGTTCTTAATAACGAAAACTATATTTTTATAAGCTGTTTTTTCATAGACTACAAGCCCATTTGGCCTAGCTTATTTTTGAGCTTATGCAAACGGCTTATACAATATAAATTAGATTTTATGCTATTTTATAAATTGAAACTAGTGAAAATTGAATTTTTATAAGCTATTTTATCATAAACTAGTTTGAAAAACTTATAATAATACATAAAAATTGCATAAGCTGTTTTCATAAGCTCAAAAATAAGCTAGGCCAAACGGGCTCTACCTTAACAAACTTATAAAAATACCTAAAAAAACTACTTATTTATTTGCACAAGCTTTTTTGAATAAGCTCAAAAATAAGCTATTCCAAACAGGTCCTATATATACAATCAAAACTTTGAAAGCTAAATAGAAACAACAATAAAACAAACTACTAATAGAGTAACAATCAGCATAGAATTTAACAATATAAACAACAATAGAATTCAGAAACAAAACCCTAACAAGAACAAAGTTTAACAACAATAGACGAATTAACAAAAACAACAACAACCTTAGAATAGAAACAAACAGCATAAACATTGAGCAACAACATTCAAGAACAAAACTGAAATAGTACAGGCCAACAACGAAACGGGTTTTGCAATTGAGATTGATACCTTAATCTGAGAAGTTAGCTGGTGACGTGGTGTGATGGAGGTGATGCGGCGGTGACGTGTGCGGTGTGTGCTCTGTTTCTTCCTGTGCGTGTTTGATGTTTCTTTTCTCACGTGTGCGTGTCTTGCAAGTTGGATGTTGGAGTAGGGATAACAAAAATATTCATACCGGCCGATATCTGACGATAAATTCAGATACGGATACGGAACGGATAGCTTGATGGATATCCATTAATAAAATAAATGGATATTCAATTATACGCATTTAATGGATACGGATGCAGGTTTAGTACTATCCTCGACTGCGGATATCCATATCCGCTAAATAATTAGTAAACTTACTTAAATATCTCTATTTACGTATAAATTCTAGAATTTTTATATAAAAAAATTGTACTTTTATATTTTATCTTTTGCAGTTTGACTATTTTATATAAATTATAGCTTTGTTTGGCTCTTTTGCAATTTTGTGAGGTGATTTTTGTTTGTATATTGTGTGTTTTCATTAAAAATAGAGAGCAAAATTTATGAATATTATGTGTTAATGTTTTGTCTTAAAAAAATTATTTTTTTTTTCAATAATTATTTTTTTTTTAATAAAAAAATATCATCTATGGATATCTGTTAATATCCGCGGATACTTCAATATCCGCGGATTATCCACTTAGCGGATATCTGCATGGATATGGAGCGGACACGGATATCATATTTGTCTGATGGAGCGGACATGAATATCAAACTATCTGCGTTCATGAATATCCATTGACATCCCTATATGGGAGAGAGAAACAAAAAGTAAGCAAGGGTATAGTAGTTATTTCCTATTATAAAAAATAAATAAATAAATCTGGGGCAGGGCTATGGCCATAAACTCTTCCGCCCTTTGCCCATAATGTTATTTTTTGGAATTGAATGGCTAAAAAGTACTCTATCTAGTCCTAATTATAAGAAAAAATTTACTTTTTAAATTTATAGAATATTTGATGTATTTAGACCATATTATGGATCACATACATCAAATATTCCATGAATTTAAAAAGTAAAATTCTTCTTATAATTAGGACCAAAGAGTACAAAGAATTAGAAAGGGATTACAAAGAACATTGTACAGAATCTTCAAGAACTTAAAGTGACCTTTGGTCTTGCTGGGAAGGAGCTTTTACCTAGATAGAAAATGAGACATCAACATACATGGGAGCTAGCTGATATTGAGTGTCGACACATATGTCGGTTCCATTCACGAGCTTGGACTTGAATATATAATGCATTACTCACTCCATTTTTTGTTTAAGTGTCTAAAAACGTCGGATTTAGTGTTTCTATTTAGCTGTACATTTGTGTTTTAAGAGTATGATTTGTCAATTGTATCCTTTGTTAATTTTTCAATAAAACTAATTAATACTATATATTTGAAAAATTAAATATATTTTTAAAAAAATTATTTTTGGTTCCATTCACGAGCTTGGACTTGAATATATAATGCACTACTCACTCAGTTTTTTGTTTAAGTGTCCAAAAATGTCGGATTTAACGTTTCTATTTAACTATACATTTAGTGTTTTAAGGGTATGATTTGTCAATTGTACCATTTGTTAATTATTTTTCAATTTTTGAATAAAACTAGTTAATGCTATATATTTGGAAAACTAAATATATATTTTTTTTAAAATTATTTTTGGTACGTGAAATATTAAAAAAAATTTGTATATCTATTACTATATATAAAAATGATACAAAATTTTTTGGATGTCTTTTTCATTATTCCTATTTTACCCTTAAAAAAACTACCAACAAAAAAGTAATCAACTATATATAAAAAATATTTAAATTTTTGGGATGACTGATTCATTATTCTTATCCCTTAAAAAAAACTACCAACCAACAAAAAAAGTAACCACCAATTATGGTTTACTTTTTTTTTTTAACAAGTGTTTATATAACAAAACCAGTTACAACAAAAGTAGTTTTACAATTTATATACCTCAGTATAATAGAAAACACGAATCACACAAACGGTTTGGCCGCTAGTAATATATTGACTTTATTGGAAAAAGAAAGTGTGTGAAAAAAAATAAAAATGTATTAGTAGATTAAAATTAGATTATAATAGGAAGATAAAGTGAAAATACATTTTTTTTTTTTAATTTGGTGTTACTATTCTAAATGTACACTTAAAAAAATGGAGGGAGTATATTATAAGGTTCATGTGATTGTGTTGTCTATCCTAACTTCGATGAATATCGGTGGAATATATGATATGCATCAAATTATAAGGTGCATGAAAATCCTTACTTCGACGAATATCAGTGGAACTGAGCAGAACTAGAATAATGCTAAAAATTGTGCTGGACTTCAAACTAGATTACGTGTGGACGAAGTTATTTGATTGTTCCATTGTGCATAACCATGACTATCTCAACTCAAATAAAAATATTGTTGTATTTAATTAAAGATTTTCATATTTTACAAAAAGATATAGTTGTATTAGAAAAACAGTTTTGGTGGATTGTTTTTTAAAATAAATTTTACTATGGAATATTTTCCATACGTTTTAGTATAAAAATACATCGTCAACCCAACACATATTAAGATATATGTGTTTTTTTAAGTTAAACATATCAAACACAATAATCAAATGAGCAAAGGTAAATATAGCAAACTCAATAACCAAAGAGATTTTCTTCTCGGGCCCTGTGGAAGTCCTCATTCGCCTCTGAAAATTTTAAAAATACCCTCCTCGCATGTAAGGATTTTATAAGGATATTTTTCCCCCAAATTTTTGCTAGTTACATGCTCCCATCCTGCTTTGCAAGAGGGATAGTATTAGAAGATCAAGGGGCGCGTGCAAGACTCAGAGACGCGAGAAGAAGAACTCATAACCAAATGTATGCAATATAAATACACCACATTTTTTAAGCTAAATAAGGCATGCAAATGGATCACAAAAGAAATTGATCATCCCAACTATTATGTTGGCACCATCAACTATATTAATACATATATTATGTCATAAGGGTGGAAATTATTATTTTTTAATTTTAAATAAATAATACACAATTGGTTTCTTTCGGTCCCATGTGTTAAATATGACGATGCTTGGAATCATACATATCAATCATTAAAAATATCATCAACTAACTACATGCATATCAATAATGAAGAACACTACTAACCAACTACATACATGGATTTTGAATTTATTCTTTAAATTTTTGGCGGTATTAAATATGAATTTTAAAGTCATACATGTCATGTGAAAATAACATTATATATTTTAATAGGAATACAAAACATTGTAAAATTTAACCCTTATTATGTATTTATTATCTATCAAATAAATTTATTTTCTTTCTAAAATAGTCACATAAAATTTTGTAATTTCCATTTTTTCTAGACAAATATATAACGGCTAATTAAACTACACATTTGGTCCCTTACGTTTATTTTAGATTTTAATTTGGTCTCTTACGTTTAAAAAGTTTTAATTTGGTCTTTTGCATTATCAACGTTTGCATTAGTTAGTCTCTTCCGTCAGTTTTGATGATTCCACTGTTTCAATTGGACATGTGTCAACGTGTCTAGATGCCCACATGTCAATCCAAGTATGCAAACCGTCTGCCACATATGCAAATCGTCTGCCACATGTGCAAAAACTGACCGAAAGGACTAAATTGAAACCTAAAATAAACGTAAGGGACCAAATTGAAACTTTTTAAACGTAAGGGACCAAATTGAAATCTAAAATAAACGTAAGGGATCAAATGTGTAGTTTAGCCAATTATAATTCTTACGCGGTTACCGATTTAAATATAAATTATTTATTTGATATCTTATTTTTCTTTGTCTATTCTAATATATTTTCCTCTTTTTATTTCTTCAATCTTCTATATTTTTCATCTTTTAGTAAGACTTCATAAACTACTCTACTAGAATTTTAACTTAATTAATAATAATAATTTTATTTAAATAATAATATTTTACTTTCATTATTTAAACCATTTTTTTAGTGTAGTTTTTTTTATTTCCTTATTTTACTGTTTATTTAAACCACTAAATTATATTTTTGTTATCTTTTTACCAATCAAATAATTGAATTATTAAAATTAATTGCATAAATTGTTGTTAGCTGATGTTATAGGGATAACCACTCCTAAAATCATCTCTTTGTAGTTTTTTTTCCCTGGGCTTTGGCCCCTTTTAGTATCCAAAAATAAATAAATTTAATTGCATAAAATTATGTAAAACTTGCACAAACTTTAAGACAAACTATAAATTCTGATACTTTTTTTTGTTGATAAACAGAAATTTTGGTGACATTAGTATTTATAGATTATCCACCAAAGAGGTCCTAACACTTACATTAACAGTTGAACTAATGTTAGAAAAAAGAGTTTTGTCAAAATAAAATAAAAAGAGAAGCGAAAAAAATAAATTAAATATATAGAAGAAGAGATGAGAAAATAATTCTATTTAAAAATAAAAGAAAATAATAAAAATTAACTTATAAATTATTATGACGTAATGATACAAATAACATTTGGATATATGAAACACTTCAATCAAAATGGCTCAGTGGTGAGCGAACAAAAGTGCAATGCGGGTCATGAGTATGAGCTTGTCTACCTGCATTTTTACTATACGATTCTTTGTATGGGTGTTCAAATGAGACTAACCAATCCCTCGAAAGAAGCTCTGCTTGCAGTAAGCAATCTGATCTGCAACTCACATTTCTAGCACTAGTTTTTCAAGCCGCTGATGATCCATTTAAAATAACTAAGAGTTCAACATGTAGGCTATCAGTATAATCAACATGTCCGCTAAATTATAATACCCCCGGTCTTAAATATAAGGAAAAAACTTGTTGTTTAGATATATTAAAATTTTGATACTATTTTTTTGTTGATAAACACAAATTTTGGTGACATTAGTATTTATAGATTATCCACCAAAGAGGTCCTAACACTTACATTAATAGTTGAACTCATGTTAGAAAAAAGAGCTTTGTCAAAATAAAATAAAAAGAGAAGGGGAAAAAAATCAAATATAGAAAAAGAGATGAGAAATAATTCTATTTAAAAATAAAAGAAAATAATAAAGATTAACATATAAATTACTATAAGGTAATGATATAAATAACATTTGGATATATGAAACACTTCAATCAAAATGGCTCAGTGGTGAATGGTTTTTGGCAGTGAACAAAAGTGCAATACGGGTCATGAGTTCGAGCTTGTCTACCTGCATATTTACTAGACGATTCTCTGTATGCATGTTCAAATGAGACTAACCACTCTCTCGAAAGAAGCGCTGCTTGTAAGCAATTTGATCTGCAACTCACATTTTTAGCACCAATTTTTCAAGCTGCTGATAATCCCTTTAAAATAGCTAAGAGTTCAGCGTGTAAGCTATCAGTATAATTAATATGTCCGCTAAATTCTAATACCTCCGGTCTTAAATATAAGAAAAAACTTATTGTTTAGATATATTAAAATTTTGTAAAACTTGCACAAATTTTGAGACAAAAAACTTTGGCAGCGAACAAAAGTGCAATGCGAGTCATGAGTTCGAGCTTGTCTATTTGCATTTTTATTAGACGAGTTTCTCTGCAGGGTAGCTGCACCCCTCATTGTAATGTGGGTCCGCCCCAGGTTTGCACACTGGTTACCTTCTCTGTATGCGTGTTCAAATGAGACTAACCAATCCCTTGAAAGAAGCTCTGCTTGTAAGCAATCTGATCTGCAACTCACATTTCTAGCACCAATTTTTCAAGCCATCAATAATTCGTTTAAAATAGCTAAGAGTTCAACGTGTAGGCTATCAGTATAATCAATATGTCCACTAAATTCTAATACCTTCTGTCGCGGTGATTTTCGGACGCCAAGCTATTGATTAGCTTTGACTCGCAAAAATAATGATTCACCACCGAACTTTAATTTATCCAAAGGAAGGGGAAAAAATTGAATAAACCCATAATTATTTTTTAGAGATTAAAAGGTTCGGGGGTTAGTTATACAAAGGGAAAGTATTATCACCCAAAGTATCTGTAGTACTCTACGGGAACCTCTTGTAATATATGTATTTTTGGCTAAAAGATTTGCTTGTAAAATTTGCTTATAAATGATTGGGATGATGAGAAAAGAAATATATTTTTTATTAATTTTTTATTTGGGAAGACGCAAGGTCTTTTGCACTACGTACCCGTTAAGGATCAAGATCTCGTAGTTCGGGGTAAAAATTATAAAAAGTTGTTTGTTTGATAGCTTTTTAGGAGAAAAGACGAGTTGTCATCTTAAGTTTTAAACTCCTTTTAATCCGCCACAAACATGCTAAAAGTGGGTCTTTGCTTCACAATAGGGAATGACTCTCACTCAAAAATCATCGACGAGTATGCCACTAACTCTCCTAAGTGGAAAAAAATCAACACTTTTTCTTGTTTTAATGTTATGGGGAATATTAGAATTCTCGACCATAGAGATGACTCACGTCTAAACTCTTTAAAATAGGTTTTAAAGTTGAAAAGTCAAGCGGCAAAATGTTTGAATTTGTTTTTTGTATTTTTAGTCTTTTTGAAAATGTTTGAGTATGCTTAAGTGAATTGAAGCATTTATTTGAAAAAAGATTTGAAAAATTCTCTCAACGAAAGTCGAGGTTTATTAGAAAAATATTTCTTTTTTTGAAAATTATTTTTTGGTTTATTTGAATGTTTTTGTTTTTTTGTTAAGAAAATTGAGGTTCGGAGAATGACGGTTATCCGAACTGCAAGCTATCCGGTAGGGAAAGCTATTTTACCTGTCAACAAAATCTTCACATATACTAGTTCATCATATTGGTTGAAAACTTGCCTCAATTCAACAAAATGGTTCATTTGTGTTTATGTAGAAAGTAGTACCACGAGTACTAAACTCATTCAAACCATAATAATTGCAAAGGAACTTAATAACCAAATTACCAAATAGGGGGAGGGATTCGAAATAACATAACTACCTTTCACCATTTTTTTTATTTGTTATTATTGTTTCACTTATCTTTAAATCTTCCCCCAATCTTATCTTTCTTCCTAAAGTCTTGCTAATTACTTGACGACAACTTCGGTCATACTTGCCGAAGTGACAAAACGTCCATCAGCTGCATTCATGCATCATGTCGAGTCCTATGTTGTTATTATTGATGAGTTTGATTGTTCAATAATATACCTCTGGCATTCAAATATTGATAAGTAAGTTGGTATCACATGCATTTAGAGTCGCGTTTATAGAAACATTACATACTTTATTAATTGGTGTACCTGACATTGTGAGAACCGCTCTTAATTGTTGTTAAACGTTGAGTTGTTGTGTTTCGGTGATTCAATGATGGTGTTTTATGATGTATTTGTTTGTATAATTGTCAAGAGTTAGTGAAACGTTTTATAAAAACTAAAAATAAAATTGTGATATGATATCAATAAAGACAATAACATATTTAACCTTAAATTTTATTTTCATCCAAATTGTGCTACTTTTCATCCCTAATATTTTTTTTGGTTTGCACCACCAGTTGAATCTGGTTCGGGGGTCAGTTCTGGCATCAAGTGGTTCCAGCCCCCTCTCGATCGCAGTTGCGGGGGATCGAACCGTGGTCATCCCTACCAAGTTCAGCGCACAATCACCACTGCTTTTCATCCCTAATATTAATCACCTATATTTAACCTTAAATTTTAATTTGTCATTTCCTCTAAATCGAGGGAGATATTAGTAATAACATAATTACAAAATAAGAATATTCACAAAGAAAATTGAATTTAGCATTTTCTGTGTCCCTCTCTCTCTCTGCTACGCTTCTCAAATACGCAGCGTTCTAAAACCCTAATTGGTACGATTCTCCATTTCCTCTTTTCACCGAATTAATTTACAAAACAGCGAAAAAATCTTAATTTTTTCTGTATTCCAACTCTAACTTCTAAATTAGACTTCAAATTCGTTTTAATCGCTACGATTATAGTTCTATCATGTGTTAGATTTATCCCCAATTTTATATTCAATTAACAACATATTCATACTCTAGGGTAGAAAATATCACGTGCTAGATTTATCCCCAATTTTTGGTTACCAATTTGTATTCTAATTATCATGTATTGTTTATTTTCTTTTGACCAAATTTTTGGTTCAAAATTTCTATTTTTTGATTGTTTTTTTCCCTCTAATTGTTTTTAGGGTTTGTGCAAAGAGAGATTAATAGCATGTTCTTAAGATTTGTTGTGATTGTGGCATTGTGATGTAACTTGTTTATGAGCTCATAGTTAAGGGAGCTCAGTTAATTAGTGTTGTTTGAAGAGAATGTATGGAAGAACATCAGGTCTTGATAGGTTTAAGAAAGCCGAGAGTTTGGAACCGTTTTCCGTTAATGTTAATTCGTCTTCGAGGAATGGTTCTCAGTCTTCTAGTAAAGTAGCTGGTCATTCTTCGGCTTGGTTGGGACAGTCTCAGAATTCTGTGCACCAATCTCAGAATCAACAGCATCATGGTTCTCATAAAGCGGTTGGAGTTGAGGCTGCCCCGTTGTTGGGGCAGAATCAACATGCAACTCAGATTGGTGGAGGGCAGTCGATGTGGCAGCCACCGGATTGGGCGATCGAGCCGCGACCAGGTGTTTTTTATCTTGAAGTTATGAAGGATGGTCAGGTTTTGGATCGGATTAATTTGGATAGACGGAGACATATCTTTGGGAGGCAAATTCAGACTTGTGATTATGTGCTTGATCATCAATCTGTTTCTCGCCAACATGCTGTAATCGTTCCTCACAAGAATGGAAGGTTAGAACATATCTCTTTGTCCTTTGATATTACTGCGATGGATGCGATGCGATACTTCTCTGTATAAATATCATGTCATTTTCTTTCTGAATTCTATATTCTAAATAATTTAGGAATGATGATTCCTTTGCAAATTGTGATTATATTGGCTTGAACAATTTTTACTTTATTTCAGCGTATATGTAATTGATTTGGGGTCTGCACATGGTACCTTTGTTGCAAACGAGCGATTGACCAAGGATTCGCCAGTTGAGTTTGAAGTGGGGCAATCATTGCGGTTTGCTGCGTCCACGAGAGTATACATATTAAGAAAGAACGATGCAGCTCTTTTCCCTCGTCCTAAACCACCTACCGAGATTAATTTCCCACCTCCTCCTGACCCGTCTGATGTAGATGCTGTTGTTACTTATAATACGTTATTGAATCGTTATGGCATCACTAAGTCTGATCTAGTGTCGAAATCCAATGAGCTTGGTAGTTCAGCAAGTGGCAAAAACAAGGATTGCCAATCGGAAAGAGCTACTAAGAGAATTAAGAAGATGAGAGTTTCCTTCAGGGATCAAGTTGGGGGAGAATTAGTCGAAGTTGTTGGAATTTCTGATGGTGTAGATGTAGAAACAGAACCTGGTCCAGTTGGTGTTAAGGAAGGAAGTCTTGTCGGTAAATACGAATCTCTTGTACAGATAACTGTAATTCCAAAGGGAAAAGAGCAGTCCTCTGTTAAGGAGGCAGATTCATCCCAAAAAGGCGTGACCGATAAACTACAAGAAGTCCTAAAAAAGATCAAAACCCCCGTTAAAACTGGGATATACGATGACCTTTATGGAGAATCATTATCTGCCAAAGTTGGATCAGCTTGGGCATACACACCTGTCAGTAATGGCGAACGACCTTCAGCAGCTAAGGAGAACGGAGTAGCGAATACATCAAGTGGAAAATCAGAAGGTAATCGAAGCAATGCTGATGATGAGGATGATGACGACGATTTGTTTGGCTGACTATTGAACCTTTGCAGACTCCATTTGGAATAGATTTGTGGTTTTGTTTTTGAGTTTGACATCATAGGGAGATGAAAACATGCAAAAACATTATGTTGAACGCTTTTTTAATCATCGGAGTTACTGTTCCATTGTGTCCATAATTAATGTTTACCACTGCATACTGCACAAAAGATTGCAGGTTCATGCTTCAATGGTAAGTTACCCTTTCCATAGAGCCATTAAATAGTTCATTCAAGTAATGGGTTTGTCTCAACGTTTTCTAAGATACTTCTACTGTTATGTCACCACTATTCACTAATAAGGATTAACTAGTAAGCACAGGATTACTTAGGAGCTTATATTGATTTCTGGGTTTAAAATACTACAAGGTTTAAGCTGTCGATGATTGAGTGTTCAGTTATTGGGTCCTAAGGTTCACTAGGGCTATGGATATTTATAACACATGCACACATGTACGCGCGCACACACATCAAAACGAGTGATATTACTGACAAATACAAAAAAAAAACTCAAAATGGCTATCACTTCATAGAGTGTGTTTTTCTCATTAATTAAGCTTCCGATGATCAACTGAAAAGGAGAAATTGGTCATTGAAGCAACATTGAAAAAAGATGAATAAACTAAAGTGTGATGAAAATGCAAACCTACTTCCTTTAACAAACAACATTGAAGCTAAACTATATGTTGTTGGATTTGTATTTGTATTTGAAGTGCATGTTTGGATACACTTTGTTAGAGACAAATGATTGTAGACACAATTGATTTTGATATTTTTGTGACCAGAATTTTTTGTGCCTTCAGAATGAATTTGAATATAAGATTTGGGGCCCATTTGGATTTGGTTTATTTTCCAGCTTATGAAAATAGTTTACGTAAATAAATAATCTTTTTTATTAATTCATAAGTTTTCATCGACAAAAATTGTATCGTTATAAGTTATTTTCTCATAAAATACCTGAAAAAGCTTATAATAATCGCATAAGTTTAAAAATAAGCCAATTCATACAGGCCCTTGGAGTTTTTGGCTTCAATATGATTTTTAGTCTCATATTTATAATTATCGTTCAACTTATTTTTAATGAAAATAAATTTATTCAGAATCAATTTTTACTGCATAATCAAACAAGAATGTTTAAAGTAGTGACTATCATTACATTGGAAAATTAATTTGTCTATTTCAAAGGATTAGTCTCTTTTGTATTTTTTGGTCAAACAAAGGAAAGGATTAGTCTCTAAAAGTAAGAAACTTAGAAATTAGTAATATGCCCATTTTGATGGAGTGAAGTGGATTTTCAAACCTTACTATTAGGAGTTGTTAATCAGTACTATAGTATTTCATTAATTGGATGTTTTCAGAAATATATCCGCATGCAATCACATTATTGATGATGTCTAAACTAATTTATGTTTCATGCCTGGCCTTATATCTTGAGAATTTGTTAAAAGCAATAATGGCAGGATTCTACGTGAAAATGTCAAGATTTAAACCCCCACATCTTTCGGGCTTAGGCCCTCTTGATTACCAAAAAAAAATAAACCCCCACATCTCAAAAGATAGACATAATCAATCATCCATAATTAATTGTTAATGTATTTCTTCTGATCATTATTTTAAGTAAATTTGACTTTTTTGATACATTGAAAAATTTATGTTGTTTTTTCTTTTCTCTAATGCATGAGAGTAATTAAAAGAATTTTATTTTGTGAAAGATCATTGTTCGATACACTTGATTCGTCAATTTATTTATTTAGATCCAATTTATATATATTGCTGGAGACGAATCAAACTTAAAACTTAATATGTCTACAAACGCTTTAAAAATTTATTTTGACGTGTAATCATCATGTTCTTCAGATGTGTTTACAATCTTCCAACACAGAATCTAACATATCAAAATGTAATCCCAAATAAAAATACATTTGGAAATGTTTTCCTCATACAATTTTTTTATCATGAAGTGAGATGTTAGGGGGAAATATAATTTATTTATTTACCAAGGTTAAGAGAAAAAGAACCAATCAATTAAAGTGGTGCATGCATGATGCAGAATAAACAAACAAGTCGGTACTAATCCGTAGAAGAATTGCTGACTTACATTCATGTAAAAGGCACTTGGTCGGTTCAAAGATTAGTTTGAACACTTAATAATAATTAGAAGATCTTATTAAGAAACTCAAGAAATTTATGATAATGATCACTATTATCATGATCATGTTATTGAGATCATGATCATCATCATTCAATCTGCGTGATGAATACTATACTTTCTCCGGTCCTATATATAAGAGAAGTTTTACTTTTTAGTTTCATTATGAAATGAATGTATCTAGACTATAATATTATCTAGATACATTCATTTTACAATGAATCTAAAAAGTAAAACTTCTCTTATATATAGGACCGGAGGGAGTACTTTCTTTTTTGTACATAACTAGTTTTGAGACCCGTGCTCTTGACTTTTATTTATAAAATATTGCTAAAATATAAGTGATGTCATTCTACTATTTTTTGAATAACTTATTAAATTAAGTAATTTTTTTATTAAAACAATTGCCCCGTGTATGATTTTTGTGAAATAATTATAATTAATAATAACAAATATTTATTATTCAATTACTTTTTTTATTAAAGCAATTGTCCCGTGTATGATTAAATTTTTTTTATTAAAGCAATTGTCCCATGTTTGATTTTTTTATTCAATTCATTTTATGTATTAGTGATAAATATTTTGTCTTGTGTTTTATTTTTTATATTTATTATTGATGAAAATACATTCTTCTGTTGTTTTTTTTTAAAAAAAAAACTATTAGTGAAAACTCATGTCCATTAATTTTTTTTATACTTAAGATTGATATTATACTAAAGTATAAAATTTATTTAGAATAAAATATTTTTAAAATATAAATTATGCAGTTTTAAATAAATTTGTTAAATGAATAAAAAAATTATTAAAGTTGTCTCGTTTATATTTTATTAATAGATTAAAATTATTAATGACAAATATTTATCCAATTTCTTTATGTATGAGTGAAAAATATTTGCCCGTGTTTTTTTATATTTATCGATAAGAACTAATTGTCTTGTTTAAAAAAACTCTTTGCTAATGTTTTATATATTAGTGATCAACATGCTTTCTTTTTTTTATGACAAAATTATTGATCAACACTTGTCTATTGACATTTTAAGTATAATGACAAATATTTTTACCCCGTAATTATTATAATATATATTCATCAATAAGACACTTCTCCTGTATTTTTTGTATAAGAGTAAACAAAAATACAGTAGAATTTAACTATTATATACAAAAATTGTAAATTGAAAAATATAATTATTTTTTTTACGAAATAGAAGATTTGAAATATTTTTATGAATTGATGAGGACAAATTATGATTTTTAGTAGTAATACCCTTTAATATATTGGACCCGTTTGATTTGGCTTATTTTTAAGCTTATAAAAATAGTTTATGGTTATAATTTATAAATAAAATTTTATGTTAATTCATAAGTTTTTTTACGCATGTTAATTCATAAGTTATTACTAACAAAAATTATATCTTATAAACTATTTTCATAAACTACTTTAAAAAACTTATAATAATACATAAAATTTGCATAAGCTCATAAATAAGTATATTCTTTTATTAGGTTCTTCTATATTTATTTTTTATATATAAGTTTTTATATGTTACTTTAAGTTACTATTTTTTCATTAAAAAAAATTACTATTTTTGGCGTGTATCATTTATCGTCACTTATGTTCTATTTTTATGCATAAATTTCTTTTAATTACTTTTTTTTGTTCCTATTTTTGAAGTTAAAACATTTTGGATTAATATCTTTTTAAGAGGTGATTTATGTTGTTATTATTATGAGAAAATTTCTTTTGTGCTTATCTTCTTTTTTTCCTATTTTTGTTTTGTATTTTTTTTGTTTAGAGATGTGATTTCTCATGCTATTTTTATGGGAAGATTTCTTTTATGCTTATCTTTCTTTCCTATTTTTATTTTGTATTTTTTTTATATTAGTTTAGAGTTAAAATTACATTTAAGGGCATAAAACTTGAAACACCGTTAAAAGTGATAAGGACAAATTTGGATTTTTAATAGTAGTTTCTTTTAATATATTGTAAGTAGATAGTATAATACTATATATACTTTATTATTTTTGAAATAAAATAATCTATTCATTGTTAAGGTGTAATTCAACCGATAATGTCGAAATTGTTAAATTAAATAATTTTTGTAGCTACTCTTATTCGAATCAATCATCTTTCATCAGTATGAAATTTTTTAGTAACTTTATCGTTTTATCTACGGACAAAAACAATGTATTCAATAATTAATATATTGACTATAGTATATGATGTGATATTTACAAAGACGTGCTTAATGGGAGTGCTGTGTTATATAGTATTGAACACAAACACAAAGGAAAAAGAAAAGAAAGAAAGAAAAAAAATTTATCCTCAAGCTTGTTCTTTCTTATCAAAGGTATTATCTATATGTATTTTCTTCAACAAATTTAATCATGAAAAATTGTTAATACATTCGTTATGCATCGAATTCTCAATATCATTATTGTAGGTAAATTATCCCTTTGATTTTAAATATAAGTAAAAATTTATTTTTTATTTTTTATTAAATAATGTATAATCTATATTATAGATTAAATATATTAATTATTTAATAAATCTAAAAAATAAATTTTATTTATATTTAAAATTGGATAGAGTAAAACATACTTTCTCTTGACTTAAATAAATATAAGAAAATATTACACATATGAAGTCCACATTTAGGTGAAATACATGTGCTCCCACCTTATGTAGTTAAGAGTAGTATACTATACAATAAGTTATTGGGAGTTTCAATCTCCCACCATATGCTATTTTTTTTTTAAAAAAATAATCAATGTTGTCAGTAATTACTAATTAGTATTGTTAATTTTGTTGAGGGTGAAAATTGACATAGAATAAAAATGTGAACTAAACAATCAACGCACGGGTGATGAATGAACAAGAACAAAAAGAAGTTTTGACTCACGAACCAAGAGCGATTAAACAAAGTTCATAAGATGAGACCTATGAATCATATTCACACAAACACCAATAAATACGACACAGACATAAACACATCAATGTCAATAAAAATTTAAAAAATTAGTGTTGTGTTAATGTCGAATATACTTTTTATTAGAAGTGTCGGTGATACACACTTGAGTATGAAGTAGAGATGTATCTGCTTAAATTTGGTCTTAAAAACAACCAACAAAGAGAAGTCATAGCAATCTCATCATGTTCATGTAACAAACGGAATAGGGATTGACACGTGCCCGACACACACATAAAAGTAGTCACTAAAGTAGTCAATCTAAGCCATTAGATGAAAATAAAAAACTTACATGGTGATTTTGAAAAGTTGAATTACTCCCTCAAGTCCTCCACATAAGATAAAGTTGACATTTTAAATACATTGAAAGAATGATGTATTTAGACTATATTATAAATTAGATACATCATTTTTCAATATATCTAAAAAGTGAATTCTTTCTATATTCAGGACTAGAGTAGAGAGAGTAGTTTTTTTGCAATAAAAGTTGAAAATTTAGAACTTTAAATTAAGAATAGTTTCATCTGTAATAAAATGATTGAGCTAAAATAATTAATAAGCCCATAGAACAAAACGTTTAAAAGAGTTCGAGTTTAATTTTTAAGAACAATATTTTTTTATCCGATTTTACTTAATTCATTGTCAAATTCTAAACTATCAACCATCTTCATCGTCAAACTGGAGGGTGTATAAGATCATTGATTGCAATAACGCTAACTCGACCAAATCTATTTAGTAGGACTATACTGCATTGTCACTTTATATTGAAAATATGTTCACTCAAAATGCATACCGCATCACTTGATGTGGCCGTAATATTAAAGTTGCGGCAATGTCTATAACCGCATCAAACCGCAATTGTATTGTTCTCGTGAATGCAAATCATAGAAAAGTCAACAAACATAGTGGGTGCAACAATAACATCACGTCACATTAGGCCGCAACATACTATGTACATATCAATCGTAGTGACCACAACCACCACTGCATATGTGATGACAACCACAATTTACAACTGTATCTAATGTCTAATACGTGTCGGTGATCGATACAACACATGTAATTATATTTAAGAATTTTTTTTTCTTCAAATTATTATGTGTCAATATATAGTGTTAATGTCATGTCTGATGTCTATGTACCAATCCTTAATTGCTAGGGCTAATGGAAGAAGAATATCCTAAGGTTTAGTGGGTAGTAGCATAATGATGAGTCCACAGTTGATATTTTCACCTATGCAAAGACTTAGCCCCACAAATAAGAATCTTCAAATTTAGTATAGGAGCACACTCCAATACATTACCCCACTTACATTGCATGCATCACCAATTTTCAATTAATTTTCAGGTGTGAAGATTCTTTTTCAATTTTTCTTCTCTTCTATTCAAAGTTGTTTGTCATAACATGTTTTTGATACATTACTATGTTGACTAATTCAAATGAATCACACACACTTTCATCTCTTATGTACCTTATAACACTATTGATGCTCCCTTATTTGTATTTTCATCTTATTGCTTTCTTTTCTTTGTCTCTGAGGATTACTTGCATGAAACTAGTAAAGCATATTCCACTTTCATTTTTCACATGTTAAGCCATATATAACCTTTGTTTATCACTTTCTTCACTTCAAACTTCAAACACTTGTGAATACTTTTGTGCTTCCTATCATTCATAAGTAACATCAAAGGTATGTTTTCTACTTTCTTTTTACTTTTTTACTATTTTTTTTTAGATATTTTCAATGCATAATTTCATTGGTTTTTGATGAATATTGAATGGTCTAATTATAACCAGGGAGTAATTTGATTAAAGCATAGTGTTTTGACTTAACACTTAACCAACCAATTAAAAGTCTTTTTTTTTTTTCTTGTTATAAAAATGAAGTGCACTTTTGTCAGATATAGATATAAGAAAAAAGTAGCATCCTAAAGTATATAGGTTCTATGTACCTATAAAATTCCAATAGGAAGAGGACATAAAAAAAATGATATAACTTCTAATAAGTGGTAGAGAACTTTATTAATTGGAGAAGGGAAGACTCACATAATTGGCTAAATGCCACCAAGGAATCAAATTAGGAAGAATTTAGTGCATGTTTAGAATCACAGAGAGTTTTACGATTTCAAGGTGACACTGTGATTTTATTGAAGCTTTGAAGTGTAGTTTTTGTGAAAACTACGGTAGCATCTTTGTGAATCAGATAAAATCACCGTCAATCCAAATTAAGGAGATATTTTGGCGCAGTGGTGTGGCCATGTCGTAAAGTAGTGGACGAGTAGAGCAAGACATTTTGAGGGCGATAGTTGCGCTTTGTTGCAAGAAACAAACATTTGTGTACGTGTTTGGAATTACGGTAGGTTTGGCAAAATCATGATCTTTCCATGATTTAGTTGAAGCTCGAAAGTATAGTTTTTGCAAAATTACCGCGATTTTTCCAAAGTCGCCGTGAAATCTGGCAAAGCTAGCTGATATTGTGTGCATGCATCATTGATATTCTGCTAGCTGACACTAACTATACACTTTCTGAATTTTCACTATGATCATTGAATTGGGATCTGTGAAAATTACCTCAAAGAAAAAGGTGACTTATAAGGCCTGCAAAAGCTGAATCTACCTTTTTTGGAAGAAAAACATGAAAGGCAATGTTTCTGTGTTATTGAAGGCAATGGATGCTATTCTACAAAAATTAGTACTCTTTTACTTTACCATCATTTGTCTGTGAAAGCACAGACCAAAATGTATGTAAGATTTTAACAAATTAAAGGTGAAAAAGGCCTAACACTAAAATCACATGAAAAATACTTTTGCCACTTTACCCATTTTCTCGCGCGCCCTATGAATTTACCAAAATATCCCCGTCCGCTACTTAAGTAGCGGATACACCCAAAAACACCCTACCATTATAATGTCCGCTACGACATTTTTCAAAATTTCTCATTTTTATAACATCCGCTACTTAAGTAGCGGAAGGGTAAAATGGGAAAGGCGCAGGGTGCGCGAGTAACTGGTAGAGTGGCAAAAGTAAAATTCAAATCATATGTATCCTTAACCTCAGCAAGACAACAACCACTATAGGTTTTTCTTTATAGCCCCTATAGATTAATGATTTATTGATTTCAAAATTTGAAACTTGTTTAATAGAGTTACTTTTATGAAACTAATGCTTACCTCTTTCATCAATCACATGACTAAAATATGAAAGAAAAAGAGAAATAATAAAGGATGAAAGAAAAAGATATATGTTCCATGTTTCTTAATTGGTTCCTATGAAGGGTCAGGTGCTTGAGAAGACACTTCACCAGATGACACTTCTGACTTATTATTAGAATAGAACGTCCGATTTTAAATTAATTGTGTCTACGTCTCCGACTACAGAGTGACTTAGGGTTGCGTTGCGTAGTACAAGACTTAGTTTAAATATTACGGTACATTTACATGTTCACCCTTGAACCGCTTCGCTACAATACACTGGAGCTCTTATTTGTATTATCCTATGAAGGTTTTGGCCTCACACTAGTTCTTAACATAATCATGCATATCCAATATTTATGATACTATGTTATATTTCATCACATTTTATCAGTTCATAAACTCATATTCTTCTGTTTCTTGTTACATGTCAGGAACTAGCACAGTATAATCATATAATGATTTGAAACTTAGTACAACTTGGTTGGAGTTTTTCGACATTCACATCAATAAAGTAGAATTTTCAAGAATTTAAGTAGAGGTTTTCTTGATCATAGAGATCACAACAAATAGCTATGAAGTTCATGAAACTTGGAACAAGGTCAGATACTTTCTACACAGAACAAGCTACCAGGTATGTAATTCCATCTTTGGCCTAAAATTAGACTAATTCCATAACAAAACTTAGCACAAAGTTCATGAAACAACCATATTTTGATTTGAGATTTTGATGACAAGGTATAAGTATAGAAAACTTGATATGAGTTTAATCCTTATTATGAATGCAGGAGTATAGTTTCGGATATACCTCCGAATCTTGTGATAAAAATCAATGATACTACTTATTTTCTACACAAGGTAATTGAATTAAATTGAGTATGATGTGTAAAAAGAAGATACAATGTTAATCTTGGTTCATCTATAATTCTACTTTTGTTAGCTGCAGTCACCACTTCTTTCAAAATGTGGCCTTCTACGAAGACTTTGTTCCGATACTAATGATTCCGAGAGTGATGTTCTAGAGCTTCATGATATGCCTGGTGGATCAGAAGCTTTTGAACTTTGTGCTAAGTTTTGCTATGGAATTTCAATCAATATTAGTGCTTATAATTTTGTACCTTCAATTTGTGCTGCCAAGCTTCTCCAAATGAATGAGTCAATTGAGAAGGGAAACTTTGTAAGTAAACTCGAGTCTTTCTTCGGTTCATGCATTCTTGAAGGTTGGAAAGACTCAGTTTCTACGCTGCAGGCTACTGAGAAGTTACCTGAATGGTCTGAGAATCTTGGCATAATAAGAAAATGCATTGATTCAATTATTGAAAAAATTATTACACCTCCATCACAGGTAAAGAAATCAAAACCATCCACTATCCGCTATAAGCTCATCCATTATATCTGCTATCCGTTATTTTTACCAAATAGAGTCTTACTCTTCGCACATATTTTTGTTTAACAATGATGATTTTATGTGCAGGTGAAATGGTCCTACACCTACACTAGGCCTGGTTACAATAGAAAACAGCATCATTCTGTTCCGAAAGATTGGTGGACGGAAGATATATCAATTCTAAACATAGATCTTTTCCGGTGCATAATAATGACTATTAGATCAACACATGTTCTTCCACCACAGTTAATTGGTGAATCTTTGCATGTCTATGCTTGTAAGTGGTTACCTTGCATCATTAATATACAAACTTCAGGAAGTTCGGCATCGCAAACGGATGAATCCAAAGAGAAAAACAGAAAAATTCTTGAAACAATTGTGAGCATGATACCTGCAGATAGAGGTTCAGTTTCAGTTGGTTTCTTGTTAAAACTTCTGAGTATGTCAAATCTTTTAGGTGTTTCTACAGTGTCGGAAACTGAACTAATAAAGCGAGCTAGCATACAATTTCATGAGGCTAAAGTGAGTGACCTGAATTTTTATGATGTAGAGTTAGTTCAAGTTGTGTTGGAAAGTTTCTTGAAGTTTTGGAAAAGAATTTCCCCCGGTGACGCAGACAATAGGCACTACTTGTTAAGATCAATAAGAAAAGTTGGTAAGATTGTTGATTCTTATCTTCAAGTTGTGGCAAGGGATGATAATATGGAAGTGTCAAAGTTTGTAGCTCTTGCCGAAACTGTGCCGGCTATTGGTAGATTAGAGCATGATGATTTGTACCATGCAATAAACATTTATCTTAAGGTCAGTTATCAGTACCATACATATGCAATGTTCTTACACAATGTCCTAAGTTAAATGATGCAGGGTCTTTGATGTCTTTGTGATCGTATCGCACACGCAAAAATCTGGTTATTAGACCATAAATTTTTTACAAAATCAAAGATTCCGACGTGACTAGGACCACATTTTATAGCCTTAGTTATATTTATTGTGCAATCGCGATGTGACTAATGTTCGATGTATAAACAGGTGCATCCGGAATTGAGCAAGGCGGAAAAGAAGCGTTTGTGTGGGATTCTAGAGTGCCAAAAATTGTCTCCGGAAGTGCATGCGCATGCTGTCAAAAACGAGTTTCTGCCGTTAAGAACCGTTGTGCAGCTCCTTTACTATGAACAAGAGAAAGACTCAAAGGGAACAACTAGTACAAAGCTTCAAAAACCACATGAGCTACTCCTAGGAGCAAAAATGAGACCAGCCACTAAAGATAGCCACGGAAAACGATCTCTAGGACTCGACAGAGAAGAATTCAAGGTAGATGAAATCACAAGAAGAACATTACTTTCTGAGAATAGAGAAAAGGGTGAGCACAAAAATCAAAGGTTAGATGATAAGTTAGCATTGGACTTCGAAAAAAAGATGGTTATAAGAGGAGTGAAAGAAGAAAGTATGTCAGGAAGCAAGTTGAATTTAGATCATAAGAAAATGAGCATAGGAAAGACAAGAAGCAATAAATCAGATTATGGAAGTGAAAAGAGAAGATAGATTTTTAATAATGTTACTAATAATCTTTGAAGAATTCAAAGTAAATTGTTTTCATTCATATGTGTATGAACTTTGTTACTTTGTCATAAATGTATGGTGTGATCTAATGTAATTTCTATCTCATTTAAAGATTCTACATGTATTTGTTAAAAAGGCCAATGTAGTTGAATTCTCATAGATTGAAGAAACTTTCAACTCATTTTCATGAGTAAATCGCCATTTATTTATTTTTGAAACTGTTTATTTGGAGGATTAATTTCACCGTTCACTAGTGAGATTTCAATTGAATCTAGAACAAAGCTCTATACCGACTAATCCACTAGGCCTAATTCATCCTTATAAAACCGGCTTGTAAAGTGATAATTGTCTCTTACTTACAGGGGCGGTGCTCTGTGTGTGTGAGGGGTGCAGGTGCACCCCCTGGAATTTCAAATTCTTCATCAATATTCCTATGTATTTTGCACTTTGCACCCCTTGATTTTTTTTGTTTTGCACCACTTACTCAAAGATTCAAAATACTTTTCACTATTTTCATATTTTCTTTCCAATTTTTCTCTAAAATTAAATCCTCTCAAACAAAAGACCAAACCAAATACTTAAAATAGTGATAAATCATTCAACGATCTTGAAACAACACTAAGGTAATCAATAAAAAAATCTATAATTTAGGGTTTTAAAATTTGAGATTTTTTTATATAATTTCAATAGTGATTAATTGGTTGATTACTTATTCAAATGGGGGTTCTAATATTATATTTGCGTGCTTCGTTGGTTGCTTGTTTATAATTTGGTCGAAGTGCGTCTTTGGATTTTTGTTTTACGATTTCTAGCTAAGCCATTCACAAATTTGTTTCAATTTTAGCCATGTCAAAATCAGTGTTTTCATGAAGTTAATATCCGATTATGTGTTTGTATATACTCAAGTGGTAGATAGAATATATATATATATATATATATAATTATTAAAATATTGTTTACAAATTTGCACCCCCTGAGCCAAGGTCCGAGCACCGCCACTGCTTACTTATAAACAAATATTCAGACCATCTCATATCCGATGTGAGATTTCTTAACGCACACCCTCACGCCAAACACTATTGGGTTTAGTGCGTGGAAATAAATGGTAGATGACCCGATAACGGGTGGCCCAATGGATCTTGGAGAGGCTCTGATACCATCTTAGAATTTGGGAGGTCTATACTCAACCAGAAAAGCTAGCTTGTAAGTATACATATCATCTCATATCCGACATGGAACTTCTTAATACACCTCCCCACGTCCAGGACTGAACAAACTAGAACGTGGAATTAACAACAATGGGTGACCCAGATGTGGAAGTCTCCACAACAAACAACAAATGGATCTAGAATAAGCTCTGATACAATCTTAGAATTGAGTTTTTGGGTGTAACTCATCCTTACAAAACCGGTTTTTAAGGTGAAGATTGCCTCTTACTCATAAACACATATCCAAGCCATCCAAACCGGCTTATAAACAGGTCTAATTATAAAATTTATTTTTAGGCCTATAAATTTGTTGGATGGGCAGTTAAGTGTTGATAATTTCGAAGATTTTTTTTCCCACCTCCACGTTTCTTTTTCACCCCCCAAAAATCCAATTTTACCCCCCAAAACTTCGGTAAATACAAACCGAATTTTTGAAAACTTCGGTTTATATTTACCGAAGTTTTCCGATATAGAAAAACAGGTGTTTCAACCGTTTATTTTTCAAAAAAACCCAAAAAAATTTGGTAAATGTTTTCCAAATTTTTCAAAAGAAACAGTTTTAGGGACATAAATGGAAACCAAAGGGGTGAAAAGAAACGTGGAGGTGGGAAAAGAAATCTTCGATAATTTCTTCTAAAACCCATGAAACACAAGAATGAGGGAGGACGTGACTAGGTTAGTTAAAAACTAAGCCCAAAAGGGCTTAAAATATTTGTCATAGCATTAAGACTATGAACTACCAATACTATAAAATTATACCATTTCATTAATCAATAAGTTAAAAATACAAATAGGTAATATCTCAAAGTGACAACGACTAGTCCAAGAAATGGACGCCCTATTTAATAAACTTAACCATAAAGTTTTAATCAAAAGCTAACATATTATTAATGAGAGATACAAGCACGCTAAACTCAGAATTTTCTCTATGAAAGTGAAGGAATCATTTGTTAGCCTTTTACTCCATGTAAAAAAGTCTGATTTTAATTTAATATACGTATCTTAAATGTATTGTATCCTATATTTTTAATGATTGATGTATCACAGTATATGTTGCTTATTGGATGATGAGGAAATTGCAACTCACACAACAACAATCCTAGCAATGTTAATTCTAAGCGGAAGTTTTACTTTTCGTGTCCTCTGTCATTCACGCGCGCTTTATGTGCTTTCAATTTTACTCTTGCGCTATGTACTTAGGCTCCATTTAGCCTCACTTATTTTTTACTTTTTTCTTCTCCTTAAAAATAGTAAAGAAGGAAAAAATTATGTTTGACTTCACTTTCTTTATTTTTTACTTCTTTACTTTATTTCTCTAATACTTTTAAGGAGAAATAGTGTCAAATATAATTTTATACTTCTCTATTTCCTTTAAGCTGAAATAAAAAGTAAAAAATAAGCCGGGCCAAACAGGGCCTTAATCAGCGAGTGTGTAACAAAAGTCTCTACTTATAGATTAAATTTTGAGTTTTTTTTCAAGGAACTTTATATAATATTATGAATATGTCTCTGATCCTTTTTATATGAAATAATTGACTTTTTAAATTCATTGAATAACTAATGTATCTGGTCTATAATATAGAATAGGAGGTTGTTTGTATTGGTTTATTTTTGAGCTGAGTGCAAATAAATAAGATTTTATGTATTATTTTAAACTTTTTTAAGGGTTTATGAAAATTTAATTTATAAAAATACAATTTTTGTCAGTAAAATTAACTTGATTTATTTGAATAAGCTATTTTCATAAGCTAAAAAATAAGTTGAAACCAAACGAGCCCTAGATACATCAAAATTGCAATGAACCTAAAAATGAATCATTTCTTATAAAAAAACCGAAGAATGTATTCATTTAAAAATACACGTTGGTTTAACAACAAAAACTACAACTACGCACATAATAATTTTGTAGAAACTAACACATGTCACTTTTATACAAGGACCAAAAATAAAATTCGATAATTTTATAGGGACCAAAAACATATTTAAGCTTTTTATTATAATTAAAAATAAATAGTATTATTAATCCTATTCAATTTAAACGTCTTATGTTTTTGACTGATCAATACATGGAATAAACTTTAGAAAATAAAATATGCAAAGATACATAACCTGTTTATAAATTTAAATAATTAAAGGTGCAAGATGATTGTTATGCAAAACTACATTAGCTATAATGAATATTATATATTTTAATTAATTAAACACTGAAATAGTCAATTCAAAAACTTCATAAATAACTTCCTTTAGTCAAAACAAAAAATTCCTTTAATATTTATTTTGACTAATTTCCTTTAATATTTATTATCATCAAAGTAATTAAAAAGAAAGGAATTGATAAAATAAAGTAATTAGAAACAATATCAACGCAGAAATATTTTAATACATTAAATATTTTTGAGTCCTTTTAAATGGGAGTGGTTGTGGTGCATAAGCTTTTTCGTTATGCACCATGCATAAATAATGAAAATTGTTTAGCGCACCTCCCATATTGCTTAACGCCCCCTTATGTCTAGCGCGCCCCCAGATTTCTAACGCGCCTCCCAATTTTTTTTCCTCCCCTAGATTCCTAGCGCACCCCCCATATTTCTAGCGCGCTCCCATTAAATAATTACTTTTGTTCTTTTAAAGTACATACTATAAGAACCCATTTTCAATTAATTGTGTTGAATGATTATATAGTCATATTTTAATTTAAAATTACATACTAAAACATGTATTATAACTATGGTTTAATTTATCACGATTAACATAAAAACTATTAAGTACATCTAATGGTTTTGGAGTACAACCCTCTGAAACCATTCCACAGCAAAATAGTTTTTGCATGATTAAGTACATCTAATGATTTTGGAGTACATATCTCTGAAATCATTCCACAACAAAATGGTTTTAGAGTACAAATCTCTGAAACCATTCCACAGGAAAATTGGTTTTGGCTTCTTCTTTTTTTTTTGACAAAAGCAAAATCAAGCACTATCATTAATAATTA
This sequence comes from Trifolium repens, assembly GCA_030408175.1. Taxonomy (NCBI): domain Eukaryota; kingdom Viridiplantae; phylum Streptophyta; class Magnoliopsida; order Fabales; family Fabaceae; genus Trifolium; species Trifolium repens. The sequence goes on from CP125839.1 coordinate 9,767,720, forward strand.
TGTTTGTAGTACATATCAGAATTTCATTACAAATTTGGAGAATAGTAATATATGTAGCACCCATCCATACTAGAGTGTGAGCCACCGCACGAACTTTCCACCTTGAGAACTCTACCGAAGAGTTGTGAAAAGAAGATAAAATACTTCTAGAATTTGACATAACAAGTCCATAATAATCAAATTTAGCGCCATCCTGGATATTATTTGAACCCGCCTTAAAATTTTGGACTTTTATTTTCTGTCTCTGGAGTATGCGAGAATGACTATAACAATTAGCTTTGTAGAAGTGCCCTCTTTTATCAAGCAAACTATTACCAAAATTGATTGGCATTTCACCAAGACTTTGTGCAACCTGCAGAAAAGACTCAATGATCTGCCAATAATTTTTGACTACTTTATTTGCTCGAATTAAAATTGAAACATGAAAGAAAATAAAACGAAAAAACATAACAAATGAAATATTCCAAACAAAGTAATTTAGAATGAAAGCTGCACGCAAGTTTTTCAGGCCTCGACCATTCTGCGAAAGAGTAACTAAAATTCTAGTTTAAAACTAACTACTAAAACATTTGACCACACATAATACTCTAAAAATCATCCCTAATCAATAAACTAAAATTCAATTAATCAAAATTAATCAAAAAAAAAATTAAAAAAATTAAAAATCTGGGGGGCACGCTAGAAATCTGGAGAGTACGCTAAAAATCTAGGGGGCGCGCTAAACAATCTGAGGTATTTATGCACGATGCATAAGAAAGGCTTATGCCATAACTTATGCATTTTAAATCATTTTACAATTTTATACTTTTTAAGATATTTGATTGGACTTTAAATATTTTTATAATTTTATGTTGATTTAAGATAAAGTACTAAAGTTCACAAGATGTTAGCTCAATAGTAAAATAACCATTTTGTACTATTCTAAATAATAATAATTTTTCTGCTTTTCTATTTTTCAAAAATTAAAATAATATTTTTAGTTATACTTTTTTTATAAAAAGTAATAGCTAAATATAGATAAGATTTCCTATGCTCCATCAACTTTGAATATCTCCCATGAAATATTTCATCATTTCATTTCATGTATTATATAATAGTGGCTAGAATTTCATTTTTTAAAATAAATAAATGGGAATATCATAGTTCGAGCTTCGGTCTTTCTGCTTATTTCAATGTTCCTATCGAGTTATGCTGACGTGGACTTTTTTTTTTAACTAATGAAATAGGTAATTTATTTATTTTTAGTCAAATGGGTTGTAGATGATGAGTCATCTACAACACCCTAAATAGATAAACTCGGATAAAAAAAATCATAAAATATTTTAGATACAAATACTTGACTCAGTCAAATCACATAAAAGTGTAGATTCAATCCAAACGGTAAAACAAACTACAAAATGGTCTAATTGTTTTAAATCCCATAATTGAATATTGGATTAATTTGTTTAAATTCGATAAATCAAATTTAAAATCAAACTCAAAATCAAATTATATGATCTATTGATTAGATGAATACTCCTACATGGAATTTTTGATTGCACAATTTACCAAAAAAAAAGAATCTTTAATTACACACTTTTCGAGTGTGATAACCTTAAAACACTGAAACCAGCTGTTACTCGTCATGACAGTAGAGCGTTTTTGTCCTATATGACAATGCAGTTTTTATCTTTTAAATTTGATTCTTCCTAAAGTCTCTCCAAAAGTTTTTATCTTTTCAATATTCCATCTTTGTCCTTCTTTCAGTTATTTTACTCCACATATTTTTGAAATACATATTTTTCTTTAATATTAATCTATTTTTACCTTATAGAAATAAATACATTTATATAAATTTTTTACCTTTTAATGATATATAATTTTACAAACTAGTCAATTGCTTAGAAATATATTCAACATAACCCCATTTTCTCCAGGTATATATACATAATTTTCTATAAATTTCAGTCAAACAATAATAGTTTTTTTCTAAGAAAAAAATAATATTTTATATGTATATATAAACAAAAAATTCTTCTTCCTTTGTTTCATTACAAGATAAATTACCTATAGAAAAACATGGCCACTCTAGGTTCTCACTCTGCTTTTTTCTGAAGGGTAAACCTCACTACTCTCCACTTTAATAATAATTCATTTATGCATTGCTTTCATCTAAATTATTTTCAAATTGATTTTTTTCATGTTTCTTTACTAATTAGTTTGTTGATTTATTTGTAAATTGGCCAACTTTTCCTGTTCCATCAAAGATACAACAAATCAAAGATAACCAAGCCCTTGATCTTTTGGTGTACTTCTTATTTAATAATAAATCAAATTAATATTGCTTGATCTTGCCTTTTTTTTTTATCTTAGATTCAATAAAGTACCAATTGATATCTACATTGGGGGTTCAATAAGCTAGTGTCACAAAGTAGCTGTGCATCTTGAATTTGGAGTTGTGCTTTTGGAATTGTGAATATTATCATATACTTTGTAAGTATCTAACTTATAGCTTTTATTCAAATTCTAGACATATGAAATATAATTTTGATGTAAGTAAGGTGGTCGTCAGATCTAGGTTAATGACATCGAGGACATTTATATTCTAGATAGCTAGAATTTATATAAACTTATTTTATACTATAAGTATTCAGTAAAATATTGTTGAACGGTGTAATAGTATTCAAGTATTATAGTAGTGTATTTTAATCACTCTTAATTATATCAGTATTGTATGTACAATTTAAAAATTCCGATGAAGAATCTAGTATATATTTAGCCTTGGCTACTTTGCAATGTTTTCTAGATTTATCATCATGTTCTTTTTTTTTTTTTTTAATCTTTTTTATAAATATTAGCCGCCAGTGCCCGTTTGTGTGATTGATATTTTTTTTTTTTGTGATCAATATTCTCTATTGTGCAAATATAAATAACTACTTAATCTCCTTTTTTATTGGACTTAGTTAATTGATAACTACTTAACCTCTTTTTTGTTGTGGCTACTTATTAAGAAAAAAATATATATATATTTTTTTTACTATAAAAAAACTGAAAACTTATTTTTATGTGGAAGTTGTGCTTAGTTTTTTTTTTTATAGTTTTTTTTAAGGGTAAAATAGGAATATTAAAAAAGTCATCCCAAAAATTTGTATCCCCTTTATATATTTGTATAGATAATATGTCTCATTTCTTTTAACCCTAGTTGATATAGCCCTTGCGTGAGGAGAGCTATCTAAGTTAGAATGTTAGGAATAGAGTAAGTATACAACTTAGTTTAAACAAATTGTTATCTGATTTGAGTTTAAGATATTTTTTTTACATGAACTTTTAGGTGGTGTTTATCATTTTATTTATAAAAGAAATTAGTAATTAAAATTAAATTTATTTATTTTAAGAATAAAATAACTTGCACATTACTAACTAGATCTGTCAAAATGACTCTGGAAAAAAAAATTCAAGTTTAGTCATAGAATTGTCAAGTGGATGTATTGTTTTCAACTTGACCATTAGTTTTAATTCCGACCTAATGTTGAGAATAATATGTTTAAATATTTTTGAAAATTTAGATTTAAATATAGTAGATTTATATTTAAAATAAGATAATGTTAAAATATATGATTTAGGGTTTGTTTAGAATATTAAGATATCTTTAGAATATTTAGGATTAGTTTTTTTTTTTTTTTTGTTAAAAGATAATATAAATCTATTATTTTTTTTATGAAACAAATTTGTTTTATTTATAGTTCTATACATAGAGTCATATATCTATCATGGATAAAATAAGAATATGAAATTTATCCCACCAAACTTTACAATACAAAAGCACATAAAATCACATCACCTAACAGGTAATGAGCTTAGAAAAAATTGAATTCAATTTTTTAGTGGAATAATTTTTATTGAGATTTTATTTATCTTTTGGTTAATTCAAGTTCCCACAGCCACAATGGGTCCAACCCTTCAAACAGACCCCACCATGACAAAACCTTTGTAGCGCCAGGTTTTTTAAGGATCAATTACATATTTTTATGCAACTTAGATAGTAGAGTAGAATTTATTTATTTATTTATTTTGGAGTAGAATTTTTATTTTTATTTTTCAAATTTCTTTCTTCCTGAAACTATAACAAGAAATTAAAATTTTAATAATCATGATCACAATTTAGCAAAAACGGAATGCAATTTAAATCTTTTTATTTTGCCTTTCTATTTAAATTTAAAGGAAAGCAACATTCACCAAAACTATTTAATAATATGCATGATATCTCAATTTGGAATTTGTATAAATTCTTATTGTTAAATTAGTTAATGATATTTACTTTATATAATTTCAATTTAATTCAAAACATGTCTAGTGATTTTCTGTGTATTGTTGATTTTGGTCACATGTTCATGAATATTAAACAATGAAAAACTTGTAACAAAGTTGTTATATAGTTATTCACTTTGCTTATGTAAATGTCATGTTCGTCCCGTGAGCTTAGATCAATTGATAGAACATTGCATTATATTATATATGCAGAAAATTGGGGTTCGAACCTCGATTATCCCACTTATCTATCTTAAAAGTAAAATTTCTAGCCGGTAGGAAAAAAAATGTTATGTTCTGCATGCTTGATAATTTTTGGTCAACAAATTTGACTTATTTATTAAGTTCAATAATTTGTATTTTTCTTCTTTACTCTTTTGCTAGAATTGACTAGTGTTGTCAATTGCAGGTATGCAATTTGTTGATTACTCGAGAACAAGATGGCGTATTGCTTAGACGGATTGAAAAAAATTTGGATTTCCGTGGCAACTTGGTGCAATACCGAATTGTCGAGCTCGACGCGAAAGCAGCTGCCTTGTGGTTTAAGAAATCCAGAAGCAATTGCGAGAGGAACAGTTTGTATGTTACAATCATTGCCTAATTTCTTCGCAAAAAATAGCAGTTCATTCAAATTTTACTACGTAATAGTGCTATAGTGCCCGCTATAGTTTTAGTTAATTCTTGAATATCATTAACTTGTTTTGGTATCAATGCAGTCAGCATAAGCGAGGTTGAAGCGCTGTACGAACTATTCAAGAAGATTAGCAGCACAGTTCAAGACGATGGAGTGATCACTAAAGTTAGTAATCAAATCTCACGCTCAATCGTTCTATAATTTTTCTTTACACTCTTTATATCAGTAAAAAACAATTATTTATTTTAGTCCTCGTAAATATATCACTTTTCACGTTTGATTTTTATTATTTTATTTTTGTCTACCGTAATATTTGTTCGCATTATAATTTTCTACCTGATTATATGACAGGAGGAATTTCAGCTGGCCTTATTCAAGTCTAACAACAAGCATAGTTTATTTGCAGACAGGGTATGTAAAGTAGAATTTGATATGAACATTGGTGAAAATGTGCTTGTTTTGTTCATAATATTATTCTTTTAAAATTATGCAGGTGTTTGACTCGTTCGACAGAGAATCGAATGGAGTGCTCAATTTCAAAGAGTTTGCATATGCTCTTTCTGTTTTCCATCCCATTGCAGAATTGGATGATAAGATTGACTGTAAGAGTGACAAATTTTTATTAAAACTTTAGACATCTCTCTATAGCACCGACACTTCTGATTGCAGACATGTTTAACACGTGCTAGTTTCTGACATTGACACATATGATTGATTACACTCTATTAATTCATTTTTCTCAAATTATTATTAGTGTCCATGTCTCAGTATCGTGTATGTGTTAGTGCTTCTTACTCCATTTGTTATTGGAAGTAATTCATGATTTCATATATGCTTGTTGAGGATTCCTAACATTCCCTTCTTGCAGTTTTATTCAAATTGTATGATCTCAAAGAGCAAGGATATATTGAGAGACCAGAGGTAATTTAATTTCTTTTTATATTAGACGTTGTAACTGCATTAACGATGTAATTGCGTTAACACAGTAGTCATTATCGACTGTCCGATCAACAATAAATGGTTGAGATTTAAATTGTTTTTAAACTACATTGATCAATCAGAACCGTTTTATTGCATTTGGATGGCCGAGATTGCTTACTGCGTGAAACAGTTACAGCAAACATTTCAAATCCCTTCTTGTATCGGTATGTATATATGATGATATGCACTTATAATTTTTTTTGTGTGTGTGTATAGTTGAAACAAATGGTGGTAGCAACTCTAACAGAAACTGGTATGAAATTATCTGAGGACATGATTGACACAATCATTGACAAGGTGATTAATTTATTTGATGTATGTCACATCTGTTTATATTGAGTTCATCTACAAAATTTATTTTCCTTTTCAATCTTCTTGATAATCTATAGAAGTTAGTCTAAAACCTTAATAAGCATGCAAGTTATTTTTATTGCATGCATAACTTTGGAAGTTAGAAGTTGGTTTGATGATTAAGCGCTTAGCATAAAAGCTTATCATAAGTATTAATGTATAAGCTATATTTATATAACAAAAGGTAAAATAAATCCAAACTACCTTAAATCGAAGTTGTTTTCTTAAGTTATTCTAGAGAGCTGATGAAAATAAGTTGAAAACAGCTTATGAACATGTCATAAGTTGTTTCTATAAACTTCCGTAAACATTTTCGCATGTGCATATGTCCTACATAAGTTCAAATAAGTTAATTCAAGCAGACACTATGCATCATAATCTTCCCTATCGGCCTATTGCTAACATTTTCTAAGATGTTTCAGACATTCGAAGAAGTTGATACCAATCATGATGGGAAGATTGACAAAGAAGAATGGCACAACCTTGTGATGAATCATCCATCCCTTCTGAAAAATATGACTCTGCACTATCTCAAGTGAGTTAATTTCTTCTTTTTTGCTATTAACACCGTTTCAATTTTGCATTTTTGTCAACCATGGATGAAAGTCTTACATAAATTGTGGTCACAATCGTTGTTGCGGTTATGCTGCAAACCTATATATTGCGGAAAAATACAAGAAACGTTGTCGATGAGGTTGAAATTACACGGCAGCTATGCCGTTTTGGATACCTTAAAATAATTTATATTGCGGTTGTTGACCACAATTTAAATTAAGTCATGACATTATTATAGGTTATAACTATTATGACTTATTAAAAAGATTGGTGAAGTTAATAAGTTTAAGATTCTTAATAAATTTAAAACCCTAATGAATAATGAATTTGTAGTTAATATAACATATGATTAGAAAATATAATCTTGGCGTGAAGGAAATCGAAGCGCTGATTGGCTAGCTAATTTCAGCTACACTCTAAGTTCTTTCAATGTTCATTTTCTCGAGTCTCCGCCTAGGGAGCTTCAGAGTCTTCTTTTTGACGATATATCCGGGGCTTGCATGCTTAGGAATGTCCGTCTAACTTTGTAGTTTCTTTTCTTTTGGGCTTCGGCCCTCTTTTTTACCAAAAAAAAAAAAGAAAATATAATCTAGAGATTGAATATTGAACTATGTAGTTAATATACAAGTCTAATCAATGATTTTGATTTTCCTAGTTATCATCTTGAATATATAATCTATATTTTATATCTCAAGTAATTGGAAATTAAATATGTTTAGTTGAACATTGATTAGGATTTTGTTACCAAGCTCTAGAATCTAACATCTCACATAATTTTTATTTTTTATTTTGCAGAGAAATCACAACACAATTTCCAAGTTTCATATTTCATACTCAAGTTGATGATCATTGAAGCAACTGCATGTTCTATGCTAGATTGATTTTTCTTGGTCCCTTGTGAGTTCTGCATGAAGGATTTGGTTAAGATGGATTTATGAACTTTTGTTTAGATTTTCATTTAATTGAATTTCACCTTCTCTTTTTGAGAGGTTAAGTTTGTCCATTGAATGGCTTTGATTAATTTCACATAGAATATTCATGTGTTTCAGAATTAGAACTTATGGTTTGTGAATGGTTCAAGTAAACTTATAATTTATTTGACATTATGATTTATGAATGGTTCATGTAAACTTATAAATTTTTTGTTGTTACCTTCTGTTTTCTATGAGAATGATCCTGTAATTTGGAATTGATTGGAAATAAGTAAAGTATGATAAATGATTGTTTGAGTCGGAATTTAAACTATAATAGGTTTTTAACTTTTTGGGAAGACATTAAAATATATTTTTCTAAAGGTTTTTATGAAAGAAAAATATCATAGTTATCATAAATTTTTAAGCTCATTTTTCAAAACAAATACTTTAATTTTAAAATTCAACAAAAGGCCTTATATTGCATTGGTGCTTATAAATTTGTTCAAATTAAAATTGTTTCAATGTGACTAAGTGAAAATCATTTTTCTTAATTTTGATAAAAAAATAAGATGGCTTTTTGGTTAAAGAAAGGGGATTCTAGGGTGTTGATTAAATTGAAGGGTATCGTTTTTGGTGTCAAAATTGAAGGGTTATACTACCATTGATTTTTAGGGTTAATAGTTGAACCAACTACATAATTAAAGGACATGCTAACAATTGTCCATAAGAACACAAGTTAAAGATTTCAAAATGGGAAGTTTTATGTTGGAAAAATCAACTTTTGAACATTTAAGCAATTCATGCACAATTTACAAGATTATATTTGCACATTTGATTTTTTTAATCTGTATCCTAAAAGTACATAAAATGTAAGAAATCTTCCACGTTTGTAGAAGAAACCTTCCCTTCTAAAAAAATAAAAACATAAGAAAAACAACAGAATGATACCTTATACATAAAATTTGGTTGTGAATTTGCGACGATCAATTTCTTCTAAATTTAATTGATGGATCAACTTCTAATGGATTCTAAACACGATCATCGATCGGTCATTGATATGAGCCCATCCATGAATCAAGGCATTGCAAGGATTTATAAGAGAGTTCATATTTACAAGGTGATTGTACTATTCTCGAGTGGATCTGACTCCTCTAAAGTGAATGATTCACTTTAAACTGTAAAGTGAGTAATATCATCTATTAATTAATAAATCAAATGTATATATTATAAGTACGTCATAACAAATCATGTGGTTGTTAAAACTACAACTCCTAATTGTCTTACTTTACATCTTACTCGCGTTATAGTATCCAAATTTGAGAAATTAAAAACAATCAAAATCCAAAGAAATCATATAATTAAGTTTAAAATAGATTGAATCATTGAAGGAATGTCCGGATTCTTTTTTTGACAAAAGAATGTCCACATTCTTAATCCTCCATGAAGATTGAAAAAAAGGAAGAAAAAAAAAAACCAATTTGGGATTTTCATAAAGGAGTGATCATTTGATACGAATAAACAAGATTTTAATATAACAGTTAAAAGAGAAAATTTCTCATGTTTCTTTTTTATCCTACTAGCGCACAAAAAAGTTCAATAAATATTTACCGAATTTTTTTTAGTGTAACTTTACACTAAAAAAAATCGATAAACGTTTACTGAATTTTTTTTTTGCGTTAGAAGGGTGAAAAAGAAATATATGAGGTGGGAAGAGAAGCTATCAAAGAGGAATGATATCAACCTCACTCCACATAAGACCAGCGATGTATATGGGTTGAATAAAACTAGAGAAAAAAAAATGAGATTTACTTTTCGCGCCCCACAGGTTTTCTTCTTCATCCCCTGAAATGACTATAGTACCTCTTCTCGCCATTTAGAAAGCGAGCACTTTTCGCACTCTAAATAACGAGTGTCAATATTTTATACTCAAACTGTACGCCGACGCCCCCCATGAATGAAAAAATCATGAAAAATAAGAGTTCGCATCCTAGGAAACGACGCGTCCTAGAGAGCGAGCACGCTTGAGTTATCTTACCCTTGGGCCAGTCTTGGTTGTTGATCATAGTAAATTGTTGGTGCATATTTTTTGGCTACTACTTTTTTTTTTACAAAACTAAAATAAATACTACTAATATATAAAGAAAAAATAAGTATAATAAGCTTGATATTTAAAAAGACGTACATGCCCTTTGTATTTGAGGTAAATTGCTGTGTTGTTTTCAGGCCATTTCAACTCACTCGAATTGTTGTTCTCTTCTCTCTGCGCCTGCACTAACTGAAGCTTGACTTCCCTTTGGTGAGTAACCCATTTTCATATTCTTCCTAAAATCTATGCATGTTTAATCAAAATCCTTTCTTTTTCAAAAGGGTCAAATAATCATAATCTCAATTTGATTTTTGTTATCACTGTCATAGTGAACCCTCTAACAAAACTACTCTTTTGGATCATTTAGGTTGTTTGTTTTAACTGCATTGTTGTCTGTTTCAAATTTTGCAGACCTAAGCAGTTTTTTGAAATGTCTGACAAAGGAGGAAAGGCTGGTTCTCTGCTAAGCAGCAAAGGTAGTGATTTTTTGACATTTCACTCTTTTTTCTGTTTTGGTTTTTTTTTTTTTCTTCTTTTGTTGGGGTTGAATTTTCTGTTAGGTTGTTCTATTGGGTCACCATTTACTTTACCTATGAGGTTGGGAAATTCTGGGTTTGTTTAATTTCTTTACAAATGTGTTTGACCTAGGAACCACCACCAACACAACATAGAACATGACTCTGATACTGATACTGACACTGACACGTAGGCATCAATAATAATTTTAAAAACTGAAAGTGATTGAAGGTGACATGTGTTGGTATCTGACACCAAACGCGGTTTTGATATGAATGTGACATGTGTCAGTGTCATGTTGGTATCAGACACCAAACACGACTTTGATATGAAATGTTAGTTTTACATAGTTCATGACTCCTTTTGATGTTGTTGCTATATTATCCTTTGATTTGCATATGTTGCTTGGTGCCTGTATCTTAGTTTTGCCCTTTTGTTTTGATTACTTAAAGTGAGATTATGTGTTAAGTTGTTACAACTTAATGTAGATTTTGGTTTCTTTGAAGTTAGTAGTTAGTTAAATGAGAAAATTGTTGATATTTTAACACTCCTATGATCAGTTATGCAATATTAGGCGCCATTGGTTTATGTATCAGTGGTTGTTATTAGTCACTTTACACTTTAAAGTGAGTTGGTCACTTTAGAGAAGCCGTAACCAATCTAACATATAAGTCGCTTGTGTTCATCTTTGCTTTCATCAATCAGTGGTACATGGTCGGTTCCAATCCTTTGAACCATTTGGTGATTTGAGTGCTTTGTTTTTTTCTTGGCAGGATCCCTAAAGGGGAAAGATGATAGTGCAGCAAAAGCAAAGGGAAGGAAGGTTCAGTTTTCCCAAGAAGGTTAGCATTGTTATTTTATTGTCTTTATGCAAGCTGCTTAAACCGAAGAGTGAAGATTTTGAGCTACTGTTCATGTTTACAACTAGTTGCACAATCCCTTCCTGATATAATTGCTTGGTTGTATATAGGTCCATTTGAATCCGTAATGAACGGTACAAAATCTGGTGCCAAAGGTAAGACTGTAATTCCCAAAGTTATTGTTATCTAGATAAATTTTGGTTACTTCGCACTGTGGCACATATTCATTAGTCACTCAATTGAATGACCATTTTTTCCTTGCTTTCTGAGTCATGATCATTTTTCTGGAAAGTAGACAAGGTTGCAAATGGTGGAAAGAGTTCTGCAGCAAAAGACCCTCATCAATATGAACAGAGAGTTGATCAAGGTTGGTGCTTGAATACATTATCTCGTGTTACTTTTCATGTGAATTTATGTAAATCTTACTCCCATGTTTTATTACATTTAAGGTTGTGGCACATCCTTTAAGAAAAACAATTAATAGTGTAGATATTATGAAAACTGTTGTGTAATGTACAATTATGCCATTGATCTCTCCTCTTAAGTAGGGAGTTTCAGTTATTGATCAAAAACCACAAAAAAAATGGATAAGGGTATATACGAACAAAATTATTTAGTACTTCATTGGATATGTAAAACCACAATCAAGTTGGTTTTGTTGAAATGTCATACAATATAGATGAAGGGAGTATACTATATTATAAATTTGTACCTTCATGTTGACGACTCGTGTTGTGATTTAGCCATTTAGGTTACATTACATGAAACCTGAATTTATTGATATCAACAACATTAATTCTCTTTGGTGACATTTGCAGAACTTCCCGAAAATTTCAAATGCCTGATGGACTGTGAGGCTGCAGTTATGTTACAAGGAATTCAAGATCATATGGTTATGTTATCCAGAGATCCAGCTATTAAAATCCCTGCGTAAGGAAGACACTGAGATTCTTTCTTACCGAAAAGAACACATGTTATTTTTTAAGGTTTATTATAGAGTAGAAGATATATTTCACTTATCCGAACTTTCTTCTTTATTTTCTGTTGTAGTTCATTTGACAGGGGACTGCACTATGCGAAAAGCAGCAGCAAGCATTCAAATCCTGAGGCTGTTAGAAGTATTCTTGAGTATCCTTAATTTTTCAGTTTGCTGTGTGTACATACATCTGTGTGCTACTATAGATAAATGACAACATTGTTATGTTTTATATTAACTCTTCTCTGCTCTCTTAATCCCCATAAAGTTGATCCCTTGACTCAAATATTAGGCCTCTAAAGAATCATGGTCTCACTCAGAGTGAGGTATCAGTTCTAACTAATAACTTCCATTGCTTTTAACGTATTGTGTAGCTTTCTTGATATCATTATCCACTGCAGATATGTGTGATTGCTAACGTATATCCAGAAACTGCTGATGAAGTTTTTGCTCTCCTCCCATCATTAAAGGTATGACATGGAGCACTCTATGTTACTTTCATTCAAATCATACGGAAGGTGTATGGTTTTCAGTACGGAAGTTATTTTTTTTTCTTCAATATATATAAAGTTATTTCCCTATCGACAAATAAGTTACAATTTCTCCAACTAGTTTGTTGCCTATTACATCTGTTAAGAGTCTCGCATTGGATGTGGTATAACCCTGAAAATGTGTTTATAAGTAGGAGGCATCTCTCACCTTGCCGGTTTTGTAGGTATCAGAGTCTATCCTAGATTTGTCGGGCCACTAAGGTCACACTCTAGATGTTTAGTCCTGGGCATAGTGGGGTGCGTGCAGGAATTTCACATTTGATGAGATATGCCCCAAAATTGTGTATATAAGTTGAAGTTTTTCTCCACCTTACGGGTCAGTTATGTAAGGATGAGTTATATCCACTATAAAAACCTAATAACATCCATAGCTGGATGTCCATTGTAATGTCATCGTGAGACCTATTGAGTTTTCTTTGGAACTTTTTGGAATCCCTCTTGTCAAGAAGATAACTTATTTTACAAAAACAATATGCCAATAGGAAGTTACCATCTCATTCATAGTACTATGTATCTATTTCAGAGTAAGAGAGGCATTAACAGCAAACCTATCGAAGATTCAATGAGCGAGCTTGCCAAGCTCAAACAACCAATGTAACTAAAACCATGTAATGGAAAGGTTCACAGGTACGACTTGTTTATGCTATGACTTGGTACGTTTTCTTTGCGTATGCTTTAATATTGACTGGCTTTTGCATGCATTTATTTGCAGTTTTTCCGTCTAGAAGAGCTAGAAGTAACCGATCTGGCAAATGTAGCACATTAAACACAAATGTTATGGAAAACTTACTTGGTCGAGCGTTTTAATTTCTTAGTCTTATGCTATATAAGTATGTACATTGGTCTAATGTGGATGTCTAATGGATCTTATATATGGCAACAAAAGGGTGAACTTGATGACTGTAAGGGATGAAATATCATCCATTTTGCAGTTGAAATTTGTCTCACTATTTTTTCAAAACCAGAAAAAGACTATTGTACTGCATTGAAGAAAAAATGGATTTTCTCACTAGTTTTTTTCGATAACACGGCCGTTTTAAACGGTAAAGCAACAGAGACTTTAAAATTTAAATAGGTTATATTTTTTGAAAATGGATTTTCTCATGCAATTTCCATGACCTTGTCCTGTGAAGGAAGCATAATCTTTTAAGAAAATGTCTAATTGGTGCCTCTATTTTATCACATTCACACAATAGTCCTATTTTAAAATTGAATTTTTTAGTCCTTCAATTATCACATTTGTTGTAATTTTGGCCTCGTATTTTTTACCCCAAAAATTCTGTTTTTTAGTAGAAAATAAGTGATTTTTGGCCCAAAAAGTGGTAATTTTTCTTCAAACTTACAATTGGGGGCATTCAATCAAAAAAGTTGGGTCAATAAACACCATTTTTGGGGTAAAGAAAATATATAATTTGAGGGACAAAAAAATTTGATTTTGAAATAGAGGAACCATTTTTGTGATTGTGATAAAATAGGGACTAAAAATGTAATTAAATCTAAAGAAAAAAAGATGAGGGTCTTGTTGAAAAGAAAATTTTGAAACCATTGATTGCTATCTTTGTGCCTTTACTTTTGCATGAGTGGACTGTGGACCTATATTCTTTGATGTTTGATAAAGTATTTACTGTTTTATTTGATATTTTATATCATGCAAATTTGATTAAATTTATGTGTCCAAGACCCTACGAAGTCATGAAATGATATTATTCTTTTTTTTTTATTTCTTGAATTAAATTTGTGGTAAATTGAGTAATATTTGTCCTTTACCTGACCCTAAAGTTTTATTAAGGTAATTTCTTTTATTTACTTATTACTTATATAAATACCTAAGTTGTGCAATGCAAAAGCAAAAGCCACTCTTTTAGTACATGCCTTTTTATTGGGCCCATTTATATATTCGTTGTTTTGATAACTTTTTAACTCTAAAATAACTATTAGTAACATAAAAAACACTAAAATAATACATATATTCCTAGCAAGGCATGTGTAAGGTCGCAACCAAATTGTTTAGCTATACAAAGTAAGTAATTGAGTTAAAACAGTTAATGACTTTGGTATCCGGCTTAATATGGACTAACCCAATATAAAATATGACACTGAGAAAATTTTAATCTAAAATCTTAAGAAGAGTACATTTTAAAATCTCATACTTTCACTACTATCAAATCAATCCATATTGGAATATTGATTAATGACTATTTATTATTTTCCATTTGTAATGGTCTCAAAACTTTTGATCGGCGGTGGACACCAAATATTCTTGCATGTGTTGTTTTATGGAATATGTGTATTTAATGAATAGAAAATATATTTATTCCCGATGTCATGATGTCTTATATATAGTCATGTCATAGGAATAGTAGAGCAAATAGTGGGAGGTGTTTCATGTGTCCCTATTTTTCTAGACATATCTCCTCTTAGGCGTGATTGAGTCTCGCCCTTATCTGATAAGATATGCGGATTAAGCTTTTTAAAGCGATTAACCGATGTTTGGGTCCATATAGTCAAGCCCACTTCTAAATTCTTGGGTCTAGCCTAGTCCACAAAGAACAATTTTTTTTCTTCAATATCACTATTTTTAAATGATGAAAGGAAGTCTAATGATAGTTAGGGATGGCAATGGGTAGGGTATGGGTAGGGTACTACAGTCCCCATCCCCATACCCGTACCCATTCACATACCCGCGTGGGTGACACTCTTTGTCCCCGTCCCCATACCCTATGGGTATCTAAGTACCCATACCCGTACCTGTTACCCGCATTTTTGCTAAAAATAAATTCATCAATTATAAAATATCATATCAGTTTAATATAATTAAAAAAATTTAAAGATTTTAATGTTGACTCATGAAAATTATGAACAAAATTATTAGTAATATCATGCTAAAGTTCATTTATCTATATATTGACATACTTGGATTATGTTATAAATAAACATTTTCATTAAAAATGTGTAATAGTATAATAATGTTGTATATTTTAAAATTTATTTACATATATTATTATATAATAATATAATTAAAATAAATAAATATATACTATGTGGGTATATGGGGTGGGTACTAAGGTACCCGCACCCATACCCGTTCAATTTTGTGGATAATTACCCATACCCATGCCCGTACCCAAAATGCGGGTTTTTACCCTACCCGTTGTGGGTATTTTTTGTGGATACCCACTGGGTATGGGTAAATTCAGTGTTTTAAAAACCGAACCGGACCGGCCGGTTGGACCGGTCTAACCGGGAACCGGAGCCTAATCGGTCCGGTCAGTGTGTTAGACCGCTCATGCAATTGAACCGACGGTTATTCAATTAAACCAGTCAGAATCCACACGGTCTGGTTCAAAGAGAAATAAATCGCGCGAGTTTTATTTTCTAAAAATATAGAAATGGCTGAAGGTGGGATTCAAACCCGCGTCCACAACCTAAATGGTTAGGCGCTCGGCCACTCGACTGACAGGTTGCTGATGATATGAATGTCACTTTGTTTATTTAGATATCTAATCAACGCAAAATCTAGTTTCAACTTTTAAAACATTATATGTTTATCTAATATTAGTAAATAATTAACTAAAATATGAATTACTTTTAGATTAATTTCAATCATCATCCAAAAGAAATACCTATATTATATTAGGATTGAATGAGTCGTACACGGTGTGTAACAATTTATTTTTATAAGCTTATTAAAAAATAATTTATACTAATAAATTATAATGATTGATAGTTTTATATTGAATAGATAAATACCTATTATAATAAGTATTAAATTTCAATGTTCTTAAAAATATTATAATTTTCTTAGAGACCGAGTCATCCGGTTCAACCCAGTTTAATACCTATATAATTTTGTTATAGCAACCGGTTTATTCATCCGGTTTACCCGGTTTTATCCGGTTTAGTCATGCGGTTCGACCAGTGACCCAATGGTTCGACCAATGAACCAATGAACCAATACTCTTACGGTTCGATGACCGGTCCGGTTTTTAAAACATTGGGTAAATTGTCATCCCTAATGATAGTGAAGACTCGAAAAAGATGACCAGAAAATGCGTTGAGATTGTAAAGTACAAAAGAGTAATGCAACATTGGACATTTCTCTTTTAATGATCAAGCAGCAAAAGGAAAAACTTTGTTATTTATATGAAAAATATTTCCAAAAATTCATAGCAATATCGTATCAGTGGGTCAATGAGTTCTTTGAATATGAGTTCAATTTTGTCCAAAACGTAATTTATTTTATGAATATTTTTATTTATTTTGAAATTCATATTCATTCAATGACCCGAACCAACCCACTTTTTAAAATTGAATTGGTTTAATCGAATCGACCAGATTTATCCAATCTAGGTACACCCCTACTCACAAAGGGTAACCCAAAGTTGGTTACCAATTGTTTGTGTGTGTGTGAGAAATGAGTTAAGATAACTCGTGAGAAATAGAGAGACGCCAAATAATAGTAAAGTTTTGAACTTTGTTTCTTTCATAAAGTTATGATGATTGGTCATTAGCGTCGGTAGTGGAAACAAATCATCATTCACTCGCCACAATGTAATATGCAACATTCAATACAATATTCACTCATTCATCAATATGGCTCCAACACAACAACAACAACAACAACAACAACAACAACATGATCATCATCAACAACTTAACACTGATACTGATGAAGAACAAGAACAAGAACCATCATCAAACACAACAGAGAAATGGAAAAAACATTATTCATCAAAGCACAAAATACTCTTTGTTGGAGAGGGTGATTTCTCTTTCTCTCTTTCATTAGCTAAAGCTTTTGGTTCTGCTCACAATCTCGTTGCAACTTCCCTTGATTCTCAAGGTAATGCAAAAACTAAACTAAAAATCTAAACTTTGAACCTTTTTAATCATACCCATTTTTCATTTTTATTTTATTTTATATTTTTTGGCAGAGAAAATTGAAAAGAAGTATAGTAATGGAATAAGTAATGCAAGAGAACTTGAAGAAAGAGGTTGTATTGTTCTTTATGATGTTGATGTTAAAGTTATGAGTCAGCATTTCTTTCTCAAGACTCAAAGATTTGATCGCATTGTTTATAATTTTCCTCATGTTGGATTTCTTTACCCTGAGAATAGCTACTGCCAGATCCAGTAATGTTTTTCTATTAATCCCTTCTTCTTTGTTTTTTTTACTATTTGTTTCTTTTATTTACTGTTTTTGTAGATATATATTTCCCTAAAGTTACATTTATCTTGTCACTATTTTTATATCAAGTGATGTAAGTCTTACATTGGATGATATATGGTCAATTTATAAGTAGGAGACATTTTTCACCTTAGAAACCGGTTTTTTAGGGTTGAAGTACGGACACTTCTCAAATTAGGCGTGTACTGGTGTTGGACACCGGCACGACACAGACTTTCTCAAATTATTATCAGTGTTTGACGTGTCTGTGTCATGACCAGGTGTCCGTGCTTTATACTGCCTTGACTTAGGTCTGACCCAAATTTTAAGATGACATTGTTTTTTATACAAGATCCATTGGGTCACCCGTTACCAGGTCATTTGGATACGCTCCAGATGTTTAGTCATGAGTACGTGGGAATGTGTTAAGAGAGTCCCATATCAATTCAACCCAACTTTTAAATCAAGATTGTAACTAGTAACTACTGTCAAGGTTACATTGTGATTCATGTTATTACAAAGATTTGTGGTCAAATATCGTTGGTGCGATTTTAATCTCAGTCGCAGAGACATTAAAAACCATGATATCATGGTCCATATTACAGTTGTGGATGTTTAGCAATACTCTCATTTAAGTATATTAGACCTTAATTGCAGTTGTGTAAACATAAAAAAAGCCTTAATGTCTTGATTCAGATCGTAGTCGTAGACCTTTCGTAAAACCCTGATTTATATCAAGTCATGGATTTTCGGTTTTAGAATCCATGCTTGATCACCATGTAGTTGTTGACTTCTGCTTAAATTTGACATACTTGACAAATGAGGATTTTGTGATCCATCATTGCCTTTAGTTTTGGGTTGCAGAAAATAATGATTTGCTCAAATATTACACTATGCAACGCTACTATTTGGCAATATTTCGTAGAACAATAGCAATTTGTTCAAATTATGTTACGCTATAGCAAAGTTATTTAATAACAACACTGATGCATGCATTTCTGTTTGGTACATTGTGGACTATGGAAACATGCAAACATTTTTCTTTCAAAGTAGAATTTGTTCTTTATCTATTGAGAGTTGAGTTGAGACAGTGCATGGTTACTGATGAATCTGAATTTCTGATTACGATTCAGGTTGAACAAAAAGTTGTTGAAGGGATTCATGGCAAATGCAAAGGCATTAGTAAAGAAAGACGGAGGGGAGATTCATGTGACTCACAAAGAGGGTGATCCATACAACAAATGGGATCTTGTAAGAAAAGCAGAAAAGAGAGGACTGTTCTTACACCAAACTGTTCCATTCTTCAAAGATGATTATCCTGGTTATGACAACAAAAGAGCTCATGGAAAGTTATCAGATTTATCTTTTCCTGTTGGTGAAGCTAATACTTACAAGTTTAAGCTCCAAACATCCCTCTCTAACTCTTTATAATACACTTCTTTGGAGACTTCGAAGAATTTATTTAGACTTTTTGTGCATATGTTTGTAGCCTATTTTAGTTTTAACTCTTCATAATAGTTTATGGATGAATGCTTACTTTTGCTTAATCTCTCTTTGTTAAGTACTTGTTATCAAATTCACTGCAAATCATGTTGAGGGAAAATTTTACTCCGCTTTTGTTGAGATATGCTTATACATATACATAACCTCTATTATGTAAGAAAACATCAACCTCTCTTTAATTCCACATTTGATAACAGTTGATTGAAGTAGCTTAAACGTGCATTTACTGGCTCTAGAAAATGTCACTAATGTACTGTAGGAGACATGATCCATTCGCGCACGGTAGCGGCCGCCTTCAAGCAATACAAAGATGACTACTCACATTGTGTATAAGATAGCTCTAGGAAAAAGTGTAAGAAAACAAAAACCAGAAAACAGGTTCTCTATGAGTATCAGTATCAGGTCAACTTAATAAATGAAGTGGATTAAGTTTGAAGCCTAAAAATAGTCATTGTTTGATTCCATCTTATGTTTATCTCTTGATATTTGTTTCTTAACTTTGTTAAAATGGTTGGCAAATTATGCTGTTACATTTTTCTTTACAAATTTGCCTTTGACAATACATTTTTTTTTCAAATTTAAATCTATACCATAATTTAAGATATCTTTGAAAAATAACTACAAAGTTTGATCAGATATTTTTTAGTACAGATTTGTCTTTAACAATATAATTTTTTCTAAAATCAAATTTGTAAAATATATAACATGAATATTGATGTTTTGAAACAGAAAAAGCGGAGAGATGGTCACTTTTTCATGTTAATGCATGATAAGGGGGATCAGATAAAATGCAGTTACTACGTATATGCAGTAATAAATTTGAACCATATGATTTCATATGAACGGGGGTCTAATATTGCATGAAAATATCATGAATTCCATAATAAGAATTGTAGGATCCCATATGGACGTCTGAGATTCACTACTGTAGCAAACCGTGTGAATTTGCAACAATAGTGAATCCATGTCCATGATAATGCCACTTGAAAGTAATAATATTATGAGACAGGTGAATCCAAAGTTTGAACCGTGAATATGACCATGCTCATCTAGAATGATGATATCTTGAATAATGATCATGAGTGATAATACCATATTATTGAAGTCGGTGTGAAAGAGTTGATAATCTCATCCCAAGTGGAAATTTACTTTACACAAGGACAAAATTATATTGTCTATTAGCTACTATACAATTTGTCTTAGTGTTATTTTATCAATGTTTAGTGGAGTGAGTAAAAGCATAGAAATAATTGAGAATCAAATGCTTTTCGACTTTAGTATGATATCACTTAGGGAATCATCAATTTAATCTTAAAAATTGTAGAGATTAAAGTGATTGAGGATATCCAAACACAAAGATCATTTTGAAATAAATTAATAAGGGCAAATTACACTAACCTCCCCTCAGGTTTTCTTAAATAACACCAACACCCCCTCTAATTTATAACTAAACACAAACCTCCCTTATTTTATTAATAAATTGGCAAACACCTCCCTTGAACCTTAACCCTGTTTAACATCCGTTAAATCCATCACTTTTTTATTTTTTGGTGAGCTGTTTTTTGTGTGTTGATTTGTTAATCCCTTCAGTTTTATGCAAACTACTATGAAATTTTTCCCTTCATTTGTGACATTTTTTCTTCCACCGTTTCACTTTATGATTTTTCCAAACACAAGATCACTCAATATTCATCTGTCAAAGTGGTTTAATTTTGAAACTTCAATGCTATAAAATGTATGTATCCAAGATTCATTCCGTAATTACAATGTCAACCCACCAAATCCCTTCCATTTCTCCATCTTCTGGTTTACTCTTTCTGCATGTGTTAGATATATCATATACCCTTCTCATATCCCAAACTAAAATACCCAAAAAGCACGTGGATCAAAAGAGACGAGTCTAAAATCAACCCAGCAAACAATGAGAATAAAAAATCAAATTTAGGCTTCAGATCTTGTGTTGTTTCTACGCTGGACGAAACGTTTTGGGGCGTTGATAGGAAACACAGGCGTTCTAATTTTCAAAGGAAAAACGAAGTTGACGGAACTGTTACGGTGACAAACAGTAGGGGAGGTGAGTGGTGAGTGAATAAATAGAGGGGAGGTGAGTTACAATTGACTATACCTTAGGGGAGGTGAGTGTATTTTCCCCAATTAATAAACAAACTTGTCTAACTTTTACAATTTCAACATTTGAAATATCAATTTACTCAATATACATGATTTATCTTATCGAAAGACACAAACAATGTAAGTAATTAGTATTGTTAGTTTTGTTAAGGGTGATGAGAATCGAACCGCTGACCTCCTTAATCCTTTTTACTCCACTCTCTACCTTATCCACCCTCAGCCACCAAATCATTCTTATATCTCGCAACATGATTGCTACACAGTATCAGTTATGTCTATACACTAAATAAAGCATACAAACAAAAGATATGCATCAGTAGTGAAGGTTTTATTAAGATATTGGATAGTCAAAATTTGTGAGCATAAAAGATAAGGACCACTGTGTAAAAATACAAAGGTCAACAGTGCCCAAGTCTCAAGTCAATGATGATATGCATGCAATGCACCACTAGATAAGATAACATGAAAGTTGTATTCTCACAACTAGTGTTATAATTATAAATATGCTTGCAAAGTGAAGAGAATTTATGGTTGAGAAAATGGTGAAAAAAAAACAGTTGTTTCTGCTAATACAGAAAACATAAGTGATCATACCCTAACTTCAAAGAACATGGTTTATTATTCTCAAGGTAAATTATGTTTTTGCACTCATTGATATCATTATCATCAATTTATAATGTCATTCAAGATTTGACAAAGCTCGACGTAACTGTTATCGCATTTTTCTGTTAAGGTTGTCGCTGCTGCACGTTTATATGGAAGCCAATGATCAGATGCGGCAAAGTATGTTGTGAAGAGGGATGTTGTTAACTTAAACATCACAATCATAGGGTTAAAACAGACCATCTACAAGTTCTATATATGTTTCTCTTCACACAGAAACATAAAATACTATGCTGTTTAATAATTATGCAGGAAGTCGGATAAATTAGGTTTTCTGCATAAGAAGTTTGTAGTGTTGTTGCAGATTCACCCATTTAAGGAGTTTTCAAAGAGCACTCATGGCTCTTTTGTAGAATTGTTTTCTACTTTTGCTTTCAAGTACTACAAGTGACATCAACAATTCAGATTCAAGACGTGTCCGATAGCCGACACGACACTGGCACATGTGGATACATTCAATTATCTCATTTTCTCAAATTATTATCGGTATTCACATTTAGTGTCTGTCCGGTGTTGGTGCTTCATCTCGAATTGCTCAAGCATTGTTAAAACTCAATAACTTAAAATATTAGTTCCTGAGAACTGCAAGAAGATATGAATTCCACAAAACCATGCTTCTGCATAATATGAAATAAATAGATGCTAATTCATTTAATCAATTTAATAGATGTCATCAGAACAAACATAAATAAATATGTGCAATATTCAATGCATCGAAATGGTGATTATACATTCTCTTATATGATACAATGACTTAATTATCATATTCTGGGCTACAAACCATGAATCTTTTGAATAAATCTAAGCTTTAGTATAGCAGCTAATCTAATTCTGGCAGTCTCAGAAGAGGGGACCATGAAAAACCCACCAATGAAACCTCTTAATCACATCGAAAGTAAAAAAGTCAAATGTAAAATTAGAAATAATGCTAGACCCGACCACGGATAGGTTATTTGAGATGCTGATGAATTCAAACCTTTATCTATAACGCCGACAAGAAAATGGCAATCACCAATTGAAGGATCAAGGAAAGTAACCATACCAAGTCCGTCAAATTCACAGCTCTGCGAATCTTGCATCCTTAGCTGATAGTAACTGTTAAAAGCGTACGATATATTACCCTTCTCGCCGATTTCATTACACGAACCCCCGTAGTTAAGTGTCGTGCAATCTGCAACACTACAAGCAATTTTCATATGGTTTACTACATTAGTTAGATCACGCATGGGGTTTGCCACACACCATCTCGATGGAAGATACTCAACATTTCTCGCATTTCTCAATTCCTTGTTTCCAAGTCCAAGGTTTAATGAATACTTAGCTTGCCCGTCAAACGAGAATATCCCCCAGTGTCTTTCAAAGTTTCCTGGAAGTGTGCTTTTCGCTCCTTCATCAAGCAGACCGAAAAGATAAACGTCCATAGGAGGAACGTTCGGCCTCAAGGGTGTTCCTTTGTTACTTGCAATATGATAGACAAGGCCTTGATTGAAAACCCTAGCAGCAGTTAGATTTGCACCAACCGCTCCATCCGAGGGCCAACCAATCTCTCCGATTACTATTGGGATCTGACCGTATCCGAGTTTACCGAGGGCTGAAACTAAAGTGTCGTAGTTTCCATCAAATGCATTGGTGTAAACATTCGAACCATCTGCTACAGCATGAGTAGTTCCCTCAAAGAATGCGTAGTCCCCAGGGAAATCGCTATTGTCGTAAAGGCTAAGAAACGGATAGATATTAACAACAAATGGGGAACCGTTTGAGTTGAGGAACTGAACAAGTTGAGTCATGATTTGCGTCAGTTCAGACCGGAACACCCCTTGGGAAGGAAGTCCTCCCGACGACTCATAGGCATCTGCATTGCAAGGGACAACTATCTTTACATAACCAGCAAGATTTGCTTTGACTAAAGACTGTTGTATATTGGTTATTGCGGGTATGACAAGGTTCAAAAATTGACCATTATAACTCGAAAGGAAGGGTTCGTTTCCTACAGCAACATACCTGTAATGCAAGGTAAAATGTAAGAGACCTGACAAAAATAAATAAGTTCTGTATATTTTAAAAGAACCTAACAAGATCACACAAATTACAAAAGGTGTTTAGTAGAAACACAATTACCATAGTTCCTATTTCAAACTTATAAGGAAAAACTTCAGAAAAATATTTATATGACAAAATCAAATAAATATTGTAAAGTCATAGTAAGAATATATCGCACCGTAGAAAGATATTATGATTTGAATCATTGGTGACAACTATATCAATTCAAACTTGCTACTGAGAACCGAAAGATCGAAAAGGATGTAATAACACAAAAGACTCTTGATTTTTCCTTTTTGGTCTTAACCCTCTGGTTCACAACTGAAGCCTAAAGGGCCCCTGGTAATCTAGAACTCGGATGGGAGATAAGTAAAATTTAGCCAAGGATTGTTCCAGTCATAATTCAATCTCAGGTTCTCCCAGATGATTCATCCTTAACTAGAGCTCATTAATTGATTGAATACAGCTTTTAGTCCCAATATCATTTTAAAAAAATGATTCATCCTAAGTTCTTCAAAATATTCTTTTGTTTTTTTATAAGCTCTTCAAAATATTCTAACAATTTCCGAATCTACCAGAACATAACACTCTAATTCAAGCAGCCAGTAACAAGTGACATTAAAACAACTTTAGTGTAAAACAAAGCAGCTCAACCCAAGAGCGCTTAGATGAGAAGGTGCGGATCTCTTCCAGCTTAACCAAAGTCTTGGATTCGATCTCTGACTTGGGAATGTAGCAGCGTTAAAACTCTCAGGGAGAGTTTTCCACCCATTTGAGTCCCACAAGGCTCGAGGGATTAGTCTCTGCAGTTGCGCACAGAGATACCTAGTTTAGACTAAAAAAAAAGCCACTCAATGCTCATGGTCATCATCATAAACAGTTTGCCATAAAATCTCTCAATACTTCCAGCTTAATCAACATTTTACCAAAAAATATATTTTTTATCACAAACTAAAACAAATTAAAAACTTAAGGGTGAACAAATAAAGTAAGTTGCTGACACTTAATCACAGTAACTATTCTTTAGTAAATATTCAACACAAAACATAAAACATTCTTCATTGTACACTATCAAAATTAAAATAAGGGGTAATCAAGTTTAAACAAGTAATTAATGAGTTTAAAAACAAATCTAAGATCAAATTAATAAAACAAAAAACCTGATATCAGCACCCCCTTTGATCATATAAGCAGAAACATTCTGTCGAACCCAAAAATCAGCAGCAACAGAAGAAGAACCCAAAAGGGACAACATTTCATTAGGAATGCCAACCATAACTTGAATGCCACTACCCATAAGTGCTTTAAGAACATCATGTTCAGCTTCAAAAAGTTTAACTTTTGAGATCTTATTATCTCTCAAAAGATTAACAACTGTAGAGGGTTTCAATCTGTGTGAAGAAATTGTACCCCAGTTTACACCTATGGCTGATTCTGCCATAGGAACAAAAACCCAACATAGAAAGAAAAAGAAAATGACAGGAATGAATCTGGGTTGTAACATGGGAAATTTATCAAATGGTTGTAGTAAGAACAGAGATTTTGTAACAGTTTGAGTTTTTGTTGCAAGGTTGGTGTTTTTTTTATGTCACTGTCACAGAGAGAATTGGTTGAGTAAAGGTGAAGTGTCCTATATATAGAGATTAGAGTTTTTTGATAATGGTGATAAATCAAAGGCTTGTTATTAAGCGGGATGGTTGTGAATTTACAATAATACCCTATCATTCTACTTGTGTATGTCGGTATCAACCTGAGAATGATGGGATTTGTGGTTGTCCCCGCGGAAATTGTCGCATTTGGAGATTCGAAGTTGGAGAATTTTTTTGTGTGGGATGGAGATGAAGGAGAAAGTTTCCTCGAAAGAGGTTTGGAGATGGGGAGGTTCATCATCCGCCCCTCGGAGACTCCGTCCCCGAAAACTATTAAAATAACATTTATAAATTTATATTTAAATATTTTATAAATTATTTTTAATTATATTTTCACATAATATGTGTATACGGTGCTTATAACTGTCACAAGACTCATAATAATATTTTAATAATTTTTATAATTAAACTTGAATATTTTTTACAACTACTTTGATTGAAAATAATATAAATTTGATAAATTTTGTTAAAATTGATGGATATCCGCGAGAACTGTGGGGATGGGGATGGAAGAAGAATACTCCCCAGAGCGGGGAATGGGGACAGGGATGAAATATTTTAGATGGCGGGGCAAGGAGTGGTAAAGTATCCTCCGATCAATCTCTGCCCGTTGACATCCCTATTTGGGAGGATATGTGATTTGAATTTGGTTTGTTTTTGAATTGGATATATTTAAAATAATATGAGATTTAGTTTTATTTTAAAATAAATTTATTTTAATTTAATAGGAATATATTTTTTTTCTATAAATAGAGATCATTTATTTCTAGAAAAATACAAGAGCAATAAGAGAGTAAGATGTAAGGTTTGGTGACAATAAAGATTTGCCACAACACAAAGGTTATGGTTTTAAAGAGAAATAAAGGAGAATGGATTCTCTCACGTGGAAGGTTCGGATGTGAAAATTGATGAAAAAAAATTGAGAGGATCCATTCTCGAAACAAAGGGTTGTCTCTTAGTATAATTTTAGGGTTGGACAAAAGGTTGTTGTATTCACCTTGGGTAGACTAGATCAAGTTGAGTCTCTTGGTCACAGGAAGAGATTTGATAACGTTGTAACCCAATTGAGATCTCGGTGTAAAGTTACTTATTTGATTCTAGTTGAACGGAAAGATACTCTCTCCTCCGGAGTAGGTTGTTTTAACCGAACTGAGTAAACAGTTATCGCGTGTTCTTTTTTTATCGTTTTATCGCTTTGATAATTATTGTTTATCCGCTTTATTATTGGTTGTCGTTCTTTTGCTCCACGCATCAAGATTTTATTGTTATAATATTTCAGACGAATTCACAACAAAAATCATATTCTTTGTAATTATATGAAATTTTTAATAACCATATTTTTGTTGAACGTTGTGTTATTGGAGTTTGTTGAAAGTCTCACAGGTTCCCAAACCATTGAGCATATAAATATATGAAGGTAACTTCACCCATCAATTTTTATATTGAAATCCAAGCATATTTACCATGTATTAGAGTTGGGTTTGTTGAAGTTTCACATGAGCTTTTAAAAATTAGGTTGGAACTTCGACATTATTAATTATTCTTTTTAAAGTAGAATTTTAATCATTAAACTACTTCATAACTAAAAATGATACATGTAAGGTTGTTAAAATCGCGATTTAAAATGTAAAAACCATAGTTTTTACGTTTCTAGGTAGCAAAAACGAGTTAAATCGTTGGTAGAATTGTTTTTTGGTAAAATCGTGATTTGGAACGATTTTACACGATTTAACTCGTAGTAAATTCTCTAAAATCGTATAAAATCCTTGGTTTTAACTCTTTGAGACGATTTTACCTTTTTTTAAAAAAAATAAAAAATTGACAATTTCTTTAAAAAAAAAATCCAATTTTTATGAATATTACATTTATTACGGTGATTTAGTATATTTTAGCTTTGAAATTTTAAATTATTAATGCATTATAGTATTATATAAGTATATATACATGTTATGTACATAAAATTAATATTATTTTAATATGAGGTAAAATCGACGATTTTACGTTTCGATTTTACCTAGATAAAAAGAGTTAAGGTAAAATTTCGATTCTGACAACCTTGGATACATGTATACTTTCCTGTCAAACTCCAACAACTTGCAAATTTCCATGCATCAATCAAAGAGTTATAGTAGACATAGTCCAGCTACTGCCAATGTTATTGACGACGACGACTACTACTGAGTTTATGTTAAGCTCTACATTCTTGAAAATTTTGGAAAAGCTATAACCACTCTCCTTTTACTCCTCTAATAAAACCACCATAACTTGCTTTCACTCTTTTTTTTTTTTTGTACAATCTTTCACTCTGTTTTTATTAGCACCATTCATATTCACGAAACAATTTAAAAATAAATAAATTGAAAATTGGTTCGGGCGTCTTTAAACTAGTGGTGCGAAAAAAGAAACAAAGCTTTCAAAATATAAAATATTAAAAAAAATATATATATGTGTAGATTTTTTGAGTTTAGGAATTGAATTGAATCTCATTAAAGAAAATCCAACATCCATCACTTAAGTTAAGTGTAGAGCTCTGAAGCCCCCAATACTCAAAAAATGGTGACGTATCGTGTCCGATACGTACTCGATACCGATACTCTTCTGATACGTTTCGATATTCGTATCGGTAAAGTATCGGTTAAATCATTATTTTTAAATAAAATAATAATATCCAATACTCTTCCGATACGTTTCGATATTCGTATCGGAAAAGTATCGGTTAAATCATTATTTTTAAATAAAAAAGTAATACCCGATACATGTATCTTAAGCACTTCTTGTGGCTTTCTTTTGTCAAAATAATTTTTTACTTTTCAAAAGAAAAACTATGGTGTCCTACTATATAATAGGTTGTTAAACATTTGAGCTTATCCCAAAATTCTGATATAAGACTAGATATTTTATGCTTTTAATTATTAATATTGTTGATTTTAGTCATGTTTATATATTGTGTATTTATATATTTAATTTTAAATTTAATTTTTAAATAACATATCGCGGCAGTATCGGATTCGGAATTTTAAAAAATTTCACGTATCGCCGTATCGGTATCGTATCATATTGGTATCCAGGGCTAGTCCTGACTATTCGGAGGCCCGGCTTAAATATTAAAAGTGAGCCCTTAGTAAAAAATGTTAAAAAAAAAATCAAAGAATAATCTTCATTTAAATTGTAAATAACATCAATAATATATATATATAAGTCATCATTGTAACTAACATAAAAAAGATTCATAACTAATCAATAACAACAAAATACATTTTAGCTACTTAAAAAGAGCCATCCTTCTAACATTTTCTGAAACAAATTCATCAATCAAGTCTTCATATTGTATACTCTTCAAAAGATCATTCTCAAATGCTATCATTGCTAAGTCATTAAGTCTTTCTTGTAACATAGTAGACCGCAAATAAGACTTCAACAACTTCAATTTTGAAAAACTTCTTTCTGCAGAGGCAACTGTCACGGGAATGGTCAATAAAATTCTATAAGAAATAATTGTATTAGGAAAACAACTACTCATGCCTTTCATAAATCTTAATATATCAAGAGGTCTCATTTTTCCTCCCGGCAACATTTCTCTTAGTAACCTTAACTCCACACATAGTTCTTTACTATCAACATCAGATTGCTCATTATGTTTCAATATGTGTTCTAAATTACTACAACAAGAGTCCAAACTTGCATTGTCCAATGATTGTAAATTTTGAGAAGTAAACAAAAAACCAAAAACACTTTCATACTGTTGGTATTGCTCAAATCTCTTAGTAAGAGATACAACTGTTTGATCAACAATGTAAAGAAAGTAATTAACCCTAAATGATTCCTGTTCAGCTAGCTCAACTGATGGGGTATTCAAATTCTCATCAAACTGTCTTTTTCTATGAATTACACGCTTCTTAGGAAACACTGGATCAATATTCAATTCAATAGAAATTTCTGTAGCATACTCCAGTTTCTCTATATTCTTTAAAAAAAGAAATCAACCCCTTTATTTTTTCCATAGCATCATCAATAAGCATGTCTCTTGATTGTAAGAGCTTACTAACCAAATTAATAGCAGATAATATCTCAAACCAAATAATTATAGCCATTAAAAACTCAAAATCACCGAGCTCATTTGTTGCTAAAGATTTGGCTTCACTACTTATTTTAGAATCTTGATCCTTTTCTGACACTTCAAGTAAAGATTCTCCAAAATCTGACATTTGAACTCTTATAGCTTTAACACTATTTACATGACTCTCCTAACGAGTCGATGACAACGATTTTGGAGTCAACCCTGTTACATTTTCTTTCAAAATTTGCCATCTCTTAGTAGAATTGGCAAAAATAGTATAAATTCGCTGAACAATTCCAAAAAAAATCTTTAGCTTTACGACAAGAGTTAGCCATGTCACACAATGCCAAATTAAGACTATGACAACCACAAGGAGTATAAAAGGCTCTCGGATTTATGTCTAAAAATTTCTTTTGTACACCCAAATGTCTTCCTTTTATATTTGACATGTTATCAGAACCCTGTCCTTTTATATCAAGACCAAGATTTTTCAATTCATCTTGTAAAACATCAAAAAGGCCTTGGCCAGTTGTATCATTCACATTCAAAAATCCCAAAAAAGATTCCTCAATGCTAATAGAATTTGAAGAAACATCCACATATCGTATTATCAAAGACATTTGCTCTTGATGACTAACATCAGGAGTACAATCAAGTATCACTGAGAAATACTTTGCTTGTTTAATTTTTCTAATAATTTCATTTTTAATTTTAGAAGCAAGCAAAAGTATTATCTCGTTTTGAATTTTATGCCCAAGAAAGTTAAGATGAAGATTATCATTTGTAATACGTCTAACATGTTCTTGGACAATTGGGTCAAATTCGGCTAACATTTCAATTAAGCCCAAAAAATTGCCATTTCTATTTTAGTACAATCTCTCGTTAGAACCACGAAAGGCCAAACTATGTTTAGCGAGAAACTTCACTATTGAAACAATTCT
Source organism: Trifolium repens (assembly GCA_030408175.1). Lineage (NCBI taxonomy): Eukaryota > Viridiplantae > Streptophyta > Magnoliopsida > Fabales > Fabaceae > Trifolium > Trifolium repens. Next base: position 9,798,581 of record CP125839.1, read on the forward strand.
TTTTAAAACATTTTTCCAATGATCCTTTTCTTTCTCAATCAATCTTTGAGTTGTTTTATCAATAGTTTGAGAAGTTTGCATCCTTTGACACAATTCATACCATGTAGTCATATTCTTAACATGTTATGTGCCTGTCTCATGCTATTTAAGTCTTTCACCAACATCATTATCAACTTCATTATCATCAACTTCATCATCGACATTTTCAACACTTAAATTATCATTTTCAGTAGCATCAACATCGACATTTTCAACACTTAAATTAGCATTTTCAGTAGCATCAACATCAACATTATCTTCTATATTTTCTCCAGTAACCACATTTTCAAGAATTTCAACATCAATATTATCATGAACATTTTGATTTTCAACAGGAATTTGTGGTCCTCTTATAATGAATTTATCAAGATCTCCTAGTTGAAATTTAGTTAACTCATCAAGTCGTCTCTTTTTCTTACGTTTTTGACTTCCAGAATCGAACTTTCTATTTTTAGGAGGCAATTTAGGAGGCATTGGCAATTTAGGAGGCATAGAGAAAGAATGAGAGAAAATTTAGAACCTGAACTTTTTCACTGTTCTTGATTAATTCCATTTTCCATAGCATATTGAAGTTGAACCGGGTAGATAAACAATGTTGGAGTTGAACCCATAAAAATAAAGTTAAGAGATAATTAGCAATTCTCAAATAAAATTACAAATTAATAAAAAAGAATAAATTAACACATAAAATATAAGAAGAACCGATTGTAAACTAACATGAAATTTAGAACAAGTTTTTACGTCGTTGATTTGTTGTATGCGGTGGAGTGGAAACTTTTTGGAATCCCTAATTGATGTTCACGGTGTTAATGTGCGTGGAAAGAGACAAGAGTTGTTTTTATTCTTCTCCTATTATTCTATTGGTGCCACACGTTTTTTTTTATATTATTGTTTTCCACTTTTCCTTTGGTTTTTACTAGGGCGTGTGAGAATATAGTGGATACAAGACCACTTCTTTATGTGGGCCTGTTTCTTTTTTCCTTTAACAAAAGCAGTGTACTTACTTATTTGGTTTGTGCCTTTTTTGTTCAACAGAATTAAAGTAAGGCTATAGTAGATCAACTGCTGCAACAAAAAAAAATTGAGGCCCCTCCAATTTGGAGGCCCAGTTATGCAGTCTGCACTGGGCTTGGGCCGATCCTGTCGGTATCATGTCTCGTATCGGAGCTTCATAGGTGTAGAGTAGTAGTTCATCTGAAAATTAGTTTTACTTTTTCAACTAACAGCAGTAACTTGTAACAAGGCCATAAGCAAAAATTATTGCTGCTTTTTGGGACACATTCACGTGGCCGCAACCTTAAAGATCGTTAAAAAAGTAATTCCCAAAAATTGAACTTTCAAAAAAAAAATGATGATATCAACTTTGCAATGGTTTCAGTTAGAATTACACTCCTATATGGTTTTGGTTAATAAATTAAGGAAAATGAAACACCGAATAAGGCATCAAAAACAGTAAAATTATTCTGAAATTTATATAGTAAACATTTTTTAAATGTAAAACATATTTTTTTCAATATAAAATTTATTATATATTGTTGAATTCTTTAATTAGTACACCAAAAACAGAAACTATAGGTACTTCTTTAAATACTATTATGAATTTACTATTGCGTTTACTTTACATGATCTTCTTTATTCAATGTTGAAAGCCTACGATAATCTATATGTACTTCTTTAATCTAATGACTGAAATTGAAAAGAAATTGTGAATATCAATGGTCAATCATGGACCATATGCTCCAATGGCCCATGGAAGCATCAGTCTATGTATATATTTAGTCAAGTTAAAACATAATAGTAGGGGGTGTTAATATTAGTAAACAACAACTATAGCAAAGGCCTAAATACTATGCCTAAAAATTGATGGAGGTTTTTTTAAACTCCAGCGCGGTGGTGGTGATTTCTGGCATAATGGAGACGTTTTCCTACCACCGTGCGATACAATAACCTTGAAATTTCTTCCTTTTCTTCTTTATTCTTCTTTTGAACCTTCAATCCTTCTTTGATTTCGTTGCAAGTTTCTTGAATCAATTTTTTCCCACTTTTCTTTGATCAATTATCTTTATGTTGTTTCTGCTCTTGTTGGTCGTGGCTTAGCTCTACTCAATTCAGAGCTAAAGGATTGTGAAATTTTAGTAAGAATGAGTGAATTGTGAGAAAATGTGTATTGTGAGTGAGGAGTTTAAATAGGTGAGGGATTAAAAGCGAAAGCTTGTAACTGATTCAGGCTGGTACTTACAACTAGGGCAGTTTTAGCAGTTTTGATAGTTGTAGGGATTTTTGTTAGTGATTGATGGTAAGAATAAAAGGTTAATAAGGTTTGTTAAACTGATTTTGGTTATGGTAAAATTGCAATTGATTTTGAAATGAAATGAATTTGGTTTTGGATATTTATTTTCTAGAATGGGTTTAATGTGTTTGGACAAAATATGGTTTTTTGGTTAACATGTCTAATACATATTTGTGGATTTGTTGACAGGATTATGAAGCTTTCAGGCCTGGCAAGGGATGGTGTGGTGTAGGTAGGCGCAAGATAGGCGCGCCCGAGACTAGTGTGCATAAGGCTTAGTGCTCCACTTCTCGGCTTATGTAATTGCTTGCAATGTGTTAGCATGTAAAGTTAGAAAAAAATGTAAAAATGTCAAAATTATCTAATAAATGTAAGTATTTATGTAATTCTTTTTTTATAAATGAATGTAGTTCAAAAATTGAATTGTAAATTTTTCTTCATGAATATAATGAACGTAAAATCCTATCTTCTAATATTTTTTTGAAAAAACAAATGATAAAATTGGAGTAAAATGAGAAAAGGAGAAAAGAAAGAAGAACAAAAAAATGGACACAAAATTGGAGTACGACACCCAAAGCAAAGTTAGCCAACACCAAAGCTTGATAAAAAAAAATGTAGCAATTCTACAGGCTTTGATAAAATTACAATAGTAATTATTTTTCTTTCTCATATACTCAATTCAAGTGATTTTCAACCTCAACCCAGTAAGCTACTAACAATCTTCATTACTCAGAAACCAAAAAAGAAAAGAAAAAGAAAAAAGTTACAAGCACTGTCAGATATAAAATTCATTGACATAACATATTAGAAGAAAAATGGAGTTAATTAAGGTGTAAAAAAGAAGGGAAATAGTGAAATTTGAAAAACAAGAAATATTACGATGCTAACAAATGGGGAGAGGAAAGTTGAGCAAGAAAAGTGAGAGAATTGTTTTATAATTTTTAAATTTTATGATATTTTGTCTTCAACATTTTCTCCGAAAATATGAAGAAGAGAAAAAATTAAAGAACAAGTGAGAGAGATAAGAGTTTTTTTTTTTTTACAAAAGAGCCAATACTTTTTATGTTTTTTATTTTTATTTTAATAGAAGACAAATAAGAGTTGTTTCTTCCTATTTATCTCTTCTCAATTTTTAAATGATAAGATTTAATAAAATATGTGCGTTTTATTATATCCGTACACCAAATGTGTGATTCACTTACCTAGAAAGAACCAATTAAATAATATTCTACCATTAAAATGAAGGAAAATAAAACGAACCAATTAAATCTATTACAACCTTCAAAAAAAAAATAAAAAATTAAATCTATTACATAAGATATATTTAATAATAATTTTCATATGTCAATTGTTTCCAAATACTATAGTTCAAGTGCTTATTTTAAAATCACAGTGTATATTTGCCATAAAAATATAATCAAAATTTGTATTAGATTGCAACAATAATCATACAACTTCAATGTAAATCTTAGTTAGGAGTTATGATCTCTCAAACTCCTAACTAAAATTTAAATCAAGATTTCTATAGTAGTGTGATACAAATATAGTCATATATACATGCAATACACACTTTGCAATAACCTAGTATGCATGATCCTAACAGTTACCATCATGTAATTCCACTTCTTTTTTATAATATCATGTAATTCCTCTTAAACAATAGAATGAAATGGTGTGATATTTTATATTTTTAAAATGATGACATTATTCTATCTCATTATTTTTTTAATATAATATTATTTTTATCTAATAATTTCTTTGTTTGACTCACATATGTAAAAGTGTGAATTTTTGAATTTGAACCTAAACTACACACGTGTATTAATTGGTGTCCCTACAACTACCAACTCAATTGTATTCGTAAAATGTCACATTATATTATTAATTAAAAGTTCACTATAAATGAATAAAAAAAATACTAGTGTTCGAACTTCGAAACCAATCTCTTTAAACAATATAATCCGTTCTATATTCCATTTCACTCGACTTAACTCATACTATCTTATTACTTTTCATTCCATCACATGTCAATCCAAACATATATCCTAAAGCTAAATAATAAACTTGACAACTACACCAAAAATAAGAAGAAAAAAATTGAAAAATACAAAAGGAAATTACATCTTGCTCATGTTTTCTTTCAGTTTTTCAACTTGCTTTAACTTCTCCTAAGCTGACAATTTCAGTATGTCCAACCTTTTTCCTCAAACAATTGGTTAACTTGGCAGCATCAACACCATCTCCAATCACCACCAACTTGTCTTTCTCTTCTCCCTCTAATCCCACAAAATTTACACCTACACTTACCCAATTACAAAACTTTAGTAACATACTAACATAGCTCAGCATTGGTTAGAAATATTAAATTAGCAAGAGAAATTTAGAAATAAAAAAATTCATCTTTAATTTCTAAACTAAATTATGTGAGAGAAATTTCGTTTTTTCGTCATTAATTTTAATCGTTAATTTCATAATGCTTTCCAAAAAGTTTTATAAATGAAATTAAGATAGAAAACTAGAACCACTTGATACCAAAACTGACTCCCGAACCAGATTCAACTGGTGGTGAAAGTAAAAAAAAAAAAAGAAATTAAGATAGAAAAGAAATTTTAACACGAACCGTATGCTGCGGCGACAACCTTGAGCGCTTTGGTGCGACATTTTTGACAGCTCATGTGAACCTTCATCACAATCTTTTGCTGCAAACACAATCACATTCAAAAGGGTGACTGGGTGAGTAGCAAATTTAGTGTACAATATATTCACGTTAAAGATAATAAAGAAAACAAAAGAAGAATGCACTTAGCAAGGAACTAGAAATTGCATCTATACCTTCATGTTTTCAGAGATTAAATTCTTAAGAAATTTCAGCTTCTGTTGTACATTTTATAGTTGTAATCAAACTTGTTAGCTAAGGCAATGAAAGTCAAGTCTTTGCATAAAACACACAAACAAAGTCATAATGTCAACTGTATGGACATACATTAAATAAAACACTGTCCAGATGTAAATGTTTTTACATAAAGTTACTATTTTCATTTTTTTTAAGTAGTCCAATGATTAAATTTTCATTTGTTAAAATGAATAAGTGAAATATTCGAAGTTTAAATTTTTAATTCTTACATATATAATACTACTTTCATCCCTAAATATATATAATATTCTTTTGAGAAAAACACGGAAATTAAACACGGAGTATTACTTTTACAATTTTATCTTTTACAAAGAAAAATCTCAAAAGAGTCTTGTAATATAATTAAGGATAGATATATATATATTACTATAATGTTTCTGTCAACTGAACTAAGTTCGATGAAATAAAGTTACTGGTATTTTCTAGAAGAGTGTTCGATGCGGATGCAAATTAAGGATGAAGAAGACACATGTGTATATTTGTCACCTAACTGGCAATTAAATGTTGGAGTTGGTGATGTGATCGCATTGAAATTTAGGCGTGTTGAAAACGCGCAAGAGAATTTTTTCTTGGCTTTGTTAAATGGATATTGACATATGAAGTCAAGCAAAATCTAAGACAAAAGAAAGTAAATCGAGACAAACAATGAATTAGTAATAGTAAGAGTTTTAGGCTATGTAAACAGGTGGTCAATGTAAATATTAGTAGTATATGTTTATCAATTTAAAAATCAAACAACAATTTGAATATGTCAACAAAAATTTATGTTAAATAATTTAGTTTATTATTTTTATATTTAAATCTTTGAAAACTTTTTAAATTATGTTAAAACGTAAATTGGATCTTCTTATCTTATCTCTAGTTTCCTAATTTTCTATCTCTCTTTTGATTAAATTACTTCCTCCGTTTCTTTTTAATTGTCTTTTATTATCATGTTTAGTATTTCTATTTAATTGTCATTTTTCTATTTTATGGGTATGATTTGTCAATTATACCCTTTGTCAATTGCTCTTATTTTTTTCCATAAAACCAATTAATGCTATATATTTGGAAAACTAAATCTTTTTTTTTTTAAATTTTTGTTGGTACATAACATATTAAATTTTGTTTTTTTTAACATAATATATTAAATTTATTAGAAAGAAAAAGTGTGAGCAAAAAAATAGGAATTTACTGGTGGATTAAAACAAGGGTATAATAGGAAGATAACGTGCAAAAAAACACTTCCTTAATTTGGTGTTATCATTCTAAAAAGACAATTAAAAAGAAACGGAGGGAGTATTATTTTTCTAATGAGAAGAGAGAATGAAATTAAGAGAGAGATAGAGTTCGAAGAGAGAATGAGAGAAAAGATAATGATATGATATTTTTAATTGATAAATTGATTCTTAATTGAAATATGAGTAACGTGTACCGATATATGTATTTAGATATCTATGGGGTAGGGCTGAGCAAGGACATGGGCACAACTCAAAATTGACATAACCGTCAATACATAGATACATTCGGTTGGGTGTGCGTGTGGGTCATGAACAGTTCCATTCAGGCGGATGCAGGTCTTTAAAAACTTATCTCTTGGTAGTCGAAACTAACCGAACACCATTAAGACTTAATTTAATTACTTTTCTTCGATTTTGAGCATGTCTTCTCTCTCTCTCTCTCTCTCTCTCTCAATTTCTTATACTTTTCGCTTTGTTGTTTTTATCCATCTTTAATAGAAGAGGGAAGTGTTATATTTTACAACTTACAAGATTGTAAGATATTGATGAAGGAGACTCTCTAATATTTTAATTAGATCTATTTTAATCTTTACTTCTTATCTACTTAATATGTATTATGTTTCCATCTATAAATTTGAAACACTCACTATCTTTGTTATTCATTTAGTTCATTTAGTATTTGTTGTCTTGTGTACAATGTATTGAACTATTTGAAAAAAAGAATTTCTAGATCAACAAAATTTTAAATATAGCAACAAGATTTCATTCTAACTCGAAACAACCAACTTGATATACATGTTACTCCTATTACTTGATATACTCGAAAAAATTGAAGATGTAGACGATTGAGATCGGACTCAAATTAAGTGATCGAAACCGTACGATGATTTTCTCAAACTACAAATACAACAAGTATTATAGTACCGTACCCGTAAACACCCCTATATAAATAAAAGAAAATTAAAACATGAAGAAAAAAAATTGATCAAATTTAAATTTAAGTAAAAATGAAAATAAAAAACAAAATGAAACAATGATCTAGGTCCGACCAAACCCCGCGTCAGCATCTTTAATATTTCCTTTGGGCAAGATAAAATAATATATATTCAATATAAATTTTATAATGTCGAAACTATTTACAAGAAGCTGGAATAGCTCAGTTGGTTAGAGCGTGTGGCTGTTAACCACAAGGTCGGAGGTTCAACCCCTCCTTCTAGCGATTTTTTTTTTTTTTATTTTCATCTTTCTTGCGCTACAGTATTCTTTTTTTTATGAGTGCTACAGTATTCTTTTGTTGACACTTATCAATTTTATTTTTTTCTGTTACCTTTTATTTATTTACCAATAAGAAATAGCACCTAACTTTAAAATTATTATGTGAGGTAATGAGAACATTACAACTTCCTGTAAATTTCCATATGAGTCTGAAGTCTCAATGAGAACACTTTTATGAGTATCAAATCAAATAATTTGGTGGGGTCTGTGTTAGGTTGTTGAATCAATCATCTACTCCACAATTATCAGTTATCCTAGCAAGAAATTAAAGGTTGTAGTTTCATTTTTATTTTTTCTAAAAAGAAAATGGATGTCACTTGTTTTATATCTTTGCAAACATTTTCTGTCAAATAAACATTTGCTATAAAATTAGATGATAATTAAGTTTAACTGAAAATACATTTGATAAAATTATACATATATTAGATTAAAATCAATATTGAGTTTAAATAATCAAAGTGTATTCGGAGTTGTACTTTAATTCAATTAAATTGAAGATCTTCATCAAAATTCAAATTTGAAACCTTAAGATATATACAAATTTAATAGTATTTATCGCTTAGAAGTTAGATCATATATTGGTTTGGTGGCCCATTTTATGTTACACATGGAGGAGTGAGAATCACCATCTCACCTTGTCAAACTTAGGCTACTTAAAGTCCACATGATCAAAGTCAAGAATACTTTTCCAACTATGGTGAAAATAAAATGAAAAACTTATAAAATTAAATTCGACAATAAGTATAGTTTACATATTCGTACTGTATTATATGTTAGAAGAAAAACAATATTCGTACCGTATATTTTTAAGTCTAATATTACACTAAACAAAATAGAATTAGATGAGTCTCATGTTGCAGTTTGAAGTAGTTATAGAGGTGTTAGGCCTTTGGGTGGTTCACGGTAGTAAAGGGTATCTGCAAAACAGGTTAGCATTTCAATATTAAAGTCATTATGTGATCAAGGAAGAGTGAAGTGATTAAATTGTGTACTTTGGCACCAAAGTTTTGTCCTTATATAGAAAGAGATAATTATAATCGTCAAAAACAATTGGCATAGAGCGAGGGGAATCGTTGATATGAATCTAACGGTCCTAATAGCATTGCAAGTAGCGTGTTCGCTGAAAGGAACACATGAACAATGATTTTCGTTCTATATGGCTATTGGAATGGAGTGAGTTTGAATTGGACTTAAAATACTTGGGCAGCTCGTATTTGGCCCAGTCTAAAACAAATATAGATAAGTTGATTTTGGAAAATAAACATAACAAAACTGTATTATAAAATAACTGATCTTATCATGTGCGTTGTAATATTTTATTTTATTTTGTTTTTTGTCAAGTCACCACTGATTAAGTCATTATCTAACTCAAAAACAAGCAATATTGTGTGCTTAATAATACATAAGAGACTATATATCTCATCCTAAACTCACCATGTAATCTATTAATCCTTGTATACCAAAAACCATAAGGTGAGATTATAAGGCAATGCTTAAGACATAACAAGCTAGGAAAGAATGAAAATAATATAAAAAATAGTTACATACTTACATGCTAAACATAAGCTTATATATTGACAAAGATTGTGACACAGCACAAAGTTAATTAGGAATAATAATGTGTAAGGTCAAGGCAAGGTACTATAACATTCCCCCTAGCTAAATTTCACATACTCACTTCATCATTAATATTTGCATTTGAATTCTTTCATCACCCTTCAATTTCCCTTGACATGTACCTGCAGGTTAAATGCTAGCTCCTTATAATATTAGAGCAAATCAAATTAGAGTGAGTTTGAATTGATTCATGAAACTTATTGAAATATATCTACCGAAATAAACACTCATATGAATGATTGAGAATAGTTTACGATATTTTCATAAATTAGTACAACTTATCTCAACAAGTTTATCACGATAATTTATGAAAACAGATTATAGTTTATATGGAAAAAAATGAACTAAAATGTATTTGACTAAAAAAATAGCATATGCATGGGCACCAAATTAGGTTATTTACCCTAATGAAAGTGACATGTATACACATTATAAGAACATCATAGAAATTGATTCTGATATAAGATTATCAGCTTCTGATGTGAGATATACAAAAATAAAAATATATAATAATCATAAAAAATCTATAGTATCATAATTATGATGAAAAACATGTCATATCGGTAAAAAAATTATGAGCAAGTGAAGTTAAGCAGCCTGCATGGCTCCCTTGATGCCAAATAAAAAGGTTGCCAATCTTTTTAACAAGCTTCTCAGATGGCATTCAGGGAGCCAGGCAGACAAATTATTTTATATTATATTATTTATAGTAGATCAATATCATTTCATAATTCCCTCCAAAATAAGTAGCTTTGAGCTCAATTCCAAAATCTGCATCATCAAAACAATATTGAAGTGAATCCAAAAACCCTTAAAAATTCTACATAATATAAACACACACTTAGTAAAAGTGTAAAACTAGATTGACATAGTTATAAATGACTATATTACTAGAAAAAGTACGAAATTAGTGACGGAAAAAATGAAATCCGTCGCTAATTATCTCATCACACAAAAAAAAATGTTTGTGTGATGAGATAATTGATGAATCATATATGTAACATGTAAGGCAGAAAAATTAAGAGATACTTACTGCTTCATATCTTTAAATACTTAAACTTGATTTTTCATATATATGACTTCTTCAAAGAGCTTCTAATGAGTCTCCTTGATTTTGTAGATAATAGACCTTTGTAGGGGATATTTAAGGTGCTGTCGAAGAAGATAGGAGTGAAAGGAGAGACAAGAGAAAATCCATGAAAGAAGAGAAAAGGAAAAAGTGTCCAATTGGTAAAGGCGGCAGCCAAAGAGCCTTTTTTTTAGTTCCATCAAATAAAGCCAAAGCTGCCTAAGTTTTACAGGTAGTCCTTTGGATTTTCTTCCCTTATTAAAGGTATCCCTTGACCACGGATTTGAATTCGACGTATAAAATGTATATGATTTATTTATTGATTCGAACGTCTGATCTTAAATCAACAGTAAAATTTATTTTAAAATGATTTAGTACTAATGACATAATGTGAGCTGACTGGTCTCAAATTAATGATCGAAATCAAATAATACATGCACAATTTTCTAAATGTTGGAAATTCATGTCCCTTCACCCCACCACCAAAACAAAACCTCTTTTCAATTTTCTCTAGCTTGCAACTTTTTCATTTTTCTACATGTGAAAATGGGGCATGAGCATGACTATCTGTCAAACCCTTTTACATTTGTTGAAACTTCAATTTTTTTTATTATCACTCGTAGTTGTACAGCTGTACAAGCTTTAAGCTTTAATGATATTTGTAAGTCAAGTGATTAGCACAATTGATATTTTATCCACAAATAATAATGCATTTGAAAAGCTAAAAAAGATGAATCGGGCGTGACAATTTGAATCGTGTTTGATTTAAAAACTATTTTTGAAATTGAACAAATTGAAAGATAAAAAATTGTATTTTACTAAATCACAGGACAACTTTGTAATAGTTGAGCTAGTTTGTTACAGACTCACCTGGATCCTATGAATCGGTTGTAATTATCGTTTTTGGAAATTAGAAAGTATTACTTTTATCTAAAAAAAAATCACAGGACAACTGTATACCTGTCAACATCGTACAAGATAAAAGAAATTGTTTAATATCTTAAAAATTCCTTTTTATTTATTATATATATATTATTCTGTCCGGTCCTTATAAGTTTGGATGATTTGTTATGATGGTAAAAGACTATGCCAAAACCAGTCAATAAGACAAGGCCAGAGTTGCACTTGCTTTTGTTGTTAGGGGTGGTTCCTTGTGCAGTTGGATTAAATGTGGACAAATGTTATCATGAAACTCCATACTCCATCACCATCAAACAATTAACTTAAGTAAAAAATTAATGGTTTGATTAAACTAGCTCTATAGATGATATAATAATATTTAAGAGATAAGAACTGCAGTAAGATGAGACAAAGGCTTTGTTTTTCTTCTTGGTACTAAGCATACTATTTTCTGCATTAAAAATAAATCTTCACATGTGTAGTAAAATAATAAGCAAAGTGGCAAACTATTTTCACTTCAATTTATATAAATCGACAAAAAAAATTGTTCCGGTACTCAATAATGTCTCATATTGGTAAGACTTGCAAAAGACTTAAAAATGGACGCTACTTCGTACATATTTTTTGCGTTCCAACATATAAGTAAAAATTAATCAATAAAATGTATTTGATCCAAATTTTTAATTAAATACATAAAAAAATTACTTATTTTTATTTATATTTTATGACGGAAGAAATATATAATAATGCAGTGGATTTGAATTTGGAAGGATTTAGAAGAAAAAAAAAATCAATTGGCTAACTTTGTGAACCTCTAAACATTGAGAAAATTAACCAGTTTTAATCGCAAGTTAGCTTTGTTTTCTGAACTCTAAACTTTCAAAATGTACCCTGCATATTATATTATATTATATACAATATAATTTAACAAACTAATCTCATATGAAAATTTTCTTTTTCTCATTAAAAAAGAAAACAAATTGGAGTGGTCGTAGTCTTATCTGGATCCGGAGAAAGCAAATACAGCAAATTTGGTAGCAGTTAATGGCATCCTGTTCTAGATTCATTTACCTCTGCCCCCCAATTCAGATACTCCCTCCATTTCTTTTTTCTTGTACTTTCTATTTTTTTTTTAGGGTTATTATAATATTGGTAGGAAATTTTCACTGCTCTTAACAATTCGTTGGGAATCTGTGGGGTATACAAGGTCGATTTTCTTCTTTTATCCGAATTTTCTCTATACGCATGAATCAGAAATCAAACACATTCATGCTTGAAAAAATCAAGATCCTTACCATTTAAACTAATTCATTGTTTATATACTCCCTCAATTTCTAATTGTAAGCAAAAGTAAATCAACAAAAATAAATATATTAAGCCGTTATAGATGCTATAACAAAACTTCGTAAGAAAATCTCTCGAGAAATCTATGAAGATCAAATTATACTACAAGAAATATTATTTTTTGCAACAACTTTTTTTGTTAAAAGTCGCTGGCAAAACTATCTTAGGTAGTTTTGCCAGCGACTTGTAACAACTTTTAACAAAAAAAGTCGTTGCCAAATATCATATTTCTTGTAGTATTTGGTACAAAATTTAGAGCAAATACATCATCTTTTGTTGATTAAATTTTTTTAATTAGGAAACTCTTACACATTGAATTTTGGTTTAGTTCCCCAAGCTTCTTTTGTATCATTTTTATTTAGTATATTTTTTAGTTTTAAATATGATTTTAGTCCCTACAATTATGCCTCATTTTGAAAACAACTCCTGTAAAAAAATGATTCATTTTAGTCCTTGCAAAATCTCAAAACTTTTAAAATAGCCCATGAGCAGGATTCTCCGATGGCATGTCACGATTTTTTTGACATAACAGATGCTGACTAAAATTTAGAGTTGACGTGTCCAATTACTATCGTCTTTGTGTTTCATTACCGTGAAAAGAGTAAGTATTTGTCTGAAAATACGAAAAAGTAAATTTAATTTTATAAATTTAAAGAAAAATTACTGTATTAGTACACGTCTGCAAAAATTGGACACGTCAACTCTAAATCCTAGTCAGCATCTGCCACGTAAAAAAAATTGTGATATGTTATAAGAGAATCCTGCTCAGGTTTTATTTTAAAAGATTTTGCAGGAATTAAAATGAAATTTTTTTTTTACAGGGGTTATTTTCAAAATGAGACATAATTGCATGGACTGAAATCATATTTAAATCTATTTTTTAATATAGTATTCTTAGATGGCTTCTTTGGAGTGCCAACATAATTTTTTGTTAATATTAAATGCTAACATAGTTAAAATGTCTTAATTATCATCTTTGTACCCTTCAAGCATTTCATAAAAAAAAAATAGAGTATATGCAAAGCTTCCCATTTCATTCGTATGTGGCGGTCTCGGGATAATTCTACTTCAATTATATTATTTGAAATAATATTAAAATAAAGATACCATATGAGATGAATTTGGGTGTAACTAGGTTTTTTGGGGTGTGATTAGAAAAAATCTTTCTAAAAACAATTAAAGAACATGAAAAACTTGGAGAAAAAAAGAGTAAGAGTAATTTTTACCCAAAAAAACAAAAATGTTAAAAACTTTGGACCTGCGATATGAAAATTTCTCTTTCCACTTTCATGATTTTTTTTTCCTCGAAATTCTAATTTTGTCATTGAATAAAAACTTCGAAACGTGTTTTTCAAAGTTTTTCTAGTTCAAATTTGAAAAACATGTTCCGAAGTTTTTATTCAAGGCAAAAAAAATCAGAAAATGCGTTCCAAAGTTTTTTAACAAAGGCAAAAAGGAAGATTGGGGGTATAAAAGAGAAATGGGGTGAGAAGAAAAATTTTCCTGCAGTATTCGCCCAACATGAAGTTCGAAAGTCCCAAACCTGTCGGCCCAACTTCCAAACGATGTAGGCTCATGGCTGAATTTTTCTCTTCTGCCCCCCAATGTTTCTTCTAGCCCCCCTGAAATTCCAATTTTACCCTCATAATATTCGGAAAACGTTTTCCAAAATTCACATGTTTTCGGAATATATTTTCCAAAATATACTTATATTGTATTTTTTAGATTTATTTTTTTCCACTCATATTCTAATATTTCGGATTCTATTTTCCAAAAGGTTAATTTTTTCGGAAAACATTTTCTGAATATTCAAATATTTCGGAATGTAAAATCCGAAATTGCTTTGGAAAACATTTTCCAAAGTGATTTTGGAAAACACTTTCCGAAATTCTGTTATATATGATCAGAGCCGCAATTTTGTTGTTCCAACCTAATTTTTCACCGGTCTCAATCTTTTTTTACCTTGTTTTTAACACTAGTCAGTATCCAAACATAATCCAAAATATAATTGTGTTGATGGATGTGAGATATAAACATTTCACGACGACTCCATATGATTTATAATATATCTCTAATATTAATATTCTGGACAATTTTTCTTAATTAACTTGTCAATTGCTATGAAAAAACGGGGTAGAAATATTTCGCATTATGTTTGGATACTAGTATTAAAAATAGGGTAAAAAATATCGAGACTATGAAAAATCAGGTTATAACAACAAATTTGCGATTTTAATCATATATAACAGAATTTTGGAAAATATTTTCCAAAGCAATTTCGGATTCTACTTTCCGAAGTATTTGAATTTTCGAAAAACATTTTCCGAAAGAGTTATTTTTTTGGAAAATAGAATCCGAAATACTGGAATATGAATTGAAAAATATAAATCTAAAAACTATGTTTAAGTCTAATTTGGAAAATAGAATCCGAAAAAATATTAATTTTGAAAAACATTTTTCAAAAACTATTTATGAGGGCAAAATTGGATTTTTGGAGGGGTTGGAAGAAACATAGGGGGGGGGGAGAAGAGAAAAAATCCTCATGGCTTAGCCTTGATCCTAAGAAAGATAGACTATTAAGTTGATCAAGTTTTAGTTTTAAAAAAAAAAAAATTAATCAAGTTTTTTTTTTTTTTTTTTTGGTTTACACCACCAGTTTAGTCTGGTTCGGGGGTCAGTTCTGGCATCAAGTGGTTCCAGCCCCCTCCCGATCGCAGTTGCGGGGGATCGAACCGTGGTCCTCCCTACCAAGTTCAGCGCCAATCACCACTGAACCAACTAACGATTGGTAAAATTAATCAAGTTTTAGTTGAGCCGACATGGATGAGTAATCATATGTCTCTATTATAGTCTTTAATGCAAATTTTATCCTATGATAATGAGTTGGAAGTAATTATTTTTTTTATATTTATTCTTGAAAATATCATTCAAAAATTTAATAAAACATAAAATATCTTAAGAAAAAACCAAAATTTATATTGAAATTATAATAACTATGTCTCATATAAGTACATTTAAATGATTCTTCACGGACATTTAAGATCTTGAAGCACAATGTAATTTTTCACTACTCAATATTTATTGCGCGTGACTTTTGCGCTTTTTAGAATATAATAATATTTTTTAACTATTAGGGCCGGCTCCGACTATTTGTAGGCCCAGTTTAAATATTAACAATAGGTCATATGGTAAGAAAACTTAACATTTTTAAAAGAATCATTCTCAATTTAAATTTGTAAATAATTATACACTAATCAAGAATTAAAATTGCTATAAAGTTTGCACCAAAAAAAAAAAAATTGCTATAAAGATTGAATTTAACCATGTAATTTAATTCGAAATGATTAGAACAAAAATTATGAAGAAAAATACAATAATAACAATGTTAGGATTTGAACCAAGTATCACAATCTAGCACTAATTTATTGATGCAAAACTAAGATTGAAAATATATAACTTATATAGTAAGACCTCAAAATTTAGAGGCCCCAAAATTTCTCAAAAATCTGGAGGCCCGATGCCGTCGCACATTCGGCACATGTGCTAGAGTTGCCTCTGTCAACATTGAATTGGTTCAAGTGGTAAGAGACTTGGTCCTCTTAAGCATTTGGTCGGGGGTTCGATTTCTGACTGATGTGTATGATTAAAATCAGTTGGGAGATGAGAACTCACCTTGTGCGTCCCACGGATTCCCCGACGGAGATTAATCATCGCTAACGGTAGTGAAAACTTCGTACCAATATTATGGTAACTAAAAAAATATAATAATTTATTATTATTAATTTATTATTTGAAATGAAAAATATAACATGGAATTTAACATATATTAGTAAAAAAAAACATTTGTTTAAAACAAAACAAAAAATATTATAGAAGTGAATTTACATCAATATCAATAAAAACTGCACTCAAGAGCATTTGAGTGAGATGGTCTAATTTAACCAAATATTCTCTCAAACAATCCATTATTTTGTAAACTTTATTAATCACGTGAAGTTAATCTCTTGATTCAAGAATCTAATGACTCGACTTGCAATAAATGGAGAATTCAAAACTAAAACGCATCTCAATATCTTTAGTAAAAAATAACAACCGAATAACCATAAAGAATAAAAGAACGGCTTTTTTGTCCTTGTCAAATAGTATGGTGGTTAAAAATTCTAATTTTAAAAAAAATAATTGAGATAATCGAAGTTCAAATTGCAATTCTCTACATATACAATGCACGTCGTGCCAATTGAACTAAATTTACGGGACACTGAATTTTTTTTTCTTTTGGTTACTACGTGCAGAAATATATTTGGTCTGCAGCAACAAAATTATCACAAAAAATGGCTTTATAAACGCGTAATAAATAAATAAATAAATAAATCGTAGTATATAGTTTATGATATGATTGTTTTCGTAGGGAAGTAGAAAATTGTAACGAAGAAGAAACGAATCCAGAAATTGATAAACAAAACCTATTGCCTCGCTGGAAACTAGTAACAAACTCTATAATAATAATTTCATTCCATTTTCACTCCAAATTCCGTTTCTAATTTTTCTTTTCTCTCCTTTTTCCTTCCGTTTTCTTTCTTTCTTCTCCGTTCCACACAACAATGTCTTACGCATATCTTTTCAAATACATCATCATCGGTGATACTGGTAATTATCTTAATTAACCCTCTCTGATCTCAATTTTATTAATCTTAATCTCAATTTCATTACTATAATCATTTCTCAATTCTCTTAATTAATTAATTACCATCATAATCGTTAAACCTTGTTATTGTTGCTTGATCACGCGTGTTCGTAGAGTTCCTCAGCTTCAATTCCCGATCGGATTTATTTTGTTTCATTGCTTTTTAGGGTTTTTGTTTTTCAGAATTATTTTATATGATGATTGATATCTATAGATATTTGATGTTGATTCTCTTGTGTAAATTTTGTTTCATAAGTATTTAATTAATGATTTTTTTTAAAATTGATAAATATATAGCTATTTTTTGTTTATTTATTTTGTGATTGTATTATACTACTTGGTTTATGAATCAAATGGTTGGAGACTATTGGTCAATGAACTTTAGTTAACGACGAAGCAATTAGGAAATACCGAGTTCGATTACTAACGGAAACAATTATTGATCAGACTTTAATTATATTGCGTCAAACCTCAAACTTCGTATTACTATATCCCATTTACCTTAGGAACTCGAGGGTTAATACTAAGAATAATAGTACTTTCATTTTCATTTTTGATTTCCATTGTGGTAATTATAGATTGTTCTTCTCCTTTCTTGTGTTTTCAATTTTGTTAGTGTGATGTGATGGATCCTTTATTGTTATGTTTTCTTGAAAGTTATCGATTGTGTTATTGTTTGTTCCGTTTCGTTTTAATTGTTTTTGTTATTTATGTAGTCTAAGCGTTGATAGTGGCAGTTCATGCCGAGAGGGCTTAGTTTTTGACCTTTTTTTGATAAATATTGCAGGAGTTGGAAAGTCGTGTCTTCTACTTCAGTTTACCGACAAGCGCTTTCAACCTGTTCATGACTTGACGATTGGTGTTGAATTTGGTGCTAGGATGATCACAATTGATAATAAGCCAATCAAGTTGCAAATATGGGATACGGTATGTTTAACTTTGTTCATTTATCCTTCCAACTTGTTCATTGTTCATGCTTATTTACAAACCTGCGAAGCATTTTATGCTGTTTCTAGGAATTGGAAATTGATTGTGGTGATCATTTTAATCTAGGGCCTTTAATTTAGACATTTTGGGGTGCAGTTTCGTCCTGAAGATGATATTTTATATATGTTGAATCACTGGCTGATTTTTATACGAAGTTATGCAAATAAGAACCATATTGGGTAGTAGGCCTATGGTTGATGCTGTTGTTTGTCATATTTGTAGTCTGTCCCTATAACTTTGATATGCATGTCATTTTGTTTCAAAGAATACCATGCTGAGTGTGATCTATAGTGTCCATGGGGGCTGATCTGTTTATATTGTTGAGAATGAAAACCTAATTGTTTGGGGATGAAAATTCACGAATGGAAAAATATATCTCTTAGATGGGAGTGTTTTGGGTGGGATATGGGATTTGGTAATGGTGACCCTTAAGGTACCTTTCAGTGTTCAAATGGTTAGTTTATCTAGATTGACAACTGAAATAGATCCTTTCATATTAAAATTTTACGTGGCCTTGTCATGTTGAAATTTTATGTGGCCTTGTCATGTTGAAATTTTGCGTCTATATCTCACTTGATAATGTTAAAAAACCTTGACAGTGTCCACTTAATATATAAAGAGAGATATAGCAATAAAATTTCATCTAGACGAGATCATGTGAAATTTCAACATGAGATAACCCAGTTCCTTTTCAGCATAGAATGATTATATATTCCAGATTTCAGTGGTGGAAAATATTCTTCATTTTGTTGGTTGATTTTATGAATTATGAAGCTTAAGGTACTGAACTTCCTCGTTATTTTTCAGGCGGGTCAAGAATCCTTCAGATCTATTACAAGGTCGTATTACAGAGGGGCTGCAGGTGCATTGCTTGTTTACGATATAACCAGGTATCTTCAAGTTTGAATTCTATTAACTAGATCTACCACCACCTTGCAATTCATCACAAGGATTACATGCAATATTATATACTCATCGTCCATCACTTGAAATATGATTTATAAATCATTTTGGTCTTTTTAAACACAATTTTATAACTTGGGCATATTACTTTTAGTATTTTTTAGGGAAGATATGACGTGTTATTTCAAGAAAAACCAGTTCATTGAAAAACACTGAGTTTTCATATGCTTGGAGAGATATGTATATCCAATTTGATGGAGCTGCATAATATGCAATTTTAATACACGGATGTCTATGTAGTTTCGTGTTAGAAGTATGTGTTGTTTAATTTAAATAAGGTAGTATAAATGTTGCTGACCGTGAGTTTACCAATAGGAGGGAGACATTTAATCACTTGGCTAGCTGGTTGGAAGATGCAAGGCAGCACGCAAATGCAAATATGACAATTATGCTGATTGGAAACAAGTCTGATCTTGCTCACAGACGGGCTGTAAGCACAGAAGAAGGTGAGCAGTTTGCAAAGGAGCACGGGTTGATCTTCATGGAGGCCTCAGCAAAAACTGCTCAGAATGTTGAAGAGGTCAGAAGTCACATCATATATACTTTTGTCAGCTTAGGTTCTTAGGTTGAATGTTTTGCATAATCATCTACGGAGTATATGAAAAATTTAACATAACCTATCCTTTTACAGGCATTCATAAAAACAGCTGGAACCATATACAAAAAGATTCAAGATGGAGTTTTTGATGTATCAAATGAGGTTAGTTTCTTTTTTCATTTTTTTAGATTTATGTCATTCCTTACCTCCGTCTGTTTTATCACTTTATTATTAATATCATTAAGGATTTGTGGGATATTCAATTTCATTGTGCCTTATATTTTCATAAATACAATCTGTGCATGTTTCTGTGATTATAAAGTAAAAGTGTACTCTTCCTGATTCAAGGAAAAAGTCACTGATAATTTTTATATATGCTTGCAGTCCTATGGAATAAAAGTAGGATATGGTGGAATTCCTGGACCATCTGGAGGTAGGGATGGCCCTTCTGCTGCTGGTGGAACCTGCTGCAGTTGAAGTAAAACATATTGCAACCTATTTGCTTCAAATGTAGTTCTTTATGTATTCTCTTCTCTTTTGGGTTTGGATATATGAAAGTATATACGTTCTACGTGCGTTGATGAAATCAGATAATTGTATAATGCTTTCTTTTTCATCTTGACTTTGTATCTTTGACTTAAACCGACTATTTGTTCATATTTGTGTGCATAATTATTTGATCTGTTGTTTCATTCTTCTTACTTCTGTTGAATATGAATATGATTCTTAGCATTATATTAGCCCTAAAGGCCATAAATAAATTTATCAAATTCTATTGATATGATATTGGCAAAACTCAGTACTGAGTTTTACAGCTACCAACATGTTGGGGATATTTTACCAGATCAGAACATGTGTCTGTTATTATAATTTTAATTGAGAGACATGTTGAAATAAATTCTAGTGAGCTTATTAGTTGGTAATAAAGATACTACTGTAAGACCAAATGTTAGTTAGTCCAGTGGTGATTGGCGCGGAACTTGGTAGGGAGGACCACGGTTCGATCCTCCGCAACTGCATTTGAGAGGGGATTGAAACCACTTGATGCCAGAACTAGCCCCGAACTCTGGACTACTAGGGTCCCTTCCCCTAGAAACCAGAGGGTGAAAAAAAAACGTGGTTGCGTCTCAAAATTGTAAGAACAAATGTGCAGTATATTCTTTTTGGCTTTTATTATTAAAAAAAATGTGCAGTAGAAAAAAAATAAAGTGAAGTAAGAAAATCAAAGGTGAGAGTTATAACGTATTTAGGCTCTATGATTTGTGTGTAATCTGGGAAGCACTTATGTTATTTGAAAGTGCAGAGGAAATTTCTCAAAATCAGTTTTTGTGGGAATCAGGGGTTCTGTTCGGTAATTTGAATTACCCGATGAATTTTGCGATTTACATAAATTCAAATTATGGTAAAGAAGTAATTTGCATTGAGTCAAAAGCCATTTTCATCTCTGAAAGTATCAAACGTTGTCAAACAAGTTCCTGGATCTATTAAAAAATGTGATTGAAAAGGCTTCAATTATTAGTTTTTCAAATACTCCATTCGTTACAAAATATAAGCAAAAGTGGGTCAAAGAAATTTGATATATTTGATTCAAAATTTAGATCAAATATATTTACTTTTGTTGTCCAACTTTTACTTATATTTTATAACGGATGGAGTACAATGGAATCGTTTATAGTAAATGTGTAGGATAGGGTTAGGGAGATGGGGAAAGGAGACAATAGTATCTCCCATTTAGAAGGTCATAATTATAGATTCCTTTCCTTTCATTGATTTTTTATATATTTTTTATTTATTTTTTATTATGGTTTTAATTTGTTTTCTCCTAAAAGTCATGCTAACTTGGGAAGTTGGTATTAGGATCCCTGCACTGAAATAAGGCCACAGTTTCACACAGTAATGCACTGCAGCCATTGATTTTTGATCGGTCGGTTCACATTACATTTACATATAATCAGTATAAAACAATTTCAGCCTTTAATTCAAGATCGGGCGGCTGTAATGCATTACAGCGACATGCATAACTGCGTACAATCCTTTTCCGCTAACTTGTAGTCTAAAGATATAAATGAAGGGGATACAAAATAGAATTAAAAAAAAGTTTTTTGTTGAAAAGATAAATTTTTAAACTTTTAGAATATTAATTACATAATTTCTAAGATTATATTTTATATTTGATTTCTTTACTTGTGCTTGATTTGCATTTCTATAGCATTTCCAATAGTCTTTTTTAATGTATCATTTTGAGTTTAATTGTAAAAAATGATGTAAGTAGTAAGTGGTCTAGTAGTTTTGTCATTTGTGGATATTTGTGTTTTTGGTTTTGACTTTCGAGTCTTATGTAATGCAATTTTTGTATTTTTTTTATTAAGGACATAATTTTTAATGAACAGTTTTGTCATTTGATAAATAAAAACATTAATTTTACTAAATTTTTTACTTTTAAAGGGTCTCATTTTTTATTTTTTCTTGGACCTCAAAATATGCAGCGACGGCCCCGACATCATGTCATAGGAATAAATACTTATTTATTCTATTATAATTTATTTAAAGACTTACCAAATTTTATGAAATTCACATTGTCACGTCAAATTCCTCTAATTAAAAAATAAAATAATACAAAAACATGTTACTACAATAAAATCTTTCATAATACTCCTATTAGTGATGCTGTCAAATAACAATCAACATTTCCTATTCTCTCTTGATAGTAATTGTTATATTAAATGAGGCATATATACCCAATCATGTGAGCAACAAATCAATGTGGGTCAATGGACACAACACAATGTCTCATCAACTCAAGGGTATAGCCTTTCGGTTCATGATTTTTTCTTGACAAAGACAACACATGAAATATGGTGTTACTAATAATAGATTAAGTCCGCAAGGTCAGGGAACTTGTCAAAAAGTACCATCACATATTTGATGTTACAAACAAGTTTCATCCATAAATTTTAAAGGCACAATGCCGTGAAGATTTATTGTGTGTTTGATTTCAGGGATTAAAAGAAAATATGGTAACTAATGAATGAATTTGAATTTATCTTTCAAGTTTATTTATTAATTTCGGTGTTTTTCTTTATTTTTTTATTTTTTTTTCTAAAACCAAACACACTCTTAAGTTATAACTTATAAGTTGTAACAAATAACAATGTTTACCAAACAAAAGCTATAAACTAAGGCCCCGTTTGTTTCTATGGAGAGAAAGTGGGAGGAAGGAAAATTACGCAAACCAATAAATGAATTTGGTTTACTTTATCATCCAAATTCATTCATCGATTTCCGTAATTTTCTTTCCTCTCACTTTCTTTCCATCATACCAAACGGACCCTAAGTCTCAGAGTTAACTTTGATGTGGACCATTGATCTATAATAATTACAGATTAAAAAATCCCTAAGTTTCAATTTATTTACATTTTTCAAAAAAGTTCATGGGACAATGTTTTAGCTATTATTAATAATATCTTTTGGTAAATGAGAAAAAATATTAAAATTATAAACTAATTATTGATTTTAGCCGTTAAAAAAACTAACGACTAATGAGAATTTTAAAATATTACATATTCTGTCTTAAAAAATTACATATTCTAAGAAACTTACTCAAAAAAAAATAATAAAATTTTAAAGAAGAAGCTAAATATCAACAAACAGGTCAAATAATAGATACTATGAAAAGAAAAAAAAAAAGGTAACTTTAAAACAAAAATCGATGGAGTATTTGAGTTTGATAAAAGAGGTTATGTTATGAGAATGTTATAAATTAATAGTTGAATATCCTACTTAAAAGATGTATTTATATTTAATGTTCGATCGTGACTTGAATAAGAGATTGCTTTTGTTGGAAAAAAATGTACGAAACCAAATTTTGCTAACGTACATCTACTTATATATAATGATCAAATTATACGGGTATAATGCTATGCTTAATAGTAATATTTTAAGAAATAGCAAGTATGGTCATAAATCTGTTATTTAGTGTTTGTCTTTTTAGACATGAAGATAGCTAAAAGTTAAGGATATATAATGTGTATTTTATATGGTTACATTTTAATACAATTTACCCAAGTAGACATGCACTATATATCAAGAACTTTTTAAATTAAAGTGCTGTATATTATTAAAGGAAAATAGAGCAAAATAAGTTATTAGACTCAAATAGTTAATAAATTTTATGCAAGAATAAATTATTTAGGAGAATTCAAACTCCATTTTAAATAAAATAATTATTAATCAGCTTTTACCTTTTTTTTCTTCCAAACTCTATCCCATTATCTCTAAGAATTGAAGGTCTTAAAAAGAAAAATCCACGAATAAGGGTACAAGTGACCTAAAATAAAAATAAATTAGTTAGTCAAATCTCTATTCTTAACACCTTATGAATAAAATATGCATTGTACATTGAAATATGGCATGCAACAAAAAACAACTTACAAGTTCAATATTAAAAAACCGTAAAAAAAAGTTCAATATAAAAAAACAACTTACAAGTTATAGGATGTAACTCAATTCCTTTAAATAATGTAACTCAGTTTGAAAAATGAATTAAGCACTATAACAGAGCCAAATTAAAATATGCTCCACTATCATTAGTCCCACAATAACTATAAATCGAGCAGTTATAAATAGATGAAAAAGAATAATAATTTTATCAAATTTATTATTTTATTTTATGAGTCAAGATAATTTTTGTCTGTGAGGGAAGGTTGATCTTTTTTTTAATGTATTTTTAGCTTTTGTGAATTTTATCGATCCACAGCCTTCTATGTCAACTTCAGTATATTCGTGATTAAAATATAGTAAATCTTTTATTCACTGAAATATTTCTTTATCTCTCACAAGACTAAATAATTTATTGGACCTCTCACACACTGGTATGAAGCACGGACTCTGACACGGACACCGCGACACGACACGACACGGACATTCGTCTCCGACACCACTAATGTAAAAAATATACGACACCGACACCGCTACATATTTATAAAATATATAAGTTTAGAATTAAAAATACATGCATATGCATCTAAGTTGAACAAATTTTTCAATAAAAAAAGTTTTAAAAGAATATATGATAGTACATTTGACATTTACTCATCCAACTACTATCGAAAAACTAAAAATAATGTAATCAAAATGTAATATCTTTAATCCCTCATTGATCAATATTATTATTTCGACATATCTTAATCGTTGTATATATGTCTGAGAAAAGTAGAAGCAAATAAATAAAATAAAATTTGAACACTTACCCCGACACGTTTGTACGAGTGTCTTATAGGTGTCGGACACCGATTTAAGGAGTGTCGGAATAAAGGAAAAATTGTTTTTTTGACACCTCTCCGACACGTTTGTACGAGTGTCGTACGGGTGTCATACGAATGTCGGACACGGACACGTGTCGGACACGCGACACGTCTAATTATAGAGGTGTCGGTGCTTCACTACACACTCTTCCAACCAAAGTTCTAACCAAAATTTAGCACTCCTTTTATCACCAACCTTTTCAAATATATTTTTTGAAAACGGATCAAAATTAGCATCCAAGATCAATGTCCCACTAACTTACCAAAAAAAAAAACCAATGTCCCAGTAAGCTTGCAACTACTCGTAACCATGTCCATAAGAATCTTAGAATCGCTTTCAATGAAAATATGAGAATTCTCCTCACTCTTGGCCAAGTCTAACCAAGTTCTACATTTTTGCATGAAGAACATCACATGTTTAAGTTTTCCTTGTATATCCTTTGATCCATCTCCTGTTAGAGTTGCGAGGGAGGTCGCCAAAGCCCGAAAGCATACCAAGTATCAACCCCTATATATGCAAACACCGACACAATTGATTATACTCCAACCTCCAAAAAGTCGCCATATCTAAAATATTTTATTTAGTTATAAAGATTAATCTATATCTAACTATGTATATTATATATGTAAACAAAAGTTTAACATGTGAATTAAATGAAGTACTCTCATCTATAATGTTTTTTTACAGAATATATACATTAAATAATGTAATAACCTATTATTACATATAAATTTAAAAGCATTAAATTTAAAACTGTAAAGTACTGTAATGTTATTTTGCATAAACAACTTTTATTGGTACTGTAATGCTATTTTGGACTTTCAAGTTCTTTTTTTGGATGTTTAAAACTGTTTGGTACTAAAATGTTATTGTGTAAACCGCGCCAACCGAACCAATCCAAACCGCATTGGTTTGGTTTGGGTGACTTTTTAAAAATCAACCGAACCGTATGCATTTTTATCTCGCAGTTAAGATGATTTTATTGCTCAAAACCGAACCAAACCGTACCACGATCACCCCTACCCACAACTGCGATTGGGTGCGGACTGGAACCACTTGATGCCAGAACTGACTTCCAAACCAAGTTAATCCGGTGGTAAAAACCAAATAAATAAATAATAGTAAAACAATTAATATTAAATTAAAAATAATAAAATCCCACTTTTCATTATGATTTTCCATATTCTACCGTATGTTGTAGTCCTTGTGCTGTGATACTTGCCATTAGCCCATTATCATCATCACTCACAAAAACATAAACTATTGATTAATAACCCTTTTCCTCACACTCACACCAATCCTATTTAAAACATTCATTCAATTTCACTCACACAACAAAACAGAAGAAGAAGAAAAACAAGAAGACCAAAGGTTTGTGTAAAACACCAAGATTTTGCATTCTTTCTTTTTTTTCTTCTTCTTTTTTATTAAAAATCTTTTTTTTTTCTGAGATTACTAAACTAGTACGAGGTAAAACACAGAACAACAAAGTACGAAGTAACAACAACAACAGTGGAAACAAAACACAATCACCAACGTTAATTTCAGATCTCAATTTTGGATCCCCATCTTGTTCTTCATCCCAAAGATTGAATTTTTATTTATTATTTTTTGCCCCTTTTCTTCAATTTCAATCTTTTGGGGTCAAAGTTTATGGCTTCTTCTGGTAATTCTGGAAATCCAAATCAAACCCAACAAACCCAATTTGATTTACAAAAGCTTTTCAAAGTAACAACAACAAATCAAAATCAAAATCAAAATTTAAATTTGAACTCTTCTCCATCATTCCCTTCACCTTCATCACTTTCTACACCCCCTCCTTCTTCTTATCCTACCCCTTCTTCTTCATACCCTCCACCAACTGGTACATACCCTTATCATCTTCCTCACTATCTTCCTTTTCCAAATCTTCAACAACAAGAAAACCCTCTTATTCTTCAACATCATCCTCAAATGCATGCACCTCAAAGACCCATTTTTCAACCTCCTTCTTCTTCTCCTACATCTCCAAATCCAAACACTACATCTGGTGCACGTTTAATGGCTTTATTGGGGACACCAAACCCTCCTTCAAATCAAGAATCTGAGTTTTCAGTTTCAGTTTCAGCAAATTCTGGTTCAGTTGTGACTTCAGTTTCTTCTCCTGTTAACAATATGGCAAGTCCAAATTCTACACCAACAAGGATGCTTAGTACTAAGCTTCCAAAAGGTAGACATATGAAAGGAGAGAATGTTGTTTATGATATTGATGTTAAGTTGCCAGGTGAAATGCAACCTCAGCTTGAAGTTACTCCAATTACTAAGTATGCATCTGATCCTGGACTTGTGCTCGGGAGACAAATTGCTGTTAATAGATCTTATATATGTTATGGACTCAAACTCGGTGCTATTCGTGTTCTTAATATTAATACCGCGTTGAGATATTTGCTTCGAGGTCATACTCAGGTGAGAGATGTATTGCTTTTGGCATGTATTCTTCATTTTGATGCTTTTGTAGTTATTGAAGTTTAGTAGTTAAGGTATTGTTTTATATGGAAACTGAGTTGTTTGAGTAAATAGCTTAATTAATTGATTATGTATAAACTGTTTTTATGAGTTATAAATCGTGTTTATGAACATGTGATAAGATGTTTCCATAAGCACTCCGAAACAGCCTTGCAGGTGCTTATATCAGTAGATAAGCTCGATAAGTCAATCCAAATAGCCCTTAGTCAATTATGGCTTCTTTCTTGGTGTTAGGACCGATTGATGCATTGGCTTGGTGATTGATGGTAGTAACTAGTGACCCTTTTTCTTGTTTGACTTTTTATGAACTCTGCATTTCATACGATGATGCTATATTCCTTTTACGCTAACCACTGCTTATATAGAAGCTACCTTTATTGTCTGTTGCCATGATACATTGAAAAGACACGTGATTTTCTCATCTCCTCATAAACTTATGAAAAATTTGCAGCTAGGAAATGTGTCAGACTATATGTTTATACTTTTTTAGTTTTCATCTGTAATCCATATGTCGCCTTTTCTTGATTTATCATGCTCAGTTTAGATACATGTTTGCAGAAAGGCAAGATATAGTATAAACATATGATGACATGAGTCTTTTTTTATATCTGAGAAAGAAGTATTCTTTTTGAGTTATTTATGTGTTCTTGCAAAGCTTGTTTTACTGCTTATGATGAGTTTGCTGTTGCTACACACATTCGAGACGTTTTTTCCCCCATTGTATTCTATTTCCAATCTATACTCCCTCAAATTTATGCTTATTATCGCGCTTTTATGTAGAGGGTATCTGACATGGCTTTCTTTGCTGAGGATGTTCACCTGTTAGCCAGGTAAATATCTTTTTTGTTTCTGTTTTGTCATTTTTTTTTTGCAATATTACATTTATTAATTTTTTCCTTTGCATTTGCTCGTGCATTCACAGTGCTAGCACTGATGGGAGAATTTTTATATGGAAAATCAATGAGGGCCCTGATGAGGAAGACAAGCCTCAAATTACTGGAAGAGTTATCCTAGCCATTCAAATATTAGGAGAGAGTGAGTCAGTTCATCCGCGAGTTTGCTGGCATCCCCATAAACAAGTAACTGCGGCTATATAATTTTGTTCCTTTAAGTTTTTTTATCTTTCAGTTGGTTTTAGCTCCTTTAAAGTTTTAGCTTATAGTTGTTGGAATTGACCAACAGGAGATTTTAATTGTTGCTATTGGAAACCGTATCCTCAAAATTGACACTATGAAAGCTGGAAAAGGTGAAACTTTTTCTGCAGAGGAACCTCTCAAATGTAACATTGATAAGTTGATTGATGGCGTGCAACTTATTGGTAAGCATGATGACAATGTCACCGAGTTGTCAATGTGCCAATGGATGAAGAGTCGATTAGCTTCAGCATCAGCAGATGGCACGGTCTGCATTTGCCTCTCTCCTGCCCTACTTTTTTCCTTTGTTTCTCGACATCCAGTTTTTTTTGCTAGTTGAATCTGTGAAAGATTAATTTAATCTTGATTTTCCCTGCCTTTAATCGGTTCATGTTGTCTATTTGAAGAAAAGTCTTAAATGTCTTGTTTTTATTTTGCACTTATAAATATATATATATTTTTGTCAACAGGTGAAGATATGGGAAGAGCGTAAGGCAACACCACTTGCTGTTTTAAGACCACATGATGGTAAACCTGTTAATTCCGTGACGTTCTTGACTGCTCCTCACCGCCCAGATCACATCGTTCTTGTCACAGCGGTATATGCTCCTAGTTTTTGACATTACCATTATTAGAAACACGGTATATGGATATGCTTCAGTTGTCGGTGATTTTGGACTTCCTTGTCTGCATCTTGACTATTAGTCATTTATGCTCAAAATGGTATCCAGATTCACCTTTCGTCTTTCATTAACTAAATTATTTTTTGTATATATTTCCATTATTACAGGGCCCACTAAATCAGGAAGTGAAGATATGGGTATCTGGTTACGAGGAAGGTTGGTTATTGCCTAGTGATTCCGAGTCATGGATTTGTGTTCAGACTTTGGATATAAGAAGCTCTTCTGAAACCAACCCCGAGGATGCATTCTTTAATCAAGTTGTAGCATTGCCTCGTGCTGGTTTGGTTCTGCTAGCAAATGCCAAGAAAAACACAATATATGCTGTTCATATAGAGTATGGACCCAATCCAACTGCTACTCGCATGGATTATATTTCTGAGTTCATAGTCACAATGCCTATATTAAGCCTTATTGGAACTAGTGATAGTTTACCAGATGGAGACCATCTTGTACAGATATATTGTGTCCAAACACAAGCTATTCAACAGTACGGACTTAATTTGTCACAATGTTTGCCTCCTCCGCTAGACAATGTTGAACTTGAAAAAACAGAATCAAATGTATCTCGTGCTTGGGATGGATCTACTGATCTGGAAACTGTTAACATACCACAAGTTCAGCTGAGCACTTCTGAAAGTGCTGTAAATTTGTCTTCAGATATTCATGGTCTTCCTGAAGGTTCTGTGTCAGATACTGAGACTAAGCCAAATGATGTACCTGCTCATAATGGTTTTGAGCATGTCCACGCTGCTC
This sequence comes from Trifolium repens, assembly GCA_030408175.1. Classification (NCBI taxonomy): domain Eukaryota; kingdom Viridiplantae; phylum Streptophyta; class Magnoliopsida; order Fabales; family Fabaceae; genus Trifolium; species Trifolium repens. Next base: position 9,828,799 of record CP125839.1, read on the forward strand.
CACCTCCACTTCCTCCGAGTCCAAGAGTGTCTGGCAAGTTATCTGGTTCCAAAAGTTCTTCTAATATTTTAGCGACCAGCTCAACAAGTGCTGGTGATCACAGCAATCAGCCAACAAATCTTGATTCTTCTGCAGAACAAAGAATAGAGTCTGAAAAAGATAGCGTGGCTGATGTGCCTGCAACGGGCGACAATTTGCAAGAAAGTGATAGAGTTGTTCAAAATGATGTTTCTGATTCCCCTACAATATTTAAACACCCAACTCATTTGGTAACTCCATCTGAGATATTCTCTAAAGCTGCTTTGTCTTCTGCTAATTTCAATACCTCTCAAGGTATGAATGTTCAAGGTGTTGCTGCACATAGTGATGGAGAAAAGTTTGAAGTAGAAGTTAAAGTAGTAGGTGAGAGTGAGGTAGGTTCTAATCAAGAAAACACCGAGTATGACATAGACTCCCACACAAATGTTACTGAGAAGAAAGAGAAGTTATTCTACTCTCAGGCTTCTGATCTTGGCATTCAGATGGCCATAGATACATATAATATCGAGGGAGTTCGTCAGGCTGATAATACTAATACTATTGATGCACCTGATAAAAATCGAACATCAATTGAGGGAGAAGTTCAAGACACGAGTAAGGAGGTGCCTGCAAATATCAGGGAACCAGAAGTTGTGGCTGCAACTTTGCAGTCTCCAGCACCATCCACGAAAGGTAAAAGACAGAAAGGTAAAGGTTCTCAAGTTCCTGGTGCATCTTCTGCTTCTCCCAGCCCTTTTAACTCGACGGATTCAGCAAATGATCAAGGTGGAAATTCAGCAGCCCCATCGGTGGAGGCTGCTTTACCACAATTATCTACTATGCATGAGATGATGGGCCAGGTTATTAATTTACATAGGAACTTTACCCTTGTTTTTTTGCTGGCTTCACATACTATGGTCCATACAATGCATATATTTGTAAAGTTACCAATGATTTTGGCAGTGCCGATATTTATGACTAAATTGATCAAGTGTGTTTTGTGTATTGTAATATAGGTTCAACATGCTACGAGTAGAGCATAATTGATTGTTATTTCGTAGGACTAGGAATACTTTTCATATCGTTATTTGGTTTTGACTCGCTAAGCTTGTATAAGCTCATGTCACACAATGAGCTATTTTTAGTTTTTTATCTTGATCTCCTTTATTTTTTGTTTTACAGCTATTAAGCATGCAAAAAGAAATGCAAAAACAGATGAATGCGATGGTTTCGGTCCCGGTTACTAAGGAAGGCAAAAGATTAGAAGGGTCATTGGGCCGAAGCATGGAAAAGGTAGTCAAGGCCAACACTGATGCTTTGTGGGCTCGCATACAAGAAGAAAATGCAAAGCAAGAGAAATTAGAGCGAGACCATGTGCAGCAAATAACAAATATGATCTCCAATTACATAAACAAGGATATGTCATCTCTATTGGAGAAAATCATTAAGAAGGAAATATCTTCAATTGGAACAACCATTACTCGTTCACTTGGTCAAACTATAGAGAAAGCAATATCAACATCTGTTACAGAGTCATTCCAGGTTTATATTAATTTCAACATTTGAAAATGCTACTTTTTCTGGTGAAATTAGGTTTTTGTTAATTTGCTTTGGAGAACCCCTCATTCTCTCTGCACAGTGCCATATTGCGAACTTAAATGTTTTATATCATAAATCTTTGTGTGCCAATTATGGTTTGCGAACTAGTCTGATCTATTTTATGTGGTGAATTGCTACTTCAATTTTTTCCTCACATTTTTCCTCAAAACTGAAGTGACGATTTTTGTTTTGATATAAACCGACTGAGGTTATGCTATAAATTATGCAGAAGGGGGTAGGAGACAAAGCATTGAATCAACTAGAAAAGTCAGTTAGTTCAAAACTTGAAGCTACAGTTGCTAGGCAGATACAAGCACAATTTCAAACTACTGGCAAGCAGGCTCTTCAGGTAAACAGCAAGTAGTCAACATAGACGATGTAATTAAAAACACTTGTTATTTTGTTTTTAGCATTTTGAGTGTATGGATTTATCTTATCATGCCTTTTCTTTATCATGCACATTATGTGAAAAAATATATTTATATAATAGGACCATTAAGATTGTTTTCTTTGTTGGACTGATTCACGCCATAAATCCATCTGTGCCCGTGAAAATGGATGAGAGGTTTGTAACTTTGATGCCATAATTCTATCTGAGATGCTAAGAATTCGATATAGCTTGTCTTAGCTATTCTTTACTACCTTGTATCAAGCAATACCTTCTTTTAGAATGTGGCCATTAGCTTCCAAAAACTTAGGGTATTCTAATATTCTATTATTAATATAAGGCTGATATTGTCAAAATGATTACCGAACATAGAAACGAGCTTGAAGTTCTACTACCTTTTTTATATGATTTGCAGTTCAAGTTAACTTTATATTATGAATTTTGTTTTAATGTTTTCAAGATTGTCTGGAATTTGGTTCCCTTGTAAGTGTGGTGTTGTTTGTATTTTGTAGGAAGCACTTAGGACTAGTGTGGAAGCTACATTAGTTCCTGCCTTCGAGAAGTCTTGCAAATCTATGTTCGAGCAAATTGATGGCACTTTTCAGAATGGTCTTTTGAACCACACAACTGCTATTCAACAGCAGTATGATTCTACTCATTCTCCGCTGGCCATAACTTTGAGGGTATGTATATGATGCTTGTTTTGAAAATAGATAACATGACTTCTATCTTCACCGTTGTTTTTTCCTGCCATCAGAGACTCTCTTACCTTTCTATCATTAGGCCTTATTATTTATGTTTCCGTGATTTGCACGGCTATTGTTATAATTTTGTTGTTAGTTATGTGGACCTAGTCAGATTCACATATGCAATATAATTATAAATAGCTTTTGGAGTATATGGCTGAAAATTTTGTTTCATTGGAAAGAACATGATTATTAGATTAATGCAGTAATAGGATTTCTTTTCATTGTGCACTGAATTTTTCAATGATCTATCATGATGTATTATTTTCTTTCCCAAAATAACAATTATAAATGAGTAAAAGATCTTTCACCTCCTGACTGGAACAATCTTTGGCCACACTTTAATTACTTCCCTGACAAACTTTAGATTACTAGGGCCCCTTCTCCTGAAAACCGAAGGGTTAAGTAAAAAATCTTCTGCAAGTAAATTATTTTTATAGGCTTGAATCTTGGTTAACTTTCACTATCATGATCAACCTAATCTTGAATATCTGATTTATCATATTTGAATATCAACATGGTGTCATAATTTCATAGGAAACAATTAGTTCGGCATCATCGCTTACTCAAACTTTGAGCGGACAATTAGCTGATGGCCAACGTAAGTTGTTGGAAATGGCAGCTAATTCCAAAGTGGCTGCTGATCCTTTTGTAACACAAATCAACAATGGGTTGCATGAGATGGTATGTCTGTTTGTCATTTTTCTTATCTTATTTTCAAATGGTTTTCTTGTTATTTCTTACTGTGAGATGACTTGCGTGTTGACAGACCGAGGATCCTACCAAAGAACTATCAAGGTTAATAAGTGAGGGAAAATTTGAGGAAGCGTTTACTGGAGCTCTTCATAGAAGTGACGTTGGAATAGTTTCTTGGTTATGTTCTCAGGTATGAGTGTATGACTATTATGTTTGGTTGACTTGGCTAACAAGTAACAACTCAGAATTTCATTTTTGTTGTGAATGGTGCTTATGAAGATAATGAAAACACGATTTCATATATTTCAAGCAATTTTTCGGTGATTTTTGGGAAACTTCGTTATCATATAAGTACTTATGTACAAGTTATTTCTATAACAATAGATAAATTAAATTCACATCGTTTTCATATAAGTTAATAAGTTAACTTGTTAATTAAGCTAAAAACAACTTATGGACATATCACAAGTTGTTTCCATAAGCTCTGACAAATGCTTATGTCAGTATATAACCTCAAATAAGCCAATCCAAACAAGTACTACTAAACATGCAATATTTATTTTGAAGTTTATTTGCTGTTCCTATGATAATTTGGTCCATCTTTTACGCCTAAGTTTATTTGCTGTTTTTAGTTAATGCGGTTCTAACATTCCGTTTCAAACCTCTTATTCATAAACAGGTTGATTTAACCGGTATCTTGACAATGGCACCATTGCCGTTAAGCCAAGGAGTACTTTTATCTCTTCTACAGCAATTATCCTGTGACATCAATAGAGAGACACCAAAAAAATTGCAATGGATGACAGATGTGGCTGCTGCTATAAACCCTGCAGATACAAGGATTGCAGCGCATGTACGACCAATATTGGATCAAGTGTACCGAACACTAGGCCATCATCGCAATTTACCAACGAATTCCCCTTCAGAAGCTAGCACAATCCGCCTTCTCATGCATGTCATAAACTCGGTGTTATTAAGCTGTAAATGAGTCATCTGTGCAGAATGTGTCGAGTATCATCTTTGGTTTGTAAATTGTGTGACATCCTCTCATATGAAGAAGTTAACATCACATTAGTTTCGAAACTGCAATTGGAGATAAACTGAATCAAGGGTCGGTAGCAGTTGAGGATCGGTGGAATGGCTGCAAACAAGTACTACAAGCCTTTGTGTGAGATTTTGTGCTTCTTCTGATACTATAAAGCTCTTGCCACGATAGCATTCATAGAACGGTCGGAATCACTATACAACGTTAATTTGAAATGAGAACATGAAGGTTGGTTGACAGATGTGGCTGTTAAGGATGTTGTGTGTGGGTTGGCTCTCAAGTGTCTTGAAATTTTCAGTCATTTTAATAATGAAATGAGAGCCTCCCAATTATGTAAACTTTATTACACTGAATGTAGCTACTTTAGCAGTTTAGATTTCATGGTTTTCTTTTTGGATTTCCTGTTAATGCTGCAGGATTGAAAGGGTGTGTTATCAACATTTTAGACTTTTGCTAGAGATTAAGGTGCAATTTTGGATTTTTTTTTAATCTACAAGAGTTTGTCAATTAAAATAAGTTTATTTTGTTGCTGTTTATGAATAAGTTATTTATTTAAAATACTCATTATTTTTTTATTTTTTTTATCCATTTGGCTTTTTGAGAAGTTTATATAAATTGGCTGTCTATACAGGTGAACTCAGGTATCCCTAGTCAGTAGCAAGAGACTTTTGAGATATATTTAATACATGTAATCATTAGGCATTGTTTTTAATAATCTTAGTGTTAATTAGGTGAAAAACTTTTTTAAAAAATTTATGGTCATCAATTATAGTAGCATTTTAATTGTTATTTTATATATTAATGTGGTGATGTCTTAATTTTGAACGAGTTTATAGCTTATGATAAATTATTAACCATTATAGAAAGAAAAAAAGTACATAAATCACATGATAACTTGCCAAAAGTGAAACCATTTGGTGCTTAACAACTCTACCAAATTTTTCACTAGAGAAAACAACAAAAATAAACAAGCCTAAAAATGAAAAACAAAAAATAGGGTACCCTAAAAAATCATGAATTATAACTCATTTTCATTTTTGAAATTACCATGAAACCATAAAAATGCACAATCATTTTTGTTTTGTCACAACAAAAATACATCACCACCATCACACCTGTATCCACCAGGTGTGGTGACGGTTAAATCTAGTTAGAGAAAAATTCTCTCCACATTTGCTGCATTGTGCAACTGTTGTACTTGTACTGGATCCATTCTCCATTAAGTCGGAGAGAGTAATAATCTTTTTTATAGAGATGTAAATAAATAAACTCTTTGGTTTTTCTTTTGTGGTATTTCCTAATAACCAAATTTAGAACCAAAAAAAGAGGAGTTAACACCTATCTCACATTTCATTGTTGGTGATGATGAAAGGTGACACAAAATATATATATATATATAAAAAATGTACGTGTGATTAATTGTGTGTGTTGTTACGTTTGTATTGAGTTGTGATATGGTTTTTCCTTAAAAAAAGCTTAGCGTGTGTACAAAGCTCACCATTTCTAATCAGTTATCTTTAGATTACGTTACAAAACATATATATACATATCATATGGAACATGATTAGGTGCAGTCGAAAAACTCATGCAGTCACATAGTTAGATATCGGTGACTGTTTGATTAAAATTGGATGGTCTTAATTTAAGTGTAATATCTTTGCACATATTAAATAAAAATTGCACTTTTTTTGTTTAGACTATCCGATCTTAATCAGACGGTCAAAAAATTTGTGATTGCATGCATCGAATCACCGACTACATTGAATCCATTTCTCATATCATATATATACGTATACCTAAGTCCTAGCTTCCCCTTAATTTCCCTTTAACCTTAATACTCATCTCATAGGTATTCTACTACCCTTTACTCTCATAATCATCTTCTTCATCATCATGAGATTATATATTAATCATTTTGAATAAGTGTATCAATTCTTTCTTAAACATTGTTTTTTAACATACATTGAAAAAAGGTTTTAATTTGTTGTCCATTTTCATAGTATGTACCTATGTTGTGTTTTTTTTTTTTTTTGTAAAAATTTTGATTGTATTTTATGTTCTTGTGTTTGATTAATATAACATTGTTTGTGATCTTGCATTGACAGAAAAAGGTATAAAAAAATGGAGCAAGAGAAGAATAAGAGAGCAAGAGAATATGATGATGTTGAAGCTAAGATTTGGTTTTCTTTAGAGAATAATAACAAAAAAGCTAAAAAAAGTGGCATAAGCTTCACCAAAGACAAGATTAATGAAGTTGAAGACAAAGGTTATTTAGCATTTGGAGTGTTTGATTTTCCTTGGTTGAAAGAAGGTGTTATATGCAAATCAGAAGAATGTTTCATGGATTTTGAAGACAATTTTTTGTCATTATTACAAAATCAAGACACTTGTTTCAAAGTTTGTTCTAGCAATGATTTTTTTGAGACATCAATGGTTCATATTCCAGAAGCAAAGTTGATGGAAGATGTGTGGCTTCCATTTGAGATTAATGGATTAGAGCTTGAAGAAGAGGATTTGGATTGTATTTTGAGCTCTTTGCTAAATAATTAAAGTCTCTTTCACACAATCAAATATCATAGGGTAATTTTTTTTAATGTTATTATTATTATTATTAGTCCTAGCTACAATCTTCATCATAGATGAATATATCAACCTTGTATTAGAAATGGGTTATTTGAAACAAAATCGAACAATTTTTTATCAGAATTTAGATGGTTAACACAGTTTAAATATAAGGTTAATTATGTTCGGTGGATGATTATTAATTATTCACCTATTAAACACAATTAACCATGACTTTGAATGTTGTTAACCTTGATTTTCACCCCATATTGGTTAATTCTAGTTCTACTTTTTCTTTGCCTATATTTTCCACCTTCTTATGGAGGCATTATTTGGATAAGCCATGACTATTTTTGTTAAGCTTTTTCTTTCATTTTCTTGTATGCTATAGAATTCAATATTTTTCTGCATTTACTACTTACTAGTATTTTATAATATGTATTCTAAAATGTGTGAAATTACTATAATTCCTCAGTAGTTTCTCACCCCTAAAACCCTCATAAAGTATGAAAATTTTAACTTATAATGAGCTCCAATGTATGGATTACAAAGTCCTTAAAATTGAAAGCTTATTTTGTTCACTATAGTCCAAACTAGGTCCAGAAATGAACAAAACTTGTTATGTAGTTAAAGACAAAAGGGAATTTTCTGAATTAAGATATAGATTAGAGAGTAATTTGTAGCTTTGTTGGGGTTATTAAAGGTTGCAATGAATGCATCAACCATGAATTAGATCAAGTGATAAAGGTCTTAGTCCCTTTAATAAGCATGTGGTCAGGGGTTTGATTCATGACTCATGCGTATCGAGAAAGTTTGGATGGAGGGAGAACCCACTTTGTGTCCCCACAGGTTCTCCGACTGAGATTCGTCATCGCTAACGGCGGTGGAAACTTCGTATCAATATTATAGTAACCAAAAAAGTTATAATAATGCAATTTTTTCATTTATTTATCAACTGAGCATCTTTTATGTGTAATTACAGAAACTAATCTTTCAAATTATATAAACGCACATTTGTAACAAAGATTTTTGTAAATTTTTTTAACGCAACTACATTTATAAGTTTATATTCGAACATGATATTACTGATTAAGTTGAAAGAGACTTGAATCACCATATACTTACGAGTTTGAGTAAATGAGTGTGATATTTGACTATTCTAGCACACAAAAGGTTGTTACACATTAATATGAATCATTGAAAATAATTTCTCATCCTCTATCTATGTCTTTTGATTTGAGTGGAAAATGCTTATAGATTACTAGTAACTATTTGCTTTGTTTCTTTAACAGTTCTTCTCATCATTTTTGTAGTGGTAAGACATACGTATGTTTTGGTTTAATGATTGATGCATTTAGAATAAAGTCATTGGTTTTTTTACTTTATAAAAATTTCAGTGCTGCTTGCTGTAATTGTGATGATATTTGTACCTATAAACAACTCAATGCTTCTCAAAACTTTTATCCTTCAATAAAATGATTGCTTATGGCATGTTTGGCTTATGAACTTTTTGAATTTATTATTAATTTTCAGTTTTAATTATAGAAATATCACTTTGTTCATGGATCTAGTCACCAAAATTAGGGGTGACAAAATCGACCGATCTGTTTATCCGCTATTTTAGGTGGGACGAGTTAAATTTTGAATTCAACCACTTAAATTAGTCAGTTTCACGGGTTAAACATATACTAATTACGATGCAAAATAAAATTGGACGGATTGTTCGGTTTTGCTATCTTACATCAAAACCATACTTCCTTTAATTGATTACATAACTACCGTCTCACATCATATATGAGATGACCTGAATATGAATTTATTTTATAAGTAAGAGACAATTCTCACCTTACAAGTTGGTGTTGTAAGGATGAGTTAGACCAAATACTCAATTATAAGAACCTTCATTTTGTAAATGATACAAATAAACAAATATTCACTATTTCTAAAAAAAAAAAAAAAAAAAAGAAAGAGATGCATGAATTTGCTTTTGGTTTGAAACAAGATAAAACTTTGATGTATTGATTTTCTAACAAGAAAAGTATCCTTAATTGCTCTTATGAAATTCTTTATTTTTCTATTTGGTCGTGAGTTATAAAATAAATAGAAAAGTGATAACAATTAATAAAAATAAAATGAGTTTGGGTCACTTATGGTTGAAGGAAAGTGGTAACTTTATAATTATTTTATAAGTGTGTTTCTCTCACCCAAATAGCCACTTTTTTTAGTCAACCCAAATAGCCATTTATGCTTGAGAATTCATCAACTTCAGTGGTTCAAGATTTGTTTCGGTGGTGTAATTACTATTAGGGATGTGAAACATTTTATTTTTTTGTTATATACTTTATTTCTTATTACTTATTCAAGTAGTCCATGGTGAATCGGTTATGAATAACGTTATAATGAATATAAATTTTAAAAAATTAACTGTTTGATTAAAAGTTTATAATATGTAGATCATTCATAAAAAAATTTAGAAAAATTGAAAATCATTTGATATGTTATTGAGACCCATTAAAATTAACGGTTTGAGTTTTTATCAAATATCATTCATCTTGATAGATCTCAATAATATATCAAATGATTTTCAATTTTTCTAATTTTTTTTATGGATGATCTATAAAATATAAACGTTTAATCCTACAATAAATTTTGTAAAATTTGTATTCGTTATAAAAATATTACTTACTCGTCGACCATAACATCACCCTATATAATTATTAGTCATCTGAGGTTAGTCTTTTTTATTTATCTTTTCTTTTGTCATGGGTAAGAGACACAAGAGTAAAGGATTAAAAATTAGCACAATAGTTTGCAAATAAATCTAACATGTTATTTTAATCAAAGTAAAGGAACGTCACTTGAAAACGAGTATTGTATATGATAAATATAATAATATATTTATGCAAATTTTCTTCCACTATATATTGATAGCAATGGAAAATATAATATTACAAAAAATTTAAAATTTTGCTAGTAACGGATAGTTTGACAAATCTCAAATGGCAAAACAAGATAAAGTAAAGGTTAATAGAAACTTTCATTTTAAAGAGTTCTGGAGCTCAAAAAGAAAACTATACAATAATAAGTTTAGAAATATTTTTTTGTCGGATTTTATTTATCTTGTGACCGAACTTTGGATTATTAGACCTCCTTTTTTTGAGAACTAGAAAATTAATACAAATAAAAAATCCTATATCAAAGTATAAATGATTAATTCTTGCCGGTAGTAATCAACTTATAATCACTACTAACCCACCCCAAAGCTTTGCGATAAGAGTGACAAACCTTTTTATTTTGACAAAAAGAGTGACAAACATTGACTTCCTCAATCAAACGATAATTATTTCGCACTAAATGATAGCCAAAAGCCCTAAATTAAGTCACCAATATTCCTCAACGAATTACTCACAACCAGTTTCGCATCAATATAAACTTCCTTTTGATAAAATCTCCTCATCTTACCTTCAATGAATAGTTTAAGTGATAGAATTCGATAAATAGTTTTTATATATAAATAAACTTTGGTTGAAATAATAAAATTCATCTTATATGTATCATAAATTTCTCAACAGAGATTAATGGTTACTAATTAATAGTGAAAATTACTAACATATATAACATGGTAAAAAAAAACTTCTCACTTTTATACTTTTTAATGATTCTTTTCACGTGCTAACCATTGAGTGAATCAATTCATCTTTGTAAAACTTCATTCTCACTCCTTTTAAAGTTATTGGCAAATATATATATATATATATATATATATATATATATATATATATATATATATATATATATATATATATATATATATAAATAAAACAAAAACAAAACAACAAATTAAGGAAAGTACAAAACTTATTGCATTGATAAAATAAACCAATTTTCATTTGATACACTGATGATATTTAGTTACTGAATTATCGATTCCCTTCCCTATTTTTAAACTAAATAGATTGTAAAAACAAAACTAAAAAAGAAAATAACAAGACACCCACACTCTTGGTATTACAACTTTACAAAAGTCATATTTTGAAAACAATTGAATGTGCAAGTAAAAAATATACAATTAATAGATGAAATGAAGGTTGTTTATAGTTCTAAAGGTTTTTGTTTTTGGTCTATAGACGAAATTGTAAGACCACTGAAAATTTGTGAATTGCTTTTCAAGTTACCTCGTTTAAAATCTTTGCTATAGCGGGCCAGACGCATCATCTCAAAAACTTTTTCACCTTTAATAGTACATAGTTTAACGTGTTGCCACTCTATTTGAGTCAATATAAAATTCCCGGTAAGGTATTTGAAATAGCTTATTACAATTGTAACACCTTCGTTCTCAAAGAAATCAACATCATCATTATTACACTTTAATCAACCCACACTCGGCTTCTCCCAGTGCAACATTTCTTGATTCGTGTTAGACTTGCATAAGACCTCTTGCTTCTTATGCACCTCGAACCATTGTTGCCACAAAATGAGAGCCTACTGTCCGATTTGACCAGTAGTGTTGTGACAATTATTCCATACAACATCGGCATGGTTCCGGCAAATGCACGAAAGTAACATTGTTATCCGTCTTGTTGTACTTCAGTCCATTTCACTGCATATATTGAAAATCCCGCTCTTGTATTGCACCTCACACCAATTCAAGACGACAACAACAATACTTCCAAAATTTCAACTATCGGGCAATAAAATAGTTAAAATGATATGAATTAATATGACAATTTTATTTTTCTTCTATTGTTTTGATTTGTGTGTGCCTAAATTTTGTAAATATTACCTTTAGGAAATGTATCTCACTCAAACCCACATTATAGCTTCGCGGTACATAACCAAACGAGTACTAAAGTTCTTCTGCTTATGCCAAATGGCCTTGACCCCACATTATTTATTTTTATTTATTTATTTATTTAAGTGTGTGTATATATAGTGATATCAAATATTAGCCACACTACATAATCATAAACCATATTGTAATGAAAAAGGTTTTAAAAATTGTGCAAAAATGCTATCATGTCGCTATAGAAGAGAAGGAAGGATGCGGCAATCACGCGCGTACGAGTTGCCAGCCAAACAAACCCTTATTCATATCATCACATTGCCAAATAAATTTATGCGTCCATAAAAAATTAACTATTTCTTTGTAAAAAGTTTAAAATAAGATTAACTATTTTTTTATACCATCTTAATTAAAAAACAAACAAACAATTTTTTCATAAAAAAGTATAATTATTTTTTTTAACTAGAAGTTCTTTCATATATAATCAAAACTTAATAATAAATTGAGATCCATGATCTTTAATTATATCAAATTTTAAAATAGAAAAAATATTTGTAAAATTGACTATATACAATTCCACTATGACAAGATATTTGTAAAATTGAGGAAAAAAAATTACCTTCTTTTTCCGCAAAAAAAATAGAATACTTATCTTAATAATAATAATAACTATCATAAGCTCTATAGTCAATTTAAGTCCTATTTAGATTAGTTTATTTTTGAGTTTATGCAAATAAATAATTTTTTATGTATTATTATAAGTTTATGGAGGTAGTTTATGATAAACTAGCTTATAAAAATATAACTTTTGGTAGTAAAAACTTATAAATTGATATAAAATTTTATTTATTTGCATGAATTATTTTGCATAAATTTAAAAATAAGTTAATCCAAACATATCCTTACCCCGTACTATGCCTCCCAAAATTTAATTAAACTATACCCTTGCCCTAAATTTTTCATTAAAAACAAAACGAGTTCAAACATATTGTTGTTGTTGGTATATTGCTAGTCTATCAAATCATTTATTTAGTCTAAAAATTAATTAGATTTGTTTCCATATTACATCAAATTTCCCCTTTTTCCCTATTTTTCTTGATTTATTTTACGCGTAATTTTAATTCTTTGTCTCTTTCATCATAATCGCTTAACCACAATTAACCACAAAAAGTTTCCGTTTGCAAATAATAGTGACAGCAAAACAAAAAAACACAGATTTCACAAAATTCATACACAGTCTCTCTCTCTCTCGTCGTTCATTGCTTCTCTTTTTCTGTTTCTCATTGTTCTTATGAATTTTCAACAACAAATTTACAAACCCATTTAGAAAAATTGCTGATTTTTCACTCTCTCTCTCTCTCTCTCTCTCTCTCTCTCTTCAAACTGAATGTAACTGTCTGAAACAATTCAATCTTCGATAACCCTTTTATCCAAAGCTGAAAACTTTGCACCTTAAACTCAATTCCAAACACACCCACAAGAAAAAGATTCTTTTTTTTTTCTCTCAAAGTTTCTTCTTTTTTTTTTTTCTTGTTTTCTGAAACATAACAGAATTGGAAGATCTGAATGATGGGGGTTAGAAACATTGTTTTGTTCTTACTTTGTATTACTGTTGTTGCTCCTATTGTTCTTTACACTGATCGTCTTGGTTCCTTTGAATCTCCACCTTCCAGTGAGTTTTTCTTTTCATTCTCAATAATTTCTTTGTTTTTTTGTTGTTTATTTTGATTATGATTATGATTTTGCTTTCTTTCAATGTGTTTTTTTGCAGCCAATCAAGAGTTTGTTGAAGATGTTTCTGCTTTTGTAAGTGATTATTAGTTTAATTTAATTAATTAATAGTTAATACCCTTGAAAAAAAGATTCTTTGGTTCTTTTGTTTTGTGAAAGTAGTAGTTAGTGATTAGTCTCTCCAATTGCGCGCAGATGATATCTGGTTTACGCAAAAAAAAAAGTAGTAGTTGGTGATAGTTAGAGAGATCTTTGAATTTTTTTGATTGAATCTTGTTATTTTGTGTTTTGTGTCAGCCATTCAATGCTGCAGACTCTAGCCATTTGAATCTGCTTCCTCAGGTAATGTTCCTTATACAAATACAAATAAATATATCTAAATTTGTATGTATATGTTTTTAGGAAATTTTGTTTCTTTCTGTGTGTTGAGTTTGTGGTAATTTTTTATTTATTGCTGAGTTATTTTATCTTATTTCTTATTTTGTAATTTGTAATAAATAGGAAACTTCAACAGTTCTTAAGGAACCTATTGGAGTTGTGTTTTCAAATGAGGACACGATTGACAAAAGGAATTTGCCTCGAGGTATTTTTGTTAAGGTTTCTTCTGTTTTTTGGTTTTGAGGATCGCGCTTCTTGAATTTTTGTTGATTTTGGACATTATTGTTATGTTGAGTTAGGTTTGCAATTGGTGGAATCAAGAGAGCATGTGTCTGCGAGGGTATTGTCAACTACGACCGAGGAAGATCGAACCGAGAAGGATAACACTATCAAACTTGTGACGGATGAAGTTAAGCAAGGAAATCAAGGCGGTGATGGCACCTTGGAGAATAACGATGCAAATGGTGAAAATGTAAATGGGGAAGATGCTATTGATGTTGATGACAATGATGGAAAACTCGCTAAATCGACTCATGATTTTACTCAAGAGCCACTTATTAAGGTATGTAATATATTATATGTATGCTTCTTCGTTCAGTTTTTATCAATTACTGCTGCATTGTTATGGAAGTCTTGAATAGGTGATAATTGGCTGAAAAAAGGTTATGCGCATGTATGTCTATGGTGGCGTGTCCATCAGCTATTGAATATAGTTTTATGTATGTTCTCAAGGGTTGACTTGGCGTGTCCATCAGCTATTGAATATAGTTTTATGTATGTTCTCAAGGGTTGACTGCGCACGTTTTTTTTATAGTTTGATAAATAATTCCACATTGAATATATTTATAAGCGTGCGCGTTTTCAGGAAGTCTTCACGATAAAGACATCCTTTAAGACTCAACTTTGCTTTTATTGTAGAGGACATTAAACAGATTTATGTAGGGTGTAGTCTTGTGTTGCGCAGATACGACATATAATAACTGATTGGATGCAATATCTTTTGATTTTCCTTATTTGCTTTCATGAATAATATTCTTGTCGTGTTGTGAATGTGGTTTTGAGTGTGAGAAAGATTGAAACAAATGACAGTTATTTTAACTACCAATTTCAATTAACGTAAGGGAACAAAAAAGTTGCTAACGTTTGTTGTCCGTATCAACATTCATTAGTAAATTTGGGTTTTTTCCGTTTCGTAATTGATTAATCTCCTTTCAGGGTACCATGCTGGAGCAACAACAAGAAACAGAAACTTCTAACGGAATAAACATGAAAAGACCCGAGACCAACAAGCAAAATGACCAAATGCCATCAGATGCTCGAGTACAACAACTAAAAGATCAAGTCATTCAAGCGAAGGTCTTTCTTTCCCTTCCGGTGGTTAAAAGCAACCCTCCGCTCACTCGGGAGCTTCGTTTAAGGATGAAAGAAGTTTCACGAACACTTGGGGATGCAACCAAAGATTCTGATTTACCTAGGAAGTAGGTTACTTTTAAAAAATATATTATCTGTTTTCAAATAGACCTGTTCTTATGGTTCATATAAACACAATCGATATCTCAATTTTTTTCACTATTTGTACTAATTGCAGTTGGAAAGAGAGGATGAAGGCAATGGAGCAAACATTGTTGAAAGGAAAGCAAGTTCAAGCCGATTGTGCTACTGTTGTGAAGAAACTTAGGGCTATGATCCATTCTACGGAAGAGCAGTTACATGTGCTCAAGAAGCAGACTTTGTTCTTAACACAATTGACAGCAAAAACACTACCGAAAGGTCTTCATTGTCTTCCATTGCGCCTCACAACCGAGTATTACAAGTTGAATGCTTCTCAACAACAGTTCCCTAATCAAGAGAAGTTTGAAGACCCACAACTCTACCATTATGCAATTTTTTCAGACAATATATTGGCAACAGCTGTTGTTGTCAATTCCACTGTTCTCAATGCTAAGGTAAATTGTTTGTACTTTGACAACTCTCTTCAATAATCAACAAACCAATGGTGCTTTTACTTCTTAATGACATCACTTGCTCATAGAAATATTTTTCCAATGAATTTTCAGGATGCATCAAAACATGTTTTCCACATTGTTACCGATAGGCTCAATTATGCGGCAATGAGTATGTGGTTTTTGGTAAATCCACCCGGCAAGGCAACCATTCAAGTTCAGAACATTGAAGAATTCACATGGTTGAATGCAAGTTACAGCCCTGTTCTTAAGCAGTTGGCTTCCCCGGCTATGATTGATTATTATTTCAAGGCTCATCGAGCAACTTCTGATTCAAACCTAAAGTTTCGAAATCCAAAGTACTTATCTATCTTGAACCATCTCCGTTTCTACCTTCCCGAGGTCTTTCCAAAGCTCAACAAAGTGCTTTTCTTGGATGATGATTTAGTTGTGCAGAAGGATCTGACTGGTCTTTGGTCAGTTGACTTGAAAGGAAACGTAAATGGAGCTGTAGAAACTTGTGGAGAAAGTTTCCACCGATTTGATCGCTATCTCAACTTCTCAAATCCTCTTATTGCAAAGAATTTTGACCCACATGCTTGTGGGTGGGCATACGGTATGAATGTATTTGATTTAGTCGAATGGAAGAGGCAAAAGATCACAGAGGTGTACCACAACTGGCAGAATCTGGTAAGTGATTCACACTTTGGTTTACTTTTGTAGCAAAGCAAGTATCCCATATGATTGATATGTAGCACTGACACAACCATCTGACACGACACTGATAATAATTTGAGAAAATCGAATAATTGAATGTAACCACTCGTGCCGTGTCAGTGTCGAACACTGTCGAACACTGACACATGTCAGACTTCAATCTGAAGTGTCGGTGCTACATATAACTCACTTTAACCATGTTAACCAAAACAAAATAAACTCACTTTAACTATATGATTTAGTGGAATTGTTGCTGCATTCCTTGGATTTTGAGATATCTTGCTTATTTCTCGGTTGAATTATGAACTGATTTCTTTTTCTACTTAACTTGGCATCCAGAATCATGATAGACAACTGTGGAAGCTAGGAACACTGCCACCAGGTCTCATAACATTCTGGAAACGTACTTTCCCACTGAACCGGTCGTGGCATGTCTTGGGTCTTGGCTACAATCCCAACGTCAACCACAAAGATATCGAGCGGGCTGCTGTTATGCACTACAATGGGAACATGAAGCCATGGTTGGAGATAAGTATTCCCAAGTTTCGAAGTTACTGGACAAAGTATGTCAACTATAATCATGTCTATTTGCGAGAATGCAATATCAATCCATAGATAGTTTAGAGTTGGGTCATAAATCCTAAATGTGTAGGTCTTCTGTTTTATAAAGCTTCAAAATTCATTTTTTGTATAAGTTTTTTCATGTTTTATATCTGTATTTTTTGAATTGGCACATAGAAGATTAAGAGCCAACAAATTGCAGAGAAGCTAGCTGTACTTGTAAATGAAACATGAAATGAAGAGCAATTTTTTAAGTCCTAGATTGTGCCATTTTTTCAAAACACCTCTTCAGTCTTGTAGTCTCTTCTTCCCTTTGTTGCTTTGTACATGTTTCATTTTAAGTTGACACACTCTTCAATTACAAGTGTAAGGTGCTGCACCATTCTTTTGCTAATATGTAAAGTATACAACAATACTTTGGTGCTATAACATTTTTTAACCCATCATAAACATCTTAAGTATGCTTATATTTTTTGTTTGGCATGTTGCAATCTATCATAAATCTCTGAAAATATGTATATAATAGAACTAGACTACCTGCAGTAATTGCGTCACATAGTTACTGGTCTCACCTGTCGAATCTAAATATACGGTCGAGATCGTTTAAAATCTGACAGGTAACACATTGTAATTTTAATATTCCAACTGTTTTATTAATAAATTAGATATATGGTGGATTTTACTTATCTACAAGTTAAAGGTCCTTAGTGGGAGAGTAGTAAGAATGAAGATATATATTATGTAGATGCAACTTTAGCAACTAAAGTTATTTTGTTTGTTGGTTATAAACTTGTAGTTATTGAGCTTATGAGGTATGAAGTTTGATGCAATCAATGAATAGTTAGCTACACCGACAGTTCATTTTTAAGTTATAAATAGAGGAAGGTATGGTAGGAAATGGTTAAAAAATGTTGGTACTACAAAATGGACAGATAGAGAGATTAGAGAAAAGGAAGTGAAGGTAGCTTGAAGTACACGAGGCATCATGTGCATGACATAATTTGGTAGGGTCCAACTTCCAATCCTGTGTTGCACAATAGGAG
This sequence comes from Trifolium repens, assembly GCA_030408175.1. Taxonomy (NCBI): domain Eukaryota; kingdom Viridiplantae; phylum Streptophyta; class Magnoliopsida; order Fabales; family Fabaceae; genus Trifolium; species Trifolium repens. The sequence goes on from CP125839.1 coordinate 9,847,009, forward strand.
AGACAAGCATAGAAAAAGATAAATAACTCAGCAGCACTAAATGGTAGGTACAAAGTAGCAACACTTTTGTGAATTGTCATTACATGATGGTGGAACCCATTTTGATCATGTGAATCTTGAGCTGTCATGTTGGACTAGATTGTGCTGTTGTAAGTTAAGACAATTTTGGGCCATTTTGGATTGGTTAGTTTATTTTGGGCTGAAAACTCTTTAATTCAAGATAGTTTCTTTTCGCGTTTTCTGTGCTACTCGCACGCCTCTGCTTTTCCAGTTTCATCTCTTCGACTAATTAATTAGCGGACGTTGCAAAAATTAGAAAATCGGAATAAACATCATCCGTTACATAACTAGTTAACACCCCTTATACATTAAACTTTCATGATTTTACATTGTTTGGTTCTATACAGGAAATTTCAAGATTTTAAACCATTCTGTACTTAACTCTCTACTTATCACCCTAAACATAATTTCATGATTTTACACGTCCACATCAACTCAAGGAATGATTGACTTCACATCAACTAAAGAATCTTAACGAATATCAATATCTATAAAAGCGTAAATAACTTAAGAATACAAAATTGTCTCAATAAAAACAAGTTTCACCTTCTAGAAGGTGGACGTATATAATCTTGAAATTTCATGTGTATGAGATGTTCGCATGATAAGTAGAGGACTTAAGTAGAGAACGATGTAAAATCGTAAAATTTCTTTTATAGGGGGTGTTAGCTAGTTAAATAGCGAATGTAGCTCGTTACTTTTTTTCTGAACAAGATGCAGGTCGCTACTTTTTTTTCTTTTTCTGAAGAGGATGTAGCTCGCTACTTAAATAGAGAACGATGTAAAATCCTAAAATTTTCATGTATAGGAGGGTTAGCTAGTTAAGTAGTGAATGCAGTTCTCGACTTAATAGCGAATGATGTGAAATTTTGAAAATTTCATGTACAAGAGGTGCTCGCAAATTAAGTAACGAGAGGGATATTTTGATTAGTTTATGAGGCACGTGAGAAAATATAGGGACGCAAAAAAAATACTCTTAATTCGAGGGAGCTGCTTTTTAGGGAGGAAATGTTCATTAAAATAAGATGATTTGGTTGAGAGATAATTGTAGGTAAGTTTTGTTCAATTTTTATTAATTTTATAACAGAATTAGAAAATCATCAACGGAGATAGGTTTGGCGGAAGAGCTAGACCAGACAAAAGAGCTAGACTCAACGGAAGAGCAAGATTTTACAATGTGACGAACCAATGCTCGAATCTCTCACTAATAAGAGCTAGACCAGACAAACAAATAGCATTCACTTAATATGAATTATGAAGTCCTTCAGCACAACCACCTTCTCATGTTAGGCTACCACCACCTTCTCATGTCTGATAGATGACATTTTATCCTCTCAAGTGGAAATTATACTTGAGAGAATCCTTTCCCAATGATACCATAATGTTTTGAATGTTGAAGTTGTAAAATGTATTGGTAATGCTGTGTATTTAGATTTGTTGGTTTTAACAAAAATAAAAAGTTTTAAATTTTTTGTTGATTCGCTCCACTTAACCCGCTATAAAAGTAGGGCGGTGACGGGTTGGGTTGACCCCTCGGCCGTCGGACCTATTAGTAATAAAAATAAATTTCCTTCCACCTCTTTTTATGTATAAACCACAAATGAAGTAGAAAAAAAATCTCTTTTAGTTAAATTACTGTAGTTATATGATTTTAAGCTTATGTTTTAATATTTTTTTTATACTGTGAATTTATTAACTTTCTATTTTTCCTTCTTTGTTAACTTATTTCAAATATTTTATGAAGTATCATGAACTTCTTTTTTTTGACAAAATGTATTATGAACTTTTAAACGACAATTTTTATAGACTAAATAGATACTTACATATAAACGAGAGACGTTATATCATTTATCTATCCATTGTAGAAGCAGGTTACATTTTTTTTTTTTACGCAAGCAGGTTACATCTAAGACGCAAGTTGTTGCTCTAATATTATTATGAATAAAGAAACAGTTAAATTTGCAATAAAAATATTCATGAACTTAATAACAAGAGAAAATAGAAGGTTTAAAATAGTTTTACACTGATATTCAATGAACATTATATACTTCTCTAAATCACAACGATATTTTGAAATTAGTTATATGACATAATAGATTGATGATTTCTTGCTATAGAATAAAATTACTTCTCTAAATTACATTTGTAATAAAATTCCTAAGTAAGGAATAAAAGACTAATACAAAAAACAGTTACTAATGAATAGGAATAAACTATAAGAGGTCATGAAGACTTGGTGTTTGTTGTAGCTAAGGTTGTCAAAATCGAGTTTTTATGTCAACTCATTTAGGTGGAATCGAAACGTAAACTCAACTTATTAAACTCGTAGAGTTTACTTCATATGTATATATATATATATATATATATATATATATATATATATATATATATGTGTGAAATTAAAATTTGTATTTTTAATCTAAAAATTTAAGTGTTATGAATGTTAATTAAAGAAAATATAAAAAAATTAATATATTATTATTTTTAAATTAAAAAAACAATTTTAAATATTAGATAATTCACACTCAATTGATTTTATCTCATTCTCATGACTTAATTATGAATATGTATAGTCATGCATTTCAATATTAAATATTGTTGGTGTTGGTTGAAAATATACATGTCGAAAAGTCCTAATTTTCTCAACAAATAGCACCAACAACTATATACCCATCAATATATCTTGCAAAGAATAATATCTTTCATTTTTTTATTCATGTATTAAATACGACTCTTTAAATCATGCATGTCATGTGATAAAAAGTATTATATATGATTGAAATATAAAGTGATTGCATTGTAAATTTTTATCCATGTTATTTTATTTTTATGAAACACTTATTACATCTATCTACTATTTATGAATAACTTACTATATTTAGATTGCTTAAAATATTGTAATATTCTATTATTTTATCAAAATATAATTACTTATATGTTTCGTCTCTCACATGTTTTCATATATACTCTTGTATTATTTTTCCTTTTCTTATTATGGCACACATGTATAAAAATGAGAGATATGGTTGGGAACGCAACGAGTACTAAAAATTATCTTTCTAACTATTACTGTACTCCCACCATTGCTTTTTTAAACAAAAATTCACTTTTAGAATAATTGATGTATTGATCTATAATATAGATCAGATACATTAATTGTGAAAAAAAAAATACATTGATGTATTCAAAAATTGCTACTCCTCTAATTCCTCTAATTATATTAACATGTACTGTTATTAAAAAGTTAAATTTCTCTCTAATTACTTAGACATATGATATTGTATTTATCACTGAAATGATATTATATATTTTTTAAAAAATAGATTTATGTTCAAGTGATAAAATTGAGCTTTTGAATTGACAAAAAAAATTAAGATATTGAACGTAAGTAGGTGAAAAAAATGTGAATTTCAATAATTTTACCATAGGTGAAAGCGTGCGAGTTTAGATGATTTTACTGATTTTACACGGAGTCGTAAACTCGGTTTGACTTGCGATTTCACTCAAAATTAGTTTAACTTTAATTTAACACGAAAGTCATACCTAAAAACGTATAATCGATAAATTTTACGTTTTAAATGAGATTTTAACAACCTTGGTTATATCTACTAGACTAGGTGTTGGTTGTGCTAATGGAAAATTTGGAGCATAACTTGACCTAGATGTGGACTGGGCTGTTGAACCAAAAGGTGGAGAACTACTAGCAACAAGAACTGCATCATAGATATATGAAAAATATGTTTAGTAACCATCAAAAGTATAAACGTGTAAAAATAACTTATGGCTGTCACATGGTGATGCTATCCCACAAACACTAGGTAGTGTCAAAGCCTTTGTGAAATCAAACGACAAAGAATTATTCATTACTGCGGGTTCCCAGAGGCAATGAGAATCAATCGCAATATATTCAATTTCTGAACAATATAAATGATTGAGTTGTGATTGATATTCAAGGCAATATCGTTGACATTGATCAATATTAGTTATCCATGATATACAATCTGGACCATACGATATATATTGGAAATTTGACATTTTAAAATATGCAATTTAAAGAAACATAATAAAAGCATTCGCCATCTTACTTTACAACAAATATTCATTTTTCTTGTTAAAAAAAAAAACAAATTTTTATTTTTATTTTTCAAATAGATTAGCATATCTCTCTCAATTAACTGGTATTATTGAATTTAGTATATACCTCTCTCAACAAACTATGTATTACTACGTTCCGTGCCCGTTTGTATGATCGTTATTATCTATTTGCAAATATAAATAACTACTTTTTTTTTACAACAATATAAATAACTACTTAATCTTCTTTTTATTGGACTTAATCTTCAATATAAATAACTACTTAACAATATAATTCTACTTAATCTTCTTTGTTTATAATAACAAATTTAATTTTATAACAGTTTATTTCAACAATTTTATTATTTTTCGAAATTTCAATATTTTTATTTATTATTTTTTGTGTAGCATAAATATCTCAACAAACTAAATATATTTTTTTTTTCTTCTTTCTTTTTCCAATTTTTGTTACTTTTATCTTTAAAATCTAATTTTCAACTAATACAATAATATTTTTTTAAAAAATTGACAGATATTCCGTCAACACATTGAGCCGTCATAAAAATAGTCGGACTAAAATTTTTCATCCCATTAATTCTAATTGATCTGCTCCACATTACTCTTTATTGACTAGTGGTGAGACGGATTGACCCATTTTGCGATCCCTACTTTTTTTTTTGCGATCCCTACTTAAAAGTTGAAAATGTCGTTAATTATCATATAATGTAAAATACACGTGGACTATGACATGACTTCATAAGTGCCACATAAGCTGGTCAAAGACATGATCCACATGAGTGTCTGTTACTTTCGCCATCGTCGCATAATTTCACAGTTTCAAACTAATTTTCGTTTCCTTAAACATTTCAAAACCTCAATTTTCACGAACCCAGAAAAATCTTTACTCAAAGCACATCATTCGGAAGCTCGCAAACGTAATGCAGATATAACGTTTCTGGGTCGCCGTGGCAAGCTCAAAGAAGCAAGGAAACTGTTCGATGAAATGCCTCGCCGAGATACCGTTTCTTATAACTCCATGATTACTGTTTATATTAAGAATAAGGACTTATATGAAGCTGAAAAGATATTTAAAGTAATTCCCCATAGAGACATTGTTGCTGAATCCGCAATGATTGATGGGTATGTGAAAGCTGGTCGCTTGAATGATGCTTGGGAGGTGTTTGATAATATGACTGAAAGAAATGTGTTTTCATGGACAAGTTTGATTTCTGGGTAATTTAGCAGTGGAAGAGTTGAGGAAGCTTTGTGTTTGTTTGATAAAATGCCTGTGAGAAATGTGGTGTCATGGACTATAATGGTTTTGGGTTTTGCTCGCAATGGGTTGATGGATCGTGCTAGGTGTTTTTTTTATCTTATGCCGGAAAAGAATACTGTAGCTTGGACAGCTATGGTTAAGTCATATATTGATAATGGTCAATTCAATGAGGCTTATAAGCTCTTCCTTGAAATGCCTAAAAGGAATGTTCGTTCTTGGAATATCATGTTCTCGGGTTGTTTGAGTGCCAATAGAGTTAATGAGGCTTTACATTTGTTTGAATCAATGCCGGAGAGGAATCATGTTTCATGGACGGCTATGGTTTCGGGTTTGGCGCGAAATAAGATGATTGGGTCTGCGAGGAAGTATTTTGATCGCATGCCTTATAAAGATGTTGCTGCTTGGTCTGCAATGATCATAGCATATGTGGATGAGGAGCTAGTGGGCGAAGCTCATGAGATTTTCAACTCAATGGCTGAGAAGAAAGTTGTGACTTGGAACGCGATGATCGATGGTTGTTCAAGGAATGGTGAATTAGGGGAAGCCTTAAGGCTCTTTGTTTTGATGCTTAGGTCTTGTTTCAGACCCAATGAAACCACAATGACCAGCATTATCACTTCCTGTGATGGCATGCCGCATGGCGGAGATCATGCAAGCTCATGCTATGGCCATATCTCTAGGGTTTGAGCAAGACATTTGGCTTGCAAATTCTCTTATTACTTTGTATTCCAAAAGTGGGGATTCTGCTCTTCTAGACTTGTTTTTGAGCTACTAAAATCAAAAGATTTAGTGTCATGGACTGCAATGATAGTAGCCTACGCAAATCATGGACATCGTCATCATGCATTACAGGTATTTGCGCGAATGCTAGTATCAGGAACCAAGCTAGACGAAGTCACCTTTGTGGGACTATTGTCGGGTTGTAGTCATGCTGGTCTTGTCAACCAAGGTAGAAGAGTGTTTGAATCAATTAAGGGTACTTATAATTTAAATCCTAAAGTTGAACACTATTCCTGCCGTGTAGACATTCTAGGCCGAGCAGGGCTTGTGAACGAAGCCATGGATGTAGTTTCTTCAATCCCTCCTTCTGAGAGGGATGAAGCTGTTCTCGTAGCATTGCTCGGTGCATGCAAACTTCATGAGGATAGTATGTAGCAAATTCCATTGGTGAGAAGCTATTAGAGTTAGAATCATATAGTTCTGGCGGATATGTACTACTAGCTAATACATATGCTGCAGAAGGGAAATGGGACGAGTTTGCACAAGTTAGGAAATGAATGTGAAGAAAATTCCTGGATATAGTCAAATACAAGTAAATGGGAAAAATCATACATTTTTTGTTGGGGATAGATCTCATCACCAAATTAACATGTTTTAGTACAGCAGAATATTTATTGCCTATAGATTAATTACCAATAATTTAATACTAACCATAGTTATATATTATATATCTCCCAAAAAAATTGTGCATTTAATAGTGGATTACTATGAATGCCATTACATTACTACATGAGTGTGTTTTGGGATTGGAGGAAGACTCTTGTTTTTGGAAGAGAGAACTGTGAAAAGTTTAAAAGTGAAAGTGTTACTTACCGTTAAGTTACAAAGTACAAATAAATTTCAAATAACCAAATGATTTACCATTCCATTTTAATCATGGAATTTCTAAAAGTTGCAAGGTATCACTATTTCTTTCTTTATCTTTATCTTTATCACTTTATGTTGTGGTCCAAGTAGGCACAAAAAAAAATTCAGAAGTGACCATCATAACCAAAAAATCCAATGACATTATGATTAATAGACTATCAAAAGTGAGGGTTTCATTGTGTCAAAACAATTAGAAAATGCCAAAACTATGACTCTTAAACAACCACCATGAAATCAGGCGCCTGTATTAAGGAATGACTATTCATTGACTAAAAAAGAAGATATGGACAAAGAAGGCAACATGTTATAATATAAAAAAAGTTTAGATGAGTTGGGTCCCTAGTGTTTACCAGGTCGAGTTAAACTTCAATATTCAGAGAGCGTTGACAGATGTATTTACTGATTATCTATAATGAAGTTATGCTGATAACAAGACTTGAATCCAACCCTTGCAAAATTTGAGTCAATTTCTTATCAACTAGACCAACTTCGTTGATTTAGACAACACTATATTGAAACAAGATTAGAGACAAACTCATAATGCATATAATAATATAAGTTCAACTCTCTTATAAAAACATGGATTTGACCAGGTCAAATTAACCTATAGATCAAGGAAACAAACACATTTCTTCTTTGTAGGCTTGCAAGCAGCAAGTTTCTGGGGACACAAGGAAACTTTCCCCTTTACCTTCTTTTGATAAGCAAGAGGATTACTAACTGCTTTCTCATAAGTCATTTCACAAAAGGAGAGAGATTCCCTAAGTTCTCACTACTGTCATTATTTTCCTTTGGTGCATCTATCGTTTTCTAGCTCTATATTAGTACAACTTGCTTTCAAGAAAACTATCCACTTTTGATATTTTGATAAGCTAATTGAATTTGGAAAGTTTCAAAATTTGAATCATGTTCAAGAACTTATCTAAAATTTTGATTGATTGACAATCTTTTACTTTAAGTCATCTCTTAGCATAAGCTTGTGAAAGTTTGGTGTGTTCGGACAAACAACATAGTTATATAATTATTTATATTGAACAAATGTTTTTACGTATGAGTCAGAAATCAAATTCCTAATCACGTGTTTAAAGAGACTAAAACTCTTATCATTTGGAGTAATATTTAAAAGTCAGTGTTTGGAAAAAATTATAATTCTACTTGACTTGTAATCACTTGTGCAAGTACTTGAAAGAGCTTCTGAAAATAATATGTCAATAAGTTGTTTTGAATTTATTTAAGAACTTTTTTATTATGGAATATTAAAGAAAAATGATTTTGATATTCAATAATAAGATTTAGAAAAAAAATTATAATAATAGTTATTAAAAATGATTTTCAATATAAACTACTTAAAACAAATTATCTTTAAAAGCAAAGTTTAGATTTTTTTTGTTGTTGTTTCAGATTCTCATTTTCTTTTAAAGATTGTGAAAAACGGATGTAAACATCCTAATATGACTATTTTTGTTTACAAAAATAACTTTTTGATATAAAAGAGCTCATACAAACTCTTCTAAAAAATATTGTATGATGGAGTAAATGATTTATACCATCATACAATATTTTTTTTAGCATACAATTACTTTAATTATATTTTGTTAAATAATTTGAATTCTGTGTGGAACAATTTTTTGCCACACTTTATTATCGTTGAATGTCAAATTATCAGAGTGTCATTCATCAGATATTAAGGGTTAACTATTTTATTTTATTTTTGGTCAAGTAGCCTAATGACTTGAAATTTCACCATTAAGATGAATAAGTGGGATGACCGGGATTCGAACCCCGATCCCCTGCATAATAATGGAAATGTCCACCAATTGAGCTAAGCTCATGGGACGGTTATTATCATATATTGAAGGAAAATCTTGATTTTTTTAAGGAAATTTTTATTGATTTAAATTAGTTAGATTGTGCATGTCTATATGCAGTTAATCATTAACACTGAATCTACATTAAAAATAGCATATTCAAGTTTGGTGATTGAAAACCTTGAACAACTCATGTAGACATCAAATTAAAGATTATTTGCTCTCTATCATTTGTCTGCTTGTTATATGTCTAGGTTGAAACATGTGAATGAAAGGTTCCTCTACCTAAATATTCCAATTAACTCATGGACAAGAAAAATGAATTTGATAATGTTGTTTCGTGGACAAAAACTTAATTTGCAAAATTCATGGTATATGTTCATGCTAAATTAATCAAAATCATTTATCCTAGACCTATTGTGATGATTTCTTAATTGCTTGCTGAAATTGTGACCTACTATATATGCATTACTAGTATTAGTTAACTAGGATAATCCAATAATTAGGTGAAGATTGTGATTTCAGAACCCTTCTAAATCTTCTATATTATGTTTGGATTTTGTCTTCAGGTGCTGTCATGCAGGAATCTATTTCTTAAACTTATTGTAATTTAATTTGGAGTATTACTTTATTTATTTTGCTTAGTTTTGGAAGCTTATTATTTATTTTTCCGGAAAGAAATATATCTATTGAATTTCATTCATAATAATATCACGAATGCAGAAGGGAACATATAATTTTGGATTTTTATGTTCTTATGAATTTAGCGTAAAAAAAAGTTCCAATATGAATATTTTTGTTTTTATAGTTTGAATTTATAAATTTTGATGCATTAGCCTATGTAAATTTTTTTATGCAAACAACTAATCATACAATTGTCATATAAGAATTATTTTTTTTAAAGTAGTCTAGTGGCTAGAAATTTCATCCTTTTTTTTTTTGAATCGGCTAAAATTTATTAAAAAATAACTCCTCCACAAGAAGTGAAAGGAATTGTTGTGGAACATACAACAAAAGGTAACGTGATATAACACAATTACCAACACCTAATCAAACACCCCAAACCACCCGTACACCAATAAAGATTCACTAAACCTACCAGAGAAAACTTCTATCCGACCCTAGGAGACACCACTAGACACTAACTTCCGAACTCGAATTAAAATTACTCGGCCCATCAGATCCAGAAAGTAGCCCCAAAAGTCGAAGGTAGAGGGACACCGGTAGTTAGAGAATCGACAGTCAACACCTGATGCAGTAGAGTTCGACCAGATACCAGAGACCTGCAAATCTCAACAGACTTGAACACCCCTCAGCGACTCCAAGAGTCCTGCAAATCTCACCAGATTTGAAAATGGTCAGAGACTCTCGTATCAGGGAGAATCCACTCACACTCGGCATTAACCATCCAACACCTCTCCGTCGCCAATACATCCCGGAGGTACGATAAAACAACAACATCCGTCAACACGGAGTGTCTACATACCTCGCCCTTTCGGGCACGCCAGGACAACAACCAAGGCCAAGAAAAGCCTCAGCCAAACACCACCTCAGCCAACCACCACCACCACTGCCAAACACCTTCAAACAAACCCCACCGAAACCAACAGCACCTAAACACAATGCACCACCACTGCTGCTACCACAGCTTCACCACACCACCACCACCTAAACCAAAAGGCAAGAAACGACCCACAAAAACAGCCCCGAACCTCCGACCACCCCATCAAACCACATCACCTCCGACCACACCTCCGTTGACCGAGACCCCACCATTCCACACCAAAGCAGCAGCACCACCTCATCTCCTCCACCATGACCCAAACGCAACACCAAAACAGAACCCAAACACCAAAACACCAAACGGCCGAGCAACCCACCGCCGGAGACAGAGAATCCGGCGAGGATCAGAACCAACCCCACAAATACTGACCTGAATCGCAACAGAGGAGGCAAGGTGAAGCCAAAACCTTGACAGGAGAGCCAACACCAACACACACACCACGACGGAGCCACCACCAACTCCCGCGCTACCCAAAACGGAAAACGGACCGGAGGTGAGACGGAAACGGAGAGAACGCCGGAGAAACGAGCCATGGTGATACAGAGCCAAGCAAGCTCGTCGCACCACCACTACCAGAGACTACATCGCGCCGTCGCGTTTGGATTTGGGGGATAGAAATTTCATCCTTAAAGTTGGTAAGTGAGATGATTGGGATTCGTATCTGACCCCTACATATATATAATGCAACGTCTCTACCAAATAAACAGTTATACTTATATGAATAAAATCAATATATTTTAAATGATATGTTATAATTATAATTGATTGAATGATGGTAACAATTAGTGGAGAAAAAAAGGTTAGTTTGACTGATAGCGGTCTATATTAGACACAAATCAGGAAATTTTTTTAATAAAGAAGGCTAAAACTTTTAATACATAGCTACTTAGAATAGATACGGTTACAAGCCATACAAAAAAGTATTTTAGGTCTACCAAATCAACCTAATTAACTAAATTTGAATCATTTTTTTATTACTATTTTTTTTTAAAGGTTTTATTACTATTATTTTTTTTTTGAAAACTTTATTACTATTATTATTATTATATTAGATTTTCTATTTTGTATTAATTAATAAATATTCTGACATTTTTCAATAGTTTAAACATATTAACCTACACTATTCTTCTTTTGCATATTTGATTTGAATATCTTATTATAAAATAGAATTGAAACATCATATCATATAAAACCATATTCTCTAAAATATCATGTGAAATAATGTATCATAATAAAGTTTAATCTTATTAGTTCATTAACTTGTAGTTGATTTAAAAATATGTTAGATTACTTATTTAAAGATGTTAATATATGAAGCAAACTTTAACAAGTCATATTAGACTTTCAAAATACTAATTTAAAGCTTATTATATACAAAGATTATACCTAAATCTTTAATATTTTTTTACTAGAACATATATATATACTTCAGCCAATATGTGTGCACCTAGCTACTAAGTACTAACAATGTAATAAATATTTATCAATTGCATATCGATCAATTGTAATTTATTTATTTTGTAAATGTAGTGAATGGTTATAGTATTCAAATTTCATTTGGAGATAGGTAACTACAAAACCTAACCTAATATCCTTCTTTAATTAAGACAACAGAAAGAGATTTTGGAAGGAAAAATATAAAGAAAAGAAATAAGAGAAGAAGCAAAGGAAATTTGATGGTCAAGGGCAAGAATACATTCAAAGACTTCTTTTCTATTGGGTTCAATTCAATCATCAATAGGACACTAATCCTTTTTCAATTCAAATTCAAAGGGAAGGAAAAGAAAGCAATAAGCTCACAAAAGCACATGAAGCTACTACTACCACTACAAAGAATAAGTCACTTTTGAGCAGTTGCCTCACTTATCTTTAATTTTTCACTCACAACATGCCTTGCATATGATCACATAAATTATTCTTCTTTTTTCACTTTGCTATTCAAAAAATAGAAAATTCAAACTATCATGACCATAACAGTGAATATCAAATTGCCTAGCTCAAAATTGAACTATGCTCTTTCAAATTAAATTATGAGCATATAATTTAGAAGATTCGGTAAAAATAAATAAATAAATGAGCAGCCGACAAACATTAAAAAATTTTTTTAAGTAAGAGAAAATTAAGGGTTGCTATATATGCACAACCTATTAATCATTAATTAATTAATTTATTTTTAAATAGTGCTCCTAGTTATTTAATTCACTCTCTAAAATTCAAAGAAGTTTAATCAGTCCTGAGAGCTTAGCTCATTTGGTAGGGACAATAGCATTTTATATGCAGAAGCCAGAGTTCGATCTCTGGACACTCCAGTTATTAACCTTATGAGTGGATTTTCAAGCCACTAGCCTACCTGACAAAAAAAAAAAGAAGTTTAATCAAATCGGGAAAGATACAAAATTACTTATAACTAGTGTTAAGATAGTTAGAGTTTGTTGGTGTTAGTTAGTTAGTTAGTTAGAAATTAGTTATAGTTGGTTATTCAATTAATTAATTAATTGAGTCATATAAATAGAATAATAATGTACACATTTTAATCATTCTTTTATCAATCTATATTCATTCAATATGAATTTTTATGAGTATCTTCCTCATGAATACTCTTATGTTCTCTATCTTGCTTATGAGTTTGATTTTCATCCCTATAATTCCATAATTTCTAACAACTAGTTTATAATTCTCCAATTAAATTACACACAAAGTTAAAATTCTATACAAAATGAATATTTTTCTTTACATATGAAAATAATATTGGAATATGGGTTTTGCCTTCTTTTGTACCAAAAATAATAAATATATATTGGAATGTTCATGAACATTCATTTAAAATATGTATTCTTTTGGTTACATGACATGAATAAATATTATTAATATGGTTTTTTTTTACACACATAATGAAGTCTCGTCTCTCAATCGTATTTTTATTATCTGTGAGAATGACCGAACTTGTAACTTTATTTAAGGAATCCAAGCTCATTTTTACTTAAATAAATATAATGTTTCTTCTCAAAACTAACTTACTACTAATCAAATTAAATACCAAAGTAATCAATCATTACTTGGTTGAGTGGTGAACTGGTGATTGACGCTGAACTTAATAGGGAAGACCATGGTTCAATTCCCTAATCCAAATTTTTCCACGTCCAATAAAAGTTAATTGGATAACTAATTAATAACCTAAAAAAGTTATAACAATGTAAAATGAGAGTATGTATCTATACTAATATATATAAAGGGGATACAAATTTTTGGGATGGCTTTTTCAATATTCCTATTTTACCCTTAAAAAAACAAAAAAAAAAAAAATAAGCACAACTTCCACATAAAAATAGGTTTTCAGTTTTTTTATAGTAAAAAAAATATTTTTTTTTTCTTCTTAATAAGTAGCCACAACAAAAAAGGAGATTAAGTAGTTATCAATTAACTAAGTCCAATAAAAAAGGAGATTAAGTAGTTATTTATATTTACACAATAGAAGAGAGTAAAGACAAACATAAAAGATAAAGAGATCTATAGGTTTACCCATAGTAAGTCATGTGTTTATTATTATGAAGAGAAAATGGAACAAAGGCACCGCAAGAAAAGCATTATAGTAGATAATTGATAAGCTTACTTATAGCAAATGAGCTTATAGCGAATAAACAAAGCGACAATAACTATTGAAATATAAATATAACCGTAAGATTTTGAATTTAAAATCAAACAATATTTAATTTAATAATATTGATATTATCATTTAAGTTATGACTTATAAGCTATAACATGCCTCTTTATTTATTTATTTTAATTTTGGTTTCTTCCTTGTTACGGAGTATTTATTTTTATTAATTATTAATTAACTAAAAGGAAAAGAGCCAAAGAGGAGAAGCTATCATAGATTGATTACTGAACTTTACAAATTCAAAATAAAACGGTCATTTCCCCACCTCTTGGAACACCCTTTTGAACCTTTTGACTTTTTTTTCTTTTTCTTTATTCCTCATTTTTTCCCCTCTCTCCTATACTTTTGGTTTTCATTTCATTTTCAGTACTGCTACAAAATTAGATATAATTTTCACTGTTGTGATGAATGATAATATGAAGAAAATAAATATGCAAATGTGCATACTAGTGGACCTTATTCCTTGTGCAGAAAGTGGGGTGGAATACTTGGAAATCTAAGGGAAGCTCATCATCATTATATATCATCATTATTAAATCCATCTAGATTTAGGGGTAAATAAAAATGTTTATCTTTTAAAAAAATAGTGTATGTATTTCTATTTTGTGAATTTTTAAAATAATACATCCTAGTAATTTGCAATTCGATTAAAAGATAAGTAGATATGGTTTAATAAAAAAATCATTTCATTCAAGAATCAAATTTATATTCTCTTGAATAATTTATTTTTAACAAGAATTTATTAATCACTTAAATTAAATAACTTAGTTCAGCATTACCATATGTCCATTGCACTTGATACATACATTTTTTATTAAATAAACATATATTGAATGAGAGAAGAAAAAAAAAAGGATGAAATTAAGTGTGGTCCAAGTGGAGGGATCACACTATTGCTGTAAGCAACTAATATTTGACAATCTGGTTTGGGTGGGATGGCCCCATAATATCATTGTCTTTGGAAAGGTCCACATTGGTCCTTACCTTACACTCTCTTCCTCCCTCCCTCATTTCATGCTCCTTAATTCATCAATTTCAACAACCCTATAGTTTTATTTCTTCTTATTATTAAATTAGCATTTTACATAGAAATAAACAATATTGATTTTGATGCTGTAGACTAATTAAAATTTACCATGGCTTGTTTCCCATTGAATGTGATACTCACAAGAATATGGTATGTATATGACTTAAACATAAAAAATCCAAGCTGAATTTTCAAGAGAATACAATCAAATTATAATCCCAAATATCACCTTTGTTTTCAATAAGCCAATCAAGCAATCTCCGCGAAAGGAACTATTTATGAAATTATGTTGACACTTTTGTTGATAAGATGAAATTTTTATCTTGAAAGTGGTTTTTGGCTAAGAATCATGAGTCTCCTTGCTCCTATGAGTGAGAGGTACAATATGTCTTGTGCCGAAGCCAATAGAGATTAGTGGGGTGGCCTGCTCATATGTTGGATCCCGTTTTTCTCGGACTTGTGGGTGGCCTGTTCCTTGTTGTTCTTTTCGATTTTTTTTCTTTCTATTATCTTTTTTGTTTTTGGTGCAAGTTGTTTTCGTGGTTATGTGTGTTTTTGATGTAACTGTTATGGTAGCTAGGTTTTGATGTTTGTGGAGTATTTATTTGTTATTTTTTTTTTGTACTTCTGGTTATTATTTCAGTGGCGTTTGATTTCAACTTTTGTATTTCACTCTTTGTCCCCTTAAATAAAAATAAGAAAACTCCCTAGTCATTACTATCTTAGTAACTATTTTCTATCTTAAAGTGTATGTGGTTGGAAAATATTGTGAAATAATATAATATTTTGAGGAAATTCAATTTTTTTTAGTGTTCCGGTGAACAAATAAGGGGGGTGATAAATAATTGGATCGTATGTGAGAAATGAGTAACTCCTTAAATGAGGAAAAATATGTCCATCTTTCAATAGTTGATATGAATAACTTGAGTATACAAGAAAAAATGGGGATCTCTTTACAATGAAGCATAAACTCCTATTTATATATTTCTCTAGGTAACAGTTATGGAGTACCACGATCATGGATACCCCATGATCGGGGCGGTTTCTTCTTCCTCCTCCGTCTCCCACGTGGTGGTGATGGGTGGTTATGCTCCTGTTTCGATGGTGATCATGGTAATAGGGGGTGGTTACCTCCGTATACGTGGAGATGTACATGCTGGGTCTTCATATGAGTAGTTGTACCTGAGGCGAGGGCGCCGTCCATGTGGCGTGTCGCCTCTGCCTTGCTTTCCCGCCAAGTTTGTTTATTTGAATTTAATAGGTTGTACAATTGGGCCATTTAATCATTGGGCCTATACCATTTATTTTTGGGTCTTTGCCCAGTCCATTTAGCAATTCAAGATTTAGCCAAAAATATAAATTTTAAGTGCTTACAATAAAAAGTTGTGATCTTAAATATGTACAAAATTTAATAAGGTAAAAAATATTTTTCTATCAAATTTTATTTATTTTTCGACCAAATTATAAATATTTAAAATCTTCTAAAAACCTAGGTGAACACAAAAATAACTTTGATGGCAAATGTGGAGAAGATCACGTAGGCTCTGTTTGGTAAAAAATAGCGGATAACTGATAAGTTAGCTTATAGTGGATAACTTACAAGCTAGCTTTTAGCTTATAACGAATAAGCTAACTGATTAAATTTATAGTATTTAGTAAAATTAGCGATTGAACCAGCTTAGAAGTATATTTGTGGCAATGGTTTGAAAGCATATGAATGTAAAATGTACTTGCCTTATATATAAGCGTGTGTGGTGTTGATGAACAAAGAAAAAGAACACAACAACAACAATAATAATACTCACTTTATAAAGTAACACCAACGATGGTAACAAAACCTGCTCATTGCTGATTTCTGCAGACCCCTTTGTCTCCTCTCTCTCTCTTTCTCTCTCTCTCTCACACTCTCTCTCACACACTCTCTCTCAACAAATACAAAACCCTCTCACTCTCTCAGACAGACTCAAAGGGTCACACACACAAACAAGAGAGAGAGAATGAGGGAAGAAGGTTCAAGAGGAAGAAGAGGAACATCGTCAAAGATAAGAGAAGTAGCAAAAAAAGTTGTAGTTGTTGCAGCATCATATGCATGTGGTTCATTCTCTACAAGAAAATCAATAGTGGATCCAGTTACCATTGACACTTCTTGTAATCTATCTGCTACTGTATGTACACACTTTCATTTTCACTTTCCTTCTTCTTCTTCAACAAAAATTGCATTTTTTTACTTCTTGGGTTTTTACCATTTTGGATAAAGTTTCAAACTTTACCTGCATTTTATAATTAACTTCAATTTTTCCAAATTGGGTTTTCATCTCTTAGAAATTAAACTTCATGTGTAATAAATTAACCATTTTTAATTTTTTATTCATCATTGTTAGGTCGAACACGTTCACCCTGTTTGAACCCGAAACTTTACAGTTGTGTGTGAGTTTCTGGTGGTGATTGTCATTTCGTCTGCGAACTATAAAAGGCTATAAGCCTATATTCCATTATGTTCAAAATTTAGTTTTTTTTTTCTTTCTAATAGTATTTTTGTTTTAGTGATTATAGTGGTTAGAGGGTTAATATTGAATTTATTGTGGTTATTTATTACATTAGTACTGTGATTATGTTTTTTAATTTATGAAGTTACTTTATAATTTACAGCATGAAGAATTGTAACAAAATAATGTGACATTTACTTTGGTTTTTAACTTATTTTTTGCAGATCTCAAATTCCTCATTTGTGTCTCCATCTACAACAAAAAATTTCTCAGGGGAGATAATAGAAGAAACTGATTCAAGTATAACCACTAATAACATCCACAACAATGAGCTTCATAGTAAGGTAATTAATTAACTTGTAATTACTTCAAAGTTAAATCATCATAAGTGCTTTTTTTATTTTGTATTATTTATGTTATCAACTAATTTACAAGTTTAGGATTAAAGACAATTTCACTGTTAAAAGTATCTCTTAACTTTTTTCACATTTTGGTAATCTATTCTTTCTATGTTTCCTATCTTTGATTTCTTTTATTAGTTACTTCAGAATCCAATGTGCCTCAATGATTGACCTTATTAGAAGGTCTTTGCTTTTTCACTTTGAACTTTTTTTTAATGTGATACTTAATTTTTCTTTTTGGCAATATCGTGATTTTAAATTGCGGTCGCATTTGTGTATACGCCGCCAACCTTTATATTATGGGAAAATGCGGCCGATGCATTCGAAATTGCAGTTGCGAATTGCGATGCTGTTGTGGAGACTTCAAAAATCAAAATCCATTATTTTGCGGTTGTAAACCACATGCAACACAAAGTTAAATCAATTATTTTGGTACTTAAACTTGTTTAGAACTTCAAAGTAGGGAATATAGAAGATACTAGCATGTGAATAAACCAGCACATGAAGCATAAGTGAAGCCAAGAATCAATTCCCTATTAATGAAGACCCCACATTAGGAAGTTTCATCTTCCACAACATGCATGACAATACTTTTCCTTCTATTTTTGTGAAAACTTTTCTAAAAAAATTAAAGAGTTATGTACATGTTCAATAGCTTCCTAATGAAGGGAGTGAACTTTTGTGAAACACACAATCGGTGTCGCTTTAGTGTGGAATTGGAATCTCATTTTAAATGTACATAAAGTTTAATTGCATTCAATCAATTGGTTAAAAGTGTAATAAGATTGATTAAGGGTCTTTCTGGATTGACTTATTTGAACTTATTGTTGACATAAGCGCTCGTGAGACTTATTGCAAGAGCTTGTGAAAACAACTTACAACTTATCGATAAATTGTTTTTCCGCTTATTTTCATTAAATCTTAAGAATAGCTTATGGAAATTGTTTATAACTTATATAAAATAGTTTAATTTTATTTTATCTTCTCTGATAGAAATAGCTCATATACATAAGCACCTATATGATGCACACTTATGTAATTAGTGCTTAGTTGTGCTATTTATCCAAACATGACCTAAATCATTAATTTATATATGGTTGTTACTAGAAAAAACACAAGCCTTAACAAGGGCTTGTATTGGTTCTTATATCTACCGATGAAGGGATTGACAAATAGGATTTTTTTTCACCTTCATCTGGTTTTAGCCAAACTTTGTCGCCACTTTTCTTTTCATTCAAAAGTGCTTTTTCTGATGAAAGCTTTTTGTTACAATTTAGTAATGTGCCCTTGTATTTCTTCATAGCCGATTCAGTACCTGACTCTCCTGCTTTGTATAACTTTGCAGGGTTTGTGTGCTATATGCTTAGATCCTCTGAGTTACCACAGCAAAGGAAGCAGTCCAGGCCAAGCTATATTCACTGCTCAGTGTTCTCATGCATTCCATTTTGCCTGCATCTCTTCCAACGTCCGTCACGGTAGTGTCACTTGCCCTATTTGCCGCGCCCATTGGACTCAACTTCCTCGCAACCTTAACAACACACTTTCTGGTTCTTTTGCTTCAAGTAACCAAAGTGATCCCATTCTAAGAATCCTTGATGATTCTATTGCCACCTTCCGTGTTCATCGCCGTTCTGTTCTGCGTACTGCTCGATATGATGATGATGATCCTGTTGAGCCTAATGACTCACCCGACACTCCCAAGCTATGTTTCTCTCTCGAACCTATTCCACCTAATGCACCAACTAGTTTCCATCCCGCTTTGCAAGTGACCAATCATGTCTCGTGTCCTTGTAGCTCCTCGTCAATGTTACATTCTCCACCTATGCAAACGCCTTATATCATGTGTCCCTCCTCCAATAGAGCTTATCTCTCTGTAAAACCCGCACACGAACGAGCAACTGACTTGGTCCTAGTTGCTAGTCCCAATGGACCACACCTAAGGCTTCTCAAACAAGCTATGGCTCTTGTGGTTTTCTCTCTAAGACATATCGACCGTCTAGCCATTGTCACATACTCCTCGGCCGCAGCTCGTGTCTTCCCATTAAGACGAATGACAACATATGGAAAACGCACTGCCCTTCAAGTTATCGACCGTTTGTTTTACATGGGACAAGCCGATCCAGTCGAAGGGTTGAAGAAAGGCATTAAGATACTCGAAGACCGGTTGCACAAGAACCCTGAGTCATGTATCCTCAACCTATCAGACAACCCTACAAGACCATACCACACTATATGCATGGAATTACCATCTACACCAATTCATAGATTTCACGTAGGATTCGGCTTCGGCACTTCAAGTGGATTCGTCATGCAAGAGTTTGAGGAGTTTTTGACCAAGATGTTAGGAGGCATTGTTAGGGAAATCCAACTAAGAATATGCGGCGCAGGCGAGGAAGCCGGAAATGGAAGAGTAATAAGAATCGGAGAGATAAGAGGCGGAGAAGAAAGAAGAATCGTATTAGACTTAGGCGATTGTAGTCATGTGTATGTAGAATATAGTTACATTGAAGGTGAAATTGATGAGTGTGTTAGAAGAACAGGAGAAAGTGTTGTTGGTCTTGCAGATGAACATAAATGTGATGATGTTTCAGAAAATGGTGAAGATAGTGAGAATGAGAGGGATATGAACACTACAAACATAGGTGGTAGGAATAGTAATGTTGACAGTTGGGATTTTCATGATCCTTATATGGCTAGAAGATGGGCTAAGTATTTGCATGGTTATAGACTTTGAAATTTCAACTATTTTATTTTTATATAGAACCAATGTATTCAATATTCATTCATGTGAAGCTATTATGTTCTTTCTCTTCTAGTCATTTTTTTTAGTCAGATTTGTAATGACATAGAATTGGAAAAGATTATACATCTCACACAAGGATTAATTTGGTTTAGTGTGTGTTTGGTTATGCGTTAAGTCGCTGCGATTTTGTAAAAGTTACACTCAATCTTTGCTACTTATGGTTGGTTTGTGATGCAAAAGGGATACTCAATCCTATGAAAATGCCTAAATGAATTTGCATATAACAAAATTAGATAAACATTGAGTATTAACCACACAAAAAAAATTATTAAGATTAAGATATATAATTAATGATGAGACTAATTTTTTTGGTCAACTTTTTTTTTATTTGGAACTAATTTAACAAAAAAATTGATCAAGGTTTAACAATTTCTTTAAGTGATGTCTTGGATATTTGATGTTTATTACTAAGTATTAGTAATATTAAAAAAATTATTATAAAATAAATTATGTGTGCATATATATGGCAGAACCCACAAAGAACTCAAAAATAGAAAATTCTATTGTGTATGTTTGTTTTTTTCTTTTTTATGATGTCCATTACGTATCCTCCTCCATACACACAAAGTTAACAAAGTGATTTTGTTAGTAAATAGTAAATAATCTATTATCACATCTATTAGTAACATTCAACTTATTATTTAACATGACACATTAGTAAAAATAAGTTCAATTTTTTTTTTTCCAGCCATGTTGGTCGGCTCCAGCTAATCAGGAGTGTTACTTTTGCTGTAGCCAATTACTGGATGCAATGCCTTCCCTCTCCCTAAGAAGGTAATTCACAAAATAAATGCTATCTGTCGATCTTTCCTCTGGTCTGGTGGGGCAATAATTACAAGAAAGTCTCCTGTGGCTTGGGATCATGTGTGTGCACCTAAAGCTCATGGGGGACTTGGGCTGATCTCCCTTGTAGAATGGAACCAAGCCAATCTAGCTAAACTTCTTTGGAATATTAACAGTAAAGTTGATAGCTTGTGGATCAAATGGATCCATAGCTACTATATTAAAAATGACAGCATTCTGACAATGCCTTTGAGACCATCTTGCTCTTGGATTTTAAAGGCAATCATTCATCAGAGAGAGGCCCTCACACAAATCCCAGGCTGGCAGCAGATGAGAGGCAAAACCATCACAAAAAAGGTTTACACATTTCTGAGGAATGATTACCCTGTGGTTGACTGGAGAGTGACTCTATATGGTAATATTGCTAGGCCTAGAGCAATTCTGATTTTCTGGCTGGCTTGTCATGGTAGGTTGGCAACTAAAGATCGACTTGGTAAATTTGGTGTGACTGTTGATGTACAATGTTGCTTTTGTCCTAAAGATAAGACTCTTGATCATCTCTTCTTTGCTTGCCCTGTTTTAAGAACGGTTTGGTGCAAAGTTCTTAGGTGGCTGCAACTTGACCATGTCCCTAAGGAATGGGGTGCTGAACTGTGTTGGATCACTCTACAAAGTAAAGGAAGGGGATGGAAAGCTCAATTGTTGAAAAGTGTAGCTGCTGAAGCTGTATACACTATTTGGAAATACAGAAATGATGTTTGTTTTGGCGCTCAAGTACATAATACAAACATAGAAGATGACATAATTAATACTATAGTTTATAGAGGTTTGATGTATCCTAAGCTTAGAGGACCCCTTGCTAATCTTTTACTCTAGCTTAGCTTTTCCTTATTTTTGTCTTTCTCGTCCCTTTGGATGGTTGGATCTTTGATCACCTTGTACAGCACTGTTTTTTGAATGGAATAATATTTTCTTGATTAAAAAAAAAAGTTCAAAATTTGATGGTGGATAAATTTTTTAAAATTTCTAAAATTGGATTTCGAATTAGGAAATAAGAAACTAAATTTGTGAATTATTAACAAAAATAAGAATAAAAGTGCCTTTAAACTCATTCTCCATCAAACTCTATCCAACATTCTCTCATATCAATAAATTAGGATAAACAAAATTGTTTGGGGGTGTGACTAGTATTTCAATGTTACCATGTGGTAAGAGGGTCACAACTTATTTGCTGGAGATATTTTGTAGTATGAAGTTGGGCTGCTTCGACTAGACATGAAAACGTGAGATTTTCTTCTGTCATTCTATCTCTTTTTTCACGTTTTTTTAATTTTTCATTTTATTGTTCCGCTATTTAAATAGTGGATGTGTAAAATTTTGAAAATTTCATGTTAGTAGAGTGTTTTTGTTTCAAATATTTTATTTTTCTAACGTCCACTACTTAAATAGTAGACAAAATTTGCTACTTAAATAGTGGACATGAATATTTTGTAATTTTATTTATAATTTTATAGGGCGTGCGAGAAAATTGGTAGAACTGTTTCGTACATATTGATCTAGAACTGTTTCAATTGTTTTCAAGTATTAAATTTTATGCTACATAATTTAGTTTACGATTTAACAACTAAATTTTTTGTGTTAAAAATATTCTTCTCTACATTAATCCTTTATTTTATTTTAAAAAAATTGACAAAAAAACGCACTGCTCACCATATAAATAAACAGTGCATATGTTTGTATTTGATGTAGTAATGCTCTAATAGCATTTTTCTTTTTAAAATGTGTGAAGTTGTAAATGATAAAGAAATAGTAAAGAAATAGAGAAAAATTAGAGTGAGTATACACAATATTTAGTTTGTTGTTCAAATTTAGCAATGACAACTTGGAAAAGAGTTACTTGTGTTTTCTTCTATCCTCCACCGTCATCACCACACATGGGTGGTGGGTTGGGGTGACAAAAACGAAAGGGGGGTGGGTAGTGTTGCTGTTTTAATTGTCACTTGCTTGTGGTTCCTTATTTTTATTTTGGTCAAATAAAGTATCCATCAATAATTGTGGAACAAACTATCATTTTTGACCTCGAATATGTAACTCGCTGTCATATTAGTCTCTGAATATATCAAAATTGTAAACAAATCTACAATATCTCTTTTATTAGTCCTTTTGGTCCTTGGATTAGTTTTTATGTAGTCAATTTTATCCTCAAACATATTTTTGCTAGTCAGTTTAGTAAAAAAAAATTACTATCGAATAGGATATTAGGAATGCATTTGCTATTTTTATAGATTCAGAAACAAATGTGACAACGAATTATACTTTCAAGAACTAAATTGATGGTTTGCTCATAATTGTGAGATCTAAAGATGAAGGGTTGATATTATGACTCTAAGGGGACTGATCTGTAAAACATAAAAGGCCAAATCAATTACTATTGGTAAATAAAAAAAGATAATCCTCTCCGGTGTAAACGTAAACATTGGAGGTGGTCCAGTTTAGATCTACACCTTTTAATTTTTTTATTTGATTGAACGTTATGCTGTAAAAAAGATGTGGATGGCTAAGATGTAACATAAGATAAATTTGATCGCATAAGATCATCCATTGTAAAAAATATATGTAGATTGGAGCATGCAAACACTAGCGCATTGTAAAAGTAACATTAGGGTACCAACAATAACAATAGATACTTGAGTCTTATTTGGTTCAAAGTTTAATCTTTGACCGATGCATATGAAAAGTCATTTGTTTGTAACTTCTTCAGCGAATCAATTATACACTAACTCTCAAATCTTTGGTTTTTTTGTTTTTTTCTTTTTTTTAGTTTTTGTCTCGAAATTTTAGTTCTTTTAAAAAATTAAGGTACAATTAATTATATTTTACTATATGCACTCTTACAAAAATTAAAACGCTCATTAAATGAGTTTTCTCTTTCTTAATTAAGTAAGAGTAAAAATAACTTAACTTATCATTTTTTATTATTTCTTAATCAATTTACAAAACTCTAATATATCAAAGTTTTAAGATAGAAAAAGTACTTTAAAAAAATTAATTTCTACAATTACATGTAAAGAATGTCTTATTTACCAAAACAACCACATCAAATTAGCTTAATTACTCCTTCTTTTTCTTTTTAATCGTCTCATTTGTATGAAAATTTTGTTCCTAATTCCTTATTGTTTATGAAGTTCAATTCAATATTAACTATTGATTTGTTAATAATATCTCTATTACACAAAGAAAAGTAAATAATATAAGATAAAAATGATTAAGAGAATTATTAAAAATATCAAAATTTATTCATGTTTTGATGTGTAAAAAAATAAAAACATAATTAAAAAAGAATGGAGTAAGTACCAAAACAAAACAAAGAACAATAATAGAACATCAATAATAGAGGTGGAAAGTTGACCATCCAAAAATACACATAATTTACCATAATCATTTTTAACTTTTCCACATGAACCATAGCTACTACGGCTCTGTTTGGTAAGAAATAGCGGATAACTGATAAGCTAGCTTATATCGGATGAGCTTATAGCGGATAGCTTATAAGCTAGCTTTTAGCTTATAAAGAATAAGCTAGCTGATTGAATTTGTAATGTTTGGTAAAATTAGCGGTTGAACTAGCTTATAAGTATAAAATGACATAAAAATGATATGTTTAATTAATATTTAATTCTTTTCAAGTAAGATGATAGGAGTAAAATTGGAAGAAATGATAATAAGCTATAAGCTATAAGCTACTTGAAATAACATTTGGAAAATAAGCTATAAGCTAATAAAATAAGCTATAAGCTTTTTTTTAAAAACTGTTACCAAACAGAGCTTTTAACTTATAAACTAAAAACTATAAGCTATAAGTTAGCTTATTTGGTTTACCATACAGAGCCAACAACTACAAACCAAACTCTAATTAAAATGAAAAGCAAAAGGTATTAATAAAAAAACAAAAAGAAGAAAAAAGTTGTTAATTGATGATTCATTGCAATTTGGTACAGTGACAGTGCTGAGTGTGTTGTGTGCTATGTGAAAAAAAAAATCATCTTCTTTTCCTTTCCTTACTTTTCTTACCTTTTTTCACTGTGTCACTCCACTGAGTCCATTCATTTGCAGACCAAATAAAAGCACAAATGTGACGTAGTTACTATAGGTGATAGAAAAAAGTGAGAGACAAACAACAAATAATATTTCCTCTGTCTTCAGATGAATTAAAAAATGTATCTTAACTATTTTGTTTTGGAACAAAACTTACCTACATTGCTTTTGTGTACTTTTGGTAAGGTTCTTGATATTTATAGTTTTCTTAAAATTTATTATAACTACAAAAAGTGAGTTTAAAATTAAAAATCATACCAAAATTACTTTAAAAATATACACCTAATGTTTTCCTTTATTTTATACACAAAAGTATAGTTATTTAAATTTCATGTTGAATTTATACCATTAATACTACTTTTAAATAATTATGTTTCGCTATCAACTGAGCTGCACGTTTAATTCTAATATATCATTGATGTAAGAAAATTTACACTGTTTATAAATCTTTATTTAATCAATGTGTTTTTAAAATTATTTATTGTTACATTATAACATTTTTTAATTAACAATAAATTGATAAAATGGTAAAAGACATGAACTTCTTACGCAAGTATGGTGGGAAAAATTAATTGGAACGAGAGAATTTACTTTATGTGTTTTATAGATTCTTTAATGAAGATAAGTCATCACTAAATGGTGGTGACTTTATCAAGACAACAAAAAATCTGATTAATACTCCCTTCAGTCATTTTTATAAAAGACAATTCACTTTTTTGATTTATTCAATAATTGATGTATTTAGTCCATATTATAGTGTAGATACATTAATTATTGAATGAATCTAAAAAGTCAACTGTCTCTTATAAAAATAACCGGAGAGAGTATAAGTTATAACACATGATTATGCATTTAGATGCCTATATGTATCAGATATGAAATATTACTACCTCCGGTCTTTATCATCATAATTTTTTTACTTATATAATGTATCTAGAATATGATATAAACCAGATACATCAAACTTTCTATAAATCTAAAAAGTAAAGTTCTTCTTATAATAAGGATTAGAGGGAGTACTTGGGAATACAATGATTTTTGTGCATGCATTTAAAACTGATTGTTTTGTGACCGAATATATTTAATAGACAACTCGTATTTCGAAGCAAATGATAGTTCCAATATTTTTTAGAGAATATCAAAGTTTACATTGAATTAAGTGAAATCGATAGTAGTTGGAAGATTCAAATTCTCATAAATGCATTATTATTTGGCATTATTATTTTCCATTATCCTTTCACTTCCCCATGAAAACATTTCATTTAATAAAAGTTGGTGTTTTTTCCTCTTCATGTTGTCATCGTCTAGAGATTGAAAAAGAGAATATTGGCGAGTCTACATAAATTGGGTTGAGCATAGAGAGAAGAAGAAAGGTATTAAGAATAGTTGATCAGAGAGAAACATTTGATCAGCGAAAAGTTGATCAGAGAAAGAAGAAAAGAAAGTGAATTTTCGTTGAGATTTGGGAAGAAATTTTTTTGATAATTTAATTTGAATAACTTTGGAATAAGAGAAGCTTTGAAAAAATAAAAGAGAAAAACATTAAAAATATGAAGAGTGAAAAACAATCATAAAATAAATTTAGCCGATATTGAATAAAACTACTTCATTTAACACGTCTCATAAATTAAATAAGACTATTTATCAAAACATACTTATTTATATTAAAAAAATCTTAAATTATTAAATATTAATAATAAATTAGTTTAAATTGTAGCTGTGTTCATCTCCTCAAATAAATGGTAAGAATTGGGTAAATATATATTTTTTATGAAAAATTTATAACTACAACATCATCATCATAATAAGAAAAAAAAACTTAAACTATAGTTTTTTTTTGTTTTCACTACCAGTTGAATCTGATTTGGGGTCAGTTTTGACATCAAGTGGTTACAGTCCCCTCTTGATTGCAGTTGCGAGGGATTGAACCGTGGTCCTTCCTACCTTATTCAGCGCCAATTACCATTGAACCAACTAACAATTGATAAACTATAATCATTTTAATTCAGAGATTAGTAACAAAATAGTAATAGTAATAATGATAATATCAAACACATGGTTAGAGGCTTTTTTAAAAAACTCTATAAAAGAAAAAAAAACACACACACACACACAAAGTTAGAGACAGAGAGAGACAATAAGCCTTAAAAATTTGGTCTTTTTCTTTTCTTTCTTTGTTTACCAAAAAGAGCAGAAAGGGACAAGATCCCAGAAAGCCGTGTCCATCTTCAGAGTCAATTTCATTGTCGTACGGTAATGTTTTTTCAGTTTCATTCATCATCACTTTTTCTTCTTAACTTTTCTCTTTTTCACCTCTTCACTCAAATGGGTTTATAGTTATACTACTACTACTTTCTTCTTACTTCATCTTTTATTGGATCTGTTTGTTTCTTCTTTTTTTATTTTGATTATAAAGTTTCAATCTTTTAGCTTTTTGGCTTGTTGGGTTGTTGAGTTTGAAGCCATTGAAGTATAAGAAGAAGAAATATGTATCCTAGATTGATACACCCTCATGAAGGTATTGTTGTTGGACAAGATGATTTGCAAGGTGGTGTTGTTGGTGGTGGTGTCTCTAATCTTAAGGGTGACCCTTGTCTTGTTTTAACTGCTGATCCAAAACCTCGTCTTCGTTGGACTCAAGACCTTCATGAACGTTTTGTTGATGCTGTTACTCAGCTTGGAGGTCCTAGTAGTAAGTCATTTTTTCAATTTTCCTTTTTTTTTTTTTTTTTTTTTTTTTTTTTAATACCATATATATGCAATTTCCTTTTTTTTTTATTGTTATATTTTTTATGTGTTTTATTTGATTAGAATGAAATTTGTTGAGTATCTTAATTGACTGTTTGTGATGTATTTGAATCCTGTTTGAAGCTCGATTCGATAGTTAACTCGTTTAATTTGGTTCATGAATCAAATAAGCTGATTTTGAGCTCGTTAAATAAATGAGTTGAACTTGAGCTGTATGAATATTTCGACTCGTTTGAAATGAGGGGCTTTGTTTCTTTTTTTGGTTAAGTAGTCTAATGGCTAGAAATTCATCTCTTGAGGTGAACAAGTGGGAGATTCTGAGTTCGAACTCCGGCCCCTGCATATTGAATGCAATATCCCTACCAATTGAGCTATGCTCACAAGGACGGATTTGTTTCTGTTTTGATTCAATTGTTTAGGTGTTATCCGTGTTGTGAATAATCTCATCCTATCGAATTAGCTTTGTTTTTGAAAAGCAATTGTTCTTCCTAGTAGAATTTAATGTTACAATGTAGGTGGAAAATTTTAAGTTCTAACCATATAGTTACTCTGTGTGCTGAATAACAAATTTAACTTGAGGTGATTTTGATTATATGGACTTATCAATCAGCGGTTTTGATTGAGTTTGACCACAAACTGAAAAGTCTATTTTTAAAAAGTTGTGTTTTAGAGAGTCTATCATTCGTTTGTTGATAACCTGAATATTCTCAATTCCACAATTGACCTTAGATGTTTATGCGTAACCGTTGTGGCTAAAAGTTGGCTGCTTAGTACTTGTAAGATATAAAGTTTGGCTATTTTCCTTTTTCGCGGGAGATTAATTGCCTGTTTGTTTCAGCTTTTGGGGAGAGTGCAAGCAGGAAAAAGTAAATGTGCCGAGGAAAACCATTTTTATTTTATTAAAAAGTATCGTTAGGTTGTTATAGAGGAAATTTGATGCAATCATACAATGAAGTTGACATAGTGATGAACATGTAGGGTATCAAACACACCTCTATAGCTGTTTTGTTTTGGTGTTTAAGTCTTGTACTTTATGTTTATTCAATTGATTCGGTAAAGGTGTTAAACTGCCGCCATTTTGTTTGTTTCCTTTTGAATGGGAAAATTCTTTTTTTCTCCATTAGTTTGGGGAGTCACTGTTATAAAGCTGAATCTTGTCGTATAGTTGAATCAATTGTCTTTTAAGTGATAAATAAACCACTTAACAAAAGTAGGATTTTGGAACATAGTTGAATTTCTCATTTCTAAAGAAAAGTGGTTTTAAAGGTGACAATCTCATGCTTTAGTGTCACATTTAAAGATGTGTTCATGTTTTGAAGGGCATTGCAGTGCCCTAGGGTTAGATAGATTTTTGGATATTTAAAGGGTTAAATTTGTAAAATAGTTTATTTTAATTTTTTTCTTTGTTTGTCTATTCTATAATAATCACTTTTGAATGAAATAATTGAAGAGTTACCTTTTGGAAATCAATGTTAAAATAAACACTCTTGCAGACTTCTTGCAGAGTTAATTTCTTGTGCGTGTGAAGATATATTGATAGATTTTATAATTTTTGATGTATTAATACACATCCAGTGCTATTTAGTACTAAAAGATTCTGATAATCTCTAACTTCAATCGTAAATTTATTACCTTTTTTTACCGTGTTGTGATTTTGAAGACAATTAGTTAGGGATACAATTTTGGTTTATGTTGTGTTTTTGTAGTTATATATTATAAGCCATTTTCAGCTTATTTACATAAGCTCTCCAGGGTAGCTTATAAAAATAGCTTATATGTTCTATAAAATAGTTTGTCTTCATTTTATCTTTTCTTATATAAATAGCATATACAAAAGCACTTATATGATAAGCGTTTATGCTATAAGCACTTAATTAAGTTGTTTATCCAAAGCTAATCTTCATGAATTCATAAGCTGTCTGTTGAGGTTTATAAATGATACCTAGCTTGATCTGTTTGCAAAGTAGCTACTAAGGCCTTCTTTCCATTTCTTATCAAGTTTCAGTTGAAATCATAATGTTTAGATTATCATCGATATTCTATACAATTTTCTGACTAGCTTATGGATATTATCTGCAGAAGCTACACCAAAAGCAATCATGCGGACAATGAACGTCAAGGGTTTGACTCTATTTCATTTAAAGAGTCATCTTCAGGTTTGTTCAATTCTTAAAATAATACTATATGCCCAATTTTAAGGTATGCGATGACTTTTCCTTGCTGCATTGCAGAAATACAGACTCGGTAAGCAATCCGGAAAAGATATAGGGGAGGGATGCAAAGATGGTATGATTGCCACTCCCCTCTATAGATTTTCTAGTTACGATCCTTTCATTTCAATTCCTTTTGCCTTTCCTTGTCCTCGTAGAAAGGGTCATCTAGAATTTTAATTCTGCATGAAATATGAATCAATGTCATAATAATACATTATCAACTTAGGTTATATATTATTTACGGTTAGTGAATCTTGGTGGATATATTAATGAAAAGTAGATAACAAAGTTAACTTATGATTGATACACTAATCACTCTTTGAATTTGTACAATTCACTATGGATAACTGTTCCTGAATTGGAAGAAAGCTTGCCACGACTTTGGTAAATTGTAATTATACCGAAATTTTCTGTAATAGTCTTGGCTTGATTTGTTGAAAATTTATGGTAGGGATGACAGGTTCCTATCTTTTAGAAAGCCCCGGCACTGATAACTCTTCTCCAAAGCTGCCGACTTCTGACACAAACGAGTAAGGAATTTCATTAATTCGTGCAAAAAAAACTTCTTCCTGTGGATGTCTTAATGGTTTTGATTTACCAAACTGAAGGAGTAATTAATTTTATGCCTAGGGGTTATGAAATCAAGGAGGCATTAAGAGCACAGATGGAGGTGCAAAGTAAACTACATTTGCAAGTCGAGGTAAATTTCATTTTCCGTTGTTCAAGTTGTGTCTCCAATATGGCTTAATGAATTTTCTACCACATTTTTGGTAAGCTATTAGAATACCTTTTCATATCAATTGTGATCGAAATAGGTTGCTTCTTATTTTGTGACATTATCGATATACTATCTTTGTCCCTTATTATAAGCTCCTTTGTCATTTTCACGTATATTAAGAAAAGTAGAAAGTAGATAGTATATTTATTGTATGTATTTTGTGTCTGAATTTTCCTAAAATGTCATTGCGTATAGATGTGTTACTCCGACTTTTCATCTCACAAGACAAATTCGTAGTACTAATTTCATAAAGATTCACATTGTAGGCAGAGAAGCACTTGCAGATTCGCCAGGATGCGGAGCGAAGATACATGGCTATGCTTGAAAGAGCGTGCAAGATGTTGGCTGATCAATTTATCGGTGCTACAGTTATAGACACAGACAGCCAAAAGTTCCAAGGAATTGAGAATAAACCACCAAGAGGTTCCTTGGTTGACCATCTTGGTTTTTACTCCTTGCCACCATCTACTGAGGTGGCCGGAGTGAATGTTCCGGAAGAAGAAATACCTCCAACTCTCCCACCTCAAAGAGCCGATTGTTCAACCGAAAGTTGTTTAACCTCACATGAGAGCTCTGGAGGATTGGCTTTAGAAGGATCTCCAAGTGCCGGAAAACGGAGAATGCTCGGCATGGACTCAATGACAGCACCTTTGATTTGGAGTGAAGCTAATATGAAAACTCAAGCCATTAATTTAGGTCAAGGTAATCATCCTCTTGGAATAACTAGGTATGGTGGCTTGTAAGCATGGAAGATTCTACTTGATGGTTCAATATCTCATAATATAGAGATACCATTGTGCTTCATTCCTTTTCATATCTTACCTCTAGTAAGTTAGTGAGGAACAAAGATGGAGGAATCAATTTAATCCATTTTGTAAATTCAAACTACTCCATGGCTTTAAACATTGCATAAAACTAGCTTTGACTATACACAATGGTTTCTTTTAGTTATTTTATGGATATCTTAATTGTTTTTTACATCATGCTGAATAATTAGTGACCTTCAAATATAAAAATAGTGTGATTTTAGGTATAGTGGAATTTTGGATTTACATTGAGATCGGCAAAATCACGATGGCACCGTGATTTTGTGAAGCTCCAAAGTGCAGCTTTTGTCAAAATCATGGTGGTCTGTCGTGATTCTACCAATTTCACAGTCAATTCAAACATGCACATAAACTCTAGATCATTTTAAGCAGCGTTGAATACACGAAACTTTTATTTCAACTAACCCCTTTATTTCTTAATAACTAATTATGTTTTAGCTTTTTATTTTAAAACTATTAATGTTTTAGAAATCTAGGATCTAGTTTTGCAAAACCAGTTTCAAGTGTACCCTTATTTGGAAAATGACATGAAAATGTGTAATGCATTTTATGGTAAATAGTAGGGGATTATATTAGGCATTTATTCAAATTTTTATGTATCATATTTTATTTTTAAAAAATAACTAGATATGGAATGGATAAGCAATAAGCATTATTTTGAACCATCAATATTTGGGTCATTTCTCACACTGCATTAGAGATAGGAGATCCAATGAAAATAAAGAAAGCATTGTGGTTTGACTTAAAAATCAATGCCTTCCCTAAAAAAGTATGTTTCTAGCCATAATTGTTAAGTAGTGGTTCCTTGACTTTCTTTTTGATGTTTTATTTCTTTTTTTACTATAAATGATGTTTTTAAGATTTTTAATGAGATATTTAGTACCAAATTAATATATACAACACATGTTAGTCAATAGTCTTGGCATATATGAATAGAAAAACTAATAAATTTGCAACTCAAATTGCAATATATGTCAATTTTTGCCATTAGTTGCATGATGCTAATGACAGGTGGATTATGACCAGAACTTAGTTGACAGCCAGCAATACTCATATTTTGTTATTTTTTTTTAATTGAGAAAATTTATTATCACATAAATAATAGGAATTGTCATGAAAAAGATTGATTGACATGTGTGACCATTGTGGAGGTTATTTTCAAAATGGGACCATTTTAGAACCAATGTATATATTTATATACTATTTTGTAGCAAAGACAATATTAAAATTGGTATGTTCAAATAATGCATATTTGTGTGACATGTGGAGGGCTATTATCATTTGGTTTTGTGTTAGCTGAATGGTCTTTTGGCACTAATAGTTCTTTTAATTGATATCATAATTAATGGCATTTGACATTCTCAACAACTACATGTATTTCTTTTTTTTTTTTTTTTGACAAACAACTACATGTATTTCTTAAAAATATACTAAAACATGTTTTGAAACTTAGATGTGTATTTTGAGATGACAATTTATATAAAAGTGTACTTTCAATGACATAAAGTTTATGTTTTGTCAAAATAAATGTGTATATTCAAAATCATGTTAGTGGATGAGAAAATTCCTCTCTTTATCTTTCTTGTTGGAACCATCTTCATTCGATTTAATAGTGGATCGTAGTTTATAAAATTTTTACCATTTTTTATGGTGATTTAATTTCTGTCGAGAAATTCGTGGGATACACAGAACAAATTCTTCCTTTCCAACATATTTTTTTCTATACACAATAAATAAAGATCGAACTCATGACCATTTATTTAAAAGATCCAAATTTCTTATCATTTGAACAAATTCATCGTCAAACTGGGGGCTGGAACCACTTGATGCCAGAACTGACCCCCGAACCAGATTCAACTGGTGGTGAAAACCAAAATAAAAATTCATCGTCAAACTACTACCTAATAAGTTCATTTAATGAGTCCTATTTTCCCCTTGATATATCAGATGATCCCAATAAAAATAGAAACCACATGAAAAAGAAAACATTATATTAGATTCCAAGGGGAAAACAATGCTAATAATTTACCAAGTCAAAATTTGTATTTCTTGGACTATTACATTTACAATGTATTCAACTCCTAAGATATAATGGTAGTATATCTTGTGATAGCCAAAATTGCATACAATTTGCATAAGTTATTTGAGGGATTAGTCTTAGGATTACTCCAAACAAAATCTGCCATCCTCAAAACTCAAAAGATTTGAATAATGTGATTAGAGGAAACTATCATTTGAAGTATCAATTCTTAGATATCTCTCTTCAATTCCACTTTTTCCTTTCCCTGCAAATTCATCTTTTCTTTTTCTCTTCTTGTTTCCTTTAATAATCCTTTCTATGCTAACATTTTCAATTTCTGATTTTTCCGCTCTTTCGCTTTCTCGTTAAAACCATCATCCATCATCTTCATTTCACCAACATTCTTAGCACTAAAAAAGTTTGAAGTGCCTTGTTGATAATGCTACGCTTACTTGCGTGACAAGTCTCAGAGCGAGTCCCACTGTACCGCTTACACAATGGATATAATCTTGTGGAACCCTGCAGGTAAATAGTTGAAATCCATTTCATCGAATGCTTCAAAAGTGAACGAATAAAATAGCGAAATCGAAAAGAAAAGTAACCTTGGAACATCATAATTGATAACAAGGTCAAGTTTAGGAATATCCAAACCACGGCCGGCAACATCAGTTGCTAGTAATATACAAACCTTTCCTGATTTAAATTCATGAAGCGCTTTGAGCCTGTGATTTGAGTGAATATAGAGCTGCAGCTTCTTGATCAAGCACTTCCAACATTCAATTTAAACGATGACAGTCTCTGCAATTTCCGAACTGTTAAGCTTTGTTTGTGAATTGAGTTTTGGCATGTCGCGAACAAACTTCGAATGTCAGACAACAACAACTGATTATGAAAAATTTAAATTCATCAGCTAGAAAATTTAAATTTAAATTTAAAACTCAACAAAAATAGAGTTTTGGTCTGATTAGATTTAGCTTATTTGAGCTTATTTATTGGCATAAGCGTTTTGGAGACTAATTGGGAGAGTTTATGGAAACAGTTTGTGACATATTTTTAAGTTGTTTTCAGCTTATTTCCATAAACTCCTTAGGATAGCTTATGAAAACAATTTATAGTTTATATGCAAACAGTTAACCAATTTTTTTATTTTGTCATAGAAATAGTTTACAAGCATGTAATTAAGTTTTTTTTATCCAAACAGGACCTAAAATCAATTGCATTATTAGCACTTTAGAACAAGAACAAAAACTCAATCAATAAAACAAAACAAAATAAACTAATCACCAAATTCATCATGACCATTTACCTTAGAGCTAAAGAAAACACGAGCGATTTGATTATCCTCGAGCAAAGCCTTGATCCTTCCAGGAGTAGCGATAACAATGTGAGGTCTGGCAAGCAACTCTATAGCCTGTTCAACCGTAGTGCGGGGGTGGAATGAGGAACCAAGGGCACGAAACTGCTCATCTAGCTGAAATGCAAGCTCGTGCGTGGGCATCAGCACCAGGGCAAAAACACCAAATGGATGCTCAGCAAGACGCTGGAGAATAGGAAGCGCAAACGCCACTGTTTTACCGCTACCAGAGTGATCAATACAAATTACATGACGTTGGGGATACAATGTTGCTGCACACGCCGAGGTTTCTGCATTCTAAGCTCATTGCAAGTCTTCACCGCCCATTCTGAATGTCCGAGATCAGAGAAGTAGGCTGTGGCGGTATCTTTAGGGATGTTTTGCGGGACTACAGTGTCTTTAGGTTTATTTGAAGGTGCCAACAGTGGCGAATCTTGCCCAAAATATTGGAGAGAGCGGCAAGTACTAACTAAAATATATCATATATAATTTTATCGAAGATTCAAAATAACATCGAAACAAAATAATCGTAGAATTAAAGTTCTGTCCTTCGTTCTTTTAACCGTTGTATCACTCTTAAACAATGCACAATTAATCAATTGGTAATGCAAATTAAAGCAAGTAAGTAGTAATCCAGTTCAATAAAACTACAGTTGCTAATGCAAATTAAAGCAATGGAACAGTAATCCAATAAATGATGCATACTTGAAAATCAATTACACCCCCAAAACATCCAATTACACCCAAATTTAATCAAAAATGAATTATAATACCAAAATTGTCCCTGTTCATATTACATTGGTGAGTAAAGTCAAGTGAAAAACAAAGCTATATATGTCAATGTCATCATCTTATTATAAGCATATAATATGGAACAGTATAAAAATTAACAATATTACTTACTATAGTACATTTATTAAAGTTGAGCTCGACGAATATTTCAGCGTCAAATATATTTATAATGGATTATAACATGTGTCAATGTGTCATAATGACTAATGTGTGTCCTTGTCCTAGAAACATATATCCTAAAGACACATGTTATACGAGTCAACTAAATGTAATTATCTATTCAGGCGAA
Source organism: Trifolium repens (assembly GCA_030408175.1). Lineage (NCBI taxonomy): Eukaryota > Viridiplantae > Streptophyta > Magnoliopsida > Fabales > Fabaceae > Trifolium > Trifolium repens. The sequence goes on from CP125839.1 coordinate 9,883,712, forward strand.
ATGTTATTTAGATTGGTCTCGTGTTAAAGATGGAAAGCATGTTTGTAGTGTATAATTTAACTGATAATATTTTAACTTGCTAATTAAGATGAATATTTTAACTCATGTTCAAATCGGGACCTTACGTGTGAAAGAGAGTTTCAATAGTGTTTTTTTTTTTGGTCAAGTAGCCTAATGGCTTGAAATTCCACTCATAAGGTGAATAAGTGGGATGACCGGGGTTCGAACCCCGATCCCCTGCATAATAATGCAAATGTCCACCAATTGAGCTAAGCTCATGAGACTCAATAGTGTTTACTAATTTGTTTATGGAAAAATAAAAATAAAAGAAAATTATTTTCTTGCTCAATTTAGGAGGGAGAGCAAAACTAATGCGATCAATTCGTTAGAAAGACAAAAGAAACGGGGTCTTCTCTTCGCTCGTTTCAATTAGCTTCGATTTTCTCTTTTGTTTTGTTTGATTAAGAAAAAGTTTTCTCTTTGTTTTATAAGTGTTCATGACTCATGAAAAATGTTATAAACTCGTGAGAATAAACTATTATGAAACAATTTATTTTAAAAAAAAAAACCTATTATAAAACAATTCACTTTGTAATATGTGGTCTATTATCACAACTAAGTTATTGCTATTACTTATGATTTTTTTTTCGACTAGTGACCGATGTTCGAACTCCGGTTCTCTGTATACATAATCTCTATCTTTATCTTTATTATATACCTTACGAGATTCTCACGGAGCTTTCTCGTGCATTTTCAATAGTAATTGCTTATGTGGCATTCAATTAGAGCTTCTCTTTAGGTGTCATTTAGAGTTTTTAGCTTAAGGTATGTTGTTCAAATCCCACTGACAACAATAATTGAATTTTTATAATATTTTATGGCAAACTACCTTTTTCTTTTTGGAGAGAAAATTACCTTATAATTACTAACAAATGTATGTTGTTCGAATCCCATTGACAACAATAATTGAATTTTTATAATATTTTTTTTAAAAAAAACTCTTTCAAATATTATATTTTTTTGTTTTCTTTTTGTAGAAACTTTTCAAATATTTTTTTTTGTGAAAACTCTTTCAAATATTATATACTATATTGTTTTTAGAAACTCTCACAAATATTATATATTTTTATAGAAACTCTCAAATATTATATTTATACACACACACATATTTTTTTATTTTTTTTGGTAAACCAAAGATATCATCCGTGCGCAACTGCGGAGATTAATCCCCTCGATTTAACTGAGATCTATTTAAGGGATTGACTTCTCCTAATAAATAATTCTCCATATGCACCGATTATGATCAATCTCAAGACCAAATGGTTAAGGGGCTCAAGTATCTACCACTTGTGTGACACTATCTTGGTACATTTTTAATATTTTAATTTTATAAAATGAAGGAACACTTATATTTAGATTACTTTGAAACAAATTAAAATAAGAAAGTACACTATTTTTTTCATGGATAAGATCACTCGGAGAATTGAAGTCTTGAACCCAAAAAATAGCTTATGACATATATAAACTTCTTTTTTTTTACGTAAAAACATTTTATTTTATTTTGAAGAAAAAATTATATTCATTAGAGACAAAAACAAAATAGAAGATTTTGAGAGATAGATAGAGAGAAAAACTCTCGGTGTTGGAGAATGAGAAACGACAAGTACTTCCCACCCCACTATTAAAAATATACTTAATTTGATGAATTAAAATTTGAATTCCAACTACGAAAATTATCCTTATTTTCATATTTTATCATGGGGAAAACTTTTTCAAAATTTTATCTAGCACGAAGATACGTGATCCCCATGATGAAAAGTGTATGTAGATCATAGTGAGAACTAAGCACAAAAATTTAATTGATATTCATTAAAAAAAATAGAATTAACAACTATTTTTTGTTGATGAAGCCTCTATAGAATCATGTAATGGAGACGGAAGAGGGATATAAATAGAGAGAGAGAGAGAGAGAGATAAATCTCTTAGTGGTGTAGAATAGAAAACGGGGAGCACTTTCCACCCGACTATTAAAAATACACATTGACTAATTAAATTTTGAATTCCGACTGCGGAGGTTATCCATATTTTCATATTTAATATTTTATCACGGGGATCATTTATTCAAAATTTTATTTAGCACGATAAAAAGTGATCCCCCATGATGAAAAGTGTATGTAGAAGATAGTGATAACTTAACATGAGAATTTTATTGATATTCATTAAAAAAAATAGAATTAGCAACTATTTTATTGTTGATGGAGCCCCGATTGAGTCTTTCGACGGAGACGGGAGAGAGAGATAATCTCTCAGTGGTATATAATAGAAAACGAGTAACACTTCCCACCCCACTATTAAAAATACACATTGACTAATTAAAATTTGAATTTCGACTAAGGGGTTTTTTTTTCCATATTATGTGTCCATCGCACTTTCATTAGATTACATATGGCTTATGAAATCTTGGAAAATCTAAAATAAAATAATATAATTTTGATTTTTTATAATTTATGTTATTTTAAACATTTCATAACCTTCGTTCGAACTTTTTAAACTTTCCATAACCTTCGTTCGAACTTTTTTAAGAACCTTTATTAATGTGAGTGGAGAGATTCACACATAAGTTTTCTCATTTGACGCTCCGCGTGAAGATTGCTTCTTTGTGGTATGTAGCATCTCCTCCGGTGGTGTTTCGCCGCTTTTGGCCGCACCACCGCATCACCCCTTTGGGGTTGGTCAAAACCCCTCTTCTCCTGGCGGCCGTTTGTCTCGTTTCCCTCGTGTGTCCCTTCCTCCGCCGACGCTTCTGGTTTCTTCGTTTCTTCATCGTTTGGCTTGGGTCATGGTGGGTGGTGCTTTCAGATGGGTTTCTCGCCGGTGTTGTTAGATTTGGGTTTTGGCTCTTTGTTTCTTTTCTTTTCCCTGTTGTTTGTAGCTTCTGTTTCTGTCACCATCTCTCTTGTGGTGGTAGCAGATGGCTTTTATGGTAGTTCTTGAGTTTGTGTGCTTGTATCGTTTTTATTTTATTTTTTATCTCGTGTGATGTTTATGTGTTTGTACTGTTTATGTTTTTTTCTTTCCTGTATTGTTTGTTGCGTTCCTGTTCTTACAGAGATTGGGTGTAGCATTTGGTTTCATAAACCCGTTTGGTCGGGTTGGTTCTATTTTAACCCGTGAGGGTTTTTTTCTAACGTGATCGGCTCATTGATCTGAGTTTGTTTGCGTCTGTTTGATTGTGTTGTTGTTCCTGCGCTCTTTGTTTCTCTGTTATTCCAGGTCTGTTGAGTTCTGCAGGTTTCAGGAGCGTCAGGTTTACCTCCAATTCGGCTCTATCTGTGACTGTGTTCACTCTCTTGCTCGAAAGAGCTTTTATGCCTGCTGCTTGTTCAGGGGGTTGTTGGCACGTGGTTCTGGTTTCGTGTTGGCAGCCGTTCCATTCGCTATGCTTTAAACCCTTGTTGATTTATGCTAATGCTTTCACTCTTCATCTTTTTTTGTAACTTGGTTTCGTGCCCGTACGCGGGTTCGCTGGGTTGCGAGTGTGTTGAGTGTGTGTATAGTTAAAGTTGATTAGGGTTGGTTAACCTAGTTGGTTTTATCATGTTATATTCCCTCTTGGGTTTAACTGGGTAAGGTTTAATGTCCCCCCAGTCTCTGTATCTGTTGTTTTTATTTTATATTATATTTTCCTTTCTGTCTAAAAAAAAAAAAAAAGAAAAGAAAAAAATTTGAGAATAGAACAGGGTCAAAGTATATTAATATTCATTTAAAAAATAGTATAAAATTTACAATTATTTTTCGTTGATGAAGTCCTACAGAGTCATGTGTTAAAGATATATCGTATTTTCATACTCAAATAAACTAAAAGAAATTAATCTTATAGACAATTGAAAATACGTAAATAACCTTCTAAATAATATAAAATGAAAAAAAAGACATAGACAAACTTCAAGAGAAAAAATTACATATGAAAATAAATATTATTGAAAAAAATAAAATTATCCCGTGTTTGACAATGAACCTAATGTAAATTTTCTATAAAGAGTGGGCTCGAGATGAAAAATAAAAAAAAATCCCGGTATATTTTAAATTTATGGATACGGTCCCAAAAAATCTTAAGGCAATGAAAAATCAAAGCATATTTTCCTTCGAGAATGAAGTTTATAATTATTTTATATTTATAGGATCACTATATAGTTTTGGCGATGAAGACGAGATAAAGAATTTATCTCATAATAGTGTAAAATGGGAAGCGAAGTAATACTCTTAATCTCGCTTTATTCTGTAACATCGTTAAATCTATATCATGCAAAACGTATCTCAATTTTACCTTAGAATTTTAAACCAAATTAATCAAATAATATATCCAAATAAACATATAAATAATATTAAAAAAGAAAATATTCCCGTGCACGGCACGGGCTAACATACTAGTTATATACATTTCGAGATTTCCACGGAGCTATCTCGTGCATTCTCAATAGAAATTGCTTAGGTGTCATTCAATTAGAGCTTCTCTAATATTATTATTATACTTATGCGGAGTTTCTAGCTTAAGGTCTGCTGTTCGAATTCCACCGACGACAATAATTGAATTTTTATAATATTTTATGAAAAACTACCTTATTTTTTGTTTTTTTTTTGTTACTTTCCCAATTAGAGCATCTCAAATATTATTTTTTTAGAAACTCTCTTTCAAATATATTTTTTGTATGGAAACCCTCAATTTTATTTTTTTTGTGAAAACTCTCTCAAATATATATATATTTTTGTAGAAACTCTTTTTTTTAAAAAAATTATTTTTGAAACTCTCACAAATATTATATTTTTTAAGAAACTCTCAAATATATATATATATATATTTTAATCTTTTTTGTAAACCAAAAGTATCATCCGCGCGCAACTGCAAAGATTAATCCCCTCGAGGTAACTGAGATCCATTTAAGGGGTTGACCTCTCCCAAGAAATGCTTCTCCATACGCACTGGTCATGGATCGAACTTAGGACCAAATGGTTAAGGGGCCCAAATATCTACCACTTGTGTGACACTATCTTGGGACATTTTTAATATTTTAATTTTGTAAAATAAAGGAACACTCATACTTAGATTACTATGACATAAAATGAAATAAGAAAGTACACTAATTTTTTCATGGATAAAATCACTTTAAGTATTGAACTCAAAAAATAGCTTATGACATATTTGTACACTTATATTTTCTTTTTACGTAAAAACATTTTATTTTATTTTATTTTGAAGAAAAAATTATGTTCATTAGGGACAAAAACAAAATAGAAGATTTTGAGAAAGAGAGAAATCTCTCAGTGTTGGAGAATGAGAAACGGTGAATACTTTCCATTTCATTGTTAAAAATACATATTGACAAATTAAAATTTGAATTACAAACTGCGGGAGTTATCCTTATTTTCATATTTCATATTTTATCATGGAGAAAACTTATTCAAAATTTTATCTAGCACGAAGAAAATGACCCCCATGATGAAAAGTGTAAGTAGATCATAGTGAAAACTAAACACGAAAATTTAATTGATATTTATTAAGAAAAATTATAGAATTAACAACTATTTTTTGTTGATGAAGCCCCTATAGAGCCATGTAACGGATACGAGAGATAGAAATAGAGAGAGAGGGAGAGAGAGAGAGGGAAAAAATCTTTCAGTGGTGTAGAATGGAATACGGTAAACACTTTCCACCCGACTATTAAAAATACATATTGACTAATTAAAATTTGAATTTCGACTATGGGGGTTATCCATATTTTCATATTTTATCACGGGGATCACTTAATCAAAATTTTATTTAGCACGATCATGAAAAGTGATCCCCCATGTGTTAGCCTGTATTTTCGACAGGCATTAATGAATTGGAGTGAGATGATGAAATCTCATTTAATGTATATTATTGCATTTTAATATTCTCTTGGGAATTGATTTTAGTAATGAATCAAGAGAAAATTAAGGCATTTGACATCAAAAACTTTTAATGTGTCAAGTCCTGAAAATCTGTCGAATTCGACAGAACCATGTTTATCTAAATAAACATGTTGGTTCGACATTAGTCTGATTGTCGAAAATTATGTATATATATATATGTGTGTTTGCTTGTATAACGTATTGTGCAGAACGGAGAAAGCATACTCTGGACTTAGCAAAATATTCAAAAGTGGATAACGTTCAAAAGTCCCACCAGGTGTCAAAAGGAATTCAAATTGTCAAAGACACGTGGAGTCTAGTTAGACGTTTTGTAGTTTTTGGCAGTTATTCTGTTTGTCTATAAATATTAGTTTTTCATTGGAGAAACGGGTTCACAATTCACATGCAAATTCCTAAAAATATTCAGAGTACCCATGTCAACGAGCGAAATGAATGCAATATGGAACATGTACGAATCTGTGTACCATTCTTTGTAAACACTTTTACAATTGTCAATGCAATTTATCTTTTCAAGTATTGATTACTTGCTTTTCTTTAAAGTTCAAGCACTTTAAGCCTTCTGCAATTTATTTTGTTGCATGCTTTTACTTTTCAAAGTTCTTCTTTAAACTTTATTTGCAATTCATTTACAAGTTTTCTGCAAATTTAAACTTTGAAGTATTTTATTGTTTTTTTTATCAATTTATCCGATTTAACCAAAAAAATATGAACATGTTTTCGTCAATCTTCTGCACAATCCATATGTCCCAGGATTTACTAGTTGATCCTTCTTGTAATAATTAAACTAGCGGTTGTTTACTAAAAATCGGGGTAAACAAATTGGCACGCCCAGTGGGACCATTGGATTGTGTAGTTTATTTAGTGTGTTTTTGAAAATTTTCTTACAAAATTCGTTGTTTGGTGTTGTACTTTTGATTGTGTGTATATTTTTATATGCATTTGAGGAGTGGTAAATCTCTCCCAGAATTTTCAAGTATACCAACTCGTCCTCGCTCCAGAATGGTGAGACCACCAAACAATCTTCCTAATAATAACAATAATAATAGTAATAATGGGGCAGAAACAAATCCTGTTGTAAGTCCCCAGAATGTGACAGGGCAACCTAATCAACCAGTATCTGACAATCCTAGCGCCAATCCTACTGGTGGGCCAACAAGCCCTGCCCTAAATTCTATAACTTCTGAAAGTATCCCAAGCAATAATGTTAATGGAGGGAGTTCGAACCCTGTAATAAGTTCCGGAACCATTGGTGTGAGCGCCAGTGGATCAACAATGCCTCCTCCAAATCCAAATGGTGCAATAATGACACAAATGAATGTATCATCCATGCCAACGAACGTGTCACACACACATGGATACACAGACGGTAGTCAAGTTGGTGGAACACCGTCAAGACCTCCATGGTTGCCTAGAAACCCACAATATGGAATGCCAACGACAACGATGGCAAGCCTATATAATTGGCCTTCGATAGAAAGTTCTCCCTCATCTTCTGCGATGGGAAATAGGGGAAATCCTCTCAATTTGACAAATAATTTTATGAATGCACTTAGGCAACAAATGGATGAGAGTAACCATGATATGGTGAACGCGTTGACCCAACAGATTGGCACAGTCTTTAATCCTGTGTTACAGACAGCCAATGATAATTACTTATTATTAGCGAATCAAATGGGGAGGATGACAGATTTTTTGGTGCCCCTGATGCTCCAAACAACCAAAGGGTGCCTCGTGCAAACCCAGAGATTCAACCAGAAGTTCAAGCCCAACCACTGCGCATTGAAAGAGAACAGCCAGAACAAGGAGTGGTAGTGGTTAATAGGAACCAAAACGCTGATGATGTTCTTAGGCATGTTCGACAAGATAACATAGTAGGGCAGAATAACTTGGCCAACTTAGTAGAGAATATCTTGGTCCAAAATGGTTTGAATATAGGATTACATAGGCCATATTTTGTGTCAGCATTGTCTGAATATGTATTACAGGCAGAACTACCAAGGGGATGTAAAATTCCCAAATTTACAAAATTTGCTGGTGATACTAATGAATCTACTGTCGAACACATTGCCAGATATATGGCAGAGGCAGGGAATTTAGCAAATAATGAGGATCTAAGGATGAAATTTTTTCCTAATTCCCTTACAAAAAACGCTTTTACGTGGTTTACCACACTTCCCCCTCATTCAATTCATAATTGGACTCAATTAGAAAGGCTATTTCATGAACAATTTTACATGGGACAATCTAGGATTAGCCTCAAAGAATTATCCAGTATGAAACGCAAAACTGCAGAAGCCATTGATGACTATCTGAACAGATTTCGCCTCCTTAAGGCAAGGTGCTTTACTCAAGTGCCTGAACATGAATTGGTTGAGATGGCTGCTGGTGGACTTGATTATTCCATTAGAAAGAAGCTAGATACTCAACATTTAAGAGATATGGCCCAATTAGCAGATCGTGTTCGACAGGTCGAACGCCTCAGGGCTGAAAAAGTCAGAAATTCTAAATTCCATAAAAAAGAAAAAGTGGCGTATATAGAAACTTATGAAAGTGAAAATGAGTTCGATGATGGTCAGGATTACATGGAAAACAATGAGGTTAATATTGCTGAATTGAAACCAGGTCCTCCTTATACTTGCAAAATGTTAAAACCATCGAATGAGAATAATCCTGTCGAACCAAAAAATGATAGATTTGTTTCTAAGACATATACGTTCGACATTACTAAATGTGATGAAATCTTTGACTTGCTGGTCGCTGATGGCCAAATAATTGTACCAAAGGGTTTAAAAGTTCCACCTTTGGAACAACGTAAGAAAAGAGGTTTTTGTAAATACCATAATTTTTTGGGACATAAAACCTCACAGTGTGTTCTTTTCAGGGATCTGGTCCAGAAAGCCTTGCAGGAGGGAAGACTCAAATTTGGCGAAAAGCCAAAATCCAAACAGCAGGTGGACGAGGATCCATTGCAGATTGCTGATGCTGCTTACACAGAGCCATTCGAGTGTCTGATGTTAGAAGCATTGAACCTCACTGAAGGGGGGCAATTAGTTTCCATTCCTGAGGAAGAATACGAAAACAAAGTGGAAGAAGTATATCCACAGGCTGGGGAGACTTTACTAGATTTCCTTCAACGCTGTAAGGAGAACGATGGCGATGCTACATTATGTCCTCATTGTAGTGCCATGTTCGACAAAAAGGTTGCTGCAGGCCTCAACAAATTTTTGCCTCATAGTCAAGGCAGAAACAATTGGCCAAATCAAAAGCCAACTCACTCTAGTGTTCTGAATAGCCAACAGGCACCTGTGCATCAGAGGCTGGGACCACAAAAGTCATTTGTCCCTTCAAACAGGACACCTGTCAATCAATGGGTTCATGGAAGAAACATGGGCTATGGTCAAAGGAACGTTGAGAAAGGAAACTCCAGTAACTTCAATCCCAAAAAGGATCCTGAGTCAAAGAAGTATGATTACAGGAATAATTACAAAGGGAAAAATCCCATGACAAGATCTCAATGGCGTAGATATCAACGCCAGAAGAAGGTGGCTGCTCAAAAATCCCAAATTACTGCTGATAGTAAAGGGAAGAAGCCTATGGAATTGGCTAAAAGGCCAATGAAAGAAAGGTTAGTGGAACCAAAAGTTGAGTCTTCAGTTGCTGGTAATGTCGAAGACGAACACATGGAAGCAGATGATTTTCTGGATTCTGAACCTGATCTCGACATAATAGTGAATGTTGTGTCAATACTGCCAAGAGAGTTCGACGTCTGTTCTGAAATAACAGATGACGAAGAAGAATCTGGGATGCAAATGGCTCTTCACAGGCCAGTCTGTTACTATGTAATGAGCAATGGTTCTTTGGAAGACCAAATGGCTACATTTGAGAGGCCAGATGAAGGCATGAAAAGTCACTTGAAGCCTCTCTTTATACAGGCTAAAGTGAATAATGTAGGGATCAACAAAGTACTAATTGATGGTGGTGCTGCTGTTAACCTCATGCCAGAATTTCTGTTGAGAAAGATTGGCAAATCTTTGGTGGATCTTCATCCTCACAACATAGTGCTCTCAAACTATAAGGGTGAAACTGGTTTTTCTTTAGGAGCAATCCAGTTGGATGTGGTTGTTGGAAGTGCTATAAGGCCAACATTGTTCTTGGTTGTGGCCTCTAAGGCAAATTACAATCTGCTCCTAGGACGAGAGTGGATTCATGGAGTGGGGGCAGTTCCATCTACCCTGCACCAGCGCCTTATTATCTGGCGAGATGATGGTATAGTGGAAAATGTTGAAGCAGATCAAAGTTACTTCAAGACTGAAGTCCATCATCTGACAAAGCACTCATTCGACAAGAAACTGGCAACAATCTCACCATGCACTGAAAGAGACTTTGCACATCGTTCAGCAGGAAATGTTCACCATGCAATCAAACTGGACCCCACACATGGTTTCTTGTGGGAAAGAGAAGATGGGAACAGTGAGGATGGCGAGTATGAAGGCCATAACTACCCAACTGGGTGGGACATCAAAGATAACTACTATGTCTGAGTCCCAAACTTGGGCAAAGATTACGGCCTACATGGCTGAAAATAGAATCAATATGGCTTTGGAAGCCAATTCGTTGTCAGAAAATGTGGCTGTTGCAGCCAATGACATAAAATGTGGCAAACACAAGCCAGAAGTGCAAAAACTGGATTGCATCTATGATGACGAGCCCTTAGGATTTGAAAAAGATCCAATCAGTCAAAGTCACAAGATGCAAGCCCAGGATCCTTTGCAAGAAATTGACCTTGGAGATGGTCTGACGAAAAGACCAACATACATTAGTGCAAACATTCCTCCAGATCTGAAGACAAAAGTGGTGCAGCTTCTGTTGGAATTCAAAGATTGTTTTGCTTGGGATTACAACGAAATGCCAGGTTTGAGCAGAAAGTTGGTGGAACATGAACTATCAGTTCGACCAGATAAAAAGCCAGTGAAACAATTACCTAGAAGCTTCGCACCAGAAATAATGTCAAAGATCAAAGAAGAAATTGAAAGGCTGCTGAGGAGCAAATTTATCAGAACTGCAAGGTATGTCGAATGGTTAGCAAATATAGTGCCTGTGATTAAGAAAAATGGTTCTCTTAGAGTATGCATAGACTTTAGAGACTTAAATAATGCTACACCAAAAGATGAATATCCCATGCCTGTGGCAGAAATGTTAATTGACTCAGCAGCTGGGTTTGAATATTTAAGTATGTTAGATGGTTATTCTGGTTATAACCAAATTTTCATTGCTGAGAATGATGTACCCAAAACTGCCTTTAGATGCCCAGGAGCATTAGGCACATACAAATGGGTAGTGATGCCCTTTGGTCTAAAAAATGCTGGGGCTACTTATCAAAGGGCAATGAATTTAATTTTTCATGAATACATAGACACTTTCATGCAAGTGTATATTGACGACATAGTTGTCAAATCCTCGTCAAAAGATGATCATTTAGATCATTTGAAAAAATCTTTTGAAAAAATGAGGAAATATGGATTAAAAATGAATCCATTAAAGTGTGTTTTCTGTGTTAATGCAGGAGATTTCCTTGGGTTTGTTGTGCACAAAAAGGGCATTGAGATAAATCAAAACAAAACAAAGGCTATTATGGAGACCAAATCTCCAACTACAAAAAAGCAACTTCAGTCCTTACTTGGGAAGATCAATTTCTTGAGAAGATTTATTTCAAATTTAAGTGGTAAAGCTCAACCATTTTCACCACTACTTCGACTCAAGAAAGAAAGTACTTTCACTTGGGGGCAAGATCAACAACAAGCTTTTGACGAAATCAAGAGTTACTTGTCAAAGCCACCAATGTTAATGCCTCCAATAAGGAACAAATTCATGAAGTTGTATATATCAGCATCAGATTCGACACTGGGTAGTATGCTTGCCTAGGAAGATGAAAATGGTGAAGAAAAAGCCATCTATTACTTAAGTAGGGTTTTAAATGATGCTGAAACTAGATATAGTAGTATTGAAAAATTATGCTTATGTTTGTATTTTTCTTGTATGAAACTCAAGCATTATATAAAGCCTGTTGATGTTTTTGTTTATTCTCATTGTGATATCATCAAGCATATGTTGTCTAAACCAATCCTGCATAGTCGAATTGGAAAATGGGCCTTAGCCTTAACAGAGTATTCACTAACTTATAAACCTTTAAAGGCAGTTAAAGGCCAAATTGTGGCTGATTTTATAGCAGATCATTCTGCATTAGAAACTCCACAAAACTATGTGGACTCAGAACCTTGGAAATTATATTTTGATGGTTCTAAGCACAAACATGGAGTTGGAATTGGGATTTTAATCATTTCTCCCTCCAAAATTCCCACCAAGTTCAAGTATAAAATTAACGGGTTCTGCTCAAATAATGAAGCAGAATATGAGGCTTTGATAACAGGCTTAGAAATTTTATTAGACTTGGGGGCAAAAAATATTTTGATCAGAGGTGATTCAGAATTGGTGTTATAAGTGGAAAAGATGAGAATCTTCAAAACTGCCATTTCTTCCTTTTGTATTCGACGTGCAGTCGAAATTGACATTTTTGAGGGGGCAATTTGTTAGCCTGTATTTTCGACAGGCATTAATGAATTGGAGTGAGATGATGAAATCTCATTTAATGTATATTATTGCATTTTAATATTCTCTTGGGAATTGATTTTAGTAATGAATCAAGAGAAAATTAAGGCATTTGACATCAAAAACTTTTAATGTGTCAAGTCCTGAAAATCTGTCGAATTCGACAGAACCATGTTTATCTAAATAAACATGTTGGTTCGACATTAGTCTGATTGTCGAAAATTATGTATATATATATATGTGTGTTTGCTTGTATAACGTATTGTGCAGAACGGAGAAAGCATACTCTGGACTTAGCAAAATATTCAAAAGTGGATAACGTTCAAAAGTCCCACCAGGTGTCAAAAGGAATTCAAATTGTCAAAGACACGTGGAGTCTAGTTAGACGTTTTGTAGTTTTTGGCAGTTATTCTGTTTGTCTATAAATATTAGTTTTTCATTGGAGAAACGGGTTCACAATTCACATGCAAATTCCTAAAAATATTCAGAGTACCCATGTCAACGAGCGAAATGAATGCAATATGGAACATGTACGAATCTGTGTACCATTCTTTGTAAACACTTTTACAATTGTCAATGCAATTTATCTTTTCAAGTATTGATTACTTGCTTTTCTTTAAAGTTCAAGCACTTTAAGCCTTCTGCAATTTATTTTGTTGCATGCTTTTACTTTTCAAAGTTCTTCTTTAAACTTTATTTGCAATTCATTTACAAGTTTTCTGCAAATTTAAACTTTGAAGTATTTTATTGTTTTTTTTATCAATTTATCCGATTTAACCAAGAAAATATGAACATGTTTTCGTCAATCTTCTGCACAATCCATATGTCCCAGGAATTACTAGTTGATCCTTCTTGTAATAATTAAACTAGCGGTTGTTTACTAAAAATCGGGGTAAACACCATGATGAAAAGTGTATGTAGAAGATAGTTATAACTTAGCACGAGAATTTTATTGATACTCATTAAAAAAATAATATAGAATTAGCAACTATTTTATTGTTGATGGAGCCCTTATAGAGTATGGGAGAGAGAATCTCTCGGTGGTATATAATGGGAAACAGGTAACACTTTCCACCCCACTATTAGAAATACAGATTGACTAATTAAAATTTGAATTTTGACTACAACAGTTTTTCCATATTTTGTCTCATCACACTTTCATTAGATTACATTTGGCTGATGAAATTTATAGGAAATCTAAAATATATATTTTTTATAATTTATGCTATTTTTTTTATAATTCAAATTTTAAATTTTCCATAAACCTTCGTTCGAAATTTTTTAGGAATATAAATTTATCAATGTGAGTGGAGATTCACACATAGGTTTTACCATTTGATGCTCACGCGTGAAGATTGCTTCTTTGTGGTACGGTGACAAGAAAAAATTTGAGAATAGGAACAAGGTCAAAATATGTTAATAATCATTTAAAAAATAGTATAGAATTTACAATTATTTTTTGTTGATAAAGTCCTTACAGAGTCTTGGGTTTAAACATATATCATACTTTCATACTCAAATAGACTAAAAGAAATCAATCTCATAGACAATTGAAAAAACGTAGACAACCTTATAAATAATATAAAATGAAAAAAGACATAGATAACCTTAAAAAAAAATTACATATGAAAATAAATATTATTAAATAAATAAAAATTATCCCGTGTTTGACAATGAACCTAATGTAGATTTTCGATAAAGAGTCAGCAGAAGATGAAAAAAAAAATCATGGTATATTTTTATTTTCTGAGTACGCTCCCAAAAAATCTTAAGGGCGCCATGAAAAATCGGAGTATATTTTTATTTTAGAATGAAATTTATAATTATTTAATATTTATAGGATCACTATATAGTTTCGGGAATGAAGACGAGATAAGGAATTAATTTCATAATAGTGTAAAATGGAAAGCGAAATAATACTCTTCATCTTGCTTTATCTGGTAACATCGTTAAATCTATATCATGCAAAATCTATCTCAATTTTATCGTAGAATTTTAAACCAAATTACTCAAATAATATATCAAAATAAACACAAAAATAATATTAAAAAAGAAAATAATCTCGTGCACGGCATGGGCTAACATACTAGTACAATGTATGTCAATTGAGCTAAATTCAAAGGTTGTTATTATTTATGATATAATTAAAAAATGTTTAGAACTATACATATTAACAAAAATAAAAAATTTAATTGATAACTAAAGGTATTTAAAGACTGATTTATTCAATGTAAAAAATGCTAGAAAAAAGTAATATTGTTGAGTGTATTGTTATCATTGTTTCATCCTAAATCTAGTATTAATTTTTAAATTCCATTGGTGAAGGATCCGAATATTATGAAGAAGATTCCATCTTATTTTGTTACTAGACGACATTGTTGTCATTTTCACTCCACAACCATAACTTTTATTAGATTAGATTAAGACTATTTCATCACAATTTGATAGATTAATGATCATATCATATTGATATTCACAACATGTAAACATACATACCAATTAATAATGAAAACAAAAATATAAACACCAATAGAAAGAAAGGCAAAACATACAACTCATTAACCTCACATAATTAAGGAGATTATATTGTTGAGTACAATCTTCTCAAACTTATCCAGGTATGCACTTTTCTCTACTCACCAAACTTATATATACAGTAGCTGATTATCACCTAATCTTAGTTAGCTTCTAGCATTAATATAGGAATTAATCTGAACAGATAATTAGTCATGTAAGTAAATAAGTATAGTTCAATTAACAGCTATATGTACGTTGATTTCCGCCTGAATCTGAATTTGAATATGAAATTCTTCATTTCTCTGCATATAAAGTGTGTGAATCTAACTACTAGAATATCTAATAAAGAAAATAGAATTTGAAGAGATAATTATCTTAATTAGGTCCAATTCCTTGTTTTGTTCTTTGATAATATTGCATGTATTTCCTATATATGAAGGAAATTGTTTGTCTTAACTTTTTCTCTCATATTCTTTTGAATGTGATTCAAATCCCACACAAGAAAAAAAATTGTGAAAAAATCTTCGACCAGACTTTAATTATTGCAGCCGAATTCTTAATTATTGGAGTTCCTTGTTCTAAAAATTAAAAAGTTAATACTAAAACAAATCCTTCCACCACTTTTTTTATATTGAAGAGTTTGAAGTTATATATATCTTTCATGTGTACCGAAAGAATTCATTTTTTAATAATATTAATATGATAAATGCTCAAAATTGAAAGTCACTGGACATCAAATATCTAAAACTAAACTTCTATTGAAGTAATTCATCCGGCCACAATTATAAGTAAAATTATACTTTTTAGATTCGTTGAATAATTGATGTATCTGAACTATAATACAGACCAAATACATCTGTTATTCAATGAATCTAAAAAGTGCACTTTTTCTTATATTTGTGGTCGAAGAGAGTATTAACCGAGACATCAAAGTATATATTAAATAGTATGTAAATTTCAACATTTTATAAATACAGTAATCCTTAAGATTTTGTGTAAATTTTATCTCATTAGCATTTGGTTGTTGTTTCTTTTTTGATATATTATTAGCATTTGGTTGACAATGTCAAACAACTAACTTATGACAGATAATTTACAGCGTATATATACTCGTACACTCAAAATAGATTTCTGTGTACGGTAAAGGTCTCACGAGTTTATAATTAATATTTTTCTATTAACTTATATATTTCTTCAATTACATTTTTACTCTCATTAGCCCATTTTCCTAATTGTAAAAACTGTAAAACAAAAAAATGTGAATAAATGCAGTTCGTCTTACACTGTGATAAATGAAAGTTTAAATTTTGATTTGAAAGGGATATAATTATTGGTGTCCATGTCTAATTTATATTTGAATAAGAGAATATATAAAACAATAAGAATGCTGGTTAGAAAATCAGAAATGTTATATAGACAACAGAAAAGTTGTCCGACAACCCAAAAAATATGGGACCGACAGCTTTTCTTTTTGTATTATTTTTAGTTTGCTTTGTTTTACGTACATAGGAAAAAAAAATTTAGTTGTCCGACCGGAATAACTTTTGGTGGTGTTCAAATAATACATCTCTTAAAAAATTTATCACAATAGAAGTTTCTAATTTCTCAAAAAGTGGCATTAAAGAGGACAAAAGTTGAAGTCAACGGTGAATTAGAGGTTTTCTTTTCCCACCCCCTGGTTTGCTTTTCCACCCCCTGTGCTGCCCTTTATGCCCCATTGCCCCTGACAAAAAAGTTCGGTAAACGCGGGCCGAACTTTTTCACCCCCTACGTTAAACCGAACTTTTTTTTAGTGTAAAAAATTTACACTAAAAAAAAGTTCGGTTTACGTAAATCGAACTTTTCAAAAAGTTCGGTTTACGTAAACCGAACTTTGAGGGGTAAAATTGGATTTTAGGGGGGTGAAAAAGAGATACGGGAGGTGGGAAGAGAAATCTTCGGTGAATTAAAACCAGAAATTTGGTCTTGACCCAAGAAAGGCCCCTAGAAATGTAAAACAAGAAAGTTGGTAAACGAAGAGGACTTTTAAATTTTTTATTATTTTGATATTGAATAAACAATTTATACTACTATGTAGCTAATAGTATAAATAATTTATATGTGAGATAATTCTAAAGAATTAAGGTGTTGGATATAGTGCCAAAGTTGCGTATGTCGTTGTTTAACTCACTTGAATTTGTCTGGTAGTATTGGTTTGAGATCTGGGAGTATGTTTCTCTTTAAGGTTTTAAGTTCGATTATCTCTGGTGTCAATTTAGGTGGTTTAATTTAGCTTCTTAAAAAAAAAACTTATGTCGTTGTTTAATTTTCAATATGTTGATCCAACCCAATAAGACTCCCTCTGATGGCCCAATAGTGGTATCATAACATGGTTCTGAGAGCAATAAGTGAGTGCTTAGAAATTGTGAGACTAACACTTGAGGAGAGATATTGAGATCAATCAAGTGAGTTAAATACGACATTGGTTGTATGAGTTAAGTCTGAACACTTTATAAATGATAAGACTCATAAATCTAAGTATTGGGTGAAAGTCCGGTGTCAAATTCACTTATATAGTTGTTCATTTTTCAATGTGCTAATTCAACCCGGTGAAGCTCTCTATAAGGCCCCAACACACTTATCGTAATAAGTGTTAATCTATAAGCTTTTTATAGTAATATGTATAATTAGTTGTTTTCATAAGTTATATTGGAGGATTTATGATAATAGGTATTCAAATAAATCATTTGAAATAGACCCTAAAATATGAATATTTTTTTACTAGAAATTTTAAAATCTAAGAAAACAATTGTTCGCTGATGTTTTTGTACAAAAACATTTAATAATAGTGAGATAGTAATTTTTTATTTTTAAAATGGAAAATAGTTTTTAAAAACAGTAACAACATAACAACTATTTCAAATAAATAATTTAATTACTTTCTTAAAAGAATAAAATTTTATTTTATTAATTAATTAATTACCATATCCATAAAATATATTTTTATCGGTCAAATTTCTTCTAAAAAAATATCAAGAATATTAATTTATTTTGAAAACATAAACAATTTTATAAATTGCCAATTTAGAGTAAAACAACTTGACAATTTTGTTTCCTCTTATTTTTATCAAACTATAATTTCGACGCCTCTATTTTTCTTTTGTACAAATGATCCTCTATTTTTTATTGCACGATTTTAGTCTTTATTTTTGAATATTTTTTTTGGCATTTATTTTTGAAAACTTGAACGCTCATAATTTTGACCATTCAACTCTTGATTTTAACCATTTGATCAATTTGATAATTTGAGAATAAATTATATGACTTAAATGATCAAAATTATGCAATTAAAAATGGATATATGATCCACTACAAAAAATGGAATGGATATATGAACCGCATGAGTATAATTAGGTTAATATAAACATTGGATTTTGTCCTACGAGCTTATCTGAGTTGGTAGGTACATTGATTATATATATAAGAAGCTCGAGTTCAAACTCCGATATTATATTTAAATGCAAGAATTGATATTCAAAATTTGACACACTCACTTATTCAAACTTCAAAAAGGTGAAATTTTATCCATTTAAATATTTGACAAAAAATAAAAGTTACTCCATATGATCATAGAAAAATTGACAATGTATATGTTTATCTTTGGTATATATAATTTTTACTTTTTACACGCATTTCAAAAATACGCATAAAAAACATTTGATAATAATTTTTTGTTTGAATATTATTCCTCTTTTATTATTTGTTACAAAGTAATCTAATAATAAAATTTTATCTTTTAAGATAAATGAATAAAAAATCTTATTCAAATTTTGATCACTATATATTGTGATGTATCTACCAACTCAGCTATGATTCTATTTACATTATTTTGTCTTTTTTATTTATTTATTTACAGTATTTTACATCATTTCTCTTAAAATTAGTCAAAAAAAAAAAAATCATTTCTCTTAAATTAGACTAAATTTTCAGTTTGACCAAAATAGAGAACTGCATTTAATTTATTTTTTATTAAAAATTTAGGTTCCTTTTTCCATCAACCCCAAAAAGATAAAAAAGAATTTATTTTATTGGAGGGTATCAAATTCATACATCACTGTATAGGAAGAGAGATAGAGAGAGAGAGAGAGAGAGAGAGAGAGAGAGAGAGAGAGAGAGAGAGAGAGACAGAAGACACAAAGAGCACTACACAGCTCCGAAATTGAAGGGGGCCAAAATTTTGTACTCTTCTTTGGATTTCGTAGATCTCATCATTCTCTTCTCATCTGGGTATCTCTCTCTCTCTCTCTCTCTCTCTCTCTCTCTCACTCTATCTCTCTTTGTGTATGTCTTTCAAGCTTGTGATTCTGTAAAGTTTTCATATTTTTGGTGACCCTTTTGGCATATCTTGTTGAAGCTTCAGCTCAATGATGCTAGTGTTTAAGTCTCAGTTTAAAGTTTGAGTTTTTATGCTTTGACTTCAATTTTTATGTTGCCCCTTTTTGTTAAGTTTTGTGCTTTGTGTTAGGGAAAATTGGGCATTCTTCATAGTTAGGCTTAAAGATGTTAACTTTTCACCTCTTGGTGCTATAAGGGAGGTTTTGCTAGGTTATTTCTGTTGTGGGTCATGAATCCCAATTGATGTTAGTATTGTATATTTTGTAAAAATGAATAAATGTTAATTGATTGGTTTATGTTTATAAGTTTATTGTAATTGTTTTAGCTATGATGAGTTTTGTTGGTTTTTTCTTCCATGTTTGAAGCTATAAAGCACGGACACTCTTCGAATTAGGCGTGTCTTGTGCCAGACACGCGTTGGTACCGACATGACACCACCGACACTTAGGATTACATTGAGTTATGTTATTTTTTCAAATTATTATTGGTGTCGACGTGTTAGTGTCTGTGTCCGTGCTTAATAGGTTTGAGGTTTGTAAGCATTGATTTTTAGGGTGTTAGTGTTACCTGATATTTAGAGTTGTTAATGTGATGAAAAATTGAAATTTTAACTATGTTTCCCAATTCATTGATGTTAACCTATACAGGTGGTAGTTTAATTTTACATATACATAATATCTAGTGATAGTAAGGAAAAAATCATCTGTTTTAATTTATAATTTTCAACTCCATTTTTTAGGGTTTGTGGGGGTGGGGGAATAAAGGTTACCTATACAGATGGTAATTTAGTTATAGCAGTAGTTGGATGATACTTGTGTCCAAAATCCTTGATGGTGCTAGCTAGTCTATCATCACATGTTTAGATAACATTTTGGATTGAATTTAGCTTTCGTTGATTTGGCATTAAAATCATGGCATTTACGAGTTTTAATTGCAGAAAAAGAATGCAAAATTCCATAAACGGAGCTTAGGAAACTAAATGCTATTCCATATGTGTTCTGTATATGAATGCGTGTATATTTTACTTTCATAAAATGAAAATACGAGAAGTTTACGTAGTTTACATTTCTTAGACATGGAAACTGTGCCTATTCCATGAGGTTTGACTTTCTCCTAGAGAAAGAAAGATGCTTTAGCTTGAGAAGACTTCTACTCTGTTGTCTATTATGAAATATCATCGATTGTGATATGCGTCATCTTATAATTATTTAGATTCCTGCATGATATTTGGTTCCACTGCTGTATACTTTTTCCTTCAGACCCGTGCTTTTGCACGGGGTCCACTAATACTAGTTTGCAAGAAAACTATGAACGATAGACATTGCTGTTTGTAGAAAGTCATTGGTGTGCTATTCTATTAAATTTAAGTCAAATGTGCCATTTGATTTTGGAGGTGTTTGTCAATGTTTGTGTTAAGAGTATTAAATGCATTGTGCAGATTTTTTAATGTCAATTTAAAAAGTTGGTTGAGAGGGACTTGTATAATGTAATTATGTTTGTGATGTT
Organism: Trifolium repens; assembly: GCA_030408175.1. Taxonomy (NCBI): domain Eukaryota; kingdom Viridiplantae; phylum Streptophyta; class Magnoliopsida; order Fabales; family Fabaceae; genus Trifolium; species Trifolium repens. Next base: position 9,904,667 of record CP125839.1, read on the forward strand.
AGGATTAATTTCCATATTATGTTGTGTTTACTTTTTTATGTGCTGTCAGATAAATGACAAATGTATCATCCAACGAATGTTCCTGATTCGAGTTTAATTGGAAGCAATTCATTAGTTCATGGTCAGCACATAGATTCTGGTAGGAGCGCAATGGATCCTGGCAATGGAGGAAACAGTCTCGGCAACAACTCTAATCTCAACTCAAAACAACGTTTGCGCTGGACACATGAGTTACATGAACGCTTTGTTGATGCTGTGGCTCAACTTGGTGGGCCAGATCGTGAGTATTTTCCCTCGATATGTCTAATACTTTTGTTGGCTAGATATCCTAATGTTCGACGCAGATTTTATCAAGCTTTAACATTCCTTATCAAGTTATCATAAAAGTTTTTAAATCTTTAACTATCATTTTCCCCAGGTGCCACACCCAAAGGTGTCCTCAGAGTTATGGGTGTACAAGGCTTAACCATTTACCATGTTAAGAGCCATTTGCAGGTAATGTGCACTTTAGGGACTCTTAACTTAATATCCATTATTCTCATTTTTTTAATGTGTTCATACTTTCTTGTTGCATACAGAAATACCGACTGGCAAAATACTTACCTGACTCCTCATCTGATGGTACGCCAATATATATGATATTTAGGTCTTACCATTAAACATTCTTTTCACTTTAATTCCTCCTTTAAACTTGTTGTTTTTTTAATTGTCAATAGAAGGGAAAAAGGCTGACAAGAAAGAAACGGGGGATACGCTTTCCAATCTAGACGGTTCATCGTGAGTATAGCTTCCTTTTTTTTGCTTTGGGTTATCATGGTTCTACAAGGAACCTTATTAATGATAAAAAGTTTTGTTGGTTTAGGCATTCAATGCCTCAAACCTGTTGGTGGTGGGAAAAAATCTATAACTTTTGCATTAAAGGATCTTGATTGTTTTGATGAGTTTCTGTTGGTATAATTAACCGAAGTTAAATGTCTGCACTGCAGGGGGATGCAGATTACTGAGGCACTAAAGCTTCAAATGGAGGTGCAGAAGCGACTTCATGAACAATTGGAGGTATATTTTCTTGTTGAACTGATACGACAACTATATTATATTAGTAGATTGTATTTCTTTTTAATGCTTTCTACCTATGAAGCACGGACACTTCTCGGATTAGGCGCGTCCCGTTGTTGGACACACGTCGGTGTCCGACACCAACACAACATCAACACTTATGCTTACATTGCATTATGACATTTTCTCAAATTATTGTCGTTGTTGGCGTGTCAGTGTCCATGTCATGTCTGGTGTCAGTGTCCGTGCTTCACAGCTTTCTACTGCATCTGATCATGTGAGATGAAATGATGATATTACTTTCTCTCAATTTGTTCATTTGAACAAATTAGTTTTATTATATGATCATCATTCAAATATTCTTTATTTTGAATCAAGAAAAGGAAGAACATAAAGAATGAAGGTATTTTAGTTAAGATGTAAAGCTTGTAACTGTTATTTTTCAATGTGAAACAGGTGCAGAGACAGCTACAACTAAGGATAGAAGCTCAAGGAAAATATTTGAAAAAGATAATTGAAGAGCAACAGCGACTCAGCGGGATTGTTTCAGAAGCACCCGGCTCTGGTGTTGCAGCACCAACTCCAGGAGATATGTGTCAACAAGAACTCGACAATAAGACTGAACCGGCAACCCCCGACCCAGAAAAAGCTGCTAATGAACATGCACCAGCAAAGAGTCTTTCAGTTGAATCTTTCTCATCTCACCACGAACCAATGACACCGGATTCCGGTTGCCAAGTTGGTTCTCCTGCTGACAGCGCTAATGGGGAGCGTTCAACTAAAAAGCAACGAGTAAGCGTGGAAGGAGCGTATTCAAAATCAGACATGGTGCTTCCACATCAGATACTTGAGTCAAGCATACCATCATACCAGCAACAGACCGCTGTTTTCCTTACTCATGATCACTTTAATCCGTCTTTAGGTATGTCTACAAGAAGTGGTGAGGAATTCGACAAGCTTGGTGTCGGGAATATGTGATTTTGTGGTGTAATCTGCAGGATATGCACTATCTTAGTTTGTGTTACTGTTACATGTATTACTCTTAGTTGATGGAGGAACTTGTTCTTCATAGATTTTCAAAGTTTAGTTTCAGTTGAATACTTGCTAAATACACAGCCTTTAATTTGATTACTTTAGAGACCTGATTTGAATATGGGTTAATAGAAAGGTGGTTATTGTCATCTGCTCTCATTTTCTAAGCTAAAATTTGTGCCATCTTGGGCTACCAATTTAATGGCTAAAATGTAACTTTTGTTGGGCCATCTGCTGATTGAATTTGAGATTGTGCAACTGCTAATAGGAATTACATATTGGATGGCACAGGGGGTTGCTACCCTCTCTAGGTATTTATTTTTTCCTGTCAAATTACCAGATCATTCAACATTTGGATTTTCTTTTTCCATTACAATTTTCTTGCATGTAATAATTCATTTAGGAACTTTTGCGCCTTCTGAGGTGGAGGAGGGGGTGTAGTGGAATAGGGGGAGCGCCCAATGTTGGGAGAGAGGCTGTCAGGGGATGGGCGGAGAAGAGGAAGGGAGAGGGAGTGGAGAGGACTTGCAGGAGTTAACTTTTGGTAGAGTATTTTGGACAGAAAGTATACTATCCTCCATTATGATCCTCTTGAACTTTTCCCATCTCCTTTTTTATAAGACCTCGTTCAAATCTTTAACCAAATTACATATTTTTTTACCAATATATTCTTGCTTTTTTTTTTACGAAACCAACGTATTCTTACTTATGTTACATCTTTTTATACAAATTGTAATAAATACTATGAACATCTAAATGACTATTCTTTCTTAAAGGGTAAATTTGTAAAAATTACTAATTGTCAATAAGTTTAATATCACTATAATTTTTTTCAATTTTCGTAATTTAGTCAATGAAGTTTTATCTTTAGAGGCGAAACTAATAAGATAAAGGGGTAAGAGGGTGTATTAGAAAAAGCGAGTTTCAACCGCAAATATCAATCCCCTTTCTTCATACTATTCAAAAGGAGTAACATTTGCATGACTTGTGACAACTAAATAAACCTGAAATACATTATCACAATGTGAATGCAGCAAACTTTAATGCTCCATGAATGTTAAAAATTGTCACCATAGCCAAAACAGCGCGTTGAAAATTTATGGAAAGGCGGTAAACCGGCTCATCAAATTCGTGCCACGAAAAAAGAAAGTACAGAAAGCATAGCCAGAAAGAATAATCAATATATACACAAACATGTTAAATATTTCCTATAAGAGAACCAAGCTACATACAAGTTGAATTTCAACGACTGGTTTAATATTGTATATTGCATTATTACATATTTACATCGATATTATGAAAACAAATAATGTTTGATGATGAAGACACAACATCAATCAAGAGGATTGGTGTCTTCGATGGCAAGATCCCTTCAAAATGCAGAGCCGCAGGCGTCGACTGAAGGATTCCAACCTCTCAAATTTGTCAGGCTTAAGTTTCTTTGCAACTGTTTCAGCTTTCTTCTTCTTTTGATTCTTTTTATCTTCTTTTGGTTCTCCCAATTGTTCTCTCATGCTTCCCATAGGTGTTGCAAATACCTGTAGAATATTTCAGTATCATGCACATAGCAGTAAGCTATCTTATGTCACCTCTCAATAATTTTTATTTCCTCAACTAAGTAATTGATGAAAAATATTATGTAAACTGTGTGCATGCATGAGAGAGAGAGAGAGAGAGAGAGAGAGAGAGACAGAGAGAGAGACCTCAGAATCAATATCATCACCCCAGCTTTCTCTTGTTGAGCTACAGTATGAGAAAAAATCTTCACCTGGAAAATTTTGCTCATCCTGCAGAAACATATACCACAAAATCGGCATGCAGATAACAAAATCAACTGATAATTTATAGGTGATATGAACTGATAATTTGTTTCGAATAGTGTGTCCTACAGGTTCAAAACACCCTTAAAATTTTCTTAATTTCAGAAACGGGACTTAAACAAAATCACCTTTGAATCTGTAGGTTCACGATAGCCATATGCCATGTCTCTAATCATAGACTCCTGCATTACAAGAAATTCTCGAATTAAACAAAAAAGCTTTTCGAAGAAAATATCATGGACAGATTGAAGTGATTCCTTAAAGAAGTTCACTAACTGATGCTATGGTTGGAAGACCAGAAGATGAACTAGCAGCATCAGTAGTTGAAGTCCGTATATTTGATATTAAATCATATAATAGGCCCTATAAAGATAGAAAGAGAAAGTTAGTGTCTATTATTAAATGAAACCTCACATAATAAAGCTTAATTACCTCATTCACAACAGAACCGATTTTTGTATCCCTCAAACTGTAATATTTCTCAAACCTACGACCTCTGGGAATGCGAGGAGGGCGGAGGACATTGTAGAAAAAAATACAAACTGAATCAAAGAAGATCTGTGGTCGAGTGGAGTTGTGATCACCGTCAAATTTTATGATATTTTTATCTCCCTACAAGTTTAGAGGCCAAATTCAATGTTTAGTTTATGTGAAGAGGGTGCAAAACTGTAAATTTCTTTATAAACATTTGGTCAAATGTTTGAAATAATACCGCATATGATTCAAAGATGAGATCAGAGTGGTGAGGCTGAACAAATTCGTCGTCGTTACCATGTCCAAATAAAACAGGAATGAACGTCTTTGGAGCTACCTGTAAGCTTTTAAATTACTCTAAGAAAGCTATGGAAACTGGAAAGGATATAACTCTACTTAACAATTTGTTAACACTAAACACACATTTGAAACAGCAGAACTAAAGCAACAATCAATACCTGCAAACAGTTAAGGTCCATAATATCAAACTTTGCTTTCTTCTCAATAACTCGCCGCATATATTGTACAACCATTTTAACCTAACAATGGACCAAATACAGCAAAATCTTAGACATGGGATAGTTTTGTACCCTACAACTATCTCAAATTAAAATAGAGAACCAAGTACATAGATTCAGATAGAAGTGAGGAGGGAGGGAAAGATTACAGTGAACTTCGGAAGTCGAATTTTATAGACATCAACAAGCTCCAGCATCAAGTCATATAAATTTGAAAAGGCACTATCCAACACCATTCCAGCAATAGAAGGGTCTTCAGCTCCATAAAGAAGGCTATATCATACCAAAGCAAAGTGAGAAGTCAATTACACAGGATAAGCTGGTATACAAAAGGCTCAACATAAAAATACTCGTCGTCTTTTATTGAGGATCCTTTGTTTTCTTTCCATGATTATGTATAATTAGAATAAATATAAGTTGGTGGAAGATGTGATACCTAGTGACAGCACCCATTGATCGTCCCCAGAGACCTATGCGAGATACCTGTTTGTCACTTCTTAAATACGACACCACCATCTTGAGGTCTTCTTTCTGTAACATATAGAAAGATAGAAACAAAAAGAGTTTATGAGTTTCGTACACAAAAAAATGACTGAAAAGTTAAACTAAACTTGATAGAACATGCAGAAATATTACATATAAGCATGCCAGTTTCTGAATGTGTTGCATCATGATGTAAAACTAAAGAGGCTACTTAATTAAAGAAATTAATATCTTACTTCATGCCAACCAAGGCTAACATGGTCACCATCAGATAAGCCTGATCCCGAGAAATCAAGCGTAAAAACAGTTATATTTGACGGAAGAAGAATAACAGCAGCTTCATTGGCGTCCGCCCTACATCCACTGCATAATTGTACATAAATACACACATATCAATCGACAGAAAAATAGACTTGGTGTATAATTCTAAAAATATAGTATCCTAATGTACTTATAATTATAATTTGGAATCATATAGACTCCAACGAGAAGGGATAGCAGTGTCGACAAAAAATGAAATACCTATTTCCATGGCAATATATAACACAAGGAAGAGAAATATCTTCAGGGACAGATGAGGGGAGGTAATGACTACACTGCAAAGTATATCCTCTAGCATTCTTGAGCTGCAAGGTTTTATTAAGAAAAGGGAAGAAAATAAACAAACTTTTGAAAGTTGTAATCATTAAGTAACATCCGAAAATGGACAATAGTATCATTCAAAACATGTCCATACTTGCCTCCAAATCCTTCCTTTGGTATTCTCTTCCTGCAAGGATGAATTCCTTTTCCCATAGGTACTGATCTGGATCATACTCAACCCTGTATATGTGACACAGTAGATAAATACACCGAAACTGTAACTCGTTAGGCTTAAAAAAAACAAAAGTTTTGACCAATGGATGCTGTGGCATTTAGTTAAGTACAACACGATTTGATTACAAAAAATTCGTAAAAAGACTAAATTTAAGTCTAATAGTTCTTCAAACATGATTGCGGACTTCTCATTTGAAATTTGAACACAATATGGTGTAATGTAAATTTCAATAAAATGAAAAGAATCTACTAGTTTGAATGCTCAATTCCTCATTGACAATACAATGCCGACCACAAGTTACTTAATTGTCAAGTTTCGAATGCAATAACTAATGTCAAACTGTCAACAAGTAGAAGAGAACATAATACCTTGGAGGCCGAATAACGAAATTGATGAATTGGTCAATCATCTTGCTTATACATGTACTTCTCTCAGAGCAGCTCCGCTTGATGGGAATAGAATTACAGCGGAGTCTCTGAGAAGATCACTCAATTCTGTCTCATTTCTTAATGAAACTCAGTGAACTGCACGCTAATCTCAAGTCTACGTCCTCCTAGGATAGGAAGAACCTTACTCTACCGTCATAATTTCGATGCCAGACATTAATTAAGCGCAACAATATCCATTTCCAACACAATCTACTAATGTTCTATTCCTGTAACAAAACAAACAACACCATAAAAAGGTGAAATTTTGAATCAATTGGCGCAAAGTGTGAAACAATGCACAAGGAATCTATAGTTGGTCCAAAGTAATCATATGACAAAAGTGAGAGAAAGAAGAAAAAGGAAAAAACAACAATAAAGTAAAAGCATTTCAAGATCCAAATGGTTCCAAACTTTTGCAAAACCACACAAACCCTCAAACATTTAACTCTCCACCTCACTTTTTTCCTACCATTACTACAGAGGTTTAGATTCTAGAGGAGATAGAATTGATTCTAGAGGTGTAGAATTGATTATGACTTGTTTGGTTTCTCAAAAGCAGAATTGATTCTACTTTAAGCTAGAAATCATAGCTTCTGATTTTAAAATTGATTTTTACTCTCAATATTTTTGTTCAACTCACTTTTGCATGAATATATCCAAACATAAATCACTTTATCTTCAAATCAAATTTTATCAGAATCAATTCTGCCAAAATCAATTTTTCTCAATGTGAAAAAACTTCAAACTTGGGTTAAAGGGTACATGTGAATCCAATGAAACAGTTCCAAATGAGAAGAAAAAATAACAATAAAATGTATGAAATTGTAAAGCTTATAAAACAAGAATGTGGTGTAAACAAAAGAATATAATATACATTGTATATACCATTATGAACAAAACAACACAATGCACATTCAGAAACAAGACAAAGATATTTATAACAATAAGCAATAAAAAAAAACTATACCAGAATGAAGAAGAAACCCAGAATGCTTGGATGACAAGAATTTTTTTTTTGTTTTTTGGTTTGTTTGAAATTTGAGTGAGTAAAGAGGAATAATCGGAGAGGAAAGAGAGACACAACACAAACCTTAGCAGCCAGCTGGAGTTTGTTTTCCTTAATATTTTCTGTTTTTTTTTTGTTCATGAGAAATTATAAGAGCATAGCACGTTCTTTTTTTCAACGGCATAAAAGAAACACTTGTGGATGTATCTGTAATGTGGCAACTAATTATACTTTTAAAGAATAAAATTGTGGTTTGCCTTTTAATTAATTAACTAATTAATATTCATGTTGAGAGCATAGTACTCTTACATTTCAAAATTTTTATAAGGCTTAACCATTATTTTCGTCCCTGTAAATTCGTGAATTTTTGGTTTTAATCCCTGTATCTTTTTTTGTTGCAAACTAGTCCCTATATTTTCAAATCTTTTAGTTTTAGTCCCTTAAAACTATAATTCGCAGGAAACCAGCAAATTTTCCTGCAGATTTTAGCTTTAGGGACTAAAATCAAAAATATTTGCACATGCAAGGACTAATTTGCAACAAAAAAAAATACAGGGACTAAAACCAAAAATTTAAGAACTTACAGGGACGAAAATGATGTTTAAGCCTTTTTATAAATCAAAACATTGGGCTGGTTAATATTATTCCCTAACACGAATTATTTGGAAATTACAAGTTCGATTTTTATGAAAATAATTTTTAGTCAGACTTTATTTATTTTGCGGTAGAATTCTAGATTTAATCACAAAGCTTTCAAATTGTATATGTAGCAAAAGAAAAATAGAGAATGTCTATTTGATGAGTCAAATTGTTCATAATAGTCCAAAACAATCTATATTTTTATGAGAAGGTTAACCCATGAGTGACGTGGATTCGAATTCTCAATTTCTCACTTCTAAAATATTCATTAATTTTAAATTAAAATTGTAAAACAATAATATATAAAATTGACACTATTTATCAATATTAATTTTTTCATACAAAAAAGGTAAATTTCTAGCCTGTTCTTGTCACGGGTGTCCATGCTAGTTATATATAACGGTGCATTGAACAAACCTACTTTCATTTTGACCTGTTTTAACATTTTCACTATGAAACTTTTGAATTTCACAAGCTTTAAAATACTTACTCCCTCTAGACAAAGTTTACTTTTTAAATTTATTTAATAACTAATGTATTTAACGTATAATATAGACAAAATACATTAGTTATTAAATAAACTTAAAAAGTGAACTTTTGCTTATATATATAAGATCGGACGGAGTGTGTTTTTAGGCCACTTTTGTCACAACCCTTTTCATGCAACTAGGTATAATAGCCTTGATACATGGTAACATTATACATAAGCATGAGTTCAATTAAATGAACCTATATGCTTTATATACTATATACTATACTAAGCAATAAATGAAGGATTGTATCCTACACATTATCCTCATCAATGCTTCATATTGAATGTCAATAGAAACAATTCATGCCAAATTAAACAAAATCTAACCGACCCTTTTTGCGTCGTTTTCCATCTAGTATGCTTTCCCAAGTCATATCAGCTCTGTAGCAATCACGCCTTGACCAAACTGACACGGTTTGGATTCGTAAAATAAGCAATGATACTTCCAACTTGATCGTTTGAGCGTCTATAAGCAAGATTAGCCGGTATGGAAAATCTTGACTAGCTAGCTACTTCCTACTTGGTTTTAATATGCCTTGAAGCTTCCACCCACCAAATCCTGCTGCTAAAAATGCCTGTAAGATACCATGTTAGATACAGATTTTTTCTCGGTTGAAAATCGAATACTTTTCCTTTTGGAAGCTAACATAATAGTAAATGATAACCACCTCATTCCATGATTTCCCGGCAGTCTCAAGCAGTGCGGCATTGCATGTCTTTAATTCTACAGATGCCCCAGAAAACATCGAAGCAGCCTCTTCCCACCCCCTGTTATGTCCCATGCACCTGTATACCACCCAATGTCAAATATCCATAAAATCTTATTAATGTAATCCCTCTAGAGAACTATTGAATTTAGAAACCACCCTAAAAGGCTTGAATCTTTAAATACTCACATGACGGTTAGTATCTCATCACTCGAATATCTACAAATAACCTTTTGAAGGTGATCTGCGGTTTGCCCATCCATAGCCGCAATCGAATAGAAACTAGAAACAAAATGAACCTCGGCTTCAAGTAGTTCCTGTACTTGCTCCTGCATTATCTTGAGTGTTTCCTTAGTTCGCGTCGCATCGCTGCAGCAAGCAACAGAAATCAACATATAACCAAAAGGCAAACAGCAAACCCAATTCAATGTCACACCACAAAATTCCCAACCTAGATAATATAAGTTCAGGAATCCAGCCCAACTGTTGGAGCTTGAGGGAAACACTCACAGCATCTTCCTTCCCCGACTTACTCAGAGGTCGGTCATGATCTGCACACACAAAAAAAATACATTTACTCCATTTACACCAAAAAAAATGCATTTTCATTTTAAAAAATGCTGTAACTGAAACACAAACATTATAAACAGCCTAATTAAGTGCTTATCGTAAAACTGCTTATGTATAAACTATTTCTATAAAAAAAAAAAGATAAAATAAAGTCAAACTAGTTTCATATAAACTATAAGTTGTTCACATAAGCTGAAATGTGAAAATAGTTTATGGACATGTCATAAGCTACTTTTATAATCTCTTTCAAATAGTGTCACAACTGCTTATATTAGTAAATCAACTTCAATAAGTCAATCCAAACAGGCCCTAAACTTGAAATAGAAGAAAGAAACCCACTACTTGTTTTACCGCATTGGAAAACCTTGACACTTTAAGCCTTGTTTGAATAAACAACTTAATTAAGCACTTATCATAAAAGTGCTTATATATAAGCTACTATTTCTATAACAGAAGGTAACATAAAGTCAAACTGGTTTCATGTTAGCTATAAATTTTTTCATAAGCTATCTATCATAAGGAACTTATGAAAATAAGCTAAAAAGAGCTTATGGACATATCATAAGTTGTTTCCTCAAGCTCTTCCAAACAGTAGATAGCTTATGAAAAAACATATGATAAGTTGTTTCCTCAAGCTCTTCCAAACAGTAGATATTACAACTTATGACTAATGGACACAAGTGCTTATGATTATATCATTAGATAAGCTTAAATTAGAAAATCCAAACAGACCCTAAACTTGAAATAGCAGAAAGCAAGAAACCCACTACTTGTTCTACCAATAACTAGAACCCATAAACATGTTTCAATTTCCACTACAATTCCTTAAATGGGAACATTCCTAATTTAATAAAGTTTGAAACTTTAATTCCCAAAACTGAAGGGGTTATTCTTTTACCGCGAATTGAAGGTTCCCAGGAACTCTCGGCATGGCGAAGAAGGATGAGACGGCGAGATATGGAATCGGAGATGGGTTCTTTCAATTTGGTATCCTGTTTGGGAATGAGGATTGAGGATTTGATGCGAAATTGGGTAGGGTTCCGAATGTTGCTCCGGCGAGTATGGTGGTTGAAAGGTGAAACGACGGTGCTGCAAGTAGTGGAATGCATTTCAGACACAACCGCATTCATGCTCTCTCTTTGTCACTCTCTCTCTATATATTAGCTTTTTCATTTTAAGATTAAAAAAGTTATATTTTTAACAAAATAATTTTTAAAAATTCATAATCAACACTAAAATGATTATTTTTTAGACTAATCTAAGTATTTATAAAATAAAAAAAAAAGTAATCAAATGATCGACTGGTCTTCTTAAGTAAGTCGTTAGAATTTTAATTTTTAATTGTATAGAAAAAATTTGATTAAAAATAGAAAATTCATTTTGTATGTCGCACAAGTTTTTTGAATTGCTGTAGTAAACTTAAATGATTAGAGAACTTAAATTTTTTTAAAAAAATCATTCAAGAAAAAAAAATTCAATATTACCTACCAACGCTTACAATAGAAATAGGAACTAATCAAGAAAAATAAAACCATATGCATAAGCACATAGTTGAGTTTGCGATGAAATTATTTGGATCACATGAACCACACTAATGAGTTTGACTACGAGATAAATAAAGTTTAATAAAAATTTATTCTCACAAATAATCAAATTTGGATTCTTTCAAACAATCCATGCATCCTGATTAGTTTCCTCTTCATTTGAACTTGAAGTATGGAAAATAAATAGATCCACCTTACCTTTTTTTTAAAATTCAAATTTTATATAGAAGAATGGGAGCGTCAAGGATTGAACAACTTGCAACTTGGTTGGAGAGGCTTTGATGCCATATCAAGGTGTAATTGTCCTAAAGACTTAAGTTGTTAGATGAAAACATGATAATAATCCAAATTGGTGTTAAGTGTGTTAAAGTTTTCTGAACAATACTTATTCTTCTGGTTATCTTTCTGCTGTGGTTGTTTTATGCCATGTATAGGATGAGGTTGCTTGTATGTCTTGTGTGAATAGTGAAAATTGATTCTTGGTAAAGGTGTTTAAATATAGATTTTCATGTTTTATTCAAGAATACTCCTTTAAAAATCTCTTTGAAATGCAGTCAACTTTTTACCAATAGTGCATCTCAGCAAGTGTTATTTTTGTAATTGTTAATTGTAATTTTCAATTTCAGCTTATATCTGATATGTGTATGATAATTTTGTAATGGCCCAAACTCAAATCGTAATCGGCGCATGGACTAATACTAGTCTAGCAAGCCTAATGACCAAATTTAACAATCAATAAATATAAAATTTTCAAAATGATCCTTTACTTTAAAATATTATTTACTGAAATCTCGACAGAGGTTCCTCTATATTTGAAACGTTTCCAAAATCAAGATAAATCTTGTTTATAAACTTGTAGAATCAACCAGAATTTCAAAATAACATAACTAGTTGTTTGTACGACTCAAAATATAATATTTCTAAACTACCAATAATTGCAGATACATCAACGGTCCAATTTATACATATTATATAGGAGGCATACCAAAAGAGTGACACTGATAGATCTTTAACTCTGCTAGAAACTTTCTACTCAGTTGACTTTGAATCTGAAGAAAAATATATATAAGATGAGGGGGTAAGTCACAAAGACTTAGTGAGAGACAACAACCACCACAAACTAGAAGGGAAACACACAAGGGTACGGATAATTATTTTTTTCAAATTTAATTTCAATTTACAAAGGTAGTAATCATGTGAAAATATAATTAATCCATAAAGTGTACACATAAAATTCACTAAACTTGTAAATTTATCCATGAAAGAAGACTATTCAAAAATCCAATGTCATAAAGAAGTGAAAACCAAATAAACAACTCTATAGGAATATAGAAATCGGGTATAATTAAAAGAATCAACCTTATAAATAAAATCCAGTAAAATAAAATAAAAATTGTTGCGAGAGAATCGAGAGACAACTTCATTTCGTTGATAGCTATTTCCTCCTAAGAGTGGCCTCTCACTTAGTGGTGGCTGCATCTATTGATTATTATTACAATGCTAAAACCGAGAGCTAGCTCCATCTAATTGTTTGCTCTTTCCTCGTAAGAGTGGTCTCCCTTAATGGTAGCTCCATCTAACGGATAGCTCTTTTCTCTCGACTAAAAAATATCAAATATATCGATTGGGGAGTCTGCTCTCGTTGATAGCCCTCTCCTCCTAATGGAGGCCTTTCCATAGGGGTGGCTCCATCTAACGGATAATTCTCCCTAACCAAAATCATATTATTGGGTGCACCTAGGTAGTCGTCGTTATAATCGTGATTCATAAAATATATCGCTTAAAACCATATTTCACCACATTTCCAAAAACTTTTGTTGAAATACAAACAATCCAGACGGAATTGAAAATATTCCACTTTAGAAACCATAAGTAAAGTCAAATCCAAACGGACAATATCGACATTTTCCAAAAACATATATCTCAAAACCATATTTCTCAACATATCAAACTTATGTCAAACTATATAAACAAATCTCAATTTCAAATCTTATGCTCAATAGATCATGAGTAAGTCCAAACGGAGGCTGTATTAACATCGATAACTTTACAAATTAAATAACGATGATGAGAAAATATGTTCAAAGGTTGTATTTCCCCATTTTCATAATTATTTTAACATAGAAAATAAGCAAAATATCAATAATAACAATAATTAAAATATGTGATAATGATCGTCATCAATTCACAACTACGAAGCCCAGCTAGCTTTGCTCTCCAGCGACTACAGAAGAAGCAGACAAAGCAACAATTGTCGAATCTGAACATTAATAATATTTATCAAAGTTTAGAACATCATTCTAGAGTTTAGCTAATCACATATAACAATAAAATCTTCTAATATCTACTCTAATCTTTGAAATTAAATTTCTATAACTCAAATTACACATACCCAAAGACACAATATTGAGTTATAGGTTGTGTATTTACCTCATAGAGTCTCAATAAGCAACTTCCAAGAAATGGGTTATCTTCTCCTTCCTTAGAATACTAACCCTAACCCCAAAATCACACTCAATAGCGTAAGTGAAAGCATGAGAGAGCTTTTTAATAGAAGTGTACTCAGAGAGCTTTTTAATAGAAGTGTACTCTAATATTTTTAACATTTACTGGTTATAATATATTTAACATTCGTTTGAAAAGAAATCAAAACACACAATTCAATTGAATGTATACTTACATTTATGGTTCAATCCAAATGAAAAGTATTTAAAAGCTCAAATGTCTCTGCCTGAAAAACTTTTTGGATGCTATTTTCTAATGAAGTCGTGAAGTAAATCTGTCGGCAAAACAATTAGTTTATTGTTATTAATTAGTCATGTTTAGAGGTCCGCGATTTAATACCTTTGTCAACAACCAAAAGTAGGGAAGAAAAAATGTTTGAACAAAACTTTTACTTCTTGTAAATTTCAGTAGTTGATTTTCTTATTAAACGTTCTTCAAAATGCAAATTGTGACAAAACTATCAATTGTAACAACCTAAAAGTCAATGTTTACACATAGTTATAATATCATATAGTGATCAAAGTATCACCAACAAACACATACAAATTTATGTGTACGTTCAACAATAAGAAATTTGAATAATAAACAAGTAAGACGTTTACAAAATAAAATGAGGGTAACTACGAGGAATATAAGAAATAAATAATAAATTAAAAGAAGGGTGGGTAGTAGAACGAGGGAATATAGATGATAAAATGAAATAGATTACACGCATCCCACATTTATTACATTAGTTAAGGATTTACCGGATACCTCGATATTTTTTCAAAAAATGTATCTTTGAATCCAACCAACGAGGAGATCGACTGTTATAGTCTATGTAGAAAAGCACAAATCAATATACTGAAGTTTAATTAATGCTTCACCTAGCAGCCACCAACACTAAATACCAAAAAATAGGAATTCACTTACACTACCTCATCAAGATCCCCTAGGTCAAATTCTATATTCCATATAGATTTTGCTGTCTGAAATACTACAACAATTACATTGTAATCATACTAGCATCAATTAGTAAGTTAATTTTCATTACTTTAACATATATTATAATATTGAATTTGAGTTATTAAACATTTGTTTACAAAGAAAGTTAAGACACACAATTCAATTAAATGTATACTCATACTTATAATTCATCTACTTATTTTTTTAAAACAAATATATATACATATCTTTTACTTCTCATGACTTGTTATGCCTATTGTACTAGTAGAATTGTCATTGACAATATACTATTTTGTGTTTTTTTATTTTCTTTAATTTATTACCTAGTTTGAAGAAATGTACTTATATGATTTTTTCGGCAAAATCCAGAAAATAATGCATCATCCTTCTAATAGTGGAAGGTTTGAAAGTGGTACTGTCAAGAGTTGTGTTTTATTTTACTAGATTGCCAACAACCAAGCAGGAACACAATCATATATTAGCAATTGTTCTACATAGGTGTCATGATTAACTTATGTTTCTGTCACAGTTTTTTTTTGTGACACATGCTTGCAAAATATCGTACATCTTTCCTATGTCATAGGGGAAGGGAGCACTTCTAAATAAATTGATATTATTGGAATGAAATGTAGAAGTACAAACAATTAGAGTTTGTTTCAAATATGTTGAAGAAGAATGGCCAATGAGACATACAATTGTTGAAGTTCCCAACTCTAATGGATTTGCATTTTGTTCAGGCATGTAATTTTCTTTTAATGTAATTAAAAGGCCGTTTTCATTTGTCTTATCTGTAAGGCTGCACTGAACATTTTTTTCTTTGCCACCTAACTTCTCTCAAGGTGATATTTATACATGAATATTTATAAAATTTCAAATTTACAACACCAACTAATGAATCCATCATTATGAAAACCAAGCTTTGTTAAACTGAAAAAATGCATGTTCAATATATACTAACATGTATAGACCAATCCAATTGAAAAGTGCTTAAAAGCTGCAATGTCTCTGCCTCAAAAAGTTTCAAGATGTTACTTTCAAAAGAAAACGTGAAGCAAATATTGCCCCTACAATTATTAAGCGATCGTGTTTGAAGGTCCACAACTTAATACATTTATCAACAATTAAAAATAGGAAAGAAAAATATTTAAAAACACCTTTCATTCTTGCAAATCTCACTAGTTGATTTTCTACCTGCAGCTATTTCTGCAAATTGTGACAAAAATTAACTTCATCTCTATCAAAGCGCGTCAAGATAAACATGTTTAATTAGTGCTGCAATATTTTTACATTTATTTACAAAAAATTTTAACTAAATTTTTTTAAACACATTAGAATTTGGGGACACTACATTTATTTCTTTAGAAAAAATATTAACCAAAAATACCTTGCAAATAAGTCGTCCATTGCGACCTACAACCGTCAATAGGTTAAACCCTATTGACATTGCTCTAACTTTTGTACGATCAAAACCTTCCATGTTAACGAGACTTTTTAGGATGGATCTGTTAGCAACATAGTTTTATTAATCTCAAATTCGAATATATATATATATATATATATATATATATATAATCAATAATAATAATAATAATATACATATAATATTACCTCACTACGAATTACAGGTTTAGTTAAATTCGCAGCATTGGTTATATTGAATTTATAGAAGTTATTCTAGAACAGGAAATAAGGATTCGGTTATTAGTTTATTTTAAATATTAGTTTTATATTATGTCATTTTACTCTTTTATCCTTTAGGGTTGTATTTAAAGGCATTGTGCCTCACTTTGAAAATCAATCAAATATTCAACAAATTATCTTCTTCCCTCAAATTCTCTCATTCAATATTATGTTTGCATAATATCTTTTAAAGTGTACCGGATCCCATTCTAGATCATTAGAATCCCTATTTTTGAGACTTAGATTTTATCGGTTCGTCCCTAGAATCCTCTTTTTTTTCCGTCTCGATTGTCTGACACTATAATATGAGGGGACATACACATCATGTTTGGATGTTGACCAAACAAGATGAGTGTTTCGCTGCAAATGACAAATGCAGATTTTAATTACCAATAATCGAGTATTAGTAGTAAATTGTTAAAAAAACTAACTAACATTAAACATCATTTAATTATTTTTGTAAATTACCAATTCCACACGCATAAAGTTGTCCTTGAATTTGGTGTATTGCCAAAAGTCATAGTAAGTTCCCCATCCTGGTGTTATGCATGTTGTTGAACATACAAATAAAGATTTAAGTTGTCATTCATTTATCTAAAAGATTTATAATACGGATACTTAAATCACAACAATATAGCCAATGCAAAGTTTTCAACTACTAATACATGGAAAAAGTAGACCTTCAACTTCAAGATATCAATCAATCATTTAAAATCACAATTGAGAGTTGGGACTTGAATTGTGCACTGTTATATCCGATCATCAATCTCACCTGATAAATAAAAGAAAATAGTTTAAACAAAACAACAATGATAGTATGAATTATAAAGTTGAACGTTAAAAAAAATAATCAAATATAAAAAACTACAAAACTTAAATTTACCTTCTTTAAAACTTCCCTTGGATTTTCATAACTTTCATGGCAGACTTTGCATCTCATTTGTACTATAAATAATATATATGACACCATTAAGGTCATACAAATCTCTTTGTGCACTAATATTAAAATTAATTAATTTATTCCAATATTTTAATTTGCAAAGACAAATTTTACAACATTATTATCAAGAAAAGTAAATGTAAGAAAAGTTAACTATTTATTGAACATTTGGTGATTACTTGGTTTATAACTTTTCTATGAATAATGCAAGCAAGAATACATTTTTTCTTCTTATTTTTAAACAAAATTATGATGATTAAAGAAATATGTAACTATTTATTGGTGATCATACTGATCTCAATATGAATATTTATTTGTATTTAAATTTAAACAAAAACCATAAAAATGTAACGATTTTTTTAAACGGAATCATGATTTTGGAATTATAATCAAACAACTTTAAGTTTATATAGGTTAAACGAATTTGAATAAAATGTTGATTGAGTTGGTTTGTGTCTTTCAGACTTATGAAGAACTCTACCTAATTGTATAAAAATCCAAATTATAAATCAAAAAATATATTTAAGTCTAAATCTAATTTTGAAAACTTCAAAATCAACCTTAATATGTTAAAACATTTGTAATTTATACACTTCAAACAAACATAGTATAAAATATAATCTTAATGTCTTTTTATATTTTGTATGTGTACATAATTTGTACATTAAGTAACTTTGTTGATAGTATAATTTTAGAGAACATATATCTTGTGTTTGGATGACCAAACTAGATTGTGTTGCTGCAATTGCAAATTACAAATATGAATTTTAATTATCATTGAGTATCAGTGATTTGTTAAGAAGAATAACTAACATTAGATATAATTTTTTTTTTGTAAGTTACCAAACCCACACGCATATAATTTTTGTTAATTGTCGTTGAATTTGATGTATAGCCAAAAGCCATAGTAAGTTTTCCATTATGGTGTTATGCATGGTTGAAAAACATATAGATTTAAGTTGTTATTTATCTAAAGGATTTATGACTCAAAGAATTAAATAAAAAAAGGAAAAAAATAAATAACTAACTAGTTTCTCCGAGTCCCTCTCATTTATGTGTTTGAATTTATAATGGTTTTGTCATTTCATCTATGTATCCAAGAAAATAGCAATCAAATTTTGAAATGAAAATTATTTCAGACCAATGAGCCAATATTACATATTTATTGCTGCCACGCGGCACTATTAGACATGAATCCTATATATAAAAAAATAATTCATATATTATTTTCATATTAATTGTAAACAATTATTTTTAAGAAAAAACCGGAAACTATTATTTCAAAATATTTTAACAAATTCATTCATATTATTATATCATCTTTAAAATATAATATTTCATTATTAATCTTGTGTCTAAATAGTTGCTCATAAGAGGTTTATGTTAGATTTTGTGTTGAGGGACCAATGTATAATTACTTGAGCAAAAAGAAGATAACAAAGAACATGATCATGGTTGGATAAATAAAGAAGAGATAACTTAAAAATATTTTAGGTAGAAATTTAACTCATGGAAACATAGTTTGTTCTTTCTGCCTTTAGAGTGACTCCAAACAAACTCATCAATTGATAAAGGAAAACAACTCTTGAGAGATTTTCAACAATGTTAATATAAAAAAATGTCTATGATTCAATCTTTTTCATAAAAGATTACAAGATTAAACCAAGAGACACGTTTCAAATTCATATTGTTATAATTAATTAACTATTGCATTATTTCAAGTATATTTTAAAAATTCTCAATGGTTTACACTTGGCATGCACACTTTTTTTTTTGACAAAACTTGGCATTCACACTTAATGCCTAGTTAATTTCATCATTCAAAATGTGGAATTTTTTTTTCTACCCCTACATTTAGCCCTTTACCCCTACATATTTTAAAATATTCTTATTTTACCCAAGAGCAATAACTGAAATATAAAAAATGTTACCTAAGAGCGATAACTGAAATATAAAAAAAAGTCAAAATATTTTATGAAGTTATAATCACTTTTGTTATTAAAAGACTAAAGGAATTGTAGGACTAGGTTTTGTTTTGCTTTATCTAAACCTTAATATTTATTTATTATTTTTTTTTTCATTCACTTCTTTTAATTTCTAGTGGGAACAAACAATTCATTGCTAGACTTTGTTAACTTCGCGGTCAAACATTAGATTATTGGGGTCTTTCTCCTGGGGATTAAATGGTTGATACAAAAAAATAAAATGGAGAGTTCTATTAAATATTAAAATTCCATAGTCTTTTGAAAATCTTTGTTATACATCCATTTATACCAAGCTCAAAAGTCAAATTTGAATCATCTCCAAAAATTTTGCTCTCATATTGGTTATACCTTAGTAACATTCACTTTTTTTGCTCTCCTTAAATGATTTTTTACTCTATGATTTACCAACATTGGATTAAGAAAATAAGAGATAAAGTGAAATTTATTTTGGAGAGAATTCAAAAATCCATAAAAATCCCAGTGTATTGTCTCCACATTGCACGTGTAATAATACATATATAAAACTTATGATCTAATCATATTGTGTATAGCATAATTTGTTTAGATAAATTCAAAAATAATAATTAAATTATCTTCAAATAATATACAAAAACATAATCTTCAAATATGAAAAAAAAAAGAGTTAAATTCTTCCTTGTGGTGGAATGATTCGTGATCAACATGATGGTAAATTTATGTCTGGTTTTATGTGTAAAAAATCTCTGACTCTAAAGCTAAAGTGGCTATCAGAAAAAATGAGGTATGGAACTGCACTTAAGTTTCATCCTTTTTAATAAGGATTCAATGGTTCTTCTTAGTTAACATCTTCTTTTGCTTATTCTATGGCTTTGATGGTCTTTCCTACGCTTGTGACTTGCTTTTTCCTTTTCAAGCTTCACTCCTGTCCTACTAGATTTCACTGCAATAAGACCACTTGTAGGTATTTTTCCACCATTATTTTGTAAAACAGACTCAAATTCAGGAGGTAAAGGTGCTTCCTCTTTTGACTTCATATCATCCTATTCAGTAATAATCATTTTTGAGATTATAAGAGCTACTAAAAACTGAAGGTGTGGAAACATGCAACTGACAAAGGACAGAATGAAGTTGTAATATATGAAAGGAAAAAAAAATATAAAGTATATACCTCAACTTGTTTAGCTGCATTGTTGAGCTCTTCATCCAAGGATACACTTAGAGGTTCCATGACAACCTAGGGACAAAACAGTCCACAAACAAAAGTTTCGAAAGAGGAAAGGAGGTAAAAGATTAATGGAGGATAAAAAGGGAATCCACAAATCAATATAGAATTTATGTTGCTATTATTAGATACAAAATGCGACACATGCATGAGGAGTTCAGTTACTTGCTACGAATCATAGTGACAGAAGTTGAACAATTATTAAAGAAACTTACATCTTTTGATCGTGGGAGTGTTGATTTAATCTCCTTGGATTCAAGACCATACAGATATTGGTAGAACTTCGTCATAATTTTTTTTAATTCCGGCAATATTTGTTCCTTTTTCAAATATTTGTTCATTTGTCCCTATTGAATTGAACGATGTATATTAGAATGTGACTTCGACAGATTTACAAATAAGCACAAATTAACAAAGATAACAAACGGGATTATTTTACATCACAGAAAAACACAAGATGGTCTACTGCATGCATCGAAAACAAAATTGAGCAATGAATTTTAGTGACTCGTGTATGATGATAAATTGAGCAATGTATCATAACAAACATCAAATAGTAATGAGAATAATTTAGAAATTTTTTAGAGATTCAGAATCTGGTTGTACTTTAATGGTTGTTTTGTACATGTACAAGGCATTAGAGGCTATCAAGTCGTATGACTGTAACATTTCAACTAAGAAAACTGGTAAGTTGGTAAACAAACCTCAACGTGCGAAATGGTCTGCCTTTGCAGACCAATGCAAAGTAACACAGAAGCTTGTAAACCTGACAAATCAACTGGAAGCTTTTCTTGAAAGTACTGATCTGCAAGGACGGGAACTAAATCTAAAATCTGTAAAAGAAAAAAAAATTGAAAGGTTAACAGCATACTCAAAAGTATTCCAAATCACATAAACATGTGTTCAGCGTTATGTTATATCAGTAGCTTCAGCAGTATGTATATGGTGCATAATGTTTGATGTTACATTAGGCCACCATCCAAAACCACTTTTAATGTCATTTAATTTTAGACACAACTTCATCTCATTTTCTGATTTTGGTCCATCACAACTCTCGTATGATGCGCAATTTCTCATGCACGGGACAAAATCTCAAGTAAATGCTTATTTAAATTGTTATTTTACCAAGGTACTCACATTTTACTATGACTTGTTAGGACATAGAACGAATATAGAACAACAATTTTCAATTACCAAAAAAGTATCAAATTGGTCATCATGAAGAAACCATTAAGAAAAAACTATTAGTATCTAAAATTTGAGATTTCTCACCGAACCAAACTCAGAAAGGTCATCAATATAAGCCTTTAGTCGCTTCACATCATTTGGATATAAATAGTCTCTGACTGACCCTAAAATTTTATCAGAAGCGGTCTTTGTATACTCTTGCTTTGTGAAGTTGATTTTTGGTTCCATGATCCTATATAAATTATCACCATGATGAGCATCTCAAAAATGGATATATAAAGTACAGATCCTACATAGATGAAGGAAAACTCCAAAAGGCCTAGAGTTTTAAAAAAATAATTCCTTTTAAATTTAAAATTTTAATCAATAATTAAGATTATGGAACGTCTTTGGAATTTAATGGAAGGATAACAAACAAATTTAACTTCTTTTTAGTTTCTTAGACCAAAAGCAACTTCCTTTCCTAAAATAAAGTAAAACAAAAAATTGGGCAGACACAAGGATGGTTATGTTATGGTATCTTATGAAACCATTAGACTTTTAGTACTAACCTCATAGCAAGCTCTAATTCCATGTCACGAAACGTGGAAGATAGAAGTAAAGTAAATCTTCGCCGAAAAACTACAATTAGTGAACATTTTAAGTAATCAATTAACAAATGAATCATGAATATGGACAGAGATCATAACAGCAAAGGAAGATGTTCAAACCTTGGTAAAAACCTAGGTGATTTGATCCATCAATTTCAATTTCAATTTCAACATTGTTAAGAGGTTTCAAGACCATACATGAACGCTCACCGGTTACAGTATTCTGTCAAGTAAGTTGAGAAAACAATATGGTAATTGATTATTAAAAAAAACCAGTATCATTGTCCACTTTTGGTAAAAATTACAAAACTCAACTGGAATCTGGTCAATGTAGAAAGGAGAAAATTTAAGCTTCCTCCAAAAGGAAAATAGGTCCAACGTTAGCCCAAATGAGACACCAACGTAATGAAGCTTCTCTGGGAGTCTTTCACGCAAATTTACTAGCAGATGAGGAAGATCTGTTCTAGGTTTTATAGTTTCTTCAAGTTGTGAAACCTAAATTCATATAGTATTATTATAAAAAGAGATAAAACATATATTGGAAAGATAAACATAAATTTATATATTTAAGAAGTTAAAAGCACAGACAATAACAAATCAAGTATAGCTTGTCGTTTTTGTTTTGTTTTTACTAAAGCTAGCCGTTTTTGTTAAAATTACATTACACTAAAAGAATGCAATTATTAGAAAGTTTTCACATTTGAAGTAAATACATTATTGGATAGGACATTAAAGCATTGTATAATCCATGTAGCCAACCCCACCTAGTAAGTAAATTCTTGGTGGTGGTTTATCGTTGTTGCTGCTAAGTGCAACATAGGCAAGGACCAATCTAAAAGCAATGTTTGTCTTCCTTTATGAAATACAAGATAAGCCAGTGAAAGAAACATTAAAAATAGCTTGATTATAGGGATTAAATCTGTCTTTCTTTGGGATGAAGGAATTGGTACTGGATAGCTTGTGAATTTAGCTCCTCACTGTTTAGTATTTGTAATGATAAATTGTACAAAAAGGTCTTGATTATAGGGATTAAATATGTTATATCTCTGTAAAAAAAATGTTATGTATCAATCTAATTGAATCATAATTATATACATGGAAATAAGGAAGGTTTACTCTTGGAATTTAGGTTAGGCCTAACTCAACCCCTACAAAACCGGCTTCTAAGGTGATGACGTACCCCACTTATAAAGACATGTTCAAGCCTTATCTCATCCAGTGTGGGACTCTAAGTCTATTTACACAGAGGAATTAAGGGAGAGATAAAATATCAATATTGTATCAAATACCAATCACACCATATCTCAACAAAACCTATCAAAAAACGCGATTTTAGAACCAACATACCTTCTTTGCAGCTTCTGAAACTGTAACTCGTGGAGCCTGTATTTCAGCCTCAACATCCAACTCAGAAATAGGAGTAAGCTGTCCTTCAAAGTAACTGTAGACAGTATGTATTAGGATCGGATAAAATTGAGAGAATTGTGTTTCTCATGTCATTGAGAATTTGAGAAAAATGAAATTGTTGCAGACTTGCAGTTACAAGAGCTCTATTGATCTTTATATAGAGCTGCAAGCTCAGCACACAATTGTTTGTTACAGAGAATAAAATCCTATTTAAGAAAAATATGAGCACCATGTTGCAGCATATTTTATAACAAAATTCATTGATAGGAGTTTAAATATGTATTTGAATTTGATAAATAGAAGGGATAGGGAATTTATATTAGTCTGTTAGGATAGATGTAAGGAATTTTAGATAAGGAAAATCTGTACGCTGTTAGAGGAAATTAGAGGCTATTAAATGGGAGAGATGTGGAATAGTTTGGATATGGTTTGATCAATTTGAAATGGAGAGTTCAGATACCTTTGTTATTTTGTTTCAGTTCTCTCTTTTATTCAATTCAATACAGAACTCCTATTATTCCGTTCTAGTATCACACACCTTGAACCAATGCCAGCACCGAACCAAAGCAATATCAATTTTAAAAAACACTATGCTCATGGAAACTTTTGTGCAAAACTGAAGTGAAAATGAATATCGCTCCAATCAAAGTATCAAAGTATGAAGGAAGCAATCTACTCACCGTATTAACAGCTCAACTGCTTGTGAACCATATCCAAGCTGAAATTAAAGAAAGATTAGAGAGAT
The DNA here is from genome assembly GCA_030408175.1 of Trifolium repens. Classification (NCBI taxonomy): domain Eukaryota; kingdom Viridiplantae; phylum Streptophyta; class Magnoliopsida; order Fabales; family Fabaceae; genus Trifolium; species Trifolium repens. The sequence goes on from CP125839.1 coordinate 9,929,479, forward strand.
GTTACAACTTTGGAAGAATCTGGTTAAAGTTAAACAAAACCCTAAAGGCAGAAAATAGAAGTTACCCCCATGGCACTTGGGTGTGTAGCAATGCGTACAATGCGAGCACCTGAAAGTGAAGGAAAAACTGTGTCTTTGAATTGCTCACAGAATTTCCATGGAATTTGATCTCCATAAGGTTGATGACCATTGCTCAAACTTTGGATTGCTGAATCACGAGATATCTGCCCCTCAAGACAAACCTGTATGTAAAAGATATGGAGTGTGAGAGATGTCACAACGTAAAGAAACCATAATAAACAGAAAATGGGATAACAAGCATGATCATCTGCAGTATAACAATAAATAACAAGAGATTACAAAGTTGAAGTAAACAAAAAGATATTACAAAAGGAACATCACTAAGAATTTGCGAGAAAACTAGTAACTTTTGTCTTTCTGAAAATGTGTAAAATGAATCTCAAAATTATGGTCCGAGTAACCCATATTTATTGAATACAGGAGTCTGTTAAGAGAACATAAAACTGACAGCTCAGAAACAAGATGATAGCATTGTACAGGCAATTATCCAGACAACCAACTTTGCATAAGCCCCTATTGGGAACACATCAATACTACAGAGACTATTAGACCGAGAGGGAACATATACTCTAACAATATAAAATCAGAAGTTGCATCTGAATATGGGAAATCATGCATGCAACCGCCATAAAATTTAAATACTTCAGTTAACCCTTAAATTCAAAGGGTGAGAGAAATAATAAGAACTTTGAATATTATTGATATTGACTTTATACAAAAGACAAAGCACTGATCCCTATTTATGAGAAACAAGACTCCTAAATACAAAACAAATCATGATAATAGCTAAGTAATATGAAACTAATCCTGTGAGATAATCAAAGATATTCTAATATTAGAAACTTATCATAGGACACACTCTTAGATGTTCTAATATAATATCAAAGATATTCTAAGATATTATGAGATATTATTTTATGTTCTAAATTTCTAATACACTCTTTCTGGTACAAACTTTGATAATAGAAAATGAAAAATGCTAACAAGTGCCCCTAATGGCATATGTTAAAGAATCAAAAATAGAAATTTTATCTTGGAAGTCATGTATTTATTCTTTAAAAGGTTTAAAAATTGTTATTTTCAATACAAATTCCAAGATAAACTTTCTATTTATGGTTCCTCGACTTGTGCCCTAATGTAACTTGTTAGCAAGACCCAAACAAAAATGCAGTATTAGAAAAGTATTATCAATGCCAAAGATGCAAACCTGGATGACGCACAAAATATCAGGAAGTTGATTCTTTGATTCATCAATAGGTCCTGTTTTTTGACTACTGTTATGTGTCTAATTCACGTCATGTAAATTCGAATAAAGGAACCAAAAAACAAAACTAGAAAGAAAACCAAGTATACCAAGTAGTACAAATAAGTGGTGTGCTGGAGCATCTGACATCAGTTGCAGATCATTTGGAGAATTCATGTAATGTGATGCAACATATAAGGACATCATTTGCTGCAAGACTACCAATATTTTAGTGCCCCGTTTAAAACTATGAAAATATTAACCAATACAACTAAATATCATCAGATAAATCATGACTTACCTGCAAAAATAATTCACTATCTTTGTGATAAGAAAAGAGGGTATCCCGATTGACATAGTATAGATCACATTCACTACATGGAGGTAACCTGATTTCATGACAAAAGAACTGTAAATGTAGATAAAGAAATAGTATCATGTTCCAAGTAAATAAGAAATGATCTAGAAATAACCTGCTAAGATTAGGGATGGCATTTGAAACATCTAAGAAAAGTAATGTGTCAAGCCAGTTTTCAATGGGATCCCCAGGAGCATATCTGATAGATTCACTCAGTTCAATTTTCTTAAAGTTAAAACCTGAAAGAAAAAGAAAAAAATTACCAATAACACACAGGGAACTTAAAAACTTAAGTATTAAAATCATTTAATATTTTAATAATGGATTATGGATTGTTGAAAAACGAAATATCACACTTTTTTTGTCCATATAGAATATATTTCCTTTCTGAACAATACATGACATGCACATTGTTTATTTTGAACGAATTTTAAAATACAGAAGCAAATAAGTACCGGAACCAGTGTCCTCTGTTCTCTTGGCAGAATCGTTGCTTTGACCTTCCAATTGATCCAAAAGTTTTAATGATAAAGAGCGTCCAGTACCTTCATAACTTTCCAGTGTAAAAAAACAAAGTTCTTACCATCAATAAGTCATATCAAAGTTAACTCTTTTAAATGGGGTAATATATGGAAAGTTTCGCCAAAGCAAAACACTAGCCATACCCACTAACAGTAGAAGACAGGAAGACCAAATATGGGCCAAACAAAGACTTCACCACAGGCAGTGGAATAGCAGCAGCTTCATCGACAACCAACAGTTCAACTTTCGAGAGCTTTTCATGTTCGTGTGGCAGTATATACTGAAAATATTTAAGATGAATGGCAAGTTCTAAATTTTATTACTTGCAATATCACACCAACAGTAAGTTTCCTTAAAATTAAGACCTTTTTTATGTCGTATATATTAATGCAAAACCATTGCCGATGAAGTTACCTGAATTGTCTGTCGTCTGTGGCACTTATAAACATTGATTCTTTCAGTAGCTTTATTGAACGCGGGATTCACACTTTTCACCACGTCAAATTCCTATACATTGAAAATCATAGCATTCTTATACAAACTTCATCTATCTTTCTATACACAAAGAGACCAAAGACAAAGGAGGCTGGATTTATGCATAATTAGGAGGTAAAATTTTAATTGAACTATTATAGTATTGAGGTGAAGTTCACTAGGTAATTGGTATGTTGCATATTTCAGAATAAATTATAACAGTAACTATCACAAAGGATACTCTTACAATAGTGTCTTAGCAGTGAAAAATATTGTGATTAAGAGGTGATTAAGCTAGCTGCATAACACTTGGCATAAACTATGGTTTCTCGGTTGCATACACTGCACTAATATATTATACCAACAAATTTATAGTAAAAGAACTAGTTTATGAGGCTTCCAAACTTACTTAAATTGATTAAACATGCTTCCCAATATAGTTCCTAATTTATAGTGATAGTTTCACAAAAGCCAAGTTGAAAATAAACGAGCTCTAACTGTATCTTATTTAAACAATAATGGTTATATATGTCAATGAGGGAGAGAGCCTGTACCTTGTAGTCAAGTGCAGATAACCCTTTGCATACAAATTCAAACAAGGTTTTTAAATTCTCAGGGCTTGGTGCAGTTACAAAAATATTTGAATACCTACAGAGATAATTTTCCGTTGAGATCCTAAAAATGTTGTGCATCTATCAAAAATTAAAAAATCTGTATGTCTAAAAGACATATTACCCCGCAGCAATGGCTCCAGCAATAGATAAACCAAGAGCAGCTGATTTCCCTCGGCCACGAGCAGCCAACAAGGCAACAACAACACTGTGCAGTGTTGTGTCCAAAATTTTGTCCAGAAATGTGGCAACAGCTTTTCCCTGTTGAGAAAAACCATAAAAAACTTACTCACATTCACCACACAATGAAAAGCAGAGAAGTAAGCAATCCTACCTGATCCAAAGTGCAACACTCCCTGATCAATGGTCCAATATATAAATTTCCATCAAGTTGTTCTTTAAGATTCTTCAGTTCCTGATCTGCTTTTGACAGTCCTACAGAGTCCTATAGCATAAACGCAAAGACAAATAAGTAAATAAAATTGCACCAAAATTTAAACACACAATCATCTTGCTAGGCTTCCAAGAAAAGAATGGAGACGAAAATAAATCCCTACATTATTACATCGCTATTATAGCAATGTAATCTGAAAAGAAAAGAAAAATGTAAAGCCCATGCACAATGATAATCGTAGGTTGTGCAGTTAGGGCTATACAGATCATCTTGTTAAAGGATTATTCCATTCTAGTATCTTCTTCTCCATATTCTCTCTCTAGTATCTTTCCAAGTATAAATTTCATGTTCGTCAAATACTTTCAATCTACCACCAAGATTTTGAAACATTTATCATATACTAAAAGCACAGAAAATAAGAATACAATCCTCTGGAGGGAGAAGTGTCTACAAAACATCAACCGAGACACATTATATATTATGATATTTGAAGTCAAAATTAAACTTGGAGAATAATTAAAAACAAATATTTCAAAATATATGCATTAAAGCTCAAAATCATCTGCAACCTCCATCCCAAAACAAAGCAGGGAAAGACAAAAGGAAAAGAAAAGATAATTATGATGTTAAAACGGTATGTCAGTACCTCCTTGACAGAAACTGGAGTGATAGAACTTATGTGAGATGAAATTGGTAAAATATTCATCTCGTCGTCCATGAACACACATGCCTTGCAAGAAGCGAGTGATAATAAGAAACGTTCATTAAAGCGCCCAGTAGCCTCCATGTGTGATTCAGTTCGAAATCTTTTATGGACATCCTGTGATCAATGGACATAGTGAAAATTAAACTGAATGAAACTTTTAACAAAAGAGTAGCATGGTAGACAATGGCCTTATAAGCTACTTCACTACACATAAACCCAACACTATTTAGTTGATGCACCTTTCTAGCTCTATATAATATTTTGATCTTCCTCTTTTCTTGTGCTGCCTTCATTAAATAGTTCCTTTTTAAAAAAAAGTTTAGGTGGCAATACAAACTTAGACATCAAATTAGGCTCTTAAAATCAAATTTCAGGTCATAGTTATTCAAGATCAACCGATGACAGGACTAAAATTATAAGTCTAAAAGAGCTCTTATAATTAGGCAAATGAATTCAATTTCCTGTGAAGATATCTTGAAAAATATGAATGTTCTTGAATCTGCTTTCTTACCATCACCATTGTGTACAAACGTGTAAGAGATGATAGAGAACGAATAAGCAAAACAACCAACCCTCCTCCCTCAACTGTCTCTATCGTTTGTGCAAGGAGATTAGGAGTTAACGCCTCAAAATCCTAAGAGAAAAAGAGTGACAAAATTGGTATATCTTGGGGAAAAAGGAAAGAGAACGACAACCTAAAAAGTAAAAGGTGATCAAGCTAGCAAGAAGTTTCAGATACCTGGAGTACACACATTCCAAAAGTACTACCCAGAATTTTTTCTGAGTCTTTATACAACCGACGTGTTATCTCTATTGAAGGAGAGAAAATATGAGAGACTAAGTTGCGTCATGGAAAAACTATAATATATAGGTAACTATACAATCAAGAACGCATTGATTACATAAAAATATGCTAGAGTACATTTACATACTATTCATATATTATTTAAATATCAACAGTTCCCTTACTTTGCATAAATAATGGAAATGGATCAGCACTATCGGGATCCATCTTCCTCAATTTTTCAATTTGCTTCTTATGTTCTTTCTCGTGACTGCATTCAAAATCATATTAATCAAGTTCATGTAAACCCTCATCCTCAAACAAATCAGTACATAGCACTAAATCACAGCACTAAACATATTAATCAAATATATACCGCTTGTCACTGTAACACCATAAAACAGTTGGACTGGCTTTGATCTGTGCCTTGCTAAGCAAGTAATGGAGATTTCCAACCTGCACACAGTAGAAATAGAAACTGCACTTAGTACTAAAAAATTTCTATCCTTAAATGGAGTTTCCAAAATGTCCATACACTCAAATGTATCATTAACAAATACTCTCTTCAAACAAATCAAATCACATTTTAGCTTCATTGAATAACTGATGTATCTAGTCTATAGACCAGATAGAGTACTCATTAACAAATACTCCCTTCGATCCTTATTATAAGAAACAAATCACTTTCTATAAAGAGTACTCATTAACAAATACTCCTTTTGATCCTTTTGTAAGAAACGGGTCACTTTTTAGCTTCAGCTAATAACTTGAATGATTGATGTATCTGGTCTATAGACCAGAGAGAGTACTCATTAGTTTCGTTTTAGTTGTGGCTTTTGCATAAAAAATTGTTCTTATTTACGCAGTGTTTTGAATGTTGAATGCAATGGATTATGGATACCTGATTGTAGTACTTGTCACCAATTATGACAAACATTGACCTGTGCCTTGTTTTGACACCATTTTCAATTAGAGTTCTGATTCGTTCATCCACTTTCTTCCTCATGTCTCTCTGTATGAAATTGAAGTTAGAATTGTAGTAACAGAGTTCACATGGTGATAGTATAAAAACTAAAAAGGTTTGTAAAGGATCATAAAGTCCTATTTCAACGCCTTGGCGCGGAATGAGAGAGACTGAGAAATATACCAACCGTCGAGTTCGCCGTCGGCAGTTGCCTAGTACAGCGTCTTACGGTTGTGGCTCGTTCCGGTTGCACGAGCGCGAGAGAGGGTTTACGTTTTCAGGATTTGTAGAGTGTAAAGGAAACAGAATATATACGGTTGGTCAGTCTCACTATATTTTACTAGCCGCCGAACGGCCGTGCCCGTTTGTGTGATCGATATTCTTTTTTCTTTTTTGTTTGCTGTGATAAAATTCTCTATTGTGCAAATATAAATAACTATTTAATTTCCTTTTTTATTAGACTTAGTTAATTGATAACTACGTAACCTCCTTTTTTGTTGTGGCTAATTATTAAGAAGAAAAAAATATATTTTTTTTACTATAAAAAAATTGAAAACCTACTTTTATGTGGAAGTTGTGCTTAGTTATTAAGAGAAAAAAAATTTATTTACTAAAAAAAACTGAAAATCTATTTTTATGTGGAAGTTATTTTTCAACATATACAAATATTTAGTTTTTTTTCTTTTGATAGTTTTTTTAAGGGTAAAATAGGAATAATGAAAAAGTCATCCCAAAAATTTGTATCATTTTTATATATAGTAATAGATTCATAAATTTCGTAAAAAAAATTATATATTTTTTTTGTTTACAATTGAGCAGATGATCGAACCCAGGACCTCTTGCATACAACCCAAACCCCTCACCACTAGATCAAACCTAGTGATCGATTACTAGTAATATATTAAAAGTAATTATTAATAATTAAAAGTAATTAAAATTTTAAAATAGAAAAATCCATTTCACAAATTAATAAAAATAGACGAACAAAACGGTAATTAAATTTTTTTTTATTTATTATTTATTTTGTTTATTACTTTATAATCATGAAAATCTTGGCTGGTGTCTGGTGGGCCTGAAGACATTGTAATTTGATGTTTTGAATAATTAATTTTGCTCTCGAAATCGGCTATCTTTCAATATACGGAGTATGGTTGAAATTTTTTATCCTCCAATGTTGTTGGTACCTCGATTGACAGGTTCATCAAGTGGAACAACAATAACAACCCTAGGGTCATTCTTAGTGTTATATAGAGTCCTTACACTACATCATCCTTATCAAATATCTGATATCTGATCATTAAATACCATGTTTATGTTGTGTCATCTACAGGGGGCTTCACTTTTCCCTAAGCAATGCTACTTTGGTTATACTCTCGCACTATGTCTGGCTGAGGTGATTTTGTGAAGTGAAAAAGTAGTAAGAGAAAAGTTGAAGAGAAATGAGTCAAATGACCCACCCATTTATCTTGTTTGGTCGAGAGGTGAAATAGGAAAGAGAGATAAAAACTCATGGGCTCATGTATTTTTTTTTTCTATTCAATGATTTTTTATATATATATAAAATTTAGGGTGAGGGGATGGTGCCCTAGTCGGGCTCAAACTTGGAACCTCTCGAATTCAAGACCTGTCTTTTTACCACTAGACTAAGTTTTTGGAGTTTCTTTTCTACTTAATGATGAAAACAAAGCATGAAAGACAAATGATAGTTTTCCCTTTTCTACATTATTACCCATCTCTTTTTTTTTTTTTCACCATCAATATCCGGCCTATTGGACCGTCTAATCTGATTCAAGGGTCAGTCCTGATCGTAGTTGCGAGAGATCGAAATATGATTCTCCTTATAAGTCCAACATCTATCACCATTTGACCAACTAACGTTTGGTTATTATCCATCTCTTTGATTGAAATATTTTGTAACATAGGGACACTATTGCACTTTAAAAAACAATCAACACTTCTATGTTTCATGTTTCTCTCATCTTTATCTTAAACAAACCAATACCTCAAATCTATCTTATTTCCCACATCTTTTTCTCTTATCACACTCTTACTTATTTATCTCTTCACAATTTCTCTTTCAAACCAAACATACCATCAAAGAGGGAGAACCAAATGCGTTGATTATTAACTAAATTTGAAGTTACATCGGAAGCGGATCTTTCAATTCACGCGAAAACATTTTTGACATCTCAAAGTTTTTTATTTTTATTTTGTCCCGTTCTTGTTGTTTTTTCCTTGTAACTAAAAAAAACATTAAACCTTACCAAAAAAAAAATCATTAAAATATTTTTTATTACTTTTTTCCGGTTTTGATGTGATTTAATGACATCATTATCATCATCACAATTTACACATGTTCATTTCGAGGAATTCTAATATAGGCACAAATATAAATGTATAGTGTTTAGGCACACTAACATGAGTGAAGAGAGAGAGAAAATATAAAATAATTTAATTTGAAATATTTTTCAAAAAAGTAAATGATGTGATGTTTTATGTATGTGTGCCTAAACACTGTTTATTTGTGTCCGTGCCTATGTAAGACTTTCCCGTTCATTTCCATACGCTCGATTTATTCAATGACTAATCCGGTTTATTTTCAACCGGTCGGTCCGGTTTAAAAAACACTGCTATTATCATATTCAACTAAGATATCGCAGAGATTAAAACCACCGAAATTTTTTCCAAATCTGCTTCAATTTGCTCACGCAGATTTATTTTAGATTCGGGTCCTTATCCCCCAGATCCAAATCTCAAACCCTAACCTCAACCACCAGCTTCACAAAAATTAGGTCACCATTTTCTCAATTTCATCTTCTTCGCATCCTTTCAATTTTCTTAATTCAATTTACCCTTAAATTTGTTTTATGATCATCATCATTATTGTAATTATTATTACTATTATTATAATATAAAATATAATTATATTTATGCATATTTACTGAAAATTTGTTCGGATTTAGGTTTAGTTTTCGAGGAGGTGGAAATTCTCCTTGGTGCTAAACTAATTTCAAGTAAGATTTGAAATCTCAAACATGAGTAATTGTAGTTTTTAGGTTATAGAATTTGATTTGTTAATGTCTATTTTCAATTTTTATTTTTTATTTATTTAATGTTTTCTGTTAGTATTGTTAATAATTGTTAGTATTATGCTGGGACTGAGGTTCGAATCCTTTGTTGTTAGTGTTCATGTAATGAATTTAGAAACTTATTTTGGCATTTGTTTGATGAACAGCGTCAACTGAACATGGCTCAATACCATGGGGATGGAATGGACTATGTTGCTGATGATAATGAAATGGCAGAGGTAGAAGATGATATGTATTTCCGTGGGAGAGCGCTCGGTGAATCTGATTCTGATGATGATGACGATGACGAATATGATCCTTTGGTTTGTTTTTAGTCTTTAGCTAAGCTTTTGTTATCATATTTGGATTTGAGAATTTCGTTTTGGTGGGATGTTTGTTCATTTTTAGGATGTTATGTTTATATTACTATTTTTTGAATGGCATTTGTATTAGTAATAGTGTTAAACCCTATGAAGTGCACACACAAACACCAAAACCGGATACAACACAGACACGTGAACACCGATAATAGTTTGAGAAAATGACATTTCAATGTAATCTATGTGTCGTTGCGTGTCCTTGGACACACTTAATCTGAGGAGTGTCCGTGCTTCATTGGTTAAACCCGTGACACGAGTAAAATTTTCTATATATAAATATTTTATATTACTCCCTCCGTCCCAAAACAATAGTCTTTTTTCACTATTGCACACATGCCGATGTACGACTTTGACCATTAATATCTTTAGTTATGTACTATTAAAAAATACGAAAATTTGATATTTTGATAGTATTCATCGAGACAAATCTAATGATATCTCATGCTAATATTTATCTTTATATTTTAGTAATAAAATATGATTAAAGTAGATTATATGAATAGTGCACACAGTCAAATAAAGACCATTGTTTTGGGACCGAGGGAGTATAGATTATTATACAAATTTTATTTGCAAGTAATGTATTTTAATTAAGGGATAAACTAATTAGTACGAATGACCTGTTAGCAAAAACCCCCAAATAACACTATCATCCACCCATGTTTCTGTCAAACATCAATATGATATAGGTTTTTATTTTAAAAAAAAGCCTGTGATACTGATAGTCATGTTTTCTATTGCTATCATGATTCGTGAGTTTTGTTTTTTAGTCCGTCGTACTAAACAGTATTACTCTTCAATTAATGTTTACATGATTAATATTTACTACCATGTGGTCATTTACATAATATTTCCTTCTGCCTGCCCTTTTCTTGGGGTGGGGGATTTGTTCCGTATTACAGGAAAACCGAATAACTGATACCACTGCAGCTGAAGCTAGGAGGGGAAAGGATATCCAAGGTATACCATGGGATAGACTGAGCATTAGTCGTGAGAAATATCGACAAACAAGATTAGAGCAGTACAAAAATTATGAAAATATACCACAATCTGGGGAACTGTCAGAGAAGGTAAGTTCATCTTGCTTAGAGCTTTTGAGGCATATGAGTAATGATCTTTAGGATCTATTTTAATCTTATACTTTTTTACTCTTTGATCTACAGGAATGCAAAGTAACACAAAAAGGTGGATTGTATTATGATTTCTGGCAAAACACTAGATCCGTGAAGTCAACAATACTTCATTTCCAAGTACGTTTATTCCTAATTACATGCTTTTAAGTTCTATCATTTGAGGATGTGATATGATTTGCTTGGTGTACATTCCACGTTATATTGTCTCTTGTGGATAGATATGTGCATGCATGTGCACATGTGCGATGACTAATGCCTTTTTTATTATGTGGGAATATATGCTAGTAATTTTCAATTTCCATCTAATTAGATAAATACAGTTGTTGCCAATAATTTAATTAATATTAGTTGTTATTTATATTTGCAGTTGCGAAACTTAGTTTGGTCGACATCAAAACATGATGTGTATCTTGTTGCACATTACTCAATTGTTCACTGGTCTTCACTAAGTTCTAAGAGAACCGAAGTCTTGAATGTATCCGGGCATGTTGCTCCATGTGAGGTAATAATTCTTGCATTGCTTTGTTGTTAAAGTATCACATAGGAAAAAATATGAAAATTGAAAAGTGCGCTGCTGACAGAAACATCCAGGAAGCCTCTTGGAGGGTTTTACTCAGACACAAATTAGTACACTGGCTGTACGGGATAACTTGTTGATTGCTGGAGGTTTTCAAGGAGAGCTTATTTGCAAGGTACATCCTATTTACTTATCATTTTCTTCTCTGAAAATGTTGTTTATTATATAATGGATGCACTAAGGCTGCATCTTTACCACTTTCTTTTTGATATGGTTACTGAGATATTATGTATAAAATTACAATCTTTCCCTATGATACATCGGTACAGGTGGATACACATTTTTAAAAAACTAAGGTGCAGCTATGTTGCTAATAATGGAAAAAAAAACGTTAAACTATTCAAATCACAACAAAATATACTATTATTTCTTCAATAACTTCAGATCTAAATAGGAACGATGACGAGAGGTAGAGATATGTAGAACGACGGTGAGAGTCGCTGAAGGCATGGGTTTAGATTTAGATAATGAGATTCATTTTAGTTCCCAAACAGTTTTGGGTTTTGTTGAAAACCGGTTGCCCAGCCCAATATTTGGTTTGTGGTAACCAAACTTGATTCTTAACAAAAATCGGCCGGTTAATTTTTTAAAACAAATTGTTTTGGATATTTTTAAAATGGTATGGTTTGGTTTTGGATATGTTCAGTAAAACCACGTTTTTTGCACAGGCCTAAGTATGGGTGCTCTGCCAAAAATGGTGCATCGGTGATTCAGAGATTTTTCCCTACTTTTGTTGCACAAATTAGTGGATTGATATTGTTCTTGCATAATATATTGTATAGTATAGATGTTCGTCTTTGTTTTTGAATGAGGTTGAGCTAAATTCCTAGTATGATTAATTAAAATTATACTAATTAAAAGTGGAAACAATTTGAGGTTATCTTATTTTGTTATTTATCTGTGATCTTTCAAATTGATCTATTTGTCTATATTTTCTTATTATTTGATGACACATTATGTCTTGCAGTACTTAGATCGACCCGGGGTTAGTTTTTGTTCCCGAACTACGTACGAGGACAATGCGATCACAAATGCTGTTGAGATTTATGAGCACCCCAGGTCTTTCATTTCTTTCCTTTCCTCCCATTCCTTTCCTTTTTTCTTATATTTTGGGGTCTTAAATTGTTGATGTGGTGATAATAATCACCAGTCACAACCCTCAAGGATGACTTCATAATGCATACTAACAATCAATTCATCTGTCAGTGGAGCTGTTCATTTCATGGCTTCAAACAATGACGGTGGAATCAGAGACTTTGATATGGAGACGTTTCAGCTTACGAAGCATTCATGCTTTCCTTGGCCAGTAAATGTAAGCCATTCTAATTCTACTTGACTTTCCATGGTTGAAAATACCATTATTACTAGAAATGATCCACGATTCTTGGCAAATTCAGAATTATCATGATTTGGCTAGTTCGCAATGCTTTAAGATTACAAATACAAATATACGATTGAATGAGAAGAGCAAAAGAAAATGGAAAGAACAACGTAACTATGTTTTGAAATAGTGAATTCTTGATTACAATGTAATTTGAATTATGTTTTAGTTGATACTTGATACAAACGAGGAAAGCTCTAGAACATATCACAGCACCCAAATAAAAGACAAGTCTAGAGTTAAGCTATAGCAAAATAAAGCTGTATTGCAAGTGAGAATTGTGTGTAAGTGTCTTATGGGCCATTAAAAGCTTATGATTTAAGTTTGACAAGAGAGAATTGTGTGTAAGTGCCTTATGGGCCATTAAAACAAGCCTTTAATGCATTTGTATAAGAGAAGAAAAAAGGAACAGACTGGAGAGGGCAAGGGAAACCATACATGTGTATGAGTGGAGAGCGAGGAATATTATGAGTAAGTAAGAAATGAAAGAGAGTGCAGTAGAATGTAGGCGTGGTAATAAAGGATTTGAGATGGACATTAGGCATCGTTGGTCGTAAAAGAAAATAGAAACATCAACTTGAGGCAGAAAATTTCGAGTGTGTTTTGGTGGCTTAGACAAGAGAGGCTAGTGTATGCGAATTAAGTTCTTTTCTATCTTTTTCTTACAACATCTTCATACCTATTCTATCCATTTTGTGTGTTAGTGTACATAAATTTTATCTTTGTAAAGGAATGTTTCTTATTGAAATTTGTCTCGTCTTAATTGAAGTATAATTTCAATCTTCTTCACAGTTTAAATATATATTCTTTATTTTCTCTTTGCCCGTGCTTTTTGGTTCCCCAATGCTAGTATTCCAAGATGTGATATTAATTTGTGCCCATTGTATCTGCAGCATACTTCATTGAGCCCTAATGGGAAACTACTTGCAATTGTTGGAGACAACCCTGATGGGTTACTAGTGGATTCTCAAACTGGAAAGGTTTACATGTTTGTTTTGCATATTTATCAAAAACTCTATTTATGATGCCTCGAGAGTGTGGGTGTCAATTGTTTACGAGCTATTAATTTCTAACTTGAATTGGATTGTGTATGTAGACTATCTCACCTTTGTGTGGACACTTGGATTATTCATTTGCATCTGCTTGGCATCCTGATGGTTTCATTTTTGCTACTGGAAACCAAGATAAAACATGCCGCATTTGGGATATTCGCAATCTATCAAAGTCTGTTGCTGTTCTTAAGGGAAACCTTGGAGCTATACGCTCAATACGTTTCACATCTGATGGACGGTATATGGCAATGGCTGAGCCAGCTGACTTCGTACACGTCTATGATGCAAAGCAAGGATTTGAAAAGGAGCAACAAATAGATTTTTTTGGAGAGGTCTCAGGTGTATCTTTTAGCCCCGACACAGAATCACTTTTTATTGGTGTATGGGATCGTACCTATGGAAGTCTTCTTCAGTTCAATCGACGCAGAAACTATATGTATCTTGACTACATGTAAATTTGTAACTTTGTGAATACATTCAACTCATGTACCTTTTGTTTAATATTTAGGAGTTTGAGCATCAGGGGAAGTGAAAAGAAAAAAGTGAACTGACATGGCTCATCTTATAGTGCAAAACATGGTTTGAGGATGTTACGGTGTTTGTTGTACACCATCATGTTAAATAATAATTAAAGAAAGGGTCGGAAATATATGTTCTTGGTTGGTTACATCTTTATGTATTTGTGTACTCTTTATTCTATAGCTAGAATGAGACCTGTGGTTGTGGCGTATATATAGATGTCTTTTTTCTCCCCTATAAAAAATAAGATACACAAAGTTGCTTGTTTCTTTTGCTTTAAAAATATAGAAATTAAAAATATCGGATGACTAAAAATATCCTGACTGCGCGATGAAAGCTCAAACTAGAGTCACTACATTACATGTAGGAGTATTCTTGTTCATTATTTTATTTGAATTTGAATCTTAGTTCTTCATTTCTTCATCAATTTCTTCTTCCACATTCTCTAGAATTTGTTTAAGAATGGTTTCTTCTTCTGCTTCAAGCTTTTCCATACACTGTTCATAAGCAGATACTAACTCTGGACTAAATATAGAATCATCACTTGATTCATCTTCATTTTCATTTCTAATGTTTGTTGAAGAATAGCTTCCAAATTTTGGTGTTACATATGAACCAGGAGAGTATATTCCATCTGCAGGAAGCCATTTTCTAAGACTAGCAATAGCTGGAGATTCAACATTGGATGGAATTTTAAGTGATTCTAGTCTCTTTGCTATATCCTTTCTCTTATTTCCCTTCTGAAGTATTCTTGCTTTATGACTTGGAATCATTTCCTCATTCTTGTTTAAGCATAATGGTTGCAATTTCTTGATGGTAGAATCCATATTCTGAGTATGATGAGTACATTCAGATACCTGTCCATCATGTGTCTGTTAATTGCGGATCGCATAAAATAGCAGTTTATTCAAATTCTACTATGCAACAATGCTATAGCACCGCTCTACTATAGTCGCGTTTTCACAAAATTTTGTACCAAATAAGGCATCATGGAACAATAGTGATTTGTTCAAATTCCACTATGCAATAGCGCTATAGCTGCTATTTAACAACATTGATGTAATCTTAAGGGACTGAGTTCAAATCATCTCGAAGAGAATCGTAAGAGTAATTATCAGTGTCAATTTAATTAATAGTAATTTCTCATTTCATCAATTTTAAAATAAATAGTAAAATTCAGGTACCTGAAGATCCATTTTGATTGCTGATCCGTCTTCGTTGCCATCATCATTATAATCACTTTGCTGAACTACTTGTGACTTAGTTAACCAAATTTTGTTAACAATATCATCATATTCCTCAACTGTATGAAAACTTCTACTACCTAAATCACTCTTACATCTCAATTCATCTTTATCTTCAGAACAAGATGAACTCTCTTGACTACGAGAGTAAACAACATGCTCAGGAAAATGGCAACTTTTTGACCTATTCTTCTGATCACTCTCAAATTGTTTCGCTTCTAATATTGTCGAATGTTCCAAATTTTCATCAATAACTTTAGAACTTTCAGGCTCAATAGCTAGTTTTGAAGCAGTGTTGGAACTTAAGCTCTTAGAATGCAGATTATTGGATAGTTTATTTGCTGTGCAGACAAGAGCTGCAAGGTATTGGTCACTGCCAGTGGAGATGATTAAATCTTCAAACAAAGGAATACTATTAGCTTTTGTTCTTTTTGATCTTTGATTTCTCTCTTCATTGTAACTGATTGATCTTGCTATAATAAGTTTTGAAGAAATGCATCCCATGGTAAGTATCTATGGAACACTTTACACCTGATCACAAGGGTGAAAGGAAATATAAACAAGGCTTGCAGTCTATGAAGCACGGACTCAGACACAGAAGGAAACACGACACAAGGACACCGCTAATGTAAAAAACATAGGACACAGTCACAATTATATATATTTTATATACTAATAATCTGGAGAGTTTGCCACTACGGTTGATTTTTAAACTCAAACTTACCGTTCAATCTACTTTTACATGAATGTATTCAAATATAAATCAGTTTACATGTAACGTATTTTTAAGCAGAAAATAAACAAACTCATGAGTCTAGAGGATTAAATACTTAAAAGTAGTTTGATGCCAAACTTCAAAGCCCTTATCTGCAAAAGATACAGAACTAAGATCAATAGAGGGTTTGATGATCCATGAAAACTATAAAGCAGAAAACTTATAGGCTTTGACTTATGGCAATACAAGCAATGGTATGAACATGAAACAAAGATACTTTTAAGAAGAAAGCAAAATCTAGCATGGAACTATTAAGACTTTTTACTTTTCAACTATATATTGCTTACAAAATAAAATCAAGCAATGCACTTAGGCTCATCTTTGTTACCTGATATATATTTTAGTACCTCATGTAACTAGACTCAATGATGAACATGTCTTGGAGACTTCAAAATAAACAATATTGTGTTGAAACTATGTTTTCTACTTTAGACTAAAAAATGATTTTGGTGACATCTGTCTTTTCTTTTTCTTTTGGTTATCATGTTATAAGCACAAAGTTTTCACTGTCGTTTAACAATGACTAATCTTAATCGGAAAATTTGTGGAATTAAACCTCTGACTACCTGTTTAAGGGGTCTAAATTTCTTACTATTTGAATTGATTCATTGTTGGTGCGAAATTTATATAAAAATTAATGTTGATTACACAGTGCTCAATGTAAACTGCATAATAAACAATCTCATTTTTATTCCAGGTTTTATGCAAATAAATATTTTCTAATACAAAAAGGCTAAGGTTGTGGGTCATGAAAAATAAAACAAAGAATGTGCAGGTGTTATAAGAGTGGAAATCTCTTAAAACAAACATACAAATTTCTTTTTTTTTTTTTTTTTTTTGTCAAATTCAAATTTCCTTTTTGTTTCATATATTTATCTGCAGAAGACAATTATATTCAAAGCACCGAATATTAAATGTGCATACTTATTTTAATCAAGATTCAAATATGAATTTGTCACGTGGAATTTTAGTCCTTTCTGTTAGACTCAACTCCGTCGATATAAACGGGCAATATTATTTCTATAATTTTGAGTATATAAAATTCCATCATTCTGTCAAAAAAAAAATCCATCATTGTCATAAATTTTGAATATATATATATATATATATATATATATACATTTAAACCTCAAAATAATTAAAGATTTAAACTCTAGACTTTAGAGGTGGTCACTGGTCAGCATAAGGACTAAGGAGGCTGCAAGAGACATACATACTATCATTTTGACAATCAAACATGGGTTGGTCCCACAATTGATTAAAAATTTGAATTTACAAATTAAAATTTATGTACCTAAAGTTATGCATTAAATAATGGTACCCCCTTAATCTGCCACGTTTCCAACCCAAAATGTAGTATCACTAATCTATCAAAATGAAAAATAGAATTGGACAGCAAATAATGGGTCCCTGAGGCCTTAGATGGAACCTTCAACTAAACTAATTCCAGTTCATATATGAAATAAGAATGACTAGTTAGATTGATTTGTCACTTTGATAATGATATGTCACAGACTCACAGTTGTTTTGTTATGACATGAGCAAACAATTTTAGGACAGAAAACAGGATATTTACCCCCATTCAATTTTTTGTTCATGCTCTATAATTTTTATTTGCCTTTTTCCAAATATGCATTACTTTTTTTTTAATATTCTAGTGGCTAGAATTTCACCTTTTAACGTGAATAATGGGAGTATCAGGGTTCGAACACCGATTTGTACATATACTATGGAAAAGATAAGAGAGAGTAAATTATATGTATTTTGCATTTAATTTCATAAGAATAATAAAAAAAATTCTTAAAAAAGATAAATAAATGTTTTTTTCTTATATAATTTGAGACAAGAAAAAAAAACATTTTTTTCTTTTATGTTTTAGAATGGAGGGAGTATTAGAAAAAAAAAAATGATAGTATAATTAAAGCATTTCAATTTTTGCATCAATGCTGCATAGACTATACTCATAAAACATTACATAATATGCATCTAGCTATACATGCCATTTTACAAATATCATCTTTCAAAGTTAAAAATTTCCCTTAACAATCTATCATATTCATAACTGCATATTTCATGTAAGTATTTAATCATCATTTTATTGTTTGCACAATTAAAATACATCACATACATATTTATTGTAACATAAAAATTTCCATACAACATAGTATTTGATAAACTGTCACAACTTTATGAATTGAAACTGATTTGATCAGTGTGATCACTGGCAGCCACCAGGTGCAAAGCCAATCTTGGAATTGGCAACATCATAAGCCACCTTAAATGTTTGTTGTTGATAATTTCCAATAATGGCAATAGAATTACCCTCAGAATTACCAGCAAATGCTAAACAAGTAACTCCCTTCACAAGTTCAAGAAGGGTATTGTGACCCTTAAGTTGTAGGCCAGCACCTCCTTTAAATATCAAATCAATCTCTGGTGCTCCTGCTGATATTCCTTCAAAACTGCCCTTAAAACAAGTATCCAATATAGCAACTCCTGGTGCCTTTTCATATTTCTTTGACAAAATCGCCACAAAAGCGGTTTTCAGTGCATTATAAATCGGCGCAGGTAACCTTGTAATAACTGTGCCAGAATCGATGATAGTAGGAACGTTATAACTTGATGCTGCAACTCCTAAAGGCCTTCCTGCGACATTGATCGATGTAAATTCTAGAAAATATAAGCTAGGAGCCGTTGGATTCTTAAGTAAAGGAGTGAACTTATACGCCGAAGATGGTGTCAATGATGAGGTTCCAATTGACAAGAAACCTTCCTTGGAAGAAGGGTTTGGTGTCGAGAAAGATGTAGGAAGACAATAGGAAAAGGCGTTTCCGTATTTTGCAGACAATTGTTCAAGCAGGGATAATTTGTCATTAGCCAAACCGACTATACCTGCGGACTTTCCAAACAAACCTTGATTATCTTGGCCGCATCCGTATACAAAATTCGGTAGTTTCTCTGACGGGGTTAAGGCTAAGACATCTTGACTCAAGTAACCGAGCGAGAAAGATGAATCACCATAGCTTGCTTTATAGACACAAGCATTGGATACTTTTGAACAACTTGGTTCATTGAGTGTGGAAGCTTTGAGAGAGGAACATTGAGAGGATGAACATGGTAAGGTTATATAGGTTTTAGACGCGAAAGGATTGAAAAGTGGATCGACTTGCGAATGACAGTATATAGTACAAGGTTGACATTGGAGCCAGGAAAAGGAACTACCTGTGTCTACAATCATGCTATAATACTTTGTAGGGGTACCTAGTCCTATTTTTGCATAGTAATTACCTGAACCAATTGACAAACCTGGTTTCAATGGTGTGCTGACAAGTTTTGGTTTTGGTACTCCAACTTTATTATTGGAAGAAGCAGTAGTAAAAGAATTGTTGGATAATTTTGAATGAAGGTACCTGACACGCTCCTCGTCTTTCGCGAGCATGTCAGAGAATAAAACCGATGTGGAATTCGGAGAGGAGTTGAGAGATGTGACATGATACAATTTGAGATGCATGCCACTTTGCTTGTGCCTTAAACCATTATCTGCAAAATGAACTATTTGCAAGTTTAGTATATACATAATTGGTTACAAACAATTAAGAATTTAATCATTCTAATATTGAAAATGTAACACCAAATGGTAGGTGATGATATTTTTTGTGAATTAATGAAAATTTAAAACTGCTAGACAATAGAGGAAGCTTCTACTTCTATCAATTTAAAAATTAGCTAAGCAAGGTTTTGAGATTTGAGATACATGCCTTCAATTTTCACAAGAGAAGATGCTATTGCAAGATGTGCAGAGAAAACTAGAAACCAAAAGAGACTCATCTTGTACACTGCTGTGACAACTCTGAAAGATTGGTTTGTGGTTAGTTTCATACTCTCAGCAGATATATGGCACACTATATCTCTAGTTTCTATTTGTAACAAAACCGACACTTTTATATTTATATTTAAAAGTTTGGAAAGAGAGAAATGTTGAAAAGTCCCATATCAGATGTGAATTGACCTGGACAAGGGTTTATATGTAAGAGGCAATCCTCACTTTACAAGCCAGTTTTGTATAGTTGAGTTAGGCCTCAACTACCAATTTTAAGATGGTATTAGAGTCTATCCAAGATCTGTTGGGCCACTGCTATTGGGTCACCCACCATTTATCGGATGTGAGTTGGCCTGAAGAAGGATTTGTAAGTAAGAAATTATTATTAATTATAGTGGAACTAATGACTACTACTAGTCTGGACTTAAATATAAGCAAAAGTCAAAATGTATTTGGCTTAAATTTAAACCAGATGCATTTGGACTTTTGCTTATATTTAAGTCCGGGGGGAGTATTTTACAATCATCTTTAAGGAAATTCGAACTACGTCCATTAAGATTACAAGATCAAACTCTTGGCACTAAAACTGAAAATAACACATGAGTAAATTAATTTTTTGTATGGTGCCAAATGTCAAATGAGTTCCCTTCATTTGCTCCATCAGGCAATGAATGCTTTAAATACCCTACAACCTATTTCATTCTCAACTGATCCAAAGGAGCTCACATAACTCATGAATAGTGATAGGGTAGTTAGCTGCATGGTCTATTGTGGCCCTCTTGTATAACTACCTTGAATAGACTAATGGTTGTTAAAACATCATTTTAAATACTCAAACCTACACATCCTTTTGCAATAATAGCATCATTAATCACATTGTCCAAACACATAAAAGTGAATGAAAAGAGAAAAGGAAGAATGATAATACTTGCCAAATATTTATTTGACAGTCTTCATTCAGCAGCTGTTGTGCTTTTCTAACTCATCAGTGAATAAGGAAACAAATGAACTAGGCATAAATGTGACAAACTTATTCTGCCACATTGCTCTGGCATGAGAATTATGTCCCGGTAAGTTCTATAATGGACCACCTTGACAGGTGGCCCACGGTAGGTTAGTACTCTAAAATCACCTAAAAAGTAGAAGCTCGGTTTTTTTTTCTCTTGTTCTTATAGATAAGACGGTGACTTGATCGATGTCAATTTGACAAAACAAATAAAGAAACAATTGAATTTTGAATCACACATATTTGTTTCCCTTTGTTTTTGTCGAACTGACATTGATCAAGTCACCGTCTCAGGCGTGAAGACAAGAACAATTGTATGCTTATAGTTTCGGAAGACATTTGTTATCTTTGGCGTTTCAAATGATTTTCAAGTACAAGTCTATAGTGACCATCTCAAAGTATGTTATCATAGAATTTGCCTTATGTCACGCGATAGCATCATACCTGAACACAGTCAAGTACAATACCAGTTATATTAGTTAATCCTATTTTCCATCAAATTTCAATAAAAGAAGATTAATTATACTAATTTTTAAGAAAAAATAATCTTGTAGTAAGAATTGGGAAGAATGAATTTCACACTGAGTAGGTTGAGATACCAATAAGTAATGAATTTATTGGTATTGTCGAGTGATAAACATTTTTGCTTGAAGTGCATTTAACAAGTCTAATCACAATTACCCATTCACAAAGGTATAAGTTGAGTGATGATTTGGTTTTGGAGTTCATCTCATAAAACTGATAAAGACATACAACTGTAATTGTGCACAATCATCATATACTATTAATCAAGAAGGAAGCTTTGCATAGCTATCAGTAGCTAGATTAAGAATAAGTGCTTCCTTTGATTATAAAGAAGCAACCTCATCTTTTTAACCTGCATATCCATTCTGGGCATAAGATTAGATACATGCTAGTCTGTTAGTTCCAGTGTCACATTTCTTTAATACTTTTATTAAAATGAATCACCATAACAGATTAACACCAACAGATGGGAGTAAAGTTTACTTTTTACTATGATTAGGCTCATATGGGCAAATAAGGAAAATACAATCTTAGCTGAAAACTTCATGTAAAATCAAATTAATTTTGATGGATCACAGATTGTAACTATTATTTCAATGCAAGTAAAATGTTACTTTAATGGATTGATGATATAATTTATTTATTTTTAATGATAGTGTTCTCAGATTTTTGTAATGAAAACTGAAGAAAAATGAATGCTAAAAAAGACCAACATGATAAATATGATAAAGAATTAGATTGATATAAAAAAAAAAAAATTAAGATAAAGAACCATCCTGGTATGCAAAAGGAGGTAACCACAACAGAATGTCCTTACAGTACACACATCTTACATACATAACTCCAGCAAAAATAAGCAGTATGGTAGATTGGCGGTATACTGAAATGGTATGTGAGATCAAACATGAATACTTCAAAATCACAATGAGTCCTGTCCGCGGTCATCTAACTCGACTTCCGCAGCGAGTCTCATTGCAGCTCCCTCCTACAGTAGTGATGACGGTTCGCCACACCAGACATCACATCCCCTTGAAAATTTTGAAGAACCATGAAGGACAAACTACAAATTCTTTACATAATAATAA
Organism: Trifolium repens; assembly: GCA_030408175.1. Taxonomy (NCBI): domain Eukaryota; kingdom Viridiplantae; phylum Streptophyta; class Magnoliopsida; order Fabales; family Fabaceae; genus Trifolium; species Trifolium repens. The sequence continues at coordinate 9,952,181 of CP125839.1, forward strand.
TATCTCATTATTACACATTTGACTATCATGTTTATATTCTCAGAGGATCCATTCCCATATTTGATACATGGAATGAATCGAATGTTGGTACAAGGACGAGAAACCATGTGAAAGAGAGGTCTGGGGACAAATAACTAAATTAAGTGATAAAACATCACAGGCAACGTTTACCGCCTAAATGCATTGCCTTCACCTCCAGATCTTCCTTGAGAATAATGAGTCCGCCGTTGGATACTCTCGGCTATAGATGTGCTCCCCCCTTCTGCAGCACCATATATGCTTTTTTGAGCAGTATCCAAGAAATTCTTGCCTACAGAACTAGTGTTCTGGATTGCTTCCTGTGCATCAGTCTCCTCAGCCTTCTTTATACGTTTCCATCTCTCCCCTTCATGTAACTCAGCAGCAAGTTGCATCTGCTTAAGTTTAGCAGCCCTCTCTTCTTCTGAAAGCTTAGGAGCCACATTTCTCCGCTTATAGTGTGACTCGCGTTCAAGTGAATTACCAGAAGATCTAGTAGAACTTGGTTCTCGAAAGCTCCTATTCCCCCTTTTAGAGACATCAAAATTGGACTGACCTTCTGGAGCATATCTTCCCGACTTCGACTTGTTATCATGTCTGTCATCAGCGTCTTCTTTATAGTCTCTGACTTTGCTTCGACTCTGGTGGTGACTGGGTGATCTTTCTCTGTATTTTTTATCTTCATAGTGATTCTTCCTTCTATTATCAGCATCTTCTTTATAATCTTTGACTTTGCTTTGACTTCGGTGGTGACTGGGAGATCCTTCTCTATATTTTTTGTCGTCATAGTGACTTTTCCTTCTCTTCCTTTCTTCATCACTTGATTCATTCTCTGAATCTGATTGAGCCTTGTGACGCTTTTTGTCAAAGTCTTCGTCACTGGCCTTTCTTTTTCGCCTTTCACCAATGTCATCTTCCGAATCAGACCCTATTTTATGCTTTGATTTACTAGATCGATGCTTCTTCTTTTTATCTTTCTTCTTGTGTTCTTTTTCTTCAACCTGACAATGTTAACAAAGACAGGCCATAGATTAGAAACAACGCCAAACACAATATCTTTGGTGAAAGTAAACCATAACAGTTGTTTTTGTTATCCTGTTTAGTCAATACAATTTAAAGTTTATTTATATGCAAGTGGTGAATTAAAATTAAAAGCAACCCATGAGTATTAATAAGCAACATAATTTCATAGAGTTATAAATCATATAACTCAGCATGAATAAGAATAGTAGCCACAGATAACATGGCCACTCCGTAGGAGGTCGTCATGGACATGGGGCTGCATTGCATAGATAGTCCTAAACAAAAGTTGAAGTCAACAATGAGGAGTTAGGGAGAAATCGTGGGGGCTGGGAAATGAATTTATTGCAACAGAGTGGTGGTCAATCAAATCACAATGTTTTGGGAAATTCTTAGAAATCAGAATGTCTATAGCAGCAGAGTGCATTGGAAATTCCCGAGTTACAAGGTTTTGGTTGGTCAGAGCAGTTTCTTGAATATGTTCCCCCCACAGCAAATTAAAGTACAAAGGCATCGACTAGGCGACTAGAAAGTTCTAACAGTTAATAGGTGTGAAAAATGAAATATGGTTCACACTCGCAGGTGCACTGGTTTGACTCTAGTGAATACTCGATAATTAGTCAATTACCAAAACCAATGAAGGCCAACACGGGGATCTCGAATTCCATTCCGCCCAAGTTAAACAATATCTATCTACATAAGTAGTCCAGTTAAGTTAATTAAGGAATAGTAATTCCTGCCTAGAAATCCTCTAACTCTATCAATCTAAATTAAAACAGACAGAACAAATTTCCAACTAGTATAATCTCATAAAGCTTTGAACTCTTATATTTGTGTTGATTTGCATCTGATTATGATTAAACATTCAGAATGCAATCGAGAACTAGTGTAACGCTGCCCCAATACCCAATCAACCAAAGCTAAACTACGAACCGAAATACAATAGTAACCAAACAAAAATACATAATTATGAACAAAAAAGAGAGACTTACCGATTTTCTGATCATAGCCATCTTAACAGGATTATTTTTAATCTTTGCAAGTGCTTCCTGTTCACGCTGTCGAATCATAAGCAATGGATCAGAATGAAGCTTTCTCCAAGCATCATTAGCAGATTGAGGCTTATCCTCAAATAAAGCTCCAGGAACACTTGCTTCCTGCTACATCACAAAAACAATAAATTAATTCACGAGAAACAAACAACAACAAAAAAAACCCAAATTCACAGAGAAAAAAAAACACTTTTTTACTATAAAAACAGAAAATTTCAAAACCAAAATCAGATGAACATACCTTAGAAGCAGAAGAAGAAGGCGCATCGGTTGCATCGGATTTGGGCAAAGCTTCAAGAGCTTTGAAACCTTCAGAAGTCTTACCAACAGACAATCCCGAATCATACAAAAACTCCAACCTCTCCTGATGACTGCAAAATCAAAATCAATAAAATTATAAACCTAATTTAAGATTTAGACTAAAACCCTAACAATCAATTTGGGAATTTTTAAATAAAAATTGAATTGGGGGAAAGAGAAATTACGGAACAAGGCCAGCTTTTTCTTGAAGAAGACGGAATTCACTCCGTTCACGTTCTTCTTGGATCTGTTTTCGAAGCTCGTCGAGTTTTTTCTCTTCGGCGTTATGCTTTTGCTCAGCTTTCCAAACGTTTTCTATGTTCCGCAAACTTCCTGTGTGCCAACCCTTCTTGTTCAAAAATTTCAACGCCATCTTCGAGCAAATTTGTAAAGAAAACGAGAGAAAAAAGAAGCTGCTATTCAAATAATTGCTCTTTGTCAAAAAAATAAAATCTATCAGTTGCTGGATTCGATCCTTTTGATTATGCTATAAAGACTTCGTCATATGTTCTTTATTGGGCTTTTTCGATGAAGAATTTTAGGTGAAGTATTTTTTTTCTTCCAATAAATATGAATTTTTTATTTTCTTGCGTCTTAAAAATTATAAATAATTTATTTTATGTTAAAGAAATTTAAATTTTTATGGAAAAGTTCTTATAATATTATGAGTTTAATTGTTGTATACTTTAGTGTAAAGTTTTTGTACACATGCATTCAATGATGTGTTGCCATATACATTAATTAATGAATGGACATATTATATGTTTTTAAACACAATACATGGTGTGTTGGTGTATTATTGGACGTATACATGATGTGTTGGTGTTATTGGACGTATATAAATTAAATTCAAATAAAGTTTAATTGTTATGCACTGACAGTATAAAATATTTTTACGCATGGTCCCGTGAGCGGTTGAACAATTGCATTATATATTCATTCATTCATCACTTAAAAGAACACAACAAAGAAACTACAATGGCAGGAAGTGGAGAACCAAACAAGTTTTTACCTAGTGAGGTATTAGGGAGTGCAAAAGTGGGAGCAGAATCAGTGCAAACAAGTTTGGGGAACCAAGGTGAGAAGGTGACAACTGCTGCTGGAGAAGTTAAGAAGAACGTAGTTGACTATGTTGACAAGGCTGCTGATCATGTGCATTCCAAACCAGAGGAGCCTCCCAAATCTGAAGAAGGTGTGATTGGTACTGTCAAAAAGACTGTTGGAAACTTATTTAAATGAAGAAATGAAAAATTATCACTCATCATTAGGATTTTGTGATTAATTAATAAGGTCACTAAGGTTGTGATTGGTATCATGGTGGATATGTCAGAATCACTTATACTAAGTTTGCCATCCCTTTAACTATATATTCATTGTTGTGTATCTTATTGTTCCTTAAAGTACTACTAAGTTACTACTGTCACTAAATTTTTGTGTTTCTTTTTTCTTGGTTGTTTTTCATCTTTCTACTAGTATGTTGTGTTGATTTGTGGCAAGGGAGTGGGACATAAGATTAAGGTGAATCTTTAGAGACAGATTACAATGAGAGGGTAACGTGGAGAAGGTGAATGATTAAGGAACAAATCATAAAAAAGAAGTTAATACTATCTTTTAATTTGGTAAAACAAAAAAAAAAGAACATCATATTGAAATACTGGTCCAGTTAATTTCAAATTTCATTTTATTGTATGAATATATTTTTACATACATGTGAAAATAATCACAAGAACGAAAGTACACAAGGTTCACTGCCCATTTGTCTATTTGAAGCAAACATTCTATTCATGCACGGACAGTGTCCTATTACTTCTTTTTTATTGACATCCAGCAAGTGAATCAGGGAGAGAGAGAGAGAGAGAGAGAGAGAGAGAGAGAGAGAGAGCATGCTGAATTGGCTCAGCCCTATACTGATAAGAATACACTGTGGATCATGATTGATAGCAAATAACACAAAATTTGCATGGTTGATCATGATCCTCCCCCTCCTTTCTCAACAAATATGAATAAAGAATGTGAACTCTCTCTCTCTCTCCCCCCTCCTTTCTCAACAAATGGACAAAGAATGTGAAAGAGAACTGAATCTGCAGGTCTTGTACTGTCGATGCTCAACAGTCTATCAACAGCATCAAATGTGTGTATATTTCCACAGTTGACTTGAAATTGAATTATGAGTTGTTTGTTATTCTTTATTCTTATGGGAAGTTGAATTTAGTTGGATTAGCTGAGCCCTTAAGCTACACTCTTCCACCTGAAAAATACAGCGCTTTCCAGATTAATATGGACTGCTGGAGATAAACAAGCATTCTATAGATAACTGGAATTCGGTCATTCTCTAGAGTTACAATAGAAGGGTCGTGTGCAAGACAAACCTGTGATTTATGTGTCTTTGACAATAAACCTCCACACTCTTCAATAAGTGCTCTTTCTCCTCCAACAACTCTGGCTAATTCTGAAATAGAGCTATCTGTTTCTTCTGCCTGGTGTTGTTGAAAAAAAAATTATTAGTGCGGTGGAGTGGTGGACCGTGGAATACCAATCCGATGGTTTGAAGGGGAAAAAAGTGCATTTCTAAACAATTATGTAGATCCATTCTTTCGCATGACTAACCTTTGGCATTAATCTTTGGGTATTGGAAACAATTGTTTCCATCACCTTCAGTGCTGAATTCAGCGACTCCCCTAACTCTCTTACATCAACCTGTGGCATTATCAATTTTTGTGAATTAGAAATTGCAGACTATCCCAATGAATAAGCATAGAAGAAAGAAAATAGTGATAGTTGAATTTTTAATCATACCCTAACATTGCCACCAGTTGGAAGTTGCATTGAGGCATTCAACAAAGCTTGAATTGCTTCAGTGATGGAAACAGAATAATCTTCTTCCATAGCAGACCACTCATCCAGATATGGAATCTGTAATTGCATCCATAAAAATATACCTATTACTTATTATTGATAAATATATTACTAGGCCTTCGCAGATGAAATTATAATTGATAGCAAAGAAACCAGTGTCTTCTCAATTCCACCTCAAGATATATTAGTTGCAAGAGGTGGTTATGTTGAAAAAAGGGATAACATAGACTTCAACATTCCAGCAACAAAAATGATTTTTTTTTTCCCGTATCACAGTCGAGAAGCAATGTTCTGCAGACAAAACTATAAAAGAAGCATTCAAAATCATTTGGTGGACTTACTTGAGCATCAAGAACTATTGATAGGGTCTTCAATCTCCGCAAAAGCTCGAGTTCTATGCGTTTTCTGTTCACAGAATTACGCATTTCTGATATTTTCATTGCACGGGAATATAGTGCTTTCTGCAAGGATAAAGAAGAAGATAAATAAAAAGTGACAATAAGTGGTTAAATTGTAAAGCACAGCGTAAGATTTTAAACTGTATCAGAACCGAGTGAAAGTGAATGTAAACATGCAAGAGAGAGGTCTGAATAACAAAAGAGTAATATAAATGAAGATGTGACAGCCATTACACTCAAGTCATCAAAACTAAATAATTTGGTTTAGAACTGTTCTTGAGTGGGGATAGAGATTTCTGCCTTTTTTCCATTCTTTTTCACAGTAACAGAATATAAGTAAGACTAGGAACTGCCTGGCCAGATAATTGTGATATCCTGATCAAAGCAATTTAGAAAATGAATACAACTTCAAACTAAAAATATGCATCCTTTGTGAGGCTTAGTTATAAGTAGCTGTCAACACAATCTTTTAATAATTTCTTTAATAATTTCTTGCACAGGCCATATATCAGATGTACTTCTTGCATTATTTTTGTTACAGGGAGGGAGTGACTGATCTTAATTCTTACATAACTACCGTATAGTTGGCAACTTGGCACAACTCTAGGACAACCATGCCTACCAATTTCCAAGTAACATTACTATTAGTTTAGTAAGGGACATAGGAAATTGCCACAAATTATGGTCTTCTCTTATCTCCAATTCCATTATTTAGTAGCTATCTGGTAGAGTGGTTGGTTTGGTTCATATATCAGATCCCAAGAACCAATTTTCAGGTTGTTTAACAATGAGAATTTGACAAACCTATACGAAATGTTTTGACATGTCTACTGCAAGAATGCAACTGTTAGTGTATTGGCTGTGAAGCATCTTCCGAGGGGCAACTAAGTTGGCATTAAAGTAATCCTTGATATCCGATAATATTCAACAAGACGATATAATCACACAATTCAGCAGAGATTCATTTCCACAAAGACTCTAGATCGATCTATCTATCTATCTATCTCTATATATACTCATCATGACATTTTCAAGCATACAAGAGAATATAAGTAAGACTAAATTACTACTACTATTATACATTTGTAACTTATCAGTAACCAGGAAATAAAATGTAGGCAACAGACCTCGCATTCTTTTTGCTGAGCTTTCATTGCACACGCAGCTCTTGCATTGGCAAATCTCCATTGTAGATACCGATTATAAAACAATCTTAAGGAATGCACATCTTCCTGATGACTAGACCCTTTCTTCCCTTTCTTTGTATCCACCACAGATTTCGCAAACTGAGGAGCCACAGGCGGCAAATGAAGTCCTCCCATTTTACTACGATCCAACGACTGAATCCCAATTCCACTCTGCTTTATAACAGAACCATGTTGCTTCTCAGACCCTCTTACCAACAAATGATCAACCCCAGAAGAACTCAAACTAACCGAACGCGACAAACTGTTACCAATTTTCTCAGCCACAGATCCAGTTAACACATTAGATTCTTTCATCAACACATTTTTATCATTCTCAGAACACAGTTCAGGAAGTGACTGTGTACTACAATTAATACCAATATCATCCTGTGAATGCGACGAATTCGAATTTCCTCTAGATAATAACATTCCGCTAGATTGAACCGATTTTGTAGCAGCTGAAGAACGTCCATTGATAGACCTGTGTTGTGGTGTATGTCTATATCTTGAAGAAACAGAAATTGTAGGAGTTGGTGTATCAGGTCTAGTAGCACAAGGTGTAGAATTGATTCCACTTCTTGTAAAAGATGATGATTTTGGAGGATGATGAGAATTAGAATTAGAATTAGAATTAGGGTTAGAATTGGGATTAGGATTAGGATTAGGGTTTGGGGAATTTTCAAAAACCCTATTAGTTGATTCTTTGAAAAGCTTAACAACTCTTTGTTGTTGTTGTTTTTTCTGAAAAGAATAACCGATTGGGAATGAAGATTCGGAATTCTCGTCGTCGGAATCGTCTCGTTGTTGGCGTCTCTGAGCAGTGGAGGCGGAAGGTGTCATGAATCTGGAGCTGACTTCACGGGTTCTAGGTCGACGGTTATGTGTTGGTGGAGGTGGCGGTGGTGGAGGAGGAGTGGGGCTGTCGGAGACATTGACGGTGGTTGTTTCTTGCATTGTAGAAAATTGAAGTTGAAATTGAATAGTGACAGAAGAAGAAGAAGAAGAAGAAGAAGATTGTGTTGTGATGTGATAGAAAGAGAAGTGGCCGTTGGGGTTTGTTTGCGATGTGTTTGGGAGTGTGTGGGTTTACGTTGCAACGGTTATTTCTCATTTCAAAAAACGATAAGCATTACAAACGGGATTTATGTGCAGTTTTTGTTGTTCCACTCACAAAGAAGTGGTTTTTTATGTTTATTAATTAAAAAAAATAAAAAACTGTTTTTCAATTAAAATAAGGACTAAACTTATGTACAGTACTTTAGACACAGTTCTTACTGTGCTAGATACATGGAGGTGGTTATTATTATTAAAAAAATAGTTATCTTTTATTTTTTTTTAAATAAAAATATAATTAACTAACTTTTTGTGAGAGGCACAGTAAAAACAGCACCTAAAAAAAATTATATAAGTTTTGTCCTTAAAATAACTACATCTTTATGAGAGGAAAAATAAAAACTGCATGTATATCAATGCATGTAAGAAGGTTTAGCATCTATTTTGTAGACATTTTATTCGCAATTATCTTAATATGCATATGATGTTTATTGGACCTTTCTTCATTGTGTTTTCCCTTTCATGTCTGTTTAGGAAGTTTTTGCATATGAGAAAATGATTGAGGAGGACCTAAAATCATACCAAGAAACAAAAATCATGAAAATCCTTGATCAACATAGTCCAAACGGTCCCTTAAAAGAAGCAAAAAATCTGATCAAAAAAGGAAAAGAATCAAGAAATATGAGCACAGGTGATCTCAGTGAAAGCATTTGTTATTTTTCAAAGGCACTTGATCTTTTGAAGAAATATTGTTTACGTGCCATATGTACGCAGGAAACAGATCCTTTTTCGAAGGTAATAAACATATGAACATTTCCATTGTGTCATTAAACTATTCTCTCTCTATCTCTATTTTTTTTCTAGATGAGTAAATTGTCCCCGACGCTCTTCAGGTTGGATTTGTAGTCCTAACTAGTGCCTTGGGGGCAATTAGTTAGCATTAGCCAAAATAAAAAAAAATTGTAGGTTTAAATGCACTTTTGGTCCCCCTATTTTCATTAAAATGAAGTTTTAGTCCCCTATTTTAAAAGAGTTTAATTGTTATGCACTGTCAGTGTAAAGTTATTTTACACATGCAACCAATAAGAATGATTTAAACTTCCATGTCATATAAAGATAGTGGGGTAAAGTGGGGTGATGTGGCGGAATACATAGTTGTTATTGGTTGACAGTGTAAAATTATTTTACACTGTCAGTGCATATAAATTAAATCCATTTTAAAATCCAACTTTTTGGTCCCCCAATTTTTAATTTTTATGAGTTTTGGTCCCCCATCTCATTTTAGAATCAATTTTGGTGACATGGTCTTCTCACCAATGATGTGGCATCATCTAGGTAGGCAAGTTTAATATCCACATCATTACTAATTTATTTTATTCAATTATTATTATTACATAATTATTATCATTATTAGTATTATTTTTATTTGGTACTTAAAAATATTTTATATTTAAAATATCATTTATAAAATTAAAATTTGGAAACTTAATTACTCCTTATTTTTCTCCTTATTCCCCTTTCATCTTCATGGTTCATCTTCCTGAACTTTTTCACCCCTTTCGTCATCTCCATCTTTAACATTATCAAACTTATTAAAAGTGCAATCTATCATCTTTCACTACCCATTTACCTTCTTCACTAACATCTTATTCTTCTACTACTCACTCACCTTCAACTATTGATTCACCCTCTCTATCACCCTCCATCTCCGAAACCCAAGTCTATCTTTGTTCTTAATTTCTTTCTCCCTCCATCTCTGAAATGCAGTCTTGAATACTAGAGAAAAAAAATGCAATCTTTGCCTTCTGGATTTGCTGTGAATGGGTTTGTTGTTGATTGAGTTATTTTAATTGTTGCTTTTTGTTGTTGTTGTTGAGTTTATGGTTTGTTGTCGTGGTTCTTGAGAAGATGGAGGTGCAGAAAAATCAAATTGGTTTATTATTGTTGTGGTGTTTGTGAATATATTGTTGAATGAGTTTATTGTGCAAAAAAATCCATTGTGACTGGATTTGAATTTCTAGGTTTACTGTTGTTGTTGTTGTGTGTAACATCCCGGATTTTTTATCCGAGATATTATGACTAATTCTCTTAATTAATAGAAAAATCTCTACACTTTTTTTTAAGTCATTTCAAAACGAGTCATATAGAGTTTTCTCAAAATTAGTTATTCAATTATTGTAAATATTTAAGAAACTCATTAAATCCAAAAATACTACAAGTCATCAACTTCAAAATATCTTAAATTTACGATTATAGACTAATAAAAATGGTTAAGAAGCCTTATTTAAATTTACAAGTATATACGATTAAAAACTCGTTTTACTTATCCCCGCGCACGCACAAGCAATACATCAACTTCACATTCCTTTGGTACCTACAACCATATTTAATGTAAGGGTCAATTTCCTTATCCAAATTAAATCATGCCGAACGAAAGGTAAATGTCATAAAACAATAATAAAATGTTTGGCCATAAAGAAGAAATCAAATAAAATCGACGTCAGACATTAATTTTAATAATATTATATACCAATTAATAATGCATGAAATGCAACTAGACAATGATCCGAATATCAATATCTCCGCAGAGCAAAAAGTCCCTCTTGGACAGTGTCCCGCTTGGGTATTAAGGTTCGGTACCCCGCTTGGGTATTATTCTGAACCAACCTATCAAACCGCTATATGTCATGCTATGCATACTAGAGATATTCCCTCATTGAATATCCCACAAAATTAAAACCTCTCTAAATTCACCTGATTAAGAACCAAAATTAACACCTTTGATAACCATTGGTATCAATCGTAAATACCACATAATTAGTCATTTAAGTTATAACCATAAACATAAACAACCAGAAGTCATAAAATAATCAACAACAACAATCAACCACACAGACCATTTACAGTATAGTAAAATAGCATAAAATGTAGTAAAAATAATTTTATCATTCCTTCTATCATCATTGCTCCTTATCGGTTAACTATCTCATTATTAATCTATAACATAAATCCTAAGTGCACGAGTGTATGGAGAAAAAGCCCTTACCTTAGCCGCTTTTCTTCCCAGCATAATATTTTTGAAGTGATATGAATTACCCGCACAAATAACTATCTAAACCTTTAAAGAAGGAAATTCTAATATTAGAGACAAAATGATGATCGGAGTAGAAAAATAATGGACACAAGATTAGAATCAATGTTACCTCTAGAAATCATAAAGAAGAACACGATGAGGAGAATAGATTCAAGAATACATATATTTGATGGGTGCTAGTGATGAGGTTAATGAGAACCGATAGGTGTGGAAGCAAGCTGCCATAGATATATTTGTACATTACGCATAGAGAGTGGTTTGTCCGACAAAGCTACGATACCAATAAGAATCAATTTGATAGTGAAGATGGAGAACTGACATATACATGTGAGAGGGTAAATAGCATTGTTGATTAGTGATGGAAAGGGAACTAGAGAAATAGTACGTGGTTTCTAGTTTATAATTAAGCACTTTAATTTTGAAGGGATATACACATTTATTTATCTAAATAATGCATATGTATGTATAGTAGTTGCTTTTGTCAAAGACAAGTGATTACGGTTTTGTTCCACTAAATATGAATGCTAAATTTAAGGCCACATGGAGAAGCATTGATCGGGAAGAGTTATTATGCATAAGGATTTTCCTTATGCATGGTGCATAAACAAATCTCCACCATTTATACTCCAAAGTACTTAATAATGTCAAAATCACTTTGGAGTACAAATGGTGGGGATTTGTTTATGCACCATGCATAAGGATTATAATAACTTTACCCGCATTGATCAAGTGGCTAAATCATGGGAGATTCTGTTACTTGACACGTGTGGAAATAGTTTGGCTAACGCTAAATCATTTCAATTTTGACTTAGTCAAAATTAATTTATCACTCTCCCATTGAAATAACCATTCTCTTATGAATATTCAAACTAAAATATATAACATAGAATAAAATAATTACTAACATATTATTGTGGACAACACCAGATTGGTAAAATAAATAGTTAAATAAACTCAATAAAGATGAGGGTCCCAATAAATTAGATAAAACAGAAGGTGCAAGATTTTTCTTAAAATCTCAACACATACAATAGGTTATCCAATAATAAGTCAAGAAAATTATTAAGAGCTGCATGTATAAAATTTTGGGATGTTACATTGTGCTTCTAAAACCCCCAACCTTCATGATCATATATATGAGATCAAATTGCGGAAAAAGTTGTTTGTCCGTTAGATTGAAAGGGTTGTATAAGTGAGAATTGGGTTTTGAGATTTGAAGTTCTGCATAATCTTGATGATGATGAATCATGGGTTAAAGTCATTTGATGGCGATGATGATGTTAATGGAATGTGTGGAGTTAATTGATGAATTTCTATAATTTTTGTTTTTTTTTTTACGAAATTGATAAATTAAAAATACTTTATAAAATAATAATCATTTAATAAAATAAATTAATAATGACGTATATATTAAATTTGACCACCTAGATAACGCCACATCATTAGTGAGAAGGCCATGTCACCAAAATTGATTCTAAAATGGGATGGGGGACCAAAACTCATGAAAATTAAAAATTGGGGGACTAAAAAGTTGGATTTTAATATAGGAGGATCAAAACTCCATTTTATTGAAAATAGAGGGACCAAAAGTGCATTTAAGCCTAAATAATAAGAGATATTTGAATGTACCTGGTCCAATATTTTTATATCAAATATATATATACTCCCTCCGTTACACTATATAAGCAAAAAACACCTTTCTAGATTCATTGCTTTATTAATGTATTTGGTCTATAATATAGTGTATTTGGTCTATAATATAGACCAAATACATTAATAAAGCAATGAATCTTAAAAGGTGTTTTTTGCTTATATAGTGTAACGGAGGGAGTATTTTTTAATTTAACTGTTTCTTTTATATTTAGGATAGGAGAAAGTATTAGAATAGTTACTACTTATTAACATTAACATGTGTTCATCTGCTAAAAATTAAAAAAACTAAATAAAATAACTTTAATTTTACTGTGTTTGATTTTTAAAAAAAAACATTTTGTAACGTTTTTGTCCTTTACTTAACTCCGAAAATTTTTGTCCACTACATAAGTTGCATAAAATATCAAAATAATTCATTCAATATCTTATACGTTTATCTTGTGTTGTTCTTTCTTGTATGTACTTACATTGTGTAACGATTATACCGGGAATATGGGGGTGTGTATAAAGAGTAAAGACCTGCCAAATTATACAACTAACACAAAACGATATTAGAATAGAAATCAAAAGAACAAATAAGAGATGTTGAAAATGTTTGTTGATATTGTCATTCACTCCACTACATTCTTCCTTTGATTTATTTTCAAATATGGAATTATAAAACACAAGAAGGAAACTATTGTGTTTGGTGAGAAGTTGTTGTTTGTTCAGTATGAGATGATTCTTGCTTCATAAGACAAGTTCTTAATACATTAAGTTGAGTTTTCACCTTTCGCTTGGATTGTACTCATTCATTAGGGATGTCAACGGGGCGGGGATTGAGCGGAGGGTATTTTACCACTCCTTGCCCCATTTCCCGCTTCGGGGACATTTCTTCCTCCACCCCCATCCTCACGGAGAGATTTCTTCCTCCATCCCCATACCCACGAATCCCCACAGTATCAACAGATCTCCACGGACATAAAAAATTAACAAAATTGTTATACATTTTAATCAAAAGCACGACATTAATATCTTGTTTTTTCTTCCTTTTTTCTAAAAAAAATACATATTTTGTATCTTTCATTTTTTTAAAATAAAAGTACATTTGCATCAATAACAAAAACTGCAAAAACACATTCTAATATTTCTTTTTGTCAAAAAAATTAAATATCCAATTGAACTTGTTGCCACCATACATAATCATAATCTTTATAATGTATTAATTATTATTTTTTATTAAAAACAACATATAAAGTTATATAATTATATATTGTATATATAATTTAAATAATATGGCCGGGGTCGGGGAATCCGCGGTACCGGAGGGACCTTCCCCGTTCCCCGCCTCAAATTATCCACAGGGGAATTTCTCCCTCCATCCCCGTCCCCACAGGGAAAAAAATCCGCGATTTCGGATCACCGTACAGATAATCCCCACGGATAATCCATTATCAGATACAAATTGACATCCCTAATTCATTTCATCAACTTTCTTCACTTCAAATTCATACAAAAAAAAACCTCTACTCTTTTTTCTAAGTCCACATTGCCACCAAATTTCAATTCTAATGGATTAAGTTTGTCCATTTTTAGAAGCCATAAGAGTCACCAACACCCCACAAACATAAACTTTTTAATGCTTCTTGTGGCGTCTCCAGGAACCTGGAGTAGGGGGTTCAGACTATTTTACTTTAAGAAAAATTTTGCTTCAAAATATTTTTTATATTCTACTTAGCAATTGTTTTTCTAAATGGGAAAATTTTTATTGAAAACGGCTTAAAATTAATAAATAGTTTTAAAAAAAATAGAAAATATTTTAAAAAAAGATTATCCTAAGGTTAAATTCATCCAAAAAAATTTCTACCAAAATTAATAGTCGGGTTAGTATCTTACAAAAAAGTGTTAGTTAACCAAGCAAATCAGAATCGGATCGATTATTGAACGGATGTACATACCGGTTCAAGGTTCAATAGGTCGGATCGGAGGTCAACAGATCGAGCTGTTTTTAATTAAATATATATATTTTTTTTATATTTTTAAATACTATATAAAATAATAATAAATAAAATTAGATAATATTTATAATTTCATACTATATAAAACATCATAAGTCAATACATAAAAATTATTTTTGAAGTGTTATTTAAAAATATATTTTTAAGTGTATATATATAATCAAGTCAGCTCGTGAACCAAACAAGTCGAACTATATATAGCTCAAGTTCAGTTCATTTAATTAACGAACTTAATATTTAGCTTAAGTTCGACTCATTTGGTCCATGTATCAAGTTCAAAACCAAACAAGCCGAACTATATATAGCTCAAGTTCAATTCGTTTAATTAACTAACTTAATATTTAGCTTAAGTTCGACTCATTTGGTTCATGAACCAAATTCAAAACCAAACAAGCCGAACTATATATAGCTCAAGTTCAGCTCATTTAATTAACGAACTTAATATTTAGCTTAAGTTTGACTCATTTAGTTCATGAACCAAGTTCAAAACCAAACAAACCGAACTGTAGTAGTTAAATACAAGTTGTACTATGTAAATCCTAGCGGTTAGAGAGGTATAGACACAATTGGTCGAACTCTGTGATCAAACATCGTGCGTTACCTATTTGTGTTTTGTCCGTATCTTTTAATTTTGAACCGGGTTTCTATATAATGGGAAAACAAGGGTCTCCCGAGTTTAAGGGTGCCACTAGAGCAATGTTAGGAATGAAAGATTACAAGATAACAAACAATGATCCTCTTTCTTGGAAGAGGATGACATCGGTTGATTGTCGTTGGCATTCCAAAACTTTGGTGCTACATGGGCTGAAAAGTGTCTACAAAATACAATTCTATTATGTTGGGAAAAAGAACATTAGAACTATTGTTCTCATGTTTGGTTTGTTATGTTGCCTTTTCCTTCTTGATTCTATTTTCATATCTTTTTTTGAGTTTGAAAATCTTCAACCAAGTACAGCCTCAAATAATTCAAGTGAGCTTCAGGTATAATCAGTGTAACTTTTTTTTTAAGCTATAGCCTATAGGTGCATATTTCATGCAGAGTAGAATTGAAGTTACCAAATATACTTCTAAAATTCATGCCATAATTTTCATTGATATTTGTTAATTGCTATGACATAATTAACACATGTTTTTTAATGAGAAGGGTTCAGATTCCTTCATCAGCAAGAAACGATCGCCTATATATATGTATAATCGTCTTCTGAACTTGGCTTCCAGTGCTCTTGCAGAGGTATGAACTATGAACCAGTTTTCAGATTGACGCATGATTTTAGATTATCTTTAGATACTGTACTATATTTGAAGTTAATCTCTGTCTAATCTAATTGCATAGCTTTTTGGTTACTACAGAAAGAGTTCAAGCAAGAGTCATCCAAATTATGGATGGAACCATATAAGCATGCATCTTTATGGAAACCTTGTGCACAAAGAAAAGTTCAAACCAATCAAGGTATATAAACTATACTTATGCATTTTTAACATATACTACTTAAAATTTTCAATTTAGCGACAAATTTAGTGATTGGAATATATCAGTATCTCTATCGACCAATTTACTGATTTTCCAAACTGGTCGCTAAATCGGCTGCTAAATGAATTTGTGACCAATTTAGAAACCAGTTAAAAAAATCTAGCTAAATCAGTAGTTGCTAATGCTAGGGTTCAATTTAGCGACCAATTTGAATTTTCGTTCTCTAAATCATTTGCTAAATTGGTTACTATATCATTACTTCTTTCCCTAAGTTTTACGATTTGTGACAGGGAAATCTGCGAAAACTAATGGCTACATATTAGTTAGTGCAAATGGTGGTCTTAATCAACAGCGAGTTGCTGTAAGTATTGGCAATTAATTTACATAATTTCTCATATTAAGATATCCAATCTTTATGAAATCTCCAATAATGGAACTAATGAGACTATTGTAGTGAATACAGATTTGTAATGCTGTGGCTGTGGCTTCTGTCCTAAATGCAACTCTAGTTATTCCAAAATTTCTTTACAGCAATGTATGGAAGGATCCGAGGTACAATAAATATGTTTAGCACTATACTTCTGAGAATTAATTTTTCGTTGAAACGTATGCTATATCATTTGAATGATTCAATAGTTGATTTATATGCTTAATTAAAAAAATTGCAGCCAGTTTGGTGACATATATCAGGAAGAGTATTTCATAAATATACTTAAGGACGATATCAGTATTGTGAAGGAACTTCCACCTGATATAAAATCTTTGGATGCAGAAGCAATCGGAAGCCAGGTTCATAATCTTATATCCAATGCAATATCCTTGAGAACACATATTGCACTTGATATAACAATATCAGTAATTAGACATCTTGCATTTTAGATTACAGATGCAGTTCTTGCAAAGGAGGCCACCGTTGCTGACTACGTTAAAATTGTGCTTCCTCTTCTGTTGAAACATAGAGTTGTTCACTTTCTCGGATATGGAAATCGATTTGGTTTTGATCCTATGCCTTCTGATATTCAGGTCACAAATTTACCTCATTTATCAAGTTTTGAATATGCCATTGCTACTAGTTTATTAGAAGTTTGCCGTACATTGAATATTCAGTATCTATGACGCATTACACGTGACACCAGACATGACACTGCCACATAAACAACAATAATAATTTAAGAAAATAGAAGTTCTTGAATGTAATTATGTGTCAGTGCTGTTGGACACTGGAGACACTTTTACTCTGAAATTTTTATGCTAGTTAAGTTATACTTGCTTTTCACTTTTACAATCTAATTCGTAATAATGTAGTATTTTGGTGTACTAAAAGGTTTAAGGGTGCATTTCTATGTGTTTTGAAATGATTGCAGAGGTTAAGATGCAAATGCAATTTCCTTGCTTTGAAATTTGTTCCAAAAATTCAACAAGTCGCCTCTCTATTGATCAAAAGAATTAGAAAACACAGTGCTTCAAAAAGCATGTTAGACACTCAGTTGTTGGGGAAGTTCATCCGCAACAAAGACGATCACGAAGCTGCAAAGGGATCAAAAAAATATCTTGCTTTCCACTTAAGATTTGAAATAGATATGGTGTCATATTCCTTGTGTGAGTTTGGAGGAGGCGAAAACGAGAGAAAGGAACTTCAAGCCTACAGAGAAAGACATTTCCCTCTCTTTCTTGAGCGCTTGAAGAATTCGACGTATGCATGTTTCTTCTACTACTTGCTTTTCAACACAATGTTTTTGACCGATAAATATCCTTGTTAATTTTTGTTGTATGTTCTGTTGATTGTTTTTAGCTCTATTTCTCCAACGAATTTGAGGAAAAAGGAAGGATGTCCATTGACACCAGAAGAAGCAGCACTTGTTCTAGCAGGTCTTGGTTTCAAACAAGAAACTTACATTTACTTGGCTGGTTCTCATATCTATGGCGGAAACTCAAGAATGGAGGCCTTCAATAGACTATATCCCAATGTAGTCACAAAGGAAAACCTGCTTACATCCACAGAACTAGCACCTTTCAGGAATTTTTCATCTCAGGTATGGCTATTAGATTTAGAGCATCTTTAGATTCTTATTCATATCGTAAAGGTGTTCACTATTCAGTCATGTCCTTGACGGATTTGGTTTTGCTGCATTCACAAATTCTCGCATTCACACAGTCAGCACATCGTTGAAAGTTGGATCAAGCTCCGACAGTGCAAAAAGCAAACAATTTTTCTTTTTACCGTCTGATCTATGATTAAAAACAGCCACCGATGCACTAACTCTGAATGTGTGAAATTTGTGACTGCAGCAAATTCAAATCTGTTCTCGACAATATCATGCTAGATATCATTGAAGGACTAAAAATACTTAATTAACTTGCATATTACTTTTAATTATAATTAATAACAATAGAGTTGATATGATTATGTGAATGTAGATGGCTGCTTTGGATTTCATTGCGTGTGCAAGTGCTGATGTATTTGCCATGACTGATTCTGGTAGCCAACTTTCATCATTGGTATCAGGATTCAGAACTTACTATGGTGGTGGTCATGCTCCTACCTTGCGGCCAAACAAGACACGGCTAGCTACAATTTTGACTGAGAATGACACCATAGGATGGAAGTTAGAGTAAAAAAGATGATTCTGGAAGGTCAGAATGCAGCCATAAGGAGATACGGACGAAGTATATATAGATATCCTAGGTGTCCAGAGTGTATGTGCAAACACCATTAGCTAACATAAACACTTGTTAATAAATAACACATTTTGAGATTGAAATTCATTAACCGCTGATTTAATGCCTGTAGAATAAAGTCTCATCATTTAAGTGTTTATGTATAAGCTATTTGTGTAGCAAAAATAAAAAATCAAACTGTTATCATATAGCATATAAACTGTTTCCATAATCTACCTTGAGAGCTTACATAATTAAGCGGAAAATGACTTATGGACATGTCATTAGTTGTTTCTACAAGCTCTCTCGAACAGTGTTACAACTTACAAGTACTTATGTTAGTAGAAAAATTCAAATAAGCCGATTCAAATAGGCACATAGTCAAAAATGAAAGGCCATGAAGTCTATGTTAAAACTATGATACGCATTTATCACTCTTCCTCGCTCTCATACCAAGAAAATCAAATCCTTATCCTGAAATGATATTTTTCCTCTGAACATATTTCGTTATGAAACATAAGTTTCTTTGTTAAGATGGAGGGAAAAACCGTTGGAGGTTGAAAGGGAGGGTGTAGAATTCTTCATTCCTTGTATCTCCATGAAATGTTCTAAACTTAGTCCACCATGGCATTCCTCTATCTTTGGAGCTATTCTTGCAATCAAGTGTGTTGTCCAAGAACACAGCAACAATAAATGCAACAATATGATTATGTGAATGTAGATGGCTGCTTTGGATTTCATTGGTACCTGTCCTTTTTATGATTTTTTGCGCAAACATATTTGAACATATTAGTAAAAAAACAAAACAAAAAATTTAGGTAAAAAAAGAATGTTATTTCATTAAGAGCTTAAAACATATTCATAGAAAGAAATACATGAAAAAAAAAATGTTACCAACATTACCATTGTTTCTCTAACATGTAAAATCTGCAAAAGAAAAGAAATAAGAAGTGTTATTAGATACAAACAAAAAATGAGATAAAAGACACATATTAGTCTGAAAAAAATAAAGAGAGGAAGAAGAATGACATAAGAGAGCAAAAATGAAAATGTTAAGATGAGAGAAATATGAAGTTAGAAAGAAGAGATAAAATTTTATCATACAAATTTCAAATTGTGTGGTGGTAAAAAAGATATGTTATGACTTATAGTCCTATCAATATGTACAATTACATTACCAAGGTAGACTTTTTCAGCTATTTAAAAAAGTCAGTAATACCCTTCATTTTTCTTTCTACGTAAGAGTAAATGTTTTTTCTTTCTTGCATTTAGCAAAGGGCATAAAGGGAAGACAGATGGAAAATTTGTGAAGATGAATATCAGCATTTTATATCAAATATTCCAATACTATCCCTAAGTTGTAGTAGTAAAAAAAATGAAAAACAAAAAAGAGGAGGGACAGATCAGAAATTTAAATAGCATATTATTTCTTTAGATTAAAAATGAAAATGAAAATGAAAATGTTAAGATGAGAGAAATATAAAGTTAGAAAGAAGAGATAAAATTTTATCATACAAATTTCAAATTGTGTGGTGGTAAAAAAGATATGTTATGACTTATAGTCCTATCAATATGTACAATTACATTATCAATGTAGACTTTTTCAACTATTTAAAAAAGTCAGTAATACCCTTCATTTTTCTTTCTACATAAGAGTAAATGTTTTTTCTTTCTTGCATTTAGCAAAGGGCATAAAGGGAAGACAGAGGGAGAATTTGTGAAAATGAATATCAGCATTTTACATCAAATATTCCAATACTATCCCTAAGTTGTAGTAGTAAAAAAAAAATGAAAAACAAAAATGAGGAGGGACAGATCAGAAATTTAAACAGCATATTATTTCTTTAGATTAAAAAATAGTTGATAATTGCAAATCTCTCATAGCCTGTTGGTCAAAAGAATGGAATTGTTTTGCATGAGTTAGTACTATGTCATATTGTTCGTTTAAATTTAAATAAAAATAAAAGTCAAAGCAAATAAAGTTATTCACACTCTTGTTCAAGTGGCCACATTTTTTATCAGCTGTTTTTGAAGTCTGTTGGCAGCATGATGACAACATGCAATGGTTCTTAACGTGGATGACAATACTTTAACTAACCTAAGTAAAAAAAGTGTTCTATTTTTTCTAATCCGAATTGATCAATCCAAACTGGAGCAGTTTGTAAGAACAAGAAAAAAGACAATTGTTTTTTTGCTCCAAATCAATCTTAAGCCGAAGTAAATGAGGGGTTGATTTTGCCAACACAGATCCCTTTACAAAACTAAAACCAATTTTACAAAATAAAAATTACTTAAAATTAATTTATCCAAATACACTACTTATAAGACCAACCTTAAAGTAGCAAACAACACCATGAAAAATTTAAATATGATGAAAAATCTTTGTATTCACTATCAAGTAATGTGTGAATGTACCAAACTACTTCCGATCCTCGATTAACTTATATAATGCATAAAGAAAACTCATCCATACGACATAACTGTATTCATTGTCACAATGAAGTAAACTAAAATTTTCATAATTCACTAGAACTATACCTAGGTGAGAAAACCTGTAAAAGCGTAAACATAAAAATAAATGTGTGGTCAGTTCCAAATTGTGAACCTCTCCATCTTACATGGCAGGAGCATACAATCATCAACTTGCATGGAAAGCGAATTTTGCAGAGATGTCCATGTCCAACCTAATAAGACTTGAGATCTCTCAGTCGTACAACTTGGAGTGGGGGAGATAAATTTGATTCCTGTATTATGCCAATTCCTACTCTATAAATTGCATGGCAGATATGTACATAGGAGATTTTGGGAGCGTTGTCATTTGAAAGAATCATGATGAATAAGGGCTCTGGCCGTGAAATCCTGATCTTGAAGAAGTAAAAGAAGATCTCGAAGAAGTAAGAGGCTCGGCTGCTAAGAGCAAGAAAAACAAATTGTGGTCATATATGATGTTAAAACAAAATTAATATAGTGACACAAAGTCAAATAAAAACAAGAGAAAAACTCATGACTAATGCTCAAGAGACCATAAATGGAAAATAATTAGCAGAAATACAAATCAATTAAAATTGCAAGCCAGCGATGGACAAAGTAATAAGGTTGATGTATATGTATGTATTTTAAGAAGTTTTGGGTCCAAAAGCCTCAAGACAAGACTTCCAGAAGTGACAGATGAAAACTACAGATTTTTAAGCGTACGCCCTACAAAGTCATGCTCATGAATGCTTGAAAACAAGAGAAATGGCCAAAAAAAACACTTTCAAATTTTTAACGAGACTAGACCCTTGAACTTTTTTTTTTTATAAAGCTCTGTTTCACAGAAAATATGAAGAAAAAAAAACTAAAAACATCCAAGAAATATCTGAGTCAAAGTTGGGTAGTTCATATGTTTGAAAATGACCATTATACAAAGCTTGGGTATAAGGAAACCTAATGGAACAATTTTTTCTGTAATTATTGAAAAAATATTTACTCAAGATATACCAATTTAAATGAAAAAAAAGAAGCCCAAATAGCAATATTGTACCCATCCACTTCATAAATTCTTCAGTAAAATGACATAATTTTAATACTCAAACTTGCCTTCTTCATCTTCATCTCCATTATGGCTTGTAAAGAATGGGGTGAGATAGTTTCTATCTAATGCCGTAAAAGATGCAGCACTGCAATAAATAAGTGAAGAGAAATTAGCAGTGGCAACATCATTGAGGTAAAAGTTTGGTAAACAGATTTGAATGGGACGGAACATAACATGTGTCAGCTCTATGATTGATACAATTCAAGAATATGTATGTGCATGCACGCATATTTGACAATGTAGTAGTTTCAAAATACCTCTTGTGGAATTCTTTTAGCTTCATCTTTATTTTGTTCCCAGACGATGACGATTCTTCCTCCTCCTCCTCATATGAAGGAGCAACATAACCATTGTTCCCCCCATAATTCTTGCAAAGGAAACAGAAAATATTAGTTGAAATAGAAACAGACAAGAGACACATGAAGTACATTCATTAAGTTAAATATTATCCATTGTCGGGAATCTGAATCAACGGGACTGTCACAATTTAGTTTTTCAATGTGGAAGTTAACACTGTGTAAAAACAAAAAAGTGGAAGTTAACACCATTTGAGAACAAAAACTTCTAACATAACACGGGTTCCTAAAATTTAAAATCACAGTGATGGGTTGGTTGTTGAAGTATGTTTATCCCAGCTACCAGGTGATCACGGGACAATTATATTAAATACATAATTCAGAGTTGGGAATTATGATACCTAAATTCTTGTTTAGCCAGAGGGGCCAGTCATCGACCTCTACTTCATAGGCTAGGACTTTTTGAATGTTTCTCTAATTTAATGGTTGAAAACATTTTTTTAGATGCAGTTCAAAAACATAACCACATGCTTCAACTTCTTTCTGCATCAAATATAGCCTAAATATTTGTATCAAAAAAACATTTTTGCACACGAAAGGAAATGCTATTTCTATACAACCTAGTCCCGCTCCCACCCATACCTAAACACAACCCTTCTTGCATGCTTCTATTATTTAGGAAAGCAAAGAAATTCATCTTGCATGCTAAGACTGCCATTAAAGTGACTAAACCAAAATGTATTGTGCATGAGGACAGAGGTTACAGTTTGTAGAAATCTGATGCATTAATAGTGTTTATTGTGCTTTATTTAGTTTCCTAAAATAAGAGGAACTTGGTAATGATATTACCATATCTCCTCATTGACCTTGCTGTTTTATTCTGAAGTTATTAGGAGTTAATAGGAATTATTTATTTCCTTTTCTAGGATAAGGTTAGCCAAGAGGCTACTCCCTCTATTTAAACTATTGTAACCCTATTATTTTGATATCAATGAGAATACAAAAACCTTCTATTCTCTGAAATTCTATATGGTATCAGAGCAAACCGATCCTTCCCATGACCAAATACGGCATGGCTATAGAAAGAGATATCAACATGCCCAAAGAGGATGACAATGCATCCTCATCACAAATCAAAACTAATCCTGGTGTAGCCTTGGAGACAACTACTCATCTTCCCATTACAGGACACAAACTGAATGGGAACAACTACCTCCAATGGTCACAGTCAGTCTTGATGTTTGTCAGTGGCAAAGGAAAAGATGAATACCTCACTGGTGAAACTGTTGCACCAGAAACAGGAGATCCAACCTTCAAACAATGGAAGACAGAGAACAACATGGTCATGTCATGGCTAATAAATTCGATGACAAATGAAATAGGTGGAAATTTCCTTCTCTACACCACAGCTAATGAGATCTGGAATGATGCAAAAGAGTTCTATTCAAGCAAAGACAATACATCAGCCATCTTTGAGATTGAGACAATGCTGCAAGATCTGAAGCAAGGAGATCTCTCAGTCACACAATTCTATAACACCCTTACACGTCAGTGGCAGCAACTTGATGTGTTTGAAGAACATAAATGGACCTGCACAGCTGATTCCAAGAAATACAAAGAGATCGTGGAAAAGAAAAGAATTTTTAAGTTCTTGATGGGACTCAACAAGAACTTGGATGAAGTGAGAGGAAGAATACTTGGAACCAAACCTCTACCAAGTATTAGAGAGGTATTTTCTGAAGTACGTAGGGAAGAAAGCAGGAAGAAAGTTATGCTAGGAGAATCCTTTGTTCTGCCTGTAGCAGAACAATCAGCACTAGCAGCTCGTGGAGTTCATAATCATGCTATGGACAATCGTTTGAAGAAAACAAAAAGGCTATGGTGTGACTATTGCCAAAGATCTGGCCACACACGAGACACGTGTTGGAAAATACATGGAAAACCAGCTGATTGGAAGCCCTCAAAACCTACTATGAACAAGGAAAGTCGAGGAAATCATGTCTCAAGTGAAGAGGGAAGTCATACCATTGCTGCTCATGCTCCTCAGTCCAGTCCTTTTAATCAAGAACAACTTGAAGCTCTTCAAAAGATGTTCTCTCTGATGTCCTCCCAAAACAATCCCAAAGTTGCATCACTAGCACAAAAAGGTAATTTCTTAAGTGCTTTTACTGTTAAAAGTGGAAATCTGAAACCATGGATAGTGGATTCAGGAGCTTCAGACCATATGACAGGGGATAAATCACTATTCCATCATTATAGTCCATGTTATGATGGAATGTCTGTAAAAATTGCTGATGGGACACTCTCTAAAGTGGCTGGTACAGGTTCAATCATTCTCTCAGAAGATATAGAGTTAAAATCTGTTCTACATGTTCCCAATTTGGATTGCAATTTGTTATCTGTGAGCAAGCTCACTCATGATCTTAATTGTGTTGCTAAACTTGTCTCTAATTTGTGTGAATTTCAGACTTTGGATTCGGGGAGGACGATTGGCAGTGCTAGGATTTGCTCAGGGCTCTACCTTCTTCAAGCAGATCAAACTCCTCCAAGACAAACTCACAATGCAGTTCGTGTTGAGTCGTCCAGTCAGTCAAATAAGGATAGTGCAATTATGTTATGGCACTATCGACTAGGTCATCCCAATTTCTTGTATCTTAAAAAAATGTTTCCTTCATTGTTTGCAAATAAAAATCCAAAGTTGTTTCAATGTGAAGTTTGTCAATTTTCTAAACATGTTCGTCATTCTTACTCTATGCTACCTTATAAAGCTTCTCATCCATTTTCATTGATTCATAGTGATGTGTGGGGTCCATCTAGAATTAAAAATATAACGGGATCTAGATGGTTTGTGTTATTTGTGGACGATCACTCTAGGATAACATGGTTGTTTTTGATGAAAGAAAAATCTGAACTTGGTAACATATTTAGAAAATTCAATACCATGATCCAAACTCAGTTCCAAACAAAAATCCAAGTTCTAAAAACCGATAATGCAAAAGAATATTTTGAATCATCTCTTAGAGAATATTTGGACAGCCATGGGATAATTCACCAAAGCTCTTGTGTTAACACCCCACAACAAAATGGGGTAGCAGAGAGGAAAAATAGACACATCCTAGAAGTTGCAAGGTCTCTAATGTTCACCACACATGTTCCTAAATTTTTATGGGGTGAGGCCGTCTCAACAGCCACTTACTTGATAAACAGAATGCCCTCCCGTGTCCTTAAATTTCAAACACCTTTCCAAGTCATTTCCAACTGTTTTCCACAAACTCGAGTCTTATCCACACTTCCCATAAAAGTCTTTGGTTGTTCTGTGTTTGTCCACCATCAAGCTAGTAAACTTGACCCAAGGGCTCTCAAGTGTATATTTGTAGGTTACTCTCCAAACCAAAAAGGATACAAATGTTATTCTCCAATTTCTAGAAAATTCTACAACTCTACGGATGTTACATTCTTTGAGAATCAACCCTTTTACACCAAAACTGATATTCAGGGGGAGAATTTTACTCAAGAATATCAGCTTTGGGATATTGATACCTTGGAGTCAGGTGAAAGTTCCTTACATGTGTCACCACAAATAGATCAAACGGACCCAACGATGTCCACTCATCTTCTTCCTCTGCCCGTGTTAGATCAATCTTGTGATCAACCAGAACTGTCCAGCATCGAGTCTCCTGATCAGTCTCCTATTCAGCCAGACCAGTCTAACAGTCCTACTGTTCAGCCCTCTACTTCAACACATCCTGCTGAAATACGTGAGTTACGTGTCTATACTAGGAAAAACAAGAATCAGGAAGGTAATGAACAGCAAATCCAGCACTGCCTTGAATCCAATCCAAGTTTAGAGATTGAAAACACACAAGGTAATGAAAATTGTGATTCTATTCCTACTGTCAACTATGATGATAGACCTATTGCCTCGAGAAAAGACAAGCGTACTTGCACCCACCATCCTATTTGCAAATTTATCTCTTATGACAAATTATCTTCTCATCACTTGGCTTTTGTTAGCAGTCTTGATAAAATTCAGGTTCCAAATTCTGTCCATGAAGCTCTTCTCAAACCAGAATGGAAGGAAGCTATATTTGAAGAAATTCATGCCCTTGAAAAGAATGGAACTTGGGAATTATCAAACCTACCATCTGGAAAACATCCAGTGGGTTGCAAGTGGATTTTTACTATCAAACAAAACTCGGATGGCAGCATCAACCGATTCAAAGCACGATTGGTGGCTAAGGGTTTTACACAATCCTATGGGATTGATTATCAAGAGACATTTGCACCTGTGGCAAAGCTCAACACAGTTCGGATTCTACTCTCACTTGCCTCAAATCTTGATTGGCCTCTTTATCAGATGGACGTGAAAAATGCCTTCCTTAATGGCGACCTTGAAGAGGAAGTTTACATGGACATTCCTCCAGGTTTTGAGACATCTGAAAATGCAAACAAGGTCTGTAAACTTAAGAAATCTTTGTACGGATTGAAACAGTCACCAAGAGCTTGGTTTGATAGATTCACAAAAGTGGTAAAGAAGTCTGGCTACATTCAGTGTCAGACAGACCATACAATGTTCCTCAAACAGTCACCATCAGGAAAGAAGGCGATTCTTATAGTTTACGTTGATGATATTGTTCTAACAGGTGATCACGAAGAAGAGATCAAGAGATTAAAGAGTCTTTTAGCCAAAGAGTTTGAAATAAAAGACTTGGGTAATCTCAAATATTTTCTAGGGATGGAGGTAGCTCGATCCAAGAAAGGAATTTCAGTTTCCCAACGAAAATATGTCCTAGACCTCTTAAAAGAGACAGGAATGCTTGGGTGTAAACCATCAGAGACCCCTATGGATGCAACTGTGAAACTTGGCAATTTTGAGAAAGGTACACCGGTAGATAAAGGAAGATATCAAAGGTTGGTTGGAAAACTCATTTATCTATCTCACACAAGACCAGACATTAGTTTTGCTGTGAGTACAGTGAGCCAATTCATGAACTGCCCCACAGAAGAACATATGGAAGCATTGTATAGAATTCTCAGATACTTGAAAATGACACCTGGTCAAGGATTATTTTTTCAGAAATCAACAAGCAGGGAAATTGAAATATTCACTGATGCTGATTGGGCAGGCTCAGTGACTGATAGGCGTTCAACATCAGGTTACTGTACTTTCGTTTGGGGGAACCTAGTTACTTGGAGAAGCAAAAAGCAACCAGCGGTGTCCCGTAGCTCAGCAGAAGCTGAATTTAGAGCACTTTCTCAAGGCATTTGTGAGGGAATATGGATAAAAAGGGTACTTCATGAAATTGGAATCCTCAATTCTAATCCTATAAAGGTGTTGTGTGATAACCAGTCTGCCATCAGCATTGCTAAAAATCCGGTTCATCACGATAGAACAAAACATGTAGAGATTGACCGTCATTTCATCAAGGAAAATATTGAAAATGGGACTATATCCCTCCAGTATACTCCTACAAGTCAACAAACAGCAGATATTCTCACCAAAGCAGTGCCAAGGAAAACATTTGAGAATCTCACATCCAAGCTAGGATTACTCAACATCTACAACCTAGCTTGAGGGGGAGTGTAGAAATCTGATGCATTAATAGTGTTTATTGTGCTTTATTTAGTTTCCTAAAATAAGAGGAACTTGGTAATGATATTACCATATCTCCTCATTGACCTTGCTGTTTTATTCTGAAGTTATTAGGAGTTAATAGGAATTATTTATTTCCTTTTCTAGGATAAGGTTAGCCAAGAGGCTACTCCCTCTATTTAAACTATTGTAACCCTATTATTTTGATATCAATGAGAATACAAAAACCTTCTATTCTCTGAAATTCTATACAGTTAAATTACAATACTACTGAGTTACTACAAATGTTTCCCGATTAAAAAAAATAAAATGTAGCAATGCTTCAAATAAAATTAGAATAGCATAAATTAAACGACATTGCAAAAAAGTATTTGACTGGATCACCAGCAAAGTAAGGGCCCGTTTACTTTGTTTTCAATTTTCCATTTTCTGTTTTCAATAATATACACATACTAGTGCATACATAATAAAGAAGATAATATATAAAGTGAGCTATGATGTCCATCTCAGGTAGCGGCGCTTAGTGCCAAACCCCAAAAATGCTATAGCGGATAGCGGGATGACCGCTATTGTGAAGACTAGAAAACCATGTACAATGTAAACAAAGTACCACTTATATTCTCAACAAATTAAAAATAATTTAAAAAATTAGGAGTTTTGAGAATTTTCCCCCAAAATTGCAATAGCGGCCACAAACCACTAAGATACCAGTATAGCGCCGCTTTTCAACCCCTAATAGAGGCCGCCAAAGTAGTCAGGGTCTCACCCCGGTTCCTAGGATCCCACGACTTTACATGCTCCGGCCGGCCGCCTGTGCTTAGACTCTGTTCGGGGTCTTTTTTATGCTTCGCCGTGGTCAGGATCCCGTTCTTGTTGCAGGGTCGTAGTGTTGGGCTGTTTTGGTACTTCAAACGGGTTGGGCTGGAGCGAATCGGGTCGTGTTATGGTCTTCTACGATTTGTCACCTTCACTTTCATTTCACTCTCTGTTTCCGCACCCTAAGCCATGGTCTTCTACGATTCTGTTTTCATTTTCACCTTCAGCTTTTTTTTTCTCTTTTTGTTCTCTTAGTTTGTTTTTCAAGAGGGCTGGGTCTATTTTCTTTTCTCACTCTGTTTTTTCTTTTCATTCACCTCACTCTGTTTTTTTTTCTTATTTTATGAACTTAATACTTGGTTATTATGAACAATTGGAATGATGAATATGAAATATTAATTAAGTTTATTTTGTTCCTGTATTATATTTATTTGTTTGTGTGTATGTGTATATATGTGAAGTTACAAGTTTTCCCTTGAGTAGGGTCTTACGAACCGTGCTACGACCCTCGTGCTTACGATCCGTCACCAGCCTAACGACCCTACGTAGAAACTCGACCCTGACTACATTGGCAGCCGCTAATACCACTACTGGCGATGGCGCTTCGCAGGCCTATGGCGTAGCATGAGGGCTGCCCACCATGCTACACTGCTATAGCGGCGCTATAGCGCTCTATTGACGACAGAAAGTGAGATGATAAAAATGATATACACAGTCAAGAAGTATCATATTTGGAAATGGTGAAAAAGCTATAGAGTATGTTATTACTTCTTGCACCACTAATCTCCATTTTGATATCATTTCTCCTACTATACATACTAACATTTGTATTTTATTGAAAACAGAAAATGAAAATTTGAAAATAAAGTAAATGAGCTCTAAGGCCCCAATTACTTTGTGAAGATATTTTTTATTTTCATTTTCTAAAATGTGTTAAGTTAACTTGCTAACAAATAGATAATAGACTCTTGAAGTGAACAATTGTGTGTATTTTTTGGAAACAATGAAATACATAATTCCTAACTAGCATTTGATCTTCTTTGGATCACAATGGTTCACTTCAAGAATCTCACACCTTTCAAACATCGAACAATGACACCATAAGTATCAGTATCTCTTTAACAAGAACAATCACATTGTCTGAAATTAATGAGATATAGCATCTTGGAGCAAGCCCAGATCATATTTGTATTTGGCAATTCATCTTCCAAAAACATTAACAATGACCGTCACTTCCAAATGCAATTTCAAGGTAAAAGTCATAAACAAGAAACTTAGTAGAGATATAACACACACAAGAAATAAACAAAAGTAGGTCTTAAAAACGTTTTTTCTTGCAAAACTTACTGTGATGGGACCAACTGAAGCCAAAGAGCCATCACTGTGATTGTCACCACCTACGACATCTAGAGCTTCCAGCATGGTACCTGTTGAACCACCAATCAGCAATACCTGAAACAAATAAATAATTTTTCATATTGAAATTATAGAGCAGCAATGGTGTTTAAACAAAATGCTTACTGCTTACCCAATTAATAAATGGCACTTTTATATTCTGTGACAACATATAACATAATTTCCTTCATTTATAATTAAATCACTATACCCACACCCAAGTCTCTGTCTATCATCTGAGATCCCCAAATGGCACTTGTATTATAATCATACCAGAACTCCAGCAGCTCGTGATCTCAAGAGGTGATTGCTTAAAATTGGATAAGGAGATCTTGTACTCTTTGTAAGGTTCACACAAAGAGGTCAAGAATATATTAGGCTCCATTTACAGTGGAAACATTTTCTATTTTCATTTCTTAAAATTTGTTAATTTACTTGCTAACAAGAAGACACTAGACTTTTAATGTGAATCATTGTGTGCATTTTTTTGGAAACAATGAAAATGCCAAAAAATTGTTTACATTTTTTCAAAAATACATCATCTCTAAATAGCATATCATCTTCTTTTTATCACAATGGGTCATTTTAAGAGTCTCACATCTTATTAGCAAGTTAAAATGAACATATATTTTAGAAAATGAAAATAGAAAACGTTTTCACAAAGTCAACGGGACCTTAGTTTAACAGTTTAATTTATTTAGATGTAAAATTAGAATATGTTATTGATTTCTTCCTCTGCCTCAGTTTTCCAATAGGTGTTAATCCAACCTTCTTCTGAATAAATCCACTCAAGATCCCATATTTCCTTGTATGTCCATTTATCTATCTTAATATTGTCATATTGTCATATTCTTTATATCCAGTTTTTACACTTGTTGACACATTGTGAATCAAAACAACATTTACAATTTACACACAAAGTACAGCATGGCCATGTCCATTACAATACCCTCATATTGATTTTTATACTGATTAGTTTAATTAAAGGACGACAAGGATGTTCTTACCGTCAAAACAACTATTGCTGTAGTTGCAGTGAATATGGTCTGTCCATGTCCTTCTGGAAGATCATGAACTGATTGCAGAGCAAGGGCAAAGGCCATTGCCCCTCGAAGTCCTGTTCATGTTCACAGAGCAAAAAAAACTTAGACGCCACAATAAAGAAAAAGCCAAAGGAAAGAAGCAGTTTCTTTCATTAGCAGAACTAATCAACTTTACACGGTAAAGTCAATGACTTGTGCTGATCGCTTCCTTACCACTATACCAAAGTGCTTTCTGGTGTTTTGAAGGTATCTTTCGATGAGCAGGTCTGACCAGATTGACCAGGTAAGCACAAGAGAAGACATTTGCGGCTCTACACAAAATCACCCAAGAATCTTGTTGTCAACTTCCAAGTGAAATGTGAAAGCAAAGTATAAAATTAGAAAGTACTACTCTGGTCTCAAATATGAGCAATAAAGAAGTCATATTTGGTGGTCCAAATTATAAGCAAAGTCAAACTACTTTCACTTTATTGTATTTTTTTTATGAACACTTTATTGTATTTTAATACTACTATTCTTAAAATGCCTTTTAATGAAACAAATTCTCATAGAAAAAAATGAGAAGAAAGGATAGTTTGAGAAATGCAGTTAGTTTTTTTATTACAACAAGAAAATTTAATGAAGTTAACCACAATTCTTAATATGTGCATAGTTGATTAGTTTTGCTTATAATTGAGACCACGGGAACCACATGCTAATCTTTATCCAAAAAGCCTGAAATAAACATGAGTCATTGTAATCAAAGACTTGTAATGATAGCAATCCGTGCAAATACCTTGCAATTACAATGAATATCTGAAGTGATATCAACGAGTTAAGGGAAAAGAACAAAGAAGAACATGAGATGCTTAATTAATAGAAATCACAACACTTGAATATTATAGGAAAAAAGAAAGGATACAATGGAGAAGAATATAAATCCAACATGAGACCAGCTATGTTGTTCCATAGCAATGTCAAAGCCCATGTATATAAATCTGTAAGAGACAAAAGGTGTTCACATATCATTTAGCGGTAATGTTTGAACACACAGGAAATACGGTAAAAGAAATCATTCTTACATAAATGTTTCTGCTAATGATGATATCAACTCAAAAAAAGCAGAGACAAATCTTTGAGAACTTTGTGACAAATTTGAATACGCATAGTGCTTCATGACCTAAAATAAAACAGCAAAATAGTCACCACGATATTTTGATACAGACATGAAATAACCCAGAAAAATGTGACATGCACTTACAATTCCTGTGAATAATATTGATACAATACCGGACAAACCAAGGCCTTCGGACAGCATGTACCTGAAAATTAAATAGTTTACACAGATTTGCACCATGAGTGGAAGAACATACGAAAACTTTATGAAAAAGTAATCAACAAATGGTCTCTGAAGATTTCTTACGAGAAATAAGGGAAGAGAACAAAAAGACAGCTCTCCAAGTTCTGAAGGCTGGATAGAATCATAAAATTCTTCTTATCAGTATTTTCCACATGTAATGTAAATCATCAAACAACAAATATCTTAAAGAAAACTGATATTTGACACTTACTTGTCAATATCCAAGCCTGCATACTTAAATAGGTTCTGGCAGTCAAGGTTTTACAAAAAAAACAACTTGATTTTTAAATTTCTAAAGAGGTATACTGCAGATATGTAGGACAATAGTGAATTTTAAAGGATATCAAAGCAGATGTAAACCCAACTCCAACACCTGCAGAGACGCCAAAAGAATCGCAATTATAACTTTAGAAAACTGAAAATATAAATAATAATTCATGACAAAGTACAATAGCTTCTAAGACTCTAATTTCAAAAATTAAACAAGTTCTTCAATGAGGCTCTCCCCTTCTTCACCCTAATACAGCCAAAACAGAATAAAGCTAAAAGACTGACCTGTAGACAAAGACCCAACAAAAGTCTCCAAAAATCTAACAACCACCATGAAGAAATTTTGTCCAGATGGGTTATTTCTAACCAATGACATTGTCCTGCAAAATAAGAGCTTGGATTAAAAGTGAACTTCAATGATACTTAGGCTATTTCGGATAAGCATAAGATACTTCAGAAGTTTAGGTACCTGTACAGAGAAATTGCCATCTGCCCAAAGTGCAAGAGGGAGGTCAGGACAAAAGAAATAAATACACAAAAGGGAAATATAAAGAACAACATTGTCCTTAGCACCATCGATCTTCAAATCACGCCTGAACTCAAATGATAAAAAAAGAAAGGCTGTAGCAGATAAACTTACTGCATCATTCAGAACAGATTCTCCGAAAACCAAAGCATATAGATTGACATCTGTGCCCAGCTCCTGCAAAGTGGGCAGGTTAATTCCAAAGTTCAGAATGAAGTGAACCAGATGATATATAGTAGTTACTATAGACATAAGACTCAGAATTGAAGTGGGACATCGACGCAACCATGGGAGTTGCAGTCGCGTGGAAGGCCATGGGTTTGAATATTTAAATCATTTAAATCAACCTCTTGCAAATGGAAGGTAAGGATTTGTACGATATATCCATAATATGTTCAACAATTCCTAGTAGGACCTTGCCATAGCAGGAAGTTTAAAGCACCAGGTTGTACTTTTTCAGTAATACTAAAATTACCGTGGTGGACAGAGAAGATGTGCGTAGTCGTAGATAGAAGGTTAGGAAAGCAACCCCTCAAAAAAGTGTGATTCATAAATGGGAGATTTCATCCAATTCATGATAAGCTATGAATCACAGATGTTTTCTCCTTCGTGCGGTTGTGGGGTTTTAGTGTCGAACATGTTTCTGACACTAAAAGTTTGTTTTTCAAAAAATATTAAGAGAGGTTTCTACTCAATAATAACTACATTTTCTATGTCAGTCCTTCCTCTTCACACCCTTCTAACCCACACATGTTGTATATCATGTTTCCCGACTGATACACTATTTGTGTGTGCAGTGTGTCTTATGTCATGTTGTATACTTTAGACATAGCCCATATCGGTATGTCCCCATTATATCTATGTTAGCGCGAGAGTTTTGAAAAGCATGAGTTTACCAATCAAAGCTTTACATCTTTTTCCCAGTCACACACATCAGTAACATTACAAAACTATTTTCAGGAACGATATTTTTGTCATTTAGTAGTAATATTAGAAAAACTTATGAAATCCTAATCTCAATGTTCAACTCTGCAAAATATGAGCAGCTGAAACATGGGCAACAAACAAGCACGCCTAGATTTTGGGAAGGTAATGAGTCCTGCTGCCTATTCAGTATTAAGTATTAACACTCCATGGCCTTTGTTTAAGGCATGTATAATGGGCTCACAAGCATTATAAATCCTAACCTAGGAAATCATAACACTTATGTGGACTGACAGAGTATATACATATATAAAACAGTAACAGAAAAAAGTCGTAAATCACCTGGAATATGGACAAAACAGTAACAGGATCGGTTGCTGATATAAGAGCACCAAACATCAAGCACTCAACAAAAGGTAGTTTATACATGAGGAAGACCAACCCACCAACATAACTACAGCACAGAGGACAAAATCAGAATCACTGGATAGAAAATCCTAATAAACCATACCACCATAATGTGTTCTCCATACTTAGGGATGAAAAATAAAACTTACACCAAGACACCTGTTACCATTGAAGCTAGAAAGGTACCAAAGATAGCAAATGTCACAATTGCACCAAAATTTGAGAAAAAGGGTTTCTGCAAAAAGCCACATTACCACAAAGTCAAAAGACCTCTCCAGAAGAACAAAAAACAACAACTCTACAAAAGAGAAAAAACTATGCAGATACTTACAGGTGCAAGACTGAAACCAGACTGAGTAAACATAGGAATCAAGGAAACAAACACATGACGAAATAAATGACCGCATAAACTAAGAGAAAAAGGAATATGCAGTGACAGTGTAAAATAATTTTACACTGTCAACCAATAACAACCATGTTTCCTGCCAAATCACCTCATTTTCTTGATATGACATGGCAAATTGATAGTTTTTTTATTGGATCATCGTGTAAAACTATTTTACACTGTCAGTGCATCTCCATTGAACTCAATTGTTTGTAAAGAGTTTAATGAATATGCTCTGTCAGTGTAGATTAATTTTACACTGACATCCAATAGAAATCAAACATTCCCCCATGACATAGTATAATTAAAGTGAGGTGTAGCGGAGTGATTTGGCGGAATTTTACACCTTTAGTGCATATTCTATTTTCTCATACTTAATTAGTTAATAATAACAGTGTTAATAAGGATATAATATGATCGGAGGTAACAGGAACAGGAAAAAGAACTCCTCATGAAAATTGAACCAAGCCCTGTAGAAATTAAAAAAAAAAACTTAGAAGTTACAACAGAGGAATATAAAAAACAGAGAAAACAAAAAAAATTAAAGGAGAATGTAAATAAAAAACCTGATATTAGTTTCAGTATCTGAAATATTAGCTAAAACACCAACAATTAACCCTACAAAGTGAAAAAATATAATTTAGGTTAGAAATTGAAAGTGAAGAAAATAAGAATTAGCGATTGAAGAAAGAAAGAGAACCTATGAGAAGAGAAGCACTGGCTTCAGGAATGATGTAAATCTTTTTGCGACGGAGAACATGACCGAGAACAAAGGATAAAACTAACATCATGATCTGAAGAAGGATTCCAACGCCGGCGGCTTGTTGTTCTTTCCCGGGAGGTGCCCGATGAGCATCGGCCGGAGAAATTTCATTCTCCGTGCCCATTCTGGTTCACGGCGGAAGAACTCGATTCGATTGTTCTGTTACGTTATGTTCTTCACAGAATGATGATACTGTGTTTTTTTATTTTTTGGTTCGATTATTATTATAATTACGTAATTGATGATGATGTGAATGTGATTCTAAGTTAGAAATTTTCTAACTATATATCTCTCTTTCCTTTTTTACCTTTCAATTCTGTTTCTTTTGGACTCTCAAACTTCAACACGGAACTCTAGTTCAAGCTCTTCTGTACTCTTATACAATTTATTAATTACGTATTACTGTAATTAATACTGTTAATTAATGTATAATTATTTATAATGATTCCTTTATAAAAAAATATTTATATTTATAATAAATGATCGTAATTACTAATAAGCTGTGGTCCATTGTTATTATGCTCTTCCAAATATTTGAGTTATTTATTTATCTTTTTTTACTCAATAAACTTAATTCATTTCATTCAAAATACTGCGTTCAATATAATGTGGACAATAATTAAAAATTTGAGAATTAGCTATAAAACGAGTTGTCTAAACTAAGTTGTGAGTCACTCGATTTGTTTGTCTTCAAACATAATTGATCTTCCGGTTATTATTACTAACCAACATACTACGACAGAATTCAATAATGCTTTCAAGTTCAAAATGATTTATTTGCTGATTGTTAATAGTAATTTTGTATGTTGATAATGTGTCGAAGGTACTATATATACCTCGCCTGTTACACCTCCAGATGGGTTGATCTTCATTGTTCACAAGATTTAAAGACATCTTCAATATTTATTAACCAAAAAATAATTCGGTTACTTTTTAAGCATAGTAATTTAATTTGTTTGTTGGATTTTTTTAATGTTCTTGTTAATTGACTATTATATAAAGTAAAAGATTTATTGTGGACTTGTTAAGAATTAAAAATTAAAATTTGAAATAAGAGAAAAATTATGTATTGAAAAAAGAATTAAAATGAGAAATAAGAGAAAAATTATGTATTGAAAAAATTAAAATTAAAATTTTTAATGTGTCCATTTCACAATACTCAAAAAAAATAAATTAAAATTTGAATTTTTAACTAATGCCTCCGAAACATTATTTAACATTTATCTTTTTTTAAATAAAAAGAAAAATGTTAAAATGTGCTTATGTTATGAGAATAAATGTGGATTTTTTTTTTTGAAATTTATGTATTCAATTTTGTAAACATTGAATTTTTTATACTTACAATAAAAATGTGAAATAATTATGTGATTCTTAATAAGTTTTCTTATAAAAAAAATTAAAATAATTCTACCTAAACAATTTCTTATTATATTTTTACTTATTTTACAATTGAATTTTAAATTATAATAGTCTGGTAGACTGATTATTAAATTGTACTGATTTTCTAAAATTTTAAATTACATGGACTGGTTATTAAATTATTTTTTTTGGTATGTGCTGGTTATTAAATTCTACTCGTGTATTTTTATGTAATTATGATTATAATAAGCTATTTGGATAAAATATAAAATAAATAAAAAAAGTGTGTCTCTTTTTATTTCGAGGAATTAGTGTGCATATATAAAATAAACAAATGAGCCAATTTTGTATTTTGTCCATGTCTTTGGTAGGGATGGGAAGCCATCCACTTTTTCACGTAGAAAAGAAAAGTGCACTTTTTTGACTTTTCATCAAAGTGTGTGTTTGTCCATATTCATATTTATAGTACTACTATTATCATAGGTTTTTGACTATCTCAAAGCCTAAAAAAAGTTTAATAATAGGCAAGGGCGGATCTGGACACCAATAATTGGTGGGGCTAAAAATTTAATTATTATTGAAAGAAAAAAATTCATTTTGATAATTTAATTAAACAACAAAAAACATATGAGATTATTACCAATACAACATGTATATTAAAAAAAAAACAACAAACTAGAAAATTTCTATTAAGAAAAAAAGAAACCAACAAACTATATCCAAGAAACCAAAAAATTCCTATTAAATTATGCATATCCATATTGTTTGATGCTTCAAAATATCCTACTATGAACCAAAATATATAGAACCCAAAGTTATACTAGCTTATAACTTATTAATTTTTATTCCAATTAGGCTCCGTTTGGTCCGGCTTATTTTTTACTTTTTATTTTAGCTTAAATGAAATAGAGAAGTATAAAATTATATTTGACACTATTTCTCCTTAAAAGTATTAGAGAAATAAAGTAAAGAAGTAAAAAATAAAGAAAAGTGAAGTCAAACACAATTTTTTCCTTCTTTACTATTTTTAAGGAGAAGAAAAAAAGGAGAAAATAAGCCAGGCCAAACGGGGCGGGCCTAAATATTTATTAAACACATTTTTTATATCATTTCATATTTATATGCTAGTTCAATTAGTAATTTTACCCAATATTACAAACTCAATTATTATCCATTTTTTTTACCAAACAAAATTATTATCAAATTTAACTATATAACTTAAAATAACATTTTAAGTATAATGAAGGACTTTAAACTATCAATAATAGACATTGAACTAATATTTGGACTCATACTTAAACTAATATGTGTACGAGAGATTTACGGTCATCACTAATAAACTCTAAACTAATATTTACATTAATATTTATACAAATATATATAAAGAATTACTTAAAATAATTTATAAAATATATATTTATTTTTAAAAAAACAAATTTGGACTGGGCTGGTGTGGCTATAGCCACACCATGCCTTAAGCAGGTCCGCCCATGATAATAGGAGTATGGGTTTGATTAGGTGGAATGAAAAATCTTACTCCTAATAATAGGAGTATTTTTATGAATTTATGTTTCAATAATTTAGATTAAAATTATTTTTAGTGTAAAATTATGAAGAAAAAAAATTATGTAAATAGTCGAAATAAATTACTGCATCAAACTAATTTTAAAAGGTCAGGAATAAAATTTTAAAAAGTCTTTTATGTATAATCATGTACGTATTTTATATACTTTCTGCTATATAAATAATACCTTTCATATTTGAGTCTAGTATTTATCATAGTTGAACTTGAGTTAACTTCTTTTTTAAAAAATAGGCATGGTCTTTATGTCTAGAAGTCTTAGCTCAACTGGCAAAATATTGCTGAAATTGTTAGGCCGTACACTATGATCGGGGTTCGAACTTCAGCTCCCTCACTTATGTGTGTGAGTTTATTATAATCGTTTTATCATTTCTTCTATGTACCAAAAAAAATAAATCAAGTACCGGATTTTAGCTATTTTCTTATTTATATTTTATGGTTTATAATGTTGTTGATGAAAATCGAACCAAAAACCTTATGTATACTACGACAAACCATTTATCATTAGATCAAATATAATGACTTATATTAGCTTCTTTCTTAAATTCTAACACGGGGGTTTATTTTACACTAATATATCTTTAAATAACCAATACATCCGACTTTAATTGTACTTACGAATTTAGAGACCAATGATATTAATTTATATTTTGTTAGTATTTAACATGACATTTTAAAAAGTGCAAATGTATATGTTATTATATTTCAATTATGTTTTGTAATAATATATTTAAATATATCTGTACCAGAAAAAATCAAATATATAAAAAATTAATGTAAGCTTTTTTTATCAATGAAAACTAATGCAAGCTAATATGCTTAAATTAAAAAAAATTAACAAATTCAAAGTCTAATATATTACAAAAGCTTAAATTAATTTAGTCTAAACAACTGAATATAAAAATACAATAAACTACTTAATGTAAAAATATTACTCTAAAAAATTCTGCATTTCACTTTTCAAAAATCAAATTTGTAGTACTTTCTAACACAATAATTCTACATTTATATTTTTTAATGTGCGCCCTTAAATCTTTTAACTGGATATGTTTTTACATAAGTGTTGACTTTGTTTATTTAAAGGGGATATGACATGGAAATGATGGGGAGTGGTTATGGTGCATAAGCGTTTTTTTATGCACCATGCATAAATAATGAAAATTGCTTAATATACCCCCCAGATTACTTAGCGTACTCCCTAGATTTTTAGGGCACCTACCATATTTCTAACGCATCCCCTAGAAATTTGGGGGGATGCGCTAATCAATCTAGGGTATTTATGCATGGTGCATAAACATGTCTTATGCACCATGTGCCGAAATGGTGCTTAAACAAAAAGTCAAGACTTTTGTAGATTTTTAAATAAGCAAACCACTATTTTAGTTCTTATAAATGTATTTTGATATCACGTTCATCTCAAAATATATTAAAATTGTAATTAGATCCACAAATAATTTTTTTATAAGTTATTTTAGCTCTCAAATATATTTTAAATAATTAATTTAATTTTCAAAAATATATTTTTTAATAATCAATTTTTTTTTGTCTTAAATAAAGTGGTAATCCACTGAAATTAAACTCACACACAACTGTGAGCTCCCGGGTTCGAACCTGGATCATTGCATCCGGCCTAGCAATTTCGGCATTTGCCAGTTGAGCTAGTACTTCTAGACTTTTTATTAATCAATTTAATCTATACAATCTTTATTATAATGAAACGAGAGTAACTAGAGGCACCTTAAACCCTAACCCTAATATGAATGGTCTAGATTTTGACACGTGGGAAAAATATATTATATCAACGGCTACGATAAAAACTTGAATACTATGTTGCCATATCAATTAATGAATGTGACATGTCATGTGTTTAAAAACACAATACATGATGTGTCAATATATGATTGGATGTGTGTATAATATAATTTTACACTGATCCCTAATTTTGTTAACTATTAATCCCTAATTATATGCTTTCATTTGATGATTGGATATACTCTGTGAAATCTATTTTATTTATAGCCAGAAACTCTTTTATTTCTTTCTTCCACGAGTGTATCTTTCACATTAATTATAGCCTTAAATTATGCATCTATTTTCACTTTTTCTCACATATTTACTTTTTTTTTATTTGATGCAAATTTGACTTTCGAGTTCTATGAAGGTATGGA
Source organism: Trifolium repens (assembly GCA_030408175.1). Classification (NCBI taxonomy): domain Eukaryota; kingdom Viridiplantae; phylum Streptophyta; class Magnoliopsida; order Fabales; family Fabaceae; genus Trifolium; species Trifolium repens. The sequence goes on from CP125839.1 coordinate 9,993,379, forward strand.
TTGTTATAGATATTTTAGGTGTTTAAATTCTGATTATAGTTTATAGTGTTCCATATTAATTCTCTATTCTTTTTGAATTTGATTTTTATTTCAATAGGTATTGATTTCTAAAGGTATGAATTCCATCTTTTTTTTGTTGTTGTTTGTAGTGTTTCATATTAATTATGATTCTTCCATTTAAGAAAAAAAAATTAGGTTTTATTTTTCTTAAGTTTCATATATTTTCTATTGGATGCAGGTTGGGTTCTATAAAGGTATGAATTGCTATAGATATTTTAGGTGTTTAAATTCTGATTATAGTTTGTAGTGTTCCATATTAATTCTCTATTCTTTTTTAATTTGATTTTTATTCCAATAGGTATGGATTCCTAAAGGTATGAATTCCATCTTTTTTTGTTGTTGTTTGTAGTGTTTCATATTAATTATGATTCTTCCATTTAAGAAAAAAAAATTGGGTTTTATTTTTCTTAAGTTTCATATATTTTCTATTGGATGCAGGTTTTGCTATGAGTTTCTATAAAGGTATGTACTCCTATGAATATTTTTAGGTGTTTGAATTCTGATTTTTTTTGTTTGTTGTGTTATGTATCAATTTGGTTATTATTTCAAGTTTTTTTTTCTATTGTTGCTTTCATATTTTCAATATAATTTCATGGTCAAAATTTAAGATTTATAAGATTTTTGGATTTTTTTTCCTTAAGGAATATAAAAGTTAACATGTTTATTCTTATTTGAGAGGAAAAAGGTTTGAATGTATCTAATATAATTTGTTGTGTTTTGTTCTTATTTATCAGTTTAATCTTAATATATTTTTGTCCATAAATTTCTTTGATTCATGAATTCGTTGATTGCAGACATTAAGCATTGTTGCTGAAACCAATATAGAATCTTCGATAGTTTTGAAGTTAAATAGAATGCTTTATTCAATTTGGTGAACCCAACCATGCACAAGGTAGAGAGTGGGAAGCTTGAGAATGTTTTGTTGCATTATAAAGGGTTACACTAAGAAAAAAGTTAAAGGTAGTAATAACCGACGATGAAGGTGAAGATTCAAATACAACTGAAAATGCGGTTTACAAAGACGTGTTCATAATATTAAGTAGTTAACGATGAATCATTATAAAGATCACTTTATATGTTATTTATGTAATTTTATCATTATTATTTCTATGATTTTAATTATTCTTTGTTGTTCTATATGTACCGCATAATTTCAATTCCAATTTATCTATATTTTGTTAAATTTTTTATTTCCAATTTTTTACTAAAAAAAATTAAACTATGCATATAATATTCTACATAATCCGTGCATCGCACAGGTAATAGTCTAGTAATTAATAAAAGAATGTATTTACAATCTAAATAGTAATTCAAAAATAATTTAGAGCTTGTTAAGAAGATGCTGATGCGTGCAGCGTCGCGGCCATTAACATCAAATTCTTCATCTCATTTCCACTCTCTCTCCGACCACCACCAACTCCTCCACCGACCCATTTCCGAACTCAACTCCCTCATCACCTCCTACGTCCGCCGTGGTCAACCCATTTCCGCATGGAACCTCTTCCTTTCTCTCCGCCGCATACGTTCCGACATCGATGCTCACACATTCACTCCTCTCTTACGCCCATCTTCCCCATCACTCGGTAAACAGTTCCACTCACAAATGATCAGAACTGGTGCAGATTCTGGAACTGTTCCAAAAACCGCACTCCTTGATATGTACTCAAGACATGGGTCATTGGAGGAGTCCCTTAAGGTGTTTGATGAAATGCTTCATAGAGATGTTGTTGCTTGGAATGCTTTGCTTTCATGTTTTTTGCGGTGCGGTAAACCGAGTGAGGTGATTGGTGTTTTAAGGGAAATGGGGAGGGAGAATGTTGAGTTTAGTGAGTTTACATTGTGTTCTGTTTTGAAGTGTTGTGCTTCTTTGAAGGCTTTGGAACTTGGTAGGCAAGTTCATGGTTTGGTTGTGTGTTTGGGGAGGGATTTAGTTGTTTTGAGTACTGCTCTTATTGATTTTTATTGTAGTGTTGGGTGTGTTGATCATGCTTTGAATGTGTTTTATGGTTTGAAAGGTTGGAAAGATGATATGATGCATAATTCGTTGGTTTCTGGGTGTATTAGAAATGGGAGATATGGTGAGGCGTTTAAAGTTATGGGCTTGGTGAAGCCCAATGTAGTTGCGCTTACTAGTGTTTTGGGTTGTTGCTCTGAGAAGTTGGATTTGTTGACTGGGAAACAGGTGCATTGTGTTGCGGTTCGTCGGGGTTTTACTTTTGAGACCCAATTATGTAATGTATTGTTGGACATGTATGCTAAATGTGGGAAGATTTCACTTGCCCGGTCAGTGTTTGATGGAATTTGTCGAAAGGATGTGATTTCATGGACTTGTATGATTGATGCGTATGGAAGAAATGGATGTGGGCATGAAGCTGTCGGGCTCTTTCAGAAGATGACGGAGGATAGCAGTGAGGTGTTGCCAAATTCTGTGACTTTTTTGTCTGTTTTATCAGCTTGTGATCACTCTGGGCTGGTGGAGGAAGGAAAAAAATGTTTCAATATGTTGAAGGAGAAATATGGTATTGACCCGGAACCGGAGCACTACGCATGTTTCATAGATATCATAGGCCGAGCCGGTAAAATAGAAGAAGTATGGTCCACTTATCAAAATATGATTGAGCAGGATACTAGACCCACTGCAGGAGTATGGATAGCATTGTTGAATGCTTGCAGTCTTAGTCAAGATTTTGAAAGAGGCGAATTTGCTGCAAAACATCTCTTGCAGTTGGAACCCGACAAAGCGAGCAATATTGTGCTTGTATCAAACTTTTATGCAGCCAGTGGTAGGTGGGATTGTGTTGATGAACTGAGAAGCATAATGAGGACAAAAGGGTTGGTCAAGGAAGCTGGGAATAGCTGGATCGGTGAGGGAATCAATGGACATGCCACGTCACTATCTGCTTGATTGTTCAGCTAGACAACTGGAAAGTGAGGGCCTTACTCATGTTGGGATGATTTGATTTCTAGTAGAGTCAACCTGACACTGTTTACATGAAAGGAAGCATGTATTTACCCATTCTTTTCGATCACTGGTCTGTTTTTGGGTATTGAAGCAAGTCAACTGGTAAATATCTGTTACCAATTCCTCCAAAACTTCTCTTCTTGCTATTCTGTCATTTTATGTTTCCCATCTGCTGTTTTTGTGTGTCTGATTGTTGAGTTTCAGTAGCATATTTGTGGTATATATGGACAACATGAAAGAAATTTTCCGTAGGAAGAGATTTTCTCATGTTGATGGATTTTGCTTATGTTTTTCCTTCTTTTTCTTCCAGAAATAGATAGGAAAAAATGCTCCTAAAATTATCACTCACTTCTAAGTTGTAACTATTCTGAGTTTCATTACTTAATTTTGAGTGACATGCTGTGGGAGACTTATATTCCATGTTCGACCAGAACAATCTGTTATCATATGCAAAAAATCTTGAAAAATACTAAATTGATATATTATAATGTACACATACTACACAAGAATCTATTAACTGTCACGCTACGGTAGCTGATACAAAGAACGTTTCACAGGAAAAAAATGTCTTCATTTGCCTTTCATTCAATTGATAAAGTCTTCCGCTGCCCCTTGATTTTCCATTACAGTTTGACAAATGAATTAATAATTACCAACTATTACTTGTCTACTGCAACCTCTTGATTGCTGTTACGTTTGTATATTTTAAAACATCATTAAGCGTGACTATAATTGTTTGTGTTGGTTAAAGAGAGGATGGATAAGGTTATTTTTCGTTCAAAGCGATAATTGATTCCAATTAGTTATACTGTTTGCAGAGAGGATGTATCAAGTTATTGTGTGGGCCAAGGTCTAGTACTTAATTCCCCCCAAAATGCCCAAGCCAGAAAGTGCTCTGAGCCTCTGACCTGGTTGGGTCAAGATCCGAAAACTCTCATAAATAGATTTAAATGGAACAGTTTTGTTCAACCATTCTGCTACCAAATGCTTGACACTTCTACTTGTTATCTGCCACGGTTCCCTATCAATGACCATGACCACAATGCCACACCTATTAGAGTAGTCTAATGAGAGTGCACTCAGGTAGTCAGGTAGTCAGGTATGTTCAACTCTAACCTAAACATTTAACTGTAATTTTCCTGTTATTGACTTGAGCATTGGGGTGTCATTACTCATTATAGATATTGTTACTTATATCATATTCTCCAACCCTGGCCCCAAATAGAATCCATGTGATTCATGACATGCATATATGACGAATTGACGATTAATGGGTGTATTTTAGAGTAGTTTAGAGTGCTAATTAGTAGTTTGGATTTTCATTAGTTATTTTCAATCATTATTTAAGTATACCTTTATATAGCTCCATATTTACTCCTGTGATTGTGGCAGGAAAGTTTGCAAAAATTGAGCTTAAGGATCAAAGCTAGGCTTTTGTAGGGTTAGCAGAAGCTCAGAAGAAGATGAATTTGTCTCTAATACTCCAAAGCTTCACACTAATTTCTGTGCCTATGCACTTTGAGTTCAAGAATCAAAATTTACAACTTCAATGGCTTGGCTTGGCACCTATAATCAATGTCTAGACACCAGGAAAATTATTCTCTCATGAGTCGTGAGACACAAGAGTCCAGTGAAATTTGGACCTTAAGTACATGGGTTGAGAGATTAAAAATGTGAGTCTCCGGTGAAATGTTCACAGGAGTGAATCCCGATCGGCCGGTCCCTATACACTCAAACCTGCAAGTTTTAGAGTTTTCTCCACTGGATTGTATGTATCTAACACCCAAAAACCAATGCATGGGTGCCCAGAAAATTGTTGAAATGTCATTTAGTGCGAAGAGGAGTTGAACATTTGAACAACAAACTTGTTACAATTAGTAAATTTGCTGTTGTATTCAATTAGTAGTTGGCTTCGGTCAACCATAGTTACTTAGTAATCCCTTCCTGTTACTCTTTGTAATTCTGTTAGGCCTATCTCATTCTATCTGATATAAATATCACAATATGAAGATTTTTAATGCTCAATTGATACAATCCAATTTATATATCAATCAATCCCATCAATGAGGTTCTTTCCTCTTTGGCTGTGCCATGTTTAATTTTAACAAACACTCAAGACAAAGAAGTTCTCTCTCCTTTTCTTTGGATGCTGTCTTATTTATTGTTTCCTTAACTTTTTAAGTTGGAATTTGGAGGACTCAAATGGGATATTCATAATTGATTTCTTACTTCTAACATTTAATAGAGTTTTAGTAGATGAATTTATAATGGATATGCTCTATCGGTATAAAGTAATTTTACACCAACATTTAATAGAGATCAATAATTTTTCATGTCATATAATTGAAGTGAGGTGTATAATATGGTGATTTGACGGAATAAAATTTTCTCTAATCAAAACACATAAAACGTTAATATCAATATTTTTTTTTTGGTTTTCACCACCAGTTTAATCTGGTTCGGGGGTCAGTTCTGGCATCACGTGGTTCCAGCCCCCTCCCGATCGCAGTTGCGGGGGATCGAACCGTGATCCTCCCTACCAAGTTCAGCGTCAATCACCACTGAACCAACTAACGATTGGTTAAACGTTAATATCAATATGTCTCAATTATTTTAGATTTATCTAAATATTTATGAAAATTACTTTTGTCATCCTAAAGATTTTCTCGCGCGCCCTACAAAATTACCAAAATACCTCTTCGGCTACTTAAGTAGCGGATTATACGTTTAAAATCTCAAAATTTCATGTTTGTAGGGTGTTTCTTTTTCAAAATTCAAGTTTTTTATTTGTCCGCTACTTACGTTATAAAAATGAGAAATTTTCATGTTAGAGAGATGTTTTTTACTCAAATGTCATATTTTTATAATGTCAACTACTTAAGTAACGGACGATTCCGCTACTTAAGTAGAGGACAGATAAAAAATTTGAATTTTCATGTAGGGTGATTTTCCTTAAAAATTACTCATTCTTACGTCATACGCTACTTAAGTAGCGGAATGGTAAAATAAAAAACTTGTAGGGTGTGCGAGTAACCCGTATGATGGCAAAAATAAGTTTCTTTGATCATTGATTTTGTGAAATTTTCTTTTTTAAACTCTCTGAAAGTCACACCTACTCTCGAATATGGATTCTATATTTCTATGCATTGACACATTCATATATTTACACGAATTAATTGATCATGGTTATTGTTTTTATCAACGGCTCAATTTGCAGGAATATTGTGAAATGCAAAGATTAAAGTTTGAATTCGAGAGTTTGTGTTTATTTATATAGGGTGAAAATGAAATTCTAGTCATTCAACTACTTGACTATTTTTTATTATAATCACATTGACACATCGAATAATTTTTTTTTACTAATATGTTTTTGTAAGACGCAACATAATTGACAATGACGAAATTGTTAGACTAAATGTTTGTTATGGTAACAGGGTTTAAACTTGGAAGTTCCACTTTATGTGTATGAATTTTGTAATTGATGTTTGTCACTCCGTCTACAGACAAATTGCGCTTTAAAATCTAACTTAAAAGTCTACCGTTAGAGATAAAATATGTTCCTATTTAGCAAAACTTATAAGAAAATATTCTATTAACAATTATAAAGTCACACTTTATTATAGAAGTAGTTAAAATTGACTTGTTTAGAAATGATATTTTCTTATGTATAAAATGATTAAAAAAAATTCTATTTATTGCTATTCTAGAATATAAAGGAAAAATTAATATTTGGCAAGTCATGATTTTTTTTTGTTATACCATTCTTTATTTTATTTTTGACTAAAAACAACAATATCCATTCAAATTTGTAAAGTACAGTCTCGTGAGCTTAACTCAGTTGGCATGACATTATATTATATATACATGGGGTCGGGTTTCGAACTTCGATCATTCCACTTATCCAGGTAAAAACAAAAAAATATATATATTGTAAAGTACATCAATTGAAATAATTATATATTCAAGTTCACTAAAAACTAAAAAAGATGAATTTACGAACAAACTCACAACACTTGAGTTAATATCATAGAATGACCTAATGACAAAGCCTATAATTGATATAACAAAATATAAATGACCATAATGGTCATACCTTCAACGCTAAATGAATCTCCATTTAATTTGGATTGAAATGGATCTGCAAATTTGAACAAAACAAACACCGTACTAAGACGGGAAATCAAAACAAACATCATACCAAGATGATAAATCAAAACAAACAACTCCGCACTATGACGGGAGTAACACTAGACGAAGAAATCACGAAAAAGAAAATTAAAAACGAAAACTAAAACTAAAAGCATGTGAAAATCACTTATTAGAATAAAAAGAAAAAAAAAACTTATGAGGAAAAAACTTATGTCATTCTTTATTTGTTTTTCCTTTTCTGAGACTATTCTAAAAATGTCACAAACCACTCACTAGTGTCTATAAAAACCCTAAAATTAACGTATCTCTTACATAAATTAGTGGTAAAGGAAATATTTTTATAACATTTTGTCATTTTGTGTGTGATTATCGGAATTGAGAAATGGATTTTTCAATCGGAGGTGTTCGCGGGTCCCGTGACAATGACATTAACAACGATGAAAGAAGATCTTCTTACAATTGTCTAACGTCTGGTCAAACATCCAAACTTGAAAAGTAAGATAATTCATTTATGATAGTTTGTTTTCAATTTTATTATTTTGTGTTATTTCAATTTTTTGCTTTTGAAGGAGAATTGACTTCACGCTTAAGTTAAAGATATAAAACTATTAGTTATATGTCAATCAAGTTCGTTGGTTGAATTGACACTTAACGCGACAATACGCTCTTCTGAGAATTATGGTAGGAACTAAAAAATTTGTAAAACCTTTTTAAGTTTTAATTATGTTCGATGCATATTTTTTATTAATTTTTTCAATTGATTACGAGTAGTTTGTCTTAACTTTTTTTTTGTATTCAACGGGGTCTAAGCCCCCCCAAAAAAATACTTGAAGACTAAATGTTAGTATTTAATTTTTTTTTGTTTGGCTTGATTTGATGATATGAATTTATCATTTATTAATTTTATTTAATTTACTTTTTGAAGAATTAATTCTGTACGGTTGATTATGAGATCATGAACGACTCGATTCTCTATTGTATTGTAAATTTTATTTTTAGTGGTTATGCTAGCTCTTGGACTTGGATTCTCAGTAGTCACGCGTTTTTGAACGTCTGATTTTGATCGGACAATCCATGATAAAATTATATTTTGATTTTATAAAGAGTAAAGTTCCGGTCTTTAAATTTCAAACCATTTGATCTAAATTGGACGGTTAGAAAAGCATGAATGACAATTGAAGAGCATCCAATTTATTTTTAGTGGTTATTTTAGCTCTTAGCTACTTACTAAAAGACTATATACAATTTATTTGTTGTCTAGATTATGTTATTTATTTATTTGTTTATTTACATTGGCAAGTTATTAAATTCATCTCTCAACTAATTGAGATTTTTTTTTGGATGAAGTTTTATGAAAGAATGCGACCATCCAAATAAGGTCCAGCAACAACAATTGGCTGAGGAGCTTGGGCTTCAGCCCAAGCAAGTCAAATTTTGGTTCCAAAACAAGCGAACATTGTTGAAGGTGATTATTCCTTTTCACTATAGTTGTATCTTATTTTATTTATCAACTTTTAATTTGAGTAACACACATTTGGATCGTTGAATATGTTATATAATACCACTATAGTCCATTAATATAAAATAATTACAAAAATTGATTAAAAAAATAATTACGAAAATATTTTTAAATGTGTCTTTTGCCATAGTTTGATCGTTAAGGGTGCGTTTGATTTGCAAAACAGTAAGTACTGGACAGAACAATATAGGACAAAACATGACAGAACAAGGTAGAACAGGACAGGACAAAATTGCATCGGTGAGAGAAAGAGAGATAATATTTGTGTTTTCGTATTTTTTATAGTTATAGCATGGACAAAAAGTTGTCCGGTGATTTAGTGAGGGGCATAAATTCTTGTTTTTGTCTTGTCCCTTACTGCCTATTTTGTCCAGTACAATAACCAGTTTCTGAATCAAACAAGGTACAATAAAAGTTGTACAGTCCTCTATTTTTTAGCAGATCAAACGCACCATAAATGTATTTCATATTAATTAGTTTTATCTTCGATTATATTGTGTATCTATATCTATAAAATTACTAATAGAGATACATTTACGACTATTTTTGAAGTTTGGATACATTCATACACTATACTATTAATAATGATGACATTGACTCATATTTAGAGAACAAAATAATTGTTTATGAATTAAATTTTATTTCACATGCTTAGTGCTAATAATTATTTGTGTTCGTTACCTATAGAACCAACACGAGAAACAAGACAATAAAAATCTTCGTTTGGAAAACGAAAGACTTCATAATGAAAACCTCTTAATGAAAGAGGCATTGAAGGTCATAAGGTGCGAACCTTGTGGTGGTCCCCCATTTCCGGTGGAAGAGCATGAACATTTCATGCACAAAATGCAACGAGAAAACGCTGAGCTTAAACAAAAGGTAATAAACTCGTTTATATGACTCTTTTAATTATTTTATATCAATAACATAGTTTTTCTTTTTGTATATGCATAAAATTGAGAACTATATATAAGATGGTTGTTTATTGTTAATATTAACTAACATGTTTTGCAATTCAGTTGAGTCGATTTTGAACAATGCAACCCAACTTTTGTATTAGATTTTACTTTAAATCTTTACATTAACATTTATACTTTAAGCATATAAGTATCTCGGACGCACCTTGCTTTTGAGATAAAAATAAGTAATCCGAAATTTAGCATTTATTTTAGGTCTATGATTATGTCGCGCCATTATTGCTTTTGAAATAAAAAGTCATCTGATCCAAATAAACAGTTGTTTGGTTTGGACGACATTTTTAAGAAAAATCTTATCCAATGTAAATAAACGTGGTTTCAATTGCATTCATTTATTCAATTTTTACCTATGCATAATCACATATTTATATTTATAAATTGATTTTCACTTTCAGATTGAGAAAACTTCAAAACTTCATACAAGTTTAATGGAAGGAAAAATATCTCGACATATGTTTGAGCATGCTCTGAATTCTATGGAAGTGAGACATAACTCCTAGTTTATTGGATTTGGTTGCAAACACCGATTCTTTATTTGGTTGTATGGCTAATTCTACAAAGATTTTATCCTTGCAGAGGCTATGTTAAGATGGTTATTAGTTTGGCAAAACACATGCATTTTATTGCATTAAACCTCTATGTTTTATTTTTAGATTCAAATTCCTTGCGTCTCTTTTCTATTTGATTTTATTTTTCAGATTTTTGTTTTATTGTTGTTTAAATGTTAGTATATTTATAAACTATATATTGCTTTTGGGTGGAATGTTTTTTTATTGATTTGGTGTGAATGATATTGTTACAAAAGGATAGGTTCAGACTTTAAAAATAGGCCTATTTACTTAGATAGGACAGACTTGGACTATAAAAAAAAGCTTATAAAACTTGATAGACCGACCTATATATACATAACTATTTTATTTTTTACACATGGATATATACATAACCATTAAAACTTATTTTTATATTCAATAATTATAACTTACAAACATAAATAAAAAATGTTAAAACAAATAGAAACAAAATATTTAGCTTTCCTTAATGTTATAAAAATTGTGATAGAAATTAGTAATTAATATTGTTGCTTAAATGATAAATAGGCTATAAGGCCTCTTTAGCCTATTTTTAAAAAAAAGGTAATATGAGATTTTATATATGCAGGCTTTCAAATAGGCTTTAAGGCCATACCAAACTTTTAAAAGGCCAAGCCAGAGAAAAAAAAAACCTTTGATAGGCCATAGACCAGGCTCAAAAAAAAATAATCATAAACTAGACTCGAACCTTTCAAAGTCTAACCTATTCATAACCCTACATCTGAGCAAACACACAATAAAAAAAAGAGTAAAGAACTAGTCCAAACTTCAAAGAATGAGTGGCATGTATCCTCCTCGTAAACAAAACACATAATAACAGTGTACTCTACTTTTTGGTTGCTATATATGTGGATGATGCTCACAACTCAAAGGAACATAATAAATTGTGGCAGTCTTATTCGTGATTTTAATGGATTCTTTATTAAAAGTTTTTATTATAATTTAGAAACATCTACCACTATTTCAACATGCAATCTTCTTTATATTCTAAAGTTAGTCAAATAACCTCCTATGTTTTTTTTTTTTTTTAAGATGGGGACCAATTTTTTTTGCCATTAGATTAGATCTACCCACCAAGTTTTAGGATAATATTAAAGATGTCAATGGATATTCATCAAGACGGATAGTGTGATATTCGTGTCCGCCCCATTGGATAATTATGATATCCGTGTTTGCTCTATATTCGTGCGAATATCCATTAAGTGAGTAATCCACGGATATTGAAGTATCCGCAGATATTAATAGATATTTATGGATAACATTTTTTTATAAAAAAAATTAATTATTGAGAAAAAAAAGGTTAGTTTTTTTATTAACACATAATATTCATACATTTTGCTCTCTGTTTTTTTATACTGCAGAAGGGAATGTAAGAAGCTGGAAAATTTTCCTTCAAAAATGAAAAAAGAGTATGAAAAGTTTTCTCTATATGAAAAAAAACATAAAATATAAAACTACTATTTTTTTATACAAGAAAAATACTAGAATTTATATTTAAGTAAGTAATTTTAGTAATTATTTAGCGGGTATGGATATCCGCAGGCACGAATAATATTAAACCTGTATCCAATCCATTAAATACAGATAATTGAAATAGCCACTTATTTTATCCGCGAACATCCATTACGTTATCCGCTCCGTGCCCATGATAAATTTTATCCACGGATATTCATAGATACAAATGTTTTTGCCATCCCTAGATAGCATACCTGTGAAATTTAGGAGTTTGAGCATGGAGAACTTCTGTTATTCAAACAAAGTTATCAGAACCGGACCGATCATTGAACCTGTTTGCTTACCGATTCAAGGTTCAATTGGTCGGACCGGGGTTCAACCGGGTCAGACCGTTTTTAATTAAATATATATTTTTTATATTTTAAATAATATATAATAATAATAAACTAAAAGTTAGACAATATTATATAATTTTACACTATTAAAAGTTGAATTCCATATAAAGTCTTATAATTATATAATTTAAATTTTTAAAAAATAGTTATTGGGAAATTTGGTGGTTTCTTTCTTTATATTTATTAATATGTTTATTTTAAATTTGTTGGTAGTTTAAAACAAATATAATTTAATTGTGTTTTGTAAAATAAAATAAAATATGTCTTTTTTAATCTTATTATAAATTATTATTAAAAAATAAAGTTAAGTGTATTTTTTAAATATAAATAAAGTGTGTCTTTGTATATGTACTATCACATACCTATTCACTTACAAATCATTATAAATAAGTCTTTGTAAGCATGTTTCATAGTGCATTTGAAGTCTCTCACTTAATTGATTATCATTTAATGTGACTTTTGGTGGTATGAGATCTCACTTAATTTGTAGATTTTTTTAATTTAAAAAATCAAGTAAAATTTTTAAAACCGGTCCACACGTTGAACCGCCGGTTTTCCGATCTGATAGCCGGTTCGCATGCAGGCCGTTTTTGTGCTCGACTCGGACCGGATCTTGGCCCGGTTCCCGGTCGAACCAACCGGTCCGGTCCGATTTTCACAACCTTTCATTCAAACCATGATAAAATATTTGGATTGAAATGTTTTTATTTGCCACATTTATCGCAAAGCCAACAATAATATATATCGACTTCTTTGTCGGCATAGATCATCTTGGTAGCTTCTCTCATACTATTGTGGATATTCCTCCTAGTCAACTTTGTTTCTATTATCTTTATTTTGATGTAATAAGAGGTGGTAATCCCTCATTATATATATATTTTTTTGTTTTGTTACAAAGCTAAGAAAAAGCAAAGGCAAAAGGGGAAAAACTACGCTCTTTGGAACCAAATTTCAGAAGAGTCTGCAAAGAGAAGCACCATTAGGCCATGGGGAGGAGTGTGATGAATCGAATGATCTATGTCGGAGGATTCTCCAAGTTTAGCAAAAAAGTCAACACAATTATTTTCTTCCCAAAGGATATGGACAATGCGCACACACAAATTAAGATGAAGAAAATCTTTGATGTGTAGGCAATGAGTGCCATGGCTTAAGGCTCATCATTTTCAGGGCCCAAAATATTTTATTATACCTACCTACTATTATTGAAAATAAAAAATTAATTATATTTAAAGAAAGAAAACATACTATTATAAAAAAAATCAATTATAATTGAAAATATGATTAAACCTACGAAATAGGTGGTATTTAAAATGTGATTGAGGTCCATTTTTTTTTTACCTACTAAATAATTAGGCATAATGGTATGATTAAAATAGAACCCTGCAGAACAACAAAAAGACGAGCACCACTTGTCTTTTTTCCTAATTCCTATTGAGTTTGTTTTGTTTTTTTCTTTCTAATTCTTGCATTCTTGTAAGGTATGTAAGAATGTTATAGGTTTTTCTTGTTTACGTTTTGACGTTTTATTTTTTGTGTTCCTACTTAACATGTTTATTTTCTACAAATTGTTAATACTTAATATGCTATTTTTTTCATCCAATTTCAACCATTTGAATCTTACAATTTTTCAATTGTTCTTCGAAGTCAGCATTCTACTTCCATGTGCTTATGTTCTCTACTTGAGTTTTTTTTTTCTATCTGAAGTTTAGAAGATGTTGCCTAAAAAACATTTATGTGGTAAAGAAAAACTGGAAAAAAAATTAAAGGAAGAGTTAATAAAATCACAACAAGGGGCTATTGAAAAATTTGTTTTTAAAATGATAGATGCTCAAAAAGTATGTATTAATGCTATTATATTAAACGAAAGAATATATTTTTGTTTTGGCCTAAGACCCATAAAAGGTCAGGAACGACACTGGTGTTGAATTAGGGTAACATATCTTTGAAATTTAGGAGTTTGAGCATGGAGAATATCGAAATAGTGAAGACAATCTATATAACATGTAATGTCTCAGTATTGTACCTAATAAACCAATAAAAAAATTTAGGATAAAAATATGTGATTTTTTATAGGGAAGAAAACCAAAATTCGTTAATTTTTATGAAACAAAAAATATATTTAACCCTTTTATAAAAGTTGGTGACATCTTTTATACCATAAATTAATTATTGTCATTAATTACCACAAAATAAAAATCATAGTCATTAATTAATTTAAAATGTTTGATTTTATTTATCTTATATATCACACTTAATGATTAAACTATGTAAAATTTTTATGCAAATACATAAAAATTACTCTCTTCTATTTTTGTCTTTTTACTTTTTTTTTCTTTCAAATGTGATATCTCTCCATGCAATTGTAGAAATTAATCGCTCTTATAGAATTGAAACACAATTATATTTATATTTAGTGTATACAATTGTGTTTTAGTATGGTTTTTTACATAAAGGACTACAATTATAGTAAAAAAAACCACAAATTCAGGGATGATTATAGATTTTTATCACTATATATATAAGAATAAATATATATATTTTTTTAAAATCAAATAAATAGATAATTGTATGTTTTGTAAAATAAAAATAAAAAATGTTCGTGTTCTATTTTCCTTTTCTTTATCATTTCTGAAATTTTCATTACGAGTCCTCTGAATTTGATATATTATTAAAGCAGAGTCCAGAATTGAAGAAGAGTAAAAGAAGTATCACCACATACCAATAAGCTCTGCAATTGGATCTACAACAATCCGAAGAGCTTAAATGTTACAAACGCGCTTTTCAAAACGCGATTATTAGATCCATCTACTACTATCATCACTCTTCACATTTTCTTCACCACACTTCTTCTCACTCTCAACAATGGACAAGTCAAGCGCGTTAGAGTACATCAATCAAATGTTCCCTAACGGTAATTTCAATATCATCATCGTTTTCAATTTCAAAGCGCTTTTAATTGATGTTTGATTTCTCAATTTCGTTACAGAAGCATCACTATCTGGTGTTGAACCGTTAATGCAAAAAATCCAGAACGAGATTCGAACTGTTGATGCTGGAATTTTAGCTGCAGTTCGTCAACAGGTATTCATTTATTCGATTAATTAACATTGCGCGATTCGTTTCGTGTTTTTTCACTCTTTGATTGTTATCTTGATTTTAGAGTAACTCAGGAACTAAGGCTAAA